>JASDDO010000019.1:909333326-911733326 GCA_030015575.1 Agapanthus africanus | reverse complement strand
AGCGGCCTCGTTTCTATGAAGGTTATAATTTTCCTCGGGTTATGCGGCTGGTTGACGCTTCCGCTTTAGAACCGACTCAGCGAGAGGCTCGGGGTCTGATTCTTTGCCCGCGTACGGTCGGGGATGGCATGACCTTTGTCGATAAGGTTATGACTATCGGCAAGGAATCCGCTAAGACGGTGCAACCACTGCGGGACACCTTCAAAGATGGGGTTTCTAACTTGAAAGCTCGGGAGATTCTTCACTTGTATTCAATCAGGCCGGGCTTTCTAGTGTTTAGGCAGAACGATTCGGCGTTGTTCATAAGATACAACCCGCACCGTTTTGCTCAACAATCAAGCTACAATCAGGGTGTCCCGCTCAAGGCCTTCCTAGCTGAACCGGTTGCCACGGAAGAGGGCATCCGCAACGCGCTACACCATTTCATGCGGCTCAACACTGGGTCTAACTTCTTTATTAGCGAGCCGAGCTGCGTTCCAAAAGCCTTGAACATATATGTGGCATGGTACCAGCACACGATGGGTGCTGTTATCAGGGAAGAAAAGCGATTATTGCTTGATCGCAAGGATGCTGTCCCAGCTGGTAACCCAGCCGTTCCCTTGAAGCGACGGACCATCGTTCGTCCTCCCGTAAGAGAAGATGCTGCGGTCGTGGTCCCGTGTGCCATGCCTGAGATGCCCCTACCCCGTGTGCCTGTAGAAGCGGTGGCTTTAGCGTCTCCCGAGTCTGACGTGGGTACGGAGATCGGGACTTGCCGCCGAAAGTTGCCCGCCAAGTGCAAGCTCCTGTTGCCGACTGCCCGCGTCCGTTCACTGAAGAAGAAGAAGAAGTCGCTATTTTCTGCGGACGTTGCTTTCGGCCAGTAGCCTCATGCTCCTTACGGCGAAGGCATGAGCGAATACGGGACCAATGAGGGTTTATTCATTGTGCCGGATGATACCAATCTAGAGGCTGCCATCGCGGTTTCCGAGCAACTAGCTCGCGATGAAGCAGCATTGATCACCATCGCACAGTCATGTAGACTTCCGTCGTATCTTTCCACGGTTACATTTTTTATTATTATGCTTTGACTGACGCTTTCTTCTTCAACAGGTATCTCCGCCGAAGAGGCTCTCGCGGCTTCCCTCAAGACATTCGAAGAGGAAGAGAGGCTTCGCGCTTCCTTGGGTCTTGGTATACTTCGGCTTGTTGTGCCATCATTCCCTTTTTCTTTATTCGTGGTTTGACCCTTTCTTTTATTTTATTGCAGGGACTACCTTGACTCGGATTATCTCGAGTGCGGTGCCGATCCCAAGTGGTGATGCGACGACGCTTCCAGAGCCGGCTGCTGAGGCCCCAGCTCCCCTAGTATTGCCGCAATAGGCCTCGCTTAACAGCCGATGACGGACGCCGTAACGGCTCTAGAGATAGCTCCTGGTTCGGACGATGACGTCCCTTTGACGGAGGTCTTGAGGAGATTATTTCTCACTACCAAGGCCGACAAGAAGCGTAGAAAGCATACGGTGAGGGAACGTGATGTCGGCTTGGCTATGGGTGCAGGTTCAAGCACCACCCCATCTGTCGCTATTCCTACAGAGGATGCTCCAGTTGCCCTATCTACCACTCATAGACAGGTCGTGCACGCGGCTCGGGAGGCAACTGAGAATCCATCGCCAGGTAATGTAATGCCCGGTCTTTTCATTTTACTCGATTCGCGAATTCTGATATACCATATCTTGCAGAGCAAAGTAATTGGATATAGTGCCCTCAAAGTCAATTATTGGATCGCAGACACGTGATTGCAATGATTGAGGAGGACCTATACCGGTAAGACAGTCTTACTCGAGATGATAGTATGCTATCTGGTTTGTCTTTATCATCGTGTACAGCTTAAGGTGACATTACAGATCACTATTATACGTTGATAGAACCCTTAGGATTCTTTCTTGACTACCAGCAGTATGATGGCGATCATATACGTGAGAGTTGGGTAGTTTATAAGCACGTCCTTAAAAGTGGTCCCTAATCGAGGGAGTTTCGAGACAGGGCATCGATACTCCAGAGTAGACTAGTGTATACAATGGAGACCTCGACGAGAGGTGGTGGCCGGTCTCACAATCCATTGGTGTCAATTGGTTCACCTAAGATGAATACAGGTGTTCATTGGGTTATGAGTACACCGGACGGACTCGCCGGGAACCTGCTAGTTGGTATTATACCTAGCATCAGATAGCAGTTCTCTGGTGACATGTGTACAGGTTAGTTGATCGGCCTGAGATCGTCATTTGTCTCGTGTGAGTTCCCACTATACTTTGATTACTACCCTACCACTCTCAAAGGAGTCGTGCAAACAGGTTTTAATTGGGTACAGTCCCGAGCCATATGGAGGCAGTGAGCGGATCGTCAGGGGTTTCTTCTCTCCCGGTATTGGGGGTGAGATCGCGCGGTGTCTAGGAGAGCCATTACACGAAGTCCTTGGCCAAGGCAGGAGATTTACTGGTAGATATTATAGTAGTATCTCAGGGTGTTCTGGGCTACACTCCGACATGACTTATACCGCTTTCGGGGGTCTGACGTTACCAGCCCCCTAGGCCCGATATGCGATACTCATAGACGAACGGACCGGACTGTACGGATATTGTCACTGATAGGCTCAGTAGGGTTCCAGGATAAGTTCGCTCATCAGCTTCCCTTTCGCTCAATACATAGGCAGCCGTTACGTACAGCAAGTACCACTGACGTGCTTGTGGTTAAACCCACTGCCGGCGACGAGTCTTTAGAGTCCCCCACAGATAGTTTCCCAAGTTCGGGCGAAACGTTGTAGCGGCCGTATGGTTTTATGGGAGGGTTCGAACATACACGTGCACTTGTGCACGTGTCATGATTCGGACGGATAATACTAGTGGGCTTTGGTTTAAGCCGGATCCTAGTATTATATTGTGTTGGAATATTTTAGTCTTATTGTATTCGTATTCGGTCGGAATACGGATGCAGGTATGTATATACAGGTGATGGGTATTTTTGTAATTCATTACAAGATTACTTTAGAAGATGCATTTCTTTTTGGTTAAACATTTTGGTTTAAATGTTTATTTTATTTGGAAAGTGTGACTCATGTAATGAGTCATTATTCTAGCATGTTCACATAATGACTCATGGTAATGAGTCATATAGTGAGTCATGGTGGATTAATGGCATTTGTTTTGGGTCAGATATTTTGTGGGTTTTGTGGGGATTATTTGGTGAGATCTTTTCTTGGTTTTTTTAATCACAAAACCTCAATATATCAACCCAACAAATGAGAGGGTAGCCAACACTAATTTTTGGGGTTTGGTTTTTTGCTCACTTGATATTTTCTTGAGCTCACACTCTTCATCTCATTGCATCTTCTTCAACCTCCACCATATCCCTCTTGTTTCCTGATTTAAAATCAGGAAAGCTTCTGGGAAAAGCTTCAGAGGAGGGTCACGTGCTTACACGTGACTAGCGGCCACGTGTTAGCACGAGACACCTAAAAAGCATCATCAGGTCGAGTTCAGTCTCTTAGCTACGCTGAAGAAAATGGGCTTCAGAAAGAGTCACGTGCTCCCACGTGACCAGGGTCACGTGGTGACACGTGACATTTAAATGCAAGCGTCCAACACGCAAGTTCTCTGATCGAGTCAAGAAAAAGGGTTCAGAAAGAGTCACGTGCTCCCACGTGACCAGGGTCACGTGTCTGCACGTGACGTTCAAGGCAGCAAGCGCGTTTCCAGAACAACCAAGGAAAGAGAGTTCAAATAAAGAGTCACGTGCTCACACGTGACCAGGGGTCACGTGGTAGCACGTGATGTTTAAGCAGCAATCAGAAGACACAGTGCAGAAGGCTCGTTCCAAAAGGGGTCACGTGCTCACACGTGACCATGGATCACGTGGTCACACGTGACCGGCTTTCAAAGCCCATGTTGACGACAGAACTAAATTCTGAAGGAAATTCGAATCTTTCCAAAGGAAAGTAATTATTTGGGACTAATCAAATTAAAAATTCAGAGATGATTAAATATCATCTATCTATGGAAAATCTCGGCTTTGGGAAAGATTTCCCCCTTAAATCTAACCAAAATATCAAAGGAGAATCTCTGGATTTAAGATCCAATGGTGAATAAAATTCACCTAATAATCCAAAGGCCCAAAATGAATGATGGATGCAAATCAAATCTCCCAATGAAGATTCGTCAAAAACTGATTGATGCGACTGCCTCTCCTATAAATAGGAGCCAAGAGACAAAAAAAAAAAGAGATATACATGCGCAGAGAAGAAAAAGAGAAGGGGAGAAGAGCTTTGATACTTCGAAAAGACTCAGATCTTCTGCAAAAAAAACCCTAGGTAAGAAAGGGAAGGCCTCTTGGAAAGAAGCAGAATTTAATTCTCAACAGAGTTTAACTCTGATAATATAAAAGCAGAAGAACTTATTTCTTCTCTCTTTGATAGAGGATCTGCAAAGTGCACATCTCCCCTTAAGGTTGAGAATTTAATTCTCAATGGGTTGAGATCCTGCCATGCAGATCCAAAACATAGAGAAGGAGTGCAAGCTCGAGAATTTAATTCTCACAGAACTATAGGAATTTAATTCCTCCAAAATAAAGTAGGGCTAGACCCTATGTCATGGGAATTTAATTCCTTCAGAACAAAAAAAGAGAGGGTTTAACCCTAATTAAAGAACTTAGTTCTGTTGAAACAACGGGAATTTAATTCCCTTAATCATCATTTCCTCAAAAACTTTTATTAGGGTTTAACCCTATTCAGCCCTCCACATAAACGAGGAATTTAAATCCCACAGAAAATTCAGAGTTAAACTCTATTCCAGAATACAAGTCTTCAAAAGAAAGAAGGATTTAATTCCTCTGAAATTAAAAGTCTCTGGAATTTAAAAAGGAGGAGTAACAAATCCTCTGAAAAAACCACATTAAGGCAGGGTCACGTGTCACCACGTGACCCCCCCCAAAAGCCCTACAGAAAACCCCTTTGAGGCGGCACCCCACGTGACCCACGTGACCTTCAGCAGAAGCCTTAACACATAGGCATTTGAATGCCCATCACGTGCTGACACGTGATGCTATCAAAGACACAGTAATTTCAGCAGAACAAATGAAGGAAGGGCGCTCCCACGTGCTGCCACGTGACCCCTCTTGTCTTCGTGTTTAACACTAAATTGAAACTCTCGAAATCAGTGTTAAAATATTGTTGGGCCTTAGTGTTCAACACTAATTAAAAAGCTTCATTTGCAGTGTTCAACACTGATCCGTTAGTGTTTAACACTAATTTGAGAAGCCCTATTGCTGGTGTTTAACACCAATTATTTCTTAGTGTTAAACACTAACTTGTTAACCGCATGCCCAGTGTTCAACACTGATTGCTCTGTAGCGTTTAACACTAGGCTTTGGCCCAATTGGCTAAATGGATAGAGGCAAAGCCTCTCCTTCAATGGACCAGCAAGAGTCAATATTCCAGACCTGACTGGACTTAGCCCAAGCTGGCCATAAGTCCTCAATTTGTGATTAACTGGGCTAATGAGCTCATAACATAATTGATCAGTCTTGACCCAAATTGGGCCAGGGACTATTTAATCCACCCCGGTTCTAGGGTACATCTCTTCACTCCTTTGATGCTTGGCATTGTAATCCCTCAATGTCTTCAAAGAGGTGACGGGTCCCGATGACCACTCATGATATGGACTGTGGGGTCCTTAAACCCATGCCTAATGCTAAACTTCCTGGTTACGTGGAAAGCGGATAACGTCACTCTTTGACCCCGTGGAAAACGTCCAGAGCGGATCCTGGTCCTCGCAGAGCATGGCAGTGAACCCATGCGAAGCATCCAGAGCGGAGCCTGGTCCTCGCCTAGCACGGCAGTGAACCCGTGTGAAGCATCCAGAGCACATACCGGACTGTGGAGTCCTTAAACCCATGGACTATGACGTCCTTAACCTTGACCGAGATGTCTTAAAACTACCCACGGACCGCAATGTCCTTAAACTACCCACGGACCGCAATGTCCTTAAACTACCCACGGACCGCAATGTCCTTAAACTACCAACGGACCGCAATGTCCCTAAACTACCCACGGACCGCAATGTCCTTAAACTACCAACGGACCGCAATGTCCCTAAACTACCCATGGACCGTAACGTCCTTAAACTACCCACGGACCGCAACGTCCCTAAACTAGAACAATTGAGCCCTCCAAATGCTCTTTTGTCGGATCTAAACGGTCCCGTTTAAGTTGATCTTAGCCTCCAAAAATGGCTAACGCGTCCTTAAACCTTCAAACAGATTGGACTACGAATCCCCTAAATTAACTCCGGCTTGAGGGTACATCTCTGAACTCCTCTGACATCCGTCGTTGTAATCTTTCAACGTCGTCAGAGAGGTGATGGGTCCCGACGGTCATACATACGGTGGACCACTACGTCCCTAAACTGGAACAATAGAGCCCAAATGCTCTTTTGTCGGATCTAAACGATCCCGTTAAGTTGATCTTAGTCTCAAACTGGACTAACGTATTCTTAACAAACGTTTAAGTTGATCTTAGCCTCAAATATGGCTAACGTGTCCTTAAACCAAACCCCCAAACCCAAATTTAAGATAATGCGGATTTGGACTAGTCCACGCCCTACGGGTGACGACATAACTCAGTCTCCGTAAACAATCCACGGGCAATAAAACAAACACCCACGACACGAAGTGACCATCTGGAGAAGGAGAAAGTTGTTACCGCAACGCGGTAGCGTAATTAACTGCAGGGGCTTGCGCCTGCAGGGAAGAGCGTCCCCACAATCAAAAACCCCTCAAATGAGGGGGAATCTGACGAAGTCTGCTACATCGGACGCATCCGCCTAAACCTTCGACACATGGTGCCATAAATCAACTTGGCATCTTCGGAGGGGTGGACGGATAGCACCAATTAGCATCTGCCCCGAACCCCAGGCATTCGGACGTCCCGACGTCCCGGCCGCCGTTCGGAGGGGAACAGATTCTGGCACGCCCGGTGGGACCTTTTCTTCTTTCCACTCCACACTTCGTGTGTCGTGATTCGCGAACCAATCGCGGTTCGCTAATAGTTGCCCTTGGGTCTCAAGGTACTGAGAATTGGCATCTTGCTTATTGCAGAAACCAAAGGATCGATGGCTTTCATCCCTGCGAAATCCTCCAACTGCTCAGACGGCAACTGCAGCCGACGCTCTGCCTCGCCAGGAGGTGTAGCCTATGGACCCCAAGCGGCTTCACTGTTCACAATGCCGGTGGAACAGGTCACCCGCGCCACTACAGGATTGTTTTTTGGGACTATGATCCCGCCGACAAACTTTACCGCTCCAGTGCTGGCAAAGGAAACTCTCAAGAAGTCGGTCTTTGATCGTCTTACCCCTACCGTGGCTCCTCTCAACGAGTCGCCCAACGTCAACGCCTCGGTCTTTTCTAGGCTGGGCCAGGAATCATGCGAGCTCATTACGGGGACTACAATCTCAAAGAAGGCTGCTTCTAAGAAAGTGATCGCTCCCATCCCCGAAATCGCCAAGGCAACCTTTCCAGCCAAAAAGTCAGTCTTTACAAGATTGACGGCTCCGGCCTTTGCTCCCGCTTCCCAGAGGACATCGGTCTTCGATAGGTTAACGCCAACAACAACCCCCCATCCACACAGGGGGCAAGACGAAACCATTCTTACCGCTGACCCTACACCGTCCGCTCGACACTCTCGACGTCGTCATTGGCGCCGAGTGAGGAAGGCTGGGGGCAACTCCCCCTCTGGATTGACCCCACCATCCCCAGTGGTTGAAGTTAATGCCGCTGTTCCGACCGGGAACAGCTTTGAAATGCTAAATAAGGTGCGAAGGAATTCCCCTACGGCAGTACTGAAGAAGTCTCCTCCCTTACTAAAAAAAGGTGGCGGAAACAAAACCCGAACAGCCCCAATTTCCTCAACGGCTGTCTTCCAAAATTTATAAGGTTTGGCGACAAGCCCGAGATTCGATCATCGATCCAAACTTCTCCCGCCAGCACAAGAAGCCGAAAATCCAACCTGAAGCTGGTCACCAGGCTAAACCCCAAAAGGCTGTTGATCAACTGACTCATAAAAGGAGGAGGCCAGAGAGGACCCCACAGCATGCAACGACGGCTAAAAACACTAGGCCTAGACGCCCTAAGTCTGGGGGCATGATGGTCCACACTGTATACATGGCCTCTGGAAAGGAGGAGAGCCGCACTTCTACAGGCCATCGACCACTAACCCGATCCGTAACGAAATCCCAGGAGCAGCAACAGAAGCTCCAAGAAATGATGAATGCTATGGCCGCGCTCACCGGGCCAAAGGAAAACCCAGAAGCATCCTCAGACGCACGCCGGGAGGAAGAGACCGACGCTGAATTCCTTCGCCGGACACTGGAGAAAAGGGACAAAGAGGCGGCCGAACAAGCGGCCAACATACAACGGATGGGCCTTCTCTTTCAAGACGTGATAGGAATGATGATCCAGCAGGACCTGCCCGCCGAAGATCCTCCGATTGTTCTTGAAGACGACCGAGGAGAGACGTCAAATCCACCACCAGCCCTCTCAACGGCCAAGGAAGAGACGATCTCTAAGGCTGACTTGGCTGACTACATAGCCCAGCAAATCCGAGTTCATCACGCAACTGAGGCCGCTGGTCAAACCGTGAAAACCGGGCGGCCGTATCCGAGCTGGTACGACCAAATCAAATACCCACAAGGTTATACGATACCGAAATTCCACGTGTATAAGGGGACCGGCAATCCCCATCAGCATGTCGCCCAGTTTCGGGCCCTATGCGGTAACACCGGCGGTGACGATAAATTGTTGCTTCGCCAATTCGTGGGCAGCTTGTCAGAAACAGCGTTCGAATGGTATTCAGAACTCCCGAACGATTCCATCAAAACGTTCGCTGAAATGGAGTTGTTGTTCACTCAGCGATTTGCAAGTGCCAGCGAACGCACCCCAATAACCGCACTTATTAACGCCAGGGTAAAACCGAGTGAAACCTGGGTCCAGTACGCTATACGCTGGCGGAACTTGTGGTCGAGATGTGAGCAGCGCATCGAGGAAGCACCTGCGGTGGGCATGTTCGTGGGAACTCTAGACCCTCACGCAACTATCTCCCAGTTTATGATGTTCTTTAAGCCAACCACATTCCAGGCTCTGATTGACAAGTTAGCTCAGATGGACCAGATGGGTCATAGACCACCTACACCGAAGTCGGAACCTCGGAATGACAAGGGTAAAGGAAGGGCAACCTTTGTTGCGAATGCCCAACAGCAACCTAACGCCCCGAAATCGACGGATCAACTGGAGGAAAGACGCCGATACTATAATGAGAAGATGAAGCGTCCCTACTCGTTCCCACAAGACAAGACGAAGCGGTTATTCGAGTTGGCAATACGCAACAGACTTATAAACCTACCAAATCCAAGGCGACCGCCACAACCCACCGAGATGAATAACTCCAACTACTGCCCTTATCATCAGACGGTAAGTCATCCGATTGAAGATTGCTTCGTCTTCAAGGGATGGATCGAAGATCAATACCTTCAGGGGAAATTTGTACTGTCCGAAAAGTGGAAGGTGAACCCACCACAACCACATACTCCTAAGAAGGCCGATACACCGGGGGCAACCTGCTCCTTTATCGAAGAAGCTCCATGGGAGGTCGTGTTATCAACGAAGACCAAAAGAATGCTGAGAGACCTCCATGCATGCCCTGCGATCGGATGGAAGGACCCTCTTGAACCTCAAATTATTGAAGGGATGTTGAAGCCCCGCACCATTGCAAAGACTCATGATAAGGGCCCAAATACTCACGCCCAACCGTCAAAATCTTCAAAGAAAAAGAAGAAGAAATCCAAGAAGCCCGCGAAGCTTGGAGATCGGCGAACAAACTTGCAGAAGCAAATCGACGCGCTGGAAGAATACAATCAAAAGGCGCGAACTCCTGTCACACTGCGAGAATTCCTTAGCCACGTCTTGCAAGATGGAGATGACGAAGAGAGCTCGTCGGATGAATCCGAAGAGTATACGGCAAGTTGCAATGTGATCTCCCACTCGTTTACCGACGATGAGAAAACTCCTAGCACCAGGAAGTTGGAGATGGAGCCTGAGCCAGAGCGTGCGAGGCTGACAACCGATATGATCAATGCTTTCCTAGACGAGATTTGTCTAAAAAGTAAAGCGGATCAAGAACGCGAAATGGCGACGCTAACGGGAACCAGAGGCGGGCAACTGGACGGAAGAGTGGAGTTACCCCTGCCAGAACAAAAGGCATCCGAAGTGGACAAGAAAATATTCAAGACAAGGAAAAGGTTCGCCAAAGCCATGTCAATGGGAATGATGCTACCACCTTCGGAAGCAAATACGCACGACGGGGCGGAGAGGCACCCTGACTATTGCGCATATCACCGGAAGATCTCACACCCCACGGAGGAATGCGATGCCTTCAAAATATGGTGGCAAGGATATGTTGTCCGTCAGCAACAGTTTAAGCGTATGAAACGCAAAAGCCGTCGGGAGCAAAGAAGTACTGTCGGAGGGCATAACAAGACTACTGGCAACTGTTACATGGTTGACGCCAGAGGGTCACAAGTTCTCACCTTCGGGAGCGACTCTGATGAAGAAATGGCTCTGGGCCCTCTCTTTACAGAATCCGTTCTAGGAAAAAAGGAGGAATCAGAGGCCTGCGAGAACATCCAGCTGCGCAATCGCACGCTCCCGGAGAAGAATCTCGGGCCCGTCAGCCGAAAAGATAAGGGAAAGGAAAAGATCATTGAAGATATCACTTTAGATGACCAGGTCACAAAAGAGCTAACTAATAAAGACCCTCCCAGAAAGGGTAAGGTGGACTATAACATCCTCGCACACTTAAGGAAACTATCCTCTCAGCTTAGCATTCTTGATGCCCTTCTATTATCAAAAGAAGCGCGAGACTCACTTATTAAAGCGTTGCAAGAGCCTGAACAATTCCAGGCCTTTCTCGCCACTGAAAGGATGAAGGATGAACTGGAGGAAGTGCATACAGCCGATGTCACTTTCGGTGATGAAGACCTCCTTTTAGGGACGTGCGACCACAACCGCCCCCTATATGTCTCCGGATACTGCCACGACATCAAGATAGGCAAAATCCTGGTGGATAATGGATCCTCCGTCAACCTCCTTAATGATCGGGTGTTGAAGGAAATCTGTATGAGTGTGCAACACCTCGCTCGTGACAAAATTACTATCTCCGGTTTCGACTCTCAATCATCACGAACTCTCGGATCTGTAATACTGACGTTACGCTTCGGACTTCTCGTCACAGATATCAAATTCCATGTCATTGACGCCAAGACCTGCTACAACGCCTTGCTCGGCCGTCCTTGGCTACACGAGTACAACATCATCCCTTCTACACAACATCAGTGTATGAAGTACTTCAAGGATGGTTTCGAGTACACTGTAACAGGCGAGTTAAACCCGTTTTCTGTGAACGAAGTTCGCAAATACGAAGATGCGAAATACTTTTTGCCAGATTTCGAGGATACAGAAAGGTGTCGCGACCCGGAGAACAAAGCCGCCGCCACCATCCCTGTTTTTGGGAGCGATACCGAAGAAGAGGAAGAGATAGTGTATATGGGGCCATCCCAACACAACAACCTGGGGGCACCCACCCCCATACCGGTCTTCGGGAGTGATTCGGAGGACGAGGTTAACGCCGTGTTCTCCAGTCGGCTGTCAATACAGGCACCCCTTTGCGATGACCATAGTCTGCAAATCACCATGGTACCGCAAGAACACTATAAGGATCTCGACGCGCTTCGAACCCACAGCGTACAGGACCTGCAAACATTTTACGTCCCTCCCAGGCGAAGGGGTGAGAAGGTGATCTTATTTTACCAATCCTCAGAGTCGAAGGTGGAGAAAGAGATCTGGCACGGCATGGACATTACACTTGACAGGCTCCAACCCATCCGTCTACCTAGACACTATACAAATGGATTGAAGAAGTTATTAAAGCGCCAAGGAGTACCCTTAAAACAGACTGTGCGGCAGGCTCGGTTCTACAACAGGATTTGGGACGTCCCCGGGACTCAGCGCAAATTGCCTAATGGGAAAATGGAAACACTTGGGCTTGGGTACACAAGAACCGGAAAACGGGAGCGAGCCCACGGCAGCTACGCCATATATACCTTTGATGAAGAAGAGGGCGCCCTGTCAGGAGAGGCCAACCCCTCATCAAAACTAAACCCTGCGACCGAAGCGCCAAACCCGTTGTTTAAAGGACGAATGGGCAAGCCTACCACGAAAGCGGATCAGAAAATTCGGGAAGATCACAACCACGAAGCGGCCATCTATGAGAAGGCTAGGACGCAACGTCTATTCCAACAGGCTGCACAGGCTGCAAAAGATAAAGATGTTCACCATCGTCAACCTGTCATACGAAAGGCCCGATGCAGGGACGGGAATAAATTAAGAAGCGAGAGAAGAAGCCGACAACAACGACGCAGGATTAGAGGGTTACGGGTATTGCGCGGCTCGGATTCGTCCCTCACGGAAAAGATGAGTCGAGCATACTCCTTCCCCCGAAGCAAGACGGAACGGTTACTCAAGCTCGCCCTAAAACATCAGATGATCACGCTTCCAGAGCCTAGGCATCCTGAGCAAGCTAGCAAGGTCTCTCATCCGGGTTATTGCTCTTATCACCGAGCCATAGGACATCCGACCGAAGATTGCTTCACCTTCAAGAATTGGGTCGAGGACCAATATCGACGGGGTAGATTCGCTTTATCCGATGGTTGGAAAGTAACGCCGCCGCAAAGGCACGAGCCTAAAGCTACGAAAGCAGAACCGGATCCGCCTCAGTCCTGGGAGCGGATTCGTACCTGTTATACGATTACGATATTAAAAGAAGAGCCCGAGAACATAGATGACCTTCCCCGGTGCTTCGAGAACAGCGATGATGAGGTAATCTCGGAATTCCCGCCCGCTCCAAAAGAACTGGAAGACGGTATACATACTACCGCAGATAACCTCAGAAAGATTGAGTTGGGATCGGCAGAGGACCCGCGACCAACCTTCGTCAGTGAGCTACTCTCTGAAGAAAGGGTGGCCGCGTTAAAGAACGTGCTTCTACGGCATAAAGACTGCTTCGCGTGGAACTACTCTGAGATGCCAGGATTAGATCCGGAGGTCGCTGTGCACAGATTAGCAATATCCCCAGACATCAGGCCAGTCAAGCAGGCACCAAGAAGGATGCGACTCGAGCTTGAGATGAGCATCAACGCCGAAGTCAAGAAACTGATCGATTCTGGATTTATTCAAGAAGTCCAATATCCCGATTGGATCGCCAATATCGTCCCGGTGATGAAGAAGAATGGGACGGTGCGTATATGCGTGGATTTCAGAGATCTCAACAAGGCCTGTCCAAAAGATGATTTCCCAGTGCCGGTAACCGAGCTAATGATAGATAACACGTCCACTCACGAGATCTTCTCCTTTATGGACGGTTCCTCAGGATACAATCAGATAAAAATGCATCCCGAAGACCAGAAGCACACCGCTTTCCGGACCCCTTTGGGTGTATTTTGCTACAGGGTTATGCCCTTCGGTCTAAAGAACGCCGGCGCTACCTATCAAAGGGCCATGACAAAGATCTTCGATGACCTCATACATGACATCGTCGAGTGCTATATCGACGACCTCGTAGTAAAGAGTATGTCATATGAAGATCACTTAAAGCACCTAGAGACTGTATTTCAACGCCTTCGGCAATATAATTTGAAGATGAATCCCCTCAAATGCGCGTTTGGAGTTTCCTCGGGAAAATTCCTGGGATTCGTCATCCGACACCGAGGTATTGAGATAGATCCGTCAAAGATTAAAGCGATCATGGAAATGCCCCCGCCAAGAACCCTCAAACAATTGCGGTCTCTCCAAGGGAAGCTCGCATACATCCGGCGATTTATCGCAAATCTTTCAGGCAAATGCCGCCCCTACAGTCACCTGATGAAGAAAGGAACCCCATTCGTCTGGGATCAAAAATGCCAAGGCGCACTAGACGAGATCAAGCAGTACCTGCAGAACCCGCCGGTATTAGCTGCGCCGGTCAAGGGAAAACCCCTCATTCTTTATACAACCGCCCTCGAAGGTTCCTTGGGCGCACTATGGGCGCAAGAGAACGATCAGGGAAAAGAGAGAGCACTCTACTACTTAAGTCGAGTTCTACTCGGGGCAGAAAGCAATTACTCTCCCATTGAAAAACATTGCTTGGCGTTAATCTTCGCGATAACAAAGCTCAGGCACTATGCGTTGGCACACGAAGTCTGCCTCATCTCGAAAGTGGATCCTCTTAAATACTTGATGTCAAAAGCCATATTGACGGGACGACTCGCTAAATGGGCCCTGCTCTTGATGGAGTTCTCGATAACATATCAACCTCTCAAGGCAGTAAAGGGCCAGGCCATTGCCGACTTCCTCGCTGAGCACCCGATACCGGCCGACTCTCCTCTAAACTGTGATTTGCCGGACGAGCACGCATTTGATGCAATTGGCGGCAGAGGCACACGATGGGAACTCTATTTCGATGGAGCGTCCTCCATAAAGAAACAGAAACAGGGTAACCCGATCATCAAATCGGGGATAGGCCTTATCTTTGCAACTCCACAAGGAGGAATAATGCGCTTCGCCTTCTCCTTAACAGAGTCAAGGACAAACAATGAAGCCGAATACGAAGCTCTGATAGCAGGCCTCGAAATCGCCATCAACATGGGAATTGAAGACCTCCACATATACGGGGATTCTCAGCTGGTCGTTAGCCAAGTTAATGGTGACTACCAAACGTGCAAACCGGAGTTGGTGAGATACGGCGAAAAAGTGCAACAACTGTTGGCCCAAATTCCCTCTTACACTTTGGAGAACATACCGCGCGCAGAAAACAGCAAAGCAGACGCGTTGGCCAAACTCGCTAAAGAACTGGCTGACGAGAACCTCGATGACGTCAGAATCGTGGTACAAAGCCGTCGAGTGCTCGCCCCGGCAGATATATCTCCGGAATCATGCAAAGAAAAAGGAGCCATTGAGCAAGCGACTCTACAAATAAAAAACCATGAGAAGGCTGAGGACTGGAGGGAAGTCTTCATAGACTACTTTAAGTCCCACCGAATGCCCGAAGAAGCGTCCTCAAGGCATCAGCTTATGAAACGAGCTCTATCCTTCGCTTTCGTCAACGATACCCTGTACAAGAGATCGTTTGATTTTCTATGGCTGAGATGCTTGGGACCTGACGAAGCGGAACGAGTCGTTCAAGAAGTTCACGACGGACTTTGCGGTTCTCACCAGGCAGGCCCAAAGATGAAGTTAAAAATTAAACGGATGGGTTACTATTGGCCCACGATGATCCAGGACTGCCTCGAGTATGCGAAGCAATGCCACTCATGCCAGATCCATGGAGACTTCATCCACCAACATCCGAATCCACTACACCCAACGGTGGCCAGCTGGCCATTCGAAATGTGGGGGACTGACATAGTCGGCCCCATAGAGCCGGCATCAGCCCGGGGACATCGTTTTATCCTAGCGACAACTGACTACTTCTCCAAATGGGCAGAAGCGGTACCACTAAAGGAAGTGAAGACGGAGAATATTCTCCATTTCTTCAAAACGCACGTCATCTATCGGTTCGGAACTCCACGACGGATCATCTCCGATAATGGGCCGGCCTACCGAAGCCATAAGATTAGCCGCTTCGCGCAGCAGCACAATATAGACTGGAGGTATTCTTCAGTTTACAACCCGCGAGCCAACGGTCTGGCCGAGGCCTTCAATAAGACCTTGACGAAGATCATAAAAAAGACCGTCTCCCGGAATAAGAGAGACTGGCACGAGAGGCTGCAAGAAGCCCTTTGGGCTTATCGAACTACAGTCAAGACGGCCACAAATACAACGCCATACGCGTTGGTATTTGGGACGGAAGCAGTACTCCCCCTCGAGATAGAGTTACCCTCTCTACGAGTAGCAGTCCACCACGAGCTGACGAACGAAGAAAATGCTCACCTTCGGCTTGAGGAGCTCGATGCCCTCGACGAAACCAGGCTCACAGCGCAACAATATCTAGAAGCCTACAAAGCAAAGATGACGCGCTCGTACGAAAGATTGACTAGGCCAAGGACATTCCGCCAAGGCGAACTCGTACTAGTGGTCAAAAGACCTATGATCCCTAATCGTGCCAAGCGGGGAAAATTTGAGCCAAACTATGAAGGCCCGTACATCATAGACAAGGTCTACCAGGGTGGAGCCTATCTACTCATGGACATGCACGGTGAAAGACCTTTCAGGCCAATAAACGGTCGCTTCTTAAAGAAATACCATGCCTAATAAGCTGCAGCCTAGGTCGATGATAGATGACGACGACTATGTCCGCTCGCTATCTTCCCAGGCTCGGACTTTACAAGCAGCAGCCGGCCTTCCTATAACGACGGACCGAAACGTCCTTAAACTATCTCGGACCGAAACGTCCTTAAACTATCTACGGACCGAAACGTCCCTAAACTAATGCCGGACCGAAACGTCCTTAAACTAACAATGGACCGAAATGTCCTTAAAACTAACGACGGACCGAAACGTCCATAAACTAACAACGGACCGAAACGTCCCTAAACTACTACCGCAGCATCCTTGGGCTGACGAGATATAAAAAAAAAAAAAAAAAAAAAGAAGAAGTAAATAAAATAATAGAAACGGTATGTCCATAAGCAAAATGGGCACGGATGAAAACCTGAAAGGGCTCCGTGAGTAAAAACAGCAGGACTGCCGGCGAGTGTTTGTGAAAACCCGAAAGGGCGCAACCTCGTTAAAAGACACTTATAGGGTCCTCTCGACCTTGTAAGGAGAAACCACCTGCGTGAGATCCTTACGACTCACAAAGGAGCTGCACACTTAGGGATCCTCACGATTCCTGAGGAGAAAAACACACTTACGAGATCCTCACGACTCGTAAGGAGAATTCTCTTATGGGACCCTTACGGCTCATGAGATTTGAAAGTCTTAAGTTACAGAAACCTGAACCTGTTCTTAAGCAAATCCTCCACAACCTCCGATATTGCCCTACAAGCGGCTCCATACTGACCCTTGTATACAATTCACGGGCGCGAATTAACACTTCCCCAACAGAGTCCAACCCTTGTAGGTCCTCTCGACCCATAAGGGGAAAGTCCTCTTGTAGGATCCTTACGACTTACAGAGGAGCACACACTTAGGAATCCTCACGATCCCTAAGGAGAAAATACACCTGCAAGATCCTCACGACTTGTAGGGAGAAATACCTTCGCGAGACCCTTACGGCTCATGAAGTCAAAAGCCTTGGTTAACAGGACCCTTAACCCTGTTTGCTGAGCAACCTTTGTTCATTATCAACAAAGGCAAATGATGATTCGCTCCTGGCAACATTCCAGTAGTAGCGATGCTGATGCCGAGATCGGTGCCTAAAATCCAAGCTTGCAGTGAGAAGGTCAGCAGGCCAAACATGCCTACAAAATAGCCGAAATGATGGGGCAACTTGCAATAAAAAGCAGCAAGTAAAAATGAAGGCATAAAAAAAAAAAATATAACCGAAATGATGGGGCAACTCGCAAAGCAGCGAGCAGAAAATAGAAAAATAGCCGAAATGATTGGGCACCGCGAAAAATAGCCGAAATGATTGGGCAATCGCGATTTTCGCGATATAAAAGCTGAAATGATAGAGCATCGCGGAAAAAGAAATAAAATCAAAATAAAATTTATGCCCTACAGGTGATATTCCATCACACCCTGTACACAATCCAAGGGCGTAAACAAAAAAGGGATCATACTTCTCCCCCAGGTTTCATCAGAAAAAGAAGCCAAGTCTCGATGGGCCACAAGCGACCTAGAGATCATCCAAACACTCGTCTCGTAACAACGGACATGACTTCAAACGAAACGGAACAGCGGCAACCCCCAGTTCCATGACTCGGTGATATACACATCACCAAGAGTCAAACCTCCATTCCGTGAAATGCGGATACAATCAACAAACTTCCTGGTTACGTGGAAAGCGGATAACGTCACTCTTTGACCCCGTGGAAAACGTCCAGAGCGGATCCTGGTCCTCGCAGAGCATGGCAGCGAACCCATGCGAAGCATCCAGAGCGGAGCCTAGTCCTCGCCTAACGCGGCAGTGAACCCGTGTGAAGCATCTAGTGCAAACTTCCTGGTTACGTGGAAAGCGGATAACGTCACTCTTTGACCCCGTGGAAAACGTCCAGAGCGGATCCTGGTCCTCGCAGAGCATGGCAGCGAACCCATGCGAAGCATCCAGAGCGGAGCCTAGTCCTCGCCTAACGCGGCAGTGAACCCGTGTGAAGCATCTAGTGCAAACTTCCTGGTTACGTGGAAAGCGGATAACGTCACTCTTTGACCCCGTGGAAAACGTCCAGAGCGGATCCTGGTCCTCGCAGAGCATGGCAGTGAACCCATGCGAAGCATCCAGAGCGGAGCCTAGTCCTCGCCTAACGCGGCAGTGAACCCGTGTGAAGCATCTAGTGCAAACTTCCTGGTTACGTGGAAAGCGGATAACGTCACTCTTTGACCCCGTGGAAAACGTCCAGAGCGGATCCTGGTCCTCGCAGAGCATGGCAGTGAACCCATGCGAAGCATCCAGAGCGGAGCCTAGTCCTCGCCTAACGCGGCAGTGAACCCGTGTGAAGCATCTAGTGCAAACTTCCTGGTTACGTGGAACGCGGATAACGTCACTCTTTGACCCCGTGGAAAACGTCCAGAGCGGAGCCTGGTCCTCGCCAAGCACGGCAGTGAACCCGTGTGAAGCATCCAGAGCAAATACCGGACTGTGGAGTCCTTAAAATCCACGGACTATGATGTCCTTAACCTCGACCGTGATGTCTTAAAACTAACGATCAACCACCCCGATTCCCTACGGATTTTGCCTTGGTTTAAGGGTACATCTCTTCACTCCTTTGATACCTGGCGTTGTAATTCTTCAACGTCTTCAGAGAGGTGACGGGTCCCTGCAACCGCACATCGGACTGTGGAGTCCTTAAATCCACGGACTATGAGGTCCTTAACCTTGACCGTGATGTCTTAAAACTAGCATCGGACTGTGGAGTCCCTAAATCCACGGACTATGAGGTCCTTAACCTTGACCGTGATGTCTTAAAACTAACATCGGACTGTGGAGTCCCTAAACCCACGGACTATGAGGTCCTTAACCTTGACCGTGATGTCTTAAAACTAACATCGGACTGTGGAGTCCCTAAATCCACGGACTATGAAGTCCTTAACCTTGACCGTGATGTCTTAAAACTAACATCGGACTGTGGAGTCCTTAAATCCACGGACTATGAGGTCCTTAACCTTGACCGCGACGTCTTTAAACTACCTTGAGAGATCCCTAGCCCCGTGAAATACAAAAAAAGAGGTGATCACACCCGGCACTTGCAGGCCCTCACGACCTGCAAGGAAGAAAAACTCTCTTGTGAGATCCTTACGACTCTCAGGGGAAAACCTGCTTAAGGAGCCTCACGATCCTTAAGAAAAACTCACACCTATGGGATCCTCTCGACCTATAGGGAGAAAGACTCCTTATGAGACTCTCGTGGTTCATAAGATGCAAAAGCCGTAGGAAACAGATCCTAACCCTGAATCCTAAGCCACGGCCGTCTTGCAAGAAGATTAAGATAGATTGTCCGCAGAATGCATTCAATGAAAAGGGGACACGTCACTGAGAGGAAAATTGTATCTTTTATTCATGACCCAAAATGAATACAAAATACAATTCAAAACAAAGAAGATACTCTTATTCATGAGTATGTACAAAAAGAAAAAAAAAAAAAGAAAGAAAGATACAAGTCCTCAAGCCGGCGGGCGGTGCAATAATTTTACCAGCTCATCATTTTGTTGTTGAGCTACGGCTTCGTGACGCAAGATCTCCATAAGACGCGCCTCCGCCTGAGCCTGCTGGGCCTGATATGAAGCGAGCCGGGCTTCAAGCTCCTTTTCAGTGGCTTTGTGAGCCTCAACTCTCTCGCGAGTAAACGTGGCGGCTTTATCAAGAGCCACCACCTCTTTGATGGACTCCTGAAGCACCCGCCATAGCTCATATCGGCCCTGGCTGTGAGATTGGCTCATCATATGAATGAGCTTTCCGTTGCCAGCACTAATCGGTCTGAAACAAGTTCATATCACCTGAGAGATGAAATTCAAGGCGTTGATTCGCACACAACATGACAACAGTATTGGTAATTGAAGAAAGTTTTCACAAAAAGGAACACAAAGTTTACTCATGCAAGCGGAAACATACACACGAGTACCAAGCCTACATAGAAGTTCAAAATAAAGCATGCAAAAAGGGGAGACCAAGTTAAAAAAAAAAGGGGGGATGTCCTACTCTAACGGAAAAGATCGCCAAACACAGGATTAATGGCACAAGGGTTAGTGAAGCAAAGGACAAAATTCTCCATTTCTCTCTCTGCTTCCTCCAGCACATCGAAGCGACGGTTCTCACGAGGAGTCGCTCCCCATCGATTGGCGCCGTGTTCGTCCGCGAAAGCGGACATAATAGCTCGCCGGGCCTTGATCTGGCCCAGCAGATGGATTGAGCAATCCTTCAAAGCCTGAGTGATCAGGCACGCCTCATGAAAGCCCTCGAGCTTCTCTTCCGCCGCGTCAAGCATCGCCAGGGTCATCTCTGCTGGGTGAGGGGGGATGTCGGCAAGCACGACCGTGAGGATCATCCGGAGCCAGAGAGAACCCATCGGGAGAGGAGACCCCCTACGGATCGAGAGTTCATGTATGGCTGAGTCGCATTCGTTGTCGGTAAGGAGGGGATCCACCAACCGAGCGGCAAAGCGAGGGATCATCTCCTCGATGGGCACTTCCCATGGCTGTCGACGAGCGTGTGGGCGGTTACAAGCCATAGCGTTCAGATACTCCTCAAATTAAATCACGTCGATATGGGAATGAATTTCTCTGTGAAGAGAAAATGGGCTATGACCTCAAGAATATAAAGAAGTGCATTAAGTGCTATGCGCGGAAAATCTTGCATGCGAAAGATGTTTCCAAGGCCCAAAAAAGGGAAAGGCATCGAAAATCAAGGAAAAATAACTATTTCCAAGGCTCCTTTTATGCATCTGATAATGCGCGCTAAAAATGCGGCATGGAAAGTTTTGTGAACAGTCCCATCAGATGATCTCACGTGTAGAACACGTGAGGCCCAAGCCTAATGTGCATTTAAAAGAAAGAATAGGGAGTAATACCCTGCATATTAAAGCACAAATGATAATAGTAACAGAATAATAAGATTTCAGAGGAAAAGCATGCAAACACACAGAGACATAACAAAGCTTACCACCCAGACTTCAAGAAGGCGATACAAAATAAAAGAAAAAAGAAAAACTTTTACAATGGTAAGGCCTCTGACACGGGGCATGGATTGAGAAAATTGAAATTAACTTTATCCAAGATCTTCCAAGCATTTCGAACCTCCCGAGTATGCTTTCTCTCACGGTCACAGGCATCGGGGTCCCCGCGGATGTCTTCTTCCCTCCGGTAGGCGCCCAGTATGGCTGATTGCTGAAAAATCTGATGAAGGAGATCAATGAGATCATCCCGCCTTCTCTTTGAGATCAAGCCCATAAGGTACACCGAATGCACCTTATCCTCGGCAATGTCCAAGTCCCCGAGCGGTATGCCGGCGCAAAAGAGAGGAAGTGCCTCCCGGATCGCCAGCACGATTAGCCTCAGAAGAGAAGAGCGGCGGGGGAGGAGCCTATGGTTGTACTCGTCGAAACGGCTCATGATCTCGGCGCACTGAGCATCGGTGAACTCTTGGTTCTGACTGCGGCCCAACGCACGAATGTTCCCGTAGGAGATGATCTCGTCAAGTCTATACAGATGGGCATCCATGGTACCTACGATAAGAGTCAAGAGATCCATTACAAAGCCACCATTTCACTAACTGCAGAAGAACAGCCTTGGGCCAAGAGACCCCAAAGATTCTCTGTGTGAAGAAATCGAGTTCTTCGTTGGAATTCGATTCCTTATTAAGGAAAGAGAATTAAATTCCCAAAAACATTTTGATGGAATTAAAGTCCAGGGAGTTGAAACGTTGTCATCATCTCCCCGAAGATCATCTAAACCCTAAAAGGATCTACAGTTTGAAGATTAAACAGTTTTGTGTTTTCCTGGAAAAATATGAAGAAAAAGGGTAAAAACCCTTGCTTTGGATTTAAAATCCAGAGAAATGTGAAGGTCCATCGGTGTCCAAGAACATTACCTAAGGAAAAAGGATCCTTGCCGAACAGAGTTAAACTCCGCAAACTGTTTCAAGACAGAGAACTAAGCTCTGGAAGAGGAGAATTAAATTCTCAGAAGAAGTTCTCAGAAGAAGTAGATAGGCAAGGTGAAGGCTCCTATGAAGAGACAGAGCTATTTATAGAAGATAGTGGAAACGTTTCATCTCCCCAGATCCCTAAGGGAATCCAACGGTCGCGAGAGGTGACAGCGTTGCACTCACGTGCTGACACGTGAGAACAACGCTGTGGGGGCATTTGTTTCCTGATTTAAAATCAGGAAAGCTTCTGGGAAAAGCTTCAGAGGAGGGTCACGTGCTTACACGTGACTAGCGGCCACGTGTTAGCACGAGACACCTAAAAAGCATCATCAGGTCGAGTTCAGTCTCTTAGCTACGCTGAAGAAAATGGGCTTCAGAAAGAGTCACGTGCTCCCACGTGACCAGGGTCACGTGGTGACACGTGACATTTAAATGCAAGCGTCCAACACGCAAGTTCTCTGATCGAGTCAAGAAAAAGGGTTCAGAAAGAGTCACGTGCTCCCACGTGACCAGGGTCACGTGTCTGCACGTGACGTTCAAGGCAGCAAGCGCGTTTCCAGAACAACCAAGGAAAGAGAGTTCAAATAAAGAGTCACGTGCTCACACGTGACCAGGGGTCACGTGGTAGCACGTGATGTTTAAGCAGCAATCAGAAGACACAGTGCAGAAGGCTCGTTCCAAAAGGGGTCACGTGCTCACACGTGACCATGGATCACGTGGTCACACGTGACCGGCTTTCAAAGCCCATGTTGACGACAGAACTAAATTCTGAAGGAAATTCGAATCTTTCCAAAGGAAAGTAATTATTTGGGACTAATCAAATTAAAAATTCAGAGATGATTAAATATCATCTATCTATGGAAAATCTCGGCTTTGGGAAAGATTTCCCCCTTAAATCTAACCAAAATATCAAAGGAGAATCTCTGGATTTAAGATCCAATGGTGAATAAAATTCACCTAATAATCCAAAGGCCCAAAATGAATGATGGATGCAAATCAAATCTCCCAATGAAGATTCGTCAAAAACTGATTGATGCGACTGCCTCTCCTATAAATAGGAGCCAAGAGACAAAAAAAAAAAGAGATATACATGCGCAGAGAAGAAAAAGAGAAGGGGAGAAGAGCTTTGATACTTCGAAAAGACTCAGATCTTCTGCAAAAAAAACCCTAGGTAAGAAAGGGAAGGCCTCTTGGAAAGAAGCAGAATTTAATTCTCAACAGAGTTTAACTCTGATAATATAAAAGCAGAAGAACTTATTTCTTCTCTCTTTGATAGAGGATCTGCAAAGTGCACATCTCCCCTTAAGGTTGAGAATTTAATTCTCAATGGGTTGAGATCCTGCCATGCAGATCCAAAACATAGAGAAGGAGTGCAAGCTCGAGAATTTAATTCTCACAGAACTATAGGAATTTAATTCCTCCAAAATAAAGTAGGGCTAGACCCTATGTCATGGGAATTTAATTCCTTCAGAACAAAAAAAGAGAGGGTTTAACCCTAATTAAAGAACTTAGTTCTGTTGAAACAACGGGAATTTAATTCCCTTAATCATCATTTCCTCAAAAACTTTTATTAGGGTTTAACCCTATTCAGCCCTCCACATAAACGAGGAATTTAAATCCCACAGAAAATTCAGAGTTAAACTCTATTCCAGAATACAAGTCTTCAAAAGAAAGAAGGATTTAATTCCTCTGAAATTAAAAGTCTCTGGAATTTAAAAAGGAGGAGTAACAAATCCTCTGAAAAAACCACATTAAGGCAGGGTCACGTGTCACCACGTGACCCCCCCCAAAAGCCCTACAGAAAACCCCTTTGAGGCGGCACCCCACGTGACCCACGTGACCTTCAGCAGAAGCCTTAACACATAGGCATTTGAATGCCCATCACGTGCTGACACGTGATGCTATCAAAGACACAGTAATTTCAGCAGAACAAATGAAGGAAGGGCGCTCCCACGTGCTGCCACGTGACCCCTCTTGTCTTCGTGTTTAACACTAAATTGAAACTCTCGAAATCAGTGTTAAAATATTGTTGGGCCTTAGTGTTCAACACTAATTAAAAAGCTTCATTTGCAGTGTTCAACACTGATCCGTTAGTG
Source organism: Agapanthus africanus (assembly GCA_030015575.1). Lineage (NCBI taxonomy): Eukaryota > Viridiplantae > Streptophyta > Magnoliopsida > Asparagales > Amaryllidaceae > Agapanthus > Agapanthus africanus. Next base: position 911,708,876 of record JASDDO010000019.1, on the reverse strand, counting down.
TTTAACACTAATTTGAGAAGCCCTATTGCTGGTGTTTAACACCAATTATTTCTTAGTGTTAAACACTAACTTGTTAACCGCATGCCCAGTGTTCAACACTGATTGCTCTGTAGCGTTTAACACTAGGCTTTGGCCCAATTGGCTAAATGGATAGAGGCAAAGCCTCTCCTTCAATGGACCAGCAAGAGTCAATATTCCAGACCTGACTGGACTTAGCCCAAGCTGGCCATAAGTCCTCAATTTGTGATTAACTGGGCTAATGAGCTCATAACATAATTGATCAGTCTTGACCCAAATTGGGCCAGGGACTATTTAATCCACCCCGGTTCTAGGGTACATCTCTTCACTCCTTTGATGCTTGGCATTGTAATCCCTCAATGTCTTCAAAGAGGTGACGGGTCCCGATGACCACTCATGATATGGACTGTGGGGTCCTTAAACCCATGCCTAATGCTAAACTTCCTGGTTACGTGGAAAGCGGATAACGTCACTCTTTGACCCCGTGGAAAACGTCCAGAGCGGATCCTGGTCCTCGCAGAGCATGGCAGTGAACCCATGCGAAGCATCCAGAGCGGAGCCTGGTCCTCGCCTAGCACGGCAGTGAACCCGTGTGAAGCATCCAGAGCACATACCGGACTGTGGAGTCCTTAAACCCATGGACTATGACGTCCTTAACCTTGACCGAGATGTCTTAAAACTACCCACGGACCGCAATGTCCTTAAACTACCCACGGACCGCAATGTCCTTAAACTACCCACGGACCGCAATGTCCTTAAACTACCAACGGACCGCAATGTCCCTAAACTACCCACGGACCGCAATGTCCTTAAACTACCAACGGACCGCAATGTCCCTAAACTACCCATGGACCGTAACGTCCTTAAACTACCCACGGACCGCAACGTCCCTAAACTAGAACAATTGAGCCCTCCAAATGCTCTTTTGTCGGATCTAAACGGTCCCGTTTAAGTTGATCTTAGCCTCCAAAAATGGCTAACGCGTCCTTAAACCTTCAAACAGATTGGACTACGAATCCCCTAAATTAACTCCGGCTTGAGGGTACATCTCTGAACTCCTCTGACATCCGTCGTTGTAATCTTTCAACGTCGTCAGAGAGGTGATGGGTCCCGACGGTCATACATACGGTGGACCACTACGTCCCTAAACTGGAACAATAGAGCCCAAATGCTCTTTTGTCGGATCTAAACGATCCCGTTAAGTTGATCTTAGTCTCAAACTGGACTAACGTATTCTTAACAAACGTTTAAGTTGATCTTAGCCTCAAATATGGCTAACGTGTCCTTAAACCAAACCCCCAAACCCAAATTTAAGATAATGCGGATTTGGACTAGTCCACGCCCTACGGGTGACGACATAACTCAGTCTCCGTAAACAATCCACGGGCAATAAAACAAACACCCACGACACGAAGTGACCATCTGGAGAAGGAGAAAGTTGTTACCGCAACGCGGTAGCGTAATTAACTGCAGGGGCTTGCGCCTGCAGGGAAGAGCGTCCCCACAATCAAAAACCCCTCAAATGAGGGGGAATCTGACGAAGTCTGCTACATCGGACGCATCCGCCTAAACCTTCGACACATGGTGCCATAAATCAACTTGGCATCTTCGGAGGGGTGGACGGATAGCACCAATTAGCATCTGCCCCGAACCCCAGGCATTCGGACGTCCCGACGTCCCGGCCGCCGTTCGGAGGGGAACACCTCTCATGTGATGAGAATCCTAAAGTGTATTGAGACAAAGCATTCACACTCACTCTCTACTTCATCTTAGTCATGTCGGCTAGCAAACTTCATGTTCGAGTTGCTTCGGTTTGAAGCGGGAGCCCGTATAAAAATTCGTTGACGTGGTGCCACTTCAACGAGGAGACCGGAGATCGAGCGAGATCGAAGATGCAGCGAGGAGCTTGGGATGATGGCTAAAGACTGAAGGACACGGATCGATCGGTATAGCCATTCTAACCTCTTTATAGTTTTCTAGTTTAGTGTTAATGGCACGATCCGGGTGAAAGTCTGCGTTTGCGCCAGTTATAAAAGTTTTTGTTCCGCGTTTAGCCTCGGATTGACGGCCGGGGCACTACCGTAGACTTACATGGTATCAAAGTCACGCCATTAAACTTTACTAGCTTGTTCTAACATGTTTAAAATATTGATCGAACGAAATTTCCAAAACCGCATTTCCATTGATAAAGTTTATGTCGAATTTTTAAACTGGTCTAAAAATCATTTTGGGTATGTCAAAAAATCGAGCAGGCTTTTTTAAGACTCTGGAAGAAATTTGAGAGAACGATCGTACCAACGCACCGCTGAACCGCGGCCAAACCACCATGTTTGCTGCGGTTGCGCGGCGGTATGGTTGAAACTGTTCACCATTTTTCTTCTGGGTATTTTTAATGTGGAATTGTGGTTTCTGGAATATTTTCTTTAGGCCCAGATTTTGTTTGAGTGCTGGATTTGTACTTGGGGCCCACTTCGGGAAGTTTTGTCGATCGAGATACGTTAGTTTACAGTGCTTACATTATGTCTGCGACCGTGAATGTCATTAGAGCGGTATAACTCGTCTAATTGCTATAGTCCTTTTAGACGGGTTTGTGAACGTGACATTCGCGTTGATGTTCTGTGTTGTGCTATGATGTTGCGGATTGTCGTGGTGGATAACTTGCGTGCAATGGTAGTGCGGTTTGGATTCATTTGTACATTTGATATCGCGGGGTGAGCGTCCGACATGTGGACTTCCGTCACTGCCTGTTTGTATATTATTTGTTTGGGGAACGACCGGGTTGAGGTCGATGTACCCGTTGTACATATTTTCTTTTATATACTAGGATTACCCCACGACGGAGTGCACGGATAGCTGGGTTCTGGAGGGCAACGAGTCCGCATCTCATGGCTTTGAGAGGGAGGGGGCCTCACTCTAGGATTAGCAGGCTATTCGCCGCACTCGTAGGGGGTACAGGTTAACCCAAGGAAGGGTGCACAAGTTACCGGATTCCGTGAAGTGTTGGGTGGTCCATTCACTTTGCTGAAAGGGGCTGCCTCGCTTCTGGTATTGGCGGGTAACTTGCTGATCGCACGCTTTTGGCGTATCGGATGTTCAAAGTTCTAAAGTTATAACCGCGATCAGGACGGTGTCGCTATGCAGCTAGCCGGTTGAGCACGGGTCGATCCGCAGGGAGATGGTTGTATGTTCGTTCAAGTTTTAGACGAGTTAGTAAAGAATGTGTATATGTTTGTTCAGTTCTATTCTAAGTGTTCGTATTTATGTTCAAGTAAGCTTGTTAAGGTTAAGGTTGGTTAGTAGAGTTAGGATTAGTCTTGTACTTATCTTTAGCCATTCTTAAGACGATGTTGGGATAATCGAAAGTAGCGGGGATTAGGAGGACATAGGAATGGGATTTGCGAGTTTAAGAAATCTTTCCAACGCTAAATCCATTCCTAGTGCCCCTTGTCCGTCCGCTAAATACACTTATTTCCAACACTCGGCCAAACACCCGCAACCATGTATCCAGTTAAGTCACAACTACATATCACGTTGTAGCGCGCTTAAAGGACTTCTCGACTTAGGTCGTGGCTATATGTCACGTATAGCGCGCCTAAGTGAGGGGGTTGCGTTTGTTTGGTCGGGGGTCGTTTCAAGATGTTTGGCGAAGAGAAGCACAAGGGATTTCTCCGTTCCTCATACCACCTTCCTTAGCCTTAACAAGAGGGAAATTATTCACACATCATAAAAGAAAAGAAAACAAAACAAGAAGGAAGAAAAGAGGAAAATATGGTTTTATAAATGAAGCAAGCTAACTCTTGGGTCCTCACCTTAGCAAGGAACTCCGTCAAGTATCATCGCTTGAAAATACGGATAGAGGAAGAAAAGAAAAGAGAACAAGAAAAGAAATAACAACTGGTTAACAACAAATAATAAAATTACAATACAAGATAATAAAATTATAAGACAATAAATAAAAGAGACAAGATAACAACCCTCATCTTCATTGATCTTCCACTCAAAAAGCTCCCACTACAATTTTCATGGAGGAAAGAATGAAGAAGAAGAAACTTAGCTAAATCCTAACAAAAAGAGGCATAAGAATTTAACACTCTTGGTTTGGCTCAGAATTGGGGTATTTATAGGCAGAGAAATGGAAACCTAGGGCAAGAATCCGGCTCCACATAAAATTACCCAACTGCCCACAAAAAATGACAAAGCGAGGAGACCAAATGGCCGCAGGTCCGCGGCCTAAGCGCGCTTATGCCGCGGAACCGCGGCGCTTTAGAGGAGTTAGGCATTCATATTTTGTGGGGATCCCTGGTTTTATGTTGTCTGCTGTGTGGTATATGACTTTTTCTCAGAAACTCTTCCCATTTCTTCCGGAATTTCAGTAGATCAAAAGGTGGTGTGATGTGGATCTTTTGCCAAGATTTCCTCGAGCTCCGCGTAGATATGTTGGATTTTGTGTTGCCATTCTGCTTTGTGCACGAAAATGACATCGATTTGCCATTTTGTCCCTTAAACTGGTGTGTGGCAACATACGGATAGAGAGTGGAGACCCGTGTTTTATCTGTTATTGGCAGTAATCCGGAATTTGACGTACTTTTCCATGAATTGCACTGTTCAGAGCTGAGAACCAGTATCCTGTAAATATGTAGCAAGCACTGATTAAAAGCACCTGCCTATAAACAAACGAGCGTAAGAATGGGCGGTATAAAATGCAATATTCTGGTATGAACAAATACCCCCAAACTTAACTTTTGCTCGTCCTGAGCAAAACCAATTATTCACAAAAATAAAATCCTAACCGCACTTTCGCAGGGAACGAGATTGCACTGAGCATGTGCAACAAGCCGTTAAACCTCTAGGTGTCCCTAGTAGGAGGAGTGTTGTCTCCTGAGGGTTTTCAGCGGATACTACCCACAAAATCCCGTCAAGCTAGTGTCATAAGTTAACAATGATCCTACTCCTACAGTTTAGTATTCGCATTAGAAACTCTATCATCCTAAGTTAGAAATATTCAACCCTTATTTTTCACACCTCCTATCTATTTAACCTTGGTTCTCCTGAGTTTTCCTTCTAAAGTGCGGTCTCAAATCAGGGATTTTTATCAACTTTACAGAAAACAGAAGTCTTATTCTTTATTTCTATATTTTATCCAAACATCGATTGTATACCCCTTCATGTATGTATATTTGCACCCCTACACTCAAGAATTCAATTCAAGCTATAATACCCTTGCCCTAATACCAAATACTACTTCTTTTCATTAAGGATGGACGGATTTGCTCACACACCTTTCATGCAACTATTAATGCTTCTTGAGGCACTAACGACCGATTACTGAATGTGTGAACTTTAAAGCGTAAATAGCAGTTTCCAGGTCTTGAATTTATTCTATTTTTTTCTTTTTCTTTTTCTTTTTCTTTTTCAAGACTGGATATATTTTTCAATAATGCTCTTTTGGTGTTTAGCTTTAAATACCGTTTTTTCTTTCATACTAGGCTTTCAGGCAGAGTATTTCTAGGTATCCTCTACTATCCCAAGTTTCAAGGTACGTGTAAGTGCAGTTGTAGGGTATATACTTTCTAAATTTGAACTCAAGAAAAGAAACTATTTTTCAGATTTATCCTTCAGTAAAGCTTCAATACTTTCCCTTCATCTTGACTTAACTCAAGAACTGAACTCAAAAATTGTAAGGACGTATACTTACCAAAGTTAGACAGAATGAGGGTTATTTTAAGGATTTTCAATTCCTAAGTCTAAAATTTAGTTATTTCTAACATATCAACTAAACTTTCAGAATAAAAATCTAAGTTACCCTATTAGCTAACTTGACGACAATGTTTTTATATTTTTTGGAAAATTTTTGATTTTTATGGGGTTTTAATAAGGTATGCAAATGCAAAATATACAAATGAATGTGAAGGAAGAAAGCTTACCGAGCACACCCCCAAACTTAAACTTGACAGTGCCCTCACTGTCAGGCTACACCAAGAGGGTCAAAATTGTCAGCGCTCCCTAAAAACAAATTATATACAAAACAAAAAGAAAAACAAAAAATATATACAAAAAGGGTGTCCTCCCCAAACTTAAGTAAAACAGTGTTTCCACTGTTAAGCGTTGAAGTTTAGGATTAGGAGGGAAAGAGAACAGTATCAAGCTATACAAGGCCTTACACAGGACAAAAGTTAGTACCAACCATTCAAAGATTTTATCTTTATAATGTGCTGGTTGGTGCAAGAAGGAGTAGAGAAAAGAGATGGAGAATATGCGAGACCGTATGGAGATAGAAGTGGGATACGGTCTCGGTATATGAGAAGAAGAATGGCGGAAGGGAGAAAGAAGTGGAATACGAACTTGAGGGTGGAAATGGATTGAATAAATTAGTACAATCTGCGATGATCGATGTGAAAAGATGGATTGTACTAATCTATCAATATGGCGAGAAATGGGGTCAAATCCCTCAAGATTCGTGAGAAACCATAGGTAAACCGAACTCGGTAAACCAGACACAGGAAGTGAAAATGATACGGTGTCTTGCCAGGTCGGAACGATGGGAAGGATGGAGGTAAGTGGTTGAGGAAGGTTATCGGTTAAAGGTTCAGGAGGATGTACACAGTCAATGAAAGGGACAGGATGAATGGGAAAATCCGACTCATCAATTAAAACTGGTTCATCCTCAAAACTATCCTCAATATTTTCCTCAAAATTTAGCTCATCCATGCATTTATCATCAATATCAAGACGCATATGAAGTTCGGGAAAAACATTTAATGATTCGGGATGATGACTTGGATAGAAAAACTTAGCCAAATCTGCGGGTTCATCATCCAAAATATTCCCAGCGTCAATATCCTCAATCAAGTGAAAGTCAATTTTCTCAGACACCTCATCAAAAGCATGGATTTCAATCGATTCTGGTTCTAAGATGGAGGTGTAGAGGTCAAAAGGATTGGGTGTGGTTTCACTTGGCAAGGTCCTTTCACAATCGGGTAAATCAAACACTGCAAAGTCGCACAACTCATCAAACATTCTATCTTCAATTGATAATTCAGTTGGGAAACTTGATAGCCTTTCAACACAGGAGTTGTGGGATTCAATTTGAAACCGGTAGGTTTGATTTGGAAGGGGGTACAGCTCACTCTCTCCACTCAAATTCTCAATCTGTCCAACCGCCACATCATACATTGGAAAATTAGGAGCTAGTTGGAAACTAGCTACCAGGTCAGTAGGTTGTATGAGGGTGGCCATGGACGGATTCAAATCCATCATCTGTTGGCATGACGCTACCCTAAAGTCTTCCAACGACTGTTCCAGACTAGACATGGGTTGGGAAGGGGTTTCAGTAAAAGATTCAAAGTTGTTTGGATACTGAAAACTCCCAAATGGCGGTTCAGAAGCAATGTCTAGGGAAGGTGCAAAAGTCGGGTAGGACTGGTAGGAATTGAATGGCTGGACAGGAGCAGGATCAACATTTGGATAAGAAGGTGAATGGAATTGTTGATCCTAAGAATCTGTAGTGGTGAAAGGAGTGAAAGATCGACTACAGGATTGTTCAATATGTTCAGCGATAGACAAAGGACGACTTGCAAAAGGGGTATCAACATAAGAGGGTGGGGGAGGTTGAAAAAGTTGATACAAAGTGGATTGCGGAGGGCAAGTGTTTGTCCTAGACGCGTCTATCCGATTTTTCAAAGAGATTTTGGGCATGGAGGGATCGTTCGACGTTCGGCCAAAGCAAGAACCGTAAGAAGTAATGTCTGGTTGTGGGTACCAAAGTTCGGCAAGAGTTTTTCTAGGTGGAGTACCCATGATATGAAAAGAAGAAAGGAAGAAAGGAAGAGAAAATGAGGGGAAAAAGAATGTGATATTTTTTTTAGATATTAACAAAAGAATGAAATATACAAACAAAAAGAATCTGGGCCAAAACCAATCATGACACAAAAATACCACACACCTAATCGTTCTAGGGTTCACCTAGGTCAACTAGATCTGCTCCAGAACTTGATTGTCGAAGTAAAACTGTGTCGAGAAACGGGCTTAAGAAACACTGATCACGAGGCCAGGTAAGTGCAGAGATAAGGGGAGGTTTTCCAACGCTTTCGCGAAGTTCCTTAATTAAATAACCCTTTCTCTTTTGGCGGTTTCGCCGTTAACACTTTCCTAGACATCCCGTAAACAATGTACGGTTAAGCGAGGTTCTAAACACGGTTAACTTCTCCTAATGAGCGCGATGTCCTTAAGGCTTAAAGTCTAATTTCTTTTAAAGTTTGTGCGGGTAAACGTTATGCTCAAGTTCGTGATTTGTGGGCCACAGAAAAGGTGATGAAATCCTTTACCGTATGTTGTGGGGTTCGCTTGCCCTTAAGTCCGTATTAATGTATGCAATGCGCAATTCAATAAAAATTCTATAAAGAATCAAACAATCATTTTTTTTAAGCGCGGCACTGCAACAAATACGGGTTAGTCAATTTTTAGCGTTTGCTAGCGAACTTGCAAAGAATCCTGCAAAGAATAGTATATTGGATGCGTCGGATTTGAGAAGAAGGTGTTAGTAAAGTACGTACCGTTAAGTTTTTGGGTTAGGAAACCCCCGTTGAATCAAATCCGGTAAGCTTGAAAAGTTCGCTTGCGCGGGTCAAACTACCCTGATCTTTGGCACTGTACGTTGCAATCACCTTAGCCTTGAATGTACACTTTGCTCCCCACAATCACAGTTCGCAAATCCGCAAAAATCTGCAGACTTGCTCACAAAAATTATCAAAAAAAACAAAAAGATTTTTTTTTATTTATAAATATATACAAAAAGAATATTAACCCGAATAACAAGAAAGAAAATACGCTACCGTCTCCCCGGCAACGGCGCCATTTGATCGCACGCTTTTGGCGTGTCGGATGTTCAAAGTTCTAAAGTTATAACCGCGATCAGGACGGTGTCGCTATGCAGCTAGCCGGTTGAGCACGGGTCGATCCGCAGGGAGATGGTTGTATGTTCGTTCGAGTTTTAGACGAGTTAATAAAGAATGTGTATATGTTTGTTCAGTTCTATTCTAAGTGTTCGTATTTATGTTCAAGTAAGCTTGTTAAGGTTAAGGTTGGTTAGTAGAGTTAGGATTAGTCTTGTACTTATCTTTAGCCATTCTTAAGACGATGTTGGGATAATCGAAAGTAGCGGGGATTAGGAGGACGTAGGAATGGGATTTGCGAGTTTAAGCAATCTTTCCAACGCTAAATCCATTTCTAGTGCCCCTTGTCCGTCCGCTAAATACGCTTATTTCCAACCCTCGGCCAAACACCCGCAACCATGTATCCAATTAATTCACAACTACATGTCACGTTGTAGTGCGCTTAAAGGACTTCTCGACTTAGGTCGCGGCTATATGTCACGTATAGCGCGCCTAAGTGAGGGGGTTGCGTTTGTTTGGTCGGGGGTCGTTTCAAGATGTTTGGCGAAGAGAAGCACAAGGGATTTCTCCGTCCCTCATACCACCTTCCTTAGCCTTAACAAGAGGGAAATTATTCACACATCATAAAAGAAAAGAAAACAAAACAAGAAGAAAGAAAAGAGGAAAATACGGTTTTACAAGTGAAGCAAGCTAACTCTTGGGTCCTCACCTTAGTAAGGAACTCCGTCAAGTATCATCGCTTGAAAATACGGATAGAAGAAGAAAAGAAAAGAGAACAAGAAAAGAAATAACAACTAGTTAACAACAAATAATAAAATTACAATACAAGATAATAAAATTATAAGACAATAAATAAAAGAGACAAGATAACAACCCTCATCTTCATTGATCTTCCACTCAAAAAGCTCTCACTACAATTTTCATGGAGGAAAGAATGAAGAAGAAGAAACTTAGCTAAATCCTAACAAAAAGAGGCATAAGAATTTAACACTCTTGGTTTGGCTCAGAATTGGGGTATTTATAGGCAGGGAAATGGAAACCTAGGGCAAGAATCTGGCTCCACATAAAATTACCCAACTGCCCACAAAAAACGACAAAGTGAGGAGACCAAATGGCCGCGGGTCCGCGGCCTAAGCGCGCTTATGCCGTGGAACCGCGGCGCTTTAGAGGAGTTAGGCGTTCATATTTTGTGGGGATCCCTGGTTTTATGTTCTCTGCTGTGTGGTATATGACTTTTTCTCTGAAACTCTTCCCATTTCTTCCAGAATTTCAGTAGATCAAAAGGTGATGTGATGTGGCTCTTTTGCCAAGATTTCCTCGAGCTCCGCGTAGATATGTTGGATTTTGTGTTGCCATTGTGCTTTGTGCACGAAAATGATATCGATTTGCTATTTTGTCCCTTAAACTGGTGTGTGGCAACATACGGATAGAGAGCGGAGACCCTTGTTTTATCTGTTGTTGGCAGTAATCCGGAATTTGACGTACTTTTCCATGAAATGCACTGTTCAGAGCTGAGAACCAGTATCCTGTAAATATGTAGCAAACACTGATTAAAAGCACCTGCCTATAAACAAACGAGCATAAGAATGAGCGGTATAAAATGCAATATTCTGGTATGAACACTTGCCGCACTCGTAGGGGTTTAGGTTTCATTGTACAGGCTATCCACACGACCAGGGGAACGTCGGGTTTCAGTTGCGGCTCAATGAAACCCGGGGCTCCCAGATTATCTGTATTGTTCTGTGATGCTTATTTCTTTTCTGTAATGTTGCATTTATCACGCCTGGAGCGATTATTATATATTGATATATATATACTAGTAGATGTTGTATATGTTTTACACCCGCGCTAGTCCAGTCCTCGCTCTGTCTTTAGTTAAGTAACCTTACGGGTGATGACGAGACCCAGTGGCGAATGAGGATGGCATATACGTACATTATATTTTCGTTCTTTTCTGGTGTGATTAATTGATGGGACTGCATTGATTCTGATCAATGCAAAGAAAACAAACCTATTCGATGTTGTTTGAACATTTTTCAAAAAGTTGTTACTACAAGAACGTTTTCTTTTGTTTTGCACAGAGGTATTCGGTTATGAATATCCAACACCTCATTCGACGAGGCAAGGGCCGAGATCCCTTCATCGGGAGTGACCCCTTGGACAGAGGTTTGCGTCAGGGTAATAAATTCACTATAGTCGATTACTTTTTACTTTGCATCACGGTATTCAGTTGGAATATCCTGCACCTCATTCCACGGGGAAAGAGCCGAGATCCCTTCACCGGGAGTGGCCTCTTTAGCAAAGGTTTTCTCCACTATATTTTTGTAAAAAGCTATCTGGTTATTTTTGTAAAAAGCTATCTGGTTCCTTCAATGATATCAAGTTCATTACGTTAAAGATTTTTCGCCAAAAACCATTCGTAGCCCTCTGTCATTTCAGACGGGTAACACTTAGTATTCATGCTATGTATGTTGGCCTTCGTCAAGACATAGTGTATGGTATCTATTTGTTACTTTTCCGCTGCATAGATAGATGCGTTGGTTTGTAACAGTCGTACTACTATTTTAGCCTTCGTCAAGGGTATGTACGGGTGGTTTCAAATTAACCTGGATAATGATGGGTAGAACTTGACATGTGACTTATGATATGTTGGCCTCGTCAAGGTCATAAGAGCATGGGGTAAAAATCACATCGGGATTTCAAAAGAAACTGAAACTTGCCAGGCATGCGCATACCTTCTGGAGTCTGATAACGTGACTGGATTCCGTCACGTTATCATGCGATGATAGTTGGATCCCGATTCCCACTAATGAGTTGGTTTACTCGTCGGGTGATCCCGACTAATTCTTCTTTCAGGTTTAGAGGAGAATTTGAGGTTACAGTGGGAGATATCCTGATTAAAGTGATAACCATTCTGATCTAGGTTAGAATGCACGCAGAGTGTTTCTTTTCTCTCTCTCTTTGGCAGCGACCATGGCCCGTCCCTAGACTATGACTCAGTGACCAAGTTAACTGAACTTTCTTAAAACATTGGCTTTTGGATTGTCTGAGTTGCATACATCATTGCCACTCCTTCTTTTACCCTTTGCTTTTCTCCAGAACACCCCGTATTACTACGAACATCCACTTCCATTGGATAAATCCATCGTATGGTTATATACGAACTTGAAGGAACTTATTCCAGATTCGAGGATGGATTCTTGTTCTGGAGAGATTCAATAGGACTATTCAGTTGTCTTTTCCTTTTACCTTCTCTCAGATTGTGAGGGCTCCTAGGATTAGGAGAGTACACCTGTTACGCTTATTGGATAGTCTTCTTCTAAACCATAGGCTGGTGCCGAAAGGTAGGGAAATGAAGAAAACCAATTAGCCTAAGTATGGTGTACAGAAGGTAATAAGTAAAGACAAATAAAGGGATTAAAAAGAGGGCAAAGTAAATTGCGACTGCTATCATTCACGACCAAACCGAGTATATCATCGCCACTCTTACTTCACCATTGTTTTTTCTCTAGTTCAGGAGAAATAGAATAAGGTTTATTCAGTTGTCCTTTATCATCACTTTCTCTCTGGTTGCGAGTACTCCTAGGATCAGGAGAGTACACCTATTATGCATACCGGATAGTCTTCTTACAAACTATAGGCTGGTGCCGAACGGTATGGAAGGAAGAAAACCATTTAGCCTAATGGGTATACAGAAGGTAATGAGTAAAGACAAATAAAGGGATTTGGAGAGATGGCAAAGAAATATACGGTTACAGTCATGAATCTGATAATGGAAGAGTCATTACCAGGAATACCTGGATACCCCTTCGAAACATTTTCATGTTTCAGTTTCATTATGCGTTGTTAATAAAAAAATGATTTCCCAATTAGATACTTACTCCAGGATATGTATTTACCAGGTATGATTCTCACATCTGTATGGTTTTACAGATGATGAGTAGGAGTAAGTTATTGGGAATTAGGTGATCATCCTTATTATATAGGAATTCGTTGTAATTTGTGATATTTGAGGAAATCGCCTGGGTTTTTGCCGGATAGCAAATATATGGTTTTGAATATACGTTGTTATGCACCAATTTCAAACTGATATATCTGTACGTTTATTTTCATAAAGTGAGATATCACTTTTTGAAATTATGTCGGTGACATTTACCTATATCAGTTGATGGTTAGGTAAAGAGCATTCAACAGCGGTATAGTTCTTAACCATAGTACAGTTTTCAACATACGACGCACAGAGTTTGAGTTATTAAACTCAGGGGACTTATACAAAGTATTGTATATTGTCTAGTGTCCATTAGGACAAAGGGGTTGGTCCTCGTACTATATTCTGTTTACTTGTGACTTCTCTAGTTTTTAGACAAGTGTTTCGTAGAAATACAAGATCTAAGTTTTGAGAAGTTATAAGTACAAGAATAAAGTAGAGAACCATGTGATGCAAGTATCGGGATTCTTCAAGGTGATTGAAGATGTAGATACTTGTGTTTGGTACTCAGTTGATAGTAATGATGCTGAGAACTTGATTCACTTTCAGGTTACTCATAATTGGATGCACTCCTAAGTTGAGTAATGCTGATCGGCCTCTCTCCATTTGGTTGACATGCACTGGAGACAGCTGCATGATTTGAATCCGGTTCTAATTAAATTAGTGTCTCTGTTTCTATATTAGATATAGAACGGTTCATATCTTAATGATGTTAAGGTATGGGGAGTTGTCCGGCTTATGCTTAAAACCAGACTCTGGATAACTCAAGGCACGTTTCTATAATGGCTGTTTGTGGGTTAACCTGGGCTATGACAAGGGTTGACTTTCTACCATCTGGAAGATCAATAGTGATATTGTTCTTGACTCGCCGCGGTTTTAGTAAAATGGATTTTTTCAGAAAACAGTAGTGGGAGTATGGTAGAACTGGAAGTGATTCCAAAACCGCAAACGATTACTGAAAATTTAATAGGACCTAAAAATTCAATGAGGTTTGACATTCTATTAGCCACTCTGCAGATATGGTGGGTAATCTCAGACGCCTGAGAGGTACTCCGGTATCCTCAAGGACGATGACAGGGAGGTTCTTGTTTACCTAGACTTGACATTACTGCTGTTCCATACTATGAGACCCAGCAGGAGGATGAGTATAGTGTCGTTCTAAACTAGCTTTAGAAGTGCACGTGTATATGATTCTTCCAGAGGGTTGTTGTAGTCAGTGGGAGCAGCGGAAGCGTAGTGGACAAGTTGCTTGTGTCTATTTATAGACTAAAGCAGATATAGCGGAGATAGATCATCTATTTTTGATGTGATAGTCATGGGCTTTGACTTCATCAGAATAGGGGATGGATCTGTTAAGAAGGTAGTAGGGTGTGATGTCCTGGTATTTGGATGATATACACATAGTACGAAGCGAAATTCCTATATTACGATCGGTTATACTATGGTTGTCACACGGTAGTTTCTCCACATAGGATATGGATATTATATCAGGCATTATGGTTACTAGATTTATGGTTTTAGATCTAGATTTGAGAAGTGTCCCAATCTGGGTACTTAGACAGTATTCTAAAAGGTATTTTAGAATGGACGACTCCTGGTATGGTGGTGTACCTGCAGGTGATAGAGTCACCCTCTCTAAAGGTGTCGTACAGACTAAAGTGGAGAGGGATATGCATGATTGACATATCACTTGCTTAGGCAATTGAGTCAATCATGAGATGTCAAGTACCACACCAGATATTATTTTTTCACTAGATGCAATAAGTTGAGATATTAATCCAATCCTGGAGAAACATTTGGAAGCAATTTTAGAACACGAGTGAACGTTCTAGGGATTTGATAACGACAGCCTCCTTCGGGAGACAGTTATCATTCCAGGCTTCCAAGGTGACCTGGATGACAAAATGACTGTCAGAGTTATAGTTTTTCCTCTGACGAGGGGCATTAGTTTGGACATGTGGTCCAAGCGGATACTGAGGGAGGCATGGCGCAGGATACTGATTAAGTTCAGTTGACGATACAGTTTAAGAGGTTTGGATTTGGAGTTCATTAGTGAACTAGGTCCCATCAGATATCCAGACATATTCTAAGACAAGTATTGCTCAATTCGGGAGATGTCTTTCTCCGCGAGCTTGAGATTAAGAGAGAAATAGAAAGAAACATCAGGGCGGATCCACTCACCGAGGCTATTTCTCGAACACAATAATTTCAAAAACAAGTTTTGTGAGACTGATCAGTAGAGGAGTTGGGTGTTCGGTATCACACGGGCTGTGAGTATGCGGCATCGCAATAATTAACCTTAAGTGCAAGTGGGAGATTGTTGGATATAGTACCCTCAAAGTAAATTATTAGATCGCAGGCACGTGATTGCAATGATTGAGGAGGACCTATACCAGTATGACAGTCTTACTCGAGATGATAGTATGCTATCTGGTTTGTCTTTATCATCGTGTACAGCTTAAGGTAACATTACAGATCACTATTACACATAGATAGAACCCTTAGGATTCTTGCTTGACTACCAGCAGTATGATGGCGATCATATATGTGAGAGTTGGGCAGTCTATAAGCACATCCTTAAAAGTGGTCCCTAGTCGAGGGAGTTTCGAGACAGGGCATCGATACTCTAGAGTAGACTAGTGTATACAGTCGAGACCCCGACGAAGGGCGGTGTCCGGTCTCACAAGCCATTGGTATCAGTTGGTTCACCTAATATGTATACAGGTGCTCATTGGGTTATGAGTACACCGGACGGACTCGCCGGGAACCTGCTAGATGGTATTATACCTAGCGTCAGATAGCAGTTCCCTGGCGACATGTGTACAGATTAGTTCATCGACCTGAGATCGTCATTTGTCTCGTGTGAGTTGACACTATGCTTTGATTACTACCCTACCACGGCTCAAAGGAGTCGTGCAAACAAATTTTAGTTGGGTACAGTCCCGAGCCACATGGAGGCAGTGAGCGGATCGGTAGGGGTTTCGTCTTTCCCGGTATTGGGGGTGAGATCACGCGGTATCTAGGAGAGCCATTACACGAAGTCTTTGGCCAAGGCAGGAGATTTACTGGTAGGTATTCCAGTAGTATCTCAGGGTGTTCTGGGCTACACTCCGACACGACTTATACCTCTTTTGGGGGTCTGACATTACCAGCCCATAGGCCCGATACGCGATACTCATAGACGAACGGACCGGACTGCACGAATATTATCACTGATAGGATCAGTAGGGTTCCAGGATGAGTTCTCTCATCGGCTTCCCTTTCGCTCAATACATAGGCAGCCGTTACGTACAGCTAGTACCACTGACGTGCTTGTGGTTAAACCCACTGCCGGCGTATTGACGAGTCTTTAGAGTCCCCCACAGACAGTTTCCCAAGTTCGGGCGAAACGTTGTAGAGGCTGTATGGTTTTATGGTAGGGTTCGAACATACACATGCACTTGTGTACGTGTCATGATTCGGACGGATAATACTAGTGGGCTTTGGTTTAAGCCGGATCCTAGTATTATATTGTGTTGGAATATTTTAGTCTCATTATATTCGTATTCGGTCGGAATACGGATGCAGGTATGTATATAGAGGTGATGGGTATTTTTGTAATTCATTACAAGATTACTTTAGAAGATGCATTTCTTTTTGGTTAAACATTTTGGTTTAAATGTTTATTTTATTTGGAAAGTGTGACTCATGTAATGATTCATTATTCTAGCTTGTTCACTTAATGACTCATGGTAATGAGTCATATAGTGAGTCACGGTGGATTAATGGCATTTGTTTTGGGTGAGATATTTTGCGGGTTTTGTGGGGATTATTTGGTGAGATCTTTTCTTGGTTTTTTTAATCACAAAACCTCAATATATCAACCCAATAAATGAGAGGGCGGCTAACACTAATTTTTGGGGGTTGGTTTTTTGCTCACTTGATATTTTCTTGAGCTCACACTCTTCATCTCATTGCATCTTCTTCAACCTCCACCCTATCCCTCTCATATGATGAGAATCCTAGGGTGTATTGAGACAAAGTATTCACACTCACTCTCTACTTCATCTTGGACATGTCGGCTAGCAAACTTCATGTTCGAGTTGCTTCGGTTTGAAACGGGAGCCGTATAAAGATTCGTTGACGTGGTGCCACTTCAACGAGGAGACCGGAGATCGAGCGAGATCGGAGATGCAGCGAGGAGCTTGGGATGATGGCTAAAGACCGAAGGACATGGATCGATCGGTATAGCCATTCTAACCTCTTTGTAGTTTGCTTGTTTAGTGTTAATGGCACGATCCGGGTGAAAGTATGCGTTAGCGCCAGTTATAAAAGTTTTTGTTCCGCGTTTGGCCTTGGATTGACGGCCTTGGAGCTACCGTAGACTTACATAAGTATTGGCATTGAGGTGGCAGGTGAGAAGACGGCGACCACAAAGCCCGAATCGGCTACTCTCTCTCTCTCTCTCTCGGGAGTCTGGGACAACCCAAACCGTCGCTCTTTCTCACTGTAGCTCCCTAATATTGGCAGGCGTCACAAGCGTCACGAAGGCCCTTGTCGAATCAGGGGACGAGGCCACGGGTGCAGAAACTATTCCAGTGGAGGAGAGCAAAGAAGCCGCTGTGCCTAGTGATGCTCTCGTCGCGGTTTCGGTCGGCAACCTATCAGGTAGATCTTGGGTCACTGTTTTCTTTTTATCTTTCGATCCCGTTCAGCCCCATCTGATGATAGTTTGTTCATTTTGAGTGTAGGTGCAGTGGATGCGGAGATTGCGCCATCAGAAGCGCCTTTGGTCGCCGCCGTGACGGCTGTTGTCCCGTCGCCTTCTTCCATGTCGTCTGGAGTGCTGGAAGGTATATGTTTGCGATTTGTCGGTTTCATTGTGGGTAATATACTCTTTTTACCGACATTGTATTGTTACAACCTTGCAGGAGTCCTTTTTGACCATCTATATCCGGTGCTGAACCCGCATTTCTCCTTCCAGTCGGAAGTCACTCTGTCTGCTGGTGTCGGTGTGTTTTGTTTTTAACCGACATCCTTTCCTTTCTTTTATGGGAATCCAAGTCGTAGCTAATTCTTCTTTGAATTGATTTCAGCGTTACAGATTGGAGGAGGGGACGAGAGAATAACCGTGCCTCCGGTACTCCCAACTTTGCCAACTGTCGCAGCTGGTATAGTAGACTCCATTGCTCGTGCATTTTCTTTATCTCTTGAGCCGACATTTGATCATAACTTGTTTTTTAGCAATCATACCAGCTCCAGCTCCCTTTGATTCTCGCATCTTAGTGCCGGCAGGGCCCTTTGCTAAGCGCTCATCTTCCAGGGGTGCTGCGAATAGCCTGCAAATGTTGAGCAAGTTCGTCGAGGATCTTGACGTCGAGACCTTCGCATCCACTGCAGATTTTTTTGCTGAGATTAATTTTATGTTGGCGATACTCGTGAACTTCCACTGCGAAGGCGTCGTCGAGTCTTGGGTTAACTACTGCAGGAAGATCGAGGCCTGTCTGTATAAGATTGAGCTCTGGTGTCCCGCTCCGGAAGTGGTGGCTTTGAACTCCTAGCGAGCTGCATGGGTTGAGCAGAGCGTTCCCTTCCTCCGCCATTTCGAACAAGAGGCGACCTTGAGGCGGAAGGAACGTGAGGAGGCTTCAGGCTAATCTGTCTGGCTGCGTGCCCAGGTTAAAGCGAATGCTGCGCAACTGAGAGCCGTCTTTGACAATCTGCAGCGATGCATTTCAGACAGGCTAGCACTAAGGCAAAAGCTCGACTTCTTAGAGCGGGTTACGCAGAGTCACGAAGATGCTCAGCAGGAAATCGATGAGAAACTTTCATCCTGTTTGCAGCAACGAGCTCGAGTCGAAGCGGAGCTAGCCGCGGTGGCTGATCATGAGAAGGTGTTGAGAGGAGTGTGCGAGCAGCTGGCTAATTTATTGAAAACGCCTCCTTCTCAGTAGCTGCTTTTGTATCGATTAAACATTTGTAATCTTTGAATAACATGTATTCATTTCATTTTTTATTTTATATGATGTATCTTGTATTCAACTGAATTCATGAATAAAGGACACATTTCTTATCTCCGACTATCGCTTTCTTTCTCTGTTGTGTTGTTGGTATGTTATTCTAGCAAGTGTGGCCTGTAGATGATAGACAACAGTTCAGCTTGAACAATTTGTAGGATAGCAATGGATTAGGAAACAGGTTCAGGTTTGCTGCCTAAGACTTTTCAATTTTATGAGCCGTGAGGGTCCCATAAAGAATTTTCTCCCTACGAGTCGTGAGGATCTCGGAGGTGTTTTTTCTCCTTAGGAGTCGTGAGGATTCCTAAGTGCGTTTTCTCTTGAGAGTCGTAAGGATATCTGTTCCCTCATAAAAATTCAGGAAAGAAACCCCAATGGGGCATCACGTGCTCACACGTGACCAAAGGGTCAAGTGCTGACACATGATGGTTTCCTGGGGACTCTGTTATAATAGAATTGAATTTTAATCAACAGGAGTCACATGCCCACACGTGATGGGCCTTTAAACCCACTGAAAAGGATTAAAAGATATAATAAAACAGGAAGGGAAAATCCCAATAGGGCATCACGTGCTCACACGTGACCAAGGGTTACGTGCTGACACGTGATGATTCCTTAGTTCTTTAAAAACAGCAGAATTAAATTCTGGCTAAAATGTTAATCAAGGGGGGTCACGTGTCAACATGTGATGGGTTCCTGAGCTTATTAATTAATACAATTAAATTCTATTTAAATGATCAAACGGTGGGATCACGTGCCAATACGTGATAGGCCTTTAAGCCTTCTGAACTAATAGAATTAAATTCTAATTAAGAAGGAATCGAGAACCCTAACTGAAAAATATCTCTCTAAATCTCTCCAAACCAAAAAAAAGATTGTGCTCTGTAAAGTGGAGCACCGTTGGATTAAAAATCCAATGGTGACTAAAAATCACTAATTTATAGAAAGATTCTATACAAGGAAAGATTTTCCTGAAATTCACTAGGAATAACAAACAGAATATCTTTTAGATTAAAAATCCAATGGTGAATAAAATTCACCGAGTGATCTAAAAGATCATATTGGTTACAAAATCAATTAAAATCTTTCAATGAAAAATTGACTAAACAAACTGATTCTTTTCTTTCTCCTATAAATAGGAGCCAAGAAGAGAAGAGAAGGATCTTTTGGAATTTTTTTTAAAAAAATACAACAACGGAGAGAAAAAAGAAGAGAATTTAATTCTCCAGAGAGAAAAGAAGGTTTCTTGAGAAATGAAAGAAATCCTAGGTGAGAGATCTAAGCACCATAAAAAAAAGAGAATTCAATTCTCAATTTAAGAGTTTAACTCTTCTGAATAAGAACTTAGTTCTTCCTTTGGTTAAAGATCTGCAGAAGCAGATCTCCCCACAAGTGGAGAATTTAATTCTCATTGGGGAGATTCTGCTACGCAGATCCAAAACTTAGAGGGAGAATTGAGTTTAAGGAATTTAATTCCCGCAAACTCATAGGAATTTAATTCCTCCAAATGAAACTAGGGTTTAACCCTACATAAGAATTTAATTCTTCCAAAATTTATAGGAATTTAATTCCTCCAAATGAAACTAGAGTTTAACCCTACAAAAGAATTTAATTCTACCATATACATGGGAATTTAATTCCTCTAAACAGATTTAGGGTTTAACCCTACATAAGAATTTAATTCTTAAAACAAGAGACTTGAAGCTCTCCATGCACATAAAGATTAAGTACCCAATATGGTCACATGGTAACACGTGACCCTTCATCCCAACGAACAAAAAGGAATGAATAAGGCATGCTCATGTGTCCCCACGTGACCCTTTAACAGACTCCTTAAAATGAGAAAGAACAAGTCTGGAGGCAATACCTTACGTGCTCCACGTGACCCTCAAAATAAAGGGAACAAAGCCAAAGGCAGTTCTGATTTTTGGCGCCCTCACGTGTCCCCACGTGACACCTAATAAATACTCTAATAATCAATGCATGGGTACCCATCACGAGCCCACACGTCATGGCCGTTAAGATAAAGTGTTTAACACTTATTTGAATATTTTGACAATAAAATAAAGAAAGTCTGGTCCCATCTCCAGATGCCTCACGTGACCCCACGTGACCAATTCAATTTTAGTGTTTACCACTACTTTAAGCGCTTTGTCCTTAGTGTTTAACACTATTTTCAGCACATGACGTTGGAGCACGTGATCGCCAATTATACTCTAGTGTTTAACACTATTTTAAAAACCAAGCTTAGCCCAAATTGGCTAAGTTTTCCAGAGGAAAATCTCCCCTTCAAATGAACTTTAAAATCCAGAGCTATAATGAATGCTTAGTGCTCAGCCAAAGACAAAATGTTGTCAGAGCCCCCAGACCCCTGTTTAGCATTGCTAAATAATTGGGAGGTTGAACCCAGAAAAATGTTCAACAGTCCAACAAAGGTCCAACATTTCAAACCTAATTGGACTTAGTCCAAGTTGGACATGAGTCCTCAATTCAGATTTAACTGAGCCCGTGTGCTCATAATCTAATCAATTGATCTTAGTCCCAAATTGGACTACATATCTACCAACCAACATTGGTTCAAAGGTACTTCTCTTCACTCCTCTGATATTTGTCGTTGTAATCCTTCAACGTCTTCAGAGAGGTTACGGGTCCCGACAACCATACATTTCATAGACTATGACGTCTTTAAACTAGACTGTGGGGTCCTTAAACCCATGGACTATGATGTCCTTAACCTCGGACTGTGGGGTACCTTAAACCCATGGACTATGATGTCCTTAACCTCATACTATGGGGTCCTTTAAACCCATGGACTATGATGTCCTTAACCTCGGACTGTGGGGTCCTTAAGACTATGGACTATGATGTCCTTAACCTCGTACTGTGGGGTCCTTAAACCCATGGACTATGATGTCCTTAACCTCAGACTGTGGAGTCCTTAAGCCCATGGACTATGACATCCTTAACCTCGGACTGTGGGGTCCTTAAACCCATGGACTATGACGTCCTTAACCTTAGACCGTAATGTCCTTAAACTAATGTTGGACCACCATGTCCTTAAACTGGTAATCGACCGCAAAGTCCCTAAACTAAAACAATAGAGTTCAAATGCTCTTTTATTGGATCTAAATGATCCTGTTAAGTTGATCTTAGTCTAAAATTAGACTAACGTATCCTTAACAAATTGTTAAGTTGATCTTAGTCTAAAATTAGACTAACGTATCCTTAACAAACGTTTAAGTTGATCTTAGTCTCAAATGAGACTAATGTATCCTTGAACCCAAACCAAAAACCAAATTTAAGAAAATACGGAATTGGACTAATTCACGCCCTACGGGCGACAACATAAATTAGTCTCCGTATACAATCCATGTGCAACCAAAAATAAAAGAAACACACACGACACGAAGTGACCATCTGGAGAAGAATAAAGTGGTTACCGCGATGTGGTAGCGTAATTAACTGCAGAGGCTTGCGCCTGTAGGGAAGAGCATCCCCACAATCAAAACCCCCTCAACGAAAGGGAACCTGACGAAGTCTGCTACATCGGCCGCATCCGTCTAAACCTTCGATACACGGTGTAATAAATCAACTTGGCATCTTCGGAGAGGTAGACGGATAGAAACAATTAGCATCTGCCCCTAAATTCAGGCAAGAAAGACCTACGTGGTTGCGTCTCTGTGTTTTAGAGGAGAACAGATTCTGGCATGCCCGGCGGGACCTTTTCCTCTTTCCACTCCACACTTCGTATGTCATGTTCGCGAACGAATCGCGGTTCAATATGGTTGCCCTTGGGTTCGAGGTACTAAGATTTGGTTTTGCTCTCGTGCAGAAAAAAGAAATGGCCTTTAATTGCTCCAGCTGCAACTGCAACTCCCGTTTCACCTCATCTGGAGGTATAACCTACGGGCCCCAAGCGGCCTCTCTGTTCAAGATGTCAGTGGAGCAAGTAACTCAGGCCACCACTGGACTGTTCTTTGGGACCATGATCCTACCGATGAGCTTCAATGCCCCGCTGCTGTCGCAAGAATCCCCAAAGAAGTTGGTCTTTGATCGACTCATAACTATTGCGGCCCCTCTCAACGGGTCATCCAGCTCCAACGCTTCAGTTTTTAACAGATTGGGCCGATGCTCGGATGGGCCCATGAAGAAGCCCGCAATTCTTGAAAGTGTTATCCTTAAGAGGATAGCCATTCCTGCTCATGAAGTCCTCAAAGCTGCTTCCCTTGCCCAGAGGTCTGTCTTTGACAGATTGGACATTGCTTCTCAACGGACGTCAGTTTTCAATAGGCTGGCACCAACAGCAACCCTCAGCCAGAACAGGGGGCATGAGGAAGTCACCCCTACAGCCGGGACAATCCCAACGGCTAGACATGCTAGACGTCGCCACTGGCACTGAGTAAGGAAGGCTGGGGGTAACTCTCCTTCCGGACTGACTCCGTCGGCTCCAACGGTAGAAATCGATGCTGCTATTCCAACTGGGAACAGCTTTGAACCGCTAAGGAGGGTGCGCAAAAAATCTCCGACTGCCGTGCTGAAGAGATCTCCTCCACCTGTGGAGAATGCCCCAAAGGTGAAGCCAGAGCAGCCCCCTCAGCGATTGTCCTCTAAAATTTACAAAGTTTAGCGACGGGTTCAGGAATCGGTGATTGATCAAGATTACTCTTGTCGACAGAAAAACGTGAAAGTTCAGTGAGTGTCAAGCCATAAAAGCCAACAGCTGTTTGGGTGCCCACTGCAACGGCCGCCTCGACGTCAACCACTCACAAGAGAAGGAGGCCGGAGAAAGCCCCTGTGACTATGGTGAACCGCAAGGACGCTGAGTTTAAACGCCCCAAGTATGGGGGCACGGTGACACATACCGTTTATATGGCTTCCGGAAAAGAGAAAAGCCGTGCTTCTACGGGTCATCGGCCGCTAACTCGATCGATAACAAAGGCTCAGGAGCAACAACAGCAAAAACTTCAGGAGATGCTGACTGCAATGGCCGCACTCACTGGGACGAAAGAGAATCCAGAGACCTCATAGCAGCATCAGGAACAAGAAACTGATGCTGAATTCCTCCGAAGAATGCTCGAGAGGAAAGAAAAAGAGGCTGCGGAGCAGGAGGCCAACATAAAACGAATGGCTCTTTTGTTCCAAGACATGGCTGGGATGATGTTACAGCCGGAACCTCCAGCTGAAGACCTCCCGATTATCATTGAAGACGACATAGGGGAGACATCGAACCCTCCTCCGGCTCTTTTAGCAGCCAAGGAGGAGACAATCTCCAAGGCCGCTCTGGATGATTACATTGCTCAGCAAATACGAGTTCACCAGCGAATGAAGCGGCCGGGCAGATCGTTAAGACTGGACGACCTTATCCGGGCTGGTATGACCAGGTACCCGCCGGGATAAACGATCCCCAAATTCCACGTATATAAGGGGACGAGAAATCCACATCAGCACGTCTCTCAATTTAGAGTCTTGTGCGGCAACACTGGAGGTGATGATAAACTTCTGCTCCGCCAGTTTGTTAGCAGCTTGTCGGAGACGGCGTTCAAGTGGTATTCTGAACTTCCAAATGACTCTATCAAGACATTTGCGGAGATGGAGCTGTTGTTCACGCAAATATTCGCAAGCACTAGCGAGCGTACTCCAATTACCGCAATAATTAATGCCAGAGTGAAGCCAGGCGAGACATGGGTTCAATACATAATACGATGGCGAAATCTGTGGTCGAAATGTGAGCAGCGCTTCGAAGAAGCGCCGGCAGTGGGCATGTTCGTGGGCACTCTTGACCCTCAAGCGACTATTTCCCAATTCATGATGTTCTTCAAGCCGACCACGTTCCAGGCCTTGATTGACAAACTAGCGCAAATGGACCAGATGGGTCATAGACCGTCTCCTTCAAAGCCGGAGCCACGGAATGAAAAGGGCAAAGGGAAAGCTACCTTCGTCGCAAATGCTCAACAGCATCCCAGTGGCCCAAAACTAACTGATCGCCTGGACGAGAGACGACATATAATGAGAAAATAAAGCACCTTTATTCATTTCCCCGGGACAAAACGGGGAGATTGTTTGAGCTAGCAATGCGCAGCAGGCTCATTAATTTGCCAAATCCAAAATGTCCATTGCAACCCGGTGAGGCTAATAATCCCAATTATTACCCCTATCACCAAGCGATAGGCCATCCGATTGAAGATTGCTTCGTCTTTAAAGGCTAAATTGAAGATCAATATCAACAGGGCAAGTTCACCCTGTCCGAGAAGTGGAAAGTAAACCCGCCTCAACCGCATGGTCTTAAAAGGGGGGACACACCGGGGGCATCATGCTCTTTTATCAAAGAAGTTCCATGGGAGGTCGCTCTTTCAGCCAAAACGAAAAGAATGCTGAAAGATCTCCAGACATTCCTGGCAATCAGATGGAAAAATCCATTGGAACCCGAGATCATCGAGGGAATGCTGAAACCGCGCCCAACTCCAAAAATTGGTGATGATAGTGAAAGCGCCCACACCCAGCCGTCAAAGTCTTCGAAGAGAAAGAAGAAGACCAAAAAGCCCGTGAAGCCAGGTGACAAGCGCTCGGACATGCAAAAATATATCGATGCGCTGGAAGAATATAAACAGAAGGCGCGAACCCCGGTCACACTTCAAGATTTTCTCAGCCACGTCCTTGAGGACGAAGATGGTGACAATGGAGAAGACTCGTCGGATGAACCTGAGAATTATGTGGCAAGCTGCCATGTGATCTCTCACTTGTCGATAGACGATGAAGAAGCTCTAGATGCAGAAAAACTGAGGGCGGATCCCGAGCCGGAACTTCTAAGACTATCAGACAAAACGATTAATGCATTCCTGAACGAAGCTCTTCTTAAAACCAAAGCTAATCGAGAGCGCGAGATGTCCATATTTGAAAAGGCCAAACGCCGATGACTGAATGAAAGGGTTGAGACACCCCAACTAGACCGAGGCATGCCCGCGACAGACAAGAGCAGCCTTAAAACGAAGAAAAGGTTCGCCAAAGCCATATCGATGGGAATGAAGCTGCCACTCTCCGAAGGAAACACTTCTGATAAGATGCACCTTAATGAAGAGGATGTGAATCCTAATTACTGTTTATATCATCAGAAGATTGCGCACCCCACAAAAGAATGCAACGCCTTTAAAAATTAGTGGCAAGGGTATGTCGCTCACCGGCAACACTTCAAGAGAATGAAGCGTGAAGCTCGTCGACAACGGAAAAATACGACAGAAGAACATAGAAGAGCTGCCGGCAACTGTCACATGGTTGATAGCAGGGGATCGCAAGTTCTCACATTCGGGAGTGACTCTGAAGAGGAAATGACTCTCAGCCCTCTCTTCAAAGAATCCACCTCAGGAAAAAAGGAAGAACCGAAGAGCTGCGAGAACATTCAGCTGCGCAATTGCACATTACCTGAAAAGAATCTTGGACCCATAAACAAGGGGTCGAACAAAAAGGATAAGGGAAAAGAAAAGGTCCATGAGGATATCACCCTTGATGACCAAGTCGTCAAAAAGATGACAGCCAAAGATCCTTCCAAGTAAAATAAGATGGATTACAACGTTCTGGCATACCTGAGGAAGATACCCTCATAGCTAAGCATTCTCGACGCCCTTCTGCTATCCAAAGAGGCAAGAGATTCTTTGATCAAGGCATTACATGAGCCCGAGCAATTCCAAGCTTTCCTCGCCGAAGAAAAGATGAAGGACGAACTGGAAGAAGTGCACACAGTCGATATCACCTTCGGCGATGAAGATCTCCTCCTCGGGACGTGCGAGAATAACCGTCCTCTTTATGTCTCTGGATACTGTCATGATATTAAGATAGGCAAGATCCTGGTTGACAATGGGTCCTCCGTCAATCTCCTCAATGTAAGAGCATTGAAGGAAATCTCCATGAGCGTTCAACATCTCTCTCGGGTTAAGATCACTATCTCCGGGTTTGACTCCCAATCATCAAGGACGTTCGGGTCAGTGATATTGACATTACGCTTTGGGCTGCTCGTCACGGACATCAAGTTTCATGTCATTGACGCTAAGACATGTTACAATGCTTTGCTCGGCAGGCCTTGGCTACACGAGTACAACATCATCCCTTCTACACAACATCAGTGTATGAAGTATTTCAAGGATGGTCTCGAGTATACCGTGACAGGGGAACTAAACCCATTCTCCGTGAATGAAGTTCGAAAGTACAAAGATGCAAAATACTTCTTACCAGATTTCGAAGATACGGAAAGGTTCCACAAACCAAAGAACAAAGCTATCACCACTGTTCCGGTCTTCGGGAGTGATACCGAGGAGGAAGAAGAAATAGTCTATTCAGGGCCGCCCCAATGCAACAAGCCGGGACAGTCCACCCCTATGTTGATCTTCGGCAGCGACTCGGAAGATGAGGTCAATGCCGTATTTTCTGTTCGGCCATCAATACAAGCCTTCGCTGACGATAATCGGAGTTTGCAAATCGCCATGGTTCCGCGAGAGCATTACAAAGAACTCGACGTGCTTGATACCTACAGTGTGGAAGAACAGCAGACATTCTACGTCCCTCCCAGAAGAAGAGATGAAAAAGCGATTCTCTTTTATCAATCCACGGAAACCAAAGTGGAGAAAGAAGTTTTCCATAGTGCCGATTCTGCACTTGACAGACTCCAGCCCATCCGTCTGCCCAGATACTACACAGAAGGATTAAAAAGGTTGTTGAGGCGTCAAGGCGTACCCATCAAACAGACTGCTCGACAAGCTCAGTTCTACAATAGGATCTGGAGTATCCCTGGAACTCAGCGAAAATCGCCCAACGGGAGAATGGAAACGATCGGGCTTGGATATGTTCAATCCAAGAAACGGGAACGATTCCATGGCTGCTACGTTATACATGACTTTGAGGAAAAGGAGATGTTCTGTAAAAAGATGCTGACCCTGAACCAAAACGAGGTCCCGCCATCAAAATACCAAGTCCGTCGTTTGAAGAACAAATGGACAAGCTAATAAGGGAAGCGGGTCAAAAGGTACGGGACGACCATAGCCGCGAAATGGCCATTTACGAGAAAGCCAGGACGCATCGCCTCCTTCAGCAGGCCACGGAGAATGACAATGCTTTTCGTCGCCAACCCATCATACAAAAGACCCGGCGCAGAAGAAAAAATAAATCAAAGAACGAAAAAAAATGTTCGACAGCGGCCAAGCGGGTCTAAGAAGCCACACGATCAAGAATCGATCAGCTGGGATCCGTCTCTTATAAAGAAGATGGGTCGAGCATATTCTTTTCCCCAGGACAAGATAAAGAAGATATTCGATCTTGTCATAAAACATCGGATGATGACACTACCGGAGTCCAAGCACCCCAAGCAAGTAGACAAGATCTCTCACCCAGGCTATTGCTCCTATCACCGAGCAATAGGGCATCCTCTCAAAGACTGCTTCACCTTCAAGAACTGGGTCGAAGACCAATATCAACAAGGCAGGTTTGCTCTATCCAGCAGCTGGAAGGTAATCCCGCTGCAGAAGCATGAACCAAAAGCCACGTATGCAGCGAGAATAGAACCGGATCAACATCGGCCTTGGAAACGATCTTGTACCTGTCACGTGATAATGCTATTGGAAGAAGAACCAGAGAATATAGATGTCCTCTTTTGGTTCTTCGAGAACGATGAAGATGAGTTAATCTCAGAATTTCCACCGGCGCCAAAATAGATGGAAGATGGGATACATACTACTGTAGAGGACCTCAAAAAAATTGACTTGGGAATGGAAAACGACCCACGGCCGGCGTTCGTCAGTGAACTGTTGTCTGAAGAAAAGGAGGCTACGCTTAAAGACGTGCTCATGCAGTATAAATATTGCTTTGCATGGAACTATTCAGTGAAGCCGGGACTCGATCCAGAGATTGCTGTCCACAAATTGGCGATTTCTCCAGACGTTAATCCGATTAAACAAGCACCGAGAAGAATACGGCTCGAGCTTGAGATGAGCATCAACACCGGGGTCAAGAAGTTAATCAACTCCGGATTCATCCAAGAGGTTCAATATCCTGATTGGATCGCCAACATCGTCCCAGTGATGAAGAAAAATGGGATGGTGTGCATAGGCCTAGACTTCCGGGATCTCAAAAAAGCTTGCCCGAAGGACGACTTTCCTGTACCAGTCACCGAGCTGATGATAGATAATACGTCCACTCATGAAGTTTTCTCCTTCATGGACGGCTCATCGGGATACAATCAGATAAAGATGCATCCCGAGGATCAAAAGCATACCGCTTTCCGGACCCCTTTGGGTATATTCTGCTACAAGGTGATGCCTTTCGGTCTAAAGAACGCCGGTGCCACCTATCAAAAGGCCACGACGAAGATTTTCGATGACCTCATACATGAAATCGTCGAATTCTATATCGATGACCTCGTAGTAAAAAGCAAATCATACGAGGAACATTTAGAGAATCTGAAGATCGTATTCCAGTGCCTTCGGAAATACAACTTGAAGATGAATCCTCTCAAATGCGCGTTTGGAGTTTCTTCGGGCAAGTTCCTAGGATTCGTCGTCCGACACATAGGCATCGAGATAGACCCGTCGAAGATCAAGGCGATTATAGAAATGCCTCCGCCAAGAACTCAAGCAGCTGCGGTCTTTTCAAGGAAAGCTCGTATATATCCGGCGGTTTATAACTAACCTCTCTGGCAAGTGCCGCCCCTACAGTCACCTAATGAAGAAGGGGACCCTGTTCGTCTGGGATCGTAAATGCCAAAGCGCACTGGACGAAATCAAGCAATACCTGCAAAATCCGCCAGTATTGGCCGCTCCCGTTAAAAGAAAACCTCTCGTCCTGTATACAACAGCCCTCGAAGGTTCCTTAAGCGCGCTATGGGCACAAGAGAACGACCAAGGGAAAGAGAGAGCCCTCTACTGTTTGAGTCGAGTTCTCCTGGGGGCAGAAAACAATTACTCCCCTATTGAAAAACACTGCCTGACGTTGATCTTCGCGATAATGAAGCTCAGACACTACGCGCTGGCGCATGAGGTCCATCTCATATCAAAGGTGGATCCTCTCAAATATTTGATGTCAAAAACCATACTAACAGGACGACTCGCTAAATGGGCCATGCTCTTGATAGAATTCTCGATAACTTATCGCCCCCTCAAGGCAGTGAAAGGCTAAGCCATCGCTGACTTCCTCGCTGAGTATCCGATACCTGCTGATTCTCCTTTGAACTGCGAATTGCTCGACGAGCACGCGTTTGACATGATCGACGGGGAGAGAAAATAGAATGATACCCAGTGGGAACTCTACTTCGATGGAGCATCTTTCATAAAGAAGCGCAAACAAAGCACCCCTATAATCAAAGCCGGGGTAGGCCTCATCTTCGTAACTCCACGGGGAGGGATAATGCGCTTTGCCTTCTCCTTAACAGAGCCGAGGACGAACAATGAAGCCGAATACGAATCTTTGATAGCAGGTCTTGAGATCACTGTCGACATGGGAATCGAAAACCTCCTCATATACAGAGACTCCCGGCCGGTCGTTTGTCAAGTAAATGGCAACTATCAAACGTGCAAACCAGAGTTGGTGAAGTACGGCGAGAGAGTGCAGCAACTGCTGACTCAAATTCCTTCCTACGCCCTGGAAAATATACTGCGCGTGAAAAATAGCAAGGCGGATGCATTGGCCAAGCTCGCTAAAGAACTGGCCGACGAGAACCTCGATGACATGAGGATCGTTATACAAAGCCGTCAGGTTCTTGCTCCGGCAGAAATATCTCCGGAGTCGTCCGAAGAAAATGGAGCTATTGAGCAAACGGCCCTACAGATAAAAGACCAGGAAAAAGCTGAGGATTGGAGAGAAGTCTTTATAGACTACTTCAAATCCCGTCGAACACCTGAAGATACGTCCTTAAGACATCAGCTCATGAAACAAGCTCTGTCTTTCGCCTTCGTCAATAATACTCTATATAAGAGATCATTTGATTTTCTGTGGCTAAGATACCTGGGACCTGAAGAGGCAAAGAGAGTCGTCCAAGAAACTCACGACGGACTCTGCGATTCTCACCAAGCCGGTCCGAAGATGAAGCTGAAGATCAAAAGGATGGGCTACTATTGGCCCACAATGATCTAGGACTGCCTCGAATACGCGAAGCAATGCCACTCGTGCCAGATTCATGGGGATTTTATCCATCAGCATCCGAATCCACTACATCCAACGGTGGCTAGCTGGCTGTTCGAAATGTGTGGAACTGATATAATCGGGCACATCGAACCAGCGTCGTCTAGAGGACATCGATTTATTCTCGCGACAACTGATTACTTCTCCAAGTGGGCAGAAGCAGTACCACTAAGAGAGGTGAAGACGGAGAATATCCTCTATTTTCTCAAGACACACGTCATCTATCGGTTCGGCACTCCATGACGGATTATCTCCGATAACGGGCCAGCCTACAGAAGCCACAAAATCAACCTCTTCACACAACAGCATAACATAGACTGGAGATATTCTTCGGTCTATGACCCTCGAGCTAATGGTCTAGCTGAGAATTTCAACAAGACCTTGATGAAGATCATGAAAAAGACGGTGTCTCGAAATAAAAAGGACTGGCATGAGAGACTGCATGAAGCTCTCTGGGCGTATCGAACTACGTTCAAAACGGCCACAAACACAATGTCGTATGCATTGGTATTCAGCACAAAAACGGTACTCCCTCTCGAGATAGAGTTACCCTCTCTACGAGTAGCGGTTTACTACAAGATAACAGACGAAGAAAATGCTCAACTTCGGCTTGAGTAACTCGATGCCCTTGACGAAACTCGGCTCATGGCGCAGCAAAACTTAGAGGCTTATAAAGGGAAGATGACGCGCTCATATGAGAGACTGACTAGGCCGAGAACATTCTGCCAAGGCGAACTTATGCTAGTGGTCAAAAGACCTATGATCCCCAATCGTGCCAAGTGGGGGAAATTCGAGCCGAACTATGAAGGCCCGTATATCATAGACAAAGTTTACCAGGGTGGAGCCTACCTACTCATGGACATGCATGGTGAAAGACCTTTTAGGCCAATAAACGGTCGCTTCCAGAAAAAATACTATGCCTGACGAGTCACGGCCTAGGTCAACGATAGATGACGACACCTATGTCCCCTCGCTATCTTCCTAAGCCCAAAATCTATAAGTAGTAGCCGGCTACGGACTGAAATATCCTAAAACTAACGACGGAACGGAATGTCCTAAAACTAACGACGGACAAAAATGTCCTAAAGCTAACGACGGACCGAAACGTCCTTAAACTAACGATGGACCACTATGTCCTAAAACTGGCGACGAACCGAAACATCCTTAAACTAACAATGGACCACTATGTCCTAAAACTGGCTGTTGACCGAGACGTCGATAAACTACTACGGACCGCAGCATCTTAAGGCTGACACAAAAAAAATAATAAAAAAAGAAAAGAAAAAGAAAACGATATGTCCATAAGCAAAATGGGCACGGATGAAAACCCGAAATGGCTCCGTGAGTAAAAACGGCAGGGTTACCGGTGAGTTTTGTGAAAACCCGAAAGGGCGCAATCTCGTTAAAAGACATTTGCAAGGTCCTCTCGACCTTGTGAGGAGAAACCACCTGCATGAGATCCTTGCGACTCACAAGGGAGCAACACACTTAGGGATCCCCACGATTCCTAAGGAGAAATTACACTTTCGAGATCCTTACGACTCGTAAGGAGAACCCTCTTATGAGACCATCACGGCTCATAAGATTCAAAAGTCTTAAGCTACAGGGATCTGAACCTGTTCTTAAGCCATCACAACCTCCAATTCTGCCCTACAAGCGTCTCGACCCTTGTATACAATCCACGGGCGCGAATAAACATTTCCCTAACAAAGTCCCACCAGAGACAGGGGATATGCTCGCACAGCAAACGACACTTGTAAGTCCTCTCGACTTATAAGGAGAAAATACTCTTGTAAGATCCTTATAACTTATAAGAGAACATACACTTAAGAATCCTCACGATTCTTAAGGAGAAAACGCACTTACGAGATTCTCATGACTCGTAGAGAGAAATACCTTTATGAGACCCTTACGCCTCATAAAGTTAAAAGCCTTAGTCGACAGGATCCTAACCCTGTTTACTAAGCCACCTTTGTTCGACATCGACAAAGACAAATGATGATTCGCTCCTGGCAATATCTAAGTTGTAGCGATACTGATGCCTAAATTGGTATCAAATCCCAAACTCGCAACAAAAAGTCAGTGAGCTATAAATGCATATGAAATAGCCGAAATGATGAGGCAACTTGCAAACCAGCAAGTAAAAATGTATGCATGCAAAATAGCCGAAATGATTAGGCAACTCGCAATAAAAAACAGCGAGTAAATAAAACAAATAGCCGAAATAATTGGGCACCGCGAAAAATAGCCGAAATGATTGGGCAATCGCGACTTTCGCGATATAAAAGCTGAAATGATAAAGCATCGCGGAAAGAAAAATATATAAAATGAAACCTTTTTTCCCTACAGATGAGATCACATCGATCCATGTATACAATCCAGGGGCACGAATTAAGAGGGAACCATACCTTCCCACCAGGCTCCACCAGAAAAAGAAGCCACATCTCCATGGTTCACAGACAGCCTGGAGAACATCTCAATATTCGTCTCATTACAACAGACGCAACATCAGCAAAGCGGAACCGCGGCAATTCCCGGCTCCATGACTCGAAGATGCTCAGACAACTGAGAGTCAACCCCTCCTGGTCCTCGCGGAACACGGCTATGTCAATCTTGACCCCGTGGGAAGCATCCAGAGCAAATCCTTGTTTAGTGGAACACGGCTATTTCAATCTTGAGCCCGTGGGAAGCATCCAGAGCAAATCCTGGTTTAGTGGAACACGGCTTATGTCAATCCTGACCCCGTGGGAAGCATTCAGAGCGGATCCTGGTCCTTGCGGAACACGGCTAATGTCAATCCTGACCCCGTGGGTAGCGTCCAGAGCGGAACCTGGTCCTTACGGAACACGGTTAATTTCAATCCTGACCCCGTGGGAAGCATCCAGAGCAAATCCTGGTCTAGTGGAACACCGCTTATGTCAATCTTGACCCCGTAGGAAGCGTCCAGAGTGGATTCTGGTCCTTGCGGAATATGGCTATGTCAATCTTGACACTGTGGGAAGCGTCCAGCGCAAATCCTAGTCTAGTGGAACACCGCTAATGTCAATGCTGACCCCGTAGGAAGCATCCAGAGCAAATCCTGGTCTAGTGGAACACGGCTTATGTCAATGCTGACCCCGTGGGAAGCGTCCAGAGCGGATCCTGGTCCTTCCGGAACCCGGCTAATGTCAATCCTGACCCCGTGGGAAGCATCCAGAGCGGAACATGGCTAATGTCAATCCTGACCCCGTGGGAAGCATCCAGAGCAAATCCTGGTTTAGTGAAACACGGCTTATGTCAATCCTGACCCCGTGGGAAGCGTCCAGAGAGGATCCTGGTCCTTGCGGAACACGGCTTATGTCAATCCTGACCCAGTAGGAAGCGTCCAGAGCGGAACCTGGTCCTTGCGGAATATGGCTAATGTCAATCCTGACCCCGTGGGAAGCGTCCAGAGCGGAACTAGTCCTTGCGGAACATGGCTAATGTCAATCCTGACCCCGTGGGAAGCATCCAGAGCAAATCCTGGTTTAGTGGAACACGGCTTATGTCAATCCTGACCCCGTGGGAAGCATCCAGAGTGGATCCTGGTCCTTGCGGAACACGGTTAATGTCAATCCTGACCCCGTGGAAAGCGTCCAGAGCGAAACCTGGTCCTTGCGGAACATGGCTAATTTCAATACTAACCCCGTAGGAAGCATCCGGAGCAAATCCTGGTCTAGTGGAACACCGCTTATGTCAATCCTGACCCCGTAGGAAGCGTCCAGAGCGGATTCTGGTCCTTTCGGAATACGGCTATGTCAATCTTGACACTGTGGGAAGCGTCAAGAGCAAATCCTGGTCTAGTGGAACACGGCTAATGTCAATGCTGACCCCGTGGGAAGCATCCAGAGCAAATCCTGGTCTAGTGGAACACGGCTTATGTCAATCCTGACCCCGTGGGAAGCGTCCAGAGCAGATCCTGGTCCTTGCAGAACACGGCTAATGTCAATCCTGACCCCGTAGGAAGCGTCCAGAGCGGAACTGGTCCTTGCGGAACATGGCTAATGTCAATCCTGACCCCGTGGGAAGCATCCAGAGCAAATCCTGGTTTCGTGGAACACGGCTTATGTCAATCCTGACCCCGTGGGAAACGTACAGAGCGGATCCTGGTCCTTACGGAACACGGCTAATTTCAATCCCGACCTTGTGGAAAGCGTCCAAAGCAAATCCTGGTCTAGTGGAACACGACTAACGTCAATTCTGACCCCGTGGGAAACGCCCAGAACAACCCCTGACTCCATGAAATGCAGATAATGTCAACCTCATCCATCATTTACGGGTCCTCACGACTCGTAAGGGAGAAAACTTTTTTGTGAGATCCTTACGACTCTTAAGAGAAAACGCACGTAGGAATCCTCACGATTCTTAAAGAGAAATTACACTTACGAGATCCTCATGACTCATAAGGAGAAATACTTTTATGGGAACCTCACGACTCATAAAGTTGGAAAGCCTTAGGAGGCAGATCTGAACCTGACTCCTAATCCATCGCTGTCCTACAATGAAATTGAAACAGATTATCCACAGAATGCATTTACTAAAAGGGACACACCATCATGAAACAAAATATGTCTTTTATTCATGAATCAAAATGAATACAAAGTACAATTTATGAAAAAATAAAAAAAATACTCTCATTCAGGAGTACGTACAAAAGAAGAATAAAAAGAAAAGTACACAATTTTTCAAGCTGGCGGACGATTCAATAGATTTGTCAATTCATCCTTTTTCTGCTGGGTCTCAGCTTCATGATTCATTAACGCTAAGAGACAAGCCTCCGCTTGAGATTGCTGAGCCTGATAGGAGGCAAGCCGACTTTCAAGCTCTTTTTCAGTAACTTTATGAGCTTCGACCATTTCGCGAGTGAAAATGACGGCTTTATCAATGGCTTCCACCTCTCTGATAGCTTCTTGAAGCACCCGCCAAAGTTCATACGCCCGAGTGATCTTGGCCGTAAGATTAGCTTGAAGTTCCCCCAGCGCAGTTGAAGCCGGCTTCCTCTCCGAAAATTTTCGGCTGAGCCTCTTCTCGCATGACAGCATATTCGCAGCGCACCGCTCAATCAGTCCCCGTAAGCTCGCCTTTGTATCCACAACCTCTGAAGGAAGGCGTGTACATTCAAGACTATGCAAGCAAGCCTCCACCTGACGACAGAACTCAACCCAGACTTGCACCAATGTTTCACAATGGTAAGTAGCAAGAAAGGGAAGAGAACCGTTGGCTTCAGTAGCAAATGCTTCAGCCGTGATCAGACTGCCAGCACGAAGGTCTTCAATCAGAGCTGACAAGGAGTGAAGGCTTAGCTTTGCCATCCATTCCGAGGCACGTAGAGCGTAGGGGTCAAGCGGCATCATGATGCGAGATTCCAGTGTGGTAAGAACTGGCAAAGCTGTTAAGATTCATAGAAAACAATTAGCGATACTCGCAAGTAAAGAGCGGGTGGAACAACATTGAAACTCTATTTACCCACGGTCATGCAAGAAGGGTCTGAAGGCTCCCTAGGCCCATCAAGAATCTCAACTTCGTCATCAGCTTCCAGAACTATAGAAGACACCAGTGTTATTATATGAAATAATAATAATGCCATGAGGAGAGGCAAATAACGCTAACCTTGCCCGGAAGAGAGGACGATGCGTTGAGGAGATATCGCCTGCGGAGTGGCCATCTCTAACAGACGCTGGAAAGACTTCCTAGGGGACAAGTCCACGATGGACGCCGTCAATCCGCCCAATTCTGAAAAGACAGGAAGGTTCAGATAATGGAGAGATTATTAATATAAAATATGGAAGGCTACCTTCGATGCTCCTCCCGATCTGAACAGGAGGGATAACAGCTTCGGCGGCCTCCTCCATACCCCCAGGCACATCATCGGGGACATGAGCTGGTATAAAAACTTCCTGCTGAGGAGCGGCGGCCACCACTGCAGGCTCCAATGAAAGGACGGGGCCCCTGACTACCTGTCCCTTAGCCTCCGGTCCGTCCCCAGAATGATCCATAGAATCCACGGCCGATGAAGATGCCTCTTCCGGGGGAGCAAGCACCGGGGGAACGAAAATCGCCGATGGGAGCTCCGTGGCTGGAACAACAGTTGTATCAACCCCCTCCACACTTAGTAGTGTCTCATCGGGGATGTTTGCAGAGTCCATAGTCAAGGCGCGACTCGAACTCAGATCCTCCGCCATTGTTGAAGTCCCTGCAAAGTTTTCACGAGGATAAGTATATATATATATATATATATATATATATATATATATATATATAAGCAGTGTAAAATACTACAAAAGGATATATAAGTATACCAATGCGCAAAGGAGCTTCTAGTATGTCTTGTTCAAGCCGGCGTTCCTTCCTGAGGAGGTATGCTCGCCGGGGTTTGAGGGTAGACTCGTGGCCACCGGTCCACAATGAAAGCGCGTCTTCGGCATCGGCCGAGATAGGCTGTTTAAGAGCTATCTCGCATCCCTCTTCCAAAGGACCTATAAATATCCGCCTTATCGATGGAGGGTCTTCGTAAAATTGACGACAGGATAAGGCCTCTTCGGGATCCTTACATTCTCATATACATCCTGTGAGCGTCTTATAGCCCCAGCCAATTGTGCGGCTTCCTCGGCAGATGAACCCGGGAAAAGAAGACCACCATCCGATTCTTGCATGGCTAGTGGTTCATCTTGAAGGATAGGCTCTGATTCCACTAAAAAGTCGAGCAAATTGGTGACCGTCTTCTTCCGCATATTGGACCCAGAACTAACTGCAGAAGACGATCGCTTCTTTCCCCTCAGTGCTGTAGTGCGACGTTGACCCACTTCGCCTTCAATATCTTCATTCGGCGGTGCTACCGACGATGACACTGCCATTGCTGACGTCGCGGCTGATGATACTGCTATTGGCGCCTTATTGTCCCTTGATTGAGTTCTAGTGCACAGCGGCATACCAGCTGTGGGAGTTAGATCCACTTCCGCCTCCTCAGGAATAAGCACGACACCGGTATCTCTCAAGGGAGGGCGAACCACTGCCCGCGGTCGCGGCGGGACTCCCGTAGGCTGGATCGGAATAGGATCCCTATATCCGAGGAGCATCCTCCTCTCCTCAGCAATAATGGGACTGACTCGGTGGAGGTACCATCCCGTAAAAGCCCCCACACATCGAGGAATATAGTCGGCTTCAGGAATCACGAAACGAGAGCTAGTGTTCAACCGCATGAAGTGATGAGCGGCGTCACGAACAACTTCCGACGACGGACTAGGCTACACTGTAAACGCCTCAAAGGGGACACCCTGGTCATATCCCAACTGCCGAGCAAAGCGGTGTGGTTTGTACCGCATAAAAAGGGCCGCACCATTTTGACGGAATACCAGATTCTGATCGAATATAAGTGCATGGCTTCCTTGGGCTTCAGGGAGGGTGCTCCCTCTTTCGACGAGTCACAAAGCTGTTGAATGGGTCCTGAAGGAGCAAAGAGGACTCGATCGTTGAATACCATCCCGCCCGTATTGGCATATGGATTAATCAGCACACGAATAGCTCCGGACTGAGTCGGATCAGGAGCCGAAGCGTCCACCAACCTCATGAGCTGCGGAAAAGTGTAGGCATCATAAAAGCGGGGTCTCTGATGCGCGACGAATGCCCCTAGCACGTGCATCTCAATCCATGACGTGAAGTAATGAAGAGAAAAACTCACTGCGTTCACACCTGGGGTTGAGGTATTGGCTGCAGCGCCTAGCCCATGATATAGATGCGCTAGCCCTGCAATGCCCACAGCTAGTCGCGTCCCTCCAGCGATGCGATGAGCATGGTAAATGAATGAAGCTCGCATGAATCGACGGTGCATTGGAATGACGAACCGGCTGAGCCAGACGCTGATAAAACCCACGAAGAAAGTCTATTCGTCTATGCCAGGAGCCGCGATCGACTTGAAAGGTACAGCCGATAGGATTTGAATGTAGAACTGCGGCAAATCGTCTTCTTTAGCCGGTAGCTTGTTTAAACCGAACCCAAAGGGGCCGTTGATACTCGCAAACTTTGGAGCCATCTTTGATAGAACGTCTCCGCGAAGGAAGCAGGCGATAAAGCTTTTGAAAGTAACGCCCTGCTCCTCTGACTCTGTGAATAGTTTCTCAAAAATGCTCAGAGTATTGATTAAACTTGGGTGCTTGTGGCGGACGGAATTTTCAGTCGACAAGCCGTCAAGCATAGCCAGCTCGGTTTCAAAAACATACTCATCAGGAGGCAGCAGTCCTTCATAAAGCGTCCCTCTTATCGGCAACCCCGAGATCTCGTGAAACTCTTCCAGAGAAATTAAAACTTCGCGGTCCCCTAGCAAGAAGGTGTTGGTAGGAAGATTCCATTGGTTTAAGAAAGCCTTAACCCACCAGACATGGGGGGATTGATGGTGGAAGAGAGACGCGTACACCGCCTGATAGAGCCCGACCCTCTGCAGTCGTGCATGATGGGCGGAAAGGATATAACGAGCCCAGAGAAGGTAACCCATGGGTTGTCGAGGAGTAAGCCCTATTTTGTAAGCCTGTCCCAAGAGCTGGGCTTCACCTTGGCTGATATGATGCCCTAAGATGTCTATAGCTGGCACATGGTGGTTTGGAATCCCAGTTGTTAACGGCTCGAGCCGTCCCGTAGGGGTCCAGTTCAACATCTCCACAGCAAAGAAGGTCCGTGGACGCTCCATCGGCAAAAATGGGTAGGTAAGCTCCGTTGGTATCTCGCAAAGAAAGCTGCGGTGGCCCCGAATGATGTGCCCATACTATGTCCCCCATAAAAGCAAGTTGGTGCAATTAGGGTCGTGAGATCTAACCATCGCCATTACCTCTTTATCAGACGGTGACTGAGGAAAGGCAGCCTCCGAGCGGGTGAAAGGGAAATACGGAAGAGAAGTCATTGTTCCTGAAATAGATAAAAGGAAACTGTTAATGAAGCCTACACGTGTATATATATTTATAAATATATATATATATAAAGGGACAGTGGAAGAAAATGATAAACAACTTATTTTATGGGACCATTGGTTACAAA
Source organism: Agapanthus africanus (assembly GCA_030015575.1). Taxonomy (NCBI): domain Eukaryota; kingdom Viridiplantae; phylum Streptophyta; class Magnoliopsida; order Asparagales; family Amaryllidaceae; genus Agapanthus; species Agapanthus africanus. The sequence continues at coordinate 911,668,785 of JASDDO010000019.1, read as the reverse complement.
ACACAGGGGCCCCACAAAATCAAATTGGTCGCTCACTAATGATGAGGCAGGGTAATCATTATGGGAATAAAAGGAAGATTCTCAATAAATGAACAGTGGATTTCAAACAACTCTACACATTCCCCCAAAAAGAAAACCCACTGCAGAACTCTATGCAAAATCAAGAAGGATCTATCTAAAAAAAAATATGTTTTGCAAAGAACATCTCAAGAAGTTCTCTGTGAAGAACTAATTTCTTTAAAGGAATTAAATTCCCAGAAAATTGGCAGAGCTAAGCTCTTGGAAATGAAATTAAATTCCAGAGAGAAGACAAGTATCACAATCGATTCCTGAAATCAGAGAAGCCCTAACAAAAGGAGTTTATTATCTAAAGATTGGACATTATTTTAACTTGGAAAGATGCGTTCTTTTTAAAGGGAAAAACCCTTGGTGTGGATTTAAAATCCAAATTCCTACAATAAATTCTTCAGCCGTAAAAGATCATTACCTGAAAAAGGGAATCTTTTGTTAACAGAGTTAAACTCTGGAAATTTTTGAAACAGAGAACTAAGCTCTGAGAGAGAGAATTAAATTCTCAGAAGAAAATGAGCAAGGAAGAAGATGAAAAATTGGAGGCGCTTCTGAAGGGACCCCTGCATTTATAGAAATGTGATGGGAAACGGTTCATCTACCCACTTCCCTAGGCAGATCCAACGGCCACAAAAGATGACAGCGTTGTGTTCTTCGCCGAAAGACGCGACTGGGACGTTGGGACGTCCAGGCCTGATTTCCGAGGGCAGATGCTAATTGGTGCTATCCGTCCACCTCTCCGAAGATGCCAAGTTGATTTATGACACCATGTATCGAAGGTTTAAATGGATGCGGCCGATATAGCAGACTTCGTCAGATCCCCCCTCATCGAGGGGTTTTTTTTATTGTGGGGACGCTCTTCCCGGCAGGCGCAAGCCCCTGCAGTTAATTACGCTACCACATCGCGGTAACCACTTTCTCCTTCTCCAGATGGTCATGTCGTGTCGTGGGTGTTTGTTTTGTTTTGGTTGCCCGTGGATTGTATACGGAGACTAATTTATGTTGTCGCCCATAAGGCGTGGATTAGTCCAAATCCGTATTTTCTTAGATTTGGGTTTGGGGGTTGGGTTTAAGGATACGTTAGCCTCATTTGAAACTAAGATCAACTTAAACGTTTGTTAAGGATACGTTAGCCTAATTTTTAGACTAAGATCAACTTAACGGGATCATTTAAATCTAACAAAAGAGCATTTGGGCTCCATTGCTTAGTTTAGGGACATTGCGGTCGATTACCAGTTTAAGGACATGGTGGTCCATTGTTAGTTTAAGGACATGTTCATATCAGATTTTTGCATTTTCATACCGCCCAATTTTTATCACATTGCATAACGGTAGGTACTCTTGAGCCGTGTTTGCTAGTCAATTGCAGGATACAGGTTATCGGCTCTAAACGGTGAAATTCATGGAAAAACACGACAAAACCCGGGTTCCTACCAACCACAGATAAAACACGGATCTCCGCTCTTTATCCGTCTGTTGCCACACATCAGTTTGAGAGACAAAATGGCAAATCAATGTCGTTTTCATGCACAAGACTCAATGGCAACACAAGATCCAAGAAATCTACGCGGAGCTCGAGAAAATCATGACAAAAGATCCACATCACATCACCTTTTGTTCAACAGAAATTCTGGAAAAATCGTGAAGAAATTATGAGAAAAATCATATACCATACTGAAGGACACTACAATCTAGGAGAAGTCACCAAAATTGGTGACCCAATTCCCCAAGTAGGCCGCGGAACCGCGGCCATACTGAGTCGTCAGAAGTCCAAAATTCTGGGGCAGTTTGGTATTTGTGTAAAGGTTCTGAATGTTGCCCTAGGTTTTCCTTCTCCAGCCTATAAATAGTCCAGAACTTGTAAAGCCAAGGGTGCATAATCTTGTATTTATTTTTTAGGTTTTAGTTGTTGTTCATCTTCCTCCTCTCATCTCTTCTCCATTAAAAATCTTGTAGTGAGCTTTTGTGAGTGAAGAATGATGAATAAAGAAGATCCTTTTACTTATCATGCTTGTCTTATTCTTTTATAATTGCTTGTAATTTTAATTTGTTAACTTAGTTGTTGTTATTTCTTGTTGTTTCTTTCTTTTCTCTTTTCCTTTATCATTAAAACAACCATGATGCTTACGCTTGATCCTTGCCAAGGTGAGGTCGCAAATAGCTTGTTGTTATCTTCTAATCTCCTTCTTTCTATCTTCCTCTTTTGTTTTGTTTTCTTTTCATTATGATGTGTGAGTAGTTTCATACTTATTAGGGTAGGATAAGGGAAGTTTGAGAGAAGGAAATCTCTCTCACTCTTTCCTTGCCCAACATCTTAAAATCAACTCCTGTTAATTGAACCACAATCCGCTCCTTACGGCACCTTATCCTACATGATAGTGGTGATTCCGTAGTGAGACCGGTTGTGGTTGAATTAACCGGAGGTTATGGCTAAGAGCCAAGAACGGACGGACAAGCACCAAAAGGAAGAACTTAAGCGTTGGAAAGCCTAGCTTATACTCGCAAGTTCCTTCCTAGTCGTGCTAATCCCCATTGTTGCCGATTACTGTAACACTGATATTAAGAGTGGCAACGAAAGAAGTGAGCGATTCCTAACTCAAACTAACCTAATCCTAACCCTAACATGCTCTCTTTACATATCATTTTAACACTTAGATAATCACAAACAAATCTGGACTCTCGGACTTAACTCGTTAAAACACATAGAAAAAGATTCTCATCTCCCTGCGGACGACCCGTACTCAACCGGCTAGCTACAAGCGAAACCGTCTTGAATGCGGTAATTAACTAAAACTTGAACACGCAGAATCTCTAACAATCAAATGGCGCCGTTGCCGGGGAGACGGTAGTTTATTTTTTTGTGTAATTTTGGGTTAACTTGTGAATATAAAAACAACCGAAAAACAAAACAAAAAAATATACTTTGTAAAAAAATCATCTTGTTATTTTTGATTAGTTTTTGTGCAAGTGTGCAGGATAATACGGAGTTCAAGTTCAGTGCCAAAGACATGGGAAGATAGACCCATATTTCGCGGTTACACCGCGACGGATCAAAACGAAAAAGACAGTCTATTGAAAAATTCTGGAGCAGATACAGTGAACAATTCAAGATTCAGGACATCCAGACAACAAGAGGACACGCATCTGAGCATAACCCAGAAAAATGAAGATCCAAGCCCACCATATTGCCGCGGTTCCGCGGCATAAGCTGGCTTAAGCCGCGGTTCCGCGGCCGTTTGGTGGCCTCAGGGTTCCAATTTCCCTGTAAGTGTCTCTCTCCTTTTCCCCACTCCTCTGGACTCCAATAAATTGTGTTTTCTGCAGCATTCTTTGCGCAAACTCTCTTCCCCTTCCAATAAACTGTTCTTATGCAGGATTCTTTGCGCCGCGCTAAAAATAAAAATTGTTTGCAGTTGATTTGTTATCGCTTTGCATTCATTAATACGGACTTAAGGGGCTTAAAACAAATTCAGATTGGGTGGGGATTTCATCACCCTTCCCAGGACCCCAAAAATCAAAAAAAGCATATGCATTGACCATTGTTAAAATTTAAAAAATACTAGACTCAGCCCTAAGGACTTCGCGCTCAATAGGACAGAGGACTAGTTACAGGCATCGGCCGTTTATCCTATCTGACTTTTGCGGTGCCTAGGCAAGTGTGACGAAGGAAAGTGGTTATTTAATTAAGGAACTTCGAGAAAGCGTTGGACAACCTCCCACTTACCTGGCACTTATCTGGCCGCATTAGACGGAGAAGAGGCGGTTTGAGGTCCTTTTTCTAGCCCTCTGGAACAGTTAGGAGCAGGTCTAGTTGACCTAGGTGACCCTAGATCTAGGTGAGATTGTGCATATCTTATTTGTGATTGCTTAAAGCCGTAAGTCCGTACATATTCCTGTAAAGCTCTTTCTAAAAAAAAGGAAAAAATCAAAAACTTTTATAAAAACTTGCCCTTTGTCGGCAAATCCATTTTTCACCCACCACCCATCGTTTTCTCCATTGACGTTTTCTTACCCTCACCTTCTCCGCTTTGACTATACTAAACTCGTTTAGTGTATGTCCGCTTGGACTCGGGACACTAGCGCCCGTCTAGTCCGCGTTACGTTAGTCGCTACCGACTACGCGATCGACTCAGACGTCGAAACTCCGTCCACTCCTCTTTCACCCCTTCCTTTGCCGGCCAACTCCGACGTTGACCGGAATTCTGTTCATACATCTTCACATTCACCATCACCAACCTCTTCTTCCGCGATGTCAGGATTTAATTCGAACATCTCTTTGACTACCCCTGGATTGGCTCCACCTCCTACGGAGACCAATAACCCACCACCACCGCCTGTTGTAGCGCCACAGCGAATCGCGCTCCAGGATCATTTCTATCACACCCGTTCTGCACTTCCCACCTACCTTTCTCTTCCACCGGCCAATGGGGACAACTTTGAAATTAAGCCCCACTTCATCAACATGCTCCCACGATTTCATGGGCTTGAATCTAAAGATGCCTATATCTTCATCAATAAATTTCAAAACGTCTGTGCCATGATGAAAACTACCCAACTGTCGGACGATACTATACGTCTACGGGTCATTCCGTTCACTTTATGCGATCTTGCTGAAAAATGGCTGTATAGCACCGCTTCCCACTCCATAACCAGTTGGGACGAGTTTGTAAAAGCGTTTCTAAAGAAATTTTATCCGAATCATAAAACCGCAAGGATTCGAAATGAAATCAACCAATTATCTCAGCTTCCTTCTGAACCCTTCTGGAAGTGCTTTGACCGGTACAAAGACCTTCTTGTTCAGTGTCCTCACCACGGTATAGAGAAATGGCAACTTTGCCAAACCTTATACGAGGGCCTGAACCCAGCAACGAAGCAGTTGTTGGAAACCATCTGTCAGGGCCACTTCCTATCGAAATCTGACGAGGAAGCGTGGCAATTCTTTGACGGCCTTGCGGAGCAAACGCTACAATGGGAGAGCACCATACCGACTTCTTCTTCTTCTACCTCCACTTCTACCGGTCAGTCTAGGGTAGGAATTCATCAACTTGATGTCTCTATTGCGATGAAAGCTGAAATGGCTACAATAACAAGAAAGCTTGAAGCGAAAGAGAGCAAATTGTCTTCTCCTGCTCCTGCCCCTGTTCTCCCTCTTCGTACCATTTGCACTTGTTGTTCCGATCCTTCTCACTTGACCGAAGAGTGTCCTTACAATCCGCCATCGCAAGGACAGGATCAGGTTAATGCTGCATTTCAGCAAAGACCGAGGAATGATCCATACTCTTCCACCTACAATCCCGGTTGGAGGAACCACCCCAATTTCGCCTGGAATCAGAATCAGAATCAATTCCAAGGCAACAATTTCCAAAGGGCCCCTCCGCAACAACAACAAGCGCAACAACAAACTCAACAGCAGTTTCAGCAGCCCTTCCAACCCCAACCTTTCCAAAATCAGACGAACAACTTTGCACCCAACAATTCTTTTCCACCAAACAACTTTGTTCCGTCAAACAACGATAAGGTTTCCTCGCTCGAACAAAGTCTGGAGGCGTTCGTTAAACAATCGACTCAGTCCACCGCCAACATCCAGTCTTCCATTCAGTCCTTAGTGCAACACACTGCCGCACACGGGCAAAGCATCAAGACCGTCGAGGCCCAGATTGCACAGCTGAATGCGGCCTTAAGCGAGCGAGAAAAGGGGAAGCTCCCGTCCCAGCCACTCCCAAATCCTGGTCACCCACATAATGTACATGTTTCTCTTGAACAACAGAATCATAATGTGAGTGCCGTGACCACATTGAGATCGGGAAGGATGCTGCAAAACAACATTGGCACACGGATCAACGATGACACCCCGGCCGCTTCTTCTTCTTCTTCTCCTGCTTCTTCGTCTTCTGAGCCTATTCTCCATTCTTTACAAGGCTCTCCTTCCTCTTCTTCTGCTCTGAACGGACCCACTTCTCACTCCACGAAAACACCTGTTCTGGGATCCGTTCCAACTCCACAATCTCCTCCTCCAGCATTAGACTCAACCAATTTTAAAAATGTTCCATTTCCAAACCGGTTGAGGTCTAATAAACAAAATCCTCAGATGGAGAAGATTCTGGAGTTATTTAAGCAGGTTAACATTAACATTCCTCTTTTAGATGCTGTCCAACAAGTCCCGTCCTACGCGAAAATCTTAAAGGACTTGTGCACGAAAAAGAGGAAGTCTCAGGTACCCAAGAAAGTTTTCTTGGCTAGTGCTGTGAGTGATGCTCTTACCCAATCTTTACCACAAAAATGGAAGGACCCTGGCTGTCCTACGATTTCAATTACCATTGGGGATAAGAACATCAACCGCGCACTATTAGATCTTGGTGCCAGTGTTAACCTGCTTCCGTACTCAGTATACGAGCAATTAGGCGTAGGAGAGCTGAAACCCACGCACTGCACTCTCCAAATGGCCGACCGACCGATCACCCATCCTAGGGGTGAGCTAGAGGATGTGTTAATAAAAGTCGGGGACTTCATATTCCCTGTTGACTTCATTGTATTAGACACACAGCCTGTAGCTAACCCCCGGAATCAAATTCCGGTGATACTCGGTTGCCCATTTCTTGCAACCTCAAATGCTGTGATCAATTGTCGCAATGGTTCGATGAACCTCTCTTTTGGAAACATGACGATTGAACTCAACATTTTTAGGTTGGGGAATCAGCCCGCCGAACCTAATGCTCATATACTGGACGTCTGCTCGATCCAGGAGATCACCCCAGAAGAATGTGAATTCGAGGAGTTTCTATTCGAACACGATAATCTTGACACCACTAGTGCGTTCCTCCTCAAACCTGCTGCTGTTTCTGCGCCCGACAACGACTACGAGTGTTTTACGTTCTCGAACGATCTTAACCGCGCACAACCCGAGTTTGAATCTTTCGAATTTTCGGATGAGTTACCTGAACCATCCAACTCGGTCGCCTACACTCGTTTTGAACCTTTGCTGGAGTCCTTTGAGTTCGAGACCTCTGCACCAATCTTGTCTTCCATCGTTTCACCTCCATCGCTCGAACTCAAGCCTTTGCCGTCTCACCTTAAGTACGCTTACTTAGGTGAGAACGAGACCCTCCCTGTCATCATTTCGGCTTCTCTAGCTCCAGAGCAAGAGACAGCCCTTCTTGCGGTCTTGCACAGCAACAGGCAAGCTTTTGGCTGGTCCATGGTGGACATCAAGGGGATTAGTCCCCTGATCGTTGAGCATCACATTCATCTAATGGATGATGCCAAACCAGCCCGGGATCCACAAAGACGTCTTAATCCAGTCATGAAAGAGGCTGTGAAGAAGGAGATCGTAAAATGTCTAGATAGTGGTATCATTTACCATATCTCTGATAGCCAGTGGGTTAGCCCGATCCACGTTGTCCCCAAGAAATCAGGTATAACAGTCATCACTAACGAGGAGAACGAGTTAATCCCTACTCGCACCCAAACTGGGTGGCGAGTGTGCATTGATTACAGAAAACTCAACGCCGCAACGCGGAAAGACCACTTTCCGCTACCTTTCATTGACCAGATGCTTGAACGATTGGCCGGACACGAGTACTACTGCTTTCTTGATGGCTACTCTGGCTATAATCAAATTCCCATCGCCGAAAAAGACCGGGACAAGACCACATTCACTTGTCCTTTCGGCACGTTTGCATATCGTCGCATGCCCTTTGGGTTATGCAATGCGCCCGCTACCTTCCAGCGGTGTATGATGGGAATCTTCTCAGACATGGTGGAAAAATTTCTGGAGATTTTCATGGATGATTTCTCCATCTTCGGCGATTCCTTCAACGAGTGTTTGCTGCATCTTGACGCTGTCCTTACCCGATGTAAGGACAAGAATCTCACTTTGAATTGGGAGAAATGCCACTTCATGGTGCGCGAAGGTATTGTCTTAGGACATATCATCTCGCAAAATGGCATAGAGGTTGACAAAGCGAAGATTAAGGTCATTTCCAATCTCCCTCCTTCCCGATGCGTCAGAGATATCCGAGCCTTCTTTGGCCATGCCGGTTTCTATAGACGGTTCATCAAGGACTTTAGCAAGATTGCTAGGCCCTTGACTCTTTTGCTGGCCAAGGATACGCCATTCGACTTCAACTCGAGCTGTGTGACTGCATTTGAGTCATTGAAAAGCTCACTCACTTCTGCTCCCGTTCTTTCTTCACCTGACTGGACGCAACCATTTGAGATTATGTGCGATGCATCCGACTTTGCCATTGGTGCTGTCCTTGGACAACACATCAACAAGATGCCGCATGTAATCTATTATGCGAGCCGAACCCTGAACGACGCCCAAATCAATTATACAACAACTGAGAAGGAATTCTTGGCTGTCGTATTTGCTTTAGAAAAGTTCAGGCCCTACCTCATCGGCTCTCCAGTCATTGTCTACACAGACCATTCTGCTCTGCGCCATCTTTTTGCGAAGAAAGATACAAAATCTCGGTTAATACGTTGGATCCTCTTGCTTCAAGAGTTTGACCTTGTCATTAAGGACAAACGAGGATGTGAAAACGTAGTTGCCGACCATCTCTCACGACTTCCTTCTTCGCCTTCGCTTCCAATTCCGATCAACGACGTTTTCCCGGATGAACAACTCTTGACAGTATCTTGCGAACCCTGGTTCGCAGATATTGTGAACTATTTGGCCACAGGATTACTACCGACTGAATGGTCAAGTCAGGACAGACTTCGCATCTTATCCCAAGTAAAACACTTTTACTGGGACGAACCCTATCTGTTCAAGTACTGTCCCGACCAGATTATTCGTCGGTGTGTCCCTGACGAGGAATTCAAGAGTGTGCTGTCATTTTGCCACGATCAAGCGTGTGGTGGGCATTTTGGCCCCAGAAAGACAGCTGAGAAGATCTTGCAATGTGGTTTCTACTGGCCACAACTCTTCAAAGACGCTCATGACTATTGCAAGACTTGCTCCCGGTGCCAACACATGGGCCGGATATCCCGGAGGAACGAGATGCCGCTCCAACCGATCTTGGTTGTGGAGATTTTCGATGTTTGGGGGATAGATTTCATGGGGCCGTTTCCCAGCTCTTTTGGGAACTTGTACATCCTTCTCGCTGTTGATTACGTCTCTAAATGGGTCGAAGCTGTGCCCAGCCGGACTAACGACAACAAGGTTGTCGTTAGGTTTCTTAAAGAAAACATTTTCTCCCGTTTTGAGCACCCCCGAGCGATCATTAGCGACAATGGAAGTCATTTCTGCAACAAGACCTTCGAGGCCTTGATGCGGAAATACTCCATTAATCATAAGCTATCCACGCCCTACCATCCCCAAACCTGCGGGCAGGCCGAAGTTTCAAATCCGCAAATCAAGCAGATACTGGAGAAGACGGTTTCCAAGAACCGTAAGGATTGGTCGCTGAAACTCACTGATGCCCTTTGGGCATTTCGCACCGCTTATAAGACCGACCTTGGCATGTCTCCCTATCGGCTTGTGTATGGAAAAGACTGCCACCTACCTGTCGAAATAGAGCATCGCGCATTTTGGGTGATAAAGGAGATGAATCTGTCTCTTGAAGATGCGGGCAGCCATCGGAAGCTGCAGTTGAACGAACTGAGCGAGCTTAGGGATGAGGCTTACGATAACGCGGTTGTCGTTAAGAACCGAATGAAGGTGTTTCACGATAAACACCTTTTGCGCAAAACCTTCGTACCTGGTCAGCAGGTACTGCTTTACGACACCCGACTTCACTTCCATCCAGGAAAGCTCAGATCTCGCTGGAAAGGGCCGTATTTTGTGCGGAATGTATATTCGCAGGGCGCTGTGGATTTGGAAAATCCAAAGGACGGTTCATTTTTCAAAGTGAACGGACACCGACTAAAACCGTACCTTAGCGTCGAACCAACAGAAGAGCTCCTGTTCTTACAGGAGCCGGTTTACCCTGCATGATCTTCCTCTGCCTACCACCAAACTTCGGTTATCCAGCCAAGAACAGTGGACACTGTTCCAAATAAGTTTGGGGGTATGTATAAAGCCTTTTGTATATATGTGTGGATATTCTTCTCCATTTTTTTTTAAAAACAAAAACAAAAAAAAATTAGTGTATCGCTAACCGACAATTTTGACCCTTCAAACGATCTCTTCATGCAATGACAGTGAGGACACTGTCCAATTTAAGTTTGGGGGTACGTTCGGTACGCATTTCTTACCTTCGCATTCATATGTATATTTTGCATCTGCATATTAAAATCCATAAAATCCATAAAAATCTGAAAATTTTCTAAAAACATAAAAACTTTTCTGTCAAGTTAGCTAGTGGGAGGACTCTGATTCAACATTTCGACAGTTTTGTTTGAAAAAATAGGAATAACTAAATCTTATGTTTAGATTTTGAAAACCTGAAAGATAACTCTCCTTTGAAGTTAACTATAGCTGATATACGTCTTTACATCACACTACACGTGTCGTGAGTTTTTGGAAATTAGATGACAAGTCTTTTATGTTTAAAAACTTTTAAATAGATAAATGATTTTCTGAGGATCAACTAGGTTTGTTCTGAAATAAGTAATATCAAGAATAGTTTATGAAGTAAGTGAATATGAAGGAATGTTATTGATGCCTTAATTGGAACTAAGTCTGAAAAAATAACCTATCTGGAACTTGATTGGAATGATTACACACCAAAACCCACTAAACACATCTTTTATCCAAAAAAATAATTGAACTGCCGGTTATGTCTCCGTTCGTATTAAATCATCTGATTTTCATGCTAAACTGTCTTTTGTTTTTGGACCTAGGTAACTTGAGTAATTAAGTCCGCTGGGGTGTTTCTACACCTAATGCCCTAAAACCAACTGGTTTGGGTGCATTGGCCCAAAGCTCACTAAGAAGCCTAGAAAGTCCAGATTAAAACAAAGTCAAGCAAGTGTTCTCTCCGAGTTAAAATTCCTAACGGTTCTTTGTGTGAGAATAATCTTGATAAAAGACAGGCTTTTATAAAAAATTTAGCGGAGATATGAAGGTTTTATTCTATGATAGAGACTATTGCACGTTCACAGAGGTGTGTATGAAATGATAACAAGAAAATGGTGGAGTGAAAAATAAGACCTAGTTTCTTGTTAAAGAAGATAGAAATTCTGAAGTTGAAACCTTACTGGAAAACGAAACTTGAAAAATGCTTAACTCTTTATAAAACTTATGTGATCCTTTCAAAATTCTTATCCGGGCTTTATTATGAGTACTTTATTCGATCTTTCTGGAACTTAACGACACTATTTCCACTGCACGTGAAGACATATAAAAGCTGTAGTTAAATAAGAAGCGAGGTGTGAAAAATAAAGGTTCGATAGTCTAGACTTAGGATAATAGAATTGTTATTTTCTAAAACAAAATTTTAGGATTTGAATCTTAGTTATTTTACAAAACCAACTTGACCGGATTTTGTGGGTAGTATCCGCTGAAAACCCTCAGGAGACAACACTCCTCCTACTAGGGACACCTAGAGGTTTAACGGCTTGTTGCACATGCTCAGTGCAATCACGTTCCCTGCGAAAGTGAGGTTAGGAAATTTTCTGTGAATAAATTGGCTTTGCTCAGGACGAGCAAATGATAAGTTTAGGGGTATTTGTTCATATCAGATTTTTGCATTTTCATACCGCCCAATTTTTATCACATTGCATAACGGTAGGTACTCTTGAGCCGTGTTTGCTAGTCAATTGCAGGATACAGGTTCTCGGCTCTAAACGGTGAAATTCATGGAAAAACACAACAAAACCCGGGTTCCTGCCAACCACAGATAAAACACGGATCTCCGCTCTTTATCCGTATGTTGCCACACATCAGTTTGAGAGACAAAATGGCAAATCAATATCGTTTTCATGCACAAGGCTCAATGGCAACACAAGATCCAAGAAATCTATGCGGAGCTCGAGAAAATCATGACAAAAGATCCACATCACATCACCTTTTGTTCAACAGAAATTCTGGAAAAATAGTGAAGAAATTATGAGAAAAATCATATACCATACTGAAGGACACTGCAATCTAGGAGAAGTCACCAAAATTGGTGACCCAATTCCCCAAGTAGGCCGCGGAATCGCGGCCTAAGCATGCTTAGGCCGCGGAACCGCGGCCATACTGAGTCGTCAGAAGTCCAAAATTCAGGGGCAGTTTGGTATTTGTGTAAAGGTTCTGAATGTTGCCCTAGGTTTTCCTTCCCCAGCCTATAAATAGTCCAGAACTTGTAAAGCCAAGGGTGCATAATCTTGTATTTATTTTTTAGGTTTTAGTTGTTGTTCTTCTTCCTCCTCTCATCTCTTCTCCATTAAAAATCTTGTAGTGAGCTTTTGTGAGTGAAGAATGATGAATAAAGAAGATCCTTTTACTTATCATGCTTGTCTTGTTCTTTTATAATTGCTTGTAATTTTAATTTGTTAACTTAGTTGTTGTTATTTCTTGTTGTTTCTTTCTTTTCTCTTTTCCTTTATCATTAAAACAACCATGATGCTTACGCTTGATCCTTGCCAAGGTGAGGTCGCAAATAGCTTGTTGTTATCTTCTAATCTCCTTCTTTCTATCTTCCTCTTTTGTTTTGTTTTCTTTTCATTATGATGTGTGAGTAGTTTCATACTTGTTAGGGTAGGATAAGGGAAGTTTGAGAGAAGGAAATCTCTCTCACTCTTTCCTTGCCCAACATCTTAAAATCAACTCCTGTTAATTGAACCACAATCCGCTCCTTACGGCACCCTATCCTACATGATAGTGGTGATTCCGTAGTGAGACCGGTTGTGGTTGAATTAACCGGAGGTTATGGCTAAGAGCCAAGAACGGACGGACAAGCACCAAAAGGAAGAACTTAAGCGTTGGAAAGCCTAGTTTATACTCGCAAGTTCCTTCCTAGTCGTGCTAATCCCCGTTGTTACCGATTACCGTAACACTGATATTAAGAGTGGCAACGAAAGAAGTGAGCGATTCCTAACTCAAACTAACCTAATCCTAACCCTAACATGCTCTCTTTACATATCATTTTAACACTTAGATAATCACAAACAAATCTGGACTCTCGGACTTAACTCGTTAAAACACATAGAAAAAGATTCTCATCTCCCTGCGGACGACCCGTACTCAACCGGCTAGCTACAAGCGAAACCGTCTTGATTGCGGTAATTAACTAAAACTTGAACACGCAGAATCTCTAACAATCAGGACATCTCGGTCCATTGTTAGTTTAAGGACATTACGTTCCATGGGCTTAAGGACCCCACAGTTCGAGGTTACGGACATCATAGTCCATGGGTTTTAAAGGACCCCAAAGTCTGAAGTTAAGGACATCATAGTCCATGGGTTTTAAAGGACCCCACAGTCCGAGGTTAAGGACATCATAGTCCATAGGTTTTAAAGGACCCCACAGTCCGAGGTTAAGGACATCATAGTCCATGGGTTTTAAAGGACCCCACAGTCCGAGATTAAGGACATCATAGTCCGTGAGATGTATGGTTGTTGGGACTCGTCGCCTTTCTGAAGACGTTGAAGGATTACAACGACATATATCAGAAGAGTTCAAAGATGTACCCTCGAACCAATTTTGATTGGTAGATCTGTAGTTCAATTTGGAACTAAGATCTGTTAAAAGATTTATGAGCATGTGAGCTCAATTAATCTAAATTTGAGGACTTGTGGCCAATCTTGGGCTAAGTCCAATCAAGTTAAAAAATTTTACATTTGTTTTGGGCTGTTGAACATTTATTTGGGCTCGGCCCCTTTTAACAATGCTGGGCATTGATTTGGATTTTGACAGTAATTTTGTCTTTTTATTGAATGCTGAGCATTCCTCATAGCTCTGGGCTTATAAAAGAACAATTTATGTTCTGTCAGCGCAGCACATAGTGCGCTTGGCGCTTTACGCCAGTCAAAGAGCGCAGCGTGCTTCTGCCATGTGGCGTATACGTAAAGGACACGTGTCGCGCTTGGCGCTAAGCGCCAGATGATGAGCGCATGATGCTAGTTTATGAGTGCAGAGCGCTAGTTCATGAGCGCAGGCTCTATTTCAAGAGTGCAAAGACACGTGGCGCATTTGGCGCTGAGCGCCAGTCCAAAAGCGCAGAAGTACAGTTCAAGGGCGCAAAGCGCATCTGATCAATTTTTTGATCTGGGAAATAAATTCTCCCTTAGAGGAGACTTAGTCTCAAGATTTTAAGAACAAAAGTTCTTATTTTGTAGGAGATGTTTTTAATCTCTTATTTTAGTGAAAGACTTTTCCTTTATAGATTTTTGATCCTAAGAGAATTGAATTATTCTCCCCGTTTTTGATGAAATAATCTCTAAAAGACAATTTGCCTTATGGATCTATGATCTGTGAGAAGAATTATGTTCTTCTTTTATGATTAGATCTTTTGATCTCTTTGTGAAAGACCTTGGTCTTGTGGATCTATGAACATTAAAGAAGTGGATTCTTCTTTTTTTTAATTATGAGATGATTTCATCTCTGTGTTCATCATCATTCATTTTTTTTACCTTGAAGAGAAACTTCTTCCGAGAGCTTGCTCTTTGAATTTCTCAAAGTTTTTGGGGAGGTTTCTCTCTCTATTTCTGTACATTTCTGTATATCGAGACTTGAAGTTTAGGGGCCTTTTATAAGGCAAGCTGGTTTGTTCAATCAGTTAAGGAGATCTTTTCTCCAATTGATTTGGGAAATTTCCCATCGTTGGATCTTTGATCCAAGGGCTTCTGATTTACAGAAAGCAATCTTCTTGTTTTTAACAAAATTGATAAATCTTTCCATACATAATTTATTCTGTCTTTTGGTAATTTTTAGTTACCATTGGATCATTGATCCAACGATGCTCTGATTTACAGAGCACAATCTTGTTATTTGGAAAGATTTTGAGAAATCTTTCCTTAACAGAATTTAATTCTGATTAATTAATGATTTATCGTTATTATTAGATCTTTGATCTGATGGTGGGGAGCTTTTAGTTCTAGCGCTAGCGCACCCGTGCTTTGCACGTAGTGCGCTGCTTAAAGGGCAGCGCACCTAGCGCTAGCGCACCCGTGCTTTGCACGTATTGCGCTGCTTAGAGCGCAGCCCACCTAACGTTAGCGCACATGTGCTTTGCACGTGGTGCGCTGTTTATGGCGCAACGCGCTTGGCGCTGCATCTAAAGCATTGCTTTATTGGAGGTGTCTTTTCACCTTTCTTTTAAGTCAAATTTATATTCCCTAGAACTTTCATTTCCCAGATCTTGGATATAGCTCCACTTTGCACAAAATTTTCTGTGCCTGGTTTTTATAATCTGAAGCAAAGCTTCTTTCTTTTCTCATCTCCAAAGAACCATCTTAACTATGGCTTGTAACCGCCGACATACTCGTCGACAACCATGGGAAGTGCCCATTCAGGACATTGTTCCTCGCTTCGCTGCGCGCTTGGTGGATCCTGCTCTTACGGATGACCAATGCGACGCGGCGCTGCACGAGCTCTTGACTTGTGTAGCATCTCCTCTCCCTCCCAACTCTATTTGGCTTCGGATGATCCTCATGTCCGTGCTCACTGATATTCCCCCTCCTCCGGCGGAGATGACCCCAATGATGCTCGATAGTGCTGAAGACAAGATCGAGTGCTTCTTCGAGGTGCACTTGATCACCAAAGCCCTGAGGGACTGTTCTGTTCAGTTGCTGAGCCAAATACGGTCTCACCGTGCCATCATCTCTGCTTTTGCTGGTGAATGCGGTGCTAGCCGATAGGTAGCCACTCCTCGCGAAGATCGTCGCTTTGACATGGTGGAAAAGACAGAGAGGGAACTCGATAATTTTATCTATATGTTTGTAAACCCCTGTACATTTGATCCCATGTTTGGAGCTCTATTTCCATTGCAATAAAATGTTTAATTAAGTGTTTTCTTTCTTTTTGTCATTATCTGCCAAGTGTTTCTCTTATTTTAATTCTTTTTGTTCTTCTTCTATCAGGCGCATATGCGCTATAGAACTTACACTGTTATGAACAAGCGCAAGTAATTCTTGCGAGAGTGAAGCGCTTCTGGCGCTTACCGCTCTCGTGCCTTGCACGTGAGCTCCATTTCAGAGTCTTTGACTCTTAGTGCTGGTGCATTTGATGCCAGCGCTTTTCACGAAGCGTTGCTTCGCTTCAAATCTCGAAATTTGAACAGAGCTTTAGTCTGATTGGGGAAACAAATACCCCCCATCGTTGCGCTTATGTGGCCCATTCGTGAGTGCAGCGGTGGCAGCATCTCCGCCGTTGGATCAACTTTTTGGAAGTTGAAACGGCTCTCAATACCTATAAATAGGGCCTTTGGCCCTCTGAAATGACCATTGTTCATCCTCTTTTCTGAGAATTATTTCTCCTTCATAGCATTGCTCTCTTCTTTAAGAAATCTCTTAAAAACTCTGTAAGATATTTTCTTTTTTATAAGATTCGAATTCGTTATCAGAGCTTTGCTCTATTTGGATCAGGGATCTGAAAAAGAAAACCTTTTTAGGGCTTCTTTCGATCCATTGATGAAGAATTCTTGGAATTCACTTTACAGATCTTAAAGATCTCGAAGTTTTTACTTCTGCAGAAAGCTTTGCTTTCAAGGTTTCTTGATGGATCATTTCATCTTCTTTACAGAGCATGGCTCTTTAGAATTCTCGATGAATTTTTAAATTCCCTTCATAATTGACTTTGACAGGTGTCACTCCTGTCTGCAGAGCATTGCTCTCGAGGAGTTTAACTCCTTGGCCCGAGGGACCTTTTTATTAAATACGAAATTCTTTTTAGGATTTCTCTCTTAACTTCACAGAATTAAATCCATCGGGTGATTTAATTAGCACTTATTCCTACCTTGGGGATATCAAGAGTTGTTTAAATCCCGTATCTGTTTCAATAAGCTTTTCTTAATCAGTCTGCCCACTAACCCTCACTGATTTTCCTTTTCAGACGTTATGGACGTTCACATGTATGATCTCGACGAGATTATTTCTTACGGGGACATTCGCGCACTCGGCCGTTCCCAAAACCAAGAATTCACAAATGCCCAGTGTTCTGAAATTATAGGCCGCTTTGATGCATACAATGGTCGACCGCTTCCTCGTCGTTCCTCTCTCTTGAAGCTTATCGTGAGAGCAATCTGAGAATCGCTTCCCTTATTCTGTCTAGGCATGCCGCTTAAGGCATTGGACGACGCTGAAGATAAGGTCCACTCGATGTATCTGATGGGCCTAATCTCAAAGAAAAGGCGAGACAACCTTGTCGATATCCTGCATTAAGCTTTTCAGCAGGCGGCGATACTTGCTGCCTATCGAAAGGTGGAGGACATCAGTGGGGATCCTGACGCTTGTGATCCTGAAAGAATGCACACGAAGATGGTCCGAGAGGCTCGAAAATTTTTGGATGGCCTCACCTTTGAATTTCTCAATCCGTGTCCTGGATTTGATGTCTTGCCATTGTAATCGTTTTGATGATGTTTTCGTTTACTGCTTTCACTGTTGTAAGAACCTTTCAAAGTATGAATACCAAATTCCTCATTTCCGTGTGTTTATTTTATGCACTAAATCTTTTGCACATGCATGAATGGGTAGGCTTTGAACGTTTAACCGAATGCGAATCAAATGTTCTCCTTGTCGCTTTCTTCTCTTTCCTTTGTTGCTGGCATGTTACTCTAGTAAGCGTAGCCTGTAGATGATAAAGAGAATTCCGTCTTGAATTCTTCGAAAGGTAGTGATGGCTTAAGAAATAGGTTCAGATCTGCTGCCTAAGGCTTTTCAACTTTACGAGCCGTGAAGGTCTCATAAAGACTTTTCTCCCTACGAGTCGAGAGGATCTCGTAAGTGTATTTTCTCCTTAGGAATTGTGAGGATTCCTAAGTGCGTTTTCTCTTGAGAATCGTAAGGATCTCACAAGAGAATTTTCTCCCTTACGAGTCGAGAGGACCCGTAAGTGATTGATGGTGTTGACATTATCCGCATTTCACGGAGTCAGGAGTTGCTCTGGGCGTTTCCCACGGGGTCAAAATTGACTTTAGCCATGTTCCACGGGACCAGAAATTGTTCTGGACGCTTCCCACGGGGTCAGGATTGACATAAGCCGTGTTCTACAAGGACCGGGTTCCGCTCTGGACGCTTCCCACGGGGTCAGGATTGACATAGGCCGTGTTCTACAAGGACCGGGTTCCGCTCTGGATGCTTCCCACAGGGTCAGGATTGACATAGGCCGTGTTCCATGAAACCAGGATTTGCTCTGGATGCTTCCCACAGGGTCAGGATTGACATAGGCCGTGTTCTGCGAGGACCAGGATCCGCTCTGGATGTTTCCTACGGGGTCAGGATTGACATAGGCCGTGTTCCACGAAACCAGGATTTGCTCTGGATGCTTCCCACGGGGTCAGGATTGACATAGGTCATGTTCTGCGAGGACCAGGATCCGCTCTGGACGTTTCCCACGGGGTCAGGATTGACATAGGCCGTGTTCCACGAAACCTGGATTTGCTCTGGATGCTTCCCACTGGGTCAGGATCGACATAGGCCGTGTTCTGCGAGGACCAGGATCTGCTCTGGACGTTTCCCACGGGGTCAGGATTGACATAGGCCATGTTCCATGAAACTAGGATTTGCTCTGGATGCTTCCCACGGGGTCAAGATCGACATAGCCGTGTTCTGCGAGGACCAGGCTCCGCTCTGAACGTTTCCTATGGGGTCAGGATTGACATAGGCCGCGTTCCATGACACCAGGATTTTCTCTGGATGCTTCCCACGGGGTCAGGATTGACATAGCCGTGTTCTGCGAGGACCAGGCTCCGCTCTGGACGTTTTCCATGGGGTCAGGATTGACATAGGCCGCGTTCCACGAAACCAGGATTTGCTCTGGATACTTCCCACGGGGTCAGGATTGACATAGCCGTGTTCTACGAGGATTAGGATCCACTCTGGACGTTTCCCACGGGGTCAGGATTGACATAGGCCGTGTTCCACGAAACCAGGATTTTCTCTAGATACTTCCCACGTGGTCAGGATTGGCATAGGCCGTGTTCTGCGAGGACCAGGATCCGCTCGGGATGTTTCCCACGGGGTCAGGATTGACATAGGCCTTGTTCCACGAAACCAGGATTTGCTCTGGATGCTTTCCACGGGGTCAGGATCGACATAGACGTGTTCTGCGAGGACTAGGCTCCACTCTGGATGTTTCCCACGGGGTCAGGATTGACATAGGCCGTGCTCCACGACACCAGGATTTGCTCTGGATGCTTCACACGGGGTCAGGATTGACATAGCCGTGTTCTGCGAGGACCAGGCTCCGCTCTGGACGTTTCCCATAGGGTCAGGATTGACATAGGCCGCATTCCATGAAACCAAGATTTGCTCTGGATGCTTCCCATGGGGTCAGGATTGACATAGCCGTGTTCTGCGAGGACCAGGATCCGCTTTGGACGTTTCCCACGGGGTCAGGATTGACATAGGCCGTATTCCACGAAATCAGGATTTGCTCTGGATGCTTCCCACGGGGTCATGATTGACATAGGCCGTGTTCTGGGAGGACCAGGCTCCGCTCTAGACGTTTCCCACGGGGTCAGGATTGACATAGGCCGTGTTCCATGAATCCAGGATTTGCTCTGGATGCTTCCCACGGGGTCAGGATTGACATAGGCCATGTTCTACGAGGACTAGGATCCTCTCTGGACGTTTCCCACGGGGTCAGGATTGACATAGGCCGCGTTCCACGAAACCAGGATTTGCTCTGGATGCTTCCCACGGGGTCAGGATCGACATAGCCGTGTTCTGCGAAGAACAGGCTCCACTCTGGACGTTTCCCACGGGGTCAGGATTGATATAGGTCTTGTTCCACGAAACCAGGATTTTCTCTGGATGCTTCTCACAGGGTCGGGATCGACATAGCCGTGTTCTGCGAAGACCAGGCTCCGCTCTGGACGTTTCCCACAGGGCCAGGATTGACATAGGCCGTGTTCCACAAAACTAGGATTTTCTCTGAATGCTTCTCACGGGGTTAGGATTGACATAGGCCATGTTCTGGGAGGACCAGGATCTGCGCTGGACGTTTCCCACAGGGTCAGGATTGACATAGGTCGTGTTCCACGAAACCAGGATTTGCTCTGAATGCTTCCCACAGGGTCGGGATTGACATGGGCTGTGTTCTGCGAGGACCAGGCTCCGCTCTGGACGTTTCCCACGGGTCAGGATTGACATAGGCCGTATTCTACCAAACCAGGAAGGGTTGACTTTATCCGCATTTCACGGAGTCGGGGTTTGACTCTCAGTTATCTGTGCACCGCCGAGTCATGGAACTGGAAATTTCCACGGTTCCGCTTTGCTTGATGTTGCGTCTGTTGTAATGAGACGAATGTTGGGATGATCTCCAGGCTGTCTGTGAACCGTCGAGATTTGGCCTCTTTTTCTGATGGAGCCTGGGAGGGAAGGTGTGATTCCTTCTTCGTTTGTGCCCCTGGATTGTATATAGGGGTCGATGTGATATCACCTGTAGGGCAGAAAAAGTTTCGTTTTATATATTTTTTTTTCAAGATGCTCTATCATTTCAGCTTTTATATCGCGAAAGTCGTGATTACCCAATCATTTCGGCTATTTTTCGCGGCGCCCAATCATTTCGGTTATTTGTTTTATTTTTACTCGCTGCTTTTTATTGTGAGATGCCCAATCATTTTGGCTATTTTTCATGCATACACTTTTACTTGTTGATTTTGTTGCAAGTTGCCCCATCATTTCGACTATTTCGTATGCATGTGTAGCTCGCTGGCTTTTCGCTGCGGGTTTTGTGATTTGATGCCGATTTTGGGATCAGCATCGCTATGACTGGGTTATTGCCAGGAGCGAATTATCATTTTCCTCTGTCGATATCGAACAAAGGTGGCTTAGCAAACAGGGTTAAGATCCCGTTGACTAAGGCTTTTGACTTCACGAGCCGTAAGGGTCTCATAAAGGTATTTCTCCTTACAAGTCGTGGGGATCTCATAGGTGCGTTTTCTCCTTAGGAATCGTGAGGATTCCCAAGTGTATGGCTTCTTGTAAATCGTAAGGATCTTACGAGAGTGTTTTCTCCTTATGAGTCGAGAGGACTTACAAGGGTTGTCCACTGTGCGAGCATATCCCTAGTCTTTGGTAGGACTTTGTTAGGGAAATGTTTATTCCCGCCCGTAGATTGTATACAAGGGTATTGAACCGCTTGTAGGGCAGTCTATGTATTTTGATGGCTTAAGAACAGGTTCAGATCCCTGTAGCTTAAGGCTTTTGAACCCTGTGAGCCGTGAGGGTCTCAAAGGGGAATTCTCCTTACGAGTCGTGAGGATCTCGTAAGTGTAATTTCTCCTTAGGAATCGTGGGGATCCCTAAGTGTGTTGTTCCCCTGTGGGTCGTAAGGATCTTACGCAGGTGATTTCTCCTTACAGGGTCCAGAGGACCTTGCAAGTGTCTTTTAAGGCGTAATTAACTGCAAGGGCTTGCGCCTGCAGGGAAGAGCGTCCCCACAATCAAAAACCCCTCAACGAGGGAGAATCTGACGAAGTCTGCTACATCGGCCGCATCCGTTTAAACCTTCAATACATGATGCCATAAATCAACTTGTCATCTTCGGAGAGGTGGACGGATAGCACCAAATAGAATCTGCCCCCAAAATCCAGGCCGGACGTCCCAACGTCTCGGTCGTGTCTTTCGGCGGAGAACAGATTCTGGCACTCCCGGTGGGACCTTTTCCTCTTTCCACTCCACACTTCGTATGTCGTGTTTTGCGAACGAATCGCGGTTTTCTATGGTTGCCTTTGGATTTGAGGTACTAAGATTTGGTGTCTTGCTCCCGTGCAGATCAATGGCTTCCAACTGCAACAACTCCCATTCCGTCCCTGTCGGAGGAGTGACCTATGGGCCTCAAGCGGCCTCACTTCTTACAATGCCAGTGGAACAGGTGATGCAAGCCACCACTGGGCTGTTCTTTAGGACCATGCTCCCACCCATGAGCTTCAACGCCCCACTACCATCGCAAGAAGCTCCAAAGAAGTCGGTTTTTGATCAGCTTACCACTACCACGGCCCCTCTCAACGGGTCGTCCAAATCCAGCACATCGGTCTTTGATAGGCTGAGCCCAAGCTTAAATGGGTCCGTCAAGAAGCCCACTATACCTGAAGGGGTTATCCCGAAACAGATAGCCATTCTTGCTCCTGAAGTCGCTAAGGCAGCTTCTCCTGCTAAAGGGTCGGTCTTTACAAGACTGGCCGTTTCAGCTCCCACTCCAGGTAAAGTAACCAAGGCCGCTTCCCCTGCCAAAAAGTCGGTCTTTTCAAGACTGATCATTCCCTCTCAGCTGGCGTCATTTTTCAATAGGCTGGCACCAACAGTAACCCTTCGCCGAGATGGGGGCATGATGAAGCCACTCCCATAGCTGAACCAATACCGTCTGCTCGACACGCTCGACGTCGCTACTGGTGCCGAGTGAGGAAAGCTGAGGGAAATTCCCCATCAAGACTTATCCCGCCAGCTCCAACGGTGGAAGTCGACGCTGCTGTTCCAACTGGGAACAGCTTTGAACCACTCAGGAGGGTCCGCAAGAACTCTCCGACTGCCGTGCTAAAAAGATCTCCTCCACCTATGGAGAATGCTATAAAGACAAAGCTGGAGCAGTCCCCTCAGCGGCTGTCCTCTAAAATTCATAAAGTTTGGCAATAGGTCCAAAACTCGGTGATCAACCAAGACTACTCCCGCCGACCGAAGAAAATGAAAATTTGGCAAGAGAAGGACCACCCTGTCATACCACAGAAGGGGTCATCTACTTGGGTGCCCGCTGCAATAGCCCCCTCAACTTCGACCGCTCAGAAAAGAAGAAGGCCAAAGAAAATCCCAATGTCTACGATGAATCTAAAGAGCAACGAACCTAAACGCCCCAAGTCTGGGGGCATGGTGATTCACACTGTTTATATGGCTACCGGAAAAGAGGAAAGCCGTGCTTCTACGGGTCACCGACCGCTCACCCGATCAATAACAAAGGCTCAGGAGCAGCAACAGCAAAAGCTCCAAGAGATGCTGACAACCATGGCCGTACTCACTGAGCCAAAAGAAAGCTCGGAGGCATCGTCGGAGCAATGTCAAGAACAAGAAACCGATGCTGAATTCCTCCGCAGAATCCTCGAAAAGAAAGACAAAGAGGCCGTGGAACAAGCGTCCAACATAAAACGAATGGCGCTTTTATTCCAAGATATGGTCAGGATGATGATACAGCCGGATCCTCCAGCTGAAGACCCTCCAATTTTCCTTGAAGACGACCGAGGGGAGACGTCAAACCCTCTTCCGGCTCTATCAGCAGCCAAAGAGGAGACGATCTCCAAAGCCGCCCTTGACAACTATATAGATCAACATTTCATGTATATAAGGGGACGGGGAATCCACATCAGCACGTTGCTCAATTCAGGGCTCTATGAGGCAATACTGGGGGTGACGACGAACTGCTGCTCCGCCAATTCGTTGGCAGCTTGTCGGAGACAGTATTCAAGTGGTATTCCGAGCTCCCGAATGACTCTGTCAAGACGTTTGCAGAAATGGAGTTGCTATTCACACAGCGTTTCGCAAGCGCTAGTGAACGCACCCCGATCACGACACTCATCAATGCCAGGGTGAAGCCAGGCAAAACCTAGGTTCAATACGCCATTCAATGGCGGAATCTATGGTCAAAATGTGAACAATGCATCGAAGAAGCTCCTGCGGTAGGCATGTTTGTGGGAACCCTCGATCCTCAGGCGACCATTGTAGGGTGTTTTTCGTCACCCCAGTGAGATGGGAATACGCGAGCGCTTGTCAGGCGTACTACAGATTCCCCCTGCCTAGGGTAAGCCGGGGTTTAATGATTGTGGGGATCCGAATCTCCGGCAGCCGCGGACTAAGCTGCCGTTAATTACCCATCGCCTTTGGGGCGAGGGAACCTCCGATTAACGGGTTAAACTGGTCATGCGAACTCAATGTGCAGTGTGCGTGTGTTTTGAAAGGGGGTTTTGGATATATCGGGAGCCACGCAGAGTTTTTGGAGGGGGAGAATGTGGCGGAGTATGTATATGTATGAATTTGTATACATATGTATGTGTATATGTATGTACATAAAAAGAGAGGGAAAAGGCATCCAAGGGATGCGTGGGGGCCACGTGTCGGCACGCGGGCGCCTTGCGCACTTGCGCAGGTGCGCAAGCGAGCGCGCCACGTGTCGACGCGTGGGCGCCTTGCGCACTTGCGCAAGCGCGCGCGCCACGTGTCGGCACGCTGGCGCCTTGCGCACTTGCGCTGCGCGCCGGAGAGGCACAAGAGGCTTTTAGCCTAAAAAAATTTCTCAGAAGAGAAATCAGAGAGGAGTTGGACTCCTGAATGTGTTTTTCTTCTTTTTTTTTAAGGGTTTAGTGAAAGATGTTCTTCTTCTTCCTCCTCTGTTAGCTGGATCTTGAAGATCAAGAGATGTGGGATTTCAAAATCTTTTCTTTTTGAGATCTGATGGAAGATCTGAGTTCCCCTTGATTGGTTTTGTGGTGAAAAACTATTTAGTTTTGAAAAAGAAAGAGTAAAACTCTTGATTTAATTCAAAAGAAAGAAGAAGGTTTTGGAACCTTGAAGAAGGAAGAAAGAGCTCAGCTCTGAAACTTTTTTGGAGAGAGAAAAAGTTGTGAGATATTTTCATTATCTTGCCTTTATAGGCTATACACTTTACATATAGCCCCTTGGGCTTCACAAAATGGCATTTTGCCTATTTCATGGCCCATGTGCCATTTCTTTTTGCACATAAGCCATGGGCTTTACAAAAATTTGGCTTTATGCCTATTTTTCTTACATTTATCCATAAAATAAAATAAAAGAAATGCAACAAAATTGCTTATTACAAAATTTTTTATCTTGGTGTGGGGGAGGCCGGCCGCTTCATGGTCGGGCTCGACCCGGGCATGGGCCCACTGGATCTGGGCTTGGGCCCACTTGGCTTGGGGTTGACTTTGATGTTGACTTGGTCAACCGGGGTGTAAATTTTTACCCCAACAAATTGCCCCCCATCAATAAATGCACACCACATATGTGGGTCGTGTGCGTGAAGTTGATGGATCTTCTTTCACGTGGAGGGGACTTGATTCGGTTCCCACCTTTTGGGAAGCTGGCACTGCCCTTTTCACGACATGGACGGTCGATGCTTGACACGTCTCCAAGACGGAGTGTCCGTGATAGACGTTTCCCTGGCCCGGAGCGATCTGGTTCCCGCTTTGTAGGAATCCTGTGCTGCCCTTTTTACGACGTGGACGGTCGGTTCTGCCCTTTTTACGACATGGACGGTCGGTTCAGCCCTTTTTACGACGTGGACGGTCGGTCTGCCCTTTTTGCGACATGGACGGTCGATGCTGCCCTTTTAGCGACGTGGACGGTCGATGCTGCCCTTTTTCCGACTTGGACGGTCGGTTCTGCCCTTTTTACGACGTGGACGGTCGGTCGATGCTGCCCTTTTAGCGACTTGGACGGTCGATGCTGCCCTTTTAGCGACTTGGACGGTCGATGCTGCCCTTTTAGCGACGTGGACGGTCGATGCTTGGTTTGACTTGCTCTGCTTCTTGCAGTGTCAGGGGTAGACTTGACTTGCTCCGCTTCTTGCGGTGTCGGAGTGGAAGTTGACTTGTTGATTTTGATTTGGGTTGACATCAGCATCGCTATACTGGAATATGGTACCAGGGGAGAATCATCATCTGTCATGGAGAGGATTTTGGGATTTTGGTTTTTGTTTGGCATCTGCATTGCTGCACTGGAATAATGCCAGGAGCAACTCATCATTTGCCCCGAGAGGATTTGGGAGAAATTGGGATTGTTTTACGCCCGTGGATTGTATACGGTTTTGCAGGATGTATGATCCAGACCGTAGGGCCGGAAAAATTTCGGGACTTTGTCGGCGTCTGCATCGCTGTACTGGAATATGGTACCAGGAGCGACTCATCATTCGCCGTTGGGGATTGAGATTTGGAATTTGGTTGGCGTCTGCATCGCTACACTGGAATATGGTACCAGGAGCGACTCATCATTCGCCACTTGGGGATTGGGGAGCGATGGCTTAGGAGACAGGTTTAGATCCCTATCGCCTAAGGCTTTTCAATTTTATGGGCCGTGAGGGTCCCATAAAAGCATTTTCTCCCTACGAGTCGTAAGGATCCCGCAGGTGTATTTTCTCCTTAAGAGTCGTGAGGACTCCTAAGTGTGTTTTTCCTTTATGAGTCGTAAGGATCCCACAAAGGTTTGTTCTCCTCATGTATCGTGAGGACACATGAGTGGGTCTTCTCAATGGAGCATAATTCCAAAGGCGGAGACCAGCCGCGCAACTTGGTAATTGTGGTGGGGCATGAGTACGATGAGAATTATTTGAGCCCGTGGATTGTATACGGTAGTCAACTTGGGGACCAACCGTAGGGCTGGGAGAATTTTGAGAAATTGGATTTTGGTTGGCGTCTGCATCGCTGCACTGGAATATGGTACCAGGAGCGACTCATCATTCGCCATTTGGGGACTTGGAATTTGGATCTTGTTTGGCATCAGCATTGCTGCACTGGAATAATGCCAGGAGCAACTCATCATTTGCCTTGGGAGGACTTGGGATTTAGGTTTTTGGTCGGCATCAGCACCGCTAACACTGAAGCGAAATGCCAGGAGCGACTCATCATTTGCCGTTGCCCGTTGGGGAACGATGGCTTAGGAGATAGGTTTGGGTCCCTACCACCCAAGGCTTTTCAATTTTATGGGCCGTGAGGGTCCCATAAAAGCATTTTCTCCCTACGAGTCGTAAGGATCCCGCAGGTGTATTTTCTCCTTAGGAATCGTGAGGATTCCTAAGTGTGTTGCTCCTTTGTGAGTCGTAAGGATCTCACGCAGGGGTTTTCTCCTCACAAGGTCGAGAGGACTTTGTGAGTGTGTTTCATCTCTTTTCACGAGTTTGCGCCCTTTCGGGTTTTCACAGACTCGCCGGTAGTCCTGCTGTTTTTACTCACGGAGCCCTTTCGGGTTTTCATCCGTGCCCATTTTGCTTGTGGACATACCGTTTATTTCTTCTTCTTCTTTTTTTTTTTTTTTTGCCGCCGGTGGGACTTTAAAAGTGGTCTCACCGGCAGGATTTGGGAGAAATAGGGGTCATTTACGCCCGTGGATTGTATACGGTTTTGCAGGATGTCTGATCCAGACCGTAGGGCTGATGTGCTCAATTCGCCTGCGACTTGGAGCATTCACGTGTAGTATTTCTTGAGATATCGGCCATTGATGGGTGGCATGGGCCTTTCTCCCTCGGCACTTATTAGTTGGTAGGATCCTCCGTCAAACACTTTCTCGATGACGTATGGTCCTTCCCAGTTTGGCTCGAATTTTCCCTTGGCATGTCGATTGGGGATAATCGGTCTTTTGAGGACCAACACCAATTCACCTTTCTTGAAGGCGCGGAGACGGGTTATCTTGTCATAAGCCCGTGACATTTGGGCTCGGTATAGCTCCAGATTTTGTTGCACCGCGAGCCTCTTTTCTTCGAGGGCATCAAGTTCTTCAAGTCGAAGGAGCACGTTTTCTTCCTCCGTCAACTCATGTTGGACGGCCATTCTTAAGCTCGGAACTTCAACTTCGAGGGGGAGGACCGCCTCCACTCCGAAGAGCAATGAGTATGGAGTGGACTGAGTTGGAGTACGGTGCGTGGTACGATATGCCCACAATGCCTCGTGAAGCTTGAGATTCCAGTCTCTCTTGTTGGCTGAAGCATTTTTCCTCAGAAGCTTGCATAGAGTCTTATTGAAGGCTTCGGCTAGCCCATTGGCTCTTGGATTATAGATGGAGGAATACCTCCAGTCTATCTTGTGCTGAGCAGCGAATCTTGAGACATTGAAGCTCTTGAAAGAAGGCCCGTTGTCAGAAATGATTCTTCTTGGTGTACCGAAGCGGTATAGAATATTATGCTGGAAGAATGTCAGAATATCCTTTGTCTTGACTTCTTTTAGCGGTACAGCTTCAGCCCACCTGGAGAAGTAGTCTGTCGCGGCCAGTATGAACCGGTGGCCTTTAGATGACGGAGGATCAATTGGGCCAACAATGTCGGTGCCCCAAACTTCGAAGGGCCACGACGCCACTGTAGGATGCAATGGGTTGGGATGCTTGTGAATAAAATCACCGTGAATTTGGCAGATATAACATTTCTTTGCATGCTCTCCGCAATCCCGTATCATGGTGGGCCAGTAATACCCAAGCCGTTTGATTTGAAGTCGCATCTTGGGGCCAGATTGGTGAGCACCGCAAACGCCCGAGTGGACATCTTTCATGACCTTTTGGGCTTCGGCCAATGACAGACACCTGAGCCAGAGTTGGTCATATGACCTGCGGTATAACGTGTCATTTACAAACACGTATCGGAGAGCTCTTTTCTTCAGCTGAATCCTCGCAGATTTTTCTTCGGGCAGCTTGTCGTATCGGAGGTACTCTATGAAGGGTTCTCTCCAATCGGGCTCGTCTTGGATGATCGAAGCTTCTTCCGCAGGACTGCTCTTCTGTTCCGCGCTTTCCTCTTCTCGTAGAGAGACTGGGGGTAGAATTTGCCGGCTCCTGACTGTGATCAGAATTTCGTCCATTTTAGGATCAGCCAGTTCCTTGGCCAAGCGAGCGAGTACATCAGCCTTTCCGTTCAACGCTCTAGGGACTCTCGTTAGTTCAATATGAGTGAACCGTTTCATGAGTTCCACCACTCGACCTCTGTACCGAGCTAACTCGGGTTTGTATATCTTATAGTCGCCGCTTACTTGGTTGACGACGAGCTGGGAGTCACCGTAAACTCGTAGCCGACGGATTTCCATTTCTATGGCGAGCTCCAAACCAGCTATCAGAGCTTCATACTCAGCTTCATTGTTTGTCCGAGGCTCGGTGAGAGCAAAAGAACGCCGTAGGGTTCCCATTGATGGTGTGATGAACACCAATCCTATCCCTGCTTTTATCTCCGGGACGCTTGATTTACTGGAGGTTCTTATCGATGAGGCCCCATCGAAGTAGAGCTCCCAACATGGCTCGTCATTCTCGAGATGCAGCACTTGTTCGTCGGGTAACTCACAATTTAGTGGCGACTCTTCTGGTATGGGATGAGCAGCGAGAAAGTCTGCAAGAGCTTGCCCTTTTACTGCTTTCTGAGGAGTGTAACTATGTCAAACTCAAGTAGCATGACAGCCCATCTTGCCATTCTGCCGGCTAGGCTTGCTTTGGTCATCAAGTGTTTGAGCGGGTCGACCTTGGAGATCAGCATAACCCGATGAGCGAGCAGATAGTGCCTCAGCTTCTTCACAGCAAATATCAGAGCCAGGCATTGCTTTTCGATTGGGGAGTAGTTGTGTTCCGCCCCGACTAGAGTTCGACTGAGGTAGTAGAGGGCATTTTCTTTTCCTTCCTCGTTATTCTGGGCAAGGAGCGCACCGAGCGACTCGTCCAGCGCGGCAGTGTAGAGAATCAGCGGTTTATTTGGAATGGGAGCGGCCAGCACTGGAGGGTGCAACAAGTATTGTTTAATGCTTTCGAACGCTGCTTGACATTCGGCATCCCAGATAAAAGGAGCTCCTTTCTTCATGAGCTTTGAGAAGGGCCTACATCTCCCTGATAAATTTGAGATAAACCTCCGTATATAAGCAAGCTTGCCTTGAAAAGATCTTAGCTGCGTCAGACTCTTCGGAGGGGGCATCTCCATGATGGCCTTTATCTTTGATGGGTCAACTTCGATCCCTCGATATCGGACTATGAAGCCCAGGAATTTTCCCGATGACACGCCAAAAGCGCACTTCAGAGGATTCATCTTCAGATCGTATTCCCTCAGTCTGGTGAGAACGGTCCTGAGATCTTGGATATGATCGGCCTTGGCTTTAGTCTTGACGACCAGATCATCAACATAGCATTCGACGACTTTATGGATTAGGTCATCAAAGATATTAGTCATTGCCCTTTGATATGTAGCACCTGCGTTCTTCAGTCCGAATGGCATTACCTTGTAGCAATATATTCCGATCGGGGTTCGAAATGCTGTGTGCTTCTCATCCTCAGGCGACATCTTGATCTGATTATATCCAGACGAGCCATCCATAAAGGTGAACAACTCGTAATTTGAGGTGTCATCGACCATCATTTCCATGACCGGTAGCGGGAAGTCGTCTTTAGGACATGCCTTATTGAGGTCCCTGAAATCGACACAAACTCGGATCTGCCCATTTTTCTTCTTCACTGGGACTATGCATGCGATCCAGTCTGCATATTTCTCTTCCCTGATGAAGCCGGCATCGATGAGCTTCTTGGTTTCCTCGATGACCTTTTCTTCCAACTCCCTTCTCATTCTTCGAGGAGCTTGTTTGACTGGCTTAGCATCAGGAGATATAGCCAGCTTATGCACGGCTACCTCAGGGGAAAGGCCAGGCATTTCTTTGTACGTCCACGCGAAGCAGTCGACGAACTCACGCAGCAGGGCAATTATCTGCTCTTTCATTTCCTCCGACAAGAGTGAGCTGATGTAGGTCGGCCTTGGATTATCGGGCGTTCCTAAGTCAATCTCGGTTAGCTCATCAAAGGTTGCTTGTCCGCCATCTTCGAGCTCTTGAGGAGCTTCTTCTGGCTCGGCTATCTCGTCATCATCATTTGATCTTTCGCTGGTCTCACCAACATGGATCATGTAGCA
This sequence comes from Agapanthus africanus, assembly GCA_030015575.1. Taxonomy (NCBI): domain Eukaryota; kingdom Viridiplantae; phylum Streptophyta; class Magnoliopsida; order Asparagales; family Amaryllidaceae; genus Agapanthus; species Agapanthus africanus. The sequence goes on along the minus strand of JASDDO010000019.1, from coordinate 911,638,054 downwards.
CGCTTTGGAATCAGGTTGAATGTAGCCTATGCCCCGTCTATCTGGAATCCGTCCATCGATGAGTGCTCGGACCTGGGGCGGATACCATAGCCCTTCGTAAAACTTTGCTTCGGACTCCGTTTGATATAACCGGCATCCGCACTTCTTAAAGTATTCCCGCATCTCGGGCGCATAGTATCTGGGATTGAGGACGGCTCTTATGCCTCTCTCATAAGGAAGGCACGCGACAGAAAGGTCGTCCGGGTGCACAACGGGGTTTGACCCATAAAACAAGATGCCCTTCTGTCCACTTTTCCTCCCGGGAACGTAGAAAGTTTTCAGCTGGTCCACGGTGGAGATTGATAATGCATCAAGCTCTTTGCACATTTGCTCTGGTACCCTTGTAACGGCTAGGGACCCTTCTGCAACTTTGAAGGTCTCTCGTAGTTTCGCTTGTTGCGTGGGGGTCCAATCTGCACCGCTGTTGCACGACAGGTCCTCCTCCTCTGACTCTTCAGTGTCACTGCCAAGATGGGGGCGGACTTTGCTGCTAGATGGGCCTTCAGTAACAGATTCGTCCGTATCGCTGCCGAAATGAGGGCGAGTTTTGCGGAAGGACGGGCTTCCAGCGTCGGACTCATCAGAGTCGCTGCCGAAATGCGGGCGCACTTGGGTATTTTTGCTTTTGAAAGTGATAGCCGGTGCAGATTTGCTTTTGAGTCTTGGGGCCGTTCTATCCTCAGTCAGTTGTAGCTTAGCATTTTGGTGGTTCGTAAAGTACCGAGAATCTTCATATCGGACTTCATGCACACCGAACGGCTGGATGTCTCCGTCAATGCGTCTTTCTTCGCCATTTTTAGTGTACTTCATGCATTGATGGAGAGTTGACGGAATGATGCCGTAATCGTGGAGCCACGGCCGCCCCAAGAGAATCTTATAAGACGTGTCGGCGTCGATCACGTATATCTTAGCTTCAGTTTGCAGATCCCCAAATTTGATTGGCAGAGCTATAGACCCCAGAACTTGCTGGCAATTTTGGTTGAAGCCTTGAATGACAATCCTTTCCCTTGACAGGTGTCGGACGTCCATTGACAAACTCTTCAGAGTTCGCAAGTTCATGATGTTCACTGAGGACCCCGGATCAATCAATATGCAATTAATTCGATCTCCGTCGCTGTACCCGGTCACGTAAAGCGGCCGATTATGCTCAGACGTTCCCAGTAGCAAGTCTTCATCCTTAAATGTGACTGCGGCGGCATGCAAAGCGTGCTGGGCTTCTTTCATTTTAATTTCCGCAAAGTGGGCCTGATACCGCTCGGGGTTTTGTAGAGCGTGAATGAGAACGTCTCTCAGCTCCTTAGATAGGACCAAGGCGTCGTAGATGCTCAGGAGAGATGGAAGCTTCCGGAGATGTGCCAAGACATTATAGTCCACCGAGGAAGGACTTATGTTTTCATCGGCCGGTTCTCTGCCATCTTCTTCATTAGCGACTTGTCTTTCCTTCCCTTTTGGGGCGTTGCCCTGATTTTGCGGTAGAGCCCTGCCGCTTCTGAGCTGGATTTGATTGGCCTTTGTGGTGAGCTCCTCGTCCTCTTCCGGAAAACAGAGATCATCCTCAGAGTCGCTGCCAAGATGGATGGCGTAGCAGGTCACTACTGGAATTTCTTCATTGGAGTCTTCTTCTAACTCTTCCAGGATTTCAGCCGCTTGTACAGGGAAGAACTCCTTCAATTGAATCAATGTTCTTTCCTTTTGCTCATATTCTTCGAGGGAATCGATATACTTTTGAATGGTCGATCTCCCTGCAGACTCTTTTTCGCGCCGAGCTGCACTTTTCGTCTTCTTGAGCTTCTTGGATTTTGAGCCTGATGGAGCCGCATTGGCAGCTGGACTGGTAGGCTTCTTCTGTCCTTCCCATTCCATCCTGGGTTCTTTCCGAAGTAGCTTTATCATCTTCTTCGTCTTATTAGATATGTGCGTACTCCACGGAGGCCGCGATGAGTCAGTTTCGTTTGTCAGGGCAGCGTGTTCGGCTGTCTGCTCCCAGAAGGCTTCAGCTTCCGTCTGTATAAAGTTGGCGGTTGCAACTTGATTGTTCACCAACACGCTTTTGGACAGCTCGATCTCTCCAGCTTTGTACTGCTTCTCGACCCAATCCTTGAAGATATAGCAATCCTCGATCGCATGGCTCACTACTCGGTGGTACGGGCAATACAGGGGATTGTCGGTCATTTTTGCTTCTTGGGGTCTTTTCGACTCCGGCAGTTGTAGGCCATTGTTCAAGGCATCTTTAAATATCTTGCGGACCTTGTCCCTTCTGAAAGAGTAAACCTTGTTCTTTTTCTCCTCTAGGGAAGGCCCATCTCCTCCCAGCAATGGCTTTCGAGACCGGTTGGTTTTGGATTCGCCCGCCCTTCGCTTTTCTTCATTGTCGGTGGCATTGAAGACATTGGTACTGCTGGAACTCCCGCTTCTACGGTTGTCGTCCCGCTTGCTTTTCCAGGTTTTGTCTCTCTGAGAGTCCGGCGGGGACTCTTGCTTCGAGCGTTCCAGCATTTGGACTTTCTTGGTTAGCTCCTGAAACGTCTTGAGGCCCGCTGTACACAAGAAGGGGACCATCCAATTGCTGAGGTTCCCAATGAGAAGGCTGACGGACTGGTCCTGCTCCAGCGGCGGTTCGCACTTAACTGTGAGATTACGCCACCGGGCGATAAAGTCGGTGTTGCTTTCATTCTTCCCCGGCTTGGTCCTCACAAGATCGGCTATGGAGATTTTATCACTGACGCTCATGAACCTTTGCCGGAACAGAGACTCCATTTGGGCAAAGGTAATGACGGACCCGTCCGGTATACTCGCATACCAGTCGAAGGCGACGCCGGTCAGGCTGTTGACAAACTGACGAAGTAGGAGCGCATCGTTGCCCCCTGTATTTCCGCATGATGCTTTGAAGTGGGCGACGTGCTGGTTTGCATTCCCCGTTCCATCAAATCTTTCGAACTTAGGAATGACGTAGCCGCTTGGGAACTCAATCAGATCGTACTGCGCGGGATATGGCCGCCCACTACTGCCGATTTCTTTCTGAGCTTCAGCTTCGGCCACCAATGTTTTAACCTTGCTGGTGACCAAATCCATTATCCGATCCTGTGTTAGCGGGATAGTGCTATCTGGGGCCAAGGCGTCCCCAGAAGCGGAATGTAGCCGGCTTTCATTCGGCTCGACCAGTCTTGGTCCCAAAGGAACAGGCATTGGCTGCCTCGGATTGTCATCACCCGGCTGATTAGTAACGGCTTGTGCCTGATTGGGAGGCGCTCGAGCAATTTGAGCCGTAAGCTGCATCACCACGTTCGTTAAGTCATCAATCTTCGAATAGAGCTTGGCCATCTCTTTATCTTTGCTCCTGAGCTGTTTTCGAAGTTCTTGAAGCAGCTCTTGCTCCGCAGTCCTAGGGCGGAAAGTCGGCTCTTCCTCGCTGTCCGAGCTTGACTCTACATGGACCGAGGGGTCTATCTGCCTATCATCCTCATCGAGAGGGTTTTCTTCATCCAGCAGGGGCGGCTGTTCTTGGGCGGCGGCAACCACATTCAGGCTAGATTGGGCTTGGGATGTGGTGGCCTCGTCCTTGCTTTTGCTGCGAAGGTTGTCGCTGGGGCGCCCGCCCGCCATATAGACCGTATGGATGATATATCCGGCCGTCTCTCTATCATTGGCAGCTGATTTCACGGCTCGCTGTCTTGACCCCCTTGTTTCGGTAGATGGTAGTCGATTGAAGGCGGCCGGCCTAACCAGGTTCTTGAATGGTGCTGGCGCTTCTTTTCTGGGTTTGCCCCGCTGCTTTCGCGCGGCACAGAGTGCTTGATAGACTCTTGAAGAGACAGTGTCATACTTTTTCTGTTGGGGCCGGGACACGTCTCTTTGTGGCACTGTTCGGACCGCTGTCTTCTTGATTCTGGCGGTCATGGCGTTTTTCTGAACCCACTTCAGAGGCTCGAAGGAATTGCTGATTCTTACGTCCGACTCGGCCGTCGTTGCCGGGCAACCCTGCACTTGGAACTTCACACGATTCCATTTGGCCGAAGCCTTGGCCCTCTTGTTGGCTCGATACCTGAGCCGCTTCTTCCTTAACTTTTCTGTTCTAAGCACCTGGCAGACTTCGACTTTTTGGGAAGATGCCGCAGACCGGTTGATGGAGGGCCTTGGAGATACGCCCGATTGTGCATTTGTTAGAGTCATCGCCTGAGCTCGTCCGCGACATTTGATGTTGCCCTTCGTATCGGAAGTCTTGCCCCCAGCTAGAGCGCCAGGGAGTCGTTCAGATAGTGTCTTGAGTTTCGGTTGTGGTGCCTTGGCGATCACGACGTTCGGCCTCTTTCCCCTTGAGACCGGCTTGGCCACCTGTTCCGCCGGGATCTCCGCCAGATGAGCGCTTCCGGCAGGGTAGATGATGACGGAGCCGAACTGGCGGGGCGGTTCCTCCCACTGTCGACTGAGGCTTGCGGGGAGAACCACACGAGCGTTGATCTTGACCACGTACAGAATCGGGGTGCCGTTGGAAGCTGAATTCGTCTGGGGAGACATTGTCGTCGAAGGTTGATTGCTTGAAAATCTGCATGAAAAAGCATTATTTTTAGTATAAATATAGGTATGTATATTGATTGGGTTCGCATGAACGTCTAACCCGAAATATGGGAGGAGAGATTGGTCCCACCGGGCGTGCCAGAATCTGTAGGGTGTTTTTCGTCACCCCAGTGAGATGGGAATACGCGAGCGCTTGTCAGGCATACTACAGATTCCCCCTGCCTAGGGTAGGCCGGGGTTTAATGATTGTGGGGATCCGAATCTCCGGCAGCCGCGGACTAAGCTGCCGTTAATTACCCATCGCCTTTGGGGCGAGGGAACCTCCGATTAACGGGTTAAACTGGTCATGCGAACTCAATGTGCAGTGCGCGTGTATTTTGAAAGGGGGTTTTGGATATATCGGGAGCCACGCAGAGTTTTTACGGGGGTCCCGCTACCCGGATAGCAGACTGGGGGTCAAGGGGGCTAGCAGCCCCCTTGCGGGGTTCGGGGCAGCGCCCCGGCCCGAAAAATTTTTGGAGGGGGAGAATGTGGCGGAGTATGTATATGTGTGAATTTGTATACATATGTATGTGTATATGTATGTACATAAAAAGAGAGGGAAAAGGCATCCAAGGGATGCGTGGGGGCCACGTGTCGGCACGCGGACGCCTTGCGCACTTGCGCAGGTGCGCAAGCGAGCGCGCCACGTGTCGACGCGCGGGCGCCTTGCGCACTTGCGCAAGCGTGCAGGTGCGCAAGCGCGCGCGCCACGTGTCGGCACGCTGGCGCCTTGCGCACTTGCGCTGCGCGCCGGAGAGGCACAAGAGGCTTTTAGCCTAAAAAAATTTCTCAGAAGAGAAATCAGAGAGGAGTTGGACTCCTGAATGTGTTTTTCTTCTTTTTTTTTAAAGGGTTTAGTGAAAGATGTTCTTCTTCTTCCTCCTCTGTTAGCTGGATCTTGAAGATCAAGAGATGTGGGATTTCAAAATCTTTTCTTTTTGAGATCTGATGGAAGATCTGAGTTCCCCTTGATGGGTTTTGTGGTGAAAAACTATTTAGTTTTGAAAAAGGAAGAGTAAAACTCTTGATTTAATTCAAAAGAAAGAAGAAGGTTTTGGAACCTTGAAGAAGGAAGAAAGAGCTCAGCTCTGAAACTTTTTTGGAGAGAGAAAAAGTTGTGAGATATTTTCATTATCTTGCCTTTATAGGCTATACACTTTACATATAGCCCCTTGGGCTTCACAAAATGGCATTTTGCCTATTTCATGGCCCATGTGCCATTTCTTTTTGCACATAAGCCATGGGCTTTACAAAAATTTGGCTTTATGCCTATTTTTCTTACATTTATCCATAAAATAAAATAAAAGAAATGCAACAAAATTGCTTATTACAAAATTTTTTATCTTGGTGTGGGGGAGGCCGGCCGCTTCATGGTCGGGCTCGACCCGGGCATGGGCCCACTGGATCTGGGCTTGGGCCCACTTGGCTTGGGGTTGACTTTGATGTTGACTTGGTCAACCGGGGTGTAAATTTTTACCCCAACAACCATATCTCAATTTATGATGTTCTTCAAACCTACCACCTTCCAGGCCTTGATAGACAAGCTGGCTCAAATGGATCAGATGGGCCATAGGCCATCCTCTTCAAAAGCGGATTTTCGAAACGAAAAGGGCAAAGGGAAAGAGACCTTTGTCGCCAATACTCAACAACAGCCGAGCAACTTAAAACCGGTTGTTCGCCAAAGCAACGTGCGTCCATGCCAATCCCTCGAGGAGAGACTGGGACGTCCTTACTCATTTTCCGGGATAAAACGAGGAGACTGTTCGAGCTGGCAGTGCGCAATAGACCCATCAATCTACCAGATCCAAGACGTCCGTTGCAACCAGACGATGTCAACAATCCTAATTACCGCCCTTACTACCAAGCAGTAAGCCATCCAATCGAAGATTGCTTCATCTTCAAAGGCTGGATTGAGGACCAATACCAACAGGGCAAATTCGCGCTGTCAGAGAATTGGAAGGTGAGCCCGCCCCAGCCACACACTCCTAAAAAGATGGAAACGCCGGGGGCATCGTGCTCTTTTATAAAAGAAGATCCATGGGAGGTCGCTCTTTCAGCCAAAAAGAAGAGAATGCTGAAGGATCTCCAAACGTGCCCGGTGATTAGGTGGAAGAGCCCGCTAGAACCCGAGATCATCGAGGGAATGTTGAAGCCGCGTCCAACGCTGAAAGTTGGTGAGGGTGGACAAAACATTCACGTCAAGCCTCCAAAGTCTTTAAAGAAAAAGAAGAAGGCCAAGAAGCCTGTCCAACCCGCGTTAGCCGTATAGGTCTTTATAAATACATCAATGCACTGGAAGAATATAACCATAGGGCACAGACCCCAATCACATTCGAGGAATTCTTTAAGAATGTTCTTGAGAATAAAGACGATGACGCTGACAAAGGAGACGTTTCTTCAGAAAGACCTAAAGACTATGTGGAAGTGGAAAGATGCCACATGATCTCTCACTCGACAAATGACAAAGAAGATCCTGATGCAAAGAAACTGGGGGTAGATCCCGAATCGGAACTCCTAAAGCCGTCAGACGAGATGATTGATATGTTGCTGAACGAGGCCTGTCAAAAGAGCAAAACTGATCGAGAACGGGAAATGGCCCTATTCGAAGGGGCCAGGCGTCCGTGTCAAATTGGAGAAGCCGTGGTAGGGATGGGCCACAAAATACTCCAACCAAATCAAATCACCCCCTGAATGGGTGTATTTCACATTATCGCCACGTGTCCCGTCACGTAATAAATATACATGCGTGCAAGATGAACCATGGACCGAAAATTCCATAAACTAGAAATTCGCCTCAAATATGGAAACAACGGACCGTAATGTCCTTAAATTAACAACGGACAGTAATGTCCTAAAACTAGCTATGGACCGAAATGTCCTAAAACTAACAACTGACCGAAACGTCTTTAAACTACTATAAACCGCAGCATCCTGGGGATGACGCAAAAAAAAACGGTACGTCCATAAGAGAAATAGGCACGGATGAAAACCCGAAAGGGCTCTGTGAGTAAAAAAAGCAGGGTTACCGGCGAGTTTTGTGAAAACCCGAAAGGACGCAATCTCGTTAAAAGACACTTGCAAAGTCCTCTCAACCTTGTAAGGAGAAAACTACCTACGTGAGATCCTTACAACTCACAAGGGAGCGACACACTTAGGGATCCCCATGATTCCTAAGGAGAAGTTACACTTACGAGATCCTCATGACTCGTAGGGAGAATTCCCTTTTGAGACCCTCATGGCTCATAGGATTCAAAAGCCTTAAGCTACATGGATCTGAATCTGTTCTTAAGCCGTCATACACCCCGATTATGCCCTACAAGAGTTTCAATACTGACCCTTGTATACAATCCATGGGCACAAATAAACATTTCCTTAACAAAGTCCCACCCGCGACCAGGGATATGCTCACACAGTGAACGACCCTTGTAAGTCCTCTCAACTTATAAGGAGAAAACACTCTTGTAAGATCCTTACGACTTATAAGAGACCATACACTTAAGACTCCTCACGATTCTTAAGGAGAAAACGTACCTACGAGATCCTCATGACTCATAGGGAGAAATATCTTTATGAGACCCTTACGGCTCATAAAGTCAAAAGCCTTAGTTGGCAGGATCTTAACCCTGTTTGCTAAGCCACCTATGTTCAAACCGACAAAGGGAAATGATGATTCGCTCCTGGCAATATCCCAGTTGTAGCGATACTGATGCCTAAATCGGTATCAGATCCCAAGTCCCAAACTCGCGAGAAAAAATCAGCGAGCCAAAAATGCATATGAAATAGCCGAAGTGATGGGGCAACTTGCAAGGAAATCAGCAAGTAAAATATATGCATACAGAACAGCCAAAATGATTGGGCAACTCGCAATAAAAAACAGTGAGTAAAAAAGAAAAAATAGCCGAAATGATTGGGCACCGCGAAAAAATAGCCGAAATGATTGGGCAATCACGACTTTCGCGATACAAACAACTGAAATGATAGAGCATCGTAGAAAGAAATAAAAAAAATGAAAGAATAAAACGTTTGCCTTACAGGTGAGTCCATACTAACCCCTGTATACGATCCATGGGCATAAACAAAAAGGGGACCATATTTCCCCACCAGACCTTGTCAAAAGAAGAGTCAGATCTTGACGGTAACATCTACATCCCAAAAGAACAACAATGGCGTTCCTCCTCATTCCAGCAAGATTCGGACACGACGTCAACAAAGCGGAGCCACGGCAAAGTCCTAGTTCCAAGCCTCTATGGTCCACAGACAAGCTAGAGTCAACCAATAACCTCCCCTCCGGATCAACACTCCGTCTTGGAAACAAGTCAACCGACCCCAGGGAAATCAGTGTCCTTGGTAAAACCCCTCGATTCAGGGAAATCGGCATCCTTGACGAGAGCATCTCGATTCGTGTCGACCCGTAGAGAAATCAGTGTCTTTGCAGGAATACCACGATTCGTCTCAACCCCAGGGAAATCAATATCCTTGGCAAAATCCTCGATTCAGGGAAATCAGCCTCCTTGATGAGAGCATCTCGATTCGCGTCGACCCGTAGAGAAATTGGTGTCTTTGCAGGAATACCTCGATTCATCTCAACCACAGGGAAATCAGTGTCCTTAGCAAAAATCTCGATTCAGGAAAATCAGTCTCCTTGACGAGAGCATCTCGATTCGCGTGGACCCGCAGAGAAATTGGTGTCTTTGCAGGAATACCTCGATTCGTCTCAACCCCAGGAAAATTAGTGTCCTTGGAAAAAAGCTCGATTCATCTCAACCCTAGGGAAATTAGTGTCCTTGGCAAAAACCTCGATTCAGGGATATCAACGTCCTTAACGAGAGCATCTCGATTCGCGTCGAACCACAGAGAAATCAGTCTCTCTGCAGGAATATACGACGTCAGCAAAATGGAGCCATGGCAAAGTCCCTAGTTCTAAGTCTCGACGGTTCACAAACAACCTAAAGACCACCTCGACACTCGTCTCGTTACAGCAGATGCAGTGTCAACAACGGTGTTTCTTCTCACTACAACAGGATGCAGATGCGACGTCAACAAGCGACCCTAGGTTCAAAACAAAGAGGAGTCGTGGTAAAGTCCTTAGTTCCAAGTCTCGATGGTTCACAAACAACCTAGAGACGACCTCGACACTTGTCTTGTTACAGCAGACACAGTGTCAACAACGGCGACGTCAACAAGCGACCCTAAAGTCAAAAAAACGGAGCCATGGCAAAGTCCCTAGTTCCAGGTCCCGACGGTTCACTGTTCCCCGCCGAAAGACGTGACGAAGACGCGGCGAACGTCTTGCCTGAATTTCGGGGCCGTCCACCTCTCCGAAGATGCCAAGTTGATTTATGGCATGGTATATCGAAGGTTTAGACGGATGCGGCTGATGTAGCAGACTTTGTCAGATCCCCCCTCGTTTAAGGGGTTTTTGAATGTGGGGACGCTCTTCCCTGCAGGCGCAAGCCCCTGCAGTTAATTACGCTACCGCATCGCGGTAACAACTTTCTCCTTCTCCAGATGGTCACTGCGTGTCATGGGTGTTTGTTTTGTTTTTGGTTGCCCTTGGATTGTATACGGAGACTAATTTATGTTGTCGCCCGTAGGGCGTGGATTAGTCCAAATCCGTATTTTCTTAGATTTGGATTTTGGTTTGGGTTTAAGGATCGTTAATCTCATTTGAGACTAAGATCAACTTAAATGTTTGTTAAGGATACGTTAGTCTAATTTTAGACTAAGATCGACTCAACGTTTGTTACGGACACGTTAGTCTACTTTTAGACTAAGATCAACTTAATAGGATCATTTAGATCCAACAAAAGAGCATTTGAACTCTATTGTTTAGTTTAAGGACATTGCGGTCGATTACCAATTTAAGGACATGGTGGTCCAAGGTTAAGGACATCATCGTCCATGGGCTTAAGGACCCCACAATCCAAGGTTTAGGACGTCATAGTCCATGGGCTTAAGGACCCTACAGTCCAGGTTAAGGACATCGTAGTCCGTGAGTTTAAGGACCCCACAGTCCAGGTTAAGGACATCAAAGTCCGTGAGTTTAAAGACCCCACAGTCCGGTTTAAAGACGTCATAGTCTATGAAATGTATGGCTGTCAGGACCCATCACCTCTCTGAAGACGTTGAAGGATTACAACGACAAATATCAGAGGAGTAAAGAGATGTACCCTCGAACCGGTGTGAGTTGGTTGAAAGATCTGTAGTCCAATTTGGGACTAAGATCTGTTAAATATTCATGAGCAGGTGGGCTCAGTTAACATAAGTTGAGGACTTATGGCCAATATTGGGCTAAGTCCAATAAATGTTTAACATTTCCTTATTCTGGCTATTGAGCCTTTATTTGGGCTTGGCCCTTCTGACAATATTTTTTTCTTGTATTGAATGCAGAGCATTCATCAGAACAATTTATGTTCTGTCAGCGCAACACGTGGTGTGCCAGGCGCTTTGCGCCAGTTAAAAAGCGCAGTGCGCTTCTGCCAAGTAGCGCATACGAGAAGGACGCATGTCGCGCTTGGCGCTAAACGCCAGATGATGGGCGCATTGCGCCAGTTTATGAGCGCTAAGCGCTAGTCTATGAGCGCATTGCGCTATCAATTTAGTGTCGCACTTGTGAGTGACACGTGGCGCGCTTGACGTTGAGCGCCAGCCCATGAGCGTAGTGCGCTATTTCAGAAACGCAAAGCGCAAGTTGTTTAATTGACGCATACGTGGTTTGACACGTGGCGCATTTGGCGCTGAGCGCCGATCTAAGGAGCGCAGAAGCGCGGTTTAAGAGCGCAAGGCGCATTTCAATACCGCAAAGCGCATTTGATCAATTTTTATGATCAGGGAACAAATTTATGTTCTTTTAAAAGAGACTTTGTCTCAAGATTCAAGAACAACAGTTCTTATTTTTGAAAGGCTTTGCCTTTATAGATCAATGATCTGTGTGAAGAATATGTTCTTCTTTTATTATGTGATGAGATCTTTTGATCTTTTTTATGAAAGACTTTGGTCTTTATAGATCTATGATCTTTTAAGAAGATAATTCTTCTTTTTTAGGAGATGATTTCATCTCTGTGTTCATCGCCATTATCCTCTACCTTGAAGAAAGAATCTTCTTTCAAGAGCTTGCTCTCATTCTTTGAATTTTTCAAAGTTTATGGGGGGGTTTCTCTATATTAGACTTGAAGTCTTAGGGCCTTTATATAGGGCAAGTTGATTTGTTAAATCAGTTAAAGAGGTCTTTCTCTGATTGATTTGGGGATGTTTCCCACCGTTGGATCTTTGATCCTAGAGCTTCTGTTTTACAGAAGGCAATCTTCTTGTTTTTAACAAGATTGGAAAATCATTCCAAAACAGAATTTTAATTCTAATTAATTAATAATTTATCATTATTATTAGATCTTTGGATCTATTCGGTGGGGAATTTTATAATTCCAGCGCTGGCGCACCCGTGCTTTACACGTAGTGCGATGCTCAGAGCGCAGCGCACTTTGCGCTAGCGCACCTGTGTTTGACACGTGGTGCGCTGCTAAGAGCACAGCGCACCCTGCGCTAGCGCACCCGTGTTTGACACGTGGCATGCAGCGCGCCTAGCGCTAGCGCGCACATGGTGCACTGCCTAGGGCGCAGCGCACCTGGCACTAGCGCATCTGTGTTTGACACGTGGCGTGCAGCGCGCTTAGCGCTGGATCTGAAGCGTTGCTTCAATCTTTGAATTTTAAATTTCAAAACAGAGCTTTGCTCTGATTGGGGGAAACAAATGCCCCCCACCGTTGCGCTTATATGGCCCACACGTGGGTGCAACGGCGGCAGCATCTCCGTCGTTGGATCAACTTTTTGGAAGTTGAAACGGCTGTCAATGCCTATAAATAGAGCCTTTGGCCCCTTAGATGATTTTCATCTTCTTCTTGTTTTCTGAGAATTATCTCTTCTTCAGAGCATTGCTCTCTTTTTTAAGAAAGTTAAGAGTTATAACTCTGTCAGATTTTTCTAGGTAAAGATTAATCTTTAAAGGGATTAGTTAATAATCTGGAGTTTCACTCATTATCAGAGCCTTTTGCTCTACTTAGATCATAGATCTTCAAGAAAACCTTTTTAGGGTTTCTTAACAGGGCTTTGCCCTTGTTAGATCTTAGATCCTAAGAGATCTTTTAAGCATTTTGACGGGTTATTCCATTATCTTTACAGAGCATGGCTCTTTAGAATTCTCGGGGTATTTTTTAAATTCCCCTCATAATTAACTTTGACAGGTGTCACTCCTGTTTGCAGACCATTGCTCTCGAGGAGTTCAACTCCTTGGCCCGAGGCCCCCCCTTTTATTAAATACGAAATTCTCTTTAGGATTTTTCTCTTAACTTCACAGAATTAAATCCATCAGGTGATTTAAGTAGCACTTATTCCCACCCTGGGGATTTCAAGAGTTGTGTAAATCCCGTATCTGTTTCATTAAGCTTTTCTAATCAGTCTGTTTACTAACTCTCACTGATTTTCTTTTTCAGACGTTATGGCTGATCATTTGTATGATCTTGATGAGATTATCTCTTACGGAGACATCCGCTCACTCGGCCGTTCCCAAAGCCAAGAGTTCACAAACGCCCAATGTGTCGAAATTATGGGTCGATTTGGTGCGTATAATGGCCGACTGCTTCCCCGTCGTTCCTCTCTTCTAAAGCTTATTATGGGAGCAATCTCGGGAGCACTTCCTCTATTCTGTGCCGGCATGCCGCTTAAGGCATTGGATGATGCCGAGGACAAGGTGTACTCGGTGTATCTGATGGGCCTAATCTCAAAGAGAATGCAAGACAATATTGTCGATCTTCTGCATCAGTCTTTTCAACAGGCGGCAATACTTGCTGCCTATCGGAGGGTGGAGGACATCAGTGAGGATTCTGACGCTTGTGATCGCGAAAGAAAGCATACTAGGATGGTTCGAAAGGCGTGGAACATTTTAGATGGCCTTACTTTTGAGTTCCACAATCCATGCCCTGGATTTGACGTCGTGCCTTTGTAAACATTCCAGTTATGTTTTTATTCACTGTTTCCCTCAATGTAGGCATTTTCCGAAGTATGAATAGCAAGCCCTTTCGTTCCTATGTGTTTACATCAAACTTCTTTTGCACATGCATGAATGGATATGTCTTGAACGTTCGACTGAATGTGAATAAAATGTTCTCCTCACTGTCGCTTTCTTCTCTTTTCTTTCCTACCGGCATGTTATCTTAGTAAGCGTAGCCTGTAGATGATAGAGAGCATTCTGTTTTGGCTTCTTCGAGGGGTGGTGATGGCTTAGAAAGAAGGTTCAGATCTGCTGCCTAAGACTTTTCAACTTCATGAGCCGTGAGGGTCTCATAAAGACTTTTCTCCCTACGAGTCGAGAGGATCCCGTAGGTGTATTTTATCCTTAGGAATCGTGAGGATTCTTAAGCGCGTTTTCTCTTGAGAGTCGTAAGGATCTCATAAGAGAATTTTCCCTCTTACAAGTCGAGAGGACTCGTAAGTGGTTGTTTCCCTCCTTGTCGAGGTTTGACTTTGGAGAGTGTGGTCCATGAATAGTATGCAAGAGTCCATCTTGGACCGACTTGCAGGACCCCAGTGCTTAGGAAACAGGTCCTTATCCCCATCGCCTAAGGCTTTTCCCTACGAGTCGAGATGAATCGAGAAGTTCCCGCAAAGGCACTAATTTCCTCACGAGTCGAGACGAATCGAGCAGTTCTCGCAAGAACGTCCTAACGTCACAGTTAACCTCTGCTCTTTACGACAGAGGTCCGTTAGGGTCTGTGGTACTAGGGTTTTGTCCGTCGTACCGTCGCGTTGGCTGATGTATTCCTCGATAAGCAATCTTGCTGTTCGAGTAGCCTTGCGACTGTCCTGTCTCTGATCCTTTCGGGGGCTGGACAAGGCGTCTTCAAGCAATCTTCCCAGGCAGTTTGACCGTCGGAAGAACAAGCGTTAGGAATTTTGCAATGCCGCTTTTTACTCGAGGTTAGGCTCATTTTATGGAGCCCCAATGAGTCATAACCACTCCGCGCTGGGGTGGGATGATCTCCGATAGTCTTTCAGGTTTTATATGAGTTGTCGTAAAGACCCTGAAGCTAGGAATTTGTCCTTCGCTTCGTTTGCTAGCATTGCGTCTGCTGTATCGAGACGAATGTCACGGTTGTCTCTAGGTTGCTGATGAACCGTCGAGGTTTGGAACTAGGGATTATGCCGTGGCTCCGTGATTGATTTTCGCGTCTGAACCCTGCTGGAGGAAGAATAGTGTAGTGACATCTCGTCTGCTGTATTGAGACGAACGTCGAGGTGGTGACCACTCCGCGCTGGTGTCGGATGATCTCCGATAGTCTTTCAGGTTTTATATGAGTTGCCGTCAAGACCCTGAAGCTAGGAATTTGGCCTTCTCTTCGTTTGCTTTGGCGTGTCCGAATCCTGTTGGAGGAAGGACGCTGTAATGACATCTCGTCTGCTGTATCGAGACGAACGTCGAGGTGGTGACCACTCTGCGCTAGTGTGGGATGATCTCCGATAGTCTTTCAGGTTTTATATGAGTTGCCGTCAAGACCCTGAAGCTAGGAATTTGGCCTTCGCTTCGTTTGCTTTGGCGTGTTTGAATCCTGTTGGAAGAAGGATGCTGTAGTGACATCTCGTCTGCTGTATCGAGATGAACGTCGAGATGGTGACCACTCCGCGCTGGTGTAGGATGATCTCCGATAGTCTTTTAGGTTTTATATGAGTTGCCGTCAAGACCCTGAAGCTGAGAATTTGGCCTTCGCTTCGTTTGCTTTGGCGTGTCCGAATCCTGTTGGAGGAAGGAAGCTGTAGTGACATCTCGTCTGCTGTATCGAGACGAACGTCAAGGTGGTGACCACTCCGCGCTGGTATGGGATGATCTCCGATAGTCTTTCAGGTTTATATGAGTTGCCGTCAAGACCCTGAAGCTAGGAATTTGGCCTTTGCTTCATTTGCTTTAGCGTCTCCGAATCCTGTTGGAGGAAGAACGCTGTGATGACATCTCATCTGCTGTATCGAGACGAACGTTGAGGTGGTGACCACTCGGCGCTGGTGTGAGATGATCTCCGATGGTCTTTCAGGTTTTATATGAGTTGCCGTCAAGTCCCTGAAGCTAGGAACTTGGCCTTCGCTTCGTTTGTTTTAGCGTCTCCGAATCCTGTTGGAGGAAGAACGCTGTGATGACATCTCGTCTGCTGTATGGACACGAACGTCGAGGTGGTGACCACTCCGCGCTGGTGTGAGATGATTTCCGATGGTCTTTCAGGTTTTATATGAGTTACTGTCAAGACCCTGAAGCTAGGAACTTGGCCTTCGCTTAGTTTTTTTTAGCGTCTCCGAATCCTGTTGGAGGAAGAACACTGTGATGACATCTCGTCTGCTGTATCGAGACGAACGTCGAGGTGGTGACCACTCCGCACTGGTGTGGGATGATCTCCGATAGTCTTTCAGGTTTTATATGAGTTGCCGTCAAGACCCTGAAGCTAGGAATTTGGCATTTGCTTCATTTGCTGGCATTGTGTCTACTGTATTGAGACGAATTTCATGGTGGTGATCACTCCGCGCTGGTGTGGGATGATCTTCGATAGTCTTTCAGGTTTTATATGAGTTGCCGTCAAGACCCTGAAGCTAGGTATATTGCCTTTGCTTCGTTGTTTTGGCGCGTCTGAATCGTGTTGGAGGAAGAACGCTGGGGTGACATCGCATCTGCTATATCGAGGCGAATGTCGAGGTGGTGACTACTCCGCGCTGGTGTGAGATGATCTCCGATGGCCTTTCAGGTTTTATACGAGTTGCCGTCAAGACCCTGAAGCTAGGAATATTGCCTTTGCTTCGTTTGCTGGCATTGTGTCTGCTGTATCGAGACGAATGTCGCGGTTGTATCTAAGTTGTTGGTGAACCGTCGAGGTTTGGAACTAGGGATTTTGTCGTGGCTTCGTTTGGTGATGTTGCGTCTGAGTCCTGCTGGAATGAGGAGGAACGCTGTTGTGGGTCTCCAGGCTGTAGATGTGGCCGTCAAGACTTGGAAATAGATACTTTGCCATGGCTCCGTTGTTTTGACCGTGAAATCTTTCGTTGACGTTGCATCTGCATCCTGCTGGACTGCGAAGGAACGCCGTTGTTGACATTGCGTCTGGTGTAATGAAATGAGTGCTGAGGTAGGATTGGGATTTTTCCATCACTCCGCCTTTCTGACGTTGCGTCTGCTGTAACGAGACGAATGTTGAAGTGGTCTCTTGGTTGTCTGGGAACCATCGAGATTTGGAGTAAGGGCTTTGCTGTAGCTCCAGTATTGATTACAGCATCTGAATCCTGCCGGAATAGAAAGGAACGCTGTTGATGATCTCTAGGCTATCCCTGAACCGTCAAGATTTGGCTTCGTTTTCTGATGAAGCCTGGGGAGGGAAGGTATGATTCCTTCTTTGTTTTCGCCCCTGGATTGTACACAGGGATTGATGTGATATCACCTGTAGGGCATAAATTTTATTTATTTATTTTTTTATTTCTTTCCGCGATGCTCTATCATTTCAGCTTTTTATATCGCGAAAATCGCGATTGCCCAACCATTTCGGCTATTTTTCGCGATGCCCAATCATTTAGGCTGTTTGTTTTATTTTTACTCGCTGTTTTTTATTGCGAGTTGCCCAATCATTTCGGCTATTTTGCATGCATACATTTTTATTTGCTGATTTTGTTGCAAGTTGCCCCATCATTTCGGCTATTTCGTATGCATGTGTGGCTCGCTAACTTCTTACTGCAAGCTTGGAATTAGACACCGATTTCGGCATCAGCACCGCTATAACTGGAATATTGCCAGGAGCGAATCATCATTTGCCTCTGTCGATGTCGAACAAAGGTGGCTTAGCGAACAAGGTTAGGATCCTGTCGACTAAGGATTTTGACTTCATGAGCCGTAAGGGTCTCATGAAGGTATTTCTCCCTACAAGTTGTGAGGATCTCGTAAGTGCATTTTCTCCTTAGGAATCGTGAGGATTCCTAAGTATGTGTTCTCTTATAAGTTGTAAGGGTCTTACAAGAGTGTTTTCTCCTTATAAGTCGAGAGAACTTACAAGGGCTGTTCACTGTGTAAACATATCCCTAGTCACGGATGGGACTTTGTTAGGGAAATGTTTATTCGCGCCCGTGGATTGTATACAAGGGTCAGCATTGAGCCGCTTGTAGGGCAAAATTGGAGGTTGTGGTGGCCGCTTAAGAACAGGTTCAGATCCCTATAGCTTAAGACTTTTGAATCTTATGAGCCATGAGGGTCTCGTAAGAGGGTTCTCCTTACGAGTCGTGAGGATCTCACAAATGTAATTTCTCCTTAGGAATCGTGGGGATCCCTAAGTGTGTTGCTCCTTCGTGAGTCGTAAGGATCTCACGTAGGTGGTTTCTCCTCACAAGGTCGAGAGGACCTTGCAAGTGTCTTTTAACGAGATTGTGCCCTTTCGGGTTTTCACAAAGCTCGCCGGTAGCCCTTCTGTTTTAACTCACGGAGCCCTTTCGGGTTTTCATCCGTGTCCTTTTAGCTTATGGACATACCATTCTTTTTCTTTTTCTTTTTTTTTGTATCAGCCTTGGGATGCTGCAATCCACCGTAGTTTATCGACATCTCGGTCAACAGCTAGTTTTAGGACATAGTGGTCCATCGTTAGTTTAAGGACGTTTCGGTCCGTCGTTAGTTTAAGGACGTTTCGGCCTGTCGTTAGTTTAAGGACGTTTCGGTCCGTTAGCCGGCTACTACTTATAGAGTTTGGGCTTAGGAAGATAGCGAGCGGACATAGTCATCGTCATCTATCATTGACCTAGGCCGTGACTCGTCAAGCGTAGTACTTTTTCAGGAAGCGACCATTTATTGGCCTGAAAGGTCTTTCACCATGCATGTCCCTGAGTAGATAGTCCCCACCCTGATAGACCTTGTCTATGATATACGGGCCTTCATAGTTCGGCTCGAATTTCCCCCGTTTGGCACGATTGGGGATCATAGCTCTTTTGACCACTAGTACGAGTTCGCCATGGCGGAATGTTCTTGGCCTAGTCAATCTTTCGTATGAGTGCGTCATCTTTACTTTATAAGCCTCCAGATTTTGTTGCTCCATGAGCCGGGTTTCATCAAGGGAATTGAGCTGCTCAAGCCGAAGGTGAGCATTCTCTTCGTCCGTTAGCTCGTAGTGAACTGCCACTCGTAGAGATGGTAGCTCTATCTCGAGGGGGAGTACCGCCTCTTTACCGAATACCAATGTGAACGGCGTTGTGTTCGTGGCCGTTTTGAACGTAGTTTGATACACCCAGAGAGCTTCATGCAGTCTCTCATGCCAGTCCTTCTTATTTTGAGACACCGTCTTTTTGACGATCTTTGTCAAGGTCTTGTTAAAAGCCTCAGCTAGACCGTTAGCTCAGGGATTATAGACTGAGGAGTATCCCCAGTCTATGTTATGCTGTTGCGTGAAGCGGCTGATCTTGTGACTTCTATAGGCTAGCCCGTTATCGGAGATGATCCATCTCGGAGTTCCAAACCGATAAATGACGTGTGTCTTGAAGAAATGGAGGATATTCTCCGTCTTCACTTCTCTCAGCGGTACTGCTTTTGCCCATTTGGAGAAGTAATCAGTTGTCGCCAAGATGAATCGATGTCCTCTGGACGATACTGGTTCGATGGGGCCTATTATGTCAGTTCCCCACATTTCGAATGGCCAGCTAGCCACCGTTGGATGTAGTGGATTTGGATGTTGATGGATAAAGTCCCCGTGAATCTGGCATGAATGGCACTGCTTCGCGTATTCGAGACAGTCTTGAATCATCGTGGGCCAATAGTAGCTCATCCTTTTGATCTTCATCTTCATCTTCGACCCGGCCTGGTGAGAACCGCAGAGTCCGTCGTGAGTTTCTTGGATGACTCTCTTTGCCTCTTCAAGTCCCAGGCATCTTAGCCATAGAGAATCAAATAATCTCTTATATAAAGTGTCATTGACGAAGGCAAAAGACAGAGCTCGTTTCATGAGCTGATGCCTTGAGGATGCATTTTCAGGTGTTCGATGGGATTTGAAGTAGTCTATAAAGACTTCCCTCCAATCCTTAGCCTTTTCCTGGTCTTTTATTTGTAGAGTCGTTTGCTCGGTCGCTCCCTTTTCTTTGGACAACTCTGGAGATATTTCTGCCGGTGCAAGAACCTGACAGCTTTGCATAACGATCCTCATGTCATCGAGGTTTTCGTCAGCTAGTTCTTTAGCGAGCTTGGCTAATGCATCCGCCTTGCTATTTTCCGCACGTGGTATATTTTCCAAGGCGTAGGAAGGAATCTGAGTCAGCAGCCGCTGTACTCTCTCACCGTATTTCACCAACTCAGGCTTGCACGTCTGATAGTCGCCGTTTACTTGACTAACGACCAGTTGGGAGTCTCCGTATATAAGAAGGTTTTCAATTCCCATGTCGATGGCGATCTCGAGACCTGCTATCAAAGCTTCACACTCGGCTTCATTGTTTGTCCTCGGCTCTGTTAAGGAGAAGGCAAAGCACATTATCCCGCCTTGTGGAGTCACGAAGATGAGGCCTACCCCGGATTTGATTATAGGGGTGCTTTATTTGCGCTTCTTCATGGAAGACGATCCATCAAAATAAAGTTCCCACCGGGTATCACCCCCGTCGATCGTGTCAAACGCATGTTCGTCTGGCAGTTCACAACTCAAAGGAGAATCGGCAGGTATCGGATGCTCAGCGAGGAAATCGGCGATGGCCTGGCCCTTCACTGCCTTAAGGGGCCGATAAGTTGTCGAGAACTCCATCAAGAGCAGGGCCCCTTTAGTGAGCCACCCTGTTAATATGGCTTTTGACATCAAATACTTGAGTGGATCCACTTTTGATATGAGATGGACCTCATGCGCCAATGCATAGTGTCTGAGCTTCGTTATTGCGAAGATCAACGCCGGGCAGTGTTTTTCAATGGGAGAGTAATTGCTTTCTGCTCTCAGGAGAACTCGACTCAAATAGTAGAGGGCTTTCTCCTTCCCTTAGTCGTTCTCTTGTGCCCATAATGCGCCTAAGGAACCTTCAAGGATGGTTGTATACAGAATAAGAGGCTTTCCTTTGACCGGAGCAGCCAGCACTGGCGGATTCTGCAGGTACTGCTTGATTTCGTCCAGTGCGCTTTGGCATTTGTGATCCCAGACGAACGAGGTTCCCTTCTTCATCAGGTGACTGTAAGGATGGCACTTGCCTGAGAGATTGGCTATAAATCACCGGATATACGCGAGCCTCCCTTGGAGAGACCGCAATTGCTTGAGAGTCTTTGGCGGAGGCATTTCCATAATCGCCTTGATCTTCGACGGATCTATCTCGATGCCTTGATGTCGTGCAATGAACCCTAGGAATTTTCCTGATGAAACTCCGAACGCGCATTTGAGAGGGTTCATCTTCAAGTTGTATTGCCGAAGGCGCTGAAACACGATCTTCAGATGCACTAAATGTTCCTCGTATGATTTGCTTTTAACTACGAGGTCGTCGATATAGCATTCGACGATTTCATGTATGAGGTCATTGAAGATTTTCTTCATGGCCCTCTGATAGGTGGCGCCGGCATTCTTTAGACCGAAAGGCATCACCTTGTAGCAGAATATGCCCAAAGGGGTCCGGAAAGCAGTGTGCTTCTGGTCCTCGGGATGCATCTTTATCTGATTGTATCCTGACGAGCCGTCCATGAAGGAGAAAACTTCATGAGTGGACGTATTGTCTATCATCAACTCGATGACAGATACTGGGAAGTCTTCCTTCGGACAGGCTTTAGTGAGATCCCGAAAGTCCACACATATGCGCACCGTCCCATTCTTCTTCATCACTGGGACGATTTTGGCGATCTATTCAGGATATTGAACCTCTTGGATAAAGCCGGAGTCGATTAACTTCTTGACTTCGGCGTTGATGTTCATCTCAAGCTCGAGCCACATTCTTCTCGGCACTTGTTTGATCGGCTTGACGTCCGGAGATATTTCCAATTTGTGCACAGCAATCTCTGGATCTAATCCTGGCATCTCGGAATAGTTCCATACGAAATAATCTTTATGCTGCATGAGCACGTCTTCTAGCGTAGCCACCCTTTCTTCAGACAACAGCTCACTGACGAACGTCGGCCGCGGGTCACTCGCCGTCCCCAAATTAATTTTCTTGAGGTTATCTACAGTAGTATGTATTCCATCCTCCGGATCTTTTGGAGCCGGTGGAAATTCTGAGACTACCTCATCATCATTGTTTTCGAAGCACCGGGGGAGGTCATCCATATTCTCGGGCTCTTCTTCTGACAACATTATCATATGACAAGTATGAGATCGCTTCCAATACCGATGTTGATCCGGCTCTACTCTCGTGGCTTTGGGTTCATGCTTCTGCGATGGGGTTACCCTACAGCTGCTGGATAGAGCGAACCTGCCTTGCTGATACTGGTCTTCTACCCAGTCTTTAAATATGAAGTGGTCTTCGAGAGGATGTCCTATTGCCCTGTGATAGGAGCAATAGTCCGGGTGAAAGACTTCGCCTGCTTGCTCGGGGTGCTTGGACTCCGGGAGGATAATCATTTGATGTTTTATGACAAGATCGAATATCTTTTTTGTCTTGTCTTGGGGAAAAGAATATGCTCGATCCATCTTTTTCATAAGAGACGAATCTGGACTGTTCAATTCCCGATCGCGTGGCTTCTTAGACCCGCTTTGTTGCCGTCGAACGTCTTTCCCGTTCTTTAGTTTATTTTTGCCTCGGCGTCGGGCCTTTTGTACAACGGGTTGACAAGGAGGAGCATTTTCATTTTTCACAGCCTGCTGAACGAGGCGTTGCATCCTGGCTTTCTCGTAGATAACCATTTCGCGATTATGGTCGTCTCGAACCTTTTGACCCGCTTCCCTTATAAGCTTGTTCATCTGTTCTTCGAACGACAGACTTGGCATTTTCACGGCGGGAGCTCTTTCTGGTTCAGGGTTAGCATCTTCCCACAGAGCATCTCGTTCTTCATCAAAGTCATGTATGACGTAGCAGTCGCGGAGTAGCTCCTGTTTCTTGGATTAGATATACCCAAGCCCGGTCGTTTCCATTCTCCCGTTGGGCAACTTTCGTTGAGTTCCGGGAACGTTCCAGATCCTGTTATAGAACTGTGCTTGCTGTGCAGTTTGCTTAAGGGGTACACCTTGGTGTCTCAAAAGTCTCTTTAGTCCGTCTGTGTAATATCTAGGTAAACGGATGGGCTGGAGCCTGTCAAGTCTAGAATCCGCACTATGCTAAATTTATTTCTCCACTATGGTTTCCCTGGATTGGTAGAATAGGATCGCCTTTTCACCTTTTCGCGTGGGAGGGACGTAGAATGTCTGCAGTTCTTCCACACTGTAGGTATCAAGCGCATCTAGCTCTTTATGATGCTTGGGCGGAACCATAGCAACTTGCAGACTTTGCTCTTCATCAGCAAAGGTTTGTATTGATGGTCGAGCGAAGAATACAGCATTTACCTCATCTTCTGAGTCGCTGCCGAAGATCAACATAGGACTGGACGGTCCCGGCTTGTTGTACTGGGGCGGACATGAGTAAACTATCTCTTCATCCTGCTCGGTATCACTCCCGATGACTGGAATGGTGGTGATAGCTTTGTTCTTCGGTTTGTGACATCTTTCCGTGTCCTCAAAGTCTGGTAAGAAGTATTTTGCATCTTCGTACTTGCGAACTTCGTTCACGGAGAATGGATTTAGGTCTCCTGTCACAGTATACTCGAGACCATCCTTGAAATATTTCATACACTGATGTTGTGTAGAGGGGATGATATTATACTCGTGTAACCAAGGCCGGCCGAGCAAAGCGTTATAGCATGTCTTGGCATCAATAACGTGGAACTTGATATCAGTGACGAGCAGCCCAAAGCGTAACGTCAATATTATAGACCCAAGCGTTCGTGATGACTGGGAGTCAAATCCGGAGATGGTGATTTTATCACGAGCGAGATGCTGAACGCTCATGCATATCTCCTTTAGCACCCTTACGTTAAGGAGATTGACGGAAGACCCATTGTTGACAAAGATTTTACCTATCTTGATGTCATGACGGTATTGATTGATCAAAGAATATTTATAACCGCAATCAAGAACGGCGTCGCTTGGTAGCTAGCCGGTGAGTACGGGTCGGTCCATAGGGATTTTGTGTATTCTCAAATTGTTCTAACGAGTTAATTCCGAATGGTGTCGGATTGATTAAATCTAAAAACTAAGATGATCTAAACTAAGATTAAAATCTTGCTAGGGTTAGGTTTAGGTTAGGTTTGGAAAGTCAATATTCCTCACCGCTTTTTATGCCCTGTTTAAGATTTATGAGGTGTTATGGTAATAATTAATAAAGTGGATTAGTACCATCGGGAAGAAACGATGTTTCTTCCTCTAGGTTCTTGTCCTTCCTTTCTTAATTCTTACCCTAACCTCCATGGAAAACACGCTCAACCGGTCGTTTATACTACGGTATCACCACTACCTCGTGGGATAGGGTGCCGTAGGGAGCGGTATGTGCATGTATGCATGGAGTCCTATAAAAATGTGTGATGGGCAAGAAAGGGGTGAGAGATCTTCATCTCTCAAGCCTTCCCCAAATCTAACCCTAACAAGCGAGGAGACTACTCACTTATTAGGGAATTGAAAAACATTTTCTAACTATCTATCTAGGGCAGATAATGAAAGATCTAATTAGGGCAGATAAGAAATTACCTGGGGCATGGAAATAAAATTTAACTAGGGCAATAAAAAGAAAACTTACTCCTAATTTTTATTTGATACTCTCTTCATACATTGCAGAAATTTACAGATCTGAATTTTGATAAAATGAAATGAGGCACAAGAAGAGGCATAACCTAAAAAAAGTTTTAGGGTTTCTATTTATAGAACATAGAAGCCCTAGGGTTACAATCGAGTCATATCTGCAATTAAAAGTATACCCCTAAGAAGACTAGTCAACGTGCGCCACTCTGAATTTTTTAGCACCGACACGGGCTACACAAGGCCGCGGAACCGCGGCCAAAACCCATGTTTGGCCGCGGTTCCACGGCCAAAAAGAGGGCTTTGTGGGCTGTGTTCTTTTTAGCTGATTCCTGTTGCATTTTTCTTGGCTTTTCTTCACTTGGTTCTTCAGAATGTCTTCTAGTTTCTTCCAGATTTCCACAGTGCATAATGTCGTGGACTTTTACCGTTTGCTTCGTGTCGAAGTCTTGAATCTTTTGCTGCCTTTGTACTTTGTGAACTTGTTCATTGATCTTCGTTTATTCTCCAAACTGTAGGCTTGATCAAGATTCTTCCATTTGTTGGTCGTAGTCTCACTTTTGTATCGTCTTTTCATCTTTTTCACTGTTTTTGTTCCGAGAACCTGTAACCTGCAACTATATAGCAGACATAGATCAAAAGCACCTGTTTATTTGTAAAATGAATAAGAATGGGGAATATAATAATGCAAAATTATGATATGAACAAATACCCCCAAACTTATCTTTTGCTTGTCCTCGAGCAAACCTAGTTTTATTCTCGAAAAAGACCTAGCCTCACTTTCGCAGGGAAACGCAATTGCACTGAGCTCATGCAACAAGCCGTTAAACCTCTTGGTGTCCCTAGTAGGAGGAGTGTTGTCTCCTGAGGGTTTTCAGCGGATACTACCCACAAAATCCTATCAATTTTGTCCATTGACTTTTATTCTCCAATTAGGTTTTCCGACAAGGAATTCTATTATCTTCGACTCATAAATTATCCACCCGTATTTTTCACGCTTCCTTATCATTTAACTTAAGATTATATATATTCTTGTGAATTTACTTAGCTTTTGGCATCTTTTAAGTTTTCCTTCTAGGGTTCTATCTCAACTTAAGAATTTTTATCATCTTTACTCAAGATACGAGTCCTATTTTTCATTCCTATCTCTCATCTAAATCCCAATCAAATACCCCTACGTGTGTGTATATATCACCCCTAAACTTGGAAATTCAAATCAAGCTATTATATTCTTGTCCATTGTCCAAAGTACTTTTCAATTGGTGAATTTTTTAGATGAAATTGCTCACGCATTCTTCATGCGACCGTTAATACTTCTTGAGGTACCAATGACCGATTACAAAATGTGTTTGCACATTAAAGCGTAATTCCTAGTCTTGTAATACCTAAGGCTTATAGCAGTGACTCCCAAACCAGTTGTTCTGAGGCATTAGGTGATGAAGCACCCTCACTAAATATTTTTTATTAATGCAGCCTTAAGTAATCACAACAACCAGTGTTCATTTTTTTATTGTCTCTTTATTCATACTTGTATTTTTTTATTTTATTTTCCTTCATACTTTGGCTTTTAGACAAGAGCATTTCAAGGTCTCCTCTACCATTCCAAGTTTCAAGGTTCGTGTTTGTGCAAGTTTTAGGGTATATATTTTTAGAATTTAGACTTAAGCTTAGTAATTATTTTTCAAACTTATACTTTAATAAAAATATCAATACTTTTCCCTTGTTTTAATTTAGCCCAAGAAGTCAACTCAAAATTTGCCTATTTCTAAATAAACTACAAAGACATATACTTTCTACCGTTTAATTATTAAGAAAGATTATTTTTAGGATTTTTAATTTACTAAGTTTACGTTCTAATTTTTCCTAGCTAGTCAACTGTCATGTCAAACTTAAGTCAAATAAGGCTAAAATTGAATGTTTTAATTTTTATAATCTTTTCAAATTTTTCAATTTTTAAGGGTTTTAAAATAAGTATGAAAATGCAAAAATGTACATATGAATGCGAAGGAAGAAATCTTACCGAGCACACCCCCAAACTTAAACTTGACAGTGTCCCCACTGTCATGCTATACCAAGAGGGTCAAAATGTCGGCACTCCCCTGTTTATTTATTTATAGTTTTTTTAATTTAATTTTTATGGGTTTTAAAAAAATAAAAAATAAAATATATACAAAAAAGGTCCCCCCAAACTTAAGTGAGACAGTGTTTCCACTGTTTAAGCGTTAAAGTTCAGAGTTAGAGAGGAGAAGAATCAAACTATACAAGGCCTTACACAGACCAAAGGTTAGCACCAACCATTCAAAAATTCTATCGTGATAATGGTAGGGTTGGTGGAAGAATGGAGTGTAGAGAAAGGAGTTGAGAAACACACGAGACCGTATGAGAAGAAGGGTGAAATATGGTCTCGGTGGAGGAGGAGAATGGCGGAAAAGAGAAAGAAGTTTAGTACGAACTTGAGGGTGTAAATCGAGTGAATAAATTAGCGCAAATTGTGATGACCGATGTGTTAAAAGCGATTGTGCTAATTTATCAACCCGTCGAGAAATGGGGTCAAATCCCTCAAGATTCGCAAGAAAACATGGGTACATCGAACTTGGTAAACCATCGATTGAAAATGGAAACGCGATGGATTCTTGCGCGGTCGAAACGATGGAAAGGACGAAGGGGTGATTTAGGGATAGTCTTATTCTCACCTAAGTAATATGTCTCGAACTTGAAGGATTCCATCAATAGTTCGAAATGACTGTAAGCAACCGAGTCTGATGGTTCAACTATCTCATCTGAAAATTCAAAGGACTCAGACTCGGGCGGTGAGTCTTAAAAATCGTTCGAAAAAGTGAAACGCTCGTAATCGTTATCGGCTGTGAGAACTGTGTCAGATTCAAAGAGGAACGCACTAGTGGCGTCCAAACTGCTGTGATCGAACAGAAATCTTTCAAGCTCACAGTCCTCCTGCGTGATCTTCTGCGTGGTCGGAACGATGGAAAGGAGGGAGGGTGATTTAGAAAGGATTACAGTTAAAGGTTCAGGAGGATGAATTGGAAAATCCGACATATCAAACAAAAATGGTTCATCCTCAATACTATGCTCAATACTCTCCTCAATACTATCCTTATAATTCTCCTCAAAAGTTAACTCATCCATGCAATTATCATCAAAATAAAGACGCATATGAGATTCGGGAGAAACATTTAATGACTCGGGATGATGAATTGGAGATAAAATTTCAGTCAAATCTACGGGTTCATCATCCAAAATATTCCCGGCGTCAATATCCTCAATCAAGTGAAAATCATTTTTTTTAGACACCTCATCAAAAGCATGGATATTTATCAATTCAGGTTCTAGATTGGAGGTGTAAAGTTCGAAAGAATTAGGTTTGGGTTCACTCAAAAAGGGCTCTTCACAATCTGGCAAATCAAGCACTACAAAGTCACACAACTCATTAAACGTTTTATTTTTAACTGGTGAATCATTTGGGACACTTGTTTGAAAACCGGAGTTGTGGGATTCAATTGAGGAAGGGTAGGTTTGATTTGGAAGTGTGTAGAACTCACTCTCACCACTAAAATTCTCACTCTGTCTAACCGCCCCATCATACATTAGAAAATTTGGAGCTAGTTAGAAACTAGCTACCGGTTCACTAGGTTGCATAAGAGCGGCAATGGACGCATCCAAATTCCTCATCTGTCGGTTTATTGCTGCAGTGTATGCTTCCAGCGACTGTTCCAGACTAGACATGGGTTGTGAAGGGGTTTCAGTAAAAGATTCAAAATTGTTTGGATTCTGGAAACTCCCAAATGGCTGTGTAGAAGCAATGTCTAGGGAAGGTGTGAAAGTCGGGTAGGACTGGTAAGAATTGAATGGTTGGACAGGAGTAGGATCAACATTTGGATAAAACGGTGAATGGACTTGTTGATCCCAAGAACTGGAAGTGTTGAAAGGAGTGAAAGATCGGTTAAGAGATTGTTCAATATGTTCAGCGATAGACGTTGGTTTTGGAGTTACAACAGAACTCGAAAAAGTAGTATCAACATAAGAAGGTGGTGAAGGTTGAAATGGTTGATACAAAGTGGATTGTGGAGTCGAACTGTTTCTCCTAGACGCTTCTATTCGATCTTTCAAAGAAATTTTGGGCATGGAGGGGTCGTCCGTAATTCGACCAAAACAATTCGCGTATGAAGCAATGTTTGGATGAGGGTACCAAAGTTCGACAAGAGTTTTGTGAGGTAGGGTACCCATAATGTAAGAAGGAGAAGAAAAAGAATATGGGGTGCACGGATGTCTTAGCGACAAGTTGCAAGTTTTGGTAAAAAAAATTCCCTTTTTTCTTTTTGTGTTTTTTTTATATGTGGAGCTTTTTGCAAAAAAGATTTTCGATAAAAGGCTTAGACACACGTTCAATCAATCATAAATGCACAATCAAGCCTAGATCTAGGGTCACCTAGGTCAGCTAGACAGCTCCTAACTGTTCCAAAGGGCAAGAAGTAGGACCTCAAACCGCTTCTTCACCGCCAATTGTGGCCAGGTAAGCACAAGTAGAGAAAAGAGGGATCCGCTCACTAATCACCCTGAGACGGGCCTTTTAAAGTTACCTTTCACTACCTGTCTAGCCTAAGAACCACAAAGTCAGGTTAGGATCAACGGTCGATGCCTACAACTATTCCTTTGTCCTATTGAGCACGAAGTCCTTAGGGCTGAGTCTAATCTTTTTTAATTACTTGATGGTAAATGCAATATGCCTTATGTGATTTCTGGGGTCCTGGGAAGGGTGATGAAATCCCCACCCAATCTGAATTGGTTTCAAACCCCTTAAAGTCCGATTAAATATGCAAAACAGTAAACAACCACTTGCAAAAAAAAATTTATTTTTAACGCGGCGCAAAGAATCCTGCAAAAGATCAATTATTGGAAGGGGGAGAGATTTTTTAGCGCAAAGAATCCTGCAAGAAATTTTTACAGAGGAGATATTGGGATTTGCAGAGAAGAATAAGGGAAGCTTACAGAAGGAAAATGGACAGTTGACATCACCAGGCGGCGGCGCTTCCGCGGCAGAAGGCAGGTTGCGGCGGCGGTTCCGGTCCAAAGGTAGGTTCGGGTCCCGAGGATTTTTCTGCTGCTCTGTTTTTATTTTCCTCTGTTGTTCAGATCTGTCGTTTTCTGTTTTGATCTCTGGATTTTTCCAGATCCGAACTTGTTCGTCGATCCTGCAAAATTCACACGAAACACCCTTCAAACAATAAAAAGATGATATAATTTTTATATATATTTTTTTAATTTTTCAGTTTTTATGATTTTTATATTTTATATTAACCCGAAATTGCAAAAAGAAAATACTACGCCATCCCCGGCAACGGCGCCATTTGATTGTACGAAGTTTTGTGATCAAAAATATTTTTTACCGCAATCAAGAACGGCGTCGCTTGGTAGCTAGCCGGTGAGTACGGGTCGGTCCACAGGAATTTTGTGTATTCTCAAATTGTTCTAACGAGTTAATTCCGAATGGTGTCAGACTGATTAAATTTAAAAACTAAGTTGATCTAAACTAGGATTAAAATCTTGCTAGGGTTAGGTTTAGGTTAGGTTTGGAAAGCCAATATTCCTCACCGCTTTCTATGCCTTGTTTAAGATCTATGAGGTGTTATGGTAATAATTAATAAAGTGGATTAATACCATCGAGAAGAAACGATGTTTCTTCCTCTAGGTTCTTATCCTTCCTTTCTTAATTCTTACCCTAACCTCCATGGAAAACACGTTCAACCGGTCGTTTATACTACGGTATCCCCGCTACCTCGTGGGATAGGGTGCCGTAGGGAGCGGTATGTGCATGTATGCATGGAGTCCTATAAAAACGTGTGATGGGCAAGAAAGGGGTGAGAGATCTTCATCTCTCAAGCCTTCCCCAAACCTAACCCTAACAAGCGAGGAGACTACTCACTCATTAGAGAATTGAAAAACATTTTCTAACTATCTAACTAGGGCAGATAATGAAAGATCTAACTAGGGCAGATAAGAAATTACCTAGGGCATGGAAATAAAATTTAACTAGGGCAATAAAAAGAAAACTTACTCCAAATTTTTATTTGATACTCTCTTCATACATTGCAGAAATTTACAGATCTGAATTTTGATAAAATGAAATGGGGCACAAGAAGAGGCATAACCTAAAAAAAGTTTTAGGGTTTCTATTTATAGAACATAGAAGCCCTAGGGTTACAATCGAGTCATATCTGTAATTACAAGTATACCCCTAAGAAGACTAGTCAACGCGCGCCACTCTGAATTTTTTAGCACCGACACGGGCTACACACGGCCGCGGAACCGCGGCCAAAACCCATGTTTGGCCGCGGTTCTGCGGCCAAAAAGAGGGCTTGTGGGCTGTGTTCTTTTTAGCTGATTCCTGTTGCATTTTTCTTGGCTTTTCTTCACTTGGTTCTTCAGAATGTCTTCTAGTTTCTACCAGATTTCCACAGTGCATAATGTCGTAGACTTTTACCGTTTGCTTCGTGTCGAAGTCTTGAATCTTGCGCTGCCTTTGTACTTTGTGAACTTGTTCATTGATCTTCGTTTATTCTCCAAACTGTAGGCTTGACCAAGATTCTTCCATTTGTTGGTCGCAGTCTCACTTTTGTATCGTCTTTTCATCTTTTTCACTGTTTTTGTTCCGAGAATCTGTAACCTGCAACTATGTAGCAGACATGGATCAAAAGCACCTGTTTATTTGTAAAATGAATAAGAATGGTGAATATAATAATGCAAAATTATGATATGAACAAGTATCCGGAGACATATAGGGGACGGTTGTGCTCGCATGTCCCAAGGAGGAGATCTTCATCGCCGAAAGTGATATCGGCTGTGTGTACTTCTTCCAGCTCGTTCTTCATCTTTTCTTCGGCGAGAAAAGCTTGGAATTGCTCGGGCTCTTGCAGTGCCTTGATTGAAAAATCTCTCGCCTCTTTGGATAGCAGAAAGGCGTTGAGAATACTGAGCTGCGAGGGTATCTTTCTCAAGTGTGCGAGAACGTTGTAGTCCACCTTACTTTTCTTTGGCGGGTCCTTAGTTGTTAGCTTTTCGACGGCTTGGTCATCAAGGATGATATCCTCAGGGACTTTTTCTTTTCCCTTATCTTTTCTATTTGACCAGCTGTTCGAGGGCCCAAGATTCTTTTCGGACAGCGTACGGTTGCGCAGCTGAATATTTTCACAGGTCTTCGGTTCTTCCTCTTTTCCCAGGGTGGACTCTTTAAAGAGAGGGCCAAGAGTCATTTCTTCGTTAGAGTCACTCCCGAAGGTGGGAACTTGCGATCCCCCGGCGTTGACCATGCGACAGTTGTCGGTAATTCTTTTACGCTCCTCGGCCGTACTTCTTTGCTTCCGACGAGTTTTGCGTTTCATCCGCTTGAAATGTTGTCGGTGAGCAACATATCCTTTCCACCCTCTTTTAAAAGCGTTGCACTCTTCGGTGGGGTGTGCAATCTTTTGATGATATAAGCAGTAGCTAGGATGCATTTCCGCTTTACCAAGAACGTTTCCTTCGGAGGGTGGCAGCTTCATTCCCATTGATATGGCTTTGGCGAACCTCCTCCTCGTCTTAAACCTGTTTTTAT
Organism: Agapanthus africanus; assembly: GCA_030015575.1. Taxonomy (NCBI): domain Eukaryota; kingdom Viridiplantae; phylum Streptophyta; class Magnoliopsida; order Asparagales; family Amaryllidaceae; genus Agapanthus; species Agapanthus africanus. The sequence continues at coordinate 911,606,092 of JASDDO010000019.1, read as the reverse complement.
TTGCAACGGATGTACTTTGATCTGGCGGGAGTGTTTCAACTCTTTCGTCCAGTCACCGGTGTTTGGCCTATTCAAATATAGCCATCTCACGCTCCCGATCAGCTTTACTTTTCGAAAGAGCTTCGTTCAGGAATTCATCAATCATTTCGTCTGATGGCCCTAGAAGTTCCGGCTCAAGATCTGCCCCCAGTTTCTCTGTGTAAGGAGCTTCCTCATTGTCTATTGACAAGTGAGAGATCACATGGCAGCTTGCTACGTAATCTTCATATTCATCCGACGATTCTTCTCCATCATCTCCGTCCTCAAGGACGTGGCTGAGAAACTCTTGGAGTGTGACGGGAGTCCATGCCTTTTGATTATATTCTTCCAACGCGTCAATCTATTTTTGCAAGTCCGTGCGCTTGTCACCAGACTTCACGGGCTTTTTAGTCTTCTTCTTCTTCGAAGATTTCGACGGCTGGGTGTGGGTGCTTTGGCATCACCACCGATCTTTCGAGTTGGACGCGGTTTTAACATTCCTTCGATGATCTCGGGTTCGAGTGGATTTTTCCACTTGATCGCCAGGCATGTTTGGAGATCCTTCACCATTCTTTTCGTCTTGGCTGAAAGAGCGACCTCCCATGGAGATTCTTCTACGAAAGAGCATGATGCCCCCGGTGTATCCATCTTCTTGGGAGTGTATGGCCGAGGCGGGTTCACCTTCCAATTCTCAGATAATATGAATTTGCTCTGCTGGTACTGATCTTCTATCCAGCTTTTGAAGATGTAACAATTCTCGATCGGATGGCCCAACATTCGGTGATAAGGGCAATAGTTAGGATTGCTAATGTCGCCTGGTTGCGCTGGGCGTCTTGGCTCCTGCAGATTGATGAGCCTGTTGTGCAGTACAAGCTCGAATAACCTCTTCGTCATGTCTCGAGAGAACAGGTAAGGGCGTCTCATTTTATCTTCGAGAGATCGAGTTCTATTATTTTGGCGATCAACTGGTCTCAGACCACTGGGCTGCTGTTGAGTATTGGCGACGACGATCGCTTTCCCCTTTCCCTTCTCGTTCCGAGGCCCCGGTTTTGGAGGAGACGGTCTATGACCCATCTGGTCCATTTGGGCCAACTTGTCAATCAAGGCCTGGAACGTGGTCGGCTTGAAGAACATCATGAATTGGGAAATAGTTGCTTGAGGATCAAGAGTACCCACGAACATGCCCACCGCCGGTGCTTCTTCGATGCGCTGCTCGCATTTCGACCACAGATTCTGCCATCGTATAGCGTATTGAACCCACGTTTCACCTGGCTTCACCCTGGTATTGATCAATACCGTTATTGGGGTGCGTTCACTAGCATTCGCGAATCGCTGGGTGAATAATAGCTCCATTTCTGCGAAAGTCTTGACGGAGTCGTTTGGAAGTTCAGAATACCACTCAAATGCCGTTTCCGACAAGCTGCCAACGAATTGGCGAAGTAGCAATTTATCATCACCCCCGGTGTTACCACATAGAGCCCTGAACTGGGCGACATGCTGGCGGGGATTTCCCGTCCCCTTGTATACATGAAATTTAGGGATCGTATATCCCGGCGGGTACTTTATTTGGTTATACCAGCCTGGATATGGTCGCCCAGTTTTAACAACTTGGCCGGCTGCTTCATTCGCCTGGTGAGCTCGTATTTGTTGAGCAATGTAGTCATCCAGAGCGGCCTTGGAAATGGTTTCCTCTTTGGCTGCTGAAAGAGCCGGAAGAGGGTTCGATGTCTCCCCTCTGTCGTCTTCAATGATAATAGGAGGGTCTTCAGCTGGAAGTTCTGGTTGTAACATCATCCCGACCATGTCTTGGAAGAGAAGCGCCATTCGTTTTATATTAGCCGCTTGTTCTGCCGCTTCTCTGTCCCTTTTTTCGAAGACTCTGCGGAGGAAGTCAGCATCGGTTTCTTGTTCATGACGCTGCTCTGATTACGCCTCCGGGCTTTCTTTTGGCCCGGTGAGTGCGGAGATTTGCGTTAGCATTTTCTGAAGCTTCTGTTGCTGCTCTTAGGCTTTTGTCATAGATCGGGTGAGCAGTCGGTGACCCGTAGAAGCGCGGCTTTCCTCTTTTCCGGAAGCCATATAAATAGTATGCACCATTATGCCCCCAGACTTAGGGCGTTTGGGCTCAGCGTCTTTGTGGTCTGCCGTAGTCACAGGGGTTTTCTCTGGCCTCCTTCTCTTTTCTCTTTTGAGCGGTTGACGTTGAGGGAGCCGTTGCAATGGGCACCCAAACAGCTGTTGCCTTTTGTAGCTTGGCAAGATGATTTTCTTCTTGCTGAACTTTCACTTTCTTCTGTCGGCGAGGGTAATCTTGATCAATTACTGAGTCCTGAACTTGTCGCCAGACTTTGTAAATTTTGGAAGAAAGCCGCTGAGGGGGTTGTTCTGGCCTCGCCTTCGGTGCATTCTCCGCGGGTGGAGGAGATCTCTTCAGCACTGCAGTAGGAGAGTTCCTGCGCACCTTATTAAGCAATTCAAAGTTGTTCCCGGTTGGAACAGCAGCATCGATCTCCACCGTTGGGACTGGTGGAGTTAGCCCAGAGAAGGAGTTGCCCCCAGCCTTCCTTACTCGGCACCAGTGGCGACATCGAGCGTGTCGAGCCGTTGGGATTGTTTCAGGTTTAGGAGTGACTTCGTCTTGCCCCCTATTCTGGTGAGGTGCTGCTGGTACCAGCCTCTTGAAGACCGACGTCCGTTGAGCAGCAGTATCCAATCTGTCAAAGACAGACCTTTGAGCAGGGACGGGAGCTGGAGTGGCCAGCCTCGTAAAGACTGATCCTTTGACGGGAGAAGCTTCTTTAGTGACCTTGAGAGCAGGAATGGCTATCCACATTGGGATGGCCGCTTCAGGTATCGTGGGCTTCTTGACAGGCCCATTGGAGTTCAGGCTCATCCTATCGAAGACTGATGTTGTTAGCTTGACATCGGCCGACCCGTTGAGAGGGGTCGTGGTAGTAGTGAGCCGATCAAAAACCGACTTCTTTTGCGCTTCTTGCGGCAGCGGGATGTTGATGCTCACTGGTGGGAGCATGGTCCCAAAGAACAAACTGGTGGTAGCCTGCGTCACCTGCTCTATCGGCATTGTGAACAGGGAGGCCGCCTGAGGTCCTTAAGCTATACCTCCAGATGAGGCGGAACGTGAGTTACAGTTGCAGCTGGAACACTTCGTGCAAGTAGACGCCATTAATCTTTCATTTTCTGTACGGAGCAAGGCACCAAATCTTAGTACCTCGAACCTAAGGGCAACCATATCAAACCGCGATTCGCTCGCGAACATGACACACGAAGTGTGGAGTGGAAAGAGGAAAAGGTCTCACCGGGCGTGCCAGAATCTGTTCCCCGCCGAAAGACGCGACAAAGAAGCAGCGAACGTCTTGCCTGAATTTCGGGGCAGATGCCAATTAGTGCTATTGGTCCACCTCTCCGAATATGCCAAGTTGATTTATGGCATCGTATATCGAAGGTTTAGACGGATGCGGCCGATGTAGCAGACTTTGTCAGATTCCCCCTCGATTGAAGGGTTTTTGATTGTGGGGACGCTCTTCCTTGCAGGCGCAAGCCCCTGCAGTTAATTACGCTACCGCATCGCGGTAACAACTTTCTCCTTCTCCAGATGGTCACTTCATGTTATGGGTGTTTGTTTTGTTTTTGGTTGTCCGTGGATTGTATACGGAGACTAATTTATGTTGTCGCCCATAGGGCGTGTATTAGTCCAAATCCGTATTTTCTTAGATTTGGATTTTAGTTTGGGTTTAAGGATCGTTAATCTCATTTGAGACTAAGATCAACTTAAACGTTTATTAAGGATACGTTAGTCTAATTTTAGACTAAGATCGACTCAACGTTTGTTAAGGACACGTTAGTCTACGATTAGACTAAGATCAACTTAACAGGATCATTTAGATCCAACAAAAGAGCATTTGAACTCTATTGTTTAGTTTAAGGACATTGCGGTCGATTACCAGTTTAAGGACATGGTGGTCCAAGGTTAAGGACATCATAGTCCATGGGCTTAAGGACCCCACAGTCCAAGGTTAAGGAAGTCATAGTCCATGGGCTTAAGGACCCCACAGTCCAGGTTAAGGACATCGTAGTCTGTGAGTTTAAGGACCCTACAGTCCAGGTTAAGGACATCGTAGTCCGTGAGTTTAAGGAGCCCACAGTCCGGTTTAAAGACGTCACAGTCTATGAAATGTATGGCTGTCAGGACCCGTCACCTCTCTGAAAATGTTGAAGGATTACAACGACAAATATCAGAGGAGTAATGAGATGTACCCTCGAACTGGTGTGAGTTGGTTGAAAGATCTGTAGTCCAATTTGGGACTTAGATCTGTTAAATATTCATGAGCAGGCGGGCTCAGTTAACATAAGTTGAGGACTTATGGCCAATATTGGGCTAAGTCCAATAAATGTTTAATATTTCCTTTTTCTGGCTATTGAGCCTTTATTTAGGCTTGGCCCTTCTAACAATATTTTTGTCTTGTATTGAATGCAGAGCATTCATCAGAACAATTTATGTTCTGTCAGCGCAACACGTCGTGCGCCAGGCGCTTTGCGCCAGTTAAAGAGCGCAGTGCGCTTCTGCCAAGTAGCGCACACGAGAAGGACACGTGTCGCGCTTGGCGCTAAACGCCAGATGATGGGCTCATTGCGCCAGTTTATGAGCGCTAAGCGCTAGTCTATGAGCGCATTGCGCTATCAATTTAGTGTCGCACTTGTGAGTGACACGTGGCGCGCTTGGCGCTGAGCGCCAGCCCATGAGCGCAGTGCGCTAATTCAGAAGCGCAAAGCGCAAGTTGTTTAATTGGCGCATACGTGGTTGACACGTGGCGCATTTGGCGCTAAGCGCCGATCCAAGGAACGCAGAAACGCAGTTTAAGAGCGCAAGGCGCATTTCAATAGCGCAAAGCGCATTTGATCAATTTTTATGATCAGGGAATAAATTTATGTTCTTTTAAAAGAGACTTTGTCTCAAAATTCAAGAACAACAGTTCTTATTTTTGAAAGGCTTTGCCTTTATATATCAATGATCTGTGTGAAGAATATGTTCTTCTTTTATTATGTGATGAGATCTTTTGATCTTTTTTATGAAAGACTTTGGTCTTTGTAGATCTATGATCTTTTAAGAAGATAATTCTTCTTTTTTAGGAGATGATTTCATCTCTGTGTTCATCGCCATTATCTTTTACCTTGAAGAAAGAATCTTCTTTCAAGAGCTTGCTCTCTTTCTTTGAATTTTTCAAAGTTTATGGGGGGTTTCTCTATATTAGACTTGAAGTCTTGGGGCCTTTATATAGGGCAAGTTGATTTGTTAAATCAGTTAAAGAGATCTTTCTCTGATTGATTTGGGGATGTTTCCCACCGTCGGATCTTTGATCCTAGGGCTTCTGTTTTACAGAAGGAAATCTTCTTGTTTTTAACAAGATTGGAAAATCTTTCCAAAACAGAATTTTAATTCTGATTAATTAATGATTTATCATTATTATTAGATCTTTTGATCTAATCGGTGGGGAATTCTATAATTCCAGCGCTGGCGCACCATGCTTTGCAAGTGGTGCGCTGCTCAGAGCGCAGCGCACTTTGCGCTGGCTTACCTGTGTTTGACACGTGGTGCACTGCTCAAAGCGCAGCACAGCCTGCGCTAGCGCATCCGTGTTTGACACGTGGCACGCAGCGCGCCTAGCGCTAGCGCACACATGGTGCACTGCCTAGGACGCAGCGCATCTGGCGCTAGCGCATCCGTGTTTGACACGTGACGCGCAGCGCGCCTAGTGCTGGATCTGAAGCGTTGCTTCAATTTTTGAATTTTGAATTTCAACATAGAGTTTTGCTCTGATTGGGGGAAACATTCACCAACAACCTAGAGACCACCTCGACGTTCGTCTCGATACAGCAGACGCGATGTCACCCCAGCGTTCTTCCCCCAACAGGATGCAGACGCGACACAAAACAACGGAGCCATGGCAAAGTCTCTAGTTCCAGGTCCCAACGGTTCACCAAAAACCTAGAGACCACCTCGACGTTCATCTCGATACAGCAGACGTGATGTCACCCCAGCATTCTTCCCCCAGCAGGATGCAGATGCGACATAAAAAAATGGAGCCATGGCAAAGTCCCTTGTTCCAGGTCCCGACGGTTCACAAACAACCTAGAGACCACCTCGATGTTCGTCTTGATAAAGCAGACGCGATGTTACCCCAGCGTTCTTCCTCCAACAGGATGCAGACACAACACCAACAACGGAGCCATGGCAAAGTCCCTAGTTCCAAGCCTTGACGGTTCACCAACAACTTAGAGACAACCGCGATATTCGTCTTGATACAGAAGACGCAATGCCAGCAAACGAAGTGAAGGCAATATTCCTAGCTTCAGGGTCTTGACGGCAACTCATATAAAACCTGAAAGACTGTCGGAGATCATCCCACACCAGCGCGGAGTGGTTATGACTCATTGGGGCTCCCAAACTGAGCCTAACCTCAAGTAAAAAGCGACATGGAATATCCCTAATGCTTTCTCTTTCGACGGTAATACTACCTGGAAGATTGCTTGAAGACATCTTGTCCAGCCCCCGAAGGGATCAGAGAAACAACAGTCTCAAGGCTACTAGAACAGCAAGATTGCCTATCGAGGAATATATCAGCCAACGCGACGGTACGACAGACAAAACGCTAGTACCACAGACCCTAACAGACCTCTATCGTAAAGAGCAGAGGTTAACTGTGACGTTAGGACATCCTTGCGAGAACTTCTCGATTCGTCTCGACTAGTAAGGAAATTAGTGTCCGTGCGAAAACATCTCGATTCGTCTCGACTCGTAGGGAAAAGCCTTAGGCAATGGTGATAAGGACCTGTTTCCTAAGCACTGGGGCCCTGTAAGTTGGTCCAAAATGGACTCTTGCATACTATTCACGGACCACGCTCTCCGAAGTTGAACATCGAAAAGGAGGGAAACAACCACTTACGAGTCCTCTCGATTTATAAGTAGGAAGATTCTCTTGTGAGTTCCTTATGACTCTCAAGAGAAAAACTCACTTAGGAATCCTCACGATTCCTAAGGAGAAAATACACCTACGAGATCCTCTCGACTCGCAGGGAGAAAAGTCTTTATAAGACCCTCACGGCTCATAAAATTGTAAAGTCTTGGTCGGCAGATCCTAACCCTGTCTCCTAAACCATCACTGCCCTGATAGGAGGTCAAGATAGACTATCTACGAGCCACACTCTCCGAAGTCGAACATCGACAAGGAGGGAAACAATCACTTATGAGTCCTCTCGACTTGTAAGGGAGAAAATTCTCTTGTGAGATCCTTACGACTCTCAAAAGAAAAACACATTTAGGAATCCTTACAATTCCTAAGGAGAAAATATACCTACGAGATCCTCTCGACTCGTAGGGAGAAAAATCTTTATGAGACCCTCACGGCTCATAAAGTTGGAAAGCCTTAGGAGGCAAATCTGAACCTAACTCCTAAGCCATCACTGTCCTACAAAGATATCAAAATAGATTATCCGCAAAATGCATTTGCTAAAAGGGAAACACCACCATGAAAAAAAATATGTTTTTTATTCATGAATCGAAATGAATACAAAGTACAATCTATAAAAGAATCGAAAAATACTCTCATTCAGGAGTAAGTACAAAAGGAGAATAAAAAGAAACATATACATTTGTTTAAGCCGGCGGACGGTTTAATAGATTCGTCAGTTCATCCTTCTTCTGCTGGGTCTCAGCTTCATAATTCGTTATTGCTATGAGACGGGCCTCCGTTTGAGACTATTGGGCCTGGTACGAGGCGAGCCGACATTCAACCTCCTTTTCGGTAACTTTGTGAGTTTCAACCATCTCAGGAGTAAAAATGATGGCTTTATCAATAGCTACCACATCCCTGATAGCTTCTTGAAGCACCCGCCAAAGTTCATACGCACGAGTGGTCTTGGCCGTGAGTTCAGCTTGAAGTTCCCCCAGCGCATTGGAAGCCAGCACCTTCTCCAAAAAATTTCGGTTGAGCCTCTTCTCACATGACTACAGATTTGCGGCGCACCGTTCAACCATCCCCCGCAAGCTCGCCTTTGGAGCCATGACCTCTGAAGGAAGGCGCGTGCAATCAAGCCTATGTAAGCAAGCCTCCACCTGACGACGAAAACTCGACCCAAACATGCACCAATGTTTTATCATGGTAAGCAGCAAGAAAGGGGAGAGAAATGTTGGCTTCAGCAGCAAATTCTTCGGCCGTGATCGAGCAACCAGCACGAAGATCTTCGATGAGAGCCGATAAAGAGTGAAGGCTTTGCTTCACCATCCGTTCAGATGCGCGTAGGGCATAAGGGCCAGGTGGCATAAGGATGCGAGATTCCAGCAGGATAATAATGGGCAAGGCAGTCAAGATCCATGAACAAGCTATGAGATTTATGCCCAAAGAATATATAAAGCGACGTCGAAATCTTACTTACCCACGGTCATGCAAGGAGGATTGGACAGATCCCCAGGCACATCGAGGATCTTAACTTCGTCATCAGCTTCCAGAACTGCAGAAGACATATCAGCATCTTTATACGAAATAATAATAATACAATGAAGGGGTCAAATAACACCACAGAAGAGAGGACAATGCTTTGAGGGGATATTGCCTGTGGAGCGGCCATCTCGAGCAGACGTTGAAAGGACTTTCTGGAAGATAAATTCACGATGGACGCCGCCAATCCTCGCAATTCTGAAAAGACAGAAAGAGTCAGATAATAGAGAGATCATTAAAGCAAGATAAGAAGACTACCTTCGATACTCTTCCCGTCTTGAGTCGGAAGGATAGCAGCTTCGGCAGCCTCCTCCATTCCCTCAGGAACATCATCGAAGACGTTTGCTGGTGTGATAGCTTCCAGTTGAGGGGCAACGGCCGCCACTTCAACGACGGCGATCTCAATTACCTGTTCCACAATTTCCAGGTCATCACCGGAAAGGTCCATTAAATCTATGGCCGGTAAGGGCACCTCTTCCGGGAGAACGGACATCAGGGGAACAGAAGCCACCAATGGAAGCTCTGCGGTAAGAATAGAAACTATAGCGACCCCATCCACACCTACTAGTGTCTCATTAGAGATATTTATGAAGTCCACGGTCAAGACGCTACTCGAGCTCAGATTCTCCGCCATGACCGAAGTCCCTGCAAAGTTTTACAAAGATAAGAAGACATAAAAAGCGATACAAATTACTTGCCGAAGGAAAAATACAGAAAACATGCATATCGATATGCCAAGATGCCTCTAGTATGGCTTTTTCAAACCGACGTTCCTTCCTGAGAAGGTATGCTCGCCGGGGTTCAAGTGTAGATTCATGGCCGCCGGTCCACAATGACAACTCATCTTCGGAAGCGGCTGAATAGGCTGTTTGAGGGCTATCTCGCCTCCCTCTTCCAGAGGACCTATAAATATTTACTGTATTGATGGAGGATCTTCGTAGAATATGACAGCAGGATAAGGATTCTTCAGGACGCGCACGTTCTCGGTCTCATCCTGGGAACGCCTTATAGCTTCAGCCAATTATACAGCTTCCTCGGCGGATGAACCCGGAAAGAGAAGACCATCGTCCGGCTCTTGCATGGATATTGGTTCATCTTGAAAAATAGGCTCGGATTCCACCAAAAAGTCAAGTGGACCGGTGACCGTCTTCTTTCTCCTCTTCGACCCAGAACTAACGCTGGAGGATGATCACTTCTTCCCCTTCGGCGCTTTGGCGCGATGTTGATCCACCTCGCCTCCACTGTCCCCTTTTGGTGATACCCCTGCTAATAACGTCGCCACTAATGGAGTGGCCGCTGATGTTTTCGTGGGAGCTTTTGCTCGAGCTCTAGTGCGCATCGGCATCCCTGCAGTAGGAGGAATCGGCTCGGTTTCTGCAGCCTGCGAGATTAGGACCGCACCACCATCCCTTAAAAGAGGGCGAACGACTGACCGCGGTTGCAATGGAATGCTAGCATCTTGGGTTGGGGCAGGATTTTTATATTCGAAAAGCACACACCTTTCCTCGGCAATGATAGGACCAACCCAGTAGCGATACCATCCCACAAAGGAACCCACAGACCAGGGGAAATAGTCAGGTTTTGGGATCATGAACACGGAGCCAGTATTCAGCCGCATAAAAAAATGAATAATGTTGCGAATAACTCCTAACGATGAAGTAAGCTCAACCAAGAACGCTTCGAAGGGGACGCCCTGATCATAGTCCAGTTGCCGGGCAAAGTGGTGCAGATTATACCGCATAAGGAGAGCCGTATCATACTGGTGGAACACCAAGTTGCCCGGCCTGATTGAGTATAGATGCATGATCTCCCTAGGCTTTAAAGAGGGCGCTCCCCCTTTCGACAAGTCGAATAGCTACTGGACAGGCCCCGCTGGAGCAGAAAGAACGCGATCAACAAACACCATTCCTCCTTCATGGGTATATGTATTGAGTAGAACATGGAGGGCCCCTAATGTTAGTAGTATGTATGCCCTAGAGGCCAGTATTGTACAGATGATGTATATTATATTGGATGCTTGGACATATATAGAGATGACTTTCTTGCTCGATATGATAGTATGCTATCTGGTTACTCTTTATCTTAACATGTACACTAGTCTCTTTATACTGTCTTATAGTTACATGTTGGTAAAGCCCTTAGGATTTGTACTTGACTACCATGATTATGATGCAGATCATACTAGTGGGGACATGCTAGTCCATAAGTACATCCTTCAAGGTCCCTAGTCGTAGGTGTATCGAGACGGGGCATCGATATACCAGAGTAGACTAGCGTATACCTTCTCGACCCATACAGATGGGCGATGGATGATCCCATATCCATTGGTGTTTTGACATCAGAGATGGTATACGGGTGCTCGGTGGAGACTGGGTACACTGGACGGACTCGCCGAGAACTCCCAGATGGTATTATACCTCACGTCAGATGGCAGTTCTCAGGTGACACTTGTACAGGTTAGTCTGTAGACCCGAGATCGTCATAGAGTCTTGTGTGATTCCCACTGTGCTTTGATCTCCACCTTACCACGTCCATGAGGGCGTGCAAAACGGTGGTCTTTGGGTACAGTCCCGAGTCACATGGAGGCAATGAGCGATAGGAGGGGTTTCGTCTCTCCTGGTATTGGGGGTTGATGTTGCGCTGTGCTCGATTGGCTGTAACAGGGAAGTCCCTGGCCAGGGCTGATCAGAGATTTGCTGGTAAGTGTTACCAGTAGTTTCTCGACCCGTTATGAGCCTCACATCGGCACGACTTATCGGTTATTGGGGTCTGACGTATACCACCCCTAGATTTGATATGCGACATATCAGACGAAGTGACCGGACTGTATGGTAAGTGTTACTGGTCGGATTCGCAGGAGTGTGAGCGGGCTAGCTCGTCGATCTTCTGATCGCTCAATACCCGGGTGGCCGTTATGTTTAGCAGACCGCTTGCGGCTTGTGGATGCTTGATATGATCATCATCTGCTACCGGCGTATTGACGAGTCTTTAGAGTCCTACACAGAGGTTTCCTAGCTCAAGCGAAACGAAATAGGAGCGCATATGAGATATGTGCGGGAGCGAGAATAATGCGTGTATGTGATACCGCATTTCATTCTCGCGTTTTATGTTTCGATTGGTTATATGAGATATGACCTAGTTATCGAATCATTGATTCGATAAATCGATGCATTGAATACTAGTCGGTTATGTGCGACATGACCGGATCATTGAATCAAGTGTTGATTTAATGATTTAATGTATAATTATATATTTGATATATTACTTTGCATTAACTAGTATAGGTTCACTTTAAACGGATTTTTCTCACTTGGATTGCACATTGTATATGTGATATACTTTTGTGCACTTTTTGTATCATGTTTGATGATACTTGATCATGTGGTTAAGTGAATAGAATTAAACCATGGTTATTATGATAATTAGGGTTTTGCATATTTATTTGTTTATTCATTTATTTGGATAAAGCTTAAGTGGAGAATGGTGGCATTTCTTGTTTTATGTTGAAACTTCATGAAGCCTTGACTTTATGCAACCATTCTTGTCCACTAGCTTAACCCTAACTCTCCAAACAACCATGGTTGATTCTCTACACTTAACCTTAGTTGGAATTATGATAAGTATAGATTTTTCTTTTCATTTTAAATAACTTATCATAATTCTAGCTCTTCTTCTTCTTCATCTTCAAAAGAAAAACTTAGATGCCATCAATGGCAACTTGAGTTTTAGTGAGAGAATTCCAAATCTAAAGTGAACCCATCTCCTATTTCTTCACCCTCTACCTCTTGCCAAGTTGTTTTGGGTGTTCTCTTCACAAGTTTCACAACTTTGTGAAGTCGGAGCTTGAACTAGTGCAACCTCGACGTAGATCGTCTTTGACACAAAGCCGACGACCTATTCCGCACGTTATTCCGATGAAGCTGACGAATGAGTCGAGAATTCATGATGGACAGCGAGGGCATGACTACGTGGAGCTAAGGAGGTGGAAATCCGGATCTACAAAGGTTGTAGCATCTAACCTATAGTTAAATAGTTAACTAGTTTTCCGTTTCGCCTAAACATCTAGTCTAAAGATCCGTAGTCTAGGATTTCTCGGCACCATTTTTTTTAAATTGGCATGTCTGATGCCTTGTGAGACCTTACTAGAGTGCCTAGGAACCTTTCACTGGTATCAGAGCCTAGCTAGAGTCTTAGGCGAAGTCCAGACGGAATTTGAAGTCCGAACGAACCTGAATCCCGATCACAAAAATGCTCTCTGTCCAGATTTTAAAAATGTGGATTTTTGTGTATTAAAAATGTCTAGAAGATTCAGTAAACAATTCTAAGGATTACGGTAAAAACTCAGGCCCATGATTCATTTAAACGGCGGCGGAACCGCGGCAGAAGCCCAGCTTCTGCGGCGGTTCCGCGGCAGTTTGTTGACATCATCATTCACTGTTTGTACTGTAATTCATTATTTCTGATGCTGGATTTTCTGGAATTTTTTAATACTTATTCAAGAGTTGAATTTTCTGCAGTTGTTTTGGGGATTCGGTGTTTCGATCGGGTTATCAAATTTTGTCTATTTGGTTTTCCGAATAAATTTTAGAATATGTTAAAAAGTTCGACCGGATATAAATACCCAACTTTTCCCCTGTCGGGAAATTTCCAAGTGTTGGATTTTTCCGTAGTTTAACGACGTTCTAAGTAGTGCAAGTAACGCGATGGACCCTCTAGAAGACAACAAACCTTAACTCGATTATGTGACCGTCTTGAACTGCCCTTTGAACCTTCGGGTTTGGGGCAGTACGGCGTGCCACATGTGAGGCGTTGGCTTGACCCTTCTACGGCTGGACCGTCGGTACTGAGGCATGAACTGAATGTTGTTAGACTTATTTCATGTGTTGGACTGTATCGGGAAAACTTGGGTATTCGACTGTTCGATCGGAAAGTTTAACATTATCTGTTTATCTGGAATGTGATACAATAATTGGAATTCACAAACCGTTATGAGATAACTGGATGAATGTTATAAATCTAGCACTTTAGTCCCATACGATATTGAAAAGAGTTTTCGATAATGAGACTAAAATGCGGGATTTATATCTGTTAGGCATGTGATGTCTAAGTATTTCATTCAATTAGGCATGCGATGTCTAAAGAAGTTGCGGATTCCAATTGTTGTAGTTTTACACTTTCTTTTCTGTGACCGTAAGTGTAGTATGTTCATATCGCCGGTTTCGTTGCTATACGTCAACGACAATTGGGGTATGCATACTTACTTACGTTGATGACATGTGATGTTATGTGTTGCTGGATATGTTATATTGGATCGTCGTGTTCGAATAGCCGGGGGTTTTTATGTGAGATGAGTGTTTTTCATTTTCATTCATGTAAAAACTTGTATGTAATATTCTTTTCTTTGGGGCACTTCCAGGTAGCGGAAGTTGTCACCCTTTGTATATTATTTACTTTTCCGCATTAGGATAGACCCAAGGAGGGGAGCATAAGTAACCGGGTTCTGGGGTCCAGTGGGAGACCAACTCGAGGAGTCGAGTCCAGGTCTCCTAACCCTAGAATTGGCAGGGTTGCTTGCCGCTCTCGTAGGGGTCTAGGGGTGTGGGATTGGCTATTCATCACGACCGTGGAATCCGTGTTTTATACTGGCTCGTATTGAAAACACGGACGTCCTAGTATATCCAATATTTCATATGTTTATTCTGCTGCGATATCTGTGTTGCGACTCTGTGATGGATATAGTATATAGTATATATGATATATTATATAGACGTTACTTATGTTTTACACCCGTGCTAGCCCTGCCCTGCTCTGTCGTTAGTTACCTAACCTAACGGTGCACGAGGGGACATCGAGGAGAATGCGGATGGCATAAGTGTACGTCATATCTATCTGCAATGTTTAGGTATTTAAATGATGGGACTTCATTAATGTGATTAATGAAAGATAAGAAACCTAAGATGTTGTAGAATCAAATTTTAAAATAAAACAGGTAGCTACAGTTCTTGCTTTGCACAGCGGTATATATGATATACCCCGCACCTTATTCGATGAGGAAAGGACCGAGATCCCTTCACCGGGAGTGACTCCTTTAGCAATAACTGGCAGATGCTACAGACTCGGTTTGCTTTTGACTGCTTTTAGGTTTTTGCTTTGCACAGCGGTATATATGATATACCCCGCACCTTATTCGATGAGGAAAGGACCGAGATCCCTTCGCCGGGAGTGACTCCTTTAGCAAAACTAGAAAAGCCTCAAAATCACTCCATTTCAAAACTTCATTTGATTCTACAACGATATCAAGTTCATTACGCAATAGGTTTTCAGAAAAACCTGAGTAGCCCTCCGTCATTTCAGATAGGTTACATATAGTATTCATGCTACATTTGTTGGCTTTCGTCAAGGTGTAGTGTGCGGTAGCTATGTGCTGTTTATCTGCTGCATATGATGCGACTGGATTAGGGTAGTCGTACGGCTTTGTTGGCTTTCGTCAAGGGTCGTGCGGGTGGGTTTGATTCAGTCAAGAAATATACGGGTTGAACTTGACTAGCGGGCTGTGATTTGTTGGCTTTCGTCAAGGTCATAGCACGCTAGGGGCAAAAGCATTATCGGGAATTTCAAGTGTTGAAATTTGCAATGAGATTGCATACCTTCTATGAGATAGTTGGATCCCGATACCCACTGCGAGTAAGAGTTACTCCTGGGAGAGTTTTACACATTGCAATTAGCTGATCAAGTAGGTGTCTAGAAAGGTGTCAACGGGGTTACGCCTCTGGGAAAACGAGGTTTACATTAATTAGGTTCGTGCGAAAGCACGGGGGACCTCCCTCAAAGTACCGACACTGGCCTGGCTGAAAGATTGGCGAACTTGTAGTGTGTAATTAATCCCGGCTAGTCTTTCCTTTTAGGGTTTGAAGGAAGATTTGATAAAAAGCAGTGGGAGCCATCCTGATTAGATAAGATAATAACCAATCTGATCTTGCACGAGCATACGCTAAAGTGTTTTCTTCTCTCTCTCTCCAGGTAGCGACCAGTTCATGCCTTAATCAAGATAATAATATGGATGTATTGACCGAACCCGCATGTTATACTGTGCTGGGGAACGTTGGTTCCGTTCATTCTTATAAGAGTTATAGGAATGAACAGGATATAGGGGAATACCAGGATTCCCATGCCACCCGAATGAAGAAAGTACATGTTGATGCATTTTCTTCGGGTGTGTTCGATACTGAGAACTGTTTCTCCATTTGCTCTACGTCCTGGGTATTAGATACCGGGTCAGGATCCCATATATGTAATCAGTTACATGGGATTAGGAAAGGTAGAGAACTTGGAGAAGGTGATAAAGACATTAGAGTTGGAAATGGTGCAATTGTTGCAGCTAAGACTGTCGGGGAATATCACCTTGTATTACCAACTGGAAATACATTGGTTCTGAACGAATGCTATTACATGCCGAACCTGATATGCAACATTATATCGGTTTCTTTATTAAGCAAAGAAGGATATAATTTTGTATTACAGGACAATGTTATGAACATTTTCCGTGACCAAAAGTTGGTTGGATAAGGCACGTTATGCAATGGTATTTATGTTCTAAATCAATCAACAGTTCTGAGCATAACAAACACACACAAGAGGAAGAGTTCAGAACTGAACGAATCCTACTTGTGGCATTGTAGACTGGGTCACATCAATGTGACACGACTGGCTAAGTTGCATAAGGATGGATATTTGAAACCTTTCGAATTTTCATCTTATGACACTTGCCAGTCATGTCTCAAAGGCAAGATGACCAAAACTCCGTTTACGGGACACGGAGAAAGAGTTACCGAACTCTTGGGACTAATACATAGTGATGTTTGTGGTCCCATGTCTACACATGCCAGGGATGGTTCTTCGTACTTCATTACATTCACTGACGATCTCTCAAGATACGGACATGTGTACTTGATAAGACACAAGTCTGAAGCTTTTGAGAAATTTAGAGAATATAAACAAGAAGTCGAAAACCAAACCACAAAAAGTATTAAAATCCTTCGATCTGATCGAGGAGGTGAATACTTGAGCAATGAATTCCTGGACTTCCTAAAAGAGAATGGGATTCTCTCTCAACTGACTCCTCCATATACACCACAGCACAACGGTGTATCAGAACGGAGGAACCGCACCTTATTAGATATGGTGCGCTCTATGATGAGCACAGCTGAGTTACCTATTTCCTTCTGGGGGTATGCGCTTGAGACAGCCATACATCTATTGAATATGGTCCCCACCAAATCTGTGCCTACCACTCCATATGAGATATGGAAAGGGAAGAGATCAAGTCTTAACTATGTTAAGATATGGGGTTGTCCAGCCTATGTCAAACGACAAAATCCGGACAAACTCGAGGCACGGTCTGTTCTATGCAAATTTGTAGGATATCCCAAGAATTCTCAAGGGTATATCTTCTACCACCCTGAGGAACAAAGAGTGTTTGTTTCTCGGCATGCCACCTTTTTAGAAAAGGAATTTCTTGAAAAAGAGATTAGTGGTCATGAGATAGAACTGGAAGAGGTTCCAGCTGCAGAAGCTACAACAGAAGATCTGGTGGAACCAGAGGATTCCGTAGTTCCCGATGAACCCCAGCCTCTCCGCCGATCTAGTAGGGTTTCTCGTCCACCAGAGAGATACTACGGTTTTCTCATTGACGGTGGAAGCGAGGATTGCATCATGGAGGATGATGACCCAACTAGCTTCGAGCAGGACATCACGAGTGGGGACTCAGTGAAATGGCTGGATGCTATGCGGTCCGAGATGGAATCCATGTACACCAACAAAGTATGGACTTTGGAAGTTGCTCCTGAAGGGGTAAAACCCATTGGGAGCAAGTGGATCTTCAAGAAGAAACTTGGTGTAGATGGGAAAGTGGAGACTTTCAAAGCTAGACTTGTAGCAAAGGGTTTTCGTCAAAGACCAGGTGTGGACTATGACGAGACCTTTTCTCCAGTGGCTATGCTTAAATCCATCCGGATCATGCTTGCCATCGCTGCATATCATGATTACGAAATCTGGCAAATGGATGTTAAGACCGCCTTTCTAAATGGTGATTTAGAAGAGTGCGTGTACATGACTCAGCCAGAGGGCTTCATAGACAGTGGGAGCAGCGGGAAGGTGTGCAAGCTGCTTAAATCCATTTATGGATTAAAGCAAGCATCGCGGAGTTGGAACATCTGCTTTGACGTCGTTATCAAAGAGTTTGATTTCGTCAAAAATCCAGATGAACCTTGTATCTACAGGAAGGTGGCAGAGAGTAAGATTGTCTTCCTCGTATTGTACGTGGACGACATACTCTTGATAGGAAATGATATTCCTATGCTGCAATCGGTCAAGCTCTTCTTATCACAAAGATTCTCAATGAAAGATCTTGGTGATGCCTCCTGCATATTGGGAATCAGGATCTATAGAGATAGATCCAAACGGATTTTGGGATTGTCCCAATCCAGGTACATTGACACCATACTAAAGAGGTTTAGTATGGAAGAGTCCAAGCGTGGGAACTTACCCACGATCTCTGGAGTCACTCTCTCCAAAGAGATGTCTCCCAAGACTGATTTGGAGAGAGCTCGCATGCAAGGGATACCCTATGCTTCGGCAGTAGGCTCTATCATGTATGCGATGCTATGTACCAGACCCGATGTGGCATACTCACTAAGTGTAGTGAGCAGGTATCAAGCTGATCCTGGAGAGAGTCACTGGACAGCTGTGAAGAGCATTCTCAAGTACTTGCGAAGGACTAGAGATATGTTCTTGGTGTATGGTAACGGAGAACTCCAAGTGGAGTCCTTTACCGATTCGAGCTTCCAGAGTGATAAGGACGACTCTAAGTCGCAGTCGGGATTTGTCTTTACCCTTTACGGAGGGGCGGTTAGCTGGAAGAGTTCCAAGCAGGAAACCGTGGCAGACTCGACGATGGAGGCTGAATACATCGCTGCCAACGATGCTGCCAAAGAGGCTGTCTGGATCAAGAAGTTCATTACTGAACTTGGAGTGGTTCCATCCATTGAGCGTCCAATACCTTTGTATTGCGATAACAATGGAGCGGTGGCTTTGGCCAAGGAACCTAGGTCCCATCAGCGATCCAGGCATATTCTGAGGCGGTATCACCTGATCCGGGAGATAGTTGATCGCCGGAAGATCGAGGTCAGGAGAGTTGACACGAAGAACAACACGGCGGATCCACTCACGAAGGCCATTCCCCAGACACAGTTTGAGAGACTCTTCGAGATGCTCGGTATTCGATACTACAGCAGCTGGCCCTAGTGCAAGTGGGAGATTGTTAGTAGTATGTATGCCCTAGAGGCCAGTATTGTACAGATGATGTATATTATATTGGATGCTTGGACATATATAGAGATGACTTTCTTGCTCGATATGATAGTATGCTATCTGGTTACTCTTTATCTTAACATGTACACTAGTCTCTTTATACTGTCTTATAGTTACATGTTGGTAAAGCCCTTAGGATGTGTACTTGACTACCTGGATTATGATGCAGATCATACTAGTGGGGACATGCTAGTCCATAAGTACATCCTTCAAGGTCCCTAGTCGTGGGTGTATCGAGACGGGGCATCGATATACCAGAGTAGACTAGCGTATACGCTTCTCGACCCATGTGATGGGCGATGGATGATCCCATATCCATTGGTGTTTTGACATCAGAGATGGTATACGGGTGCTCGGTGGAGACTGGGTACACTGGACGGACTCGCCGAGAACTCCCAGATGGTATTATACCTCACGTCAGATGGCAGTTCTCAGGTGACACTTGTACAGGTTAGTCTGTAGACCCGAGATCGTCATAGAGTCTTGTGTGATTCCCACTGTGCTTTGATCTCCACCTTACCACGTCCATGAGGGCGTGCAAAACGGTGGTCTTTGGGTACAGTCCTGAGTCACATGGAGGCAATGAGCGATAGGAGGGGTTTCGTCTCTCCCGGTATTGGGGGTTGATGTTGCGCTGTGCTCGATTGGCTGTAACAGGGAAGTCCCTGGCCAGGGCTGATCAGAGATTTGCTGGTAAGTGTTACCAGTAGTTTCTCGACCCGTTATGAGCCTCACATCGGCACGACTTATCGGTTATTGGGGTCTGACGTATACCACCCCTAGATTTGATATGCGACATATCAGACGAAGTGACCGGACTGTATGGTAAGTGTTACTGGTCGGATTCGCAGGAGTGTGAGCGGGCTAGCTCGTCGATCTTCTGATCGCTCAATACCCGGGTGGCCGTTACGTTTAGCAGACCGCTTGCGGCTTGTGGGTGCTTGATATGATCATCATCTGCTACCGGCGTATTGACGAGTCTTTAGAGTCCTACACAGAGGTTTCCTAGCTCAAGCGAAACGAAATAGGAGCGTATATGAGATATGTGCGGGAGCGAGAATAATGCGTGTATGTGATACCGCATTTCATTCTCGCGTTTTATGTTTCGATTGGTTATATGAGATATGACCTAGTTATCGAATCATTGATTCGATAAATCGATGCATTGAATACTAGTCGGTTATGTGCGACATGACCGGATCATTGAATCAAGTGTTGATTTAATGATTTAATGTATAATTATATATTTGATATATTACTTTGCATTAACTAGTATAGGTTCACTTTAAACGGATTTTTCTCACTTGGATTGCACATTGTATATGTGATATACTTTTGTGCACTTTTTGTATCATGTTTGATGATACTTGATCATGTGGTTAAGTGAATAGAATTAAACCATGGTTATTATGATAATTAGGGTTTTGCATATTTATTTGTTTATTCATTTATTTGGATAAAGCTTAAGTGGAGAATGGTGGCATTTCTTGTTTTATGTTGAAACTTCATGAAGCCTTGACTTTATGCAACCATTCTTGTCCACTAGCTTAACCCTAACTCTCCAAACAACCATGGTTGATTCTCTACACTTAACCTTAGTTGGAATTATGATAAGTATAGATTTTTCTTTTCATTTTAAATAACTTATCATAATTCTAGCTCTTCTTCTTCTTCATCTTCAAAAAGAAAAACTTAGATGCCATCAATGGCAACTTGAGTTTTAGTGAGAGAATTCCAAATCTAAAGTGAACCCATCTCCTATTTCTTCACCCTCTACCTCTTGCCAAGTTGTTTTGGGTGTTCTCTTCACAAGTTTCACAACTTTGTGAAGTCGGAGCTTGAACTAGTGCAACCTCGACGTAGATCGTCTTTGACACAAAGCCGACGACCTATTCCGCACGTTATTCCGATGAAGCCGACGAATGAGTCGAGGATTCATGATGGACAGCGAGGGCATGACTACGTGGAGCTAAGGAGGTGGAAATCCGGATCTACAAAGGTTGTAGCATCTAACCTATAGTTAAATAGTTAACTAGTTTTCCGTTTCGCCTAAACATCTAGTCTAAAGATCCATAGTCTAGGGTTTCTCGGCACCATTTTTTTTAAATTGGCATGTCCGATGCCTTGTGAGACCTTACTAGAGTGCCTAGGAACCTTTCACCTAATTGAGTCGGATCGGGAGCGAAGACATCCACCAATCTCATAACTCGAGGGAAGGTGTAGGAGTCATAGCAGTTCGGCCGTTGATGTGACGCGAATGCCCCCAGCACATGCATTTCGATCCAAGATGTGAAGTAATGAAGGGGGAGATTCACAACATCTACACCTGGAGTCGAAGTGTTGGCCGCAACACTTAACCCGTGATAAAGATGCGATAGTCTCACGATACCGACAGCCAACTTTGCCTCTTCAGCTACACGATGGGAGGGATAAAAGACGGAAGCTCTCATAAAGCGTCGGTGTGACGGTATCACAAACCAGCTGAGCCAAAGGTTGATAAAACCAACAAAGAAGGCCTCTTCATCCATGCCGGGAGCCGCAATCAAACCAAAAGGAACGGCTGACAAGATCGGGATGTAAAACTGTGGTAGATCTTCTACTTTAACCAGCAGTCTATCCAGACCAAACCCAAAAGGGTCATCAATGCTCGCAAATTTCGGGACCTCCTTAGATAAAACATCCCCCCGAATGAAGCAGGCGATAAATCTCTTAAAAGTGACACCCTGCCCTTCTGACTTCGCAAACAATCTGTCGAAAATACCCAAGGCCTTGATCAGACTGGGATACTTATGACGGACGGCGGTTTCGGCTGTCAGACCCTCGAGCATAGCCGGTATGGTGGAGAAAATATATTCATCAGGAGGCAGTAGTTCCTCATAATGCTCCCCCCTAATGGGCAATCCTGAAATCTCATGGAATTCATCCAATGAGATAGACACCTCTCAATCCCCTAGCAGGAAGGTGTTGGTGGACAGATTTCACTGGTTCAAGAAGGATTTGATCCACCAAACGTGAGGAGCATGGTAATGAAAGAGCGATGCATATACCGCCTGATATAGTCCATCCTTCTGCAGTCTTGTGCGGTGGGCAGAAAGAATATAACGAGCCCAAATAAGGTAGCCCACTGGGTGCCAGGGGGTGATACCCACTTTATAAACCTGCCCCCAAGGTCGAGCTTCACCTTGGAAAATCCGATGCCCCAAGATGTCTATAGCTGGCAGGGGCTGGTTAGGTATCCCAGAGGTAGAGGGCTCTAACCGGCCCGAAAGAGTCCAATTGGTCACTTTCACTGCAAAAACAGTCCGTGGGCGTTCCATCGGCAATATAAGACGAAGAGGCTCCATCGGATCCCCGCAAATAAAACTTCGACGACCACGGATGATATGACCGTACCAGGTTCCCTACAAAAGCAGGTTGGTGCAATCCGGGTCATGAGCCCTAATCATTGCCATCACTTCTTCGTCAGACGGTGATTGAGGAAAAGCAGCCTCTGAGCGGGTAAAAGAAAAGTATGGAAGAGAAGCCATTGTTCCTGAAATAAGAGAAGGGAAAACTGTTAATGAAACCTACACGTGCATATATATATATATATATATATATATATATATATATATATATATATAGACAATGGAAGAAAACGACAAGCAACTTATCCCATGGGACCATTGACTGCAAAACTCATGGGCCCCACAAAATCAATATGGCGACTCACTAATGATGAGGAAGGGTAGTCATTATGAGAACAAAAGGAAGATTCTCAATAAATGAATAGTGGAGTTCAAACATCTCTGCACATTTCCCCAAGGAAAAGCCCATCATGAACTCTGTGTAAATCAAACAGAACCTCTCCTAATTTTTTTTTGTCAAAAACAACTGAGGATAAAAATCCTAAGAGGTCTTCTTATTGGAACTAAGTTCTCTGAGGGAATTAAATTCCTTTTGAACAGAGGAATTAAATTCCAAGAAAATTTTCAGAGCTGAGCTCTTTGGAATGGAATTAAATTCCAGAAAAAAACAAGTACCATCATCAATCCCCTAAGCGCAGAAAAACGCCTAACATTGGGGGCTTACTACCTAAAGATCGTGCATTCTTAGAACTTTGAAAGATGAGTTTTTATTTAAGGGAAAAAACGTTGGTGTGGATTTAAAATCCAAAGAGAATTTTATAAAAAGTTCCTCGGTCGTTCAAGATCCTTATCTGAAAAAGGACTCTTTTTTGTTGACAGAGTTAAACTCTGGATTTTGTTTTGTTGAACAGAGAACTGAGCTCTGAGGAAGAGAATTAAATTCTCAAAGAAATGAAGAAAGAAGAAGATGAAGGAATGGAGGCGTTACTGAAGAGACCCTTGCATTTATAAGACATGATAGGAAACGGTTCATCTTCCCCGTTCCCTAGGCAAATCTAATAGCCACAAAGGTGACAGCGTTGCACTCATGTGCAAACACGTGAGAACAACACTGTGGGGGCATTTTTTCCCTCATGAGAACTGAATAAAATACAAATAAAGCGGTAAGAAAAACCCCTAAAGAGGGCATCACGTGCCCATACGTGATCGGGCCTCACGTAAGGACACGCGACCTTTTATGGGCAAAGTCTATAGGCGCTGAAATAAACAATTAGAGATACTTAATCAGTGGGGTCACGTGCTAACACGTGATGGGTTCCTAAGCCCTCTGAACTAATATAATTAAATTCTAATTAAATGCTTAATCAGTGGGCCCACGTGCCAACACGTGATGGGTTCCTAAGCCCTATGAACTAATAAAATTAAATTCTAATTAAATGCTTAATCGGTGGGGTCACGTGTCAACACGTGATAGACTCTTAAACTCTCTGAACTAATAGAATTAAATTCTAATTAAAAGGAATCAAAAACCCTAATTGGAAAAATGTTTCCCTAGATCTTTCCAAACAAAAAAGATTGCACTCTATAAAAGGGAGCACCGTTGGATTAAAAATCCAATGGTGATTAAAAATCACCAATTTATAGAAAGATTCTATACAATAAAATATTTTCCTAAAATCTGTCATGAACAATAGATAAAATATCTTTTGGATTAAAAATCCAATTGTGAATAAAATTCACCGAGTGATCTAAAAGATCATGTTGGTTATAAAGTCAATTAAAATCTCTTAATGAGAGATTAGCTGAACAAACTGATTCTTTTCTTTCTGCTATAAATAGGAGCCAAGAAGAAAAGAGAGAGGAGGGGGGTTACAAAAAAGAGAAGAGAGAATACAACAGAGAAAAATAGAGAAAAAGATCTCTTGAGAGAGAAAAGAAACTCTAGGTAAGAGAAGGAAGAAGATCATTCTATAAGCTCCCATAAAAAAAGAGAATTTAATTCTCAAACCAAGAGTTTAACTCTTCTAAATAAGAACTCGGTTCTTCCTATGGTTGAAGATCTGTAGAAGCAGATCTCCCCATAAGTTGAAAATTTAATTCTCATCGGGGAGATTCTGCCATGCAGATCCAAAATTTAGAGGGAGGATTGCGTTTAAAGAATTTAATTCTTTCAGACAGAGGAATTTAATTCCACTAAATAAAACTGGGGTTTAACCCTATAAAAGAATCTAATTCTTAAACAAGGGATTTAACTCCCCATGCACGTAAAGAGATCACTACCCAAACATGATCACATGTTCCCACGTGACCATCCGTGTTGAACGAGAGAAAATAACTAAGATCAGGTCATGTGCTCCCACGTGACCCCTGAACAAGCCCTTCAGAAGAAAAGGGGGGAATAAACCCAAGGTAGTTCCTATTTTAGGGTGCCTCACGTGACATCACGTGACCCCTTAATAGTGCTTAGCACTTTTTCACAAGTGAATAAACCCAAAGGAGCAGCGCCAACTTCAAGCACCTCATGTGACCCCACGTGAGCGCTTCATATCTTCAGTGTTTAACACTACTTCAAACACCTCACGTGACCTTACGTGAGCGCCTCAAACTTTCAGTGTTCAACACTACTTCAAACACCTAACGTGACCTCACGTGAGCGCCTCAAACTTTCAGTGTTTAATACTACTTCAAGCGCCTCACGTGACCCCACGTGAGCGCTTCATATCTTCAGTGTTTAACACTACTTCAAACACCTCACGTAACCCCACATGAGTGCTTCATATATTTAGTGTTTAACACTACTTCAAGCGTCTCACGTGACCCCAAGTGAGCGCATCAAATTCTTAGTGTTTAACACTACTTCAAGCGCCTCACATGACCCCACGTGAGCGATTCATATCTTCAGTGTTTAACACTACTTCAAACACCTCATGTGACCTCACATGAGCGCCTCAAACTTTCAGTGTTTAATACTACTTCAAGCATCTCACGTGACCCCACGTGAGCGCTTCTTATCTTCATTGTTTAACACTACTTCAAGCGCCTCACATGACCCCACATGAGCGCTTCATATCTTCAGTGTTTAACACTACTTCAAGCATCTCACGTGACCCCACGTGAGCGCATCAAATTCTTAGTGTTTAACACTATTTCAAGCGCCTCACGTAGGAGAACGTGAGTGCTGATCATACACTAGTGTTTAACACTATGAGAGGCCAATCTTAGCCCATGTTAGCTAAGTCTCCCAAAGCCAAAACCTTGTTTTTAACCGAGCCCTAATTATGTTCAGGACTTTCAAAATTGATCTCGGATGGCATTCAAAGTAATGTTCATCCCATTCCTTCTCAATCTGGCATTTGGTTCAAGGGTACATCTCTTCGCTCCTCTGATATTTGTCGTTGTAATCCTTCAACGTCTTCAGAGAGATGACGGGTCCTGACAATCAGACATTCTATGGACTATGGGGTCCTTAAACTCATGGACTAAGATGTCCTTAAACTTTACAGACTATGATGTCTCTAAACTATCATGGACTGTGGGGTCCTTAAACTCATGGACTAAGATGTACTTAAACTTTACAGACTATGATGTCTCTAAACTACCATGGACTGTGGGGTCCTTAAACTCATGGACTAAGATGTCCTTAAACTTTACAGACTATGATGTCTCTAAACTATCATGGACTGTGGGGTCCTTCAACTCATGGACTAAGATGTCCATAAACTTTACAGACTATGATGTCTCTAAACTACCATGGACCGTAATGTCCTTAAACTAATTATAGACCGCAACGTCCCTAAACTAAACCCTACAGACTATGATGTGTCTAAACTAGACTATGATGTCTTTAAACTCTATAGACTATGATGTCCTTAAACTTATGGACCGCAATGTCCCTATACTAAAACAATGGAGCCCAAATGCTCTTTTGTTGGATCTAAACGATCGTGTTAAGTATATCTTAGTCTAAAATTAGACTAACGCATCCTTAACAACCATTTAAGTTGATCTTAATCTCAAACGAGATTAACGATCCTTAAATCAATCCAATTACAGATCCCTCAACTGACATTGGTTCAAGGGTGCATATCTTCATACCTCTGATATATGTCGTTGTAACTCTTCAACGTCTTCAGAGAGCTGGAGGGTCCTGACAATCAATAAACCCAATGGACCGCAATGTCCCTAAACTAAAACAATAGAGCCCAGATGCTCTTTTGTTGGATCTAAATGATCCTGTTAAGTTGATCTTAGTCTAAAATTAGACTAACGTATTCTTAAAAACGTTTAAGATGATCTTAGTCGCAAATGAGATTAACGATCCTTAAACCCAACCCAAACCCAAATCTAAGAAAATACAGATTTGGACTAATCTACGCTCTACGGGCGACAACATAAATTAGTCTCCGTATACAATCCATGGGCAACCAAAAACAAAACAAACACACACGACACGAAGTGACCATCTAGAGAAGGAGAAAGTGGTTACCGCGATGCGGTAGCGTAATTAACTGCATGGGCTTGCGCCTGCAGGGAAGAGCGTCCCCACAATCAAAACCCCCTCAACGAGGGGGAATCTGACGAAGTCTGCTACATCGGCCGCATCCGTTTAAACCTTCAATACATGGTGCCATAAATCAACTTGGCATCTTCGGAGAGGAGGAAGGATAGCACCAAATAGCATCTGCCCCCAAAATTCAGGCCGGACGTCCCAACGTCCCTGTCGCTTCTTTCGGCGGAGAACAACCATGGTTCGTGTTATTTCAAATGCCAAACTGTATGACTCGTATATCTAATGTACATTCCTTATTATTGTGTTTACTATTCATTTTCCGTATATTCTTACTATTCGCATCGCATTGCATGCTTAAATGTGTTTTCGTAGTTATCATGAAACCCATGTTGTCAGGACACCAACACCATTACCGATGATGCGTATGCTCCACGTACACTTGTTTGCCGGATCACACACATCATCATCTGTAATTTCCATGTCACGTACACATTAGAAGTAGTACTTCATTGATATAACCTGTTAGCTGGTAGCTTCAACATATTATTAGTATGCTTGCTTTCATGTGTTAAATTAGATATTGCATTCGTTTACTTAGATATCTATGCATGTCTATATTCATTTGTTATCCAATATTATGGGGCTGTATGCTGGTAATTCATTATTTATTTACTCTCGAGTTTTGGATTTCAGATTTTTCATGAGATTTCTGGATTTGGAGAAACCGCAAGGATTTTATAAACTCATTATCATTTCTAAAAATAGAAATTATGGTTTTCTCGTGATATGATTTGAGAGGTGTCCACCATGAGTTTTCTCGGCTCGTGAGCGATATCATACACCCGATTCGAGGAGGAGAAGGAACCGTCTATGGGTTCATGGTGGACCCGGTGAGGTAACCCAGAGCAAGAAGGTCGCAAATGATGGCGTTGAGCCTGGCAGGGGAGCACTACCGACCAGTTATTTGTGACGCGGCGGTTATCCGGAGGATACCGACATTATCGTGAGATATTTATGATTTGGGCCGGTCCGGATTGCCGGAGCCCGGGGCCAGTTCGGATTGCCGGAGCCCGAGATATTGGATATTGGGATATATGTTTTGTGTCGATGCTTGACACGGATTCTATGTTGATTTAATTGATGATACCTTGATTTTTATATACAGAAATCTCACTAAATTAAGAAAACAGTTTTCTCATTCATAATGTATTCTGTTTTCATTTGTAATGCATTCATACATCATATATATGATATGTTTCTACCGGAGGCACTGACACGAGCACTTAGTACTACACTATAGTATATGTATACCTCGCCATTATTAGATGCTTCAGGCTATAGTATATTGAGGATATATTATTGGTATGACCTAGGATAGAGTCATACATACGATTTCTGCTCGGTGATGTTTTCTACTCACGAGTTGGCAACTCACCCCCGTTGTGCCATAGTTTCTTGTAGGTTCTTCCGTACAGGTTCATTGCGGCTTACTGGCACACTGCTCCTTTCCGGGTGATTGCTTTGGTAGGTGGGTTCACTCGCATCGTGACCACCATTGTATTTTATTTATATTCAGTTGTATCTAGAAACTCTATCAACAAGACTTGTATTATTGATAGACTTAGAAGACTAATGTTTATTCTTTCGACCTTAGAGTCGCGCTTGTATTATTATGGTTTTCTGGTGGTTATTGGTTTTCTTCTAAGTTTTGATCATCGCCCTTCGGCATTGTATATTATATTTCTTGCATGGTTGTGTCCGCCATTTGGCGAAGTGCTAGCTCCCGCTTGGGGATGCCTTTATTCATCATTTATAAATATTTCATGAGTTGTACCCGTTTGGGGCCAGTATTTACAAAGGAGACTCTGCCGAAATTTTCGGGAAAAATATGACGTTGTTTTTAAATGTTTAATGACACTTATTTATTAAAACCACTTGATTTAAACAAGTTTTCCTTCACTTCTTATTTAAAATGGTTTAGATTTCTGGGCTTTTGGCTTACTTGAATTAGGTGGGGTCCTATAGACTTCACATGATTCAAGTGCCAGTCACGTTCTATTTCGGGTCGTGACAAAGTTGGTATCAGAGAGCTAGGTTTAACCTTGGTTCGAGTCTATGTTTGACTATGCGGAGTCTATGGCGTATATTTATATTCGGAACCTAGACTAGATCGAGGGGGTATTAGACCCGAACTTTCGTCACATAGGTTGACCTTGGTTGATAGAGTGGGTGACTTAAGTAGAGTGACATACCGTGTGTATGTTCAGCGGCATACTTACGATACGCTACTCCGCTTAAGAAGCCTTAGGATGTACATTTCTTTGCACGGTATTATATTCATTCCTATGATCTACCTCATCGGTATCAGTTGGTGGTTGTTTACCACGATTGCACGGGCAGAGAGAGCTGCGGCTAGAGTTGCGGTCAGCATGAGCTCGTCTTGGACAAAGACTGACCAGGGCGTAATTCCGGTGACACACGATTGCATTGATGTGTCGTTTTATTATGTTTTTCGCGCCATGAGCGTTTTATGGATTGATTTACTAAAATTTCTCGAACGTGCTGATCAGCACCAGAGGATTGGGACACTGCTAGAGGCCGGTTAGAATGTCATGACCGTTAATGTATCGTCCATTCTGAGGATTGAGGCACTGTTCAACGTGCGGACGAATGAGCCAGCTGTTGCTGCGAATGACAAGATATCGCCCCAGATGTTTGAAGCTAATGCAGCACGGGTTGTACTTAGAGATATGATAGAAGATCGCTAGTCACACAAGGATGAATGACTAGGACTTGTGGTTAGTTGCATACCCGATACAAGGTCATCAGATTGATTGATTCCAGCTTGAGAAGACTTCACGCAGGTACGTTGAGAGTCGATAGAAAATGATCGAATGTCAGAAACCCATTTTTCTAATTTTAAGGTATTCGGAAAAACATGCAAGTAATTCTGTGAACCCTCTAGAAGAATGAAACCCTAACTCGACATAATGACCATGGAAACGCTTTTGAACCTTAGGGTTTGCGGTAGTTCCGCGGTGCCATTAATGAGGCTTGGGTTTGCCCTTCTACGGCTGGTCCATAGGTACTGTAGCATGTACTGGATATTATTAAACTGTACTCAAGAGTTGAGCTCTCGGGGAATTATGGGACTTTGACGAATCGATCGAAAAGTTCGAGGTTGTCCGGATATCATGTGATGGGATACATTACTTGGAGACTCTAGATATGAGTATAGCCGTTGTAGCGTAGTCCATACAGCTACGAAGAGACGAGTCCGAATCAGTTGACATTAGAGAAAAGTGGAGTAAGATGTTCGTATGAGATTTTGATGAGATGACGTTCCACTCCGTTGACATCAGAGATGTGATACGCATGCAGAGGCGTTGAATATGGATATATCTTCCAGAAGGAGTTGTGATGAGTATGCAGCCGTTCCGGAACAAGAAATAGATTTAGTAAAAGGTGATAGCTTCCGGGCAGTTCAGCAGAAACGAGACTTGGGAGAGACCCCGACAGATCTTTCTGGAAATACTAAACGAGAAGACTTGGACCCAGAATTGGTCGTATTATGCACACCCAGTAGGCCAGAGTTCGGCATCATCGACAAGACATGTTATGAGTGACCATGATAGTTGGCCAGAGATCTTTAGAGGACGTGCCAGAGCGGAACTATTTCCGTCATCATTTCCATATTGGGCCGTTGAGCCAAGAAGTTATGCAACTGGCAATTCGCAGTGAGAGACGAGAGACTAAGGGCACAAGACGCCAGACCATGAAAATGAGGCAAGTAGATATCTTGCTCTGCTAGCTGTGGAAGCACCGACACCTTCTCGACTTTGAAGGAAGGACATATTGACGACTGTGTTAACGGTTTGCGATTTGGTGATTCGAATATCACATGTCCGTCATTTTGGATTTCGGTGTTTTGGGCAATTTATTTGCATGATTGAGATTTTGTGCACCACAGTTGCACATGATTCGTATTTCTATGTATCAGTTGTACTGATTTTCGTTTTGTGGAGACCCATTGCACCTGATTTTGATTTCATACCCTCCGATATATTCGATTTTGAATTCATGCATAGGGGTCGCACACGATTTTGACTTATGTATTTGGTGTAAGGTACGCGAGCTTTCCGTACCTTGATATGATTTTTGTGCATGCAGATGCACGCGTTTATGAGTTTATATACCACGGTATACCTGATTTTGGTTGAGATATGTTATATACCGTCGATTTCGATTGCGATATTCGATATTTGTTTTCATGCACCTTGTGCACTTGAGTTGGATTTTTGCGCATACTTGGAGCGCTTGATGCGATTTTGGTGCACACCAGATGCACTAAATCGGGATTCTTCGTGCATATCAGATGCACCTGATATTGTTGCCAGGCACACACTGTTGCCCTTGACCAGTGTTTTTATACACACCCGTTGCACTTACATTTTGTTTCTGTGCACATGTACAGCACATTCGTTGATTTCGATTTTTGTGCGCACCAGACGCAGGTGTCATTATTACATTTACTATTGAGTATGATTTCATTTGAGCAGTGCGCTTTTATGATATTTACTATTTGGTATAGTAGCTGAGCAGGACTAGTCAGAGGATAGTACCTGAATATGTTTTTGAATGCATCGATAGATATCGAAGGGGTTTCCGAAAAGGAGCTACAGTCTCGATATTTTTCCTATGTGTCCGAGATGACACGAAACATGTTACAAAGGAAACCCTTCTAAATTATTTTCAAAACGGCGGGACGTGTATATTAAACAAATGATATATATATATATATATATATATATATATATATATATATAGTTATTTTCTTACAATAAACGTCCGCTACTTGTGCCGTGATGCGCGCATCGCACAGCGACTTGAAAAAATGTTTGGCATACATTGCTTTCAGAGGATTTGACAAGTTTACAACGATGCGTACTATGTACATATTTTAGTCTTGAGTATATCATGTTGGTTTTCATATTGGATTTTGACATTTGTACCTTCCCCGTAACTCCGATGATTGCGGGATGCTTGACGGAGTTTTGATTTTGAGTTATATACTCGTTTTTCTTGCGCGTGCATTGCGCTTCGATGTGTTTTATGTATGATTTCAGAGCCCCGACGACTTGATCATTTTACTGAAATGTTTTAGTATTTGAGCGGTTTAAATTTAAATTTGGGGACCGAATTTATTTAAGGGGGGGAAGACGGTAACATTTCAGAAAAATAAAATATTGTTTTGGAAATTTATATAATTGAATAATAAATATTATGAATATTTTTATGTGTGGAGATTAGTTTTAAAGGTTATGGTACAATTAAATACCGATAAATTGGGAAATATTTGGAAGTTTATGTTAATTATTGATTTTGAAAGAGATTATAAGAATGGAGCATTCATAGATTTCTTATAATTAATTATATTCAATATTAATGCTAAACTTGATTAGATTTCACTGATCTTGCATTAAGCTTAATTTTTGCATCATGACATGCAACAAAACTTGTTTCATTTTTGAACCATGGCATCTTGTTTTCTTTTATATGCATATGGATTTTTATGTGGTTTTGGGTTTAAAAAGAAAAGAAAAGAAAAGAAAAGAAAATGGAAATGAATAAAGAAATGGGTATGGGCATGAGAGAGAAGAGAGAGAGAGGTGAGGGTTCTTTGACCTTGGTCTCATTCCTATATCCCCTTCATTCCCCTTCTCCTTCCTCACTCCCATGGCTGCCCTCTCTCCTCCACCTCCTCCTACACCTCACAATAACCCCCAAAAATGCACCAAACACTTATTTCCTTTCACAAAAAGCATGCACAAGCTCACTACAAGTATGGGGAACCAAGAAAAATGGGATTTTGAGCATTTTGAGCAACTCAAGAAAATTCTTGAGTTGCCAAATGAGATAATTCTTTCATCATTAGTGTAGTAATCCACTTCCTTTAGCATATATACATGTTTAGAATTTGTTTAGCAAGGTTTTGTGACTTTTGAAAATTCTAGATGAGGGTTAGGATTTGATTTGAATTGAGATGGTGCAATTGAGGTGTAATTAGTGACTAGAACCCCCCTTTTGTGATAAAACCTAGATCAAACTGAGCCGAGAACCTGAAACCCAAAATCTGAAACTTTTCGTATCGGTTTGTGAACTTTTATTCCTACAGGGAATCTGGATAACCTGAGACTTTTACTAGAAAGACAAGCAACTCCATTAACCTAATTAAGACCCTACGAGACCACCCTGTGAAACGAGCCCACTCCGAGCATGCAAAACCGAGCAGGCCGGTTTTCCAGGGTATGTGACCGGACAAGTGGTGGAGTTTGGTGCCTGGGTTTCTTCTGTAGCTCTTATGCCCCCTATACAACACCCCAGTGCTGTTTGTTTAGCCCAATTTCACCTGAACAAAAATCTGGAGCAAGTTTTCAAAGTTGCTGTTTTTGTTTCGTGGTTTTCAATAACTTGGTTTTGGTATTCGAACTGTGGATTTGATCGTTGGACGTTTGTACATCAACGATGAGGGATTTATGATTGTTTTCGTATGCGTAGGCTATAGGTTCTAACCTATAGGCGCCTCGTGTGTCGTTTTGGTTTTGAATTGGACGTGTTGATGCGATACGATGTGTTATGACATGTAGGTACCTCCGCGTGAACTTCGGGACGACAAGAAAGGGCAAGGAGGCATCGACTTCGGTAAGTAAGGATCAAGGTGAGTAGAAATATATCTACGGGAGAAGTCGGGTGGATGGCGTATAGTACCCCCGCAATTTCGTAGTGTAGCACATGAGTGCATTATGTTATATATTATATGTGTTTGTGAAACATGGATATATAGTAATAGGGGCCTTAGGAGATCATGGGATAGTGTTAGAATATTAGAAGTTAGTGTTTTTGATTAAATTCTTGGTTACGAAACCCTAGAATAAAGTTTGGCACACATGCACACGCACACACGCATACATTTGATTTTCTTATGCGTATATGGGGATATATATACATATATGTATGTATACACACACACACACACACATATACACGGATGATGAGGATAGTATATGATCCTTGGAGATAGTCGATGTGATGGGCATGATGCCGGAAGATCGGTGATGTGATTTGGGGTCATGTTATGTTATACTACATGATAGTATAGTGGATCGATGGGCAATGTATTTTATACACACGCGGATATATGTTGATGGTATCGGTATGTACTAGACTTAGATCGGTACCCTAGTTCATGATATTATTATGATGATACCATATGAATAATGTGATAAATGTGATAGTTGACCCGTACCGCGATTTTGGATGTCATACGATGGATTTACCGTACGAAATATAATTATGATAATTGATCCGCACTCTTGACTCGAGAATGTCGTATTATTTAATTTATCGTATGTGACGCTATTAAGGCGGGATCACCGACTACTAGATGTATCGACTCGGACTTAGGTGGATTTCCTTACCCTTTTGATTAGTCTCTTAGATTTGTCATGTGGTTTACTTAGTAGATGTTAGATTGGGCTCGAGTTAGACTGGGCTTGAGTCATACTTATTTCCAAACTAGCGAATCGTGAGTATTTTAAGATAGGCCAAGGGATACTGCGGATATTTCAAAGGACGTATCTTTTCTTAAAAACACCATAGCCCATATTTTCTAAACACCACGGTTCGTGTTATTTCAAATGCCAAACTGTATGACTCGTATATCTAATGTAGATTCCTTATTATTACGTTTACTATTCATTTTCCGTATATTCTTGCTATTCGCATCGCATTGCATGCTTAAATGTGTTCTCGTAGTTATCATGAAACCCATGCTGTCAGGACACCAGCATCATTACCGATGATGCGCATGCTCCATGTACACTTGTTTACCGGCTCACACACATCATCATCAGTAATTTCCATGTCATGTACACATTAGAAGTAGTACTTCATTGATATAACCTGTTAGCTGGTAGTTTCAACATATTATTAGCATGCTAGCTTTCATGTGTTAAATTAGATAATGCATTCGTTTACTTAGATATCCATGCATGTGTATATTCATTTGTTATGCAATATTATGGGGCTGTATGCCGATAATTCATTATTTATTTACTCTTGAGTTTTGGATTTCGGATTTTCCATGAGATTTCTGGATTTGGAGAAACCGCAAGGATATTATAAACTCATTATCATTTGTAAAAATAGAAATTACGGTTTTCTCGTGATATGATTTGAGAGGTGTCCACCATGAGTTTTTTTGGCTTATGAGCGATATCATACACCCTATTCGAGGAGGAGGAGGAACCGTCTGTGGGTGCATGGTAGACCCGGTGCGGTACCCTGGGGCAAGATGGTCGCAGATGATGGCGTTCAGTCTAGCAGGGGAGCACTACCGACCGGTTATTTATGATGGGTTGGATATCCGGAGGACACCGACGTTGTCGTGAGATATTTATGATTTGGGTCAGTCCGGATTGCCGGAGCTTGGGGCCAGTCCGGATTGCCGGAGCCCGAGATATTGAGACATTGAGGTATTGAGATTTATGATAGGGGCCAGTCCGGATTGCCGGAGCCCGAGATATTGGATATTGGGATATATTTTTTTGTGTCGATACTTGACACGGATTCTATGTTGATTTCATTGATGATGCCTCGATTTTTATATACAGAAATCTCACTAAATTAAGAAAACAGTTTTCTCATTCATGATGTATTCTATTTTCATTTGTAATGCATTCATATATCATATATGTGATATGTTACTACCGGAGGCACTGACGCGAGCACTTGGTACTACACTATAGTAGATGTATACCTCGCCATTATTAGATACTTCAGGCTATAGTATATTGAGGATATATTATTGGTATGACCTAGGATAGAGTCATACATGCGATTTTTGCTCGGTGATGTTTTCTACTCACGAGTTGGAAACTCATCCTGTTGTGCCACAGTTTTTTGCAGGTTCTGTCGTACAGGTTCATTGCGGCTTGCTGCCACACTGCTCCTTTCCGGGTGATTGCTTTAGTAGGTGGTTCGCTCGCATCGTGACCACCATTGTATTTTATTTATATTCAGTTGTATCTAGAAACTCCATCAACCAGACTTGTATTATTGATAGACTTAGAAAACCAGTGTTTATTCTTTCGACCTTAGAGTTGCGCTTGTATTATTATGGTTTTCTGGTGGTTATTGGTTTTCTTCTGAGTTTTGATCCTCGCCCTTCGGCGTTGTATATTATATTGCTTGCGTGGTTGTGTCCGCCATTTGGCGAAGAGCTAGCTCCGCTTGAGGATGCCTTTATTCATCATTTATATATATTTCATATGTTGTACCCGTTTGGAGCCAGTATTTACAAAGGAGACTATGCCGAAATTTTCAGGAAAAATATGACGTTGTTTTAATATTTAATGCCACTTATTTATTAAACCACTTGCTTTAAAAAAGTTTTCCCTCACTTCTTATTTAAAATGGTTTAGATTTCTGGGCTTTTGGCTTACTTGAATTAGGTGGGGTCCTATAGACTCCACATGATTCAAGTGCCAATCACGTGCTGTTTCGGATCGTGATAAAGTTGGTATTAGAGAGCTAGGTTTAACCTTGGTTCGAGTATATGTTTGACTATGCGGAGTCTAGGGCGTATATTTATATTCGAAACCTAGACTTGACCTTACGGAACTTAGACTTGGTCGAGGGGTATTAGATCCGAACTTTCGTCGCATAGGTTGACCTTAGTTGATGGAGTAGGTGACTTAAGTAGAGTGACATACCGTGTGTATGTTCCGCGGCATACTTACGATACGCTACTCCGCTTAAGAAGTCTTACGATGTACATTTCTTTGCACAGTATTATATTCACTCCTATGATCTATCCTCATCGGTATCAGTTGGTGGTTTTTGTTACCACGATTGCACGGGCAGAGAGAGCTGCGGCTAGAGTTGCGGTCAGCATGAGCTCGTCTTGGACGAGGACTGACCAGGGCGTAATTCCGGTGACACACGATTGCATAGATGTGTCGTTTTATTGTGTTTTTCGCACCATGAGCATTTGATGGATTGATTTTACTAAAATTTCTCGAACGTGCAGATCAGCACCAGAGGAATGGGCCACTGCTAGAGGCCGGTTAGAATGTGATGACCGTTAATGTATCGTCCATTCTTGAGGATTAAGACACTGTTCAGCGTGCGGACGAACGAGCCAGCTATTGCTGCGAATGACAAGATATCGCCCCAGATGTTTGAAGCTAATGCAGCACGAGTTGTACTTAGAGATATGATAGAAGATCACTAGTCACTCAAGGATGAATGACTAGGACTTGTGGTTGGTTGCATACCCCGATGCGAGGTCATAAGATTGATTGATTCCAGCTTGAGAAGACTTCACGCGGGTACGTTGAGAGTCGATAGAAAATGATCGAATGTCAGAAACCCATTTTTCCAAGTTTAAGGTATTCAAAAAAACATGCAAGTAATTCTGTGAACCCTCTAGAAGAATGAAACCCTAACTCGACATAATGACCATGGAAAAGCTTTTGAACCTCAGGGTTTGCGGCAGTTCCGCGGTGCCATTAATGAGGCTTGAGTTTGCCCTTCTACGGCTGGTCCATAGGTACTGTAGCATGTACTGGATATTATTAAACTGTACTCAAGAGTTGAGCTCTCGGGGAATTATAGGACTTTGACTAATCGATCGAAAAGTTCGACGTCGTCCGGATATCATGTAATGGGGTACATTACTTAGGAGACTCTAGATATGAGTATAACCATTGTCGCGCAGTCCATACTGTTGGAGATAGTGCCCTCATAGTCAATTATTGGATCGCAGGTACGTGATTGCAATGATTGCGGAGGACCTATCCCGGTAGCACAGTCTTACTCGAGATGATAGTATGCTATCTGGTTTGCCTTTATCAGTCGTGTACATGTTCAGGTGACTGATTGCATGTTACACTTTGATAGAGCCCTTAGGATCTTGCTTTACTACCAACAGTATGATGGCGATCATATACGTGAGAGTTGGGTAGTTTATATGCATATCCTTAATTGTGGTCCCTAGTCGTGGGAGTTTCGAGACAGAGCATCGATACTCCGGAGTAGACTAGTGTGTACAGTCGAGACCCCGACGAGGGGCGGTGGCCGGTCTCACAAGCCACTGGTGTCAGTTGGATCACCTAAGATGTATACAGGTGCTCATTGGGTTATGAGTACACCGGACAGGACTCGCCGGGAATCTGCTAGTTAGTACTATACATATCGTCAGATAGCAGTTCCCTGGTGACATGTGTACAGGTTAGTTCATCGACCTGAGGTCGTCATTTGTCTCGTGTGAGTTCCCACTGTGCTTTGATTTCTACCCTACCACGGCTCAAAGGAGTCGTGCAAACAGGTAGTTTTTGGGTACAGTCCCGAGCCATATGGAGGCACGTGAGCGGATCGGCAGGGGATTCGTCTCTCCCGGTATTGGGGGCGAGGTCGTGCTGTGTCTAGGAGAGCCATTACACAAAGTCCATGGCCATGGCAGGAGATTTACTGGTAGGTACTCCAGTAGTATCTCAGGGTGTTATTGGGCTTCACTCCGACACGACTTATACTGCTATTGGGGGTCTGACGTTACTAGCCCCCTAGGCGGATATGCGATACTCATTGACGAACGGACCGGACTGTATATACATTGTCACTGTTAGGCTCAGTAGGGTTTTCGGAGGAGTTCGCTCATCGGTCTCCCTTGAGTTCGCTTCTCGGCCACCCTTGAGGTCAGTCCGTGGGCAGCCGTTACGCATTGCTAGTGCCGCTGACGGTTTGTGGTTAAACCCACTGCCAGGGTACTGACGAGTCATTAGAGTCCCCCACAGACAGTTTCCCAAGTTCGGGCGAAACGTTGTAGAGGCCGTATGGTTTTATGGCAGGGTTCGGAAAATGCACGTGCGTTTACGCACGTGTTATTTTTCGGGCAGATAATACTGGTCGGCTTTGGTTTAAGCCGGATCCGAGTATTATATTGAGTAGGTATAATATCTTTGTCTCAGTTGCATTTGTATTTGGTCGTAATACAAATGCGGGTATATTTATACTGTTTCGGGGTTATCCTGAAAGTCGTTTCAGGATCACTTTTGGAAGTTGCCAGTTTCCAGTTTTCTATCAGCCGTCTTTTAACATTTGGTTAAAGACGGGTTTATCTTTTCTT
Organism: Agapanthus africanus; assembly: GCA_030015575.1. Classification (NCBI taxonomy): domain Eukaryota; kingdom Viridiplantae; phylum Streptophyta; class Magnoliopsida; order Asparagales; family Amaryllidaceae; genus Agapanthus; species Agapanthus africanus. The sequence goes on along the minus strand of JASDDO010000019.1, from coordinate 911,567,149 downwards.
GAGATGAGTGTGGATTCTTCTAGAAGATTCTAGATGAGGTGACTAGGATTATTGGTGTTGAGTTTTTATTGGTTGCATTTAAGGGTTCATTAATGCATGATGACTAGGTTTGTGAGTCATGCTTTAACCTTAATGCTTTTTGTTTTGATTAAGATCTTTTCATACATGATAAGCTTCATGATGTGGTTACCCCCCCTCTCCTACGGTCACCCCCCTCTCTTTATATAAGGCCGGCCCCCTCCTCTCTCTCTTATGGTTGTTGATTTCATTTGTAGAAAAAGATTATGATAGTTTGGGGTGTATGGAATTTACAGCTCTTTTCATTCCATCACCCGATTTCCACGGCAACTTCATTAACCGATCGTCCACGGACTTGGACGAAGTGAGACAAAGTCATCTACTCATTCTCTACATCAATCTTGGTCGTCTCTTTTAGCAAACTTGACGATTGAGTTGCCTCGAGTCAGAGGCGGGAGCCCGTTTAAAGAACCGATCATGTGGTGTCACCTCGACGAGGAGATCGGAGATCGACGAGATCGGAGCAGCCGCAACGGAGTGTGGGATGATGGTTGAAGAACGAAGGACTCGGATCGTTCGGTACAATCTTTCTACACTCTTTACAGTTTGTTAGTTTAGCAATAATGGCAGATCCGGGTTAAAGTATACGATAGCGCCAGTTAAAAAGTTTTTGTTCCGCATTTGGCGTCTGTAGACTGCCGGGGCGCTAGCGTAGACTTACAGTGGTATCAGAGCCTAACCATTTTGCTATGCTAACTTGTGCTAACGCGTTTAAAACATCGATCGAACCGGAAATCGAAAACTACAAAATCCTAAATTGATAGTTTCTGTTGTTTTCAAATGGTCTCGAAAATTAATTCTACACATCTCAGAATACTGTGCAGGCGTTTATTAGAACGGCGTAGAAATTTGGGCACGTGATTCGATGAGACTGCCGTGGAAACGCGGTCAAACCATAGGTTTGACCGCGCTTCCGCGGCCAAACAGTGATCTCGTGGCCCCAACTTTTTACAGTGGGTTCTTGGTTTGATTTTGGGGTTTTTGGTAAATATCATTTTCGCCCAGGTTTTGTTACTGTTCACCAGTAAGCTGTGGGGCCCACTTTTTGATATTTGGTCTTTGGTCGATCGAAATTTAAACACGTTAGTTTACAGTGCTTACATTATATCTCCGACCGGGAATGTCATTTGATCGGTAAACCACGTCTGATTGCTATAGTTCTTTTAGACGGGTTTGCGAACGTGACTTTCGCGTTGATGTTCTGTGTTGTGCTGTGATGTTGCGGATTTGTCGTGGTGGATAGCAGTGTGCAATGATAGTACAGTTTGTGTTTATTTGTACATTTGATATTGCGGGACGAGCGTCCAACTTGTGGACAGCCGTCACTGCCTGTTGTATAATATTCTTTTTGGGGCACGACCAGGTTGCGGTCGATGTACCTATTGTACTATTTTTCATTACTGTACTAGGTTTTGCCCCGAGACGGAGTGCACGGATAGCCGGGTTCTGGGGGGCAACGGGTCCGCATCTCATGGCTTTGAGAGGCAGAGGGGTCCCACTCTAGAATTGGCAGACTATTCGCCGCACTCGTAGGGGGTACAGGTTGACCCAAGGAGGGGTGCTCAATTTACCGGATTCCGTGAAGTGTCGGGTGTTCCATTCACTATGCTGTGGGGACTACCTCGCTTCAGGTTTTGGCGGGTAACTTGCCGCACCCGTAGGGGTCTAGGTTTCATTGCACAGGCTATCCACACGACAGGGGAACGTCGGGTTTCAGCAGCGGCTCTGTGAAACTCGGGGATCCCAGATTATCTGTATTGTTCTGTGATGCTTATTACTTTTCTGTAATGTTGCATACTATCACGCCTGGAGCGATTATTGTATATTGGTTTATATACTATTAGATGTTGTATATGTTTTACACCCGCGCTAGTCCAGTCCCCGCTCTGTCGTTAGTTAAGTAACCTAACGGGTGATGACGGGACCCAGTGACGAATGCGGATGGCATATACGTACATTTTATTTTCGTTCTTTTCTGGTGTGATTAATGATGGGACTGTGTTGATTTTGATCAATGCAAAGTAAAAACAAACCTGTATACAGTTGTTGGAACAATTTTAAAAAGTGTTATTGCAAAGACGTTTTCTTTTGTTATGCATAGCGGTATTCAGTGGAATATCCTACACCTCATTCGACGGGGCAAGGGCCGATATCCCTTCACCGAGACTGACCCCTTGGGCAGAAGTTTGCGTCAGAGTAATAACTTCACTATAGTCGATTACAAGTTGCTTTGCATAGCGGTATTCAGTGGAATATCCTGCACCTCATTCCACGAGGAAAGAGCCGAGATCCCTTTACCGGGAGTGACCTCTTTAGCAAAAGGTTTTCGCCACTATATTTTAAAAAGCTATCAGGTTCCTTCAGCGATATCAAGTTCACTACGCTAAAGGTTTTTCGCCAAAAACCAGCCGTAGCCCTCCGTCACTTCTTTTGGGTATTCAGTAGTATTCAAGCTATGTATTTTGACCTAACGCCAAGGCATAGTGTTTGGTAGCTGCTGGGTATTCAATTGTTGCATAGATAGATGAGTTAGTTTGGGACAGCCGTTCTGCCATTTTGACCTAACGCCAAGGGCATGTGCGGGTGGGTTCAAATTAACAAGATAGTGATGGGTAGAACTTGGCATGTGACTTATGACATTTTGACCTAACGCCAAGGTTATAAGAGCATGGGGCAAAAACTATATCGGGAGTTTCTAAAGAAACTGAAACTTGCCAAGTATGCGCATACCTTCTGGAGTATGAGTAACGTGGATGCATTCCATCACGTTATCATGCGATGAGAGTTGGATCCCGATTCCCACTGATGAGTTGGTTTACTCTTCGGGTGATTCCGATTGATTCTTCTTTAGGTTTGGAGGAGAATTTGACAGGACAGTGGGAGATTTCCGGATTAGATAAAATGATGACCATTCTGATCTAGGTTAGAGTGCACGCAGAGTGTTTCTTTTCTCTCTCTCTTTGGCAGCGACCTTTGACCGACCCTAGACTATGACTCAGTGACCAGGTTGACCGAACCTTCTTAAAATACTGGCTTTTGGATTGTCTGAGTTGCATAAGTCATTGCCACTCCTTCTTTTACCCTTTGAATTTCTCAGAACACCCGTATTACTACGGATATCCACTTCCATTGGATAGAGCCATCGTATGGTTATATACGAACTCGAAGGGACTTCTTCGAGGATGGATCCAGGTTCAGGAGAAATAGAATTGGTTTATTCAGTTGTCTTTTATTATCACATTCTCTCAGGTTGCGAGAGCTCCTTGGTTTAGGAGAGTACACCTATTACGTCTATTGGATAGTCTTATTCCAAACCATAGGCTGGTGCCGAAAGGTAGGGAATGAAGAAAACCAATTAGCCTAAGTAAGGTGTGCAGAAGGTAATATGTAAAGACAAAATAAAGGGATTAGAAAGAGGGCAATGTAAATTGCGACTGATATCATTCACGACCAAAACCGCGTACTTCATCGCCACTCCTATTTCACCTTTAAAAGAATAAGGTATTATTCAGTTGTCTTTTATCATTACCTTCTCTCAGTTGCGAGTACTCCTTGGTTTAGGAGGGTACACCTATTATGCTTACTGGATAGTCTTCTTCCAAACCATAGGCTGGTGCCGAACGGTAGGGAAGGAAGAAAACCATTTAGCCTAACGATGGTGTACAGAAGGTAACGACTAAAGACAAATAAAGGGATTTGGAGAGACGGCAATAAAATATACGGTTGAAGTCATGAATTAGATTATGGAAGAGGCATTGCTATGAATACCAAGATACCCCTACGAAACATTTTCATGTTTCAGTGCATTGTTAAAGAAAAACCTGTTTTCCCGATTAGACACTTACTCCAAGGGTATGTATTTACCAGGTTTCATTCTCATATCTGTATGGTTTTACAGATGATGAGTGGGAGTAAGATATTGGGAATTAGGTGATCATCCTCATTATATCGGAATTCGTTGTAATTGGTGATATTTGAGGAAATCGCCAGGGTACAGTTTTCCACCTACAACGCACAGGTTTTGAGTTGTTTAACTCAGCGGACTTATACAGAGTATTGTATGTTGTCCAGTGTCCATCAGGACAAAGGGGTAGGTCCTCGTACTATGTTCTGTTTACTTATAACTTCTCTAGTATTTAGACGAGTGTTTCGTAGAAATACAAGGTCTAAGTTTTGAGAAGTTGTGGGTATAAGAATAAAGTAGAGAACCAGGTATCACAAGTATCGGGATTCTTCAAAGAGATCGAAGATGTAGATTCTTGTGATTGGTATTCAGATGATAGTGATGGTTTTGAGAAACGTGTTTCTCTTTCAGGTTACTCATAATTGGATGGATTCCTAAGTTGAGTAATGCTGATTAGCCTCTTTCCATTAAGTTGATATGCACTGGAGACAGATGCATAGATTGAATATGGTTCCAATTAAATAAGTGCCAAAGTTTCTATATTGGATATAGAATGGATCGTACCTCAAAAGAAATTAAGGTACGGGGAGTTGTCCAGCTTATGCTTAAAACCAGACTCTGGATAACTCAGGGCACGTTTCTGTAGTGGCTGTTTGTGGGTTGACCCTGGCTATGACGAGGGTTGATATTCTACCATTTGGAAGATCAATAGTGATATTGTTCTTGACTCGCCACAGTTTTAGTAAAAATGGATCTTTTTCAGAAAACAGTAGTGGGAGTATGGTAGAACTGGAAGTGATTCCAGAACCGCGAACGATTACGGAAAATTTAATAGGACCTATACATTCAATCAGGTTTGACATTCCATTAGCCACTCCGCAGGTATGGTAGGTAACCTCAGACACCCGAGAGGTACTTCGGTAGCCTCAGAGACGGTGACAGGGAGGTTCTTATCTACCAAGACTTGACACTACTGTTGTTCCAGGATATGAGACCCGGTAGGAGGGTTGTCGTAGTCAGTGGGAGCAGCAGAAGCATAGTGGGCAAGTAGCTTATGTCTATTTATAGACTTTAGCAGTTATAGCGGAGATAGATCATCTAATTTTGATGTGACAGTCATGGGTTTGACTTCAATCAGAATAGGGGACGGATCAGTTAAGAAGGTAGTAGAGTGTGATGTCATGGTATCAGGATGACATACACAGAGTAGGAAGTAAAATTCCTATACTACGATCGGTTGAACTGTGGTAGTCACACAGTTGTTTCTCCAGACAGGATATGGATATAATATTTGACATTCTGGTTTCTAGATCTATGGTTTTAGATCTGGTTTTGGATAGTTTCCCAATGTGGGTACTTTGACAGATATTCTAATGGTTTTTGGAATAGTTGACTCCTAGCATGGTGGTGTACCTGCAGGTGATGGAGTCACCCTCTCTAAAGGTGTCTGACAGACTAAAGGGGAGAGGGATGTGCATGATTGGCAGATCACTTGCTTAGGCAATTGAGTCAATCATGTGATGTCAAGTACCACACCAAATGTTGGTTTTGCACTAGATGCAATAAGTTTGTATTAATCCAATCCTGGAGAAACATAAGGAAGCAGTTTTAGAACATTGGTACATGTTCTGCGGATTTGATAACGGCAGCCTCTTTCGGGAGACGGTTATCATTCCAGGCTTCAAAGGTGACATGCATGACAGAGTGATTGTCAGAGTTTTTAGTTTTCCCTCTGACGAGGGACAATATTATGGACAGGTGGTCCAAGAGGATACTGTGGGTGGCATGGTGCCGATACTGATTAGGTTCAGTGATCGATACAGTCTAAGAAGTTTGGATATGGAGTTCATTTATGAACTAAGGTCCCATCAGATATCCAGACATGTTCTAAGACAGGTACTACTCAATTCGGGAGATGGCTTTCTCCGCGAACTTGAGATTAAGAGAGATATAGAAAGATACTTCTAGGCGGATCCACTCACTGAGGCTATTTCTCGAACACAATAGTTTTACAAACGGGCTTTGTGAAACTGATTAGTAGAGGAGTTGGATGTTCGGTTTCACACGGGCTGTGAGTAGTCGACATCGCAATATTAGCCTTGAGTGCAAGTGGGAGATTGTTGGAGATAGTGCCCTCATAGTCAATTATTGGATCGCAGGTACGTGATTGCAATGATTGCGGAGGACCTATCCCGGTAGCACAGTCTTACTCGAGATGATAGTATGCTATCTGGTTTGCCTTTATCAGTCGTGTACATGTTCAGGTGACTGATTGCATGTTACACTTTGATAGAGCCCTTAGGATCTTGCTTTACTACCAACAGTATGATGGCGATCATATACGTGAGAGTTGGGTAGTTTATATGCATATCCTTAATTGTGGTCCCTAGTCGTGGGAGTTTCGAGACAGGGCATCGATACTCCGGAGTAGACTAGTGTGTACAGTCGAGACCCCGACGAGGGGCGGTGGCCGGTCTCACAAGCCACTGGTGTCAGTTGGATCACCTAAGATGTATACAGGTGCTCATTGGGTTATGAGTACACCGGACAGGACTCGCCGGGAATCTGCTAGTTAGTACTATACATATCGTCAGATAGCAGTTCCCTGGTGACATGTGTACAGGTTAGTTCATCGACCTGAGGTCGTCATTTGTCTCGTGTGAGTTCCCACTGTGCTTTGATTTCTACCCTACCACGGCTCAAAGGAGTCGTGCAAACAGGTAGTTTTTGGGTACAGTCCCGAGCCATATGGAGGCACGTGAGCGGATCGGCAGGGGATTCGTCTCTCCCGGTATTGGGGGCGAGGTCGTGCTGTGTCTAGGAGAGCCATTACACAAAGTCCATGGCCATGGCAGGAGATTTACTGGTAGGTACTCCAGTAGTATCTCAGGGTGTTATTGGGCTTCACTCCGACACGACTTATACTGCTATTGGGGGTCTGACGTTACTAGCCCCCTAGGCGGATATGCGATACTCATTGACGAACGGACCGGACTGTATATACATTGTCACTGTTAGGCTCAGTAGGGTTTTCGGAGGAGTTCGCTCATCGGTCTCCCTTGAGTTCGCTTCTCGGCCACCCTTGAGGTCAGTCCGTGGGCAGCCGTTACGCATTGCTAGTGCCGCTGACGGTTTGTGGTTAAACCCACTGCCAGGGTACTGACGAGTCATTAGAGTCCCCCACAGACAGTTTCCCAAGTTCGGGCGAAACGTTGTAGAGGCCGTATGGTTTTATGGCAGGGTTCGGAAAATGCACGTGCGTTTACGCACGTGTTATTTTTCGGGCAGATAATACTGGTCGGCTTTGGTTTAAGCCGGATCCGAGTATTATATTGAGTAGGTATAATATCTTTGTCTCAGTTGCATTTGTATTTGGTCGTAATACAAATGCGGGTATATTTATACTGTTTCGGGGTTATCCTGAAAGTCGTTTCAGGATCACTTTTGGAAGTTGCCAGTTTCCAGTTTTCTATCAGCCGTCTTTTAACATTTGGTTAAAGACGGGTTTATCTTTTCTTGAGATGAGTGTGGATTCTTCTAGAAGATTCTAGATGAGGTGACTAGGATTATTGGTGTTGAGTTTTCATTGGTTGCATTTAAGGGTTCATTAATGCATGATGACTAGGTTTGTGAGTCATGCTTTAACCTTAATGCTTTTTGTTTTGATTAAGATCTTTTCATACATGATAAGCTTCATGATGTGGTTACCCCCCCCTCCTACGGTCACCCCCCTCTCTTTATATAAGGACGGCCCCCTCCTCTCTCTCTTATGGTTGTTGATTTCATTTGTAGAAAAAGATTATGATAGTTTGGGGTGTATGGAATTTACAGCTCTTTTCATTCCATCACCCGATTTCCACGGCAACTTCATTAACCGATCGTCCACGGACTTGGACGAAGTGAGACAAAGTCATCTACTCATTCTCTACATCAAATCTTGGTCGTCTCTTTTAGCAAACTTGACGATCGAGTTGCCTCGAGTGAGAGGCGGGAGCCCGTTTAAAGAACCGATCATGTGGTGCCACCTCGACGAGGAGATCGGAGATCGACGAGATCGGAGCAGCCGCAACGGAGCGTGGGATGATGGTTGAAGAACGAAGGACTCGGATCGTTCGGTACAATCTTTCTACACTCTTTACAGTTTGTTAGTTTAGCAATAATGGCAGATCCGGGTTAAAGTATACGATAGCGCCAGTTAAAAAGTTTTTGTTCCGCATTTGGCGTCTGTAGACTGCCGGGGCGCTAGCGTAGACTTACACATACAGCTACGAAGAGACGAGTCCGAATCAGTTGACATTAGAGAAAAGTGGAGTAAGAGGTTCGAACGAGATTTTAATGAGATGACGTTCCACTCCGTTGACATTAGAGATGTGATACACATGTGGAAGCGTTGAATATAGATATATGTTTCAGAAGAAGTTGTGATGAGTATGCAGCCGTTCCGGAACAAGAAATAGATTTAGTAAAGGGTGATAACTTCCGGGCAGTTCAGCAGAAACGAGATTTGGGAGAGACCCCGACAAGATCTTTCTGGAAATACTAAACGAGAAGACTTAGACCCAGGATTGGTCGTATTACGCACACCCAGTAGGCCAGAGTTCGGCATCATCGACGAGATATCTTATGAGTGACCATGATAGTTGGCCAGAGATCTTTAGAGGATGTGCCAGAGCGGAATTATTTCCGTCATCATTTCTATATTGGGCCGTTGAGCCGAGGAGTTATATAACTGGCAATTCACAGTGAGAGACGAGAGCCTAAGGGCACAAGACGCCAGACCATGAAAAGGAGGCAAGTAGATATCTTGCTCTGCTAGCTGTGGAAGCACAGACACCTTCTCGACTTTGAAGGAAGGACATATCGACGACTGTGTTTACGATTTGGGATTTGGTGATTTGAATATCACGTGTCCGTCATTTTGGATTTCGGTGTTTTTGGCGATTTATTTGCATGATTGAGATTTTGTGCACCATGGTTACACATGATTCGTATTTCTATGTATCAGTTGTACTGATTTTCGTTTTGTGCAGACCCATTGCACCTAATTTTGATTTCATACCCTCCGATATATTCGATTTTGAATTCATGCATAGGGGTCGCACACGATTTTGATTTATGTATTTGGTGTAAGGTACGCGAGCTGTCCGTACCTTGATATGATTTTTGTGTAGGGTTGTATAGCACGACAACAAGGTTTAGAAAGGCATCACACATGCCATTTTATAAAAATTTGGGGTGCTATGTAACCCTAACGAAGATCTTAACTAGAGAATTAGAGTAAACAATACAAGTAAACAACTTTACTTCTAAGAGTTGGGGATTACAACCTTTATAGTCCGTTCCTTCGCTTCATAAGCTCCGTGTTGAGGTTCCTTCACTGCGATCATCAAGTACCCGGACTCTAAAGAGGATCCATGAAGAGAAAGATGCAAGCTTGCTTCCAATCTTCAACAACTAAGATGATCTACCTTAAAGAATCTCAAACCCAAGCTCATGCTTCACTAATCAAGTATTAGCAAAGCTAACACCCTAATCAAAGTGGCTAGAATAGATGAGGATGATGAAGTAGGAATTTATCTCTCTTTTGTTTTCAATTTCTCACTTTATTTCATCACCAAAGAAAAATCTAGTGAAGGTTTTCTTCGTGAAAAAAGAAGAAGAAAAAGATGAAGCAAAATCTTTTGTGATGAATAATGAAAAATCATTGTTGTGGTTACGAATCAACCATGGGTTAAGAATGAAGGCTTAACCCTTGTAGAGAATTAACTAGGGTAAAGGGTTTGAATTGGGTTAAGAAATATCTACACAAAATATCAATGGTCAAAGTAAAAGCTTCAAGAAACTTCAAAAAGCTTCATGAAAGCTTAACCCTAATCCAAACCCTAACCATATTTAAACTCCACAAAACATGTTGCATTTGTAACCCTAACATGTTACAATATTATATATCACATATATATTATATAATGTAACAAAATAAAATAATACAATTAACATATATCGCATATACATCAATGTATTATCCATGTGAGAAAAAGAATCTTTAAGTGAGCTTATATTAGTTAATGTAATATAATATATCAAATATATAATTATACATTAAATTATCGAATCAACACTTGATCCGATAATCCGGCTATTTTACAAATAACCGACTAATATAATCTGTATCAGTTCATCGAATCAACACTTGATCCGATGACCCGGCTATATCACATATACCCGGCCGATATCACATATCGTGAGAATCTAATACGGTATCACATACACGTATTATTCTCGGTCCCGGACATATCACATATGTGCTCCTACTCCGTTTTGCCTGAGCCAGGAAAATTCTGTGTAGGACTCTAAAGAATCGTCAATACGCCGGCAGTAGGTGATGATCATATCAAACACCCACAAGCTGCAAGCGGTCAGCTAAACGTAACAGCCACCCAGGTATTGAGCAATCAGAAGATCAACAAGCAAGCATGTACATTCTCCTGCGAATCCAATCAGTAACACTCCCGTACAGCCCGGTCTCTTCGTCTGATATGTCGCATATCCAATCTAGGGGTGGTAAACGTCAGACTCCAGTAACCGATAAGTCGTGTCGATATGAGGTCATAACAGTTCGAGAAACTACTGATAACACTTACCAGTAAATCTCAGCAACCCTGGCCAGGGATTTCCAGTTATAAACAATCGAACACAGCGCAACATCAACTCCCTATACCGGGAGAGACGAAACCCCTCCTATCGCTCATTGCCTCCATGTGATTCGGGACGTACCCAAAAGCCACCGTTTTTCACGCCCTCTTGGACGTGGTATGATGGAAATCAAAGCACAGTGGGAATCACACAAGACTCTATGACGATCTCGGGTCTACAGACTAACCTGTACCAGCGTCACCAGAGAATTGCCATCTGACGTGAGATATAATACCATCTGGGAGTTCTCGGCGAGTCCGTCCAGTGTACCCAGTCTCCACTGAACACCCGTATACTATCTCTGATGTCAAACATCAATGGATATGGGATCATCCATCGCCCATCTACATGGGTTAAGAAGCATACGTTAGTCTACTCTGGTATATCGATGCCCTGTCTTGATACACCTGCGACTAGGAACATTTGAAGGATGTACTTAGCGACTACACTGTCCCCACTAGTAAGATCTGCATCATAGTCCTAGTAGTCAAGTACTCATCCTATGGGCTTTATCAACATGTAACATAGAGACTATCAGAGTACATGTTAAGATAAAGAGCAACCAGATAGCATACTATCATGTCGAGCAAGAAAGTCCTCCATATATATGTCCAAGCATCCACTACAATATACATCGCATGTACAATAATGGCCTCTAGGGTATACATATCACTAACATTTTGTGCATGCAGATGCACGCGTTTATGAGTTTATATACCACGGTATACCTGATTTGGGTTGAGATATGTTGTATACCGTCGATTTCGATTGCGATATTCGATATTTGTTTTCGTGCACCTTGTGCACTTGAGTTGGATTTTTGCGCATACTCGGCGCACTTGATGCGATTTTGGTGCACACCAGATGCACTAAATCGGGATTCTTCGTGCATATCAGATGCACCTGATATTGTTGTCAGGCACACACTGTTGCCCTTGACAGGTTTTTTCGTGCACACCCGTTGCACTTAGATTTTGTTTTTGTGCACATGTACAACACATTTGTTGATTTCGATTTTTGTGCGCACCAGACGCACGTGGCATTATTACATTTACTATTGAGTATGATTTCATTTGAGCAGTACGTTTTTATGATATTTACTATTTTGTATAGTAGCTGAGCAGGACTAGTCAGAGGACAGTACCTGAATATGTTTTTGCATGCATCGATAGATATCGAAGGGATTTCCAAAGAGGAGCTACAGTCTCGATATTTTTCTTATGTGTCCGAGATGACACGAAAAATATTACAAAGGAAATCCTTCTAAATTATTTTCAAAACGGCGGGACGTGTATATTAAACAAAAGATAGATATATATATATATATATATATATATATATATATATATATATATATATATATATATAGTTATAGTTATAGTTATAGTTATAGTTATTTTCTTACAATAAACGTCCGCTACTTGTGCCGTGATGTGCGCATCGCACAGCGACTTGAAAAAAGGTTTGGCATGCATTCCTTTCAGAGGTTTTAACAAGTTTACAACGATGCGTACTATGTACATATTTTAGTTTTGAGTATATCATGTTGGTTTTCGTATTGGATTTTGATATTTGTACCTTCCCCGTAACTCCGATGATAGCGGGATGCTTGACGGAGTTTTGATTTTGAGTTATATACTCGTTTTTCTTGCACGTGTATTGCGCTTCGATGTGTTTTATGTATGTATGATTTCGTAACCCCGACGACTTGATCATTTTACTGAAATGTTTTAGTATATGTGGGGTTTAAATTTAAATTCGGGGACCGAATTTATTTAAAGGGGGAAGACGGTAACATTTTAGAAAAATAAAATATTATTTTTGGGAATTTATATAATTGAATAATAAATATTACGAATATTTTTATGTGTGGGGATTAGTTTTAAAGGTTATGGTACAATTAAATACCGATAAATTGGGAAATATTTGGAAGTTTATGTTAATTATTGATTTTGAAAGAGATTATAAGAATGGAGCATTCATAGATTTCTTATAATTAATTATATTCTATATTAATGCTAAACTCGATTAGATTTCACTGATCTTGCATTAAGCTTGATTTTTGCATCATGATATGCAACAAAACTTGTTTCATTTTTGAACCATGGCATCTTGTATTCTTTTATATGTATATGGATTTTTAATTGGTTTTGGGTTAAAAAGAAAAGAAAAGAAAATGGAAATGAATAAAGAAATGGGTATGGGCATGAGAGAGAAGAAAGAAAGAGGTGAGGGGTTCTTTGACCTTGGTCTCATTCCTACACCCCCTTCATTATCCTTCTCCTTTCCTCACTCCCATGGCCGCCCTCTCTCCTCCACTTCCTCTTACACCTCACAACAACCCCCAAAATGCACCAAAACATCTATTTCCTTTCACAAAAAGTATGCGCAGGCTCACGACAAGCATGGGGAACCAAGAAAAATGGGATTTTAAGCACTTGGGGCAACTCAAGAAAATTCTTGAGTTGCCAAATGAGATAATCCATTCATCATTAGTGTAGTAATCCACTTCCTTTAGCATATATACATGTTTAGAATTTGTTTAGCAAGGTTTTGTGACTTTTGAAAATTCTAGATGAAGGTTAGGGTTTGATTTAAATTGAGATGGTGCAATTGAGATGTAATTAGTGACTAGAACCCGCCTTTTGTGATAAAACCTAGATCAAACTGAGCCGAGAACCTGAAACTCAAAATCTGAAACTTTCCGTATCGGTTTTATGAACTTTTATGCCTACAATCTGGGATAACCTGAGACTTTTACTAGAAAAACAAGCTACTCCATTAACCTAATTAAGACCCTACGAGACCACCCTGTGAAAACGAACCTACTCCGAGCATCCAAAACCGAGCAGGCCGGTTTTCCACGGTATGTGGCCGGCCAAGTGGTGGAGTTTGGTGCCTAGGTTTCTTCTGTAGCTCATATGCCCCCTATACAACACCCAGTGTTGTTTATTTAGCCCAATTTAACTTGAACAAAAATCTGGAGCAAGTTTTCAAAGTTGCTGTTTTGGTTTCATGGTTTTCAATAACTTGGTTTTGGTATTTGAACCGTGGATTCGATCGTTGGACGTTTGTACGTCAACGACAAGGGATTTATGATTTTTTTCGTATGCGTAGGCTATAGGTTCTAACCTATAGGCATCTCGCTTGTCGTTTTGGTTTTGAATTGGACGTGTTGATGCGATACGATGTGTTATGACATGTAGGTACCTCCGCGTGAACTTCGGGACGACAAGCAAGGGCAAGGAGGCATCGACTTCGGCAAGCAAGGATCAAAGTGAGTAGATATATATCTACGGGGGAAGTCGGGTGGATGGCGTATAGCACCCCCGCAGTTTCGTAGTGTAGAACGCGAATGCGTTATGTTATATATTATATGTGTTTTTGTGAAACATGGATATATAGTAATAAGGGCCTTAGGAGATCATGGGATAGTGTTAGAATATTAGAAGTTAGTGTTTTTAGTTAAATTCTTAGTTACGAAATCCTAGAGTAAAGTTTGGCACACACGCACACGCACACGCATACATTTGATTTTCTTGTGGGTATATGGGGATATATATATATATATATATATATATATATATATATATATATATATATATATATATATATATATATACACATATATGTATGTGAGTATGTGTGTGTGTGTGTGTATACACGGATGATGAGGATAGTATATGATCCTTGGAGATGAGTCGATGTGATTGGGCATGATGCCGGGAGATCGGTGATGTGATTTGGGTCATGTTATGTTATGCTACATGATAGTATAGTGGATCGATGGGCAATGTGTTTTATATACACGCGGATATATGTTGATGGTATCCGTATGTACTATACTTAGATCAGTACCCTAGTTCATGATATTATGATGATGATACAATATGAATAATGTGATAGTTGACCCGTACCGCGATTTTGGGATGTTGTACGATGGATTTACCGTACGAGATATAATTATGATAATTGATCCGCACTCTTAACTCGAGAATGTCGTATTATATAATTTATCGTACGTGACGCTATTGAGGCGGGATCACCGACTACTAGATGTATCGACTCAGACTCAGGTGGATTTCCTTACCCTTTTGATTAGTCTCTTAGATTTGTCATGTAGTTTACTTAGTAGATGTTAGACTGGGCTCGAGTCATACTTATTTCCAAAACTAGCGAATCGTGAGTATTTTTAAGACAGGCCAAGGGATACTACGGATATTTCAAAGGACGTACATTTTCTTAAAAACACCGTAGCCCCTATTTTCTAAACACCACGGTTCGTGTTATTTCAAATGCCAAACTGTATGACTCGTATATCTAATGTAGATTCCTTATTGTTGTGTTTACTATTTATTTTCCGTATATTCTTACTATTCGCATCGCATCGCATGTTTAAATGTGTTTTCGTAGTTATTATGAAACTCATGCTGTCAGGACACCAGCACCATTACCGATGATGCGTATGCTCTACGTACACTTGTTTGCCGGCTCACACACATCATCATCGGTAATTTCTATGTCACGTACACATTAGAAGTAGTACTTCATTTATATAACCTGTTAGCTGGTAGTTTCAACATATTATTAGCATGCTTGCTTTCATGTGTTAAATTAGATATTGCATTCATTTACATATATATCCATGCATGTGTATTTTCATTTGTTATGCAATATTATGGGGTTGTATGCCGGTAATTCATTTTTTATTTACTCTCGAGTTTTGGATTTCGGATTTTCCATGAGATTTCTGGATTTGGAGAAACCGCAAGGATTTTATAAACTCATTATCATTTCTAAAAATAGAAATTACGGTTTTCTCGTGATATGATTTGAGAGGTGTCCACCATGAGTATTCTCGGCTCGTGAGCGATATCATACACCCGATTCGATGATGAGGAGGAACCGTCTGTGGGTGCATGGTGGACCTGGTGCGGTACCTCGGGACAAGATGGTCGCAGATGATGGCGTTGAGCCTGGCAGGGGAGCACTACCGACCGGTTATTTATGACGCGGCGGATATCCGGAGGATACCGACGTTGTCGTGAGATATTTATGATTTGGGCCAGTCCGGATTGCCGGAGCCCGAGATATTGGATATTGGGATATATGTTTTGTGTCGATACTTGACACGGATTCTATGTTGATTTCATTGATGATATCTCGATTTTTATATATAGAAATCTCACTAAATTAAGAAAAAAGTTTTCTCATTCATGATATATTCTGTTTTCATTTGTAATGCATTCATACATCATATATGTGATATGTTACTACCGGAGGCACTGACACGATCACTTGGTACTACACTATAGTAGATGTATACCTCGCTATTATTAGATACTTCAGGTTATAGTATATTGAGAATATATTATTGGTATGACCTAGGATAGAGTCATACATGCGATTTCTGCTCGGTGATGTTTTCTACTCACAAGTTGGCAACCCCCCCCCCCCTCCCGTTGTGCCATAGTTTTTTGCAGGTTCTGCCGTACAGGTTCATTGCGGCTTGCTGGCACACTGCTCCTTTTCAGGTGATTGCTTTGCTAGGTGGGTTCACTCGCATCGTGACCACCATTGTATTTTATTTATATTCAGTTGTATCTAGAAACTCCATCAACCAGACTTGTATTATTGATAGACTTAGAAGACCAGTGTTTATTCTTTCGACCTTAGACTCGTGCTTGTATTATTATGGTTTTCTGGTGGTTATTGGTTTTCTTCTAAGTTTTGATCATCGCCCTTCGGCGCTGTATATTATATTTCTTGCATGGTTGTGTCCGCCATTTGGCGAAGTGCTAGCTCCCGCTTGGGGATGCTTTATTCATCATTTATATATATTTCATGAGTTGTACCCGTTTGGGGCCAGTATTTACAAAGGAGACTCTGCAGAAATTTTCGGGAAAAATATGACGTTGTTTTTAAATGTTTAATGCCACTTATTTATTAAAAACCACTTGCTTTAAACAAGTTTTCCTTCACTTCTTATTTAAAATGGTTTAGATTTCTGGGCTTTTGGCTTACTTGAATTAGGTGGGGTCGTATAGACTTCACATGATTCAAGTGCCAGTCACGTGCTATTTCGGGTCCTAACAGCCGAGCATCTATGAATTGTGTTGCAGATTCTGCGGGAGGAGAAACTTTATGCTAAGTTGAGCAAGTGCGAGTTTTGGCTCGATAAGGTGCAATTTCTGGGGCTTGTCGTTTCGAGTGACGATATTTCAATGGATCCTGTGAAAATTGAATCTATCAAAGACTGGCCGATACCGAAATCAGTAGCTAAGATAAGAAACTTTCTGGGATAGGCTGGATATTATCGGTAGTTTGTTTAAGATTTTTCCAGAGTAGCAGAATCCTTGACGAAGCTTACGCGGAAGGAGGTACCTTATAATTGGTCGGAGGAGTGCACCCAGGTGTTCGAGCAGTTAAAACTGAAGTTGACCACGGCCCCAATTCTGACTGTACCAGATAGTTCCGGTGGCTTGGTCATTCATAGTGACGTGTTGGGAAAGGGTTTAGGCTGTATTTTGATGCAGCATGATCGAGTAGTTGCTTACGCCTCTCTTCAGTTGAAAACCCATGAGAAGAACTACCCCATGCATGTCTTGGAGTTAGCGGCCGTTGTGTTCTCCTTGAAGATTTGGAGGCACTGCTTATTGGGCGAAAGAGTGAAGGTGTACACAGATCATAATAGTTTGAAATACGTGTTCACTCAGAAGGAGCTGAATATGAGACAACGCAGATTGCTGGAGCTGATGGTAGAATACGATATTGATCTGTAGTATCACCCCGGGAAGATGAACGTAGTTTTTGATGCTCTTAGTCGCAGACCATTAGCTATATTGATGATTTGTCAAAAGGGGATTCCCGAAAATCTTTAGAGATCCGAGTTAGAAGTAGTTACACCGGGTGTGCCCGAACAGCTCTGGTAGTTGTAGGTTCAATCATTGCTTATAAATCGTATTAAAGCTGCACAGGTTGGAGACTCTCAGTTGTAGAAGTTCAGAGGGTTAGTTGAGGTTGGTTTGAGGACGGACTTGCTGATTCACGAAGATGGTTCCATAAGATTTAGCAGTCGGCTGTATGTTCCAAAGGGGGGTATTCGAGATGAAGTTCTAACTGAGGCACACAGTTCCGCTTACTTAGTGCATCCGGGAGGCACTAAAATGTACATGGATTTGAAGAAGAACTTCTGGTGGAACAGAATGAAGAGGGAGATTGCTCGCTTTGTCTCCAAGTGTTTGGTATGCCAACAGGTGAAAGCCGAGTATCAGAGAGTAACTAGGTTGTTGCAATCTCTTCCAATACCAGAGTGGAAATGAGAGCACATCACCATGGATTTTGTGATGGCACTACCTCGAAGCCCAAAGGGCAATAATGCTATCTGGGTTATTGTTGATCGTTTCACGAAGGCAGCGCATTTCATACCTTTCCGAGTGAGACAATCGACAGAGTCGCTTGCAGAAAGGTATATGCAAGAGATTATGAGGCTGCACGGAGTGTCCGTTAGTATCATGTCTGATCGAGACACCAGGTTCATCTCCTACTTCTGGAGGAGCCTGCAGGAGAGTTTGGGCACTCGTCTCAAGTTCAGCACGGTCTATCATTCGCATACGGACGGGCAATCTGAGCGTACAATCCAGACACTCGAGAATATATTGAGAGCATGTATGCTGGATTTTCAGGGCTTTTGGGAGGATTGTCTTTGTCACGCGCCCGCTTCCCGGTGTATGGGGAGGGGACGCGGTGATTCCCGCTACGTATTTACTCCAAAGAAAACACGCTAAGCGTATCTAAGCAATATAAAGTAAATATACACAAGAAAAATGAAAATAGATGTACTTGAACAGCAACTTTTATTTATTAACAATTCTTTACAAGTACAACTGGAAATGTAAATACATGAATATAAAGCAATGCCTAAACAATGACATAACTGAAATGAAAAGTATGTATAAGTGCCTACAGCTCTGGGTCGATAGCAAACTGCTCCAAGTCCTCGGTAATGGGCTCGGTCTCTAGTGCGTCCAAATCACCTGACAACATTCCAAAGAAAGAAGAAAATGAATGTCGTCAGCGAACAATCGCTCGATAAGACCCAAAGATGAGTAAAGATAAAATAGACAGAAAGAGAATATGACTCGTAATGTTTGATTATATTATTAACGCAAAGCCCTCTCCGGCGCGGTCGCCTCTGGCCCGAGCCTGTCTTCTCCTTTACTTTGATTACATTTTTTTAATAAAGACCGATAGAAGTTCACTAATTACATTTTTTATGAATTGGAGCTTTTATTTTTTATTTTTTGCTATTGTATAAGGGGTAAGATTTGCTAACTTATGCCCCCAAAAAAAAAATTTAAATCGATAAAATATCTCTGTCTGACCCGGGGACTAAACGTAGTTCAGGCTTTAAAAAATCCACAAAAAAAAACCAATTTAAAAAAGGACAACTGGGCCTAAGGCCAGCTTGAAGACCAGCCAAGCTTGATGGGCTTAAGGCCGAGCCGGCCCGGCCTGATTGCCACCCTGAATTTGAAAGCTTGTAAACCATGCATCAAGGGTATGCAATATTTGCAACTTTTACGATATTTTAACAACCATCCATTTTGCAATTGATATCCATACCTTAGAAGTGTCTAAATCATCTAAATTTATGTACATATATGTCGATTGACATGTAGAACAAGATGTATATATATAATTTAATGCAATATATATGCAACTATCCCACATATCTATATAGTATCCTGCGATATGTATACAGCTGACTAGATATTGAAGGAAACAATACAAATATTACAGCCAGGGTTTTTTTGCGAGAGAATGGACCGGTTTTTTTGCATAGATTCTTTGGGCCAGGGTTTTTTTTGACAATTCACCCATATAAAAGATGGAAGGTAGCAAGAAGAATAAAAAGTCTACGCACTTGCTTGTTACGCAATTTAACAAATTGAATAATAATTGGTTTTTTTTCTCTCTCCCCAAAACTTCTATATTTCTAAATTTCACTTTTAAAAATTCATATTTCTAAATTTCACCTCTAAAACTTCACTATTAAATAAAAAATACCATTTTATCTATATTTCATCCGAATTTAATGAGGGTTAGTTTGTTAAAATCAAAACTTGAGTTATAAATATACTTCCTCTTTTATTTCCTTTAAAAATTATGAGACTTCTTCTTTTTCTTTCTTCATGCTCAACCTTGAGGTATTATCTTTTTCATACAATTTAAAACTTAAAACCATTTTTATTTTTGGAGTTATCAAAATTGATAAAAAAAAAAAAAAAGAAGAAGAGAAGAATAATCTAATCTATATATCTACAACTAATAAATGTGTGAAGAGGAAACCCATAATTTTTATGTAAAAAAATATCCCTAATTTAAATTGAAGAGAAAGCCTAATCCCAGCCCTAATTAATTGATAAGAAGAAGATGACATTGAAGGTATTTTTGTCTTTTAGCAATCACTTAATGGTATGTTAATTAGAGTACCGGGATATCCATATAAGATACTTTGCAAATCAGACCAAGGAGAGATTTATAAAAAAATTTAAAGGTTTTAGGGGTGAAATTTAGAAATATGAAAATTTTTGGGGTGAGATATAAAAACCCATAATAATAATAACAAATATTTAATTATGTACATGAATCTCTATTTACTACTAATTTTTGTTTCATTGCAAGTATATATTTTGTTTCTGTTGGGATCTGAAGCCCTCTCTCTCTATCCTCAAAAAGTGGCGAAAATCCTTGCGACCAAAGCGGTCTCGATCTCACAACAGTCTTGACCAAGTAAAACAATAACCACCCTCACTAAAACTCTTGTTTTAAATTAATTAAACCCTCTCTTCTTTTAATTTTCCTCCTTTCATTTTTTTCCTCCTTTCATTTTTTTCTCCATCTCCTTCCTGTCTCCAATATTTCTTGAGCTAATTACCATGTAGAGATAAATCTCTAATACCTCATAAAAGCAGTGAATGATCACTCCATTTTCTCTTCGATCGGTCTCCTCCTTCAAGTTGAAGCCTGCTGAGAGCGAAATCGTTCATGAGATCTCTGATCTCTAGAACGATTTTCGCTCGCTCACTTATAGTAAACCCTTGTTTTCTTTTAATTCTCTTCAATTTATTTATTTTCTATAATTTTTTCGATAGAAGGTAGAAGGAAGAGAGACAATTAGATCTTATATTTGTTTCTTATTTTTCTTTGAAAGATGAGATTTAATTGCTAGAAGAAACCCTAACCCTAATTAATATATATTATTATTATTGTTATAACTTTAAGCAAACAAAGAAGAGCGAAAAAATATAACTAGCTAGATCTAATCTGTCTCATTTTTACCTAAAGAAGAAGATTTATTGGTAGAAACACAAACCCTAACCCTAACCCTAATTTCTCTTCCCTAGTTATGTCGTCGTCAAATTCTCCGTGCGCAGCCTGTAAGTTCCTACGCCGGAAATGCACACAGGGCTGCGTGTTCTCCCCGTACTTCCCGCCTGACCAGCCCCAGAAATTCGCAAATGTCCACCGCGTCTTTGGAGCCAGCAACGTTGCCAAGCTCCTCAACGAGATCAGTCCATCTCATCGAGAAGACGCTGTCAACTCCCTTGCCTACGAGGCTGAGGCCCGGCTCCGCGACCCAGTCTACGGCTGCGTCGGCTACATCTCCATGCTCCAGCAGAAGATCAAAGCGGTCCAGCACGATCTTTTCGCTGCAAAGAAGGAGCTCGCCACTTATATCGGGCCTGCTGCACTAGGGCCATTTCTCCCGCCGCTTAACAGTTCGTTTGGTGGTGTACCATTTCTTCAGCAGCAGCAGGGTTTTGGTCATATGGGGATGAGCCCGCAACAGCAGATGATTTTGAGGGAGCAGCAGCAGCAGATAGTGGAGGCGCAACAGCTGGAGTTGTTGAGGATGCAGCAGCAGCATGAGATTAATAGCAGGTTTAATATTAATAATGGAGGGTTTGTCGATGGAAGAGGATTGATCAATCAAGCAGTTGGTGATGGTGTTAGTGTTGGTGTGAGTGTTGGTGTTGGAGGTGCTTCCGGATCAGGCGCTTCGCCGCCTCCAGGATTGGCGTTGGTGGTTTCGCCGCAGCAGCAATTTGATAATTCATTCCATTCCCATCAACAGGCTCAGCAGCTTCAGCTTCATCAGTATGTGGAGCAGCAACAGATGCAGCAGCAGCATAGAGCAGGGAGTGATGAGGGGAGAAGTGGCATCGGACCGGCTCCTTGAGAACCGAAATTTGATTTTTTATTGTTTGAATTGGTTTGGAGGGGCGAATATATATTCATCGGCCAGCCTAATTGAGATAATTGCTTACCTTCTCCTCACCGCATGGCAAACTAAACTTATATGAAAGGTATATTTATTCCCTTGATTTATTTCTTGGTTTATATTTTATTTTTTTTCTTTCTAAATAACAATTTATTATCCTATTGCATAAGTGATATGAAGCAAAATTTGATTTATATCTAATTAAATGTTGGTTGTAATGTCGGTTGAAAATTACTTACTAGGGTAGGGCCAGCTTCGACCATAAGTCAGGATCCAGAATCGTTCTATATGTTGCTTTCAAATTATTGAATTTAAAGGCTGTTTGAGAGTAAATTAACTTTTCATTTTTATGACAAAACCCTTTTGATCTAAAAAAGTATTTGTGATTTGTTTGCTTTAATTATGATAGAATATTAATTGAGATGTATATCTGTGGTCTTTGTTCTCCACTACTGGCTAATTGAACTTATCAAAAAAATAATTATTTCCTCGATTTATTTAAGTCAGTTTATAGTTTATTTTTCTTAAATCAAGATTTTAATAGATATATTGTTTCCTAAGATAGAAGAATCAAGGTTGATTGGGATTTGGGAGTAGGGCAAGTGGGCAGACAGATAATATGGATTGAGAGTTTCTTCATATGTATTTTATACAACTTTTTTCCCCTTTAGCAAATCTTTATTAAGATCTAGAAACATATTAATAGTTTAAAATTGATTTTCAATTGTTAAAAATTAATTGAGATAATTGTTTCCTTGATTTTCAATTCCTGGGTAATTAAGGTATAGTCCCTCCATTTCTTTTTACAAGTTGCTTTTGCTTTTGCACACTTATGAAGCAAATCATGACTACTTAAAATCCAAAAAATTATAATTATAAATGATAAATTCTTAATTTAACTTTGTATAATTTATACGAGAGGTTTATTCTGGTGATAAATTTGGAATTTCATATATATAAAAAGAGAGGTTAATGGAGGGAAGAGACCATAGGAGGGAATTTCCTTCTATGCTGTCGAAAAGGTACATCCTATCTCATTTTTCCTTTACAACCTTTTCAACAGTGAGAAAGTGAGAAAGGGGTACTTTTTCGACGGCATAGAAGGAAATTCCCTCATATGGCATCTTTCCTCCATTATATATATATATATATATATATAGAGAGAGAGAGAGAGAGAGCCATTATATGTATATATATATATATATATATATAGAGAGAGAGAGAGAGAGGTCATTGGAGGGAATTTCCTCTTATGGCGTCGAAAACATACACCCTCCATCATGTTTTCCGACGATCGCAATGAATCATCTTCATCGTTATCATCTAAGATGTGGGTACACCAAATTCATGTGATTCTACAACATTTTCACCGTTGATTTAGCAATGTAAAAAGTTCTATTGTCGGTAAACCGTTAATTTTGAACCCATTAATTCAACGGTGAAAATGTTATAGAACCACATGAAATTTTTTGTACCCATATCTTAGATGATAACGATGAAGATGATGCATTCCGATCGTCGGAAAACACGATGGAGGGTGTGTTTTTTCGACGCCATAGGAGGAAATTCCCTCCTATGGCATCTTTCCTCCATTATATATATATATATATTGCATAGATTTTAAAAGCATGGTGTGATAAATTTGTTTTTGAAATTCTAAAGGGTCTTGTATTTTGAGGGGGGAAAGAACAGCAAATAGGACTTCTAAAAAGAAACGGAGGAAGCAAAAGGTTTATTTTCCTTGAATCATTTCTTGTTTACCCTTTGTTTTTATTAAAAAAATTATTAACTAGTATAATAATCTTTAGGAAGGAGGTATTAAGTGTTGATTTCCTTTTTATATTTTGGTTTCTATGTTCATATGTTTTACATATATAAATTGATTAATAAAACTCTATATAAAAATAAGTTAACATCTCAATCAATATAGTGTTTGAGATGCAAATTTGGGATGTATATGATCTTTGGTTTGATAGATTTCTATCAAACTTATTCTAAAGCAAATGAATTTAATTTTTTATAGTAATAATTTATTATTGTTTTTTTTTTGGCTTCATTTTCATATAATTTTGGCTTTATGGAATTTCTCCATGGACCATACACGTAGTGTAGTTGGCATGCAATATTTTTGAATCTTGATTTGTTATTAACATCTAAACAGGAACATGATGATAGAAAGAATAATTACGAAATGTGTTTGCTGTGAAAATTTTATATTTATATCATTCTCTACATTAAATCCAAAACCAAAAGCAAGTTAAAACATTAGAAATAGAAAAGTCATCATCTTCCTTTACAATACACTTGTCACTTTCTCTTCCTTTCTCATATAATAAAAGCATGCACTTGATTCATTTGCTGACATCACAAATATTTTGTACAGGTGAATCTGCTGGCAGGCCTAATAAAAATGGCGGGAAAAAAGGGGAAACAAGGCAAATGAGTGACCATGATGATGGACTATTTTTCTTTTCGTCTCTTGCAGTAAATAAATTATATAAAAAAAATGTTATAATCAGCATGTTCTTGGTCTCTTTTATTTCAGAGCTTAATTTTACTGTTGTCATTAATCTTTTATCTTGTTTCTATGTTGGAATTTACCATTTTTGGGTTTTCTCTTATGAGTTTGTTTATTGTATCTATGTATAGAGAGATTAAAGCTTGTGTGTTCGAATAAATTGCTAATGTAGGGACATTTTCTATTAATATTTATTTTGAATACTTTATAAGTCGCAGCTTGTATCGATATAAAGACAATTAAGGCCCTTTATTCTTGCTTTTAGCTATTCATACTTCCAAGAACAAAAAAGTCATTAACTTGGTATAATAAAAAAAACTACAAATTAAGATATTAAAATTCATCACGATCAGAAATTCCAAAACTGGTATGAGAGACCGCAACAACTACGCATCTTCTCAAGTATTTTAATCAAAAGTCACTACTTTGTTAGGTTATAGGTTTTTTTTTTTTAATTACTTAAATTGATGGGTTCTTTGAAGAGTGCAAGTTTTCTCTTCTTCACCAAAAAAAACTAATGCTAACTTATTGCTAGTCAAAACCTGATCACACTTTCAAAAATTAAACTATTGAATTGTTGTACGTATCTGTACAGTTTAGAAATTTCTTGCAATTTATTTAGCTTTCGATCGTGGAAACCTATGCTATGCTCATAATTATAAAGCTTATAGTTTTCAGCTTGGTTATGAAACCAATGCAGAGCTTTAATGCTCATTTGTTGGGCTTTTAGAGTCTCTATTTTGCTTCGATTTCTACGTCTCATGTGGATTTGCTACTTTATTAATCCTTGCAATTTGAATACCCCAAGTTATGGCGCACGTGCAATGAAGGACATTTTGGTATTAGCATTCACAAGGGGCAAGATTGGATGCAAAATAATTTGGTCACTTGTATTTTTTCTTGCAATGTGGGGGCCGTATCAATAAATTTATATGGATGCATCATGAAGATAAATGATTATTGTCTTTAATTATGTGTTTCCATTTAAAAATTGCATCATTCCTCACTTAAAAATAAGTTAGGATTCCTAGCTTATTTCATAAGTGATTATGGAACAGTAAAGTTGACCAAATAATATACCATAATATCCCTTATTTTTTCATCCAGATTTTAAAATGGAATTAATGATACGTCATTTTGGTCATTTTACACTCAATAATAACTTATCTATCACTTTTCATACAAAATCATTCAAACACCAACAACATATTTATCATATGATTATTTACTTTTTTCAAAACATAATCACTTATAAGCGACGATGACAAATAATCACTTAAAAATAAGCCCATTCAAACATACCCGATTAATTAATATAACTCTTTCTTTGGGGTGTAACTGAGCCGATCTTGAATGGGCTGACCACTGTCCAAGCTTGGCTCAAGTTCATCTCGAGTTAAGCGGGCCTAGCTCATATTTAGCTCGTGATCTTACTGAGCCTTAAACGAGCCATTGCATCTTCTTTAGACGATCTCTGAAAGGAAAACGATAAAAATGTATTTGGTGAAGACCGAAAATGGATTAATGGCCATTATAGGGCCGGAGCTTAGGAAGAAAACTTGAAAGCATTTTGTAAGGAGGAGGTTGACAATTAATTTTCTTGGCTTGAAAGAGAAGATGGTCTGTGAACAGCAATCACATGCTAGAGTCTAGGACCCAGGGCTTTGGGTATGGAAAGATAAAAAAGTTTGACATTTAGCGTATGAAATGGATCTATTCACCTCCGTTTAACTTGATATACATCGCTTTAATTGAATAAATGTCATGGGAGTTGAATAGAAACTGTGTAAAGGAGCCGAAATCGAACTAATATAGAACAAGCCTGGCCGAGCTCAACTTTGGCTCGTTTAAAATACGAGCCAAGTTTTCTGGCTCATGTTCGGCTCATTAATAAATGAATTGAGTTTGAACGAGCTAATACTGAGTTGAACCCTAATCGAACCCGACTCGGCCTTTCTTTCTCCCAATAAATTCAAAGCTTTAAAATCTTTAATCTTTAGGTTTATATTAATGTGATCAATGTGATTGATGGATGGTGACATTTTTCTTATAAAATGACAAGGTAGGAGAATTCCAGCTTTGTGGGCTTATTATTATTAATATTCTTAGCAAACTAATGCTTTGAAGTCAAGTAACTGGAACATGCCCCAATTGCTAAGTTGATAATAAGATAACAAAGCTAATTTGTTTGTTCTGGTTGCTCTCGGTATATGAAATAGAAGATTATCGAAAATTCTTGTATTTTCGTGAATGAGATGACGAGACATCTAATTCCAAGAAATCTTACTTTAACATACTTGGTATAATTTAATCATTTCAGATAATATATGTGTATGCAACCGTCAACCGGTGGTGAGGCCGATGGATGACGGCGGGGTCGGCCGATATACGACCGGCGACAAACTAAGGTCGGTCGGCGATGGTCGGGCCTGTGAATGACCAGCGGCAGGCCGGTGGCGAACGGCCGATCAGCAGCGGGCCGGTGAACGATCGGCTATCACCGGTGCCCGGCCTGCCGTCGGCGAACGGCCGATCGGCGACGGACCGGCAGGAGGACGACCAACGATGGGCAACGGGGCCGGTCGGCAGGCAAGTGGGAAGGGAGACCGGCAGCGGATGATCATGGCTCATTTCATATTAGACGGGAATATTTCATGGTAATTTAGGATAAACACATGTTTTGGGGGGAATAAAATTACCACGAAATTGGGTCATTTGATTACCATGATAATCCTATATTCCCGGGAATATATTTTACACCTAAACAAGCGCGGCAATATTTCATGGTAATTTAGTATTACCGTCTACATTATTTCCTACCAAACACACCCGTAAGGGGTGTGTGTGTCTCTCTCTCTACACACACACACTGGGGAGTGATCTATAGCAAATCGGTTCGCGTTTTTTAAAAACGAGAACTCTCAGTCCAGGACATATTTAAACGATTCGCTCAGTTCAACTTGATCACCCTACCTTCTAATCTATGTGTATGAAAAATCAAAAGATTTGAAGACCTCTAACTCATTATCGAATGGGTGCAAAATGAACATCTTTTAATATATGATAACATAAACATCATCCGCTCCATAGGCAAGAAGCCTTCAATTTTTTTGATTTTTATTACACATAGACTTGAAAGTAGGATGATAACCTAGAACGGATCGGATCGTTCAAATATATCGTAGATCGAGAGTTCCTGTTTTTAAAAAACGCAAACCGGTTTACAGTAGATGATCATTCCCTTGTGTGTGTGTGTGTGTGTGTGTATAACCTGTATTTTGTTGGGCTGTTTAAAATGATTTGAGAATTTATAGTCAGTTATCATGACTCCAAGTGTCGATCATTAGTATCAAATTCTAGCTAAATAAAATTCTTGAAAACCTGATAAATCATGATCTTAAAAGATTAGTTGTCCTGAAGGTTATGAATTTTTCCATACATTTATAGGCATAGTTAAATCCTAGAGTTAAACAAATCAAAATGGTATTTGTTGTAGAATACTCTGCATAAATATGTGCAGCATGTACAACCTGCATCAAGCTCACTGCAGCCTCTAGGAAACAATGACTAGTTTTGTTGCTTATTTTTAATCAGGCTAGTTTTTTAATTCTAAAGCAAATTGAATGTTCATCATTTTTTACTTTTTGAAGTTAATTGTGTAAAGAAATTGTATCCCTTTAATTGGTTAGGAAGTAAACAGATAGAGAAATTAATATTCTTTGAATCGTTTTCTGTTGCAACATGCCAAGGATCAAGCCCGAAGAATTCTTTATAGCTAAAAGAATCTTAAAGCCAAAGCAAATATTACTGTTTATGCTTTTATATAAGGAAAAAATAGGGCCATGAACCTCATTAGATGTGAACGTACTCACGGTCCCCCAGGATCCTCTTGCAAGTTAAACAAGGAGACCCAGGGGTTATGAATGCGTTTACAGCTAGTGAGGCTATGAACATTCACGTCTCCATTAAGTTCTTTATATCTACTATTATAATGCTGATATGGGGTGATTCAAAAATTGAGAATCCAATTTCAATGACAGCCTCCACTAGTAAAATAGGGGGTTACCCCTACGGATGGAAATATCCGTAGGGGCAGATTTTATTTGGCCCTACGGATTAATCCGTAGGGCTAAAAGGTTGCCCCTACGGGCACAGACGTCCAAGAATAAAAATATTAATTCTTAATTTGGTGTTTGCTCCTACGGAGCCGCAAACAAAGGACCTACGGGTATATCCGTAGGGGCAAGTAAATATCTATTTAACAAAACCCCAGATCGATCGCCTACGCTCACTTTCTCTCTCTCTCTCAATCGCGCGCGAGAAAAAACCCCAAATCGCCTCCGTCGTCGCCACCGCCGGTTTCGTCGCCACCGTCGTCGCCAGCGCCTGTTTCGTCGCCACCGTCGTCGCCACCGCCGGTTTCGTCGCCAAATCGCCACCGTCGTCGCTCCAGCCCACCAGCAGCCGTTCAGGTATAAATCTCGAGGTAAATTAAAGCATTTTTGGATTATTTTGGGCTTAGGGTTCATGGCTGGGTCTGGGTTGCGCGCGCGAGAGTTGGGGTTGGGCAGGGGTCGCAGTGGCGGTCGGGGTCGGGGTCGGGGTAGGGTTAGGGTTGGGGTTCGGCTGCTGCTGGGGTGGGGCTGGGGTTAGGGTTACGGTGGGGCTGGGGTTAGGGTTACGGTAGTGGGGCTGGGGTTAGGGTTACGGTGGGGCTGGTTGAATGACTCTTCTGATTAGTTGACAAATACAATGTTAATCATAATTTACTCGACACGGATGTTAGAAAATTAGAAAAAGATCAAGAAAAAAATAATCGATTTTGATTTTAACATGCAGGGTGTTGATGCAAGATGTAATATCTAGTAGCAGATGCTAGGTATATAGACTAAAGAATAGTTGTAAATGAACCGCTAGCAAGAAAATCCTATAATTATACGTACACATCGCTTGACGCATGAAGCCTGAAGCTCTTTCTTTTGGGGGATAAAACTAGTTATATTCCTGCATTGCCTAGAAATAGCAGTGAGTTGGTTAAAACTTTTCAAACACAACCCCCCACCCCCCAAAAAAAAGAAAGAAAGAAAGGGCAAGGAAAAAAAAGAATAGCAACAAGCAATACAAGCTAGCAACCGTAAATAACTGCTGAGATTATGTCTACCTTGGCAATTTGAACAATGATGGTCTTGTCTGGATTGTTAAGATCCACTTTATGGGGGTGAGGAACATATTTTGCAACTGTATTTATGATTTTCATTCTGTCAAGTGTTGAAATAAAAATCAACACTTGACAATCAATCCAAGATACTCAATAACTTGCTTCAAAACCATAATCTAATCTTGATGATGCTCAATATTAGCGATTTCCATGATCACGACACGTGGCAGATGACGTGTCTCATAACGCTTTATGATATCAGTATCCTATATTTGTAGTTTTAATTGTTGATTGTTATAGATGTATACCATTGCAATAATAGTTTTTGGTTGATGAATGCTATTGCAATGTAGTATGATCAGTTCTATCAATCTTGATCTCAATGGTTTAAAATCATGTTACATATACAACACGAATGCACAACAAACGTATAATTAGAGAGCGATTCGAGATGTTCGGGTTAAAACCAATATATGATACTCGATGATAATATGAAACCTTCATATTCCCATCGATACCCATATATGAAACTAAAAGCGCCACTTAGTCCCCGTCTATCGGTTAATATACGTGCGATGATCGTCGTGACCTAGAACTATACGAAGGTTGTTAAATATCGGACAGTATAGCTCGATACTAACAACCGTCGTATAGTCTACGCGACGAGAAAATTCAATCGTATGGTAACTGATAGATTTTTCCTGTATGGACAAGTTAAGAATGTATAAAGCAAACGCCTTCATTCACTTATGTTTTCATCCGTTTCGAGATATTTCGTCGGTATCTTTCCGCTGGTTCTCCGTGTACAAAGATAGATTAGATGTTCATTTCAACGTTGTTTCACAGCTTTGAAATGATTATCTATTCTATTACAGTGTACTCGGAGAACAGCGGGGAGGTGCTGCCGAAATTTACTCGAAACGGTTGAAAGCACAAGTGATGGGCGTTCGCTCTATACATTCTTAATGGGATAGAAGCCTACCCCCGACAGCCGGAACACATACATACAAACGCATAATTAGAGAGCGATTCGAGATGTTCGGGTTAAAACCAATATATGATAATATGAAACCTTCATATTCCCATCGATACCCATATATGAAACTAAAAGCGCCACTTAGTCCCCGTCTATCGGTTAACATACGTGCGATGCTCGTCGTGACCTAGAACTATACGAAGGTTGTTAAATATCGGACAGTATAGCTCGATACTAACAACCGTCGTATAGTCTACGCGACGAGAAAATTCAATCGTATGGTAACCCATAGATTTGTCCCGTGTGGACAAGTTAAGAATGTATAAAGCAAACGCCTTCATTCACTTGTGTTTTCATCCGTTTCGAGATATTTCGTCGGTATCTTTCCGCTGGTTCTCCGTGTACAAAGATAGATTAGATGTTCATTTCAACGTTGTTTCACAGCTTTGAAATGATTATCTATTCTATTACAGTGTACTCGGAGAACAGCGGGGAGGTGCTGCCGAAATTTACTCGAAACGGTTGAAAGCACAAGTGATGGGCGTTCGCTCTATACATTCTTAATGGGATAGAAGCCTACCCCCGACAGCCGGAACACATACATACAAACGCATAATCAGAGAGCGATTCGAGATGTTCGGGTTAAAACCAATATATGATAATATGAAACCTTCATATTCCCATCGATACCCATATATGAAACTAAAAGCGCCACTCAGTCCCCGTCTATCGGTCAACATAACGTGCGATAATTTATTCTTTTCAACGACAAACGCACACACAAAGCATATACACGGATTTTCTCCTTTGTCAGTAACTATCCCGTTCTTATATTTCTCAATATAGTCAGCATAACCTACAATTTATATGTTATTCAGTCTAACATGGCCCATGAGTACGTCAGAGTTAAGGACTGGATGTATGTGGATTGGAAACAACGTATGCAACCTAAGTTTGTCGCAGGAGTTGCTGCTTTCCTTGAATTTGCACGAGCACATAATAAGATCATAATAGAGAAGATTCTCTGTCCGTGCGATAGATATGGCAATAAGTACTGGCAGAAGGTAGAATTGGCAGAGCTTCATATTGTAAAACATGGGTTTACTAGACTTTATTCAACTTGGAAATATTACGGGGAAGGAGAAGAATGCAGTACTGCGGTAGAAGAAGAAGGAGAACACGATAATGCGGCAGGAGAAGAAGAAGAATTCGGTAATACGGCAGGATACAGAAATTTATTTCCATCAGAAGAAATGGAGGATATGGTAGAGGCTGCCCTAGGTGAATCTATTCGTACCGAAGATGACATTCCTTCCGGTCAAGGACCGCGTGCGGATAAATATGAAAATTTCATGAATGATGCTAGGAAACCAATTTATGAGAATGCGAAGTATTCCACCCTCTCATGGTTCGTCCAACTTTTCCAAATTAAGTGCCAAAATGGATGGAGCAACAAGTCATTCACAATGCTTCTTTCGTTCTTGAAAGATTCTATGCCTCCGGGAAATAATGTGCCCGAAAGCTGGTACGAAGCCCAGAAAATGATGTCTGATTTGGGTCTAAAGTGCGAGAAGATTCAAGCATGTCTTAAAAATTGCGTGTTGTACCGGAAAGAGAATTCAGATTTGAAAGAGTGTCCAACATGCGGAGAGGCCAGGTATAAGCCGAAAGATTCTGATAAGAAGCCTGATATACCTGTGAAGATAGCACGATATTTTCCCATAACACAGAGGCTACAGAGGCTATTCAGGTGCAAGAAAACAGCCGAGGCAATGATTTGGCATCACCGTGCTCCTCCAAGCGAAAATGGAAAAATGAGCCATCCAAGAGATTCACCGGCATGGAAGGATTTCGATAGGAGGCACGCAATATTCAGTAGCGATCCTCGCAATGTCCGGCTCGGACTGGCTGCCGATGGCTTCTGCCCATTCAACTATATGGCTGGAAGTCACAGTACATGGCCCGTTGTAATGATAATTTATAATCTGTCGCCTTGGTTGGCTATGGACCAATCATACTTTATGATGCCTATTCTTATCGACGGACCAAACTCACCGGGGAACAATATCGACGTCTATCTCTGACCTCTGATCGAGGAGCTGAAAACTTTGTTCATTGATGGTGTAGAGACATATGATTCAAACACAAATACAACCTTCATACTGCGTGCGGCTTTAATGTGGACAATTAATGAGGACAATTAATGACTTTCCTGCGTATGGAATGCTATCAGGTTGGTCCGTATATGGTCACAAAGCATGTCCTCATTGCCATGAACACACAACATCAAAATTTTTGAATTTTAGCAGGAAGGTTTGTTATTGCGGCCATCGACGTTTTCTGCCTCCAGACCACCCCTATAGGTTAGACACGGTTCACTTTGATGGTCATCAGGAGCTTCTTGGGCCTCCATCCCCATTGTCCGGAGAGGACGTGACTGCTAAATGGGATGGTTACAATAACGTGACCTTCGGGATGGATCCGACGAGACAGGTCAAACCACAATATTGGAATAAGTTAAGCATTTTCTTCGAGCTTCCGTACTGGTCTACAAATTCAGTGCGTCATTGTCTGGACGTCATGCATATAGAGAAGGGAGTATCATAGCACATACTTAACTTGCTTCTGTGTAAAGACGGGAAATCGAAAGACAACATGAATGCCCGGATGGATCTACAAGAGTGGGGAATAAGAAGTGAACTGCACCCTAAACCGGTAGCGGGTAAACCGGGCAAGTTTGTACTTCCCAATGCCGCTTATCATATGTCACAACCGGAGAAGAAAAGATTCCTGCAGGTGTTGCATGATTTGAAAGTCCCCACAGGTTTCTCAGGATCATTCAGCAAGAAAATAAAAATTGTGAAGGGCAAGATCGATGGGCTGAAAAGTCATGATCACCATGTTATCGTGGAGCACCTTCTTCCATTAGCCCTCAGGACTTCTCTCCCCGACTCGGTTGGTCTAGTAATCAACGACCTATGTTGTTTTTTCAGGGAGTTGTGTGCTAAAACACTGGAGGTTGCGACGCTGGATAAACTAGAAAATTCTATTGCGTTGATACTTTGCAAGTTTGAGCGTATTTTCCCACCGTCATTCTTCGATATCATAATACACTTGACGGTTCATCTTGCAACTGAGGCGAAGTTAGCCGGACCGGTACAATATCGATGGATGTATCCCGTCGAGAGGTACGTGTAATTTTTCGTTTCGCGCAATTTATAAATTTATTTTTGTCCTGTATGCCCGTGTTTATTTATTCAACATATTCTCATTAGGTACCTTTACACTCTTAAGAAGTATATACGCAATAAAAATCGACCAGAGGGTTCTATCATGCAAGGTTATCTTCTTGATGAAGCAACCACATTTTGTTCCCGCTATCTGGACGAGAACATTGAGACAAGGCTTAACCGACCACGAAGAATTTAAGACGGGCCATATGGTAAAGCCGAGTATAAGAGGGTAGACACTATGTTTATCAACAAGATATACCGGTTTATCTTGCTTAATTGCGTATGTCTTGAACAAATTAGAGAGTAAGTTCTTTTGGATTAATTGTTATATCTGTGTTTGTATGTGTATGAAATGATATAATATTAATGTTACAATTATTTGTCGAAAACAGAACTCATTTTAACGAGGTACGTGAGGGGCATCCTGATTGGAACGAATAGCGTTTGGAAAAATACCATCAGGATAATTTTTGTGATTGGGTCACAGAGCATGTAAGTTATTCGAATTACATTTTATTGCTATTAGTTTTAATCTAAACTTGTATCGTTATGTATTTATCGTAAAATTTGTTTTGTTAGATCCACGATCCGAACTTGTCTGCATCATTTGAGAGTGATTCAAGATGTTTAGCTCAATTTCCTAGTATGGAGGTTGCATATTACAAAGGATTTGGTGTCCTTGGATACAAATTCGAAGTTAAGGACATAGAAACATCTAGAACCACTCAGAATAGTGGGATTGCGACGGTAGGATCGGACGGTATGATTTACTATGGGTACTTAAATTGTATACTCGGCATCCACTATCCCGGACGATCATAACCCTTTTATATATTCCACTGTACTTGGTACGATCCGCGAACCGATACAGACAGGTGGAGAAGCAGTCTTGGGACTTGGAAAGATGAATATGGATTGACCAGTGTGAACACACTTCGATTTTACGGTCAGGACGATCCGTTTATCTTTCCGAACCAAGCGTTCCAAGTATACTACTCACAGTGTTTGAAGCATCCGGGGTGGAGTGTTGTATGCCGATGGAAACCTACAGATGTCTACGATGTCCCAGAATACGAGGACAGCGATGAAGAGAAGAAGAGAGAAGGCTTAAAGTGCTCCGACCGTCTGTTTCGAAGGACGGGTTGTCTTCGACCGATCAAGAAGTTACGTGGGTTAGAAATGACATCGACGATGAAATCCAAGTAGATATGTATGATGCGCCCACGAAACGAAAAAGGTTATCAGTAATGTTATATTATTACTTCACATTTTACGCTATAGATCATATATAGTCAATACTTTTAATGATTGTCTAATGCGTCCACGAACCGTTTATCTAGATTTGATGACGATGTCGGGAGCAGCGAGGGGCGGCAGGAGCTCCAGCCGCGGCAGAGGCAGAGCGGTTCTGCCGCCCGGAGAGCTCCGTAGGGAGCTTCAGAGGGCCGGTCTTGCACCCAGATCGGAGACCCCTTCGGATGCCTCCTTCCGTATGGATTTTGCCACACCTCCAGGTATACTGCACGCATATCCATTTTCAATGTAATATTACAGATATTCATGCATGTTTATGTCAAAATTACTTATATTGTCAATGTTTGATTGTCTAGTTGTTGGTGATGCGTCCACATCTGGGACAGAGGCCACCCCCACTCCTCCAGGTATGTTTATATATCAT
This sequence comes from Agapanthus africanus, assembly GCA_030015575.1. NCBI lineage: Eukaryota > Viridiplantae > Streptophyta > Magnoliopsida > Asparagales > Amaryllidaceae > Agapanthus > Agapanthus africanus. The sequence continues at coordinate 911,531,624 of JASDDO010000019.1, read as the reverse complement.
ATAGTGTATGTATATTGATTTAGAATGCTATATCATAAATATACACATTCCTTTTGCTTTTACTTAGCAATTTTTATTATTGTCTAGCTGTAGGTGGTGACACCACCGTACCTGCGGGTATGTTTATATGTCCTATAGTGCATGAATATTGATTTAGAACGTTATATTATTGATCTACACATTCTTTTTGCAATTACTTATATAATCTATTTTTAATTGTCTAATTATAGGTGGTGCGTCCACACCTTCCACAGGGGCCACTCCTGCCGCTTCCATACCCTCCGCATCGTCTGCAGGTTAGTATGAATAAATTTAAAATATTTATTTATTTTACATATGCTCTATAGAATAAATATGAACTTCATGGAGATTTAGCGTCGATGTTTATTTTATGGGATGCGTCCGGGTCCGGGACCCCAGTTGTTCCTCACCGGAGGAACTATCGTCCCGCTCGTGCTGCTGCTCGGGCCCAGGCTCGTGTGCTATTCACCGGAGGTATATATCACACTTGAATTTTTGTTTAACCTTGATTTCTTAATACAACTTTGTCTTATTATTGATTGTCTTGATATTTCGTGCAGACGCAGGGCCTCTCCATCCCCAGAGGGGGACTCGAGGCCCGAATCAGTCCCATAGGCTGAGGCTTGATAGAGCTAGGGGGGAGGCAGCATTCCCCCTATTTTTTACCCTTGACTATCGCTATACCGGTCCTCATGCCGAGAGGTTCGGCCGGTATTTGGGGGACGAGAGCCGGATCGTGAAAAACTATCCACTTCACGTTGAGTGGGGCGAGCAGCACCAGCGCTCATTCGCCCTCTTCTTTGATCAGGCTCAGGTATGTATTAATATATATTTTCATTTGATCTATCCAATATATTTATTATTAACACTTGCAATCTAATAACAATGTTTTTTTTTGTATTTTCAGTTGGATTACGATTTTCAGCCTGTAGCCGACCTTGATCACCCGGGGAGGGTGCTCGACCTTCATGCTCTGTACAATGGCCTGATGAAGAACATGCAGGCCAAGGTCCGATACAACAGGAATGAGCTGAAGGCCGACTGCTACTCCCTGTGGATAGCGGCCCCCGAGGCAGAGAGAGCGGCCCTCCTATCTACTCCGGCGTTTGCGAGAGTCGACGTAGAGACATGGCCTCTATTGTGCGCTTATTTCGACTCCGAACGCAAACAAGTATGTATTTTAAATTTAATTCATTATTTATGATATAATTTATTTCTTTGTGTTTCTTAATTAGAAAACTAAATGTTAATGCGTTGTGCAGAAACAGGCCGCTCAGAATACGGAGAACAGGAAGTCGGCGAAGAGGGGTCGCCCCACTTACACAGGTGGCTCGAGGAACATTACTCGAGCCATGGAGTTATCGGTAAATTAAGAGTTATTCTCTAATATTCTGCAATATTAAGAGTTATTCTCTAATATTTCTAATATTAAGAGTTACTTTCTAATATTGCAGACATCTCGGACCGTGGCATCAGGTGGTACACCGAGCGTGCTGTCCGCATATCTTGTCGTCCACGGCACCTCGACAGATCCCGCCACGGGCGAGCTTCGATGTCCCGACGTCGCTACCCAAGAGTACTGCGTAAGTGTTAATATTTTTTCTACCCAAATTTGAAATTTTAGTTTTGGAAGGTTCAAGTTTAAATTTTATACTTATGCTTTACTACTTAATGTGGGTGTAGGAGCGGGTGGTTGAGCAGACCCAGGCCTCGGGGATCGATTTTACCGGACAGAACGATCCGAGGCTGCTGACCCCAGTTCTGGACGCCGCACACGGAGGGCACCACGGAGGTTGGGAGAGAGGCCGGGGATTGGGCCCTAGCAGGGCCTATATGAGGTTGGACTCCACCCCGGCGGTTACTTCCTCCGTCTCCAGTGACCGGCATGTCCATCAGGAACTGGATAGCTTGAGGGCCATCGTTCAGGAGTTGAAGGAGATGCTGGTATGTATACTACTTTATAGTAAAATATCATTTCATATTATATACATATCAACATATCCATAATTAGTACGTAGCTTGAGCTTATTTGGTTTTAGACTTAAGTTTGATTAATCATACATACATATGTAATTAAAATAAACAACGCTTTTCCAAACTAGATATCCAAACAGGGTTTCGAAATAACTTAATAATGAAACGAATTCGAATAATACACAGTTCTTACACGCTTCTTACACACGTTATGTCCAGACGCGACAGGGTAGATCGGCCGAGCCTCCACATACATCTCCTTCGGCTGCGGCTCCGCAAGCCACTGCATCGGATGCGGTTCCGCAGACAGCTCCTGTAGCTCCACCGCCCACTCAGACTCCCGCAGCCGTGGCTCCGCAAGCGACTACCTCGACGGCGGCTGCGCAGACTACATCGCCAGCTCCACATGCCGCTCAGACTCCCTTATATGTAGCATTGCAGAGTGTATTGACCGAGGAGCAGGCGCGCGTTATTCTAACGTTATTCAGAGGTGGAGCTGGACCGAACTAGGGTAGTTTTTTGGTTCTTATTTTTTGAAACATGTATTTATATCACATTGTACTACATTTTGAAACGATATTGATATTGGTTTGTATTTATATCATATTCAGTTTTTGGGTTTCTTTTGTATATTATATATATGCGTGAGATGTGATTATGAATACTGCAATATATGATTTGATTGACGTATATAGTATTGTGCACAGGGCGGGAAAAAATCTAGCAGCCCATTTTTAAAAAAAAAAATATAGACAATATGTACCTACGGATTAAGCCGTAGGTATATATGTTGCCCCTACGGGCATATCCGTAGGGGCAAACTATCAGGAAACCTGATATTTTCCCACCTGATATCAGTGCAGGGTGTTGGGAGTGCCCCTACGGATATGTCCGTAGGGGCCACTGTTTATCCCCTACGAATTTATCCGTAGGGACAAAATATCAGGTTTCCTGATATCTTCCCCCCTGATCTCAGTGCAGGGTGTTGGGAGTGTCCCTACGGATATATCCGTATGGGCCACTTTCTATCCCCTACGGAGGTATCCGTAGGGGTAGAACAAGGACCTACGGATTTATCCGTAGGTATATACAATATGTTCAAAAAAAAAAATACATATATGATTTGATTACCTCTACGGAGTACTCCGTAGGGGCTATAACACCTACAGATATATCCGTAGGTGCAAGAATTTACCTGTAGGGGCAAGTTCAGGGTCTCAACTTGCACCTGAGGCCTTTGCACCTACGGGGTCTTTTTTCGTCCCTACGCACATATCCGTAGGGGCAGTGGGTTGCCCCTACCGATAAATCCATAGGGGCAACCCTTATTTGTAGTAGTGCTCATAAAGAAACTACAATTTTCTCACAAAGAAAAGAAAAAATTTGCTAACCACTCTTTCTACTAACTACTCTCCTACCATCTCTTTCAATAATCAACCCTACAAATCTTACTCGATAACCAGCGTGCACCGCACGTGTAAAAAACTAGTATGCTTAGAATAATATGCTATGCAATGTCCTCCCCGCTTTCCGAAACATAAGATGGTGTCACGTAATGGTTTCTAATAATTAACAAGTCACATTTCTAATCAAAATTTCCCTAGTTTCTCTATCTATGTATGTTTGATAGTTAAGATTTATTAATCTATTATTCATGTGCACATGTTAATTAAAACATTAAGCTTTTGCACCCATGAGTTGTTAAAACCACTACGCTGATAATTACTTTTCCTAAATTAATTGATAGTGGTTGTCTTCTAATGATAATAAGAAAATTGATGTTTACATGCATCCTATTGGTACTCTAGGATGAAAGAAAACATTGCAGATTATCATCTAATAGAACAATACTTTACTTATGCCATGATGGGTTTGTTTGAATCGTGGAGGCCAGGTGCCAAAAAGGTCCAACAGGCCCTAAATGTAGGAGGCCAGGTAGCAAACCTCCAGGCCTTGAGGCTGGTAGGTTTAAAGCTTTATTCACCACACCATGTGTCGGTCGGCTTCCAAAACTTTTGGATTCGGCTATATGAATCTTTTCACTTTCCATTCATCTCCGAGCAGATTCTTAAACTCCAAAATTACGATGAGCATGCATATAGTGATTATAATATGCTGATAACTAGGTTATGGTTGTGAGATTTTAGGGATGTTATTGATAGGATTGTTAGTTTAGATATTGGGATTAATGGTCGATGAAGTATAATCATGTATATATTAGTCCTATTGGATATCTCAATAACATGGAGAAAACATTTTTTGTTTAAGCAAGGAAATAATGGTTTCTTTTTATTTATTTTTTGCGTCAACAGATTCCTCAAATGGCCAAACCAACCTGAAGACGGTGAAGGAGATGGTCTATTCTCAATTATATATCCAATTGTAGAATTTGTTGGAATGGTTGGTATAGGAAATTATTGGCATATAACTACTATCAACAAGCAATCAGATTCGTGCTGCATTTTGGACTTTATTGAAAATTTTGTAAAGGCTTATACAAAACACAAACAACCGAACCCTTGGGACCTTCTTCAGCCCGTGATGAATCGACATCGAGATGCCAAACGCACACGTGAGAAAGTCGAGATAGTGATTATTGATTATGGGTCCATTTGGAGCTATGAATATTTTGAACAAGATCGAAATATTAGAAAGACTCGATGAGAAGAACTGCGGACGATTGAAGATCCGCTACCGAATTTGCCTATAGCCACACATAAACATATTTGAATTTTTGTTAATGGAAGCAATCTAGATAAAATTCCGACCGTTGAAATGTAGGCACGTGGAAGCCAAATACAATAAAATTTGCGTAACATACAAACAATTGTCAAGCTTGGACTTACTTCTCTAACTTAAGTTGACTCCAATATAGGTTCGACATTCAATGAATACAATACGATAGAATTTTTATAAAGCGCTTATTGCACCCTATGAGGTCTTATTTGATATTGGGATTTAAGGACAATACCAAGGATACAACAAAATATTATGGAAACCGACAAGCAGTGGTCCTTAATTATAATTCGAAAATAGTTTAAAATCAATTTGTTGGAACGGGGTTTTCGCTTGCGCCGATCCTGAGTCATTCCTTTTGTAAATCAATAAAAGACCCAATGCCTATAATTATTTAGCAACGGGCCTTTCGTTTTAATGGTAAGATAACCAACACTCACATGATAATATTTTTTTTTAGCCGGCAAAAACTAGGATCAAGACCTACTTCACATATAGTACTATAAGAAACTGGGACTTATTTTGCCGGCATGCTTATTTCAACGCGCTCCTACTGATCGGCCCCCGCTCCCGCTCCTACTCTCGCTCCCGCTCTCGGTGCCGATCAATTTGCTAGGTGGACAGTTGAGCAGAAGCTTGATCTTATCATCATGTACGGCGAACAAGTGATGCCAGAACCTCCGGTAAGTTCGATAAGCCCAACTTAATAATATATAAATATATAAATAGTTAGGTTGCACGTACACGTCTTGTATAATATATAAATATATAAATAGCTAGGTTGCACATGCACGTCTTGTTGCTTGCCGTATCCGTGTCGGACACGGCGCACGACACAGAATATGTAAATAGCTAGGTTTTTAATGAATATTTTGTTGTTATGGTATGGTGTTGTATTTCTTATAAGAGAATGATGGAGGAAAGAGACCATATATATGAGGGAATTTCCTCCTATTGGGTCGAAAAATTACACCTCCTCTCGTTTTGTATCTTAGATGATAACGATGAAGACGATCGGCACCGATCATCTTCATCGTTATCATCTAAGACGTGGATACATCAAGTTTCATGTGATTCTACAACTTTTTCACCGTTGATTTAGCAAAACAAAAGGTTATGTTGTCGGTAAACCGTTAATTTTGAACCCACTAAATCAACGGTTAAAAAATTATAGAATCACATGAAATTTGGTACACTTACATCATAGATGATAATGATGAAGATGATGGTTGCCGATCTTCGAAAAAAAAAAGGGAGCGTGTATTTTTTTGACGCCATAGAAGGAAATTCCCTCTTATAACATCTTTCCTCCATTATTCTCTTCTTATATACACACACACACACACACACACACACGTGTCCCCGTATCTACACACACACACACACACACACACACACACGTGTCCCCGTATCTCCACACACACACGTCCCCGTATCTTATATTTTGTGTGTGTGTGTGTATGTGTGTGTGTGTGTGTGTGTGTGTGTGTATATATATCCGTGTCTCCGTATCTTATATTTTGGGATTTTGTCGTATCTCCTTAATGCATCGTATCGTGTTTGTATCCACGTATCCGTGTCCGTGCAACCTTGATAAATAGTATATTTACTAAATTATGTATTTTAAATTCTTAATCACAGAGCCTTTACCGCAGAGTTTGAGGTGCCCCTCCCTCGTAATCGACTCTCCTTCCCTGTGATCGTCCTCCCCCGTGATTTCATTTCCCACTATTGTAAATATAGGACTTTAGGATTGTATTGGAATGGATATTCGATTGTACTTGATATTTGTATTATAATCAATATTTGAATTGATATTTGGATTTTAATTGATATTGGAATGGAATGGATATTGGATTGTAATCGATATTTGAATCGAAATTGGATTTGAATCGATATTTGAATGTAATTGAAATTCCAGGATTTGCCATTTTTGAATTATTTTTTTCTGCATTTCATATATATTTCTACGGTAATTATCCGTCGAAATAAACTCTATTTCGACGCGTCGAAATAGTGTTGGAAAAATATTTAATATATTATTTTAAGATATTTATTTCCTGTAAAATAAGGTTTATTTCGACACATAATAGTATTAACCGTCGGAAAAAACCTACATCGACGCATTTTGTCGTCACATCGGTCTTTCATTGCCATTTAGGGGCCCGTCCAAATAGGGCTATTTCGATAGGTCCAACGCGTCGAAATAGAGTTGGATTTCTTGTAGGATACCGTGATACAAAAAATATTACTTAAATCTTGTATTAGTAAAATGATACAGAAAATCTTATATTTTCAATTGCTAAATCTACCTACGCATTTTCTCGCCAAAAAAAAAAGGGAAAAAAACCCACCAGTGGAACCCATTATAAATGAATCCTCATCCTCACCCTAAAAGACCACTGGAGTTCCATCTAAAGCTCAGGTGAAGGTGAAAATCTCATGTCCCCTTCTCCTCACCATCTTCATGCATGTTTTTTTTTTCATCTCTTCTATTCAAAAATCACTAGTCTACTTTGTTTCTAACATTATTTCAACTCAATATATTCATAATATATATAAAAATATACCTATTTATTTCTTTGAACAAAAAATGGAAGCTAAGTCTTTGTAAATGCATCAATTAAAGCATCTCCATCGTAATGAATTATACACGAATTTCATCAAAAAACAGTGGTCTTTCATTTTGGTGGTGAAAGTTCTACTGTAGTAATATGTTTATCCATTACATAGGAATTTTCTCCAATTAACTTTTTGCTTAAGGTTCTGTTAATACATATATTGTTGAATTTGCTTAGTATTTTCGATCCATGGAAGTTGAGACGGCTCACAACATGTCTGGAATTACATATTTCTCTTTCTTTGTATGAGACGGCTCGAGATATTTTTATGCCGGCTCAAACGTCTGTCGACGAGTCCTTTTAGTTCTGGTTTTAGTGAAAATTCATTTTGAAGATTAATTAGGAAAAATTGTTGGAGAGTTATTTGAAAATTTGTTAGGAGATTTGTGAATAGATTTGTTAAAATTTGATTTGGAGATTTGATGAGATCTTAATTGGAATAGGTTAGGGATTCTAGACCTATAAATATAGATTAATTAGGATATTTTGTTAAGGAAGAAGAAGAGAAGTGATTGATGTTGTTATTCTAAGTGTTCTACTTACTGCAATTAAGACGGTTTTGCTAGTAGCCAGCCGCGATGTGTACGAATCGTCCACAGAGAGATAGTATGTATTTTCGTTCTCATTTTACACGAGTTAAGTCCAAATGTCCAAGAGTGTTTTTGCTATCCTAAGTGTTTGTGTATTTTTATGTTAAAGAAAGGTTGTTAAGGTTATGATTAAATTAGTTTGAGTTAGAATAATACTTACTTTTTCCTTTGTGCCTCTCTTAATATTGATGCTAAGGTAATCGGCGTGGATTAGAGCTCCTAAGTAGGGTATTTTCTATTGTGCGTTAAATCCATACTTATTGTCTCTTATCATTCCGTTCTTGGCTTTTTTCCCTAACCTCCGGCCAAACCAAACACAACCGGTCTTAATTAGCAATCATCATTATCATGAAGAATATGGTGCCTAAAGGAGCGGATTATGAATATTTTGGTCAGAGTTCAATCTTCAAGGTGTTGGGTAAAGAAAAGAGTAAGGGTTTTCTTATATCTCAAACTCCCCTTTCATACCCTAACAAGTGAGTAAACTACTCACACATGTTCAAAAATGAGAAAAAAATAAGAAGCAGAAGAGAAGAAGATAGAAAATAATGAATGTAGGAAAAGGCAACTAGCTATTTCGGATCTTACCTAGATAAGGATCTCATTTGAGCATCATAGTTTCCAAAAATAAAAGAAAAGAGAAGAAGAAAAAAGAAGGCAATAAATCCAACAACTAATTAACAATCAATCTAAGGCATTAAAAGATAAGGCAAGAAAATAAATTAACTACTAAGGCAAAGAAGTAATATGCAAGATAAAAGGTCAATATTCTTCTTCATTCATAACCATTCAAAAACTCTCACAATATTTTAATGGCATACAAATCATAGAGAAAGAGGCTAACCCGTACCTACCACTATTCTAAGGAAAATAATACATCCCTTAGTGGTTGCTGTTCTGGAGTATTTATAGGCACCAGAATGCAAAACCTAAGTATGGAACATGCCCTAATTGACAAGACCAAGCGGCCCTTGAAAAACCGGCTTGTGCGGCGTCGAACGTGCGTCAGTTCCGCCGCACATTGTCCTGTGTCTGCGGCGGTTCCGCCGCCGTTTTTGAGCTTTGGATTCCCATCCTTTTGTGGTGTTCTTCTGGGGATTTTTAGAGGTGTTTGGGCTATTGATACATTGATTTGGGCTTCATTGAAATCTGCAGGGTTTGACCGTTGACTTGTTGACTTTGACGAGTCCAAATTACTCCGTTTTAAGCTCGAAAATCCGCCAATCGTTCTAGTACCTATTTTTCTGCTCTTATTCAGCGAACACAGATCAAAATCATCTATCTACATGCAATGTGACCAAGAATGAGTGGTATAAAGATACAATATTCTGATATAAAAAAATACCCCTAAAATTGTCTTTTGCTCATCCCGAGCAACCCGTTTTATTTTAAAAACTAAGGTTCTAAGCTCACTTTCGTAGGCGTCATGGTTGCACTTAGTATGTACAACAAGCCGTTAAAACCCCTAGGCTGCCCTGGTAGAAGGAGTTGTGTCTCCTGAGGGTTTTCAGCAGATATTACCATCAAAATCCGGTCAAGCTAATTTCATAAGTTAAGCTCGACTCTAATCCTATGCTTTAGCATTTAAATTAGAAACTTTATAATCCTCACTTAGAAATATCCACCCCTTATTCTTCACTCCTCATATTCATTTAATTTAAGATCTTATATATTTTGTCAGTTTATAAAGACCTCAATTTCCCTTAAATTTTTCTTCTAAAGCGCAGTCTCCAATCCGGAATTTTTATCATCTTTAAGGAAAACATAAAATTTATTCTTTATTCCTACCCTTCCTCCAAATATCGATTATATACCCCTACGTGTGTGTAAATTCACCCCTACATTGAAGAATTCAATTCAAGCGATAGTACTCTTACCCTAATACCTAGTACTACTTCTTTTTATTAATGATGGGCGGATTCGCTCACACCCCTTTCATGCGACTATTATTACTTCCTGAGGTACTAATCAGCCGATTACCGAATGTGTGAGTTTATTAAGACGTAAATATCAGTTTTCAGGTCTTGCAATATATTTTTTCTTCTTTTTTCTAAGACCGAATATATTTTTTCAGCGACGCTCTTTTAGTGGTTAGCATCAAATACCGTTTTTTCTTTCATACTAGGTTTTCAGGCAAAAGTATTTTTAGGTATCCTCTACTATCCCAAGTTTAAAGATGTGTGTAAGTGCAGTTTGTAGGGCATATACTTTTTGAATTTGGACTAAAAAATATGAACTATTTTTCAGACTTATCCTTTAATAAAGAATTCAACACTTTCACTTTATCTCAACTTAACTCAAGAACTGAACTCAAAATTACTTCTAAATAAACTATAAGGACGCATATTTATTACGATTAAACTCAAGGAGTGTTATTTTTAGGGTTTTTCAATTTCTAAACTTAGGATTTAGTTATTTCTAACCTATCAAACTAGATTTTCGGACTTTAAACTAAGTTACCCTAATAGCCAACTTGATAACAAAGTTTTCTAGTTTTGGAAAATTTTCAATTTTTATGGGGTTTTAAGGTTTTCAATGCAGAATTATGATACAATGCATGCAAGGATAGAAAAGATCACCGAGTATACCCCTAAACTTAAACTGGACAGTGTCTGCATTGTCATGCCACAGAAGGAGTTCACAAAACTGTTGAGCTTACAAAATTTTTGGAGTGGTTTTTTTTAAATGAATACTCACTGGACAAGAAAATTCATAAAAATGAATTTCACCAGACAAGAAATTTCCCAAATATATACACTCGATCCTATGCTTTCTGAATGACTCGGTGAAAATGTAAATCACCTGGAGTGATTATCGAGTATCTCCCGTTTTTTTTTTCGAATTCGACCCCCAAACTTAATTGAAACAATGTTTGCACTATTTAAGCATCGAAGTTCAAGTTGAGGGGGGAGAATATCATCAATCTATATAAGGCCTTACACAGATTAAAAGTCAATACTATCTATTCAAAAAATTTATCATGATGAGACCCTAGTTGGTGAAAGAACGCGCAGAGAAAAGAAGTGAATAATACGCAAGACCGTGTATAGAAGAAAGTGGTATAAAGTCTTGGTAGACGAAAATGAGAAGAGGAACGAACGGTAGAAAGAAATGAAGTGGATGAACGAAATGGAGTATGAACTTGAGACTATAAATTGATTGAATAAATTAGTGCAGTCTTGAATGATTTAATTGTAAATTTGGAATTTTCCAACTGTACTTATCAACATATTTCGAAATGAGATCAGATTTCTTAAGATTCGTAAGAGAACATAGGACGACAGAAATTGGTGAACCAGATGTGGGAGATAAAGGTGAAAAGTCGTCTTGCAATTTGGATAGATTTATGGGAAAAATGGAGAGAAGTAATTGAGGAATAGTATCGGTTAAATATTCAGGAGGATGTGCACCTTTAATGGACGAGACATGATGAATCGGAGAATCCGACTTATCCAATAAAACGAGTTCATATTAAAAAATATCCTCAAAATTACCCTCAAGATTATGTTTATCCACACATTCGGTCAAATCATCATCAACGATATCAAGAAGCAAATGAGGTTCGGGAAAAACATCCAAGGGTTCGAGATGACCCCTACATGAATTTGTGGGTTCATCTTCAAATATTTCCCCAAAATTAATATTCTTAATCAAGTCAAACTTAATCTTCTCAAACACCTCATCAAAGATATGGTTTTCACTTGGTGGATAAAAAATCTCACTCGATTTGTTTTCTAAATTGGAGATGTAAAGATCAAAAGGAATGACATCAGTTTCACTTGAAAGGGTCCCTTCACAATCGAGTAAATCAAACGTTTCGTACTCAGACAACTCATCGAACGTGTTATCCTCAATCGGTGGATCATTTAGTTTACTTGATAGATTTTTAGAATTTATGTGTGGAGTTCAATCGGAAAAAGGTAGATTTAATTTAGAAAGATGCATGACTCTCTTTCACTACTCAAATCATCAATTTATCCTATTGTCACATCATACATGGTAAAATTTTAAGCTACTTGGGAAATAGCCGATGGCTCGGTAGGTTGTATGAGTGTAGCACTGGATGAATTTAATTCCTCTATTTCTCAGCAAGTTACACGAAATTTTTCGAATGATCTTTCAAGACTAGACATGATTTGTGAAGGGGTTTCAATAAAATATTCAAATTCATTTGGATATGTGAAACTCCCAATTTCAGGTTCTGAAGCAATGTCTAGAGGAGATGTAAAAATTAGGTAGGATTGGAATTGGTAGAGTTGTTGGCTGGGCGTGTTCAACATGTTCAAAAATGGACATGGGTTTACGAGTTGCCACATCGGTCTCAACATGAAAAGGAGTAAAGGTTTGGTACGGTTGATAAGGATTTGACAGTGGACCAACATTATAGATAGAATTGGGATCAACACTTTGATATGGAGACGATTGGAATTGTTGTCCTAAGAAATTTCGAGTAGTGAAAGGTATGAAATTTTGATACGGTTGATAAAAATTTGAGTGTGGTGTCCAACTGTTATTTATGGAAACCTCTATTCTATCCTTCAAAGAAATTTTGGGTATGGATGCATTGCTGGAAGTTTTGCCAAAGCAAAAATCATATAATGGAAAATCTCGTTGTGGGTAGCAAAGTTCGTCAAGAGTTGGTCGATTTGGGTTACCTATAATAAAAGAAGCGAAAAAGAAGAGGGGATGAAAATGGTGGTGAAGTTTTTAAAAATTTCGAATTTTGTAAAATTTTTGGATTTTTGTTTTGTTTCAAAAAATATGGAAATAACAGACTCAAACAGCCAATCACTATAAAAAAATGCACAGTCAATATCTAGAGCAAGGGTCTTCAAAGTACCGCTCCTAGACTTTCAAGCGACAAGTTATAGAATAACCCTCTAGCCATCTCTTCACTGATCAAGTATGGCCAAGTAAGTGCAAATGAGGTAAGATAGGTTTTCCAAGTCTTTCGCCAAGTTCCTTAATTTAAGAACCTCCTCACTTTGTGAGATTCTCGTCCCTAACACTAGCCGTAGACACCATATGATCAAGTTTAGATAAAAGTAGAATCCCTACAACCTTCTCTTGTTCTAATTGAGCGCGACAAATCCTTAAAGGCTTGGTCTAGATTGTTTTTATAATTAAGTTAAGGTAATACTTATCCTTTTAGTGATTTTTGGGGATTAGCAAAGGTAATGAACTCCCCACCTAATCATGATTTAGTTTCTTTCCCAAGTCCGTATTTATTTGATGCAAAGCGATATAAAAAAAAATCTAAAACAACATAATCTTGTTTTTATTGGCAGCGCGATTTTTCAAAGAATCCTGCTGAAGATAACATTTTAGTGGAGCTCAGAAGGGGTTTCTAGAGAAGAGAGATTGAGAAAAAAATGTAGGGATTTGAGGCATCTGCTCGGCCGCGTAACCGCCGTAGAATGCTCTTTGGGAGCCATGATTCAGCCGCAGGATTTAGGGATCCGTGCTTCAATTTTTTTCATTGCACGTCTATTCTTCTGTTCTTCTGGTTCAAGTTCTCTGGTTCTCGATTGGATCACTGTAGTTTCTCCAGATTTCCCTACAAACTTACACAAAAATTATCAAAAATAACAAGAAGGGTTTTTATTATATTTTTGTTTTTTTTAATTTTTAAAATGTTTTTGTGGTTTTATGGTTTTGAAATTTTTATAGTTTTGAAAATATACACAAAAATAACCTGAATAAGAAGAAAGAAATACGTTGCCGTCTTCCAGGCAACGTCGTCATTTGATTGATCTGGTTGTTCTAAGTGTTCTACTTACCGTAATCAATACGGTTTCGCTAGTAGCTAGCCACGATCAGTACGGGTCGTCCACAGAGATATGGTATGTATTTTCGTTCTCATTTTAGACGACTTAAGTCCCAATTTCCAAGAGTGTTTTTGCTATCCTAAGTGTTTGTGTATTTTTATGTTAAAGAAAGTTTGTTAGGCTTTGGGTTAGGTTAGTTTGAGTTAGCATAACGCTTGCTTCTTCCTTTGTGCCTCTTTGATGTTGATGTAAAGTTAATCGTCAACAACGTAGATTAAGGCTCCTTAGTAGAGTATTTGCGATTGTGCGCTAAATCTCTACTTATTGTTCCTTGTCCCTTTATTCTTGGCTTTTATCTCTAACTTACGGCCAAACTTAATACATCCGGTCTCAATTAGGAATCACTACTATCATGAAAGATAGGGTGCCTAAAGGAGCAAATTATGAATGTTTTGATTGGAGTTCAATCTTTAAGGTGTTGGGAAAAGAAAAGGGTAAGGCATTTTTCCATCCCTCAAACTTTCCTTTTCCTACCCCAACAAGTGAGTAAACTACTCACTCATGTTCAAAAATGGGAAGAAAACAAGAAGAAGAAGATAGAAAAGAATGAAGGTAGGAGAGGGCAACTAACTACTTGGGACCTCATCTAGGTAAGAATCTCACTTGAGCATTATAGTTTGTAAAGATAAAAGAAAAGAGAAGAACAAAAAGAAGGCAATAAAACCAACAACTAATTAGCAAGCAATCTAAGGTATTAAAAGACAAGGCAAGAAAATAAATTAACTACTAAGGCAAAGAAGTAATATGCAAGATAAAAAGTTTATCTTCTTTTTCATTCATAACAACTCAAAAGCTCTCACAATATTTTAATGGCATACAAATGATAGAGAAAGAAGCTAACAACTCCTGCCTACCACTATTCTAAGGAAAATAATGCATCCCTTATCGGTTGTTGTTCTGGAGTATTTATGGGTACTGGAATGCAAAACCCAAGCATGGAACAGGTCCCAATTGACAAGACCAAGCGGCCCCCGAAATCCCGGCTTGTGCGATGTTGAACGTGTGGTGGTTCCACCACACATTGTACTATGTAAGCGGCGGTTCTGCCGATGTTTTTGAGCTTTTTTCATGCCCTGCTTCCCAATGTATGGAGACGGAGACGTGGCAAGCACGTGATGCATTTACTCAGAAATAAATACGTTAAGCGTAAATAAGCAATATATGAAACACACAAGAAATGACAAGAGATATAATGTAAACATTAACTTTTATTAACATTCATCTTTATAATACATTGTTTTGAAAAGGAAAGTACATAGATATAAAGCAATGCCTAAACGGTGGCATATGAAATGAAAGTAAGTACAAGGAAAAACTAGAAGTCCATCTGCTCGGTGAACTGGTCCACGTCCTCCTGGCTAGGCTCGATCTCGAGAGAGTCCGGTCCTCCTGACGAACATTCCAAAGGAAGAAAAGACAGGAATATCGTCAGTGAACTAGCGCTCGGTAAGTCCCAAAAGAAAGACAGGAATACAACAAGTAATGTGGAAGGAAACTGTTAAGTTATACAGGTATCAGTTTATTATTCTAATGTAGTTTCTTGTAGCTTGGTACAGAAGGCATCAGTGTATACGAGATGAGTCCAACTTGATCCATGGACTAAGGAAACATGTAGTACAAGGCCCCGTCAAAACCCACGGGACAACGGCATGAGAGTTCTTATAGGTGTCTTTTAGTGACCATCTCATTCCACCTCTAATACATTCCGTACCAATCTATCCCGTTAACCCCGTAATGTATTGTATATATTATAATTATCAGACTTGCCGAGACCATGGATACAAGTTGTTCATGTAATCAGGTTCAGGATGTAAACAAGTAGTCATATAATCAAGTCAAGTTATAACCATGGTTCGGTCAAGTCAAGTCTTGTATTCAAGTTTGATATTCAGGTTCAAGTTCAAGTATACATGTTGGAGTTTGGTTTCATGTTTGAATTGGATTCTGGTTTGGATAGAATTCAAGTTTGATTTAGGCTCACACTCACTTAGAATTGATTTGGATCCTGAATTAGATTCGGGAGTTATCGGTAACTGCTGCATATGGAC
This sequence comes from Agapanthus africanus, assembly GCA_030015575.1. Lineage (NCBI taxonomy): Eukaryota > Viridiplantae > Streptophyta > Magnoliopsida > Asparagales > Amaryllidaceae > Agapanthus > Agapanthus africanus. The sequence continues at coordinate 911,515,806 of JASDDO010000019.1, read as the reverse complement.
GGCAGGATTTGTGTTTTTTTCCAAGACAATCACCTTTGATAACATCGTTAAGTTTTCTATCTTAAATAGGCAAGCACTCACTTTCTCCAGCTTCTTGAGGCTCAAGAGAATTGATCCCGCTTAAACCTATATTTACTAAAGTCCTTAACAGTGTTTTATATAGCTCGAGAGGGTTTGATGAAAAATATTTTTAATATATAGTTTCAAAATAATCTCGAGAAATTGATTATATTATTTAGGGTTTTCATGAATGTGAATTTTAAAGATTTGAGGTATTTTACTGATAATTACCTTAATTTGAATAATTAATGGTATTTAACTGTAATCTTGTGTTGTATTGATATCTTGATGGTATTTTGATGAAACTTGAAATTCTTTTATTTAAAAAATATAAGTTATTATATTTTGAAAATATATGGATTTTTAATATTTATATATTTATTAAAAATTAATTTTTGATTATTAAGTAGAAAATTTTGTTTTTCTTAAAAATCGTATTAAAAATCTTTCGAGACCGAATGCTCCGTGAGAAGATCTGCATCTCGCTCAACTAGCCTAAGGATGTGCGATAATCCGCACCATCTAATAGCGGGTCCCTTAAAGAGGGTTGTAGAGGCTTATTTGTAAAGGAGTTTAAAATACAATTTTAAAAGAAAACCGTTTTGTATAGTACATGGTGTTTTAAGGAAATATATTGTATTCGCCGTAAAGATTCGTTCAAAGAGTATTGTGCTATGGAAACCATGTGTGTTTGTGAGAGGTAGGTCATTACCTCATGAAGTTTTCTAAAGGTATAATTAAACATAACAATTAAATATGGTAGATACAAAGTTCATGGTATTTTAATATAAAAGTTGATTTAAACTTAGGTTTCATGATATTTTAGGATGAAAGTTTGTTCTAACCATTAGTTATATGATTACAAATATGGTGTAAGAATATGGATGAAAAGTATGAAAGAAAAAGTGAACTTTTTAGGGTTTAGAATAAAATGTCGATATTAACTTCACTTACCGACTTGTTTTGAAAAAGAGAACTTTTAAAGAAGAAAGAGAGGGTTAGGGTGGGACTTACCAGTTAGATAGATGAAGAGAAGATAGAAGGAGAAAGGGTTGTCGTCGTGGCGTCGCGGGGTCGCCGGAAATTTCTTCGATCCTCGCCGGAACTTGATCTCTTGCTACACTTGTACTCTTCTTGTACATAGAAAACTTTGAGAATTTTGGCTATAATTTTCAGAATGAGGAAGAGCTATGGTATGGGGTAGTATTTATAGTGTGAAATTATGGTTTTGGAATTAAAAAGATAAATTAAAATGCATTAAAAAGTGATAAATTGGGGAATTGAGGGGTCTCTATTTGATTGCAGAGTAATCAAACAGTGCAGGGGTGCTGGGGGTAGGTCAAGAGTCGAGTGTGCAAAGCCCGGGGACATTTGGCTATGGGAGGCCCGTCGGTGCCGGTCTATTTGAACATCTCGCCGGTCGAATTGGTGAGTTAGGCCGGTGGATCTTGGACATGTGTACATCTCTGTATTTAAACCCTTTTCCACATGTTTATTTTTCCATACTTTTCATTTTTATGTGCATTGCATGTGTAAACTTTTGGGCTTCCAAAAATTTTAAAAGAAAAATCAGAAAAAAATATAATATGTCTGATGGGGTTCGAACACAAGGGCTACGTCACAACAGTGCAAGGCTTTACCAATGAGCTACAAGTTGTTTCTTGCTGTTCTTAAACAAAAATTAACTTATAAATTGTATTCAAGCTTGTAAACTCCTTTCTGTACATTAACTTGAAAAATTTTGTACAGTAAATTCAGAGTCGTTACATTCTACCCTCCTTATAAAAATTTCGTCCTCGAAATTTACAATTACATAAGAACTAGTTTACAAATAAGAAAGGGTATCTTGCACGCATATCATCTTCTCGTTCCCACGTTGATTCTCCTGGTGAATCTTTTCTCCACATTACTCAGACCAAGTTTACTTTCTTATTCCGCAGTGTCTTCACTTTTTAGTCCAGGATTTCAACTGGTTGTTACTCACAAGTTAGATCCTTCTGTACGGTGAGCTCGGAGTGATCAAGGATATGGCTGGGGTCGCTCACATATCTTCGAAGTTGGGATATGTGGAATACATTATGCACTCTTTCTAATGAGGGTGGTAATGTCAAACGGTATGCCACTTCTCCGACCCGTTCGAGTATGTCGAACGGTCCTATATATCTCGGACTGAGCTTACCCCTCTTGCCAAAGCGGATTACTCCTCGGATTGGATAGATTTTTATGAAAACATGATCTCCAGGTTGGACTCTGGGTGTCGACGCTTTGTATCAGCCCAATGCTTCTGTCAGTCTTGGGCTATGCGCATTCTTTCCCTGATCGTGCGAACTATGTCCACAGTTGCTACGATCATCTCTGGTCTTAGAAGTTCACTATCTCCAATGTTGTCCCAATTTAGTGGTGAACGACACTTCCTTCCATAGAGTGTTGCGAACGGTGTCATTCCAATGCTCGCCTGATAGCTGTTGTTGTATGAAAACTCCACCAGGTTTAGGTGATCTTCCCACGAACCTCCGAAGTCTAACATACAACCTCTTAGCATGTCCTCCAGAATTTGAATTGTTCGCTCGGACTGTCTGTCCGTTGTGGATGGTAAGCCGTGCTAAAGTTTAGACTCATTCCCAGCTTACAGACTCTGCCAAAACTATGATCAGAACCTGGTGTCACGATCGGAGACGATGCAAATTGGTACTCCATGTAATCTCACGATCTCCTACATGAGTTCATGGGTATCAATATATAGTACATTTTGAGGTTAAATCTTAATTTAGATTCATGCTTAGCTCCATGTACTTCTTTGCTAACGTCTCGATAGATTGGCCAACTCGAAAGGGAATAAAGTGAGCCGACTTGGTGAGTCGATCCACAATAACCCATATTGCGTCGTTATCCTTTGTGCTGCGAGGAAAAGTAGTCACGAAATCCATGGTAAGCAGAACATTCGAAACCAAAATGCACGAGAATCATCGTTTTTGAGTGCCCTAATGGAAGACCCATGAAAGGCAGGTGTGCTGCCATTTCCATTCTAGGATAGGTAATGGGTGAAATAGACCAGCAGTCCTGTGATGTTCAACATTTATTTGCTGACACACCAAACACTTGGCTACGCTTCTGGCAACTTCTCGCTTCATTCCATGCAACCAGTATTATTGCCGTAGATCCTTATATATTTTGGTACTGTTCATATCATAATATTGCATTGTTATATTCCCCATTCTTATTCATTTTACAAATAAACAGGTGCTTTTGACTCATGTCTGCTACATAGTTGCAGGTTACAGGTTCTCGGAACAAAAACAGTGAAAACAATAAAAAGACACAACATCCCTGTGGACCGACCCGTATTCACCGGCTCGCTACCAAGCGACGCCGTTCTTGATTGCGGTAACAAATATTTTTGATCTAAAAATCAATTCAAATCAAATGGCGCCATTGCCGGGGATGGCGTAGTATTTTCTTTTTTTGCAATTTCGGGTTAATATAAATTAAAAAATCATAAAAACAGAAAAAAAATATATATATAAAAATTTTATCATTCTTTTATTGTTTGAAGGGTTTATCTTGTAAATTTTGCAGGAACAACGAAGAAGTTCGGATCTGGAAAATTCCAGAGATCAAAACAGAAAAAGGCAGATCTGAACAGCAGAGGATTTTACTACCAGAACAACAGAAAATTTTTTGGTAACTGTGCCATCGCTTCTACCGCGGAACCGCCGCCAGAACCTACTTCCCGCCGCGCATCCGCGGTCTGCTGACGTCAACAGTAGACTAGAAAAATTTTCAGGCACCGAACAGTCCAGGAGACCGCGATTCCGCCGCCATAGCCCTGCTGTGACCGCGCATCCGCGGTTATATGGTGACTTCAGCAAAAGAAATTTCCACTGTAAGTTTTCTCTCTCCTCCTCTGCAAATCCCCATATCTCTTCTGTCAAATCTTCTGCAGGATTCTTTGCGCTTAAAAAATCTCCCCCTTCAAATAATTGATCTTGTGCAGGATTCTTTACGCCGCACTAAAAATAATTTTTTTTGATTGCAAGTGATTGTTACTGCTTTGCATATTTTTAATCTGACTTTAAGGGGCTTGAGACCAATTCAAATTAGGTGGGGATTTCATCACCCATCCCAGGACCCCAGAAATCACATAAGGCATATGTATTGACCATTATTTAATTAAAAAATACTAGACTCAGCCCTAAGGACGTCGCGTTCAATAGGACAGAGGACTAGTTGTAGGCATCGGCCGTTGATCCTAACCTGACTTTGCGGTGTCTAGGCAAGTGTGTCTAAGGCGAGTGGTACTTAATTAAGGCCACTACTTGTAGTGGAGAGCTTCCCACTCACCTGGCACTTACTTGGCTGCAATTGGCGGTGAAGAGGCGGTTTGAGATCCTATTTCTAGCCCTTTGGAACAGTTAGGAGCTGTCTAGCTGATCTAGGTGACCCTAGATCTAGGCCTGATTGTGCATTTGTGGTTGATTGAAAGTGTGTCTAAGCCCTTTATCGAAAATCTTTTTTTGCAAAAAAGTTCCAAATAAAGAGAAAAAGAAAAAAAAAGGAAAAAATTTTTAAAAAAAAACTTGCAACTTGTCGCTTAAAATCCGTGCACCCCACCACCACTCACCTTCTTTCCATTGACGTTTTCTTACCTCCACATTCTGTTTTTCACTTTTTGACTACACTACCTCTTTAGTGTATGTCTGGTTGGACTAGGGACACTAGCGCCCGATTAGTCCGTGTTTCGTTGGTACCGACCGACGAAGCTTTCGACTCCGAAGTCGAAATTCCTTCCACTTCCTTACCTTCATCTTCAAATTCTTCTTCTGAAGGTATGTCGGGATATAATCCCAACAACACCTTACTCACGAGACTGATTCCACCTCCGTTAGGTGTGAATAACCCGCAACACCCACCTGTTGAAGCGCCCCAACGAATCGCGCTCCAGGATCTCTTCTACCCTGTCCGCACCGCCTTACCTACTTGTCTTTCACTCCCACCGGCAAATGGGGACAATTTTGAGATCAAACCCCACTTCATCAATATGCTGCCAAAATTTCACGGACTGGAATCCGAAGATGCCTATATCTTCATAAACAAATTCCAAAACGTTTGCGCCATGATGAAAACAACCCAATTATCAGATGATGTTATAAGGCTAAGGGTCATTCCTTTCACCTTATGTGACTTAGCCGAGAAGTGGTTATACATCACAGCATCACATTCAATTAGAAATTGGGACGAGTTTGTTAAATCTTTTCTTAAAAAGTTTTATCCTCATCACAAGACCGCGAGAATTCGCAATGAGATTATACAATTTTCCCAGCTTCCTTCCGAACCATTTTGGAAGTGTTTTGAAAGATTCAAAGACCTACTTGTTCAATGCCCTCACCATGGGATCGAAAATTGGCAACTTTGCCAAACATTATACGAGGGATTGAACTCAGCAACGAAGCAGTTGCTAGAAACCATTTATCAAGGTCACTTTCTAACCAAATCTAGTGAGGAAGCGTGGCAGTTTCTCGAGGATCTTGCTGAACAAACACTTCAGTGGGAAAGCACCAAGACCACCTCATCTTCTTCTATTGATCAATCTAGGGCAGACATATATCAATTAGATATGTCGATTGCTATGAAGGCCGAGATGGCCGCACTTACGAAAAAGCTAGAAGCCATTGAGACCAAAATCTCATCGCCTTCTCCTGCCCCTGCTTTACCCCCACGAACTGTTTGTGCTTGTTGTTCGGATCCATCACACCTTACCGAAGAGTGTCCTTACAATCCACCTATTCAAGGACAAGATCAAGTCAATGCTGCCTTTCAGCAACGACAAAGAAATGATCCTTACTCTTCGACCTATAATCCGGGTTGAAGGAGTCACCCAAATTTTGCTTGGAATCAAAATCAACAATTCCAAGGAAACAACAACTTTCAAAGGCCTCCTCCACCACAACAACAAGCACCCCAACAAACTCAATACCAGCAACCTTTCCAACCACAACCTTATCCAAATCAAACGAACAATTTTGTGCCTAACAACTTTTACCCTCAAAACAATTTTGTTCAACCAAATGATGATAAGGTTATTTCGCTAGAAAAAAGTCTAGATGCGTTTCTCAAACAATCTACACAATCCGCAGTAAGGTTGGAGACTTCCATCCAGTTTTTGGTGCACAACAATACTTCACATGATCAAAGCATCAAATCTATTGAGGCACAAATTGCACAACTAACTGCCGCGTTGAGCGAGAGAGAAAAGGGAAAGCTTCCATCTCAACCATTGCCAAATCCCGGTCACACACACAACGCACATGTCGCATATGAATATCAAAATCATAATGTAAATGCGGTGACCACGTTGAGATCTGGAAGAGTGTTGCAAAATAATGTGGGTATTAGTGATGACACCCCCGCCGGTGGTTCTTCTTCATCATCTTCTTCTTCTCCATCCTCTTCTTCTTCTTCTCCATCCTCTTCTTCTTCACCTTTATCTTCTTCGTTAGAGCCTATTCTTCATTCTTCAAAAGGCTCTTCTTCTTCTAATCCGAACGGACCCACTTCTCACTTCACGAACACACCCACACCGGGATCCATTCCAACTCCACATTCTACTCCACAGACATTGGACTCAACAGATTTTCAAAATGCTCCATTTCCAAACAGGTTGAGTCCCAATAAACCAACTCCTCAAATGGAGAAGATTGTGGAGTTATTTAAACAGGTTAGCATAAATATACCTCTCTTGGATGCAATCCAACAAGTCCCTTCTTACGCTAAAATCTTAAAGGGCTTATGCTCCTCGAAGAGAAAGTCACAAACACCCAAGAAAGTGCTAGTAGCAAGTGCCGTAAGCAATGCTATTAACCAACGTCAACCCTTACCTCAAAAACAAAAGGACCCTGGCTGTCCTACAATTTCAATAACAATTGGGGATAAGAACATCAATAGAGCACTTTTAGATCTTGGGTCTAGTGTTAACCTGCTTCCCTACTCAGTGTATGAGCAATTAGGGGTTAGAGAGTTGAAACCCATTCGTTGTACTCTCCAAATGGCTGATCGATCAATCACCCATCCTAGGAGTGAGTTAGAGGATGTGTTGATCAAAGTAGGGGATTTCATATTCCCCGTTGATTTTATTGTTATGGACACACAACCTGTTGCGAACCCACGGAACCAAATTCCAGTGATCCTCGGTCGACCATTTTTGGCCACTTCCAATGCCGTAATAAATTGTCGCAATGGCTCCATGACTCTATCCTTCGGGAAGATGTCTAGTGAGTTCAATATTTACAAGATAGGAAGTCTGCCCCCCGTGCCTAAAACTAGTATACGAGAAGTTTGCTCTATTCACGAAATCACGCAGGAGGACTGCGAGCTTGAAAGATTTCTATTTGATGACAACAGTTTTGACGCCACTAGTGCGTCCCTCCTTGAATCTACCACAGTTGACACAACCAATATTGATTATGAATGTTTCACTTTTTCGGATGATTTTGACGACTCACCGCCCGAATATGAGTCCTTTGAATTTTTGGATGAGTTAGTTGAACCATCCGATTCGGTTGTTTGCAGTGATTTTGAACCCTTGTTGGAATCCTTTGAGTTCGAGGTAGCTTCCCCAATTTTACCTTTGATGGTTTCGCCTCCGAAACTCGAACTCAAGCCCTTGCCGTCTCACCTTAAATATGCTTACCTAGGTGAGAATGAGACCTTTCCCGTTATTATATCGGCCTCTCTTACCCTCGAGCAAGAGAAAGCCCTTTTAATGGTCTTACAAGATAAGCGGCAAGCTTTCGGCTGGACTATGGCGGACATCGAGGAGATTAGTTCCCTCATAATTGAATATCATATGCATATGATGGATGATGCCAAGTCGATAAAGGATCCACAGAAATATCTTGGGGATTGTGTGGATAATCAACCTCCTCCTTTAGAAGTTGAACCACCCCCTTTTCTTTTAATCAGCTACGAGAATGCTAATATTCCACTGATTTCTAATCATCCACATTATCATCACCTCCTATCTATTCACTTTCACACTTTCCATACCACCACTTCTATCTTCCCCAATTCTTTTTGGATCGGTACAACATGTTCTTCCACCGACCGATACTCTACACTGATAAATTTTTCAGCTGGTTGGTGTTGACGTTTGGTCTTTGTAAAGTTTGGCAATGACGTTCAACATTGTTTCAATGACGTTTGGGGGGGCCTTTTTGTATATATATATTTGTTTTTCTTTTAACAATAAAAAAAATAATAAAAAAATAAAAAAATTATAAATAAATAAACAGGGGAGTGCCGACATTTTGACCCGCTTGGTGTAGCATGACAGTGAGGACACTGTCAAGATTAAGTTTGGGGGTATGCTCGGTAAGCCTTCTTCCTTCGCATTCATATGTACATTTTGCATTTGCATTACTTATTTTAAAACCCAATAAAAATTGAAAAATTTCAAAAATTATAAAAATTAAAGTATTCAATTTTGGCTATAATTGACTTGAGTTTGACAAAAAAGTTAACTAGGTAGGAACAACTAGATCTTATACTTAGTAAATTAAAAATCCTAAAAATAACCTTTCTTAAAATATAACGGTAGAAAGTATATGTCTTTGTAGTTTATTTAGAAATAGGCAAATTTCGAGTTGACTTCTTGGGCTAAGTTAAAACAAGGGAAAAGTATTGATATTTTTATTAAAGTATAAGTCTGAAAAATAATTCCTAGCTTAAGTCTAAATTCTAAAAATGTATACCCTACAAATTGCACAAACACGTACCTTGAAACTTGGAATAGTAGAGGAGACATTGAAATGCTCTTGTCTAAAGTCCTTAGTACGAAGAAAATGAAATAAAAATTCAAGTGTGACTAAAGAGATAATAAAAAAATGAACACTGGTTTTTGTGATTACTTAGGGCTGCAAAAATAAAAAAAATATTTAGCGAGGGTGCTTCATCACCTAGTGCCTTAGACCAACTGGTTTGGGAGTCACTGCTAAAGCCTTAGGTGTTACAAGACTAGGAATTACGCTTTAATGCACATACACATTTTGTAATCGGTTGTTGGTACCTCAAGAAGTATTAACGGCCGCATGAAGGATGTGTGGGCAAATTTCCTCTAAAAATTCACCAATTAAGAAGTGCTTTGGACGACGGACAAAAGTTTGATAGCTTGATTTGAATTTCCAAGTGTAGGGATGATATTTACACACACGTAGGGGTATGTGATTGGGGTTTAGATAAGAGATAGGAATGAAGAATATGACTTATATCTTTAATAGAGATGATAAAAATTCCTAAGTTGAGATGGAACCCTAGAAGAAAAACTCAAAAGATGCCAAAAGCTAAGTAAATTCACAAGAATATATATAATTTTAAGTTAAATGATAAGGAAGCGTGAAAGATACGGGTGGATAATTTATGAGTCGAAGATAATAGACTTCCTTGTTGGAAAACCTAATTGGAGAATAAAATTTAATGGGCCAAATTGATAGGATTTTTTGGGTAGTATCCGCTGAAAACCCTCAGGAGACAACACTCCTCCTATTAGGGACACCTAGAGGTTTAACGGCTTGTTGCATGAGCTCAGTGCAATCACGTTTCCCTGCGAAAGTGAGGCTAGGTCTTTGTCGAGAATAAAACTGGGTTTGCTCGAGGACGAGCAAAAGATAAGTTTGGGGGTATTTGTTCATATCATAATATTGCATTATTATATTCCCCATTCTTATTCATTTTACAAATAAACAGGTGCTTTTGACCCATGTCTGCTACATAGTTGCAGGTTACAGGTTCTCGGAACAAAAACAGTGAAAACAATAAAAAGACACAACATCCCTATGGACCGACTCGTACTCACCGGCTAGCTACCAAGCGACGCCGTTCTTGATTGCGGTAACAAATATTTTTGATCTAAAAATCAATTCAAATCAGGTACCACCGGGGTGTACTGAGTACAGAGAGCTGTGAGCTTCTTTCATCAACTCTTCTCGAACAGGACCTTGTGGTACACACAATCTACTTCCATATCTCAATGATCCATCTTCGTGGATGATGAAGTCGGTTCGAAGTCCACTTTCTATCTGTTTTTGGATCTTTTTTAGCTTGGCATCATTTGCTTGAGCTGCTTTGATCTGATTGACAATAGTAGACTGAACTTGTAAGTTCATCAAATATGAAGTGTTACTTGGCATAACTACTTCGATCTCCATTCCATGCAATTCCTGCTGTAGGTTCCACTGAGCGGTGAGATTCATTGCTAATGGCCGGCGGCTAAGTGTTCAGGAACTACATTCACCTTCCCTGAATGATATTGTAGGTTGATGTCGAAGTCCGCCATGAGTTCTAGCCATCTTCTCTACCGCATGTTTAGTTCCTTCTAAGTAAATACATACTTCAGACTTTTGTGATCAGTGTATATATCCACTCGTTTTCCAAGAAGATAGTAGCGCCAAATCTTAAGTGCAAAGATAATGGCTGCCAACTCCAGATCATGTGTTGGATAGTTGCGCTCATGAACTTTTAGCTGTCTTGTTGTAAAAGCTATATTTCCATGCTGATGTAGAACACATCCTAATCCCTTACCGGATGCATCACAATGTACGACGAATTCTCCAGATTGATCCGATATTATGAGAATAGAAGATGATGTCAATCTTGACTTGAGTTCTACAAAAGCTTGTTTACATGTTTCTGACCACACGAATGCTTCATCTTTATGTGTAAGTTTGATCAGGGGTGCTGCAATTTTCGAGAAACCTTCAATGAATCTTCGGTAGTATCCTGCTAAACCGAAGAAACTTTGAATGTCCTTCACCGTCTTTGGTGTTGTCCATTCGCTGACAGCTGATACCTTAACTGGATCTACTGAGATTCTTTCTCCCGAAACAATATGTCTGAGAAATCCGACTTGATCTAGCCAAAATTCGCATTTGCTGTATTTTGCATAGAGTTGATGTTGTCGCAATGTCTTCAGGACAATCCGTAAATGTTCGGCGTGCTCTTTCCGATTCTTTGAATACACGAGGATGTCGTCGATAAAGATAACAACGAACATGTCTAAGTGCTATCGGAAAACTTGGTTCATCAGATTCATAAATATAGCAGGTGCATTGTTCGCTCTAAATGGCATTACAAGATATTCATAATGACCATAGCAAGTCCTAAACGCCGTTTTAGGAATATTAGACTCTTTGACCTTCACCTGATGATAACCTGAATGAAGATCTAGCTTTGAGAATACAAAAGACCCACTTAGCTGATCGAATAGATCGTCGATGCGCGGTAGTGGATACTTGTTCTTTATCGTCACTTCATTCAGAGCTCGGTAATCTACACACATTCTGTACGAACCTTCTTTCTTCTTCACAAGCAAAACTGGAGATCCCCAATTTGAAGTACTGTGACGAATCTAACTTTTCTTCAGAAGTTCGTCCAACTGAGTACGGATCTCCTTCAATCCTTCAGGACTTAATCGGTACGGAGTTTTGATTACCGGTTGCGCACCATGTAGTAAATCAATGCTGAATTCAAGAGCTCGATCGGGAGGCAAACCTGTTATATCTTCAGAGAACACATCCTCGAACTCTCGAACTACCTCTAACTTTTCTTCTTCCGCCGGTAGAGTAAATACTTCGGCGTCCTTCGGCTTGGCACGGAAGATTTCTGGCTCTAAAGTTCCGTCTCCATTCTTGAAGTAAAATATTGAGTGATCTGGTATCTCAAATACTACCCTCTTTTGACGGCCGTCAATTGTAGTATAGAAAACTCCCAGCCCGTCCATGCCCAACACAACATCGAAATTTGGGATGTCCAGTACTTTGAAATTCGCGTAGAATTCTCATTCGCGAAACTACAACTGGACACTGATAAAATCCCATAGTTGCCTTTAATACTCCATTCCCAGAACTGACATTCCATCTTGAAATGAGTGGATTCACGGGAATCGCATGTGTTCTCACAAAACGTTAGGACATGAAACAGTGTGACGCTTCAGTGTCGAACAGTGCTAGTGCAGGAAGGGTGGCTACCAGTATAGTACCTAATTTGTGTGAGGTTGGTTTTAGATACAGGGAAAATATAGCGATGTACAAGGATTGGAAAGATGAAAGGATTAGGAATTACCAGTAATAACTTGACCAGTGGCCTCGTCTTCCTCAACCATCATGGTTAAAGCTTGACGTCGGGGTACATTCCTCTTTGCTAGAGGCACATTCCTCTGTCCTTGGGGCATGCTTTTCTGCCCTTGAGGCATGTTCCTCTGGGCCTGGTGAAATTGACGAGGAGGCTATGCCGGAGGTCCACGTGAAGGTGGTGCAAGGAGAGCAAGACGAGTGCAGGAGCCTGAATAGCTGGCCACTGCGGAACGGTGATTGCGGGTCTAGGTGCTGGAGCTGGGTTGAGACGATATGGACAAGCTCCGATGGCATGAGTGAATGTGCCACAAACCAAACACAGGCCATTCGCACGCCTGCAGTCTTTCGCCAGGTGTCCGTTCTTCTTGCTGTAGAAGTAAAAGTCTGGACTGGGCCGGTTAAAGTTACTCCCGGTCTCCTGGGTGCAAATGTTGGTCTGGGAGAAGCTCCTTTTGCCATCTGAGTGGTAGGGCATTTCACACAAGCAGTATGAGGTCTGCCCTTCTTCTTCACCACTGCCTCATAGCGTCGGGCAGCCTTCAGTGCAAGATCATGGGTTGGGAAATCCCCTGTGGCTAGTGCAGCTTTGATTTCCGGGTCCAACCCTTGCTGAAATCGTCGTGCCCGGATCTCAGGAGCCGGGATCAGGTATGCCGCAAACCTGTTACGACCTTGTGTTAGCAGTGTAATATATGATATCAGTAAATTGAATATTGAGACAATATCTTACCTGCTAAGCACGATAAACTCAATATCGTATTCATCCACAGATTTGCTCCACATCGAGTCTTGTTGTAAGTGGATGAACTGTTGTTTCATGTCGAAACGGGCATTCTCAGGGATGTATTTATTGAACAAATCGCGAAATGTTCTCCATTCAATCGGTTGGGCGAGTCGGCTTTCTTCAGCCTTCTACCAGACTCTGGCGTTATCCGTTAGTTACAGCTTCGCAACTCTCACCCAAGTAATCTCTGGCACTTGTGCATCTGCCAGATCATCCTCGATAGACTAGGCCCATTCCTCTGCCTCTAGTGGGCTCTCTTTCCCTAAGAAATGTTTCGGGTGCAGTGCTCGGAATTTTTTGACTCCAGGTGCTTCAGCTTCTGGGCGGTGCATGAGGCAGTCTGTTACTGCTGACCCTCCAGGAGGCTCTTGATTGCCTCAAGCTACAGTTTGCTCGTTGATGGGAGATGCAACGATAGGTGGTGGTGGTAGGGTAGATGGTGGAGTGTTTCCATTGACGTTCGTGCTTGTGTTGTTCAATGAATCCATGACCTTGATAGAAAAAGAAATGTTAGGATAGATTCAAGGAATTTGAAATGTAAAAAATGTATAGTTGCTGATTCTTATAATTCTTGTGATATATATTGCTTAGGATTCCATGCAGAACTGACCTGCATAGGCCGCCAACAAAACCTGTCATGCCCCGCTTCCCAGTATACAGAGGCGGAGACGTGGCAGGCACGCGACATATTTACTCAGAAATAAATACGTTAAGAGTAAATAAGCAATATATGAAACGCAGAAGAAATGATAAGAGATATAATGTAAACTGTAACTTTTATTAACATTTATCTTTACAATACATTGTTTTGAAAAGGAAAGTAAATAGATATAAAGCAATGCCTAAACAGTGGCATATGAAATGAAAAGTAAGTACAAGGAAAAGCTAGAAGTCCTGCTGGTCGGTGAACTGGTCCACGTCCTCCTGGCTAGGCTCGATCTCAAGAGAGTCCGGTCCTCCTGACGAACATTCCCAAAGAAGAAAAGATAGGAATGTCTTCAGTGAACTAGCGCTCGGTAAGTCCCAAAAGAAAGACAGGAATACAACAAGTAATGTAGAAGGAAACTGTTAAGTTATACATGTATCGGTTTATTATTCTAACGTAGTTTGTAGTTTTGTACAGAATGCATCAGTGTATACGAGAGGAGTCCAACTTGCTCCGTGGACTAAGGTACATGTAGTACAAAGCCCCGTCAAAACCCACGGGACAACGACACGAGAGTTCATGTAGGTGTCTTTTAGTGACCATCTCGTTCCACTTCTAATACATTCCGTACCTCTACCCCGTTAACCCCGTAATGTATTGTATAGATTCTAATTATTAGACTTTCCGAGATCATGAATACAAGTTGTTCATGTAATCAGGTTCAGGATGTAAACAAATAGTCATGTAATCAAGTCAAGTTATAACCATGGTTCAGTCAAGTCAAGCCTTATATTCAGGTTCAGGTTCAAGTATACATGTTGGAGTTTGGATTCATATTTGAATTGGATTCAGGTTTGGATTGAATTCAAGTTTGATTTAGACTCAGACTTGAGTCAGACACTTAGAACTGATTTGGATCCTGAATTAGATTCGGGAGTTATCGGTAACTGCTGCACATGGACGACATGATTTGTGTTTTTTTCCAAGACAATTACCATTGATATCACTGTTAAGTTTTCTATCTTATATAGGCAAGCACTCACTTTCTCCGGCTCCCTGAGGCTCAAGAGAATTGATCCCGCTTAAACCTATATTTACTAAAGTCCTTAATAGTGTTTTATATAGCTCGAGAGGGTTTTATGAAAAATATTTTTGACATATAGTTTCAAAATAACCTCGAGAAATTGATTATATTATTTAAGATTTTCATGAATGTGAATTTTAAAGATTTGAGGTATTTTAGTGATTACCTTAACTTGAATAGTTCATGGTATTTTACTGTAATCTTATCTTGTATTGATATCTTGATAGTATTTTGATGAAACCTGAAATTCTTTTATTTAAAAAATATAAGTTATTATATTTTGAAAATATATGGATTTGTAATATTTATATAATTATTAAAAATTAATTTTTGATTATTAAGTAGAAAATTTTGTTTTTCTTAAAAATCGTATTAAAAATCTTTCGAGACCAAATACTCCGTGAGGAGTACTGCATCTCGCTCTACTAGCCTAAGGATGTGCGATAATCCGCACCATCCAGTAGCGGGTCCCCTAAAGAGGGTTGTAGAGGTTTATTTGCAAAGGAGTTTAAAATACAATTTTAAAAGAAAGCCGTTTTGTATAGTACATGGTATTTTAAGGAAATATATTGTATTCGCCGCAAAGATTCGTTCAAAGAGTATCGTGCTATGGAAACCATGTATGTTTGTGAGAGGTAGGTCATTACCTCATGAAGTTTTCTAAAGGTATAATTAAACATAACAATTAAATATGGTAGATACAAAGTTCATGGTATTTTAATGTAAAAGTTGATTTAAAGCTAGGTTTCATGATATTTTAGGGTGAGAGTTTGTTCTAACCATTAGTTATATGATTACAAATATGGTGTAAGAATATGGATGAAAAATATGAAAGAAAAAGTGAACTTTGTAAGGTTTAGAATAAAATGTCGGTATTAACTCCACCTACCGACATATTTTGAAAAAGAGAATTTTTCAAGAAGAAAGAGAGAGAGAGGGTGGGACTTACTAACTAGATAGATGAAGAGAAGGTAGAAGGAGAGAGGGTTGTCGTCGTGGGATTGCGGGGTCGCCGGAAATTGCTTCGATACTCGTCGGAACTTGATCTCTTGCTAACTCTACTTGTACTCTTCTTGTACTTAGAAAACTTTGAGAATTTTGGCTATAATTTTCAGAATGAGGAATGGCTAGGGTATGTGGTAGTATTTATAGTGTGGAATTAGGGTTTTGGAATTAAAAAGATGAATTAAAATGTATTAAAAAGTGATAAATTGGGGAATTGAGGGGTCTCTGTTTGATTGCAGAGTAATCAAACAGTGCAGGGGTGATGGCGGTAGGCCAAGAGTCGAGTGTGCAAAGCCCAAGTACATTTAGCTATGAGGGGCCGTCGGTGCCGGTCTATTTGAACATCTCGCCAGTCAAATTGGTGGGTTAGGCCGGTGGATCTTAAACACGTGTGCATCTATGTATTTAAACCCTTTTCCACATGTTTATTTTTCCATACTTTTCATTTTTATGTGCATTGCACGTGTAAACTTTTGGGTTTCCAAAAAGTTTAACAGAAATCAGAAAAAATATAATCTGTCTGATGGGGTTTGAACACAGGGGCTACGTCACAGCAGTGCTTGGCTTTACCAATGAGCTACAAGTTGTTTCTTGCTGTTCTTAAACAAAATTTAACTTATAAATTGTACTCAAGCTTGTAAACTCCTTTTTATACATTACCTTGAAAAATTTTGTATAGTAAATTCAGAGTCGTTACAGCTTTGGCTCCCCATCTTTTTGCGGAGTTCTTCTGGGGATTTTTAGAGATGTTTGGGCTACTGATACATTGATTTGGGCTTCATCGAAATCTGCAGGGTTTGACCGTTGACTTGTCGACTTTGACTAGTCCAAATTGCTCCGTTTTAAGTTCGAAAATCCGTCAATCGTTCCAGTACATGTTTTCCTGCACTTATTGAGAAAACACAGATCAAAAGCACCTATCTAAATGCAATGCGACTAAGAATGAGTTGTAATAACTGGTCCCACCTTATACTTGAATCCGTATTTGAATAAATATTTTCCAATAATTACATGTATATAATTCCCATTTATTTTTCCCTTACAATTTATTTCCTCTATTTTCTTAAACCCTAAATACTATTAAGATTCTAAACACATTATCTTGTTTTTTATCTGTTTTTTTGATAATAATATCTTAATAATTTTCCTATTTATCTAATTACCTAAATATTATTTCTATTAAAATCCTAACCCTACCCATCCTGGCCCATCCATCTCTCTCTCTCTCTCTAAGCCCGGCCTCAGCCCAGTACCCGAACCAAAACCCCAACTCAATATCCGACCCCATCTTCTCTTTTCCCTCTCGAATTCTCTCTTCCCGTCAACGTCTCTCCCCTTCTCTCGCTAACCGCTCCCCGTGACTCGCTCCTCCAACGGCTCCATCCATGACTGAGCAACCCCAACGCCTCCAGTGATCTTGCCCCCATCTCTCTAACATCTCTATCTCTCTCTCTAAAAATCCCCATCACTCCATCTTTCTCTCATTTCTCTGAAACCCTTCTCTTTTCTCACTGCATCACCACCGTCGGCCGCCTCCATCGTTGCCATCTCACACCGCTGCAACCTCCTCCGTCGCGAGCCCAGCCCTACGACAACCTCCTAATTCCTCCATCTCCTTCATCTTCATATCCTCCTATTCAAGTCCAGCAAACCCACGACACTATAACCACCGAACACCATCACCTCCTCCTTCCTCTAACCCAACTGCTACCACTTCACGCCACCACTGTTTTCTCTTGACGACGAGCCTTCAACATAGCTCACCAACACCCACAACCCCCAGCTCCTCCAACATCCGAGTTTCTATTCCTCCTTCCTCAAGAGCCACAAGCCCCACTGTCGCTGGCCACCTTCTCTTTCCCGGTCCCCGCCGGCTCACCATCACCACCATTGCCATCCCCAATGACAACTGTAACACCCTAGCACTGTTTTACTATATTTTATTTGGAGTATTTTCAAATCTTGCGACGGATTTTTGTTCACTGCCGAAAACGGGTACGAAACTGGATGGATCGTCCTGCCTGAATTCGGGGCAGATGCTATTTGGATTTATCCGTCCATCTCTCCAAAGATACCAAGTTGATTTATGGCACCGTATATCATAGGTTTGGACAGATGCGGCCGTTGTAGCGTGACTTCGTCAGATTCTCCCTCGTTCCGCGAGGGGTTTTTGATTATGGGGACGCTCTTCCCTGCAGGTGCAATCCCCTGCAGTTAATTACGTTACCGCATCGCGATAACCACTTTCTCCTGCTCCAGAAGTTCACTTCGTGTCATATGTGTTTTTGTTTGTTTTGGTTACCCGTGGATTGTATACGGAGACTAATTTATGTTGTCGCCCGTAGGGCGTGGATTAGTCTAAATCCGTATTTCTTAGATTTGGTTTTTTTATATTTAAGGATCATTAATCTATTTTGAGATTAAGATCGACTTAAATGTATGTGAGCATTTGGGGGCTTAATTTGTTTTTGTTAAGGATACATTAGTCCAATTTGAGATTAAAATCCACTTAACGAGATTTCAGGATCATTTTTATTTCAGATCCAACAAAAGAGCATTTGGGCTCTATTATTTTAGTTTAAGAACATTTCGGTCCATTATCGCCATTTTGGAGACGAATATTATTTTAGGGACATTTCGGTCCATTTTCGCCATTTTGGAAGCGAATATTAGTTTAAGAAC
This sequence comes from Agapanthus africanus, assembly GCA_030015575.1. Classification (NCBI taxonomy): domain Eukaryota; kingdom Viridiplantae; phylum Streptophyta; class Magnoliopsida; order Asparagales; family Amaryllidaceae; genus Agapanthus; species Agapanthus africanus. The sequence continues at coordinate 911,497,423 of JASDDO010000019.1, read as the reverse complement.
GATTCGGTCCATTATCGCCATTTTGGAGGCGAATATTAGTTTAGGGACTTCTCGGTCCTTTGCCAGTTTAAGGACGTAGTGGTCCATTGCCAGTTTAAGAACGTAGTGGTCCATTATGTTCATCTTACGCGCACGCGTATTTGTTACGTGACGGAATGAACAAGGATGATATGGAATGCACCCAGTATGGGGTGCGGTCTGATTTGAGGTGTGCACATTAATTTGGACGGTTTGGGAATGCACTGAAGAATTGCTGATTGTCGAGACCCGGCACCTCTCTAAAGACGTTGAAAAATTACAACGACGTATATCTGAGGTGTGGAGAGATGTACCCTTAAACCAAATCCTGTATTTGAGGAAAAAAGGGGGGCTGCTATGGAGGCCCTAGGAATCTTTGGTCATATTTTAAGACTAAAATTACCTTAGGAGATATAGGATGAATATCATTTGGATATCATCAATTGAAAGATCAATAGTCATATGTGAGACTGAGATCAGTTTGGGTAATCATGAGTATATGGGCTCGGTTGATTTGAATCAAGTTGGTTCTATCCTCAGACGACCTAGCCAATTTGGGCTTGATCTGCTCAGTGGTCCCTTTACTGTTTGGGCTCTGTTTAATCATTCCCCCTTTTATGCAAAAAGTGCTGAGCACTTATATAAGTTCTGACGCCTACATATGATCATGTAGAGCTTTCAGTCATGGAGGATTACCTAATAAGTGTAAAACACTTCTACTCTTTTTGTCTTTATATGGAGTGCAAGGTGCCCTTTATGGCGTCCATGTGTGAAGCATATGAGGCGCTAAGCACTGGGCGCTGCCCAGTGAGTGCTATGCACTCCTTTCTTTTGTGGCGTCCACGTTAAGGACACATGAGGCACTGGGCGCTGCTCAGTGAGTGCTAAGCACTCTTTTCTTCTGTGGCGCCCACGTGAGGACACGTGAGGCGCTGCCCAGTGAGTGCTAAGCACTCTTTTCTTCTGTGGTGCCCATTAATGATCAAGCTTTCGTTTTTTAAGAACCAAATTCTTATATGAGAACCAGGTTTCTCTTATATGCTTCGTTTCAAGGAATTCAATTCCTAGTCCATTTCTGAATCTTCGATTCTCAAGAACAAATTCTTCCCGATGAGAATTAAATTCTCAACTTATGAGAGACTTTTCTTGTGGATCTCAGATCCAGAGCAAAAACTAAGTTCTTTTTTTAAAAGGGTTAAACCCTTAGATCTGTAAACAAGATGTTTTAATCTCTATTCTTTTTATTTACCAAGAGTTTTTGAGGAGGGAGATCTTCTTCTCTGTTCTTTTCTGAAGTTTTCTGCTTTAGTTTTTTTTAGAAGCTTATGGGGGGTTCCTCTCTATCAGACTTGATGTCTTGGGTCCTTTATATTGTAGAGACAAGTTTGTTAATTAGTTTTTGAAGAAATCTTTCATTAAAAGATCCTAATTGATTTGGGGATTTTTACCTACCATTGGATCTTTGATCCAAGAGTTTCTGTTTTACAGAACATATTTTCTTTCTTCTAACAAGATTGGGGAAATATTTTCCCTTGCACAGAATTCATTCTATAAAACGATGATTTTTTAATCACCGTTGGATTTTTAATCCACCGGTTCTCTGTTTTACAGAGGGCAATCTTTCTTGTTTTAGAAAGATTGAGGAAATATATCCCAAACTAGAATTTTATTCTATAATCCAATTTGGAGAATGTTTTCTCCAGACAGAATTTAATTCTGTATTTTTTATGATTTATCATCTCCGTTGGATTTTTGATCCAACGGCTCTGTTTAACAGAGAGTAGAATTTAATTCTACCTAGGTGCTGGCACTCACGTGTTGTGCAGGTAGGCGCTACTCAAGGTTTTAATTCTTATAATGGGTATTCGTGTGCTTTGCACATTGGCACCCGTGTGAGGAGCACGCGAGGCGCCACCATAGGATTAATTCCTATCAGATTGGTCTTGGTGCTGGCGCACGCGTGAGGAGCACGCGAGGCGCCACCATAGGATTAATTCTTATCAGATTGGTCTTGACGTTGGTGCCCTCGTGGGAAGCACATGAGGCGCCACCTCATTAATTTTTAAACATATAATTGCTCTTTTATTGGGGAAACAAATGCCCCCACCGTTGCGCTCATGTGGCTCGCACATGAGTATAGTGGTGGCATCTTTTCCACCGTTCGATCTCCTGGGGAGTTGAACCGTCTCTTAAAGTTTTATAAATGGGGATTTTGGCCCTTGAGATGGCTGTTGTTCATCTTCTTTTTAGTCTTCTTCTTTTCTTGAGAATTTAATTATCCTTTCAGAGCTCAGATCTCTGTTCAAAGAAACTCTTTTAGAGTCAAAACTCTATCAAAATTTGGTAAGAATCATGACCATGTCTTAATGTCTTAGGAAACTTTCGAAGGAATCTCTTCATGTTTTAGGGTTTTTAACCCATTAACAGAGCTTTGCTCTTCTTTTGCAATGATCTCTTAGAGATCTAAATTTTTTTTACTTGAGTATATCGTAGATCTTAAAGATCTTTTAGGGTTTTACCCTGTTAGAAACTTTGTTTTTTGAAGGTTATTTGGAATTTAATTCCCTTTCTCGAGCGAAGTTCTGGGATGTTATCCCATTATTCTACAGAGTTTGGCTCTGAAAAGTTTCTTTTAAAGAAATTATTCTGGAAATTTTATTCCCTTCCTAATTTTCTTGACAGATTTGAAATATGTTTGCAGAACACAGTTCTCGAGGGAGTTTAACTCCAGAGTTTAATGATGTTTTCTCATTAAGTGAGAATCCTTTTGAATTTTATTTTTAATGAGTTGCTGCCCCATCATTGATGGGGTGTTACCTTGATTTTGTAGGCCCCCTGTCCCTTTCTTTTTGAACTGCGGGGCAGTACAATTTTAGAATGTTAAAGCCTTGAACATTATGTCGATAGCTAACCCTTCCCCTTTTGTGCATGTACTATGGCTTTTGATTCCTCCTTTCCCTTCGTACGTTCGGAGAGCGCTTTTGCCGACGCGCCCGTAGATCTGGAAGTCTTCGCACTTATTAAAGATCATGACCCAGAGCAAAAATCTCTTCATCTGTGGGGGTCATGGTATAGTCAGATTATCCGGGGCCAGCGCAGTTTTTCTTGTGCAGCGCCTTCGGAGCCGATCCGAACGGTCCATTATGCTGACCCGCCTCAAGTGAATTACACCGTAAAATAAGTCAACTGGACCTCGGATGGTCGTCTTCAGCCTTCCTTGGCGTCGATACTCGTGCGGCCATCGATGGCCTTGGACATTTTAAGGCGACACATATGCCAAGGAGAGTCGCGTCCTTGGGGGAAGTTTACATGCTAGGATTGACTCCCTATCATTCGGCCAAGAAGTCGCTGCTGTTAAAGATCGGGCTGTATTCCGCAATCTACGCGTCTCTCTTTCAATACCCCGCGCCTCATGTGTAGGATTTGATTTCAATGGAACATTCCAACTCATACCTTTCTCTTATCAGATCGGGAGGTTTCGATTTCATTGGAGGAGTTTGCGGAAATATATGGCTTACCCGTCAGAGGGGAGCACTATGAGGAGATACTTCCCCCGATGAGTATGTCTTCGCCACCAAATCAGTGGTAATGAGCTTTACTCCGGAAAACGCCGTTCAACATCAGTTCCCAAGCTTGATTAAGGTGTTGAACATGTACGAGAGTTTATTCCTGGAGTCTGGCGGGCACGGAGTTGGCTTCCCAGATTTCACTGCCCGCTTTCTTCATCCGGAAGTTCTGTCTAAACAGGCTGCGAAATTCGCCAAACTTGACGACTCGTTCGGATTTGGTTTGAATAACTTGCTGACTGCGGAGGCGGATTTAAAGAAATTCTTTATTCCGGATACTCCAGTCGTCCCCTTTGCAGAGATTGCTGCCCCGGATGTTGATGAAGAGATGTTCTTTCTGGGGTTTGTTGGATTGTGGCTGAGTTGGTTTGCACTTCCGACACACCCCCGCCACATGAGGCCATTTGTTTTTTTATCCGGATCATCGCATCGTCGTGGGGACGCGCGTGGCCGTTGGGATCGCGGGGTTGGCTCATTTATATCATGGCCTGAGCTTAGCAGCTAACACCACTCAACCGGGGGTAAAGCCCGTGTATCTGCCATTGCACTACTTCACATCATGGATCGAGATGCACATGTTGGGCGCTTTTGGTGTTCATAAAAGACCTCGATTCTATGAAGGCTACAACTTCCCCTGGGTCATGTATCTAGTTGACGCTTCCGCTCCAGACCCATCACAGCGAGAGGCTCGGCGTGCTCCTTCGCCCACACATGGTTGGGGACAGTATGACCTTTGTCGATAGAGTTCTGACTATCAGCAAAGAATCTTCGAAGGTGGTCCAACCGTTGCATGATACTTTTAAGGACGGGGCTTCTGCGTTGAGGGATATGGAGGTTATGCACCTGTATTCTATCAGGCCAGGCTTCTTAGTATTTAGACAGAACGCCTTGGTGCTGTTTATGAGGTACAACCCGCATCGTTTTTCCCAACAATTGGGTTATAACCAAAGTGTTCCTCTTGAGGCGTTCTTAGTTGAGCCGGTTGCTACAGAGGATGGTATTCGCGGTGCAACGCATCATTTTATGCGATTAAATACGAGGTTCCATTTCCTTGTCGGCGAGCCGAGCCATGTGCCAAAAGCCTCAAATTCTTACGTCACGTGGTACCAGCATGCGACATGTGCTGTTATCAGGGAGGAGAGGCGGCTGCTACTCGACCATAAGGATGCCGTCCCAGTCGGTAATCTAGCGGTCCCTTTGAAGTGACGGGCAGCCGTGCTCCCTTCTTTGAAAGAGACCGCCCCGGTTATAGTCCCGTGTGCATTTTCCATTAGGCCTCGACCAGATGTTCCCATCACCGCGGTAACAGTGGCGTCTCCAGACTCGGGCATCGGTTCAGAGATCGGGACCCGTCGTTCGAAAAAGCCTGTTAAGCGAAAGCTTTTATCGCCGGCGGCGGGCGTCGTTTCGCAGAAAAGGAAGAAGTCCTTATTTTCTGCTGACGTCGTATTCGGCCAGGAGCCTCACGCCCTTATAGCGAGGGCTTATGCGAATATGTCACCAATGAGGATTTATTTGATGCGCCTGTGACCGATACTGACCTTCAGGCTGCCATTGACGCTTCCAAACGACTGGCCCGTGAAGAAGAAGCGTTGGTCTCTATTGTGGAGTCTGGTATACTTCATTTACACTTTTCTTCATATATCCCCTCCTTCCTTATTATGCTTTATTAACACTCTCTTTCTTAACAAGTATCTCTGCTGAAGAGGCTCTCGCGGCTTCCCTCAAGATGTTTGAGGAGGAAGAGAGGCTTCACGCCTCTTTGGGCATTGGTATAATTCGTTTCATTACACCTTTACTTTTTTAATTCCTTTAATTCATGGTCTGACTCTTTTTCTTTATTCTATTACAAGGACCACCAAAACCCAGGTTGTTCCGAGTGTAGTGCCAATCCCATGTGGTGATGCAGGAAAGCTTTCATAGATACCGACTACGGCCGAGGCCCTCCCAAGGCCACCACAGGAGACGTTGCTGAAGAAGCCGATGATGGATGCCATAGCGGTTCCGGAGGCCGAGCTTGGTTTGGACGACGATGTTACCCTGTCGGAAGTTTGAAGGAGGTCGGTTCATACGGTCCAGACTGAGAGGAAGCATAGAAAGCACGCTATGAGGGAATACGAAGCTGTCTTGGCCGCGGGTGCAAGTTCGAGTTATGTTCCACCTGCTGACATTCCTCCGGTGGACGTTCCTTCTGCCCTGTCTACTACCCATAGACAGGTTGCGCGTGCAGCTCGGGAAAAGGGCGAACGACTACTTCAAGGTAGAAAAACGCACGGCTCTTAGTAACAGCCCCTCCCCCTTTTTTTATATCATAACATACGCATTTTTTATTTACAGAACCAGATTTGGGTGACGGCGTGATAGGTGAAGCGCCGGAAATTAAAGAGCCTGAAGTGGCCAATCTTTCTCTGGAATCTGGGATCGTTCCAACTGCCACTCTTTCTCCCTGTGGATCGTTGATATCGGCGGGTGACACAAGTGTTACGACGGCCTTTGTCGAATCAGGGGATAAAGCCGTGGGTGCTGAATCTATTCTCCTACCGAGAAAGCCGTCACAACCGGTGACGCTTCGGGCACGGTTTCGGTTTCCGACCTGTCAGGTACTCCTTGGGTTATTATCTTTGAGCTTTTAATCCTGCTAACCATCTCTGATGATATTTCCTTTGTCCTGAGCATAGGCGCAGTAAACCCTGAAGTTGTACTGGCTGAAGAATTACCACCGGCCGTTTCCTTGACTGTCACGGTTCCTTCTCCCTCTTCTGAGTCTCCCCAAATTTTGGAAGGTAAAGACTTCTCATTTATTTGCTTCACTGTAGATACCATTTTTTGCATTAACCATATATTGTCGCAACTTTGCAGGAGTGCTCTTTGACCACTTATACCAAGTGCTAAACCCACATTTTTCCTTCCAATCGGAAGTCGTTCCCCCTTCCGGCATTGGTCAGTATATTCTTCGCTTGGTGTTTCTCCTTTTTATGAGTAGACCTTCTGTTGCTAAGCTTTCCTCATATTGATGACAATATTATGGCTCAAAGCAGGGAGCGAAGGAATAGCCAAGCCTCCGGTGCTCCCTGTCTTGCCACTTTCAACAGCTTGTACGGTAGCTCTTGTCCATCAGCTTCCTTCTTTATCTTTCAAGTTAAAATTTGACCCTTATTCGTGCGTGGTTTATTTTGCAGCAATTATACCGGCTTCACTTCATTTTGAGTCTCGCATTCCTATGCCTACGGGCCCTTTTTCTAAACGTCAATCTTCCAGGGGCGCGGTGACTAGCAAGCGGATGTTAAGCGAATTTATCGAAGATCTTGATGCCGAGGCTCTCACTTCTGCAGTGGATTTCGCTGACGAAGTCAACCTTATGCTGACGACGCTTGCTAATTTCCACAATGAAGATTTCATTCGCTTTTGGGTCGATCATTGTAAGAAGATTGAGGCTTGTTTGCATAAGATCGAGCTCAAGCGTCTCGCTCCTGAAGTATTGACCTTAAAGGTTCAGCGGATCGCGTGGATCAAGCAAAGCTCCGACTTTATTCAACATTTAGAACAAAAGCTGACCCTGAAGCGAAAGGAGCATGAGACGGCTTCTGGCGAATCCATTCAATTGCGTTCCCAAATAGAAGCGAATGCTACGCAGCTGAAAGCTATTTTTGAAAAACTCCAACAATGTATATCTGATGGGCTGGCGCTGAGGCAGAAGCTTGACTTTACCGAGCGGGTCACGCAAGATTGCAAAGCTGTGAAGTAGGAAATCGCCGAGGAGCTTTCATCCTTCTTGCAACAACGGGCTCAAATCGAAGCGGGGTTGGCCGCAGTAGCTGAATGCGAGGAGGAGTTGCGCGGAGCACGTGAGCGGGTCGCTAATTTGTTGAAAGCCCCTCCTTCCTAATTGTAACCGTATTCCCATTTTTGCATTAATTGTATCGCTTAAACATTTTGATTTATGAATAAGAATATACATTTTTATGCGCTTATCCGTGTTCTGATGCCTTAATGTGGTACTAATTAGTTTACTTACTCGTTTCGGATTTTGTAGTTTATGAGCTCGCTTCGGAGCCTGTAGTTTATTCACTCATTCCGGAGTCTCTAGTTTATGGACTCATTTCGGAGTTTGTAGTTTATTCATTCATCCTGGAGTCTCTAGTTTATGGACTCATTTCGGAGTTTGTAGTTTATTCACTCATTCCGGAGTCTCTAGTTTATGGACTCATTTCGGAATTTGTAGTTTAGTTTACCCCCCTTAGGCTTATAGGCAAACTTGTCCTAACGTTATAGATAACCCTTGTTCTTTGCGACAGAGGTCCGTTAGGTTTTGTGGTACTAGGGTTTTAGTCCGTGGTACCGTCACGTTCGCTGATGCATTCCCCGATATGCAGTCTTTATGCTGCTGTTCGAGTAGCCCCGCGACTGTCGTGTCTCGGATCCCTTCGGGGGATGGACAAGACGTCTTCAAGTAATCTCCTTAGGCTATATGACCGTCGAAAGAGCAAGCGTTAGGAATTTTCCATGTCGCTTTTTACTTGAGGTTAGGCTCGGTTTGGAACCCCGATGAATCATAACCACTCCGCGCTGGTGTGAGATGATCTCCGATAGTCTCTTAGGCTTTATATGACTTGCCGTCGAGACCCTGAAGCTGAGAATATGTCGTTGCTTTAATTTGATTTGGCTATTTGGAGCCTTTGTTGACATTGCATCTACTATAACGAGAAGAATGTCAAGTCGGAGATGAGATTTTGTCATCACTCCTTTTTGGTTTGGCTGTTTAGAGCCTTTGTTGACATTGCGTCTGTTGTAACAAGAAGAATGTCGAGCCGGAGCTGGGATTTTGCCGTCACTCTTTTTTGGTTTGGCTATTTGGAGCCTTTGTTGACATTGCATCTGCTGTAATGAGAAGAATGTCGAGCTGGAGCTGGAATTTTGCCGTCACTCCTTTTTGGTTCGGCTATTTGGAGCCTTTGTTGACATTGCGTCTGCTGTAATAAGAAGAATGTCGAGCTGGAGCTGGGATTTTTCCATCACTCCTTTTTGGTTCGGCTATTTGGATCCTTTGTTGACATTGCGTCTGCTGTAATGAGAAGAATGTCAAGCTAGAGATGGAATTTTGCCGTCACTCCTTTTTGGTTCGGATATTTGGAGCCTTTGTTGACATCGCGTCTACATCCTGATGGAATGAGGAGAAGGTACGACGGGGTGAACCGTCAAGACTTGGAGCTAGGAGTTTGCCATGGATCCGTTTTGTTTCGACCCGGGGGTCTTTTGTTGACGTTTCGTCTGCATCCTACTAGAGTGAGAATGAATGTCGGGGTAGTCTTTAGGTCGTATGTGAACCGCCAAGACTTGGAGCTAAGAATTTGCCATGGCTCCGTTTTGTTTTGACTTTGGGGTCTCTGTTGACGTTGCGTCTACATTCTGCTGGAGTGAGAAGGAACGCCGAACTTATCTCTAGACTGTGGTTGTTGCCGTCAAGATCTGGCTCTCCTTTTGACGGAGCCTGGTGGGAAAATATGGTTCCCTTTTCCATTTGTGCCCATGGATTGTATACAGGGGTCGGTGTAGACTCACCTGCAGGGCATAGGAAATTCTATATTATTTTATTATTTTTTTATTTCCACGATGCTCTATCTTTTAATCTTTTCATATCGCGAAAGTCACGATTGCCCAATCATTTCGGCTATTTATCGCGGTGCCCAATCATTTCGGCTATTTTTTGTATATTTTTTTACTCGCTGCTTTTTATTGCGAGTTGCCCAAACATTTTGGTTGTTTCATATGCACATATTTTTGCTCGCTGGTTTTTATTGTGAGTTGCCCTATTAGACTATTTTTATATGCATAATTTTTGCTTGCTGATTTTTTTGTTGCGAGTTGCCCAAACATTTCTGCTGTTTCATACGCATATATTTTTGCTCGCTGATTTTTATTAAGAGTTGCCCAAACATTTCGGCTGTTTCATACGCTTATATTTTTTTTCTCGCTAATTTCTATTACGAGTTTGGAACCTGATACCAACCTGGGGCATCGTCATCGCTCCGACTGGACTGTTTCCAGGAGTGAATCATCATTTGCCTTGAAAGGACTTGAACATTGACACCTGTTCAGGCATCAGTATCGCTGCGACTGGAATATTTCCAGGAGCGAATCATCATTTGCCTTTGTTGATTTGAACAAAGATGGCTTAGTAAATAGGGTTAGGATCCTGTCGACTAAGACTTTTCAATTTTATGAGCCGTAAGGGTCTCATAAAGTTATTTCTCCCTACGAGTCGTGAGGATCTCATAGGTGTATTTTCTCCTTAGGAATCGTGGGGATTCCTAAGTGCGTGCTCTCCCTTGAAATTCGTAAGGATCTTATAAGAGTGTTTTCTCCTTATAAGTCGAGAGGACTTACAAGTGTTGTTCACCATATGAGGATATTTCTCGTCATTGGTGGGACTTGGCGGGGAGATCGTTTATTTATACCCGTGGATTGTATACAAGGGCCAATATTGGACCGTCTGTAGGGCAACTTGGGGGATATGATGGCTTAAGAACATGTTTAAGTGCCTGTAACTTAAGGCTTTTGAATCCTATGAGCCGTGAGGGTCTCATAGGGGGAGTTTTCCTTACGAGTCGAGAGGATCTCGTGAGTGAAAATTTTACGAGATTGCGCCCTTCTGGGTTTTCACAAACTCGTCGGCAGCCCAGTTGTTTTTATTCACGGCGCCCTTTCGGGTTTTCATCCATGCCCATTTTGCTTGTGGACATACATTTTTTTTAACCCATCTGTTTTTCGATGGGACTTAGGGGTGACTTCATTGCTGGAGTAGCTATGTAGCCAATGGGACTTGAGTTGCAACTTCTACTGTTGAGACTTCGATTGCAACACAGATCTCAAGGGTGGATATCTCCGTATTTGGGGGCGATGCGCCATGTTTGAGGCGGCGCACTAGTTTAAGGACATTCCAGTCTATTGTTAGTTTAGGCACATCTCGGTCCATGGCCTATTTAAGGACGTAGTGGTCCATGGTTCCATTTTCGAGGCAACCAATCTTCTGGATACTAATTTCAGGGATCTGACTCAGGAAGATAGCGAGCAGACACAGGCGTCGTCATCTATCATTGATCTGAATCGTAACTCGTTAGGCGTAGTATCTTTGAGGAATCGGCTATTTATTGGCCGGAAGGGTCTTTCGCCATGCATATCTATGAGCAAGTAGGCCCCATCCTGGTAGACCTTGTCTATGATGTACGGGCCCTCATAGTTCTACTCGAATTTCCCCCGTTTCGCACGATTGGGGATCATTGGTCTTTTGACGACTAGCACGAGTTCGCCTTGGCGGAATGTTCTCGGCCTGGTCAGCTTTTCATATGACCGCGTCTTCTTTGCCTTATAAGCCTCCAGGTTCTGCTGTGCTATAAGGCGAGTTTCGTCGAGGGTGTCGATCTCCTCAAGCCGGAGATGAGCGTTTTCTTCATCTGTCAGCTTGTACCGAACCGCTACTCGAAGAGAAGAGATTTCTATTTCTATAGGAAGCACTGCTTCCGTGCCGAATATTAACGCGTATGGGGTCGTATTCTTGGCTATTTTGAACGTTGTTCGGTACGCCCAGAGAGCTTCGTGTAGCCTTTTGTGCCAATCTTTTTTGCTTCCCAACACCGTTTTCTTTATAATCATTGTCAATGTCTTGTTGAAAGCTTCAGCTAGACCGTTAGCTCGGGGATTATAGACGGAAGAGTATCTCCAGTCTATTTTATGCTGTTATGCGAAGCGGCTGATTTTATGGCTCCTGTAGGCTGGTCTATTATCCGAGATTATCCATCACGGAGTGCTGAACCGGTAGATGACATGCGTCTTGAAGAAATGGAGAATATTCTCTGTCTTCACCTCCCTTAGTGGTACTGCTTCTGCCTATTTAGAAAAGTAGTCGGTCGTTGCCAGTATGAACCGGTGTCCTTTGGATAATGCTGGTTCGATGGGGCTAATTATGTCGGTTCCCCACATTTCGAACGGCCGGCTAGCTACCGTTGGGTGTAGTGAATTTGGATGTTGGTGGATGAAGTCCCCATGAATTTAGCACGAGTGACACTGCTTCGCATATTCGAGACAATCCTGAATCATTGTGGGCTAATAATAGCCCATCCTTTTGATCTTCAGCTTTATCTTTGGTCCGACCTGATGAGAACTGCAGAGTCTGTTGTGAGTTTCTTGAACGACTCTTTTTGATTCTTCTGGTCCCAGGCATCTCAGCCACAGACAGTCGAATGATCTTTTATATAGAGTATCATTGACGAAAGCGAAAGATAGAGCCCGTTTCATGAGCTGATGTCTTGACGACGTGTTTTTGGGTGTTCCATAGGATTTGAAGTAGTCTATGAAGACTTCTCTCCAATCCTTAGCCTTTTCTTCGTTCTCTATTTGGAAGACTGCTTGTTTAGTCGCTTACTTTCCTTCAGACGACTTTGCTAAATCCCCCAAAGATATTTCTGCTGGCGCGAGAACCCGGCGGCTTTGCACAACGATCCTTATGTCATCGAGTTTTTTGTTAGCCAGTTCCTTAGCAAGCTTGGCTAATGCATCCGCCTTGCTATTTTCCGCACGCGATATGCTTTTCAGGATGTAGGAGGAGATTTGTGTCAGCAGTTGCTGCACTCTCCTGCCATATTTTATCAACTCTGGTTTGCATGTCTGATAGTCGCCATTTACTTGGCTAACGACCAGCTGAGAGTCTCCATATATGAGGAGGTTTTCGATTCCCATATCGACAGCGATCTCAAGACCCGCTATCAAAGCTTCATATTTTGTCTCGTTGTTATTCCTTGGCTCCGTCAGGGAGAAGGCGTAACGCGGTATCCCTCCTTGCGGGGTCACGAAGATGAGATCCACCCCAGCTTTGATTATGGGGGTATTATGCTTCCGCCTCTTCAAGGAAGATGCTCCATCGAAGTAGAGTTCCCATCGGGCACCATTCTCTTCTTCCTTTGCATCGAACGCATGTTCATCCCGTAACTCACAATTTAATGGGGAGTCGACGGGAATCGGATGCTCGGTAAGAAAGTCGGTGATGGCCTGGCCCTTTATTGCTTTGAGAGGTTGATACGTTATCGAGAATTCCATTAGGAGGAGGGCCCATTTGGCAAGCCGTCCAGTTAGAATGGCCTTAGACATTATATATTTGAGAGGATCCGCCTTTGATATAAGATAGACCTCATGTGTTAAGGCGTAGTGTCTGAGCTTCGTTATCACGAAGATCAGCGCCGGATAATGCTTTTCGATGGGTGAGTAATTTTCTGCCCCAAGAGAACTTGACTCAAATAGTACAGAGCTCTCTCCTTTTCCCAGTCATTCTCCTGTGCCCATAGCGCACCCAGAGAACCTTCAAGGGCCGTTGTGTATAGGATGAGCGGCCTTCCTCTAACCGGTGCGGTCAGTACTGGTGGATTTTGCAGGTACTGTTTAATCTCGTCTAGTGCATTCTGGCACTTATGATCCCAGATGAACGGGATCATCTTCTTCATTAGATGACTATAGGGATGACATTTTCCGGAGAGCTTGGCTATGAACCGCCGGATATACACGAGCTTTCCATAGAGAGACCGCAGTTGTTTGAGAGTTCTCGGCGAGGGCATCTCCATAATCGCCTTAATCTTTGAAGGGTCAATTTCGATACCCTGGTTTCTTATGATGAATCCCAGGAATTTTCCTGAGGAGACTCCAAACGCGTATTTGAGAGGATTCATCTTCAGATTATATTTCCGAAGATGTTGGAACACTATGTCTAGATTTTCCCAATGTTCCTCATAAGATTTGCTCTTCACCACTAGGTCGTCAATTTAGCATTCAACAACCTCATGAATGAGGTCGTCGAATATTTTCGTCATGGCCCTTTGGTAGGTAGCGCCAGCGTTCTTCAGACTGAAAGGTATTACCTTGTAGCGCCCAGCGGAGTCCGGAAGGCAGTATGCTTTTGGTCTTCAGGATGCGTTTTTATTTGATTGTACCCTGAATATCCATCCATGAAGGAGAAGTGTTGGAGATAGTGCCCTCATAGTCAATTATTGGATCGCAGGTGCGTGATTGCAATGATTGCGGAGGACCTATACCGGTAGGACAGTCTTACTCAAGATGATAGTATGCTATCTGGTTTGCCTTTATCAGTCGTGTACATGTTCAGGTGACTGATTACATGTTACACTTTGATAGAGCCCTTAGGATCTTGCTTTACCACCAACAGTATAATGGCGATCATATACGTGAGAGTTGGGTGGTTTATATGCATATCCTTAATTATGGTCCCTAGTCGTGGGAGTTTCGAGACAGGGCATCGATACTCCGGAGTAGACTAGTGTGCACAGTCGAGACCCCGACGAGGGGCGGTGGCCGGTCTCACAAGCCACTGGTGTCAGTTGGATCACCTAAGATGTATACAGGTGCTCATTGGGTTATGAGTACACCGGACAGGACTCGCCGGGAATCTGCTAGTTAGTACTATATCTATCGTCAGATAGCAGTTCCCTGGTGACATGTGTACATGTTAGTTCATCGACCTGAGGTCGTCATTTGTCTCGTGTGAGTTCCCACTGTGCTTTGATTTCTACCCTACCACGGCTCAAAGGAGTCGTGCAAACAGGTAGCTTTTGGGTACAGTCCCGAGCCATATGGAAGCACGTGAGCGGATCGGCAGGGGATTCGTCTCTCCCGGTATTGGGGGCGAGATCGTGCTGTGTCTAGGAGAGCCATTACACAAAGCCCACGGCCGTGGCAGGAGATTTACTGGTAGGTACTCCAGTAGTATCTCAGGGTGTTATTGGGCTTTACTCCGACACGACTTATACTGCTAATGGGGGTCTGACGTTACTAGCCCCCTAGGCAGATATGCGATACTCATAGACGAACGGACCGGACTGTATATACATTGTTACTGTTAGGCTCAGTAGGGTTTCTGGATGAGTTCGCTCATCGGCCTCCCTTGAGGTCAGTCCATGGGCAGCCGTTACGCATAGCTAGTGCCGCTGACGGTTTGTGGTTAAACCCACTGCCAGGGTACTGACGAGTCATTAGAGTCCCCCACAGACAGTTTCCCAAGTTCGGGCGAAACGTTGTAGAGGCCGTATGGTTTTATGGCAGGGTTCGGAAAATGCACGTGCGTTTACGCACGTGTTATTTTTCGGGCAGATGATACTGGTCGGCTTTGGTTTAAGCCGGATCCGAGTATTATATTGAGTAGATATAATATCTTTGTCTCAGTTGCATTTGTATTCGGTCGTAATACAAATGCGGGTATATTTATACAGTTACGGGGTTATCCTGAAAGTTGTTTCAGGATCACTTTTGGAAGTTGCCAATTTCCAGTTTTCTATCAGCCGTCTTTTAACATTCGGTTAAAGACGGATTTATCTTTTCTTGAGATAAGGTGAGTCAGTGTTTCTAGAAACTTCTAGAAGTGGTGATGAGGCTAGTGAGTCATTAGAGCTTTAATTGTGCTTTTAATGAAAGGATGACTAAGGTTAATGAGTCATCCTTTACATTAATTCTTTTTGTTTTTGCTTTGATATTTTGATTTAGATCTTTTTGCTTACACTCACCCCCTTTGCTCCTACACTCACCCTCCTCATTCTACATATATTGGCCGGCCATTATTTGTGTGTGAAAGAGAAATTAATTTCATTCTTGAGAGAAAAGACTATAGTTTAGGGTGCATGGAAATTTGATTGCCTCTTTCATTCCATCACCCGATAAAATGGCAACTTCATTAACCGATCGTCCATGGACTTGGACGAAGTGAGACAAAGTAATCTATTCATTCTCTACATCATTCTTGGTCGTCTCTTTTAGCAAACTTGACGACCGAGTTGCCTCAAGTCAGAGGCGGGAGCCCGTTTAAAGAATCGTTGACGTGGTGCCACCTAGACGAGCAGATCGGAGATCGACGAGATCGGAGCAGCTGCAACGGAGCGTGGGATGATGGTTAAAGAACGAAGGACTCGGATCGTTCGGTATAACTTTTCTACACTCTTTACAGTTTGTTAGTTTAGCAATAATGGCAGATCCGGGTTAAAGTATACGATAGCGCCAGTTAAAAGTTTTTTGTTCCGCATTTGGCGTCTGTAGACGGCCGGGACGCTAACGTAGACTTACAGTGGTATCAGAGCCTCACCATTTTGCTATACTAACTTGTGCTAACGCGTTTAAAATATCGATCGAACCGGAAATCAAAAATCGCAATTTTTCAATTTGACAGTTTCTGTTAATTTTCAAACTGGTCCAAATGTCATTTTGACCATACCAGAAAATCAAGCAGGGTTTTTTAGGAATACTGCAGAAATTCAACCAAGTGATTCGACTGTTCCGCCGCGGATCCGCGGCCCAAGCATGGGTTTGGCCGCGGATCCGCCGCAGGAAAGTGACATCACTCTGCCAATTTTCTACAGTGCATTCTATGTTGTAAATTGGGGTTTTTGGTATATATCTTTTGGGCCCAGATTTTATTACTGTTCAACAGATGTTCGTGGGGCCCACTTTGTGATATTTGGTCGATCGAAATTTAAACATGTTAGTTTACAGTGCTTACATTATATCTCCGACCGGGAATGTCATTTGATCGGTAAACCGCGTCAGATTGCTATAGTTCTTTTAGACGGGTTTGCGAACGTGACATTCGCGTTGATGTTCTATGTTGTGCTGTGATGTTGCGGATTTGTCGTGGTGGATAGCAGTGTGCAATGGTAGTACAGGTTGAGTTTATTTGTACATTTGATATTGCGGGGCGAGCGTCCAACTTATGGACTGCCGTCACTGCCTGTTGTATAATATTCTTTTGGGGCACGACCAGGTTGCGGTCGATGTACCTATTGTACTATTTTTCATTACTGTACTAGGTTTTGCCCCGCGACGGAGTGCACGGATCGCCGGGTTCTGGGGGGCAACGGGTCCGCATCTCATGGCTTTGAGAGGCAGAGGGGTCCCACTCTAGAATTGGCAGACTATTCGCCGCACTCGTAGGGGGTACAGGTTGACCCAAGGAGGGGTGCCCAAGATTACCGAATTCCGTAAAGTGCTGGGTGGTCCATTCACTATGCTGTAGGGGGCTGCCTCGCTTCAGGTTTTGGCGGGTAACTTGCCGCACCCATAGGGGTCTAGGTTTCATTGCACAGGCTATCCACACGATAGGGGAACGTCGGGTTTCAGCAGCGGCTCTGTGAAACTCGGGGATCCCAGATTATCTGTATTGTTCTGTGATGCTTATTACTTTTCTGTAATGTTGCATATTATCACGCTTGGAGCGATTATTGTATATTGGTTTATATACTATTTGATGTTGTATATGTTTTACACCCGCGCTAGTCCAGTCCCCGCTCTGTCGTTAGTTAAGTAACCTAACGAGTGATGACGGGACCCAGTGACGAATGCGGATGGCATATACGTACATTTTATTTTCGTTCTTTTCTGGTGTGATTGAATGATGGGACTGCGTTGATTCTGATCAATGCAAAGTAAAGCAAACCTGTTTGCAGTTGTTGGAACAAATTTAAAAGTGTTATTGCAAAGACGTTTCCTTTTGTTATGCATAGCGGTATTCAGTGGAATATCCTGCACCTCATTCGACGGGGCAAGGGCCGATATCCCTTCACCGGGACTGACCCCTTGGACAGAAGTTTGCGTCAGGGTAATAACTTCACTATAGTCGATTACAAGTTGCTTTGCATAGCGGTATTCAGTGGAATATCCTGCACCTCATTCCACGAGGAAAGAGCCGAGATCCCTTTACCGGGAGTGACCTCTTTAGCAAAAGGTTTTCACCACTATATTTTAAAAAGCTATCAGGTTTCTTCAGCGATATCAAGTTCATTACGTTAAAGGTTTTTCGCCAAAAACCAGCCGTAGCCCTCCGTCGTTTCTTATGGATGGTCAGTAGTATTCAAGCTATGTTTGTTGGCATACGTCAAGGCATAGTGTTTGGTAGCTGCTGGGTATTCATTTGTTGCATAGATAGATGAGTTGGTTTGGGACAGTCGTATTACCTTGTTGGCATACGTCAAGGGTATGTACGGGTGGGTTCAAATTAACAAGATAATGACGGGCAGAACTTGACATGTGACTTATGATTTGTTGACATACGCCAAGGTCATAAGAGCATGGGGCATAAATCATATCGGGAGTTTCTAAAGAAACTGAAACTTGCCAAGTATGCGCATACCTTCTGGAGTATGAGTAATGTGGATGCATTCCATCACGTTATCATGCGATGAGAGTTGGATCCCGATTCCCACTGATGAGTTGGTTTACTCTTCGGGTGATCCCGATTGATTCTTCTTTCTGGTTTGGAGGAGAATTTGATAGGACAGTGGGAGGTTTCCGGATTAGATAAAGTGATAACCATTCTGATCTAGGTTAGAGTGCACGCAGAGTGTTTCTTTTCTCTCTCTCTTTGGCAGCGACCTTTGACCGACCCTAGACTATGACTCAGTGACCAGGTTGACCGAACCTTCTTAAAATACTGGCTTTTAGATTGTCTGTGTTGCATAAGTCATTGCCACTCCTTCTTTTACCCTTTGCATTTCTCAGAACACCCGTATACTACGGATATCCACTTCCATTAGATAGATCCATCGTATGGTTATATACGAACTCGAAGGGACTTCTTCGAGGATGGATCCAGGTTCAGGAGAAATAGAATTGGTTTATTCAGTTGTCTTTTATTATCACCTTCTCTCAGGTTGCGAGAGCTCCTTGGTTTAGGAGAGTACACCTATTACGCTTATTGGATAGTCTTATTCCAAACCATAGGCAGGTGCCGAAAGGTAGGGAATGAAGAAAACCAATTAGCCTAAGTAGGGTGTGCAGAAGGTAATATGTAAAGACAAAATAAAGGGATTAGAAAGAGGGCAAAGTAAATTGCGATTGTTATCATTCACGACCAAACCGCGTACTTCATCACCACTCCTATTTCACCTTTAAAGGAATAAGATATTATTCAGTTGTCTTTTATCATCACCTTCTCTCAGTTGCGAGTACTCTTTGGTTTAGGAGGGTACACCTATTATGCTTACTGGATAGTCTTCTTCCAAACCATAGGCTGGTGCCGAACGGTAGGGAAGGAAGAAAACCATTTAGCCTAACGATGGTGTACAGAAGGTAACGACTAAAGAAAAATAAAGGGATTTGGAGAGATGGCAGTGATATATATGGTTGAAGTCATGAATTGGATTATGGAAGAGGCATTACTATGAATACCAGTATACCCCTACGAAACATTTTCATGTTTCAGTGCACTGTTAATAGAAAACTGTTTTCCCGATTAGATACTTACTCCAAGGGTATGTATTTACCAGGTTTCATTCTCATATCTGTATGGTTTTACAGATGATGAGTGGAAGTAAGTTATTGGGAATTAGGTGATCATCCTCATTATATCGGAATTCGTTGTAATTGGTGATATTTGAGGAAATCGCCAGGGTACAGTTTTCCACCTACAACGCACAGGTTTTGAGTTGTTTAACTCAGCGGACTTATACAGAGTATTGTATGTTGTCCAGTGTCCATCAAGACAAAGGGGTAGGTCCTCGTACTATGTTCTGTTTACTTATAACTTCTCTAGTATTTAGACAAGTGTTTCGTAGAAATACAAGGTCTAAGTTTTGAGAAGTTGTGGGTATAAGAATAAAGTAGAGAACCAGGTATCACAAGTATCGGGATTCTTCAAAGAGATCGAAGATGTAGATTCTTGTGATTGGTATTCAGACAGATAGTGATGGTTTTGAGAAACGTGTTTCTCTTTCAGGTTACTCATAATTGGATGGATTCCTAAGTTGAGTAATGCTGATTAGCCTTTTTCCATTAAGTTGATATGCACTGGAGACAGCTGCATGGTTTGAATATGGTTCCAATTAAATAAGTGCCAAAGTTTCTATATTGGATATAGAATAGTTCGTACTTTAAAAGATATTAAGGTACGGGGAGTTGTCCAGCTTATGCTTAAAACCAGACTCTGGATAACTCAGGGCACGTTTCTGTAATGGCTGTTTGTGGGTTGACCCTGGCTATGACGAGGGTTGATATTCTACCATTTGGAAGATCAATAGTGATATTGTTCTTGACTCGCCACAGTTTTAGTAAAAATGGATCTTTTTCAGAAAACAGTAGTGGGAGTATGGTAGAACTGGAAGTGATTCCAGAACCGCGAACGATTATAGAAAATTTAATAGGACCTATATATTCAATCAGGTTTGACATTCCAATAGCCACTCCGCAGATTTGGTGGGTAACCTCAGAAACCCGAGAGGTACTCCGGTAGCCTCAAGGACGGTGACAGGGAGGTTCTTATCTACCTAGACTTGACACTACTGTTGTTCCAGGATATGAGACCCGGTAGGAGGGTTGTCGTAGTCAGTGGGAGCAGCGGAATCATAGTGGGCAAGATGCTTATATCTATTTATAGACTTGAGCAGTTATAGCGGAGATAGATCATCTAATTTTGATGTGACAGTCATAGGTTTGACTTCATCAGAATAGGGGATGGATCTGTTAAGAAGGTAGTAGGGTGTGATGTCATAGTATTTGATGACATATACAGAGTAGGAAGTAAAATTCCTATACTACGATCGGTTGTACTGTGGTCGTCACACAGTTGTTTCTCCAGACAGGATATGGATATAATATTTGACATTCTGGTTTCTAGATCTATGGTTTTAGATCTGGATTTGGGTAGTTTCCCAATGTAGGTACTTTTGACAGTATTCTAATGGTTTTTAGAATAGATGACTCCTAGCATGGTGGTGTACCTGCAGGTGATGGAGTCACCCTCTCTAAAGGTGTCTTACGGACTAAAGGGGAGAGGGATATGCATGATTGGCAGATCACTTGCTTAGGCAATTGAGTCAATCGTGAGATGTCAAGTACCACACCAGATGTTGTTTTTGCACTAGATGCAATAAGTTTGTATTAATCCAATCCTGGAGAAACATAAGGAAGCAGTTTTAGAACATAAGTACATGTTCTACGGATTTGATAACGGCAGCCTCCTTCGGGAGACGGTTATCATTCCAGGCTTCAAAGGTGACATGGATGACAGAGTGATTGTCAGAGTTATAGTTTTCCCTTAGACAAGGGACAGTATTATGGACAGGTAGTCCAAGAGGATACTGTGGGTGGCATGGTGCCCGATACTGATTAGGTTCAGTGATCGATACAGTCTAAGAAGTTTGGATTTGGAGTTCATTTATGAACTAGGTCCCATCAGATATCCAGACATATTCTAAGACAGGTATTACTCAATTCGGGAGATGGCTTTCTCCGTGAACTTGAGATTAAGAGAGATATAGAAAGAAACTTCTAGGCGGATCCACTCACTGAGGCTATTTCTGGAACACAATAGTTTTACAAACGGGCTTTGTGAAACTGATTAGTAGAGGAGTTGGATGTTCGGTTTCACACGGGCTGTGAGTAGTCGACATTGCAATAATTAGCCTTGAGTGCAAGTGGGAGATTGTTGGAGATAGTGCCCTCATAGTCAATTATTGGATCGCAGGTGCGTGATTGCAATGATTGCGGAGGACCTATACCGGTAGGACAGTCTTACTCAAGATGATAGTATGCTATCTGGTTTGCCTTTATCAGTCGTGTACATGTTCAGGTGACTGATTACATGTTACACTTTGATAGAGCCCTTAGGATCTTGCTTTACCACCAACAGTATGATGGCGATCATATACGTGAGAGTTGGGTGGTTTATATGCATATCCTTAATTATGGTCCCTAGTCGTGGGAGTTTCGAGACAGGGCATCGATACTCCGGAGTAGACTAGTGTGTACAGTCGAGACCCCGACGAGGGGTGGTGGCCGATCTCACAAGCCACTGGTGTCAGTTGGATCACCTAAGATGTATACAGGTGCTCATTGGGTTATGAGTACACCGGACAGGACTCGCCGGGAATCTGCTAGTTAGTACTATATCTATCGTCAGATTGCAGTTCCCTGGTGACATGTGTACAGGTTAGTTCATCGACCTGAGGTCGTCATTTGTCTCGTGTGAGTTCCCACTGTGCTTTGATTTCTACCCTACCACGGCTCAAAGGAGTCGTGCAAACAGGTAGCTTTTGGGTACAGTCCCGAGCCATATGGAGGCACGTGAGCGGATCGGCAGGGGATTCGTCTCTCCCGGTATTGGGGGCGAGATCGTGCTGTGTCTAGGAGAGCCATTACACAAAGCCCACGGCCTTGGCAGGAGATTTACTGGTAGGTACTCCAGTAGTATCTCAGGGTGTTATTGGGCTTCACTCCGACACGACTTATACTGCTAATGGGGGTCTGACGTTACTAGCCCCCTAGGCAGATATGCGATACTCATAGACGAACGGACCGGACTGTATATACATTGTCACTGTTAGGCTCAGTAGGGTTTCCGGATGAGTTCGCTCATCGGCCTCCCTTGAGGTCAGTCCATGGGCAGCCGTTACGCATAGCTAGTGCCGCTGACGGTTTGTGGTTAAACCCACTGCCAGGGTACTGACGAGTCATTAGAGTCCCCCACAGACAGTTTCCCAAGTTCGGGCGAAACGTTGTAGAGGCCGTATGGTTTTATGGCAGGGTTCGGAAAATGCACGTGCGTTTACGCACGTGTTATTTTTCGGGCAGATGATACTGGTCGGCTTTGGTTTAAGCCGGATCCGAGTATTATATTGAGTAGATATAATATCTTTGTCTCAGTTGCATTTGTATTCGGTCGTAATACAAATGCGGGTATATTTATACAGTTACGGGGTTATCCTGAAAGTTGTTTCAGGATCACTTTTGGAAGTTGCCAATTTCCAGTTTTCTATCAGCCGTCTTTTAACATTCGGTTAAAGACGGATTTATCTTTTCTTGAGATAAGGTGAGTCAGTGTTTCTAGAAACTTCTAGAAGTGGTGATGAGGCTAGTGAGTCATTAGAGCTTTAATTGTGCTTTTAATGAAAGGATGACTAAGGTTAATGAGTCATCCTTTACATTAATTCTTTTTGTTTTTGCTTTGATATTTTGATTTAGATCTTTTTGCTTACACTCACCCCCTTTGCTCCTACACTCACCCTCCTCATTCTACATATATTGGCCGGCCATTATTTGTGTGAGAGAGAGAAATTAATTTCATTCTTGAGAGAAAAGACTATAGTTTAGGGTGCATGGAAATTTGATTGCCTCTTTCATTCCATCACCCGATAAAATGGCAACTTCATTAACCGATCGTCCACGGACTTGGACGAAGTGAGACAAAGTAATCTATTCATTCTCTACATTATTCTTGGTCGTCTCTTTTAGCAAACTTGACGACCGAGTTGCCTCAAGTCAGAGGCGGGAGCCCGTTTAAAGAATCGTTGACGTGGTGCCACCTAGACGAGCAGATCGGAGATCGACGAGATCGGAGCAGCCGCAACGGAGCGTGGGATGATGGTTAAAGAACGAAGGACTCGGATCGTTCGGTATAACCTTTCTACACTCTTTACAGTTTGTTAGTTTAGCAATAATGGCAGATCCGGGTTAAAGTATACGATAGCGCCAGTAAAAAGTTTTTTGTTCCGCATTTGGCGTCTGTAGACGGCCGGGGCGCTAACGTAGACTTACAAGAAGACCTCATGGGTAGACGTGTTATCTATCATCATCTCGGTAACTTGTACTGGGAAGTCATCCTTTGGGCAAGCTTTGTTAAGCTCCCGAAAATCTACGCAGATGCGCACTGTCTCATTTTTCTTCATTATCGGAACAATGTTGGAAATCCAATTGAATATTGAACTTCTTGGATGAAGCCGGAGTTCATTAGTTTCTTGACTTCGGCGTTGATACTTATCTCGAGTTTGAGCCGCATTCTTCTTGGCCGCCTGTTTGACTGGCTTGAGTCTGGCGATATAGCCAGTTTAAGCACCGCTATTTTTGGATCTAGTCCCGGCATCTCGGAATAGTTCCATGCGAAGCAGTCTTTATATTGCATAAGCACGTCCTTTAGTGTGGCTACCTGTTTTTTAGATAACAACTCATTGACGAACATAGGCCTCGGCTCGTTTTCCGTCCCTAGGTCAATTTTTCTTAGGTTGTCCGCCATGGTATGTATCCCATCTTCCAACTCTTTTGGTGCTGGTGGAAACTCTGAGATCACCTCCTCCTCATCCTCATTTGCGAAGCACTTGAAGCAGTCACCCATATTCTCATGCTCTCCCTCCGTTAAGAGTGTTATCTTGTAGCAAGTACGAGTTCGCTTCCATTCTTAGTCTTTAACTGGTCCCACCTTTGCAATATAGGTTCTCTTTGGCTCATGCTTTTGTGTTGGGGTCACCCTCTAGCTATCGGATAAAGCGAACCTGCTCCATTGATATTAGTCTTCAACCCGGTCTTTAAAGGTGAAGCAGTCTTCAAGAGGATGTTCTATCGCTCGATGATATAAGCAATAATCTGGGTGATGGACCTCATTTATCTGTTCGGGGTACCGAAGCTCCGGTAGCGTCATCATTTGATGTTTCAAGACAAGATTGAATATTTTCCTTGTCTTGTCTTGATGGAAAGAGTATTCCCGTCCCATCTTCTTCATAAAAGACGGATTCCAGCTGACTTTTTCTTGATTGCATGGCTTCTTGGATCCGCTACGCTGTTTCTGAATGTCATTCTCGTTCTTCACATTGTTTTTGCCCATATTTCGAGATTTTCTCTTGTCGCGAGAACGTACAGCGAGCTAAGGGTGAAGGGTATCGTAATCTTCTCTTTCCGCAGACTGCTGATTGAGATGCTGCGTCCTGGAATTTTCGTAAATATCCATTTCGCGGTTGTGATCCTCCCGAATCTTTTGACCGGCTTCTCTTATTAGCTTGTCAACTTGCTCTTCGAACAACGAACTTGACGTCCTTATAGCGGGATTTTGCTTCATTTCAACGTCACAGCTATCTGGAAAAGCATTCTTTTCTCCACCGGAGTTTTAATGACGCGGCAGTTGTGGAATCGCTCCCGTTTATTTGACCGAACATATCCAAGCCCAATCATCTCTATCCTTCCATTGGGCATCTTTCGCTGAGTCCCGGAAACGTCCCAGATCTTGTTGTAGAACTGGGCTTATCGAACGGTTTTTTTGAAGGATACGCCTTGGCATCTTAATAGCCTTTTTAATCTCTCTGTGTAATATCTGGGCAAACAAATTGGTTGAAGCCTGTCAATTGCAAGCTCGACACCATGCCAGAATTTTTTCTCCAGTTTGGTCTCCGTAGATTGATAGAAGAGGATCACCTTTTCACCTCTTCGCCTGGAAGGGACGTACAAAGTCTACAGCTCTTGTACGCTATATGTATCAAGCGCATCAAGTTCTTTGTAATGTCGTGGCGGAACCATGGTGATCTGTAAACTTTGATTAGCTCCAGTAATGGTTTGTGTTGACGGGCGAGTGGAGAACACGGGGTTGGCATCGTCTTCAGAGTCATTGCCAAAGACCAAAATAGGAGTAGATGTTCTGGGCCTGTTGCATTGGGGTTTACCCGAGTAGACAATTCCCTCATCTTCTTCAGTGTCACTCCCAAAGATCAGAATGGTGACAACGGATTTTCGTTTACCCTCCGGCTTATGACATCTTTCCGTATCTTTGAAGTCTGGTAGGAAGTACTTTACGTCTTCATATTTTCGGACTTCGTTTATGGAGAATGGATTTAGCTGCCCTGTAATGGTGTACTCGAGGCCGTCATTGAAATACTTCATACACTGGTGTTGTGTAGAAAGATTGACATTGTACTCGTGTAACCAAGGCCTGCCGAGCAGAGCATTGTAGCAAGTTTTGGCGTCAATGATATGAAATTTGATGTCAGTGACGAGCAGCCTGAAACTTAACGTCAGTATTACGGACCCGAGCGTCCGTGATGACTATGAATCGAAACCGGAGATGGTAATTTTATCTTGGGCTAGGTGCTGAACGTTCATGCAAATCTCCTTCAGCACCTTTACGTTGAGGAGGTTAACAGAAGACCTATTGTCGACAAGGATTTTGCCTATCTTGATGTCGTGGCAGTACCCAGTGACGTATAACGGGCGGTTATTGTCGCACGTTCCAAGGAGGAGATCTTCATTGCTGAATGTGATGTCAGCCGTGTGAACCTCTGCTAACTCGTTCTTCATCCTTTCTTCCGCAAAGAAAGCTTGAAACTGATCAGGCTCTTGGAATGCCTTAATCAAAAAATCTCGTGCTTCTTTGGACAGGAGGAGAGCATCCTGTATGCTTAGTTGTGAAGGCATTTTCCTTAGATGTGCTAGGACATTGTAATCCACCTTGTTTTTCCTAGGTGGGTCCTTGACTGCGAGCTATTTAACGACTCCATCATCAAGGGTGATCTCCCTAGGGAATTTTTCTTTCCCCTTGTCTCTTTTACTCAAACCTTTATTTGCAGGTCCGAGATTCTTTTAAGGCAGCGTGCGGTTACGCAGCTGAATGTTCGCACAGTTCTTCTCCCCCTCTTCTTTTTCGGAGGTGGAGTTCTTGAAGAGAGGGCCGAGGGTCATTTCTTCCTCAGAATCGCTCTCGAAGGTAAGAATTTGGAGTTTTTCGCTTTCTCGACTGGTATCAACCATATGACAGTTGCCAGTTGTTTTCTCATGCGCACATGTCGAACATCTTTGCTGTCGACGAGCTTCGCATTTCATTCTCTTGAGGTGTTGTTTATGGGCAACGTATCCTTGCCACCACTTCTTGAAGGCACTGCATTCTTCGGTGGGGTGAGTGACCCTCCGATGGTATAAGTAGTAGTTCGGATGTGAATCCTCTCCGTTGAGGCTTGACCCCGGGCGTGTTTCCTTTGAGAGGCGGCAGCTTCATTCCCATTGACCGAGCTTTGGCGAACCGCTTCTATGCTTTGATCCTGCTTTTGTTTATAACAAGTGTTCTTTGGCTTGGTTGGAGTACTTTACGACTCATCCTTACCGCAACTTCTTCATCCTGACGCCGATGCTTAGCCTTTTTGTATATGGCTGTTTCGTGTTCTCGGTCAACTTTGCTTTTTCGAAAGGCTTCATTTAACAACCTATCGATTGGGTCTTCTTACAGTTCCAGGAATTTTGGCACCGATCCTGCACCCAGTTTCTCTGCGTTGTTTTCTGATGCCGAGGGAGCTTCTTCACCATTTAACGACGAATGGGAAACCATGTGGCAACTTGCTACATAGTCTTAGGTTTCTTCTGATGAGTCGTTTCCCTCATCATCACTATCTCTGTTCTCAAGGATATGCGTAAGAAACTCTTTGAGAGTAACTGGGGTCCGCTCCTCCTGGTTGTACTCCTCCAGCGCGTCGATATACTTTTGCAGGTCCGTGCGCTTGTCGTCATACTCGGCAGGCTGCACAGGCTTCTTGGTCTTCTTCTTTTCTTCGAAGACTTTGAAGGCTTGACCTGGGGTTTTTTCCCCTTGTCAACTGTTTTCGGTGCAGAACGCGATTTCAACATCCCTTCAATGATCTCGGGCTCCAGTGGGATTTTCCATCTGATTTCCAGACACGCTTGAAGATCTTTCAACATTCTTTTGGTTTTAGTTGAAAGGACAACTTCCCAAGGAGTTTCTTCCACGAGCGAGCATGATGCCCCCGACATGTCTAGCTTCTTAGGAGCGTGCTTCTATGGTGAGTTGACCCTCCAGTTCTCTGATAGCGCAAACTTCCGTTGTTGGTACTGATCCTCGACACAGTTTTTGAAGATGTAGCAATCCTCAATTGGGTAGCTCACCATCCTGTGATTAGAGCAATAGTTAGGGTTGTTGATGTCGCCAGGTTGCGATGGACGTCATGGGTCCGGCAACGTGATGAGTTTGTTGTGCACTGCCAACTCGAACAGTCTCCTCGTCTTATCACGGGGAAATGAGTAAGTACGTCCTAACCTTTCTTCCAGGGATATACGTGGACGTATGTTGTTTTGGCGAGTAACTAGCTTCGGGTCACTTGGCTGTTGTTGAGTGTTGGCAACGAAGGCTGCTTTCCCTTTTCCCTTGGTATTTCGAGGGTCCATTTTTGAGGAGGAAGGCTCGTGGCCCATCTGGTCCATTTGGGCCAGCTTGTCGATTAGCGCCTGGAAGGTGGTCGGCTTGAAGAACGTTATGAACTGGGACACGGTGGCTTGAGGATCAAGGGTCCCGTTGAACATGCCTACGGCAAGAGATTCTTCGATGCACTGTTCGCATTTTGACCATAGGTTCCGCTACAGGATCGCGTATTGGACCCAGGTCTCTCCTGACTTCACCCTGGCATTGATTAATGCTATGATCGGGGTGCGTTCACTTGCACTTGCGAACCAATGTGTGAACAGCAATTCCATTTCCGTAAATGTTTTGACGGAGTCATTTGGGAGCTCCGAGTACCATTCGAATGCTGTTTCCGACAGGCAGCCAACGACCTGGCGAAGCAACAATTTGTCGTCGCCTCCCATATTTTCGCACAAAGCTCTGAACTGAGCAACGTGCTGATGAGAATTTCCTGTCCCTTTGTACACATGAAACTTGGGGATCGTATATCCCGGCGGGTACTTGATTTGATTGTCCTTGCCTGGGTATGGTCGCTCGGTTCTGACGACTTGGCCAGCCGCTTCGTTGGCTTGATGATCTCATATTTGTTGAGCTATGTAATCATCAAGGGCAGCGTTGGAGATCGTTTCCTCCGTAGCCCTTGATAGACCCGGAAGATGGTTTGATGTTTCCCCTCTGTCGTCCTCGCTGATTATCGGTGGATCTTCGGCTGGAGGTTCTAGCTGAATCATCATTCCAACCATGTCCTGGAACAGAAGTGCCATCTTCTTTATATTAGCAGCTTGTTCCGCGGTCTCCTTGTCTTTTCTTTCTAGCACCCTTCACAGGAACTCTGTATCAGTTTCCTGCTCTTGGCGCTGTTCACTTGCTGATTCCAGACTTACTTTCTGTCCGGTGAGTGTTGCCATTTTCGTCAGCATCTTCTGGAGCTTCTGTTGTTGCAGCTGAGCTTTTGTCAACGACCGAGTTTACGTCCGATGACCCATGGAAGCACGACTTTCCTCTTTCCCGAAAGCCATGTAAACCGTGTGTATGATCAAGCCCCCAGACTTGGGGCGTTTGGGTCCATCGCCTTTAGAATTTGCCGCCGGCGGTGGGAGATTCTCCAGCCTCACCCTTTTGTGGGAGGTCAAAGTTGAAGGAGCCATTGTAACAGGCACCCATGTTGAATGCATCCCTCTCTGTATGACGGAGGGATGATCCTCCTCTTGCCGAGCCTTCATTTTCTTCAGTCGGAAAGAGTAGTCTTTGTTGATCACAGAATCTTTGACTTTCTGCCAGAACCTGTGGATTTGGGAAGAGAGCCGCTGAGGGGGATGCTTCGGCTTTGCCTGCGTTGTTTTTTCAGCAGGCGAGGGTGATTTCTTCAGTACTGCAGTTGAAGAGTTCTTTCGCACCCTCCTAAGCAGATCAAAGTTGTTCCTGGTTGGAACAGCAGCGTCAATTTCCACCATTGAAGCTGGTGGGGTGAGTTCAGAAGGGGAGTTGCCCCCAGCTTTTCTCACTCGGCGCCGATGGTGATGTCGAGCGTGCCTTGCAGATGGGACTACTTCATTGTGGAAGCGGCTCCGTCGTTCCCCCGGCTTTGATGAGGGGCTGCTGCTGGTGCCAACCTGTCGAAGACTGACGGCCGTTGAGAGGGAACGACCAATCTTTTGAAGGCCTATTTTCTGGTAGGGGAAGCACTTTTGATGACTTCACCCGCAACAAGAGTTGAAACGACCAATCTGTCGAAGACCGATCTTTTGGTAGGCGAAGCACCTTTGACGACTCCACCCGCCGGAGGAGTTCGGAGGACTATTCATTTTAGGATAGCCCCTTCAGGTATCGCGAGCCTCTTTGCGGACCCACTTGAGCTTCGGCTCAGCCTGTTGAAAACTGAGGTGGCGGACTTAGACGACCCCTTGAGAGGGGCTGTGGTGGTTGCAAGTCGATCGAAGACCGACTTCTTGAGAGCTTCCTGTGGTGGCACTGGGGTGCTCAAACTCGCTGGCAGGAGCATGGTCCTGAAGAACAATCCAGTGGTAGCTTGAGTCACCTTCCCCACCGGCATTGAAAAGATGGAGGCCGTATTGGGCCCATATGTCACTCCTCCAGTTAGGGCGGAGCGGGAGTTGCTGTTGCAGTTTGTGCAGCTTGAAGCCATTGATCATTTCTTCTTCTTCTTCTTTCTGCATAGGAACAAGATACCAAATCTTAGTACCTCGAATCCAAAGGCAACCATAGCAAATCGCGATTCTGTTCGCGAACACGACACATGAAGTGTGGAGTGGAAAGAGGAAAAGGTCCCACCGAGCGTGCCAGAATCTGTTCACCGCCGAATATGAGGACGAAACCGGGATGGATCATGAATTCGGGGGCAGATGCTATTTGGATTTATCCGTCCTCCTCTCCGAAAATGCCAAGTTGATTTATGGCACCGTATATCGGTGGTTTGGACAGATGCAGCCGTTATAGCTTGACTTCATCAGATTCCCCCTCGTTCTATGAGGGTTTTTGATTGTGTGGACACTCTTCCCTGAAGGCGCAAGCCCTTGTAGTTAATTACGTTACCGCATCGCGATAACCACTTTCTCCTGCTCCAGAAGTTCACTTCGTGCCGTGTGTGTTTTTGTTTGTTTTGGTTACCCATGGATTGTATACGGAGACTAATTTATGTTATCGCCCGTAGGGCGTGGATTATTCCAAATCCGTATTTCTTAGATTTGGGTTTTTTTTTATTTAAGGATCGTTAATCTATTTTGAGATTAAGATCGAATTAAATGTATGTGAGCATTTGGAGGCTCAATTTGTTTTTTTTAAGGATACATTAGTCCAATTTGAGACTAAGATCCACTTAACGAAGTTTCAGGATCATTTTTATTTCAGATCCAACAAAAGAGAATTTTGGCTTTATTGTTTTAGTTTAAGGACGTTTCGGTCCATTATCGCTATTTTGGAGGCGAATATTAGTTTAGGGACATTTTGGTCTATTATCTCCGTTTTGGAAGCGAATATTAGTTTAAGCACGTTTCGGTCCATTATCGCCATTTTGAAGGAGAATATTAGTTTAGAGATTTCTTGGTCCTTTGCCAGTTTAAAGATGTAGTGGTCCATTGCCAGTTTAAGGACGTAGTGGTCCATTGCCAGTTTAAGGACGTAGTGGTCCATTATGTTCATCTTGCGTGCACGTGTATCTGTTACATGACGGAATGAACAAGGATGATATGGAATGCACCCAGTATAGGGTGCGGTCTGATTTGAGGTGTGCACGTCGGTTTAGGCGGTTTGGGAATGCACTGAAGAATTGTTGATTGTCGGGACCCGCCACCTCTCTGAAGAGTTGAAGAATTACAACGACGTATATCAGAGGTGTGGAGAGATGTACCCTTAAACCAAATCCCGTATTTGAGGAAAAAAGAAGGGCTACTGTGGAGGCCCTAGTAATCGTTAGTCATATTTTGAGACTAAGATTACCTTAGGAGATATGGGATGAATATCATTTGGATATCATCAACTGAAAGATCAATAGTTATATGTGAGACTGAGATCAGTTTCGGCAATCATAAGTATATGGGCTCGGTTGATTTGAATCAAGATGGTTCTATCCTCAGAGGACCTAGCCAATTTGGGCTTGATCTGCTCAGTGGTCCCTCTTTTTTATTGAAAAACAGGAGTGCTAAGCACTTGTTTGGGCTCTGTTTAATCATTCCCCCTTTTATGCAAAAAGTGCTGAGCACTTATATAAGTTCTGACGCTCACATATGATCATGTGGATCTTTCAGTCATGGGGGATTACCCAATAAGTGTAAAACACTTTTACTCCTTTTATCTTTATATGGAGTGCTAGGCGCCCTTTATGGCGTCCACGTGCGAAGCACGTGAGGCGCTAGGCGCTGGGCGTTGCCCAGTGAGTTCTAAGCACTCTTTTCTTCTGTGGCGCCCATTGATGATTAAGCTTTCGTTTTTTAAGAACCAAGTTCTTTTATGAGAACCAGGTTTCTTTTATATGCTTCGTTTCAAAGAATTCAATTCCTAGTCCTTTTCTAAATCTTCGATTCTCAAGAACAAATTCTTCCCAATGAGAATTAAATTCTCAACTTATGGAAGACTTGTCTTGTGGATCTCTGATCCAGAGCAAGAACTAAGTTCTTTTTTTAAAAGGGTTAAACCCTTAGATTTGTAAACGAGATATTTTGATCTCCATTCTTTTTATTTACCTAGAGTTTTTGAGAAGGGAGATTTTCTTCTCTGTTCTTTTCTGAAGTTTTCTGCTTTAGTTTTTTTTTTAGAAGCTTATGGGGGTTTCTCTCTATCAGACTCGAAGTCTTGAGTCCTTTATATAGTAGAGGCAAGTTTGTTAATTAGTTTTTGAAGAAATCTCTCATTAAAAGATCCTAATTGATTTGGGGATTTTTACCCACCATTGGATCTTTGATCAAAGGGTTTCTGTTTTACAGAACATATTTTCTTGTTTCTAACAAGATTGGGAAAATATTTTCCGTTGCACAGAATTCATTCTGTAAAACAGATATTTTTTAACCACCGTTGGATTTTTAATGCACCGGTTCGCTTTTTTTACAGAGGGCAATCTTTCTTGTTTTATAAAGATTGAGGGAATATATCCCAAATTAGAATTTTATTCTATAATCCAATTTGGCGGATGTTTTCTCCCGACAAAATTTAATTCTGTATTTTTGATGATTTATAGATCCAACGGCTTTTTTTTAACAGAGATTAGAATTTAATTCTACCTGGACGCTGGCGCTCACGTGTTGTGCATGTGGGCGCTACTCAAGATTTTAATTCTTATAATGGGTATTCATGTGCTTTGCACATTGGCGCTCTCGTGAGGAACACGTGAGGCGTCACCATAGGATTAATTCCTATCAGATTGGTCTTGGCGCTGGTGCCCGCATGAGGAGCACGTGAGGCGCCACCATAGGATTAATTCCTATCAGATTGGTCTTGGTGCTGACGCCCTCGTGGGAAGCACGTGAGGCGCTGCCTCATTAATTTTTAAACAGTGCTTTGCTCTTTTATTGGGGAAGAAATTTCTTTATTATTATTGTTTTTGGGTTGTGGATAGTGCAATTAGCAACTGTGGTTAGTATCTGACCCGACCCGTATGTTTGAAACCCATCATGGTTCAAGATTATATCATATATTTGCTAGTACAGAGTATCCATGGAAATCTAGATATTATACATGTATAATATATTTTAGTATCCGCATATTTTTAATAATATAAAATAAAAACCAAATAATATATTTTTAATATCTAGCCTTGCAAGTCATCATAGCTCATAGCATGTGGTTGCATCTATATATCATGTTCATGTCCTACTTGTTAAAACAGACCCGTTTGGATATCTACGTATATTTACGTAGATCCAACTTGGGGGTATGCATTTTTATTAACAGGATATCACACTATGGTTTAAACTTTTATGTATTTTCTCCATATTTAAAATCTAGATTTTTAGAAGGGACCCGGGTAATATTCGGAGTAATCTGGTATTAGCTGTAAAATTCTATAATAAAATATATTATATTATTTTTCTTATTAACATATAAAATAACTGTTTTACACACACACACACACACACACACACACACACACACACACACACACACATATATATATATATAATATTTACAAACTAATATATCCTCTCAGTCTCTCTCTCTCTTTCTATTTCTTTCTCTCTTCCTCCCGTCTCTGTCTCTCTCATATATATTTATATGTATTATATAATATATGATAATCTATATAAAAGACCTTGCTTCTCTCTCTCTCTCTCTCTCTTTTCTTCCTCGTTTTCTTTTCTTTCCCCACGAGAAACCCTAATTCGCTCTCTCTCGTCACCTCGCCGGAGCCCTCGTCGTCGCTGCCCTCACAATCATCGGCTCTCTCGCCATCACCTCCGCTTCCACCTCGTCTCCTTCTCCTCCTCCTGAGCATCCCCTACACCTCGCATATACCAACCCAAGAAACCACACCCCAATGCCAGCACCCTCGTCGCTCCGCCTTCTCGTCGCCACCACCAACCACTCCTCAGCTCATTCTCCTCTCCCTGACGACTCAAACATAACCCCAGTGACCCCTGCACCTTTATAACGACTCTGAATTTTCTGTACAAATTTTTTTTCCTTAAAGTATAGAAAAGAGTTTGCAAACCTGAGCACAATTTAAAAGTTATTCTTGTTTAAGAACAGCAAGAAACAACTTATAGCTCATTTGTAAAGCCTTCCACTGCTGTGATATAGCCCCTGTGTTCGAATCCCCCCAGGTACATTATTTTTCCTGATTTTTCTATTAAACCTTTTGAAAGCCCAAAAGTTTACACGTGCACTGCACACAAAAATGAACTGTCAGGAAAAACAAACATGTGCATATTGATATTAACAACAACATGGACACGTGGCAAGCATCCAACCCCCTAACTCCTCCATTTGGCCGGCGAGATGTGGCTTAGGGCCGGTAGGGATGGGTCCCCCGTAGCCAATAGTCCCTATACTCAGCTAACTTGACCTTTGGCCTACCCCGGCCCATTACCCATGAACTATTTATTTTCTCTGCAATTTAACAGAGAATTCAATTTCCCAATTAATCCAATTTTTAATTCAATCTTTCAATTTAAAAACCCTAATTCCATACTATAAATACAACCACATACCCTATCCCCTCCTCATTCTAAATTCCCTAGCCAAAATTATCAAATTTTTCCAAGTACAACTGAAGTAGAAGTGGAGTTAGCCCAAGGTCAACTTCCGGCAGGAAATCGAGCAAGTTCCAGTGACTCCGCGACGCCACGACGACTGCACCATCTTCTTCTACCTCCTTTTCATTCAATTAGCTAGTAAGTCCCACCCCCTTCTTCTCTTGATATATAAAAAGTCTCTTTTTATAAAACTTGTCGGAAGTGGAGTAACACCGACATCTCCTTTAAAAACCTTATAAATTCCACTTTTCTTACATTTTCTTCATGTTTATTCCTACACCATACTTATTAATCATGAAAACTAATAATTAAAACAATTTTCACCTTAAAACGTCATGTTATATAACTTTAACCTAGCTTCTACATGAAAATACCATGAACTTCATATATTCATCTTTTTTGATAACTATTACCTATAGAAAACTTCACGGGGTAATGACCTACCCCTCATATACACACATATTGATATAGCACGACACTCTTGGAAACCTATTTTTGTGGCGATTATAACTTTTCATTAAAATACTATGAACTATAAAAAAAACCTGGTTTTCTTTAGAATTGTATTTCAAACTCTTTGCGATTATGCCTCTACAACCCGTTTTGGGGAACCCGCTATTGGATGGTGCGGATTATCGCACATCCTCGGGCTAGTAAAGCGAGATGTAGACCTCCTCACGGAGCATTCGGTCTCGAAAGAATTTTAATACGACTTTTAAGAAAAACGAGATTTTCTATTTAATAATAAATTACATAAATATTGTCAAACCACATATTTTTAAGTTATAATAAAATTCCATGTTGTTCTAAAAAATAAAAAGAATGACAAGTTTCACTAAAATACCATCAATACAAGACGAGTCTTACACTAAAATACCTTGAACTATTCAACCTATGTATATATTCACTAATATACCTCACTCTTTAAAATTCACCTCTATGAAAACCTTAAATAATATAAATAAATACTCGAGATTTATTTTGAAAGTATATAAAATATTTTTTCTATAACCCTTTCGAGCTATATAAAATTATATTTAAGGACTTTAGTAAATATAGGTTTAAGCGGGATCAATTCTCTTGAGCCTCAGAGAGCCGAAGAAAGTGAGTGCTTGCCTATTTAAGGTAAAAAAAACTTAACGGGGTTATGAATGGTAATTGTCTTGAAAAACGATACAAATCCTGCCGTCCATGTGCAGCAGTTACCGATAACACCCAAACTTAATTCACGATCAAAATTCTGTTTAAAGTGTCTGACTCAAGTCTTAATCCAATCCAAACATGAATCCGAATCTAACAAGAATTCAACATGTATACTTGAACCTGAACCTGAATACCAGAACAATATCAACATGCAAACATGACTTGACTTGACCGAACCATAGTTATGACTTGACTTGGCTATATGACCACTTGATACATCCTGAAACTGTTTACATGAACTCGGGAAGTCTGATAACTATAATTTATACAATATACATTACGGGGTTTAACGGGGTAGACTGGTATGGAATGTAATTGAAGTGGAACGAGATGGTCACTAAAAGACACCTACGTAAACATCCGTGCCGTTATCCCATGGGTTTTGATGGGGCCTTGTACTTTCGATTACCATAGTCCACAAAGCAAGTTGGATACCTCTCATATACACTGATATATTCTGTACCAAGCTATAAATAACTACGTTAGTAATACAAACATATACTTGTACAAATTACTAATCATGTATTCTCTACTTGTCTTATTCTATTCTACTCTTACTTTTGGGACTTACCGAGCGCTAGTTCGCTGACAACATTCATGTCTCTTCTTTCTTTGGAATGTTTGTCAGGAAGACCCGACTCTCAGGAGATCGAACCCAGCCAGGAGGACTTGGAGCAGATACCCGAGCAGCACAACTACTATCTTACTTGTACTTACTTACGTTTCAGTTCATATGCCACTGTTTAGGCATTGCTTACATCCTTGTACTTTCCGTTTCAAATCAGTTGTAATGTAAAGAATGAATGTTAATAAAAGTTGTTGTTTATATTACATCTCTTGTTATTCTTGTAGTTTTATTTATATATTGCTTATTTACGCTTAACATGTTTACTTCTGAGTAAATAAGTCGCGGCCCGTCACGTCTACTTCTCCGTACACTGGGAAGCGGGGCGTGACAGGTTTTGTTGGCGACCCATGCAGGTTAGTTCTGTATGGAATCCTAAGCAATATATCACAAGAAGTATAAGAATCAGCAACTATATATTTTTTATATTTCAAATTCCTTGAATCTATCCTAACCTTTCTTTTTCTATCAAGATCATGGATTCTCCTAACAACACAAGCATGAACGTCAATGGTAACACCCCACCTCCTACTCTACCACCACCACCTACCATTGCAGCTCTCATCAACGAGCAGACGGTCATGCTTGAGGCGATAAAGAGCCTCTTAGAGGGTCAGAGCAGCATACTGCTATCCTCTTGCACCGCCCAGAAGCTAAGGCACCCGGAGTCGAGCAATTCCGGGCACTGCATCCGAAGCATTTCTCTGGGGAAGAGAGCCCATTAGAGGCAGAGGAATGGGCTCAGTCTATAGAAGATGGCCTGGCAGCAGAACAAGTGCCAGAGATTGCTTGGGTGAGAGTTGCGAAGCTGCAACTCACAGACAACGCCATAGTATGATGGAAGGCTGAAGAAAGCCGACTCACCCAACCGATCGAATGGAGGACTTTTCGCGATATGTTCGACACGAAATATTTCCCCGAGGCTACCCGATTTTCTATGGAACAGCAGTTCATCCATTTACAGCAAGGTTCAATATGGAACAAATTTGTGGATGAATACGATGCTGAATTTACCATGCTTAGCAGGTTCGCGGCATATCTGATCCCGACTACTGAGATCAAGGAACAAATATTTCAGTAAGGGTTGGACCCGGAGATCCATGCTGCACTAGCTACAGGGGATTTCCCAACCCATGATCTTGCTCTGAAGGCTGCCCGACGCTATGAGGCAGTGCTGAAGAAGAGGGGCAGATCTCAGACTGTCTGTGTGAAATGCCCTGCCACTCAGATGGCAGGAGGAGCCTCTTCTAGGCCACCTTTTGTACCCAGGAAACCGGGAGTACCATTTAACCGGTTCAGTCCATATTTTTGCTTCTACTGCAAGAGGAATGGACACCTGGTAAAGGATTGCAGGAGTGAAAATGGTATGTGCTTAGTTTGTGGAGCATCCACTCACGACATTGTAGCATGTCCTCATAGACTCAATCCAAATCTAGCCCCCATATCAGCTATCACCTTTCAGCAGCGATCAGCTATTCAGGCTCCTGCACCTCGCTTAGCCCTACCTGCTCCACCTTCTCGTGGAACTCCTGCACAGCCTCCTCGTCAATTCCATTAGGCACTGAGGAATATGCTTCGAGGGCAGAGAAACATGCCCTAAGGAGAGAGGAATGTGCCTCCAGTTAGGAGGAATGTACCCCGGCGTTAGAATTTCACTTTAACGGCCGTAGAAGCTGAAGCTATAGGTCAAGGTAACACCAGTAATCCTTCTTCTTTCAAAACCCTTGCATCTTTTCGTTCTTTCAAACATTTTTTCATGCACTTTTAGTAGTTCTTTCACCATCGCGGTAATCGAATTTTCTTGAATCTGTTACAACTTCTTTCTATAAATTTCAAGGATGATATTTTTATAAGGAGGGTATAATGTAACGACTCTGAATTTTGTGTACAAAATTTTTCTTCTTAAAGTACAGAAAAGAGTTTGCAAGCCTGAGGATAATTTAAAAGTTATTCTTGTTTAAGAACAGTAAGAAACAACTTGTAGCTCATTGGTAAAGCCTTGCACTGCTGTGACATAGCCCCTGTGTTCGAATCCTCTCAGGCACATATTATTTTTCCTGATTTTTCTTTTAAACTTTTTGGAAGCCTAAATGTTTAGACGTGCACTGCATACAAAAATGAACAGTCAGGAAAAACAAACATGTGCATATTGATATTAACAATGACATGGACACGTGGCAAGCATCCAACCCCCTAACTCCTCAATTTGGCCGGCGAGATGTGGCCTAAGGCCGGCGGGGCCGGCCCCCCCATAGCTAATAGTCCCCATACTCTGCTAACTTGATCTTTGGCCTACCCCCATTACCCCTGAACTATTTTTTTTCTCTACAATTTAACAGAGAATTCAATTTCCCAATTAATCTAATTTT
The DNA here is from genome assembly GCA_030015575.1 of Agapanthus africanus. Taxonomy (NCBI): domain Eukaryota; kingdom Viridiplantae; phylum Streptophyta; class Magnoliopsida; order Asparagales; family Amaryllidaceae; genus Agapanthus; species Agapanthus africanus. Next base: position 911,458,964 of record JASDDO010000019.1, on the reverse strand, counting down.
AAATGAATTTTTAATTCATTCTTTCAATTTCAAAACCCTAATTCCACACTATAAATACAACCCCATACCCTATCCCCTCCTTATTCTAAATTCCCTAGCCAAAATTATCAAATTGTTCTAAGTACAACTGAAGTAGAAGTGGAGTTAGCCCAAGGTCAACTTCCGGCAAGAAATCGAGAAAGTTCCGGCGACTTCGCGACGCCACGGTGACTACACCATCTTCTTCTACCTCCTTTTTCATTCAGCTAGTAAGTCCCACCCCTTCTTCTCTTGCTATATAAAAAGTCACTTTTTATAAAACATGTCGGAAGTGGAGTAACACCGACGTCTCCTTTAAAAATCTTATAAATTCCACTTTTCTTACATTTTCTTCATGTATATTCCTACACCATACTTATTAATCATGAAAACTAATAACTAATAACAATTTTCACCTTAAAATTCATGTTATATAACTTTAACATAGTTTCTACATGAAAATACTATGAACTTCATATATTCATCTTTTAGTTCTTTTGATAACTATTACCTCTAGAAAACTCTACGGGGTAATGATCTACCCATTATATTCACACATATTGATATAGCACGATATTCTTGGAAACCTATTTTTGTGACGATTATAACTTTTCATTAAAATATCATGAACTATAAAAAAACCCGGTTTTCTTTAGAATTGTATTTCAAACTCTTTGAGATTATGCATCTACAACCCATTTTGGTGAACCCGCTATTGGATGGTGCGGATTATTGCATATTCTCGGGCTAGTAGAGCGAGATGCAGACCTCCTCACGGAGTATTAGGTCTCGAAAGAATTTTAATACGATTTTTAAGAAAAACGAGATTTTCTATTTAATAAGAAAAATTAATTTTTAATAATTATATAAATATTGTCAAACCATATATTTTCAAGTTATAATAAAATTCTATGTTTTTCTAAAAAATAAAAAGAATGACAAGTTTCACTAAAATACTATAAAGTATCAATACAAAACAAGTCTTACACTAAAATACCTTGAACTATTCAAGCTATGTATATATTCACTAATGTACCTCACTCTTTAAAATTCACCTCCATGATGTCCTTAAATAATATTGTTCAGTCGAAAATATCGCACATTTGTTATAACATTTTCCTTACTATTCTTAAATATCTAAAGGTGTTTATTATAAATATGATACATATGAAGGTTTATCTGTAAAAATACTATTTTCATATGTTTATATATTATAATTAACATTATGAAGAAAAATGTATGCATATAATATTTATATAATATTTTTATAATTTAAATATGCATATCATATCAAATATCCTTAACCAATATTCTTAAAATATAATATCATATTAAATGGTTAAGATAATATCTAAAAAATACCAAATATTACTAACATTATTCTTTGAGATATGGTGCAAGCTTTGGCTCAGGATAGGAGATTGAGATGTTGAGATATTGAGATGTCGGAAATAAAAAATCTGCCGAAATATTAAAGAAAATCGAAGAATCAATACTGGCAGAGACTCAGGAAATATTTTTAAGTTCCAGACATCAACTAAATCTCCATGTGTCACAAGAATAAAACCCCAGAAATTTGCACCCAAGATCTCACCAAACGACCGCAGATCCGCTCCTAAACCATGCAATATGCGGCGGATCCACGGCCGATTCACCGAGTCAGGAGTTAGGATTTTCAGGTTGGATTTGCTACAATTAACCCTAATTCTGGGGATCTATGGTTTCTGGCTTTGGGGCTATATAAAGGACCGAGGGATAAACTTTGAAATCATCAATCTTTTCCATAAGCTAATCACCATCAAAGAACAAGTGATCCTAGATAGGTCCGCGATTCGACGTGAGATTCGACGGAGCATCTACTTCCTACAAGGCAGAGATCGAGAGCAATTTTTTCTTCCTCTTGTAATCTAAACTTGAAGGTTTTGTAATTGTGAAGTTGATTAATAAAAGTAGATCATTAGATTAATTATTTAGAATTTAATTTCTGCATTATGATCTCTTTCTCTATCCGTTCTTCTTCTATCTCCATCCCGCGTGAGTAAATCTCCGTTTGATAGGGTTCGTAGGATTAGGGTATAACAATGGATGAGAAAATTTCTTAACTTCTTTTAAGTCTTATGAAGTTTATAAACTTTAGCAAAATAAATGTTAATATCCTAATCAGACGCGCTATCAATTTAGTGATAGTCTAGACCACGATTTGAGATTAGATTAACAATTGTTTTGTTAAGGGCTAGACATGAATAGAGATCAATGAAAGGACACGGGTCAATAGTGTGGAAACACTAGTTTCTTCCAAGAACCCTAATTCTCATTCATCATTATCGATCTAGTTTTAAATCTATCAATAGATAAAAGGAGTCATCTTTATTAGTCATCCACGACTACTAAATCCGAACGAACCCTACAAGCATTCTTCTCATAAAATCTATATTCGTATTCAAACTAGATCTGTATTCTACATCCGTATTTTGACGTAGATCTAGAAACTATTTCCACTATTCTTTATTTCTCTATTCTTCCTCTTTTTCAACACGTCTAAAGTAAGATTGAAAGATTCCACATATCCTTGAGGACGACCCGTACTCATATCGGTCTAGCTACACGCGACACTGTTATTGATTGCAATTATTCTACACACACTTCTTTAAATACAGAATCAATCAAATATAAATAAATACTCGAGGTTTATTTTGAAAGTATATAAAATATTTTTCTAAAACCCCCTCGAGCTATATATAATTACATTTAAAAACTTTAGTAAATATAGGTTTAAACGGGATTAATTCTTTTGAGCCTCAGGGAGCCGAAGAAAGTGAACGCTTGCCTATTTAAGGTAGAAAATCTTAACGGAGTTATCAATGGTAATTGTCTTAGAAAAAAATACAAATCCTGCTGTCCATGTGTAGTAGTTACCGATAAAACCCAAACCTAATTCAGGATCAAAATTCTATTTAAAGTGTTCGACTCAAGTCTGAATCCAATCCAAACATGAATCCGAATCTAACATGAATTCAACATGTATACTTGAACCTAAACCTAAATACTAGAACAATATCAACATGCAAACATGACATGACCTGACCGAACCATAACTATGACTTGATATGACTACATGACTACTTGATACATCTTGAAACTGTTTACATGAATAACTTATATCCATGGTCTCGGCAAGTCCGTTAACTACAATTTATACAATATACATTACGGGGTTTAACAGGGTAGAATGGTACGGAATGTATTAGAAGTGGAACGATATGGTCACTAAAAGACACCTACCTAAACATCCGTGCCGTTGTCCCGTGGGTTTTGACGGGGCCTTGTACTTCCGATTACCATAGTCCATAGTGCAAGTTGGACACCTCTCGTATACACTGATACATTCTGTACCAAGTTACAAACAACTACGTTAGTAATACAAACATATACTTGTACAAATTACCAATCATATATTCTCTACTTGTCTTATTCTATTCTATTCTATTCTACTCTTACTTTTGGGACTTACCGAGCGCTAGTTCGCTGACGACATTCCTGTCTTTTCTTTCTTTGAAATGTTTGTCAGGAGAACTCGACTCTCAGGAGATCGAGCCCAGCCAGGAGGACTTGGAGCAGATACCCAAGCAGCACGACTACTAGCTTACTTGTACTTACTTACTTTTCAGTTCATATGCCACTGTTTAGGCATTGCTTACATCCTTATACTTTCCTTTTCAAATCAGTTGTAATGTAAAGAATGAATGTTAATAAAAGTTGTTGTTTATATTACATCTCTTATTATTCTTGTGCTTTTATTTATATATTGCTTATTTATGCTTAACGTGTTTACTTCTGAGTAAATACGTCGCGGCCCATCACGTCTACTTCTTCGTACACTGGGAAGCGGGGCGTGAAAACCTTATTCCCCGATCAACAAACCCACAGCCGTCACCGACGCAGCACCTCACCGTCGACCATCGTCGCCGTCATTTCGCCACCTTTCCTCTGTCTTCGCCACCCCAGAACCCACAACAACAACTTCTCTATTCTTCTTCTTTCTTCTTTTCTTGATTCTCCGATCGGTTCGCCGGAGTTGCACACGTCGCCGACGATCCGGACGACCTAGTCCCTATCATTGTCTAGCCCAGTCACCACGTCACGTCACTGCTCAGCCAGGTCCATTCCTGCGCACGTAAGTTTGCATTGCGACATTATTTCGACGTCGGACGTGGCATCCATATCTCGACATGAGATCCGATTAGGCAACTTCTAAATTTGCAACATTCTATTTGATTATATCAATATTTATTTAATAAATGATAGTGCATGGGTTTTACTATTCAGTAAATATTACCGATTTACAGTTTTATAGTATCCGTCTGTATCCGTACCGATAATAGTTTATGTAGTTGCATGCCGGATTGTCGCAATATTATTATACTACTATATCGGTACAGTATGTTATCTAGTTTGCATCATACATGGTAATAGACATGTAATGGCTATTACAGATAGATACATACACATCCTAATATTAGTCGTGTTTCGATATCGATTACAGTTTTACATTGGTGTCTATTTTGGTTAATATACAGTACATGACATGTTCACGACCCACTATCATACTTATTACTTGGATCTTATTACTAATGCCGACAATCCTGACTTGTTGTCCTGACGGACGTGACTTGTTGTCTACATAGACAAGACCTGTATCTACTTGATCCTGTGTTGGCATTATATTTATATCATCAATACCTGACTTGAACACAAAACCTTGAGGGTATGGGGAAATCAATAATGAAATCTGACTTGTAACTCAACAGTTCGAAACTTATACCGATCAGTCTTTACGGGCTCGGCTAGCCCCGGAATGATCTGCTGACATCATTCATATGTACATGTTACCTGTTTTCTGTTTAGCGGCACGTCTCGGATTCAGCCCGAGAATCTTGACCGTGGTCCCGGGCATGTACGGGATACTATTGAGTTATATTGACGATTCCATTAAATTGATTTCAAAGACTTCTAGAATAGATAATCTAGAGGCTGTCACACCCCGCTTCCCAGAGTGCGCTAAGAACGGCACGTGATAGAGCCAACCATGCTACCTGTGGCTAGGAAACATCCCTCCACAGTCACATTACGGCTATCTATAAGATATCAAGAACAGTAAAGCATAAAACTAACTAGTACATGTCCATCTGCCAGAATAAAAGAGTCAAGAAATATATATGCGGAAGCAATAAAATCCAATAAACAGTAACATTTGGAAAACGTCTCAATATGGGCTCACATCAAGAAATAAAGCTGTGGAAAGAAAACTAAACTAAACTATCACTAAAATGCTCCTCACTGTTCGGCTTGATGGCTAAAGTACTCATGGCCAGCCTGCGACAGAGATAGAGGAACCGGGCTATACAAAACCCAGACGTTAGTGCGTCATAATATCAAACAATACATAAATAACCAGGATGCAATGAGATATGCAGGCATGGATATAAACGATAATATGAATATAACAGGTAAACATAGATATGAAACAGCGAGGTGTATATGTGTATGTGAAGTGCGGTGAATAATCTAAACTGTGCTACTGGGTTATCTATTCTAAAGTTATTTGAACAAATTGATTTACTCCTCATGTAACCCAAAAGAATATGCTCCGTTACCCCCCGGGACCACGGATCAAGATGTATGAACTAGAATGGTTCTGTCCCGTTAGCCCCCGGGACTACGGATCAGTAAGAATCACGAATGACTCTGTCCTGTTACCCCCCGGGACCACGGATCAGTAAGAATCATGAATGATTCTGTCCCGTTACCCTCCGAGACCACGGATCAGTAATAATACCCTTTTAAGTTGCACATGTGGGTAAATGAGCTACCTAAACTCTAATTCCAATATATTCAGTTGAACAGAAGAACCAGGGTTCCAATGCTTCTTGGATATAGTTATAACATATTATTTAAGATATAGATATATATATATATATATATATATATATATATATATGAAAAATGCGATTGTTTGATGGATGCGTTGGAGGTATCCAAATCTCGTGATTTTCATACATAGGGTTTCTAAATCATATAGATTACGATGATCTGGACGTATCGGTGAAAACACGACAGATTGTGTGTTAGAAAAGTTGGTCTCGAAATAAGAAATGAGGTCTGCATTCATAGGATCGGCTCTTTAACACGCGCGTGCACACACATATACACAGTAGGTGTTACTTTATCGGTTTGAGATCATTGTATATTACCGAGCATATATACTTATATTAGATGCACGATTCTACTAGCATGCTGGAGTAGAGGGTGGCCCTTATAATTGCTCTAGCTTCAAACTTGTTGAGGTACATAAATGTACGGTAGGATGCACGCATAATAGTAATGCATTTACAAATAATTATAGATAAAAATTAAATATAATAATAAAAAAGAATGCTCTGACAAAACCTCCATTTATAAGATTGATTATATACATCATCGGGTAGAATTTATTCAAATAACATCATCAAAACCTATCTGCTGTGGAGAGAAACAGAGAAAAGCTCACTAATCACATCTTTATGTTAGAAACGGTGGAACATCATTCAGGTCAGACATCTGAAGCAGACACAACGACAGACGTTTGAAGATGTAAGCATCTTCACTTCAGACGTCTAGCCAAATCAAGTTCAGACGTATGGTATCTACACGAGGAAAACCAGAGTGGAGGAAGACTTCTGCAGATTATCCGGACAGATGTCTGCAGGAGCCACGAAACCCAATTCAAGACGGAGGAAGATGTCTACCAAAGTGAACTGCAAATGTCTGGCAGCGTTGAATTCTGAACTTACTTTGGAAAGTTTGTATATTTCCTAATATTGTTGGGATTAGGGTTTCCTATATAAAAGAACCCCTCATATGTATTATCAAGCAGCCAATAATAGCCAATTTGTGACAGATCATTGTATGAGAGGGGGACGGAGAGGGCTAGAGAATTTTGAGAGAAAATTCTTAGGGTTTTGCTTGTGTAGGTGATTCGAAAATTATAGTGGAAATTTTGCAGATCCCTCTCTTCCGGAAACTATCCATACGGTAGGTGAACCCCGTTAACAAATATGTTCCCTCTCTGCTCTTGATTTCCTATTTTATTCTCGTATATTTATATTATTCTTTCGTCGTTTAATTGCGTAATTGTGTTTGTGTGATTTGGGTGTTGTCGCGAGTATTGTTCCGCGTTTTGATCTCTCGCCGTCGATCCCCAACAACTGGTATTAGAGCTAGATTGCGTTTATCTGATACTAACAACTGCTATTAGAACTTCGTTAAGAAACCCGGGCTTCTTCAAATTTACGATCTAGGTCAACAATGAGTAACGACAACTACGTCCTCTTCCCCACTTTCTTAAAGCGTCATTTTGAAGGCGTTGGTTCAGTTCAAGGGAAAAGCCAAGTTTGCTGCGACAGAGACGAAAAATGGCGGAGGATAAAGTAAGGCTTGAAAAGTTCAATGGTCAGAATTTTAATTGTTGGCGCATGCAGATGGAGGACTACTTATATCAAAAGAACCGGTTTCTTCCGTTGCTTGGAGAAAAGCCCGAGAAGATGGCCGATAAGGCGTGAAACCTTTTGGATAGGAAAGCCCTGACGGCAATTCGGTTGTCGCTGAATCCGTAAATGACCTTTAATATCTCGAAGGAGAAAACAACCAAGACGCTAATGACGACGTTAGTGAAGTTGTATGAGAAGACTTCTATATCAAACAGAATCTTTCTGATGAAGAAACTTTTCAACATGAAGATGGTTGGAAACGGCTCGTTGATGAAGCACCTGAATGAGTTCAACAGTGTGACGAGCCAACTCGAATCGGTGGAAATCGTCTTTGAAGACAAGATTCAGACACTTCTATCCCTCTGTTTGTTGCCGGAGAGTTGGGAGAACATAGTGATCGCGGTTAGCAACTTGATCTCGGGGAATCTCACGTTTAATGATGAAGTAAATTGCATATTAAATGATGAGATGCGAAGGAAGGCCGGAAGTGAGAGTTCGGGAACTTCCACGCTTTCGGTGGAAAATCTTGGTAGAACGATGGAATGAGGGAAAGGGAAGAAGGGCGAGTCTAAAATCCAAGGAAAATCACAAAGAAAAATCTAAGGCGCGTGTTGGAATTGTGGGAGGAAGGGTCACAAGAAAAATGACAGTACATCTCCAAAAAAATACTCGAATGAGAAGGCGGATGGAAAGGAAGTTAATGTGGTATCTACACAAGAATAAGATGAACAAGCTCTTTATCTATCAGCGAGCGAGAGCACAAAGGGGATACTTAGTTCCTAGATTCAGGAGGCATCCTTTCATTGCACTTCGGGGCGACATCACTTCAGTAAGTATGTTCAGGAGGACCTTGGGCATGTGATGGTAAGAAATATTTAGCCGTGTAAGATTGTTGGAAAAAGGGACCGTCATCTTACAACCGTTAGAAGATGGTTAACTAAAATTGAAGAATACTCATCATATACCAGATTTGAAGAGGAGCCTAGTTTGTACTAGTCAGCTTGATAACAAAGGTTTTATTACGACGTTTGGGAATTCACAGTGGAATATTACCAAAGGGTCGTTGGTGGTTGGTTGCTTAGGGGCAAGTTAAGCGGTTCATTGTATTCCTTCAGTGGAAGTAACGGAGATTCGGTTGCATTGGCAACGGGTTCAGAGTTAAATTCGGAGACTTCGTTGTGGTATAGACGATTGGGGCACCTTAGTGAAAAGAATATGAAAATTCTTCAAGGAAGGGGGTTTCTTTCGGGGCTGAAGAAGGGGAGTTGGGGTTGTGCAAGAGTTGTGTTTGCGGGAAGTAAAACGCGCTCAAATTTCAGATTGGAGGTACAACAAAGAAGACCAAGAAGCTGGAGATGGTGCATATGGACGTATGGGGTCCGGCCTCGGTGGAGTCTTATGGTGTGAATCGGTATTTCATGACGTTCATCGACAATGAAAGTCGGAAGACATGGGTGTATGCGATGAAGGAGAAGTCCGATGTGTTTGGTATCTTGAAACACTAGATTGCATAGGTGGAGAACCAAACGGGGCTGAAGGTTAAATGCCTTAAGTCCGATAATGGAGAGGAACATTGCACACAGGAGTTCGAGGGGTTTTGCTCGTAGAAGGGTATTCGTTGGTTGAAGACGGCACCGGAGACGCCACAACAAAATGACATCGCTGAAAGGATGAACATGACGATCCTAGAGCGAGTGCGAAGCATGACCTTGGATGCAGATGTGCCTAAGTTCCTATGGGCAGTGGCGGTTGATACTGCTGTGTACTTGATCAACAGAAACCCGGCATGTGCGATTGATGGAGGCATTCCAGAAGAAAATTGGTCAGGTAAACTGGTTGATTATTCGCACCTAAAAGCGTTTGGCTACATTGCTTATTCTTTGGTTGATAAAGCGGAAAGGAGTGAGCTTGAATCCAAGTCTAGGAAGTGCGCATTCATCGGATATGGTGGGGATAAGTTAAGATATAGGCTGTGGGATTACACAAGCAAGAAAATAATACGAAATCGGAACGCCATCTTTAATGAGCATCACTTGTACAAAGAAGAAAAGCAAGCTAAGGAAGGTGCAGTACGTGAGTTCGTCGAGCTAGATGGAACTCAAGAGAGCATTCAGGTACATACATGTGGTGATCAGAACTTAGAGGAAGCTGCGGTGCAGGATCAGGTTCAACAACAGGATGGTGACCATGTTTAGTAACCAGATGTGCCAGTTCTGAGGAGATCTATGAGAGAAAGGAGGATACCTGGAAGACTTGTGACCGACTTCATTTTTTATACAGATGCGGGAGAGCCTGAATCCCTTTAAGAAGCAACAAACGATGGTGCTAGCAAGTAGTGGGAGCAAGCTATGGACGAGAAGATGGAATTTTTGAAGAAAAACCATACATGAGACCAAGTGAAGCTACCTACGGGTCATAAAGCATTGTTGAATACGTGGTTGTACAGAATTAAAGATAAGGCCAATGTTGTGAAGCGGTTCAAGACTCGTTTGGTAGTCAAGAGATACGCACAAAAACAAGGTATTGACTATCAAGAGATTTTCCCATGTGGTAAAGATGGCATCTATTCGAGTGATCCTTAGTATTGTGGTGGTGGAGAATTTGCACTTAGAGCAGTTAAATGTCAAGACCGCGTTCCTTCATAGAGATTTGGAGGCAGAGATTTATATGATGCAACCACTAGGATATGAGGTGAAGGTGAAGGAGATTATGGTGTGTAACCTGCGAAAGAGGGTGTATGGCCTTAAGCAAGCTTTTAGGCGGTGGTATCTCAAGTTCGATCAGTTCATGCTAGAGAAATGATTTATGCGGAGTGAATCAGATCGCTGCGTCTACGTTCAAACTTTCAAGGACGAAGACCACATTATTTTGTCATTGTATGTGGATGATAGGTTGGTAGCGGATCTGAGTTTCGAGAAGATTCAAAATTTGAAGAAGATGATTACCGAGAAATTCGCTATGAAGGATTTAGGAGTGGCAAAGAAAATCTTAGGTATGAAGTGTTCGAGATAGGAAGTAGCGGAAGCTATGCTTATCGCAAATGTACTACATAGAGAAAGTTTTGAAGCGGTTCAACATGGACAAGTCAAAACCGGTGAGTACGCCCTTAGCGAGGCATTTAAAACTTATGAAGGAGTTATGCATGATAACTCAAGAGCAGAAGGATGAGATGGAGAGAGTACCATATGCTTATGTAGTAGGGAGTTTGAGGTATGTGATGGTGAGTACGAGACCTGATATTGCATATGCAGTGGGAGTTGTTAGAAGGTATATGCAAAACTCAGGGAATGAGCATTGGAATGCGGTGAAGTGGATTCTAAGATATCTTAGGGATACATCTAGTCACTGTTTATTCTTCGGGGGTGACTCTCTAAAGGTGTAAAGGTACACAGATGTGGACTATTCGGGAGATTGAGATAAAGGGAAGAGCACAACGGGGTACGTATTCATGGTTAGGGGAATAACGGTTAGTTGAATCTCTCAATTGCAAAAGGTGGTGGTATTGTCAACTACGGAGGCGGAGTATGTGGTGATGACGGAAGCCAGCAAGGAGATGATATGGTTGCAAGAGCAAGACTTCAATACCTTATGGAGTGACTCCCAAAGTGTGATACATTTAGCGAAGAATCCGGTATATCACTCTCGGACGAAGCACATTAAAGTGTGGTACCATTTCATTCGCATAGTGATTGTGTAACGCCCTGCTTCCCAAAAGTACGGAAACAGTGACGTGCTAAGGTCCGCAACCTAACTATGTCGAGGGTGGTCTTTTCTCGATACAGTTACTTTAAGTATATAAATAAATCATGTAGGAAATGTACCAAAATTGATAATAAAATCATAAGCATTTATTTCCATTAACTAAAATTATTACATCCCAAAGTACTGTAAGCAAACTAAATAGTTTGATTATATTGATTAAAAGAGAGCAAGCCCTAAACAGGTGGGCAATAGAAGAGCTATCCTAATACTCCTGCGTCAACTCCGCGTAGTCTTCATTAGTGGGCTCCATTCCATCGTCTCATTCTTCATCAATCTCGTCATCATCTAACGGACGTTCTAAGGATAGAGGAAGGCAAAGGAAGTCCGTCAGCGAGTTACACTCAGGTAGGATTTTCTCAACAGAAAGCAATGATAAAGAGAATAAGTATGTGTAATATATGGTGTCATGTGTGTGTAAAGGTATGATGTATGTATTGTAGGTATTTAGGAAATTACGGTATACTGCGTACGGCAATTACATGTAATATGTTCATTTACTTTGTTAGACAAGGGCAGCAGGTTCTCGAGATTATTCCGTTCTAACCATGGAACACGGTTGGGGAAGGTAAAATGTACTGTTCCACTTTCCTAGATCTGATTGAGTAATAGGAGAATCTGAGTCCGTATACTACCTTCTCAAATCAAACTACCCAGCCCCGTTTTATTCAGTGTGAACTTTTTAAGAATTAAGTTAGTGCGTATATCATCTAGGCATGGAATGTCACTTGTCCATGTTGGGACTGTTCAATTCATTCGTAGTAGTCGTCCATGTTGGGACTGCTCACCCTGCCTGCAGGGATCTTCATTTATAATAGTATTTCATATCTAGGTTCGCGCATTCTAACCCTTACCATATCATAGGTCATGTCGTGTGATGTATCAAAAGTTGGATTTAAGTAAATGGTATCTCAGACGATATGGACATCCGCAGTCGTGGGTTATATCTCGTTCCATTATAGTTGTAAGGTAAACATAGTATTTTATAGAAATCTTAGTTTATAATGGACTAAGGTATTTTATTGTAATTATTGTTTATATAAAAACAATGGTATTTTTAGGGCAAAACATTGTTTTATGAAGTGCCATGGTATTTTAGGGTAAAGATTGTGACGCTTTAATAAGAATAACCCTTTATAAAAGAGTATGTTATTTATATGGTATATTGACATAAATTATCCTTTATTATAGAGGTTGTGGTATTTTAATAAAAGAATCTCCTTTATAAAAAGGTAAGGGCATTTTAGTGAAATTCTAGAAACTTAACTTTCGAAATTAGGTGTATTTTTGGTAATGTTTCACTTCTTAAAGTTATTTAGTAAAAGCTTAGTTTTAAGATTATTATTGATTTTTTTCAAGAAAACCCTAGCTTTTAAAAGTTCAGGGTATTTTAATAAAACTAATTACTCTACCAAGTTCATGTTATTTTCATAAAAATTATGATTCAGAAAAGATCGTGGTATTTTAATAAAAATATCACTTGGAAAGGTTTAGGGTATTTTAAGGAAAATACTATTTTTCTAAAGTTCGTGGTATTTTAATGAAAATATAAATTCTTAGGAGTTGATGGTATTTTTGTGAAATACCCATTTTAGTGAAAATATGGTTTTACATATTTACCATCAATTTTATTTTAAAATAACCAATATATAAAAATTTACTATAATATTTCCAAGTTTTAATAATTAAGAAACTAATTATCGATAATTTTTATTTAATACCGTAGAATAATTACATTTATTCCTGTAAAAGTTGTCTCGGTCATGATATTCACTTTACGACTTAGTTCCATATGTCCAAGCGTGAAACTGGGGTTTTCCGTTACCCCATGATTTTATGGTGAAGGATAACTGCTAAAAATCTTTATTTTATTAGGGTTTAATATCGTTTTTAATTGTCAAAACCCGTAAAATAGATAATATAGTTAAAACTTAATAATTAGGTATTGAAAGTTTTTTCACAAATAGATATTTTCATAATGAAGATAACAGAGGGTCAAGTGTTGAGAGATCCTACCTGAAATGAGCTAGGAAAAAGAAATTCGGTGAGCATCAGGTTGTACGAGAAAAGGTCTATCTTGAAGCTGAGAATTTTTATGTCACTGGGACTTGGTCCAGAGTGTAGAAGACTCAAGGAGGAAGCTGTAGAAATATTTTGAGATTTTTTTGTCGAACAGATATTTTTTGGGGGGATTTTAGAAGCTCAGGGCTCTTTATAGGGATTTTCTGGGATTAAAAATCCCTATTATTTTTCCAAGCCGCTACAGGAGCTGGCCCCACGTGCCGACAAGATCCGGACTGTCGCTCGACCAGATCCAATAACCCACATCCCATCGCGCGTGAGCTGATGTAGGCCCCAACTCGAGTTGGTGCTGGCGATCCTTGACCGTTGGATCGTTGTTCCAACGGTCCAGATCAAAGACGCCTATATATTTTATTTTTTTTCTTCTTTTTTTCTATTTTTTTAAACTGTCGGCAGAATCTAGGCTGTTGGTTTTCAGATCCGACGGTCCAGATTCGTTCCCGCTCTTAAAAATTAATAAAATCTGTTTTTAATATTTAAAAACGGTTTAAAAATTGTTTTTGGTTTCTAAAAATTATTTTAAAATAGTTAAAAATATTATAAAAATCTGGAAAAATTATAGAAAATGTATTTTGATGCTTTTTATCCTTTAAAACCAAATTTGGTCTAAAATATCTCCCCTTTTCAGTTTTAAAAACTTTTCCCTTCGATAAAAAATCCATTTAAATTCTTAAAAATTCTCAAAAATTCATTAAAATCCCTAAAAATCATATTAATTCATTTTAATCATGGAAAAATATTTGTAATGTGTTTTCTACCAATAGAAGCAGTAAAATAATTGTTTTGATCTTGAGAAAAATTATAAAACGTTTTTATTACGTATCCAGAGTACATGGTCGTTACAATCTACCATCCTTGAAATAATTTCGTCCTCGAAATTCTGAAGGTAAGCAAAAGAGTAGTTATATAGAAGGAGTTACAAATAGATGGGTATAACGTTCCCCCATCTCATCCTCTCTCTCCCATGTGGATTTGCCCGGAGAATCCTTCCTCCACATAACTCAAACCAGCTGGACTGCTTTGTCCATCAATGTCTTCTCCTTCCAATCTAGAATCTCGACTGGTTGTTGTTCGTAAGTTAGGTCAGTCTCTACTGTGATTTCGGAATGATCCAAAACATGACTGGGGTCACCGACATACCTCCTTAACCACGAGATATGAAAAACGTCGTGCACGTCCTCCAAAAAAGGTGGTAAGCGATTAGTCTAAAATATTGCACATTTGAATGAACATTTTCCCTACTATTGTTATGTGCGAAATGATATTTATTGTAAATATAGAACATATGCGGGCTTATTTGTAAAAAGATTATTATCATATATTTCTATATTTATAATTAATATAATAAAGGAAAATATATGCATATAATATTTAAATGAAATATTAGTAATTAAAATATGCATATTATATCAAATATTTCTAATCAATATTCTTAAGATATTATATCATATAAATGGTTAGAATAATATCTCAAAAATATCAAATGCTACTCACACTTTGATTTGAGATATTGTGCATGTACTAGCTCAGGTCTGGAATCCAAGTAAGAGATCCAAGTCAAATCGGGATATCGGAACCGAATCTGTCAAATTTTAGACTCAAATCGAGGAATCAAGCAACGGAAGAGACTCAGAGCGATATTTTCAGAATCTATACATCAAAAGGATCTTCACATGTCGATACAAAAAGCCAGAAGAAATCTCAAAACCTAGTTCCACTATGATGCGGTTGAACCGCGGACAAACATGGCTATATGCGGCGATTCCACGGCTCTTTGATAGCCATTGGATGAGAGATTTTGTGGATATGATCTTAACTGCATCGACTCACATATGAAATCTAGGGTTTCTGGTTTCAAGGACTATATAAAGGACCAAGAGCTGTACATTCAAAAATCATCATCGAAGAGATCAAGAGATCCACGTATCCGAGTGATCATTATCTATTCATCTATATCCAACAAGAGAGATATCTAGAGCAAAACTAGGGTTCTTGTAATCTACTTTCTAAGGAGAATTGTAAATGCAATATTTGATTAATAAAGGTAGTTTTTATTTTAATTCTTTTTGCATTTATTTTTCGTATTTAATTTCTGCACTTATTTTTACGCATTACTTTTCTACATCTTAATTATGCTTTCATTCTTCTTCAACCTTTCTTCTAAATTAACCATGAGCGAGTAATTCCTTACTTGCTAGGGTTTGTTAGATATGGTAGAATAATGGATGAAAAATCTTTTAATTTCTTTTATACATTTTAAAATTTATAAATTTTAGTAAAATAAATGTTAACCTCTTTATCGAGCGCGCTATCAATTTATTGATAGTCACGACCACGATTTGAGATTGGTTGAACACTTTTTTTGGTAAGGGCTAGACATGAATAGAGATCAATGGACGGACAAGGGTCGGTAGTGGGAAACTCTAATTCCCTCCAAGAATCTTAATCCTCATTCATTACTATCACTATAGTTTTAAACTATTAAAAGATAAAAGGGGTCATTTTTAATATTCATCCATTAACTACTAAGTCCTATGAACCTTACATGCCTTTTTATTATAAATTTTATATCTGTATTAACATAGAATGAAACAATCACCCATCTCTTTCATCAACCCGTCTAAAGAAAGAAAAGAGTTCACGTTTTCCTGCGGACGACCCGTACTCATCGCGGCTAGCTACTTGCGACACCGTTTTGATTGCGGTTATTTATAAAACACTTCTTTCACACAATCAATCAAATGGCGCCGTTGCCTGGAAGACGGTCGTAACTTTTTTCTTGTTATTCGGCTTGATTTCTTATTAAAACCAACAAACATAAAATAAAAGAGAACCAAAACCGCATCTTGTGTTTATAACGATTATTGTACGAGTTTTGTAAGGGAATCTGGAGTAACTAGAGTAAGGCAATAGAGATTCAGAGACTTTCAACTGGGACCAGAGGAGCATAGGGGTGCTCTGAAGAAAATTTAGCAAAAGAACTTCCCACACGGCGGCGGAACCGCGGCGCTTGGGTGCAATTGGCAGCAGAACCGCGGCGCTTTGGGAGAATTGGGCCTCCAAAATCCTCTGGTATTTTTCTATTATCTTTCTCTCACTTCTAAAGCTCTAATAATCTGATTTCACCTGCAGCATTCTTTGCAAATATCGTCGCTCAAAAATCTTTTTTGCGTGTTTTGATTTCGGTTTGTTTTTTCATATCTTAAACCGGACTTTAAGGGAAAATAAACCCAAATCCAAATTAGGTGTGGATTTCATCACCCTTCCTAGGCCCCACAAATCACAAACGAGCAAATTATCACTCTACATTAATAAAAAATATCTAGACCTATCCCCTAAGGACATTCACGCTCAATTAAGACAGAGGTGGGTCGTGGGTAATCTATTGCTTATCCGCATTTCTCTTATGGTGTATAAGACTAGTGTGACTAAGAAAAGTGGTTACTTAATTAGGCTCGCTATTTCAGTGCTTCGTATAGCGAATATCTCCCACTTACCTGGCCACAATATTGATAAGGAGGTAGTAGAGGATTGATCCTGCGAGTTGTCCTTTGAAAGTCTAGGAGCGGTCTAGTTACTTGACCTAGGAGACCCTAGTTCTAAGGATTGATTGTGCATTTTATGATTTGTTGAGTCAAGCCTCAAGTCCGACTTTTTTCTCAAAACAAACCTTCGTATAATCGTTCTCATACATATCACCCGCTGCCACATGCACTAAACCCGCTAAGTGCATGATCGGCTGGATACGGGATTCTAGTGCCCGTCTTGTCCGCGTTTTTTCTATCGACTCCGAATTCGGTACTTCTTCATCTTCTATTTCTCCTCCACCTACCACATCTCCTGAGATGGACAGATCTCCATCGGGTTTTAACGCCACCACCCTGCCACCACCCGTAGGTGCGCAAAATCCACCGTGTATCTCTTTCCAAGAAAGATTCTACCCCGCATGTGGACCCCTTCTTACTTGTCTGTCTCTTCCACCAGCCAATGAAGATAATTTTGAAATTAAACCCCACTTCATCAACTTTTTGCCCAAATTCCACGGGCTTGAATCCAAATATGCATACGTTTTTATAACCAAATTCGAAAACGTATGTGCTATAATGAGTACAACCCAATTTTCAGGGGATGCTCTGCGATTACGTCTTCTCCCTTTTACTTTGTCCGATTTAGCAGAAAAGTTTCTTTATAGTATCGCCGCACATTCTATCGGTAAATGGGAAGAATTCGTTATAGCATTCGTTAAGAAATTCTATCTTCATCATAAGACTGGCCGTATTCGAAGCGAGATTAAACAGTTTGCCCAACTTCCCAAAGAACCCTTTTGGAAATGCTTTGAACGGTTTAAAGATCTTCTTGTCCAATGCTCTCATCACGGAATCGATAGATGGCAACTTTGCCGCATTGTATATGGGGGTGTTAATCCAGTAACAAAACAAATGCTAGAAAGCATTTGTCAATGTCATTTCATGTCAAAAGACGATGGCGAAGCATGGGAATTCTGGAAGATCTCGCAGAACAAACGTTACAGTGGGAGAGCACTAGACCAACATCGTCTTCATCTAGGGCAGGTATCCATCAGCTCAATATTTCCATCGCAGTGAAAGCCGAAATGGCCGTGATGCAAAAGAAACTCAAGGCTATGGAAAGAAAATTCTCTTCAGCATCCCTAAAACAACTTACGCTCCCCAAAACCGTGTGCGGTTGCTATTTTGACCCATCACATTTAACAGAAGAATATCCTCTGAATCCTCCGTCTCAAGGTCATGAACAAACCAATGCTGCTTTTCAGCAACAACCTAGAAATGACCCTTATTCATCCATATATAATCAGGGATGGAGGAATCATCCTAATTTTGCTTGGAAATAGAACCAATCTCAAAATCAAAATCATTTCTCAAGCCAAAATAACTATCAAAGGCTTCCTCCACAGGAACAACAACCATAACAATAAATTCAGCAGCCCTTTCAATCGCAAGCTTTTCAAAATCCGGCCAACAACTTTGCTCCTTATTATAATATTTCGACGGCAATACCAATAAAATCTCTCCACTCGAACGAAGCTCAGAAACATTTATTAAACAATCCACACAAACGACGACTAATTTAACATCATCTATCCAAACGTTAGTGCAACACACTGCTTCCCACGGTGAAAGCATAAAATTGATCGAAGCACAAATTGCACAGATAAATGCCGCGATGAGTGAGAGAGAGAAAGGGAGATTTCCATCTCAACCTCTACCAAATCCTGGCCACTCACAAAGCGCAAATCTCATCCTGCAAAGTCATAAAGTGAGTGCCGTAACCACGTTGAGATCGGGAAGAGTGCTGAATAACCAAGTCAGTGAACAAGTTGAAGTTGATGATATTGATAATACCCCGGATACTACTTTTACTCCTACTTCGTCTGATCCAACATCTTCTTCCGAGCCTATTCTCCATTTTCCACTAGGCTCGAACCCTCAGCCCACTTCCTTGAAGGAATCACTGTCACGACCCGGAATGGCACGCGACTGGCACTTGAATCATGTGAATTCTATAGGACTCCACCTAATTCAAGTAAGCCAAAAGCCCAGAAATCTAAACCATTTTAAAGAAGAAGTGAAGGATAATTATTTAAAAGTTTGAATATAAATCACTTTGAAATTCGTAGCATTTTAAAACATCAAGTCTTTTCAAAAAATTTCGGCAGAGTTTCCTTTGTAAATACTGGCCCCAAATGGGTACAACATGTATAATAAACATAATGAATAAAGGCATCCTCAAGGGGGAGCTAGCTCTTCGCCAATTGGTGGACACAACCACACAATGCAATATAATATACAACGCCGAAGGGCGAGGATCAAAACTCATCAAGAAAATCAATATCCTCAAGAAAACCAGAGAAAAACCATAATAATACAAGCGCACGACTCTAAGGTCGAAAGAATATATACTAGTCTTCTAAGTCTATAAAATATACAAGTCTGGTTGATGGAGTTACTAGATACAACCGAATATATAAATAAAGTGCAATGGTGGTCATAATGCAAGTGAATCCACCTACCAAGGCAATCACCCGGAAGGAATCAGTGTGCCAGCAAACTGCAACGAAACCTGTACGGCAAAACCTCCAAGAAACTGTGGCACAACAGGGGTGAGTTGCCAACTCGTGAGTAGAAAACATCACCGAGAAGAAATCACATGTATGACTCTATCGTAGGTCATACGATAGTAATATCCTCAAAATAATACAGCCTGAAGAATAAAATAATGGTAAGGGTAAACATCTATACATAAGTGTAATACCAAGTGCTCGTGTCAGTGCCTCAGGTAACAACATATCATATATATGATGTATGAATGCATGAAAACAGAATATATCTAAATGAGAAAACTGTTTTCTTATCTCAGTGAGATTTCTGTATAAAACTGAAATATTATCAATGAAATCAACAGAGAATCCGTGTCAAGCATCGACCCAAAACATATATCCCAATATCTCAATATCTCGGGCTCCGGCAATCCGGACTGGCCCATATCATCAAATCTCACTATCTCGGGCTCCGGCTATCTGG
This sequence comes from Agapanthus africanus, assembly GCA_030015575.1. Classification (NCBI taxonomy): domain Eukaryota; kingdom Viridiplantae; phylum Streptophyta; class Magnoliopsida; order Asparagales; family Amaryllidaceae; genus Agapanthus; species Agapanthus africanus. The sequence continues at coordinate 911,439,019 of JASDDO010000019.1, read as the reverse complement.
ACTGGCCCATAACATCAAATCTCAAGACTATGTCGGTATCCTCTGGATATCTGTCATGTCATAAAAACCGGTCGGTAGTGCTCCCCTGCAAGGCTCAACGCCACCATCTGCGACCATCTTGCCTCGGGGTACCGCGCCGGGTCCACCATGCACCCGCAGACGGTTCATCCTCCTCCTCGAATCATGTTTTGAAATGTAATCACAACCAAAGAATTTATAACCACAATCAATTAACGGTGTCAAAGTAGTTTCGTTAATGAATACGGATCGTCCACTAAGATGTGTGTACTTATTCGATCTTGCTTTAGATGAGTCGAAATGCAAATATAAAAGAAAATTCAAGAGAGTAATTCGAGATTTAATTGAGTTGTCATCTCAAGAAAATCAAGAAAACATTTAAGAATCAAGAAATTAAAAATTTATCCAATATCAATTTGATTTATCAAGATTAAGAAGAATAACTTGTAGGATTCGAACAAATTAGTAGTAGTGATGAATCTAGAGATGACTAATCTTATCTATTGATAATTTGTAGCCAGAACGATGGTGATGAATGAAAATTAGGGATCTATTGAAGAAACTAGGGTTTCTCCTTCTCTATCTCTTGTCTTTTCATTGATCATCATTCAGATCTAGCCTTTAGCAAAGAGAATCATCAATCGTTTAATCCCTAGTTTGCAACGAAATTATCAAGAATGTGATCTCGATCCAAATTAGGTGATTGATGATTCTTTTTCCTAAAGTACTTCTTAATTGGTGTAGCTTGTTACATGGGTCGTGAATGGAAACTTAGTTTCCTTCTGTTCACAAATCTCATAAGACTTAAGATTAGTAAAAGGATCTTATCATCACTAGATCTACCGATTCTCTCGAATCCTCCACAAGCGGAGGTTTAAGCAAACATTATGAAAATATAATAATCAAGAATGAAGAATTTCATAATGCAAGACTGTATAGAAAGCGAGAATTACAATTATCACCTTTATTTAAATCTCCTTCAAATTATACCTCTCAACTCGAGTTTACAAGACTAGCTTTAGCCCACTCCTTTAAAAGGGAATTTGTTGTCGATCTTTGCGTGGCTCGATCGCCGTGAGTCACGGATCGTCGTGGATCTCTTGCTCGGATGATGATCGGCGTTGCAATAAAGGATCTTCGATTGTCGCTTGATTTTGCTCTCAATGGATCTTGATTTGGCTCAAGTTGTGTCACTCAACTTGAATTTGAATTTGTGATTGTGTAACTAATTTGCTAACCTATTTCAACCTTAGATCTGGATTTCCTTTTATAAATTTCAAATGAATCTTCCCTCCAAAGCTAGGTTGTTAGATAGAGTCTTCTAGAATGAGGTAGGTTGTTGGGGAGAGCCTTCTAGAATGGGGTTGTTACAAGGAGCCTTCTAGAATGAGATTGTTGCAGAGAAGTTTCCAGAAGAAGTCTGTTACGATAGAGCGTCTCAGGTAAGCAAGGTTGTTATCATGAAGCTTCTGGAGAGAACATGTCACCCAAAGCCCTAACTCGGCCGTGGAACCGCGGCAACTCTGCCGACTCGACCGCGGTTCCGCGACCATTTGATGAGTTCACTACACCTGTTTTCTGTGGTCTTCTTCTGTTGTTCTCTGGGTGTATAATTGGTATCTGGATTCTTTTTATCCCTTCTAAATCTCTGCCAGATTCTGATTCTTTGACTTGCTGCATTTTATCGACAAACTTTGCGATTCCAGTTCTTTGACCTGAATAATTTTCTGCACACAATCTCGATGAAAAGTGTTGAGATAAACAATATCATGCGTGCAGTAATAAACATACAATTTCCTATAAAGAATGTTGAATATATATACAACACGCGGTATTTAGTATTTTCCAGACAAACTGGTAATATGTATTATATTTATATCAACTATCCTTAGATGATTAGAATAATGAGGAAATTGATGTGTTACAGATTGCATTATTTTCGACTGAACACACCCGCAGACGGTTCATCCTCCTCCTCGAATCGGGTGTATGATACCGCTCAAGAGCCGAGAAAACTCATGGCGGACACCTCTCAAATCATATAATGAGAAAACCGCAATTTTCTATCTTTAAAATGATAATAAGTTTATAAAATCTTTGCGGTTTCTCCAAATCCAGAAATCTCATGGAAATCCGAAATCCCAATCTTAAGAGTAAATAACAGTGAATTACCGGCATAAAGTTCCATAATATTGCATGACAAATGAATATATGAATGCATCTGATATCAAGCAAGGAATGCAATAATTAAACTAGCATATGAAAGCAATAACATATTGGAACTATCAGCTAGCAGGCTATGTCAATAAAATAATATTATCTAATGTGTACGTGCCATGGAAATTATCGATGATGATGTGTGTGAGCCGGCAAGCAAGTGTATGTGGAGCATACGCATCATCGGTAATGGTGCTGGTGTCCTGACAGTATGGGTTCATAATAACTAACGAAAACACATTTAAGCATGCAATGCAATGCGAACAACAAGAATATACGGAAAATGAATAGTAAACGCAACATATAAGAAAGAACATTTATATATATACGAGTCATACAGTTTTGGCATTTGGAAAAACACGTATCGTGGTTTTTAGTAAGCAGGGGCTACGGTGTTTTTAAGAAAAGGTACATCTTTTGAAAAATCCGTAATATCCTTCGGGTCGTCTTTTGAAAATACTCACGATTCGTTAGTTTTGAAAATAAGTATGACTCGAACCCAGATCTAACATCTACTAAGTAAACTACAGGACAAGCTAAGAGACTAACCAAAGGGGTAAGGAAATCCACCTAAATTCGAGTCGATATATCTAGTAGTCGGTGATCCCGCCTCAATAGCGTCACGTATGATAAAATATATAGTACGACATCCTCGAGTCGAGAGTGCGGATCAATCATCATATTCATACATCGTACGGTAAAATCCATCGTACGGCATCCCAAATCGGGGTACGGGTCAATATCACATATAACACATTACTTATCTGGTATCATTATCATCATATTCTGAATTAGGGGTACTGATATAAAGTCTAGTACATTCAGATACCATCAACACACACACGCACGCACATATATATATGCGTGTGTATGAAATCACATTGCCCAACGATCCGCTATAATATCATGTCGTATCTCATAACACGACCCAAATCACATCACTGATCTCACGGCATCATGTCCAATCACATCGACTCATCTCCAAGAATCATATACTATCCTCATCACATGTGTATACGTATATGTATATATCGCGACTAAGAAATTACACTAAGCACTATCTTACAATTACACTAAATTTAACCTGCGAACACCTAAAGCCCATCTTGATAATCATCCACGTATCACAATACACATATTTATATATATAATATAACATATTCGTATATTACACTACGAAACTGCGGGGGTGCTATACGCCATCCACCCGACTTTCCCTGTAGATATATATCTACTCACCTTGATCCTTGCTTTCCGAAGTCGATGTCGCCATGCTCTCGCTTGTCGTCCCGAAGTTCACACGGAGGTATCTACATGTCATAACACATCGTATCGCATTAAAATCCGATTCAAAACCAAACGACACACGAATCGCACATAGGTTAAAACCTATGGTCTACTCACGCAAATCAACCAAACAACACCCGATATCGACGTACAAACGTCAAGTGACCGATACAAAACCAAATATCAAAACTTCATGTCATAAACATCAAGGAATTCAAAACAACAACTCAAGAAAATGGTCCCAGATTTTGGATCAGGTGAAATAGGGATAAACAAACAATACCGGGGGTAGTATATAGGGTATATGAGCTACAGAATAAATCCTAGCACCAAATTCCACAATGTGGCCGGCCACAATAGCCCCAAATCTGGCGAGCTCGGCCATTCCTGGGAGTTAGGGTCTCGTCTTTGCAGGGTGGCCTCCTAGTGCTTAATCTAGGTTAATGGTGTTGCTTGTTTTTCTAGTAAAACTCCCTGGTCACTCCAGATTCCCTGCACCCACTATTTATTCACAAACCGACATTTCGATATCCAAAGTTCCAGTTTGTGGTTCTAGCTCTGGTTTGGACTAATTTTCAACACCAAAGTGGGGTTTGTAGTCACTAATACATCTCAATTACACCATCACAACTCAAGGATCTTTAAACTTGATCTAGGAATTTTCAAAGCTCACTAATCTATACTTAATCAATTCTAAACTAATAATAGAAGTTAGGAAACTCAAATACTAAACTAATAGTGCAGGAAATACCTCATTTGGCAAACCCTACAATCCCCTAAAGCTCAAAATCCAATTTTTCTTGATCTCCCATGCTTGTAGTGAGCTTGTGCACATTTTTAATAAAGGAAACATGATGTTTTGAGGTGGATTTGTGGTTGTGGTGAGGAGGTAGAGGAGGGGAGAGAAGATAGCAGCCATGGAGATGAGGGGGAGAGAAATGATGAAGATGATGAAGGAAACACAAATGGGAGCCAAGGTCAATGACCCCTCGCCCTCTCTCTTGCCCATACTTCTTGCCATGCCTCTCATTCATTATTCTTTTCTTTTCTTTTTCTTTTTTCTTTTTTTCCTTAAAACAAAAATCAAACCACATTTCTTTGCATAAGAAACCATGGTCACATAAAAAATGTAATAAGGTTTGTAACATGCAATGGTGCATGTCATAATGCATAACCAAGCTTAAATGCAAGATTAGTGAAATTTAATCGAGTTTAGCAATAAACTTGTATATAATTAATTATAGAAATTTATAATTTACCTAAATCACATAAATCCCTCCAAAAATCACCATTCAATTTAATTTTCCAATATCTTCCAAACTATCAGTATATAATTATACCATATCATTAAAATATTCATAATATTTATTATTTTAATTATATAAATTCCCAAAAATAATAATTTATTTTTCTGAAATGCTACAATCACCATCTATGACCATCCCAAATCCAATTTTGGGATCCATTCCATTTCCAAAAACTTCTCCTCAAATGTTGGACCCAACCTTTATTGATAAAGCTCCTTTTCCAAACATGTTGAGGGCCATCAGACCAAGTCTCCAAATGGAGAAGATTGTGGAAATTTTTAAATAAATTAACATAAATATTCCTCTCCTAGATGCTATCCAACAAGTTCCTTCCTATGCGAAAAATCTAAAGGATTTGTGTGCTAGGAAAGGGAAAATTCAAGTGCCTAAAAGAGTTTTCTTAGCGAGTAATACGAGCAATTCTTTTACCCAACATGTGCTTAAGAAACGTAAGGACCCCGGTTGTCCTACAATATCTATTGCTATTGGGGGTAGAAACATCAATCACGCTTTACTCGATTTAGGTGCTAGTGTTAACTTGCTCTCGTATTCCGTTTATGAGCAATTAGGCAAAGGAGAATTGAAACTTGCGCACTGCACTCTCCCGACGGCCGATCGATCTATCACCCAACCTAGGGGTGAGTTAGAGGACGTGTTGATGAAAGTCGGGGAATTTATATTCCTTGTGGACTTTATAGTTATAGATACACAGCCTGTGGCAAACCCACGGAACTAAATTCCGGTGATTCTAGGTCGACCTTTTCTAGCAACTTCCAACACGATAATCAATAGTCGTAATGATTCAATGAACCTGTCTTTTGGGAAGATGACAATTGAGCTTAATATCTATAAGTTAGGAAGTCAACCTTCCGAATCTTATGCTCATATAGTTGATGTATGTTCTGTCGACAAGATAACTTCTGACAGTTGCGAATTTAAGGAGCTTCACGATAATGAACTCGACGAAACTAGTGCAATCGTGTTGCCTACGAAAGTGTGCTAGTTAGGTTTTTCTTTTTCTCTTTAATAACTAGTTTTCTCGGGACGATCAAAGATAAGTTTGGGGGTATTTGATTAGTCTAAAATATTGCACATTTGAATGAACATTTTTCCTACTATTGTTATGTGCTAAATGGTATTTATTGTAAGTATAGAACATATGTGGGTTTATTTATAAAAAGATTATTATCATATGTTTCTACATTTATAATTAATATAATAAGGGAAAATATATGCATATAATATTTAAATGAAATATTAGTAATTAAAATATGCATACCATATCAAATATTTTTAATCAATATTCTTAAGATATTATATCATATAAATGGTGAGAATAATATCTCAAAAATATCAAATGCTACTCACACTTTGATTTGAGATATTGTGCAGGTACTGTTGGAGATAGTGCTCTCAGAGTCAATTATTAGATCACAGGCACGTGATTGCAATGATTGAGGGAGGACCTATACCGGTAGGGCAGTCTTACTCAAGATGATAGTATGCTATCTGGTTTATCTTTATCATCGTGTACTGTTTTAGGTGACCTTACAGGTTACTATTGCGCGTTGATAGAGCCCTTAGGATTCTTGCTTGACGGCCAGCAGTATGATGGCGATCATATACGTGGGAGCTGGGGTCTATAAGCACATCCTTAAAAGGTCCCTAGTCGTGGGAGTTTCGAGACAGGGCATCGATACTCCAGAGTAGACTAGTGTATACAGTCGAGACCCCGACGAGGGGCGGTGGCTAGTCTCACAAGCCACTGGTGTCAGTTGGTTCACCTAAGATGTATACAGGTGCTCATTGGGTTATGAGTACACCGGACAGGACTCGCCGGGAACATGCTAGTTGGTCTTATACCTGACGTCAGATAGCAGTTCCCTAGTGACATGTGTACAGGTTAGTTCATCGACCTGAGATCGTCATTTGTCTCGTGTGAGTTCCCACTGTAATTTCATTACTACCCTACCACGGCTCAAAGGAGTCGTGCAAACAGGTTTTAGTTGGGTACAGTCCCGAGCCACATGGAGGCAGTGAGCGGATCTACAGGGGTTCGTCTCTCCCGGTATTGGGGGTGAGGTCGCGCTGTGTCTAGGAGAGCCATTACACAAAGCCCTCGGCCGAGGCAGGAGATTTACTGGTAGGCATTCCAGTAGTATCTCAGGGTGTTCTGGGCTACACCCCAACACGACTTGTACCGCTTTTAGGGGTCTGACTTTTACCAACCCCCTAGGCCCGCCATGCGATGCTCATAGACGAACGGAGCGGACTGTACGGATATTGTCACTGACAGGCTCAGTAGGGTGTCAGGATGAGTTCGCTCATCGACGTCCCTTTTGGTCAATACCTGGTAGCCCGTTACGTATGGCTAATACCTCTGACGTGGTAGTGGTTAAATCCACAGCCAAAAGTATTGACGAGTCTTTAGAGTCCCCCACAGACAGTTGATCAAGTTTCGGGCGAAACGCTGTAGAGGCCGTATGGAGATATGGCAGGGTTCGATCATATACGTGCGGTATTGCACGGATCTTGATCGGACGGATAATACTAGCGGGCTTTGGTTTAAGCCGGATCCTAGTATTGTACTGTGTAGACTTTGTCTCATTGCATTTGTATTCGGTCGGAATACAAATGCGGGTATGTATATACAGTCACGGGGTTTTCCTGTAATTTATTACGGGATCGGTTTTTTTGAAGTTGCCAGTTTGCTTTCCGGTTTCGGCCATTTTCCTTTGTTTCCTTTCTTTGGCTGAAAATTGGTGGAGGGGGTTATTTGCAATTGTGCATTTTATAATGGGGAAGACTTTTTGACATGATGGTTCTCATGATGGTTCTAGTATATGATGATTAGTTTGTGCATCATCACTTGCTTATGGAGATGGGTTATTGTTTTGACTTGATTGTGATCATTGTTTATCATCATCACCCTTTCTCTCTCTTTCATGTACGATTGCCTCCCTCCCCCTTATTTTCTTCCCTCTCATTCATTCATCATAGAGGGGTCGGCCATTTCTAGGAGTGGGCTGTCCAAATTGGTGTGGGGATTTTGGTTCTCTTTATGCTTGCAAAAAATCCCCAAGTTCATCTCAAAAAGCTTTCATACCATTCCTCCACCAAAACCATGGCAACTTCATATCCCAATGAGACATAACTTTCTACACTTCATCTACAGTACCCTTGGGCATGTCGACTCACCAACTTCGTGCTCGAGTTGCCTCGGTCCAGAGGTGGGAGCCCGTAAAAGAACCCGGCGATGTGGTGCCCTTCCGACGAGGAGATGAAGACCGGAGATTCCGCGGGGAGATCGGGACGACGACGAGAAGACCGAAGGACACGGATCGCTCGATATATCTCTCTACCCCTTCTCTACTTTGCTAGGAGTAGGTTAATGGCCCGATCCAGGTTTATAGTCCGCGGTAGCACCGGTTTTTTGTTTAAAGAAAAGTTTTGATTCCGCATTTTGGCCTCGTTCTGACGGCCGGGGCGCTGCCGTGTCCTAACATGGTATCAGAGCCAAGCCATTAACCTAGTCTAGCTTGCTCTAACATGTTTACAAGTTCGATCGATCAGATTTTCCAAAAACCGCGTTTCTCATGCATCAGTTTTCTGTCAAATTTTTTTTGGCTCGAAATTTTTTTTAGTACATTGCAAAAATACGTGCAGAGAATTCTAAGCATTCTGTGAAAATTTGGTCGCGTGAAGTAACTTTTCCACCGCGGAACCGCGGCCAAACCCACTCATTGGCCGTGGTTCCGCCGCTACTTTAACTGTTCATTGCATCAAATTTTTACAGTGGGCTTCTGAGTTGAAAATGGGGTTTTTGGAATATTCTTTTTGGGCCCAAATTTTCTTTGAGTGCTATAGTAGTGCTTGGGGCCCACTTCGGTAAATTTGATCGATCGAAAATTTTAAACATGTTAGTTCACAGTATTTACATTATATCTGTGACCGTGAATGTCATTTGATCGGTAAATCCCGTCTAACTGCTATAGTCCTTTTAGACGGATTTGCGAACGTGACATTCACGTTGATGTTTTGTGTTGTGCTGTGATGTTGCGGATTGTCGTGGTGGATAGCCTGGATGCAATGGTAGTACAGTTTGGTTTATTATGTATATTTGATATTGCGGGGCGAGCGTCCGACATGTGGACTGCCGTCACTGCCTGTTTGTATATTATTCTTTTGGGGCACGACAGGGCTGATGTCGATGTACCCGCTGTATGTATATTTTACTTTCTGTACTAGGATTACCCCGCGGAAGGGTGCGCGGGTAGCCGGGTTCTAGAGGGCAACGAGCCCGCATCTCATGTCTTTGAGGCGGAGGGGGCTTCACTCTAGAATTGGCAGGCTATTCGCCGCATTCGTAGGGGGTATAGGTTGACCCAGGGGGGGTGCCCAAGTTACCGGATTCCATGAAGTGCTGGGTGGTCCATTCACGTTGCTGAAGGGGGCTGTCTCGCATCAGGTTTTGGCGGGTAACTTGCCGCGCCCGTAGGGGTCTAGGATTTCATTGCACAGCTATCCACACGACCAGGGCAACGTCGGGTTTCAGTAGCGGCTCTATGAAACCGGGGGATCCCAGATATCTGTATTGTTCTGTGATGCTTATTACATTTATGTGATGTTGCATTTTATCACGCCTTGAGCAAATATTATATATTGATATATATACTAGTAGATGTTGTATATGTTTTGCATCCGTGCTAGTCCAGTCCCCGCTCTGTCGTTAGTTAAGTAAACTAACGGGTAATGACGGGACCCAGTGGCGAATGCGGATGGCATATACGTACATCATTATTTTCGTTCTTTATTGGTGTGATCAATGATGGGACTGCATTGATTCGGATCAATGCAAGCAAAACAAACCTATTCTGATGTTGTTGGAACATTTTTCAAAAAGCTGTTATTGCAAGGACATTCTCTTTTGTTTTGCACAATGGTATTCGGTTATGAATATCCAGCACCTCAGTCGACGAGGCAAGGGCCGAGATCCCTTCACCGGGAGTGACCCCTTGGACAGAAGTTTGTGTGAGGGTAATAACTTCACTATAGCCGATTACTTTTTGCTTTGCATCGTGGTATTCAGTTGGAATATCATGCACCTCATTCTACGAGGAAAGAGCCGAGATCTGTAGGGTTACTAGGCACTCTAAAGAAGTTCCACAAGGCATTAACCATGCCAAATTCAAAAAATTAGGTGTCGAGAAACCCTAATATAGATCGTTAACTAGAGGATAGGCGAAACTATAAGCTAGCAAACAACTTTACTAGTAAGTGAAAGGGATTACAACCTTTGTAGATCTGGTCCTCCACTTCTTTAGCTCCGTGTTGACGTCCCTCCGCTGCGATCATCGGAATCCTGAACTCTAGTGATGGTTTCGTCGGAGAAATAATCGGGCTAGGTCGTTGACTTTGAGGCCGAAGATGATCTACGTCGGGGAGACTCAAACTCAAGCTATTCCTTCACTTGGTCATAAACTTTGTGAAGAGAACACCCTATACTACATGGCAAGTAGTAGAGGATGAAGAAATAGGAAGTGGGTTCACTTTAGAATTGGATTTCTCACTCTTTTTCTCATGGCACCATTGGAGCTAGCAAGCTTTTGTGAAGCTTGATGATGAAGAAGAAGAAGAAAAGAATAAAAAGATAATGAATCCAAATGAAACTTATCCTTTTAATTATGGAACCATGGTTGAGTTAAGATCTCATGCTTTTCTCATGTATAGAATTAACCAAATCATTAGGTTAAGGGTTGTGTTAACTAATATCCGATACAAATGACAAAAGGGTTGACTTTGTCAATGTTTATCAAGCTTCATGAAGCTTGATAACTTTGACCAAAGTCTCACTCCTTTTTGTTATTTGTTAGGAAATTAGTAAACCCTAATTTAACCTTAATTTGGTATAGGTCTCATACACACAACTTGTTTGTATCATCAAGCATGATACAAACTTGTACACTTGCATATATCACATATAAACAATGTGCACAATCAAGTGAGAAAATCAATCTTAAGTGAACCAATACTAGTTAATGTAAAGTAATATATCAAATATATAATTATACATTAAATCATTAAATCAACACTTGATTTAATGATCCGGTCATATTGCATATAACCGACTAATATCAATAGTAACAACTTATCGAATCAACACTTGATCCGATAACCCGGCTATATCGCATACAACCGATTAATGTCACAAATCGTGAGAATAGAATACAGTATCACATACTGGTATTATTCTCGGTCCCGCACATATCTCATATGCGCTCCTATTTCGTTTCGCTTGAGCCAGGAAACCCCTGTGTAGGACTCTAAAGACTCGTCAATACGCCGGCAGTAGGTGATGATCATATCAAACACCCAAAAGCTGCAAGCGGTCTGCTAAACGTAACGGCCACCAGGGTATTGAGCGATCAGAAGATCAATGAGCAAGCCCGCTCACACTCCTGTGAATCCAACCAGTAACACTTACCGTACAGTCCGGTCTGTTCGTCTGATATGTCGCATATCTCGTCTAGGGGTGGTAAACGTCAGACCCCAATAACTCGATAAGTCGTGTCGATATGAGGCTCATAACGGGTCGAGAAACTACTGGTAACACTTACCAGTAAATCTCTAAAGCAGCCTTGGCCAAGGACTTCCTGTTATAGCCAATCGAACACAGCGCAACATCAACTCCCTATACCGGGAGAGACGAAACCCCTCCTATCGCTCATTGCCTCCATGTGATTCGGGACTGTACCCAAAAATCACCGTTTTGCACGCCCTCTTGGACGTGGTAAGGTGGAAATCAAAGCACAGTGGGAATCACACAAGACTCTATGACGATCTCGGGTCTACAGACTAACCTGCACCAGTGTCACCAGAGAACTGCCATCTGACGTAAGGTATAATACCATCTGGGAGTTCTCGGCGAGTCCGTCCAGTATACCCAGTCTTCACTGAGCACCCGTATATCATCTCTGATGTCAAACACCAATGGATATGGGATCATCCATCGCCCATCTATATGGGTCGAGAAGCTACACGCTAGTCTACTCTGGTATATCGATGCCCCATCTCGATACACCCACGACTAGGGACTTTGAAGGATGTACTTACGGACTACCATGTCCCCACTAGTATGATCCCAATCATAGTCCAGGTAGTCAAGTACACATCTTAAGGGCTTTACCAACATGTAACAGAAAGACAATCAGTGTACACGTTTAAGGTAAAGAGTAACCAGATAGCATACTATCATATCGAGCAAGAAAGGCATCCCTATATATGTCCAAGCATCCACTACAATATACATCCTATGTATAGTAATGGCCTCTAGGGCATACATATAACTAAAAATCTCCCACTTGCACTAGGGCCATCTGATAGCAGTGGTTGTAGTATCTCATACTCAACCATCCCATAAAAGTCTCTCTCTGGGAAAAGGCCTTTGTGAGTGGATCCGCCGTGTTGTCTTTTGAGTCTACTCTCCTAACCTCGATCCTCTGGAGATCAACCATCTCCACGATCAGGTGATACTGCCTAAGAATATGTCTGGATCACTGATGGGACGGGCGTTCCTAGGCATAAGCCACAACTCCATTGTCACACAATGGGAGGAACGAAGTTCATCTCATGAACTAATATACACCCAGACTGCCTCTTTGGTAGTATCTTTTGTAGCGATGTATCCAGCCTTTATCGTCTAGTATGCCACGGTATCTAGCTTGGAACTCTTCCAACATACCGTCCATTTACTGAGGGTAAAGACAATGCCTGTGACTGACATTCAGTCGTCCTTATCACCCTGGAACCTTTCCAGTGATTCTCCCCAGGATCAATTGATACCATCTCACTACAACTAGTGAGTATCCTAATATCCAATTAGATCTATCTCATAGATCCAAAATCCAGGATTCAGGAGGTATCATTATGATCCTATATGGAGAATCCTTGTGATAAGCGGAGATTGACCGAGCGTAGCATAGGAAACTCCTTCCCTATCATGAGTATGTCATCCACGTACTCTACGAGGATCACCACCATACTCCCTACTTCCTTTTTGTATATACAAGGTTCATCTACCATTTTGATGAAGTCAAACTCTTTGACTACCACATCAAAACAGATGTTCCAACTCCGCGATGCCTGCTTTATCACATAAAACATCTTGCACACGTTTCCGCTGCTCCCACTGTCTACGAAGCCCTCTGACTGTGTACTTATAGTCTCTCTCTTCTAAATTTTTATTTAGAAAAGCAGTCATGACACCCAACCGCCAGATATCGTAGTCATGGTATGTAGCCGTGCCAAGTAGGATCTGGATGGACTTAAGCATAGGTACTTAGAAAAGGACTCATTATAATCCATACCTGATCAATGATGCAAACCTTTAACAAGTCTAGCTTTGAAAGTCTTAACTTTTCCATGTACACCAAGTAATCTTCTCAAGATATACTTGCTCCTGATGGGGATTTAACCCTTCAGATAAAGCAACCAAAGTCCATAGTTTGTTGGTGTATAAGGATTCCATCTCAGATCGATAAGCATCCAGCCATTCTTACAGAGTCCTACTCCTGATGGCCAGCCCGAAACTAGTTGGGTCATCATCTCATGATGCAATCCTTTCTCCCACTGTCATAGAGAAACCGAAGTATCTCTCAGGTGGGTGAGGAACCCTACTAGATCGGCGGAGAGGCTGAGGTTCGTTGGTTGCTATTGAATCCTTTGGTTCTACCAAATCATCAGCTGCAGTTTGTATAGCTGGAACTTTTTCCAGTTCTACCTCATGCCCACTAATTTCTTCATAAGAAATTCCCTTTCACAAAGGTGGCATGCTGAGTAACAAAACATCTTTTGTTCCTCGGTTAGGTAAAAGATATTCCCTTGCGTATACTTGGGATATCCAACAAACTTCTACAGTACTGATTTTGCCTCGAGCTTGTCCGGATTATGCTTTTTAGACATAGGCCGGACAACCCCAAATCTTAACAAACTTACGAATTGGGCTCTTCCCTTTCCATATCTCATATGAAGTAGTAGGCAGTTGATTTGATCGGAACCCTATTCAATGGTATGCAACTTCATAAGTGCATAACTCCCTAAAAAGAAATAGGAAACTCAGTAGTACTCATCATAGAGCACACCATATCTAATAGGGTGTGATTGCTCCGCCCCGATACACCGAGGTGCTGTGGTGTATACGGAGGAGTAATGCTGAGAGAGAATCTCATTCTTAGAATAGTCCAGGAATCCCGTGCTCAAGTATTCTCCTCCTTGATTACATCAAAGGACATAATACTTATACCCGTTTTTGGTTCTCTACTTCTAAATTATATTCTGTGAATATCTTAAAAGCTTCAGACTTGTGTTTTAACAGGAACATATGTCTGAATCTCGAGAGATCATCAGAGAATTTAATGAAGTACAAAGAACCGGTCTTGGCATTTGTAGACAGGGGACCTTCATACATCAATATGTATCATCCCAAGAGTTCACTAACTCTTTCTCTGCTTCCAATAAACAGAGCTATGGTCATCTTATCTCTGTGACATGACTGGCAAGTTTCACAAGATGTAAATTCAAAATAATTTAAATATGCATCTTAATGTAACTTCAGCTAGTCGGGTCGCATTGATATAACCTAGTCTACAATGCCTCAAGAAGGATTCGTTCATTTCTGAACTCTTCCTCTTGTGTGTGTTCTGTATACTAAGAACTGTAGTTTGATTTAGAACATTAATGCTTTTAGATAACGTGCCTGAACCGATCAACTCTTGATATAGGAAATGTTCAAAACATTATCCAACAATACAAAATTATATCCTTCCTTTACTAATAAAGAGACTGATATGATGTTGTATATCAGGTTCGGTATCTAATGACATTTGTTCAGAATCAATGTATTCTGGTAATACAGGGTGACAGTGACCAACAGACTTGGCTGCAACACTTGCACCGTTTTCTGCCTCATGAAACTTATCACCCGTTCTCAGTTCCCTACCTTTCTGTATCCCTATGTAATAGATTACATATCTGGGATCCTGATCTGGTATCAGATACCCAGGACGCAGAGGATACTGAGAAACAGTTCTGTGTAATGAACACACCTGAAGATGATGCATCGGTATGCACTTTCTTTGTTTGGGTGGCACGGGAATTCTGGTAATCCCCAATTTCCTGCTCTGTCTTATAACAATTATAAGTTGGAGCGGGACCAACGTTCCCCAGCTCAGTATAACAAGCGGGTTCGGTCAATATATCCGTTTTATTATCTTGATTAAGGCGTGACATGGTCGCTACCTGGAGAGAGAGAGAGAAGAAAACACTCTGCGTGCGCTCTTGCAAGATCAGATTGGTTATTATTTTATCTAATCAGGATGGCTCCCACTGTTTTTATCAAATCTTCCTTCAAACCCTAAAAGGAAAGACTAGCCGGGATTAATTACACGCTACAAGTTTGCCAATCTTTCAGCCAGGCCAGTGTCGGTACTTTGAGGGAGGTTCCCCGTGCTTTCGCACGGACCTAATTAAAGTAAACCTCGTTTTCCCAGAAGCGTAACCCCGTTGACAGCTTTCTAGACACTTACTTAATCGGCTAATTGTAATGTGTAAAACTCTCCCAGGAGTAACAATTACTCGCAGTGGGTATCGGGAACCAACTATCTCATAGAAGGTATGCAATCTTATTGCAAATTTCAACACTTGAAATTCCCGATAATTTTGCCCCTTGCACCCTATGACCTTGACGGAGGTCAACAAACCATACGCTACTAGTCAAGTTCAACCCGTCATTTCTTGATTGAATCAAACCCACCCGCACGACCCTTGACGGAGGTCAACAAGGCCGTACGACTACCCTAACCCAATCTGCATCATATGCATAAGAAGATAAATACTAGTTAGCTACCGCACACTACGCCTTGACGGAGGTCAACAAACGTAGCACGAATACTAAGTAGGACTTATCTGAAATGATGGAGGGCTACGACAGGTTTTTCTGAAAACCTATTGCGTAATGAACTTAATATCGTTGTAGAATCAAATGATTTTAAAATGGAGTGATTTTGAGGCTTTTACTAGTTTCGCTAAAGAGATCACTCCCGGTGAAGGGATCGTCGGCTCTTTTCTCGTCGAATGAGGTGCAGGATATATCATATATATCACTGTGCAAAGCAAGAACTAGAAAAGCAATCAAAAGACAAACCGAGTGGTGTAGCATCTGCCAGTTATTGCTAAAGGGGTCACTCCCGGTGAAGAGATCTCGGCCATTTCCTTATCGAATAAGGTGCAGGATGTTCTGCAAGGAACACCACGATGCAAAGCAAGAACTGTAGCTACCTGTTTTTGAAAATTCGATTCCACAACATCTTTTAGGTTTCTTTTCTTTCATTAATCATATTAATGAAGTCCCATCATTTAAATCACCTAAACATCACAGATAAATACGACGTACACTTATGCCATCCGCATTCGCCTCGATGTCCCCTCGTGCACCGTTAGGTTAGGTAACTAACGGCAGAGCGGGGCAGGGCTAGCGCGGGTGTAAAACATAAGTAACGTCTATATAATATATCATATATACTATATACTGTATCTATCACAACATATCAAATGATCACATCACAGATATCGCAGCAGAAGATACATATGAAATATTGGATATACTAGGACGTCCGTGTTTTCAATACGAGCCTGTATAAAACACGGATTCCATGGTCGCGATGAATAGCCAAACCCACACCCCTAGACCCCTACGAGAGCGGCAAGCAACCTTACCAATTCTAGATTTAGGAGACCCGGACTCGACTCCTCGAGTTGGTCTCCCACTGGACTCTAGAACCTGGTTACTTGTGCCCTCCTCCTTGGGTCTATCCTAGTGCAGAATAGTAAATAATATACAAATGGTGACAGCAACCTCAACCCGGAAATGCCCCAATAAAAGAATATTACATACAATTAAATTTACATGAATGAAAATAAAAACTCTCATCTCACATAAAAACCCCCGGCTATTCAAAACGCGACTATCCAATATAACATATCCAGCAACACATAACATCACATGTCATCAACGTAAGTAAATGTGCGCATCCCAATTGTCGTTGACATATAGCAACGAAACCGGCGATATCACATATTACACATACGGTCACAGAAAAGAAAGTGTAAAACTACAACAGTTGGAATCCGCAACCTCCTTAGACATCGCATGCCTAACAATTATAAACTCCACATTTTAGTCTCTATATCGAAAACACTTTTCAATATCTAGTCGGGCAATTCAACAAGATTCCTGATAAACTGATCGAATGCTCGTCGCAAACTTTAGTAGACGGCCGCACCCCCGGATGCCGTCGACGAAGTGCACTAAGGCGGAACACCGTTGCCGCGAGCACCCGAACGGATGCTTTTGGCGACGGGGTTCTCCTACAGTCACTTGGTCGGGGCTATGGGGCATGGCTGTCTATTAAGTTTACCCGGCAAGTATCAGAGCACGCTACGTAATTGCGACGGAATTTTGATCGCATCAAAATTCCGTGGCAACCGATCATTTGAGACTAAACTGCTACGTTTATAACATTTAAAACAGTTATCTCACAACTTCTTGTTGATTCCAAATATTGTATCACATTCCAGATAAATAGACAATGTTAAACTTTCCGATCGAATGATCAAATACCCAAGTTTTCCCGAATGGTTCTCAACACTTGAGGGGAGTTTAAAAACATCCATCACATGCCACAGTACCAATGGTCTAGCCATAGAAGGGTCAAGCCAACGCCTCACATGTGGCACGCCGTACTGCCCCAAACCCTAAGGTTCAAAGGGCAGTTCAAGACGGTCACATAATCGAGTTAAGGTTTGTTGTCTTCTAGAGGGTCCATTGCGTAACTTGCACGATCTAGACGTTCTCAAACAAACGGAAAAATCCAACACTTGGAATTTTCCGGGTCGGGGAAAAAGTGAGTTATTAATATCGGATCGAACTTTTTAATATTTTCTAAATATCCGGAAAACATTACGAAATTAAATATTCCGATCGAATCATCGAATACAAAATAAACCCCAAAAATACTCAACACTTGAGTCACTGTTAAAAATACCCAGAAAATAGAAACAACAGAGGAAAGTATTACTGTGCAAAAAACCGTCACTAATACCCTTACATTGCCGCGGAACCGCCGCCAAAAGTGGCTTATTGTCGCGGTTCCGCGGCCACGTGGAGGTATTGGGTGACCGTTTTTCATGGTAATTCTATTAAAACCCTGCTGAATTTTTTAGGCATTTTTAATTGAGATAAATCCCAGATTTCAAAAATTTTCCAGAGAGGGGGTTAACTTTGACATGTCGGGGTTCGATCGGAGTTTTAACATCGTAAACACATTGCCTAATGCTCTAGCTAGGCTCTGATACCACTGTAGGGTTACTAGGCACTCTCAAGAGGTTCCACAAGGCATCAACCATGCCAAATTCAAAAAATTAGGTGCCGAGAAACCCTAATATAGATCGTTAACTAGAGGATAGGCGAAACTATAACCTAGCAAACAACTTTACTAGTAAGTGAAAGGGATTACAACCTTTGTAGATTCGGTCCTCCACTTCTTTAGCTCCGTGTTGACGTCCCTCCTCTACGATCATCGGAATCCTGGACTCTAGTGATTGTTTCGTCGGAGAAATAATCGGGCTAGGTCGTTGACTTCGAGGCCGAAAATGATCTACGTCGGGGAGACTCAAACTTAAGCTATTCCTTCATTTGGTCATAAAATTTGTGAAGAGAACACCCTATACTACATGGCAAGTAGTAGAGGATGAAGAAATAGTAAGTGGGTTCACTTTAGAATTGGATTTCTCACACTTTTTCTCATGGCACCATTGGAGCTAGCAAGCTTTTGTGAAGCTTGATGATGAAGAAGAAGAAGAAAAGAATAAAAAGATAATGAATCCAAATGAAACTTATCCTTTTAATTATGGCACCATGGTTGAGTTAAGCTCTCATGCTTACCTCATGTAGAGAATTAACCAAAGCATTAGGTTAAGGGTTGGGTTAACTAATATCCTATACAAATGACAAAATGGTTGACTTTGTCAATGTTTATCAAGCTTCATGAAGCTTGATAACTTTGACCAAAGTCTCACTCCTTTTTGTTATTTGTTAGGAAATTAGTAAACCCTAATTTAACCTTGATTTGGTATAGGTCTCATACACACAACTTGTTTGTATCATCAAGCATGATACAAACTTGTACACTTACATATATCACATATAAACAATGTGCACAATCAAGTGAGAAAATCAATCTTAAGTGAACCAATACTAGTTAATGTAAAGTAATATATCAAATATATAATTATACATTAAATCATTAAATCAACACTTGATTTAACGATCCTGTCATATTGCATATAACCGACTAATATCAATAGTAACAACTTATCGAATCAACACTTGATCCGATAACCCGGCTATATCGCATACAACCGATTAATGTCACAAATCGTGAGAATAGAATACAGTATCACATACTGGTATTATTCTCGGTCCCGCACATATCTCATATGCGCTCCTATTTCGTTTCGCTTGAGCCAGGAAACCCCTGTGTAGGACTCTAAAGACTCGTCAATACGCCGGCAGTAGGTGATGATCATATCAAACAACCACAAGCCGCAAGCGGTCTGCTAAACGTAACGGCCACCCGGGTATTGAGCGATCAGAAGATCAATGAGCAAGCCCGCTCACACTCCTGTGAATCCAACCAGTAACACTTACCGTACAGTCCGGTCTGTTCGTCTGATATGTCGCATATCTCGTCTAGGGGTGATAAACGTCAGACCCCAATAACTCGATAAGTCATGTCGATATGAGGCTCATAACGGGTTGAGAAACTACTGGTAACACTTACCATTAAATCCCTAAAGCAGCCTTGGCCAAGGACTTCCTGTTATATCCAATCGAACACAGCGCAACATTAACTCCCTATACCGGAAGAGACGAAACCCCTCCTATCGCTCATTGCCTCCATGTGATTCGGGACTGTACCCAAAAACACCGTTTTGCACGCCCTCTTGGACGTGGTAAGGTGGAAATCAAAGCATAGTGGGAATCACACAAGACTCTATGACGATCTCGGGTCTACAGACTAACCTGCACCAGTGTCACCAGAGAACTGCCATCTGACGTAAGGTATAATACCATCTGGGAGTTCTCGGCGAGTCCGTCCAGTGTACCCAGTCTTCACTGAGCACCCGTATATCATGTCTGATTTCAAACACCAATGGATATGGGATCATCCATCGTCCATCTATATGGGTCAAGAAGCTACACGCTAGTCTACTCTGGTATATCGATGCCCCGTCTCGATACACCCACGACTAGGGACTTTGAAGGATGTACTTACGGACTACCATGTCCCCACTAGTATGATCCGTATCATAGTCCAGGTAGTCAAGTACACATCCTAAGGGCTTTACCAACATGTAACAGAGAGACAATCAGTGTACACGTTAAGGTAAAGAGTAACCAGATAGCATACTATCATATCGAGCAAGAAAGTCATCCCTATATATGTCCAAGCATCCACTACAATATACATCCTATGTATAGTAATGGCCTCTAGGGCATATATATAACTAACAAGATCCCTTCACCGGGAGTGACCTCTTTAGCAAAATTTTTCGCCACTATATTTTTATAAAAAGCTATGCAGTTCCTTCAACGATATCAAGTTCATTACATTAAAAGTTTTTCGCCAAAAACTAGACGTAGCCCTCCGTCATTTCTTACAAATATTACTTAGTATTCGTGCTGCGTTTGTTGACTGTGTCAAGGCGTAGTGTACGGTAGCTAAGTAGTGTTCGTTTGTGGCATATTAATGGGATTGGTTTGGACAGTCGTGCGGCCTTATTGACTGTGTCAAGGGCTTGTACGGGTGGGTTTAATGCAATCCAGGATAATGACGGGTTGAACTTGACTAGGACTCTTTGATTTGTTGACCGTGTCAAGGTCACTTGGGTCCTAGGGGTAAAAAATCGCATCGGGAGTTTCTAAAGAAACTGAAACTTGCCAGGCATGCGCATACCTTCTGGAGTGTGATAACGTGAGTGGATTCCGTCACGTTATCATGCGATGAAAGTTGGATCCCGATTCTCACTGATGAGTTGGTTTACTCCTCGGGTGATCCCGACTAATTCTTCTTTCAGGTTTGGAGGAGAATTTGAGGATACAGTGGGAGGTTTCCTGATTAGATAAATTGATAACCATTCTGATCTAGGTTAGAGTGCACGCTGAGTGTTTCTTTTCTCTCTCTCTTTGGCAGCGACCATGGCCTGACCCTTGACTATGACTTAGTGACCAAGTTGACCGAACCTTTTTATAACACTGACTTTTGGATTGCCAGAGTTGCATACCTCATTGCCACTCCTACTTTTACCCTTTTCTCCAGGACACCCCGTATTACTACGAACGTCCACTTCCATTGGATAAAACCATCGTATGGTTATATACGAACTCGAAGGAATTTATTCGAGGATGGTTTCCGGTTAAGGAGAAAATGAATAAGACTATTCAGTTGTCTTTTCCTTTTACCTTCTCTCAGGTTGCGAGTACTCCTTGGTTTACGAGATAGTACACCCGTTACGCCTATCGGATAGTCTTCTTCCAAACCTTAGGCTGGTGCCGAAAGGTAGGGAATGAAGAAAGCCGATTAGCCTAAGTGTGGTGTACAGAAGGTATTAAGTTAAGACAAATAAAGGGATTAGTAAGAGGGCAAAGTAAATAGCGACTGCTATTCACGACCAAACCAAGTATTTCATTACCACTCCCGCATCACCTTTGTATTTCTCCAGAACACTCCATATCACTACGAAGATCCACAGTTTATTGGATATTCCATCGTATGGTTATATACGAACTCGAAAGGAACTTGTTCCAGTTCGAGAATGGATTCTGGTTCAGGAGAAATAGGAATAAGGTTTTATTCGGTTGTCTTTTATCTTCACCTTCTCTCGCATTGCGAGTGCTCCTAGGATTAGGACAGTACACCCATTATGCTTATTAGATAGTCTTCTTCCAAACCATAGGCTGGTGCCGAACGGTAGGGAAGGAAGAAAACCATTTGGCCTAAAGGGGTGTACAAAAGCTAATGACTAAAGACATATGAAGGGATTTGGAAAGATGGCAAAGAAATATACGGTTACAGTTGTGAATCTGATAATGGAAGAGGCATTACTAGGAATACCAGGATACCCCTACGAAACATTTCAATGTTTCAGTTTTACTGTGTACTGTTAATGGAAAACTGATTTCCCAATTAGACACTTGCTCCAGGGTATGAATTTACCAGGTATGAATCTCACATCTGTATGGTTTTACAGATGATGAGTGGGAGTAAGTTATTAGGAATTAAGTGATCATCCTCATTATATCAGAATTCGTTATAATTGGTGATATTTGAGGAAATCGCCTGGGCAGTTTGCCGGACGGCAAATATTTGGTTTTGAATATCCGCTGTTATGCACCAATTTCAAATTGATATATCTGTACGTCTATTTTTATAGAGTGAGATATACCTTTTTGAAATTATGTCCATGACATTTACCTATATCAGTGGATGATTAGGTAAGGAGCATTAAACAACGGTGTAATTCTTCTTAACCATAAGTACAGTTTTCAACCTACGACACACAGGGTTTGGGTTATTAGACTCAGGAGACTTATACAGAGTATTGTATGTTGTCCATTGTCCATTAGGACAGAGGGGTTGGTCCTCATACTATATTCGGTTTACTTATGACTTCTCCAGTTCTTAGATAAGTGTTTCGTAGAAACACAAGGTCTGAGTTTTGAGAAGTTATAGGTATAAGAGTAAAGTAGAGAACCAGGTATTGCAAGTATCGGGATTCTTCAATGTGATCGAAGCTGTAGATACTTGTGTATGGTATTCAGTTAATAGTTTTGAGAAACTTGTTTCTCTTTCAGGTTACTCATAATTGGAAGCACTCCTAAGCTGAGTGACGCTGATCGGCCTATTTCCATTTAGTTGACATGCACTGGAGACAGCTGCATGATTTGAATCTGGTTCAATTAAATCAGTGTCTCTGTTTCTGTATTGGATATAGAACAGTTCATATCTTGACATTGTTAAGGTACGGGGAGCTGTCCAGCTTATGCTTAAAACCAGACTCTGGACAACTCAAGGCACGTTTCTGTATTGGCTGTTTGTGGGTTGACTCGGGCTATGACGAGGGTTGACTTTCTACCATCTGGAAGATCAATAGTGATATTGTTCTTGACTCGCCACAGTTTTAATAAAAATGGATTTTTTCAGAAAACAGTAGTGGGAGTATGGTAGAACTGGAAGTGATTCCAGAACCGCAAACGATTACTGAAAATTTGATAAGAACCTAAAGATTCAATCTGGTTTGACATTCCATTGGCCACTCCGCAGATAAGGTGGGTAACCTCAAGCACCCGAGAGGTACTCCGGTAGCCTCAAGGACGGTGGCAGGGAGGTTCTTGTTTACCGAGACTTGCCATTGCTGTTGTTCCAGGCTGCGAGACCCGGCAGGAGGATGAGTATAGCGTCGTTCTAAACTAGCTTTAGAAGTATACGTGTATATGACTCTGCCAGAGGGTTGTCGTAGTCAGTGGGAGCAGCGGAAGCATTGGTGGACAAGTGGCTTATGTCTATTTATAGACTAAAGCAGATGTAGCGGAGATAGATCATCTATTTCTGATATGACAGTCATAGGTTTGACTTCATCAGAACAGGGGATGGATCTGTTAAGAAGGTAGTAGGGTGTGATGTCCTGGTATTTGGATGACATACACAGAGTAGGAACTGAAATTCCTATACTACGATCGGTTATACTTTGGTTGTCACACAGTGGTTTCTCCACAAAGGACTTGGATATTATATCAAACATTCTGGTTACTAGATCTATAGTTTTAGATCTAGATTTGGGTAGTTTCCCAATCTGGGTACTTAGACAGCATTCTAAAGGTGTTTTAGAATGGAAGAATCCTGGCACGGTAGTATACCTGCAGGTGATGGAGTCACCCTCTCTAAAGTTGTCTTACAGACTAAAGGGGAGAGGGATGTGCATGATTGGCAGATCACTTGCTTAGGAAATTGAGTCAATCATGAGATGTCAAGTACCACACCAAATGTTGTTTTTGCAGTAGATGCAATAAGTTGATAATAATCCAATCCTGGAAAATCAATCGGAAGCAGTTTTAGAACATAAGTGGATGTTCTAGGGATATGATAACGACAGCCTCATTCGGGAGACAGTTATCATTCCAGGCTTCCAAGGTGACCCAGATGACAGAGTGGCTGTCAGAGTTATAGTTTTCCCTCTGACGAGGGGCAGTATTTTGGACAGATGGTCCAGGCGGATACTGAGGGAGGCATGGCGCAGGATACTGATTAAGTTCAGTTGACGATACAGTCTAAGAAGTTTGGATTTGGAGTTCATTTATGAACTAGGTCCCATCAGACATCCAGGCATATTCTAAGACAGGTATTGCTCATTTCGGGAGATGGGTTTCTCCGCGAACTTGAGATAAAGAGAGACATAGAAAGAAACATTAGGGCGGATCTACTCACTGAGGCTATTCCTCGAACGCAATAGTTTCGCAAAAGAGCTTTGTGAGACTGACTAGTAGAGGAGTTGGGTGTTCGGTATCACACGGGCTGTGAGTATGCGACATCGCAATAATTAGCCTTGAGTGCAAGTGGGAGATTGTTGGAGATAGTGCTCTCAGAGTCAATTATTAGATCACAGGCACGTGATTGCAATGATTGAGGGAGGACCTATACCGGTAGGACAGTCTTACTCAAGATGATAGTATGCTATCTGGTTTATCTTTATCATCGTGTACTGCTTTAGGTGACCTTACAGGTCACTATTGCGTGTTGATAAAGCCCTTAGGATTCTTGCTTGACGGCCAGTAGTATGATGGCAATCATACACATGGGAGCTGGGGTCTATAAGCACATCCTTAAAAGGTCCCTAGTCGTGGGAGTTTCGAGACAGGGCATCGATACTCCAGAGTAGACTAGTGTATACAGTCGAGACCCCGACGAGGGGCGGTGGCTGGTCTTACAAGCCACTGGTGTCAGTTGGTTCACCTAAGATGTATACAGGCGCTCATTGGTTTATGAGTACACCGGACAGGACTCGCCGGGAACATGCTAGTTGGTCTTATACCTGACGTCAGATAGCAGTTCCCTGGTACATGTGTATAGGTTAGTTCATCGACCTGAGATCGTCATTTGTCTCGTGTGAGTTCCCACTGTACTTTGATTACTACTCTACCACGGCTCAAAGGAGTCGTACAAACAGGTTTTAGTTGGGTACAGTCCCGAGCCACATGGAGGCAGTGAGCGGATCTACAGGGGTTCGTCTCTCCCGGTATTGGGGGTGAGGTCGCGCTGTGTCTAGGAGAGCCATTACACAAAGCCCTCGGCCGAGGCATGAGATTTACTGGTAGGCATTCCAGTAGTATCTCAGGGTGTTCTGGGCTACACTCCGACACGACTTGTACCTCTTTTGGGGGTCTGACTTTTACCAACCCCCTAGGCCCGCCATGCGATGCTTATAGACGAACGGACCGGACTGTACGGATATTGTCACTACAGGCTCAGTAGGGTGTCAGGATGAGTTCGCTTATCGACGTCCCTTTTGGTCAATACCTGGTAGCCCGTTACGTATGGCTAATACCTCTGACGTGCTAGTGGTTAAATCCTCAGCCAAAAGTATTGACGAGTCTTTAGAGTCCCCCACAGACAGTTGCTCAAGTTTCGGGCGAAACGCTGTAGAGGCCGTATGGAGATATGGCTGGGTTCGATCATATACGTGTGGTATTGCACGGATCTTGATCGGACGGATAATACTAGCGGGCTTTGGTTTAAGCCGGATCCTAGTATTGTACTGTGTAGACTTTGTCTCATTGCATTTGTATTCGGTCGGAATACAAATGCGGGTATGTATATACAGTCACGGGGTTTTCCTGTAATTTATTACGGGATCGGTTTTTTTGAAGTTGCCAGTTTGCTTTCCGGTTTCGGCCATTTTCCTTTGTTTCCTTTCTTTGGCTGAAAATTGGTGGAGGGGGTTATTTGCAATTGTGCATTTTATAATGGGGAAGACTTTTTGACATGATGGTTCTCATGATGGTTCTAGTATATGATGATTAGTTTGTGCATCATCACTTGCTTATGGAGATGGGTTATTGTTTTGACTTGATTGTGATCATTGTTTATCATCATCACCCTTTCTCTCTCTTTCATGTATGATTGCCTCCCTCCCCCTTGTTTTCTCCCCTCTCATTCATTCATCATAGAGGGGCCGGCCATTTCTAGGAGTGGGCTGTCCAAATTGGTGTGGGGATTTTTGTTCTCTCCATGCTTGCAAAAAATCCCCAAGTTCATCTCAAAAAGCTTTCATCTCATTCCTCCACCAAAACCATGGCAACTTCATACCCCAATGAGACATACTTTCTACACTTCATCTACAGTACCTTTGGGCACGTCGACTCGCCAACTTCGTGCTCGAGTTGCCTCGGTCCAGAGGTGGGAGCCCGTAAAAGAACTCGGCGATGTGGTGCCCTTTCGACGAGGAGATGAAGACCGGAGATTCCGCGGGGAGATCGGGACGACGACGAGAAGACCGAAGGACACGGATCGCTCGGTATATCTCTCTACCCCTTCTCTAGTTTGCTAGGAGTAGGTTAATGGCCCGATCCGGGTTTATAGTCCGCGGTAGCGCCGGTTTCTTGTTTAAAGAAAAGTTTTGATTCCGCATTTTGGCCTCGTTCTGATGGCCGGGGCGCTGCCGTGGCCTAACAGGTACTAGCTCAGATCTGGAATCCAAGTAAGAGATCCAAGTCAAATCGGGATATCGGAACGAATCTGCCAAATTTTAGAAGCAAATCGAGGAATCAAGCAACGGCAGAGACTCAGAGCGATATTTTCAGAATCTATATATCAAAAGGATCTCCACATGTCAACACAAAAAGCCAGAAAAAAATCTCAAAACCTAGTTCCACTATGATGCGGCTGAACCGCGGCCAAACATGGCTATATGCAGCGGTTCCGCGGCTCTTTGATAGCCATTAGATGGGAGATTTTGTGGATATGATCTTAACTGCATCGACTCACATATGGAATCAATGATTTCTGGTTTCAAGGACTATATAAAGGACCGAGAGCTGTACATTCAAAAAACATCATCGAAGAGATCAAGAGATCCACGTATCCGAGTAATCATCATCTATTCATCTACCTCCAACAAGAAAGAGATCTAAAGCAAAATTAGGGTTCTTGTAATGCAATAGTTGACTAATAAAGGTAGTTTTTATTTTAATTCTTTTTTCATTTATTTTCCGCATTTAATTTATGCACTTACTTTTACGCATTACTTTTCTGCATCTTAATTATGCTTTCATTCTTCTTCAATCTTTCTTCTAAATTAGCCATGAGCAAGTAATTCCTTACTTGCTAAGGTTTGTAGGATAGGGTAGAACAATGGATGAAAAATATTTTAACTTCTTTTATACATTAAAATTTATAAACTTTAACAATATAAATATTAACCTCCTTATCGGGCACGCTATCAATTTATTGATAGTCACGACCATGATTTGAGATTGGTTGAACACTTATTTTGTTAAGGGCTACACATGAATAGAGATCAATGGACGGACAAGGGTCGGTAGTGGGAAACCCTAATTCCCTCCAAGAACCCTAATCCCCATTCATCACTATCGCTATAGTTTTAAACTATTAAAAGATAAAAGGAGTCATTTTTAATATTCATCCATTAACTACTAAGTCCTATGAACCCTACAAGCCTTTTTATTATAAATTTTATATCCATATTAAAACAGAACGAAACAACCACCCATCTCTTCAATCAACTCGTCTAAAGCAAGAAAAGAGTTTATTTTTCCCTGCGGACGACCCGTACTCATCGCGGATAGCTATTTGCAACACCGTTTTGATTATGGTTATTTATAAAACACTTTTTTCGCACGATCAGTCAGTAAGGCTTGGCGATACACAACCTCCCTAACTCATTCAAGAATGTCAAATGGGCCGATAAATCGCGGACTGAGCCTTCCCCGCTTCCCGAAACGTATCACTCCGCGATTCGGTGAGATCTTCAGGAACACATGTTCACCTGGTTGAAATTCTAGGTGCCTCCTCTTTGCATCTGCCTAGTGTTTCTGTCGATCTTGAGCTATATGTAGCCGTTCCCTTATGGTTCTCACCACTCCTGCTGGGTTTCGTCGGCGCCCTGGCCATCTACCGTGGCCGATGCGGAACAAAAACTGGCGTTTAAATTTTTTGGCGCAAACAAAACCCTGGCCAATATCTAAACCATAAACCTATACTAGCAAACTAAAGAAGCTAAACTAAAGGGTTAAAATGATTATACCAAAAGAACCAAGTCCTTTGGTCTTCCATCATCTTCCTTAGCTCCTTGAGGCGTGCTTGAACGAACTTGGCCGCGGGTCTTCCTCCGTCGAAGATGATCCACCCGAGAGATGTAGTCATGGCTCTAGCTCCACATAATGAATGCAAGTGAAGCAATTAAGGTTTCTAGGTTGCTAATCTAAAAAGTCTAGGATGTAGTGAGTGAACTAAGTGTTTATCTATCTCATCTCACCTCCTCTCATGATTCTCAACACATGAGAAGGTTGAGAGGAGGTGAAAGATGAAAGTGGAGGAAAACATGAAAGACTAGAGCGGAGTGAAGCTCTGATGGTGAGAGGAAGATGGCATGCTCAAGAGAAAGAACCATCTCACAAAAATAATGAGCTAACCATGGAGAGAGAAAATAAGCATGCATGGTTTTGTAAAACAATTATTTCCTTTTTAAAAATGTACCCATACTTGAATAGTATGCACAAATGAATTAAAAATTCATTTGTGCACACTATGCAAGCATGGTTCTTACCATACTCCCATCAAATCATTGCCATCTCATTTATCCATTTATAATAAATGGTCAAACCCTAAAATGAGGTGTCCACCTTCTAGAATATTTTCCAGAAAAACACTGATTATATTCTACTGTATATACATACCTGTATTTGAACCGAAACACGAATACTCGAAAAGATAGAATAACACAAAGAACATAATACTATGATATACTTATCAAAATATATATATGTAAATTATTAAATCAATACCTGATTCAATAATCCGGCTCAAATCCGAGCCGGCTAGTATTATCAACTGTCCAATCGAAAGTCCGGGTATATAGTACAATCAATCGATCGGAACCCTGCACGTATCCAATACGGCTACTACATTGTTTCGCCAGAACCAGGAAAACCCTCTGTGTGGTACTCTAAAGACTCGTCAATACGTTGGCAGTGGGTTTAACCACGAGCACGTCAGCGGCACTAGCTGTACGTAACAGCTACCAAGGTATTGAGCAATAGTAAGGCCGACGAGTAAGCTCATCCAAACCCCTACTGAGCCTGTCCAAGACAATCTCTATAATGTCCGGTCTGTTCGTCTAAGAGTATCGTATATCGAGTCTAGGGGTGGATAAATTCAGACCCCTAATAACGCAACATTTCGTGTCGGTATGAAGCCCATCACCCACTGAGAAACTACTGATCTAAATCAGTAATTCTTGTTCACTTCGGCCGAGAATTTATGGTGATGGCCACCCGTGCACAATGCGACATCAACCCCCAATACCGGGAGAGACGAATCCCTGATGATCCGCTCACTGTCTCCATGTAGCTCGGGACTGTACCCAACTAAAACCTGTTTGCACGACTTCTTTGAGCCGTGGTATTGTAGTAATCAAAGTACAGTGCAGACTCACACGAGAAAAATAATGATCCCAGGTCGACAGACTAACCTGTACTCATGTCACCCGGGAACTACTATTTGAAAATAGGTATATTACCAACTAGCATGTTCCCGGCGAGTCCGTCCAGTGTACTTATAACCCAATGAACACTTGTATACTATCTTAGGTGACTAACTGACACCAATGGCTTATGAGACCGGCTACCACCCCTCGTCAGGGTCTCGATAAGTATACACTAGTCTACTCCAGAGTATCAATGCCCAGTCTCGATACTCCCACGACTAGGAACATTTAAGGATGTGCTTATAGACCATCCAGCTCCCACGTATATGATCGCTATCATAATACTGGTAGTCAAAAAAGAATCCTATGGGCTCTATCAACATGTAATAGTGATCTGTAATGCTACATAATGTTGTACATGATGATAAAGACAAACCAGATAGCATACTATCATCTCAAGTAAGACTGTTCTACCGGTGTAGGTCCTCCCTCAATCATCACAATCGTGTGCCTGCGATTCAATAATTGACTTGAGGGCACTATAGCCAACAATCTCCCACTTGCATTTAAGGCTAATTACTGCGGTATCGCATACTCACAGCCCGTGTGATACTGAACACCCAACTTCTCTACTAATCAGTCTCATAAAGCCCGTTTGTGAAACAATTGCGTTCGAAAAATAGCCTCAGCGAGTGGATCCGCTCCAGTGTTTCTTTCTTTATCTCTCTATATCTTAACTTCGCGGAGAATGACTATCTCCCGAAATGACCGATACCTGTCTTAGAATTTGTATGGATGTCTGATGGGACCCAGTTCATAAATGAACTCCAAATCCAACAAACTTCTTAGACTGTATCAATTACTGAATTTAATCAGTAACCTATGCCATGTCCTCCTCAGTATCCGCTTGGACCACTTGTCGAACATACTGTCCCTCAAAAGAGGGAAAACTATAACTCTGGCAGCCACTCTGTCATCCAGGTAATCTTGGAAGCCTAAAATGATAACCGCCTCCTGAAGAGGCTGCCATTACCATATATCAAGAATATCCACTTATGTTCATAACTGCTTCCCTCCGTATCTCCAGAATTGGATTAATATATATATGCTTGCAGCTAGTGCAAAAGCAAAATCTGGTGTGGTACTTGACACTTCATGATTAAGTCAATTGCCTAAGCAAGTGATATGTCATTTATGCAAATCCCTCTCCTCATCAGTCTAGAAGACATCTTTGTAGAGAGGGTGACTCCATCAACTGCGTGTACACCACCACGCCATGAGTCATCCATTCTAAAACACTTTAGAATAGTGTCAAAGTACCAAAATTGGGACACTTCCAAAATATAGATCTAACACCATAGATCTAGTAACCAGAAACCCTGATATTTTATCCCGATCCTATGTGGAGAAACACCTTGTGACAACCACAGTGTAACCGATCGCAGTATAGGAATATCGCTTCTTATCAAGAGCATGTCTTCCAAATACCAGGACATTACTCCATACTACCTTCTTACCAGATCCATCTGTTATTTTGAAGAAGTCAAACTCTATGACTGTCAAATAAAAAATAGACGATCTATCTCCACTATACCAGCTTTAGTCTATAAATAGATATAAGCTACTTGCCCACCATACTTCTGCTGCTCCTACTGATTACAACAACTCTCTAGCAGAGTCATATACACGCGCACTTCTAAAGTTAGTTTAGAATGACATTATACTCATCCCCCTGCCAGATTTCATAGTCTAGAACAACAGTAGTGGCAAGTTTGGATAATCAAAAACCTCCCTGTCACCGTCTTTGAAGAGACCGAAGTACCTCTCGGGTAGTTGAGGTCACCCACTAAATCTGCGGAGTGGCTAATGGATTGTCGAATCTAATTGAATCTTTAGGTTCCTCTAAATTATCAGTAATCGTTTGTGGTTCTGGAATCACTTCCAGTTCTACCATACTCCCACTAATGTTTTCTATAAAGAATCCATTTACTAAAACTGGTGGTGAATCAAGAACAATATAACTATTGATCTTCCAAATGGTAGAATGTTAACCCTCGTCAAAGCCCGAGATAACCCACAAACTGCCCTTACTGAAACGTGTATTGAGTTTGTCCAGATTCTGGTTTTAAGCATCAGCCGGACTACTCCATATACCTTAATATCGTTAAGATATGAATCCATTCTATATACCATATAGAAACAAAGGCAGTAATTTAATTTGAACCAGATTCAAAAATACATGCAGTCATTTCCAGTGCATATCAATAAAATGGAAGGAGGCCAATCAACATTACTCATCAAGGAATACACCCACGTATGAGTAATCTGAAAGAGATGCAAGTTCTCAAAACTATTACTTACAACGGAATACCTAGCACAAGTATCTACATTCTCGATCATCTTGAAGAATCCTGATACTTGCAACATATGGTTCTCTACTTTTATTCTTATACCTATAACTTCTCAATATCTGGACCCTGTATTTCAATGAATTACTTGTCTAAAATTGGAGAAGTCATGAGTAAATAGAATATAGTACGAGTATTAACCCCTTTGTCTTTACGGACACCGGACAACATACAATACTCTGTATAAGTCCACTAAGTTTAATAACTCAAACCCTATGCGTCGTAGGTAGAAAACTTTGTTATGGTTAAGAAGAATTATACCGCTGTTGAATGCACCTTACCTAACCATCAACAGATATAGGTAAATGTCATAGACATAATTTCAAAAAGTTATATCTCACTTTATAAAATAAACGTACAGATATATCAGTTTGAAATTGATGCATAACAATGGATATTCAAAACCAAATATTTGTCGTCAGGCAAAACCCAAGTGATTTCCTCAAATATCACCAATTACAAAGAATTCCGATATATAGAGAATATAATCACTTAATTTCAAATATCTTACTCCCACTCAGCATCTGTAGCTCCATACAGATGTTAGAATGAACTCTGGTAAATACATACCCTGGAGTCAGAATCTAATTGGGAAAACAGTTTTCAATTAACACTGCACAGTCAAACTGAAACATGAAAATGTTTCAAAGGGATAGCCGGGTATTCTTAGTAATGCCTCTTCCACTATCCAGATTCATGACAGTAACCGTATATTTCCTTGCCCACACTCCAATCCCTTTATATGTCTTTACTTATTACCTTCTGTACATCTCACTTAGGCTAAATGGTTTTCTTCCTTCCCTACCTTTCGGCACCAGCCTGAGGTTTGGAAGAAGACTATCCAATAAGCGTAATATGTATTCTCTCCTAATACTAGGAGCCCTCGCAACCTGAGAGAAGGTAAAGAGAAAAGACAACCGAATAATTCTTTTTCTACTTCTTCAGAACCAAAATCCATCATCGATCAGAAACAAGTTTCTTCGAGTTCGTATGTAACTATACGATGGCATATCTAATAAATGTGGATCTTCGTAGTGATACGGGGTGTTATGAAGAAATTCAAAGGGGAAGTAGGAGTGGCAGGGGTAAACACGGTTTCGTCGTGAATGATGGTAGTCACAATTTCCTTTACCCTCATTCTAATCCCTTTATATGTCTTTACTTATTACCTTATGTACACCACATTTAGGCTAATTGGTTTTCTTCCTTCCTTACTCTTCGGCACCAGCCTAAGGTTTGGAAGAATATTATCTAATAAGCATAATAGGTGTACTCTCCTAATACTAGGAGCTCTCGCAACCTGAGAGAACGTAAAGAGAAAAAACAACTGAATAATTCTATTCAATTTCTCCAGAACCGGAAACCATTCTCGAACTGAAACAAGTTCCTTCGAGTTCATATGTAACTATATGATGGCATATCCAATATATGTGGATCTTCATAGTGATACGTAATGTTCCGGAGAAATGGAAATGAAAAGGAGGAGCGGCAATGAGTTATGCGACTAGGACAATCTAAAAGCCAAAGTGTTTTAAGAAGCTTCGGTTAACTTAGTTCATGAGTTTTAGTTTAGAGTTGGGTCATGGTCGCTGCCAAAGGGAGAGAGAGAAAAGAAACACTCAGTATGAACTCTAACCTAGATTAGATTGGTTAATCAGTTTATCTAATCAGGATGGCTCCCACTGTTTCCTCGAATTCTCCTTCAAACCCAAAAAAGGAGAATTAGTCGGGATCATCTAAAATCATCCGAGGAGTAACACCTACTCATCAATGGGAATCGGGATCCAACTATCATCACATGATAACTTGATGGAAGGTACTCAAGTCACCACACTTCAAAAAGTATACGCATGCCTGGCAAGTTTCCTGTATGTTTGAAACTCCCGATGTGGTTTTTACCCCTTGGACCCAAGTGACCTTGACAATGCCAATATATCAAAGAGTCCTAGTCAAGTTCAACCCGTCATTATCTTGATTGCGTTAAACCCACCCGTACGAGTCCTTAACAATGCCAACATGACCGTACAACTGTCCTAACTTATCCACATATCCATGCAAAAGAAAGGCATTACAGCGCTCCCGAACACTATGCCTCAGCAATGTACGACATACGTAGTACGAATACTAAGAAATACTAATCTGAAATGACGGAGGGCTATGGATGGTTTTTGGCGAAAAACCTTTAATATAATGAACTTGATATCGTTGAAGGAACCGAGTGGTTTTACAAATATATAGTGGCGCAAACTTTTGCTAAAGAGGTCACTCCCTATGAAGGTATCTCGGCTCTTTCCTCATCGAATGAGGTGCAGGATATTCCAAACTGAATACCACGATGCAAAGAAAAAGAATCGACTATAGTGAATTTATTACAATGACACAAACTTTCGCCCAAGAGGTCACTCCCGATGAAGGGATCTCGGCTCTTGCCTCGTCGAATGAGGTGCTGGATATTCTGAACCAAATACCACTGTGCAAAGCAAAAGGAAACGTCTTGCAACAACAGTTTTTCAAAATTGGTTCCAACAACATCAAATAGGTTTATTTTTCCTTGCGTTAATCAGAATAAACACAGTCCCATCAATTAAACATATCACACTACAGAAAAGTAACGAAAATAAAATGTACGTATATGCCATCCGCTTTCGCCACTGGGCCTCGTCATCACCCGTTAGGTTACTTAACTAACGACATAGCGGGGGCTGGCTAACGCGGGTGCAAAACATATACAACATCTACTAGTATATATATAAATATATATATCATTCGTCCCAGGCATGATATAAGCAACATCACAAAATCTCAGCCAGCAATACAGAATGGTGGATAATCTTCGAGCCTCGGGTTTCATTTGAGCCGCAAATGAGACCCAACGTTCCCGGTCGTGTGGATAGCCTGTGCAATGAAAACCGGGACCCCTACGAGTGCGGTAAGTTACCCGCCAATCCCAGAAGTGAGGCAACCCCAATCAACAAAGTGAATGGGCTACCCAGCACTTCACGAGATTCGGTAACTTGAGCGCCCCTCCGTGGGTCAAACTATACCCCCTACGAGTGCAGCGAATAGCCCGCCAATTCTAGAGTGAAGCCCCCTCCGTCTCAATGCCATGGGATGCCGGCTTGTTGCCCTCTAGAACCTGACTATTCGTGCACTCGACCATGGGGTAATCCTAGTACAGAAAAGAAAAGTATATACAACGGTGACATCGACCTCAACCCGGTCGTGCCCCAATAAAAGAACATACAATATGGCAGAAACGGCAGTCCACATGTCGGACGTTCGCCCTGCAATAACAAATATACAAATGAATTTGAACTGTACTACTAGCAATGCACTCCAGGCTATCCACCACGACAATCCAACCACAATATCAGCACAATCACAGAACATCAACGTGAATATTAAGTTCGCAAACCCGTCTAGTTGAACATATATCAACTAGTCTAGTTGAACAAATATCAACTAGTCGGGTTGTACCGCTCATTAATATTCATGGTCGTAGATATCATCACATGTACTGATAAACACACAGCTAAAATTTCGATCGACTAAAACTTTCCCAAATTGGCCCCAAATGCAAAACAACACTTTAAACAAATCTGGACCAAAACTAAATATACCAAAAATAAAATTTCCAAGTCAGAGAGTGCCAGCAGAAATTTGGAGCAAAACGCCTACAAATCCGCCGCGCTTCCGCGCCAAAGTGCATGTATTGGCGCGGAATAGTGGCCATTTGGTGGGGTCTTGTCCTCAAATTTCTTGTGGTGCCCTAATTTTGCCTACACGGATTTTTAAGATACACAGAAAGATTTTTTGAACACTTTTCAAAATCGACAGCGGGCATAAGAAAATGGAATTTTGATTCGGAAAAATTAGTCGATCGATATTCTAACTTTGTGCAAACTAGCTAGTATTGGTTTATGGGTGGCTCTGATACCATTGCTGGGTTTCGCCGGCGTCCTGGCCATCTACCGTGGCCGATGCGGAACAAAAACTGGAGTTTAAAATTTTTGGCGCAAACAAAACCCCGCCCAAGATCTAAACCATAAACCTATACTAGCAAACTAAAGAAGCTAAACTGAAAGGTTAGAATGATTATACCAAAAGAACCAAGT
Organism: Agapanthus africanus; assembly: GCA_030015575.1. NCBI lineage: Eukaryota > Viridiplantae > Streptophyta > Magnoliopsida > Asparagales > Amaryllidaceae > Agapanthus > Agapanthus africanus. Next base: position 911,402,830 of record JASDDO010000019.1, on the reverse strand, counting down.
CTTTCGATCTTCCGTCATCCTCCTTAGCTCCTTAAAGAGTGCTCGAACGAACTTGGCCGCCGGTCTTCCTCCGTCGAAGATGATCCACCCGAGGGATGTAGCCATGGCTCTAGCTCCACATAATGAATGCAAGTGAAGCAACTAGGGTTTCTAGATTGCTAATCTAGAAAGCCTAGGATATAGTGAGTGAACTAAGTGTTTATCTATCTCATCTCACACCCTCTCATGATTCTTAACACATGAGAAGGTTGAGAGGAGGTGGAAAATAAAGGTGGAGGAAAACATGAAAGACTAGAAAGAAGTGAAGCTCTAATGGTGAGAGGAAGATGGCATGCTCAAGAGAAAGAACCATCTCACAAAAATAATGAGCTAACCATGGAAAGAGAAAATGATCATGCTTGGTTTTGTAAAACAATTCTTTCCTCTTTTAAAATGTGCCCATACATGAATAGTATGCATAAATGAATTAAAAATTCATTTGTGCACACAATGCAAGCATGGTCCACACCATACTCCCATCAAATCATTGCCACCTCATTTATCCATTTATAATAAATGGTTAAACCCTGAAATGAGGTGTCCACCTTCTAGAATGTTTTCCGGAAAAACACGGATTACATTCTACTGTATATACATACCTGTATTTGTACCGAAATATGAATATCCGAAGAGATAGAATAACACAAAGAACATAATACTAGAATATACGTATCGAAATACATATAAGTAAATTATTAAATCAATACCTGATTTAATAATCCAGCTCAAACCCGAGAAGGCTAGTATTATCAACTGTCCAATCGAAAGTCCGGGTACATAGTACAATCAATCGATCAGAACCCTGCATGTATCGAATACGGCTACTACATATTTTTTCTAGAACCAGGTAAACCATCTGTGTGGGACTCTAAAGACTCGTCACTACGCTGGCAGTGGGTTTAACCACAAGCACGTCAGCGGCACTAGCTGTACGTAATGGCTACCCAGGTATTGAGCGAAAGGAAGGCCGATGAGCAAGCTCATCCAAACCCCTACTGAGCCTGTCTGTGACAATATCCATACAGTCCGGTCTGTTTGTCTAAGAGTATCGCATATTGAGTCTAGAGGGTGGATAAATTCTGACCCCTAATAACGCGACATTTCGTGTCGGTATGAAGCCCATCACCCACTGAGAAACTAATGATCCAAATCCAATGAGCACCTGTATACTATCTTAGGTGACTAACTGACACCAATGGCTTATGAGACCGGCTACCACCCCTCGTCAGGGTCTCAATAAGTATACACTAGTCTACTCCGGAGTATCGATGCCTAGTCTCGATACTCCGACGACTAGGGACATTTAAGTATGTGCTTATAGACCACCCAGCTCCCACGTATATGATCGCCATCATAATGCTGGTAGTCAAGTAAGAATCCTATGGGCTCTATCAACATGTAATAGTGATCTATAATGCCACCTAATACTGTACATGATGATAAAGAAAAACCATATAGCATACTATCATCTTGAGTAAGATTGTTCTACCGGTATAGGTCCTCCCTCAATCATCACAATCGCGTGCCTGCGATTCAATAATTGACTTGAGAGAACTATAGCCAACAACTCCTACGGTCTCAATAATCAACTCTAGTCTTAGAACTTCTCGATCTCCAACGTTATCCCAGCTCAGTGGAGACCTGCACTTCCTCTCATATAGTGCCGCGAAAGGCGCCATATCGATACTCGCCCGGTTGCTGTTGTTATACGCGAACTCTACCAAATGCAAGTGGTCCTCCCAAGATCCCTTAAAATCCAACATATAGGCTCGGAGCATAACTTCGAGAATCTGAATAACTCTCTCGGATTGGCCATCGGTTTGGGGGTGATAGGCTGTCCTGAAACTCAGGTTCGTGCTAAGACTCTCCTGTAGACTTTTCCAGAAATGAGTTTGGAAATGTGTGTCTCGATCAGAAACGATGCATACAGGCACTCCATGTAATCGGACGATCTCCTTCATATACTTCTTCGCTAGGCTTTCGGTTGACTAGCCGACGCGAAAAAGAATGAAATGCGCGGACTTGGTAAGCCGGTCCACAATTACCCATACTGCATCGTTGCCCTTGGTACTGTGAGGGAGTGCAGTTACGAAATTCCATGGTGACGTTCTGCCACTTTCATTCGGGTATCGGTAAGGGCTATAATAGATCGGTAATTCGGTGGTATTCAGCCTTCACCTGTTGACAGGCACTTGGATATACTCTTTGCTACCTCCCGCATCATACCATAGCACCAATAGTTTTGACGGAGGTTCTTGTACATATTCTTCCCTCTAGGATGAATGGAGTATGGAGAACTGTACGCCTCTTTCATCAATTCCTCTCCGATTTCTCCGGTAGGCACACAAATCCTGCTTCCATATCTTAGTGACCCATCTTCATGAATGATGAATTCAGTTCGCATGTTTTTTCCTACCTTCTCTCGAATCTTTTTTCATCTTGTATCTCCAGCTTGAGCTTCTTTGATCCGATCCACCAATATGGACTGAATTCGCATATTCATGAGTGACGAGGATACCCCGGGCATGATTACCTCCGCCTCTAACTCGTTGAGGTCCTGTAGATTTCTCCAGTGAGTAGCAAGACTCAACGCCATTGGCTGGCGACTCAGAGCGTCAGGGACCGCATTTACCTTCCCTGGATAATATTGCAGGTTTATATCAAAATCTGTCATTAGTTCTAACCACCTCCTTTGCCTAATATTGAGCTCCTTTTGAGTAAAGATATGCTTCAAACTCTTTTGATCGGTATTGTAAGTCCACAGTAGCGCCCCGGCCGTCTAACAGACGCCAAATGCGGAGTAAAAACTTTTACAACTGGCGTTATCGCGTACTATCACCCGGATCTGCCATTAAACCTAAACTAACAAACTACAAACTGGGTTGGAATGTTATACCGAACGATCCGAGTCCTTCGGTCTTCAACCATCATCCCACGCTTTTTTGCGGCTGCTCTAATCTCCTGAATCTCCAGTCTTCTCGTCCAGGTGGCACCACGTCGACGGATCTTTAAACGGGCTCCCGCCTCTGAACCGAGGCAACTCGATCATCAAGTTTGCTAAAAGAGATGACCAAGATTGATGTGGAGAATGAGTAGAATAATTTGTCTCGTTACGTCCAAAGCTATGGACGAACAGTTAATAAAGTTGCCTTTTGGATCGGGTGAAATGAGAAACTGATCACATCTAATTTCTATGCACCAAAACTATCATCCTTTTTAACCAAAAAATTCCTCTTACTCTCTAAGAGGGGGCCGGCCACATATAAGTGAGGAGGGGGGTGAGTGTAGGAGTGGAAGAGGTGACCATAACAATTAGGAAGAGGATAAGTCATTTAAACACCTGGCACAAATCATTAATGGCAAACAATGAATCATAACCCTTAGTCATCATCTAATTAATGCAACAAATGAGTCACTAGCCGCCTCATCATCCTAGTCATCATCTAGATGCTTCCACACACATGACTCATCCTATGACTCACCCAACTGACGAAAAGATAAATCCGTCTTTAACCGAATGTTAAAGACGGGTGATAAAAAACTGGAAACTGGCAACTTCCAAAAGTGATCCAGAAACGAATTTCAGGATAACCCCGTAGCAGTATAAACATACCCGCTTTTGTATTACGAATGAATACAAATACAACTGAGACAAAGATATTATATCTACATAGTATAATACTCGGATCCGGCTTAAACCAAAGCCCACCAGTATTATCTGCCCGAAATATGACACGTGCGTAAATGCACGTGCATTTTCCGAACCCTGCCATAAAATCATACGACCTCTACAACGTTTCGCCTGAACTTGGGAAACTGTCTGTAGGGGGACTCTAATGACTCATCAACACACTGGCACTGGATATAACTACTAGCACGTCAGAGGTACAAGCTGTACATAACGGTTGCCTATGATTGATTGGAAGGGAAGCCGACGAGCGAACTCATCCAGAAACCCTACTGAGCCTGACAGTGACAATATCCGTACATTCCGGTCCGTTCGTCTAAGAGTATCGCATATCGAGTCTAGAGGAGTGGATAAAGTCAGACCCCTAATAACGCGATAAATCGTGTCGGCATGAAGCCCATCACCACCTAAGAAACTACTGATCCAAATCAGTAATTCTCCACTACCTCGGCCGATGATTTCTAGTGATGGCCACCCGTGCACTGTGCGACATCAACCCTCAATACCGGGAGAGACGAATCCCCGACGATCCGCTCACTGCCTTCATGTAGCTCGGGACTGTACCCAACTAAAACCTGTTTGCACGTCTCCTTTGAGCGTGGTAGGGTAGTAATCTAAGCACAGTGGGAACTCACACGAGACAAATGACGATCTCAGGTCGACAAACTAACCTGTACACATGTCACCAAGGAACTGCTATCTGACGATATATATAATACCAACTAGCATGTTCCCGGCGAGTCCTATCCGGTGTACTCAATGAGCATCTGTATACATCTTAGGTGAACCAACTGACACCAATGGCTTGTGAGACCAGCCACTGCCACTCGTCGGGGTCTCGACTGTATACACTAGTCTACTCTGGAGTATCGATGCCCTGTCTCGAAACTCCCACGACTAGGGACACTTTAAGGATGTGCTTATAGACCCCAGCTCCCACGTATATGATCGCCATCATACTGCTGGCAGTCAAGCAAGAATCCTATGAGCTCAATCAACATGCAATAGTGAACTAAAGCATGTATACGATGATAAAGACAAACCAGATAGCATACTATCATCTCGAGTAAGACAGTCATGTCGGTATAGGTCCTCCCTCAATCATTGCAATCATGTACCTGCGATCCAATAATTGACTTAGAGGGCACTATATCCAAAAATCTCCCACTTGCACTTAAGGCTATTATTGCGATGACGCATACTCATAGCCTCAGTGAGTGGATCCTTCCTGATGTTTCTTTCTGTCTCTCTTAATCTCAAGTTCGCGGAGAAAGCCATCTCCCGAATCGAGTAATACCTGTCTTAGAATATGTATGAATATATGATGGTACCTAGTTCATAAATGAACTCTAAATCCAAACTTCTTAGACTGTATTGATAACTGAACCTAATCAGTATCCAACACCATGCCTCCCACAGTATCCTCTTAGACCAACTGTCCATAATACTGTCCCTCGTCAAAGGGAAAACTATAACTCTGACAATCACTTTGTCATCCATGTCGCCTTTGAAGCCTGGAATGATAACCGTCTCCCGAAGGAGGCTGCCGTCATCAAATCCGTAGAACATGCACTTATGTTCTAAAACTGCTTCCTTATGTTTCTTCAGGATTGGATTAATATAAACTTATTGCATCTAGTGCAAAAACAACATCTGGTATGGTACTTGACATCTCACGATTGACTCAATTGCCTAAGCAAGTGATCTGTCAATCATGCACATCCCTCTCCCCTTTAGTCTATAAGATACTTTTAGAGAGGGTGACTCCATCACCTGCAGGTACACTACCATGCCAGGAATCATCTATTCTAAAATACTATTAGAATATTGTCAAAGTACCCATATTGAGAAACTACCCAAATCTAGATCTAAAACCATAGATCTAGTAACCATAATGTCAGATATTATATCCATATCCTTTGTGGAGAAACAACTGTGTGACGACCACTGTACAACCGATTGTAGTATAGGAATTTTACTTCCTACTCTGTGTATGTCATCCAAATACCAGGACATCACACCCTACAACCTTCTTAACAGATCCATCCTCTATTCTGATGAAGTCAAAGCCATGACTGTTACATCAAAAAAATAGATGATCTATCTCCACTATATTTGCTCAAGCCTATAAATAGACATAAGCTACTTGTCCACTATTCTTCCGCTGCTCCCACTGACTACAACAACCCTCTGGCAGAATAATATATACGTGTACTTCTAAAACAAGTTTAGAACGACGCTATACATATCCTCCTGCCGGGTCTCATAGTCTGGAACAACAGTAGTGTCAAGTCATGGTAAACAAGAACCTCCCTGTCACCGTCCTTGAGGCTACCGGAGTACCTCTTGGGTGTCTGAGGTTACCCACCATATCTGCGGAGTAGCTAATGGAATGTCAAACTTGATTGAATATATAGGTCCTATTAAATTTTTCGTAATCGTTTGCGGTTCTGGAATCACTTTCAGTTCTACCATTCTCCCACTACTGTTTTCTGAAAAAATCCATTTTACTAAAACTGTGGCGAGTTAAGAACAATATCACTATTGATCTTCCAGATGGTAGAAAATCAACCCTCGTTATAGCCAGGGTCAACCCACAAACTGCCATTACAGAAACGTGCCTTGAGTTATCCAGTGTCTGGTTTTAAGCATAAGCTGGACAACTCATCGTACCTTAACATCGTTAAGATATGAACCATTCTATATCCAATATAGAAACATTGGCACTTATTTAATTGGAACCAGATTCAAATCATGCAGCTGTCTCCAGTGCATATCAATTTAATGGTGAGAGACTAATCAACATTACTCAACTTAGGAATATATCCAATTATGAGTAACCTGAAAGAGAAACAAGTTTCTCAAAACCATTACTATTAACTGAATACCTATCACAAGTATCTACATCTTTGATCACTTTGAAGAATCCCAATACTTGCGACATCTGGTTCTCTACTTTATTCTTATACCCACAACTTCTCAAAACTTAGACATTGTATTTCTACGAAACACTTGTCTAAAAACTAGAGAAGTTACAAGTAAATAGAACAGAGTACGAGGACCAACCCCTTTGTCTTGATGGACACTGGACAATATACAATACTCAGTATAAGTCCGCTGAGTCGAATAACTCAAAACTTGTGCATCGTAGGTTGAAAACTGTACTTATGGTTAAGAACTACTCCGTTGTTCAATGCTCCTTACCCAATCGTCAACTGATATAGGTAAATGTCGCAGACATAATTTCAAAAAGTTATATCTCACTTTATAAAAATAAACGTACAGATATATCATTTTGAAATTGGTGCACAACAACGGATATTCAAAACCAAATACATGTCGTCCGGCAAATAACCCAGGCGACTTCCTCAAATATCACCAATTACAACGAATTCCGATATAATGAGGATGATCACCTAATTCCCAATAACTTCCTCCCACTCATTATCTGTAAAACCATACAGATGTGAGAATCATACCTGTTAAATACATACCCTGGAGTAAATATCTAATCGGGAAAACAGTTTTCCTTTAACAATGCACTGAAACATGAAAATGTTTCGTAGGGGTATCCTGGTATTCTTAGTAATGCCTCTTCCATAATCCAATTCATGACTTTAACCGTATATTTCTTTGCCTTCTCTCCAAATCCCTTTATTTGTCTTTAGTCGTTACCTTCTGTACACCATCGTTAGGCTAAATGGTTTTCTTCCTTCCCTACCGTTCGGCACCAGTCTATGGTTTGGAAGAAGACTATCCAATAAGCGTAATAGGTGTACTCTCCTAAACTAAGGAGTCCTCGCAACCTGAGAGAAGGTGATGATAAAAGACAACTGAATAAACCAATTCTATTTCTCCTGAACCTGGATCCATCCTCGAAGAAGTCCCTTCGAGTTCGTATATAACCATACGATTGATCTATCCAATGGAAGTGGATGTCCGTAGTAATACGGGGTGTTCTGAGAAATGCAAAGGGTAAAAGAAGGAGTGGCAATGACTTATGCAACTTTAGACAATCCAAAAGCCAGTATTTTAAGAAGGTTCGGTCAACTTGGTCACTGAGTCATAGTCTAGGGTCGGTCAAAGGTTGCTGCCAAAGAGAGAGAGAGAGAGGAAAGAAACACTCTGCGTGCACTCCAACCTAGATCAGAATGGTTATCAATTTATCTAATCAGGAAACCTCCCACTGTAACCTCAAATTCTCCTCCAAACCTGAAAGAAGAATTAGTCAGGATCACCCGAAGAGTAAACCAACTCATCAGTGAGAATGGATCCAACTCTCATCGCATGATAACGTGACGGAATCCACTCACGTTATCACACTCCAGAAGGTATGCGCATACTTGGCAAGTTTCAGTTTCTTTTAGAAACTCCCGATATGATTTTTAATCCCATGCTCTTATGACCTTGACGTAGGCCAACAAATCATAAGTCACATGTCAAGTTCTACCCGTCGTTGTCCTGATTAATTTAGGTCCATCGTACATGCCCTTGACGTAGGCCAACAAGGCTGTACGTCTGTCCTAAACTAATGCATCTATCTATGCAACAAATGAATACCCCAGCAGCTACCAAACATTATGCCTTGACGTAGGCCAACAAACATAGCTTGAATACTACTGACCATCCATAAGAAATGACGGAGGGTTACGGCTGGTTTTTGGCGAAAAACCTTTAACGTAATGAACTTGATCTCGTTGAAGGAACCTGATGGCTTTTTATAAAATATAGTGGAAAAGACCTTTGCTAATGAGGTCACTCCCGGTGAAGGGATCTCGGCTCTTTCCTCGTGGAATGAGGTTCAGGATATTCCAACTGAATACCGAGATGCAAAGCAACTTGTAATCGACTATAGTGAAGTAATTACCCTGACGCAAACTTCTGCCCAAGGGGTCTCTCCCGGTGAAGGGATATCAGCCCTTGCCTCGTCGAATGAGGTGCAGGTTATTCTAAACTGAATATCACTATGCAAAACAAAAGGAAACGTCTTTGTAATAACACCTTTTAAAGATGTTCCAACAACATAAATAATAGGTTTGTTTATCCTTGCATTGATAAGAATTAATGCAGTCCCATCAATTAATCACACCAGAAAAGAACGAAAAATAAAATGTACGTATATGCCATCAGCATTCGCCACTGGGTCCCGTCATCACCCGTTAGGTTACTTAACTAACGACAGAGCGGGGACTGGACTAGCACGGGTGTAAAACATATACAACATCTAATAGTATATATACTAATATACAATAATCGCTCCAGGCGTGATAATATGCAACATTACAGAAAAGTAATAAGCATCACAGAACAATACAGATAATCTGGGATCCCCGGGTTTCACAGAGCCGCTACTGAAACCCGACGTTCCCCTGGTCGTGTGGACAGCCTGTGCAATGAAACCTAGACCCCTACAGGTGCGGCAAGTTACCCGCCAAAACCTGAAGAGAGGCAGCCCCCTACAGCATAGTGAATGGACCACCCGACACTTCACGGAATCCGGTAACTTGAGCTCCCCTCCTTGGGTCAACCTGTACCCCCTACGAGTGCGACGAATAGTCTGCCAATTCTAGAGTGAGGCCCCTATGCCTCTCAAAGCCTTGAGATACGGACCCGTTGCCCTCCAGAACCTGGCTATCCGTGCACTCCATCGCGGGGTAAACCTATTACAGAAATAAAAATATGTACAACGGGTACATCGATCTCGGCCCGGTCGTGCCCCAAAAAGAATATTATACAAACAGGTAGTGATGGCAGTCCACATGTTGGACGCTCGCCCCGCAATATCAAATGTACAAATAAAATCAAATTGCACTACCATTGCACACTGCTATCCACCACGACAAATCCGCAACATCACAGCACAACACAGAACATCAACGTGAATGTCACGTTCGCAAATCCGTCTAAAAGGACTATAGCAATTAGACGCAACTTACCGCTCGAATGACATTCCCGGTCGGAGATATAACATAAGTACTGCATACTAACAAGTTTAAAATTTCGATCGACAAAACTTTCCGAAGTGGGCCCCATGTACATCTGGTGTACAATAATAAAATCTGGGCCCAAAAGAAATATTCCAAAAGCCACAATTTGCCATGTAGAACATACTGTAGAAATTTGGCTCGCTGTTCCCACAAAAGCGCGGCGGATCCGCGGCCAAACCCTGATTTGGGCCGCGGATCCGCGGCCGTTCTGTAGGATCACGTGACTAAATTTCACCAGTTTGCTTAGAAAAGACTGCACAATTTTCTGTGATGCTCAAAATAATTTTTAGACCAGATTTAAAATCGACAAAAACTTTGTACAGAAAAATAGTAGTTTTCGAAAATCCGTTCGATCGATATTTTAAACGTGTTAGCACAAGTTAGTAAAGCTTAATGGTGAGGCTCTGATACCACTGTAAGTCCACGATAGCGCCCCGGCCGTCTAACAGACGCCAAATGCGGAACAAAAACTTTTACAACTGGCGTTATCGCGTATTATCACCCGGATCTGCCATTAAAGCTAAACTAACAAACTACAAACTGGGTTGGAATGTTATACCGAACGATCCGAGTCCTTCGGTCTTCAACCATCATCCCACGCTTTATTGCGGCTGCTCTGATCTCCTGAATCTCCAGTCTTCTCGTCCAGGTGGCACCACGTCGACGGATCTTTAAACGGGCTCCCGCCTCTGAACCGAGGCAACTCGATCATCAAGTTTGCTAAAAGAGATGACCAAGATTGATGTGGAGAATGAGTAGAACACTTTGTCTCGTTACGTCCAAAGCTATGGACGAACGGTTAATGAAGTTGCCTTTTGGATCGGGTGAAATGAGAAACTGATCACATCTAATTTCTATGCACCAAAACTATCATCCCTTTTAACCAAAAAATTCCTCTTACTCTCCAAAAGGGGGCCGGCCACATATAAGTGAGGAGGGGGGTGAGTGTAGGAGTGGAAGAGGTGACCATAACAATAATGAAGAGGATGAGTCATTTAAACACCTAGCACAAATCATTAATGGCAAACAATGAATCATAACCCTTAGTCATCATCTAATTAATGCAACAAATGAGTCACTAGCCATCTCATCATCTAGATGCTTCCACACACATGACTCACCCTATGACTCACCCAACTGACGAAAAGATAAATCCGTCTTTAACCGAATGTTAAAGACGGGTGATAAAAAACTGGAAACTGGCAACTTCCAAAAGTGATCCAGAAACGAATTTCAGGATAACCCCGTAACAGTATAAACATACCCGCATTTGTATTACGACTGAATAAAAATGCAACTGAGACAAAGATATTATATCTACATAGTATAATACTCGGATCCGGCTTAAACCAAAGCCCACCAGTATTATCTGCCCGAAATATGACACGTGCGTAAACGCACGTGCATTTTCCGAACCCTGCCATAAAACCATACGGCCTCTACAACGTTTCGCCCGAACTTGTGAAACTGTCTGTGGGGGACTCTAATGACTCATCAACACACTGGCACTGGATATAACTACTAGCACGTCAGAGGTACAAGCTGTACGTAACGGTTGCCTATGTATTGATTGGAAGGAAAGCTGACGAGCGAACTCATCCAGAAACCCTACTGAGCCTGACAGTGACAATATCTGTACAGTCCGGTCCGTTCGTCTAAGAGTATCGCATATCGAGTCTAGGGGGTGGAAAAATTCAGATCCCTAATAACGCGATAAATCGTGTCTGCATGAAGCCCATCACCACCTGAGAAACTACTGATCCAAATCAGTAATTCTCCACTACCTCGGCCGAGGATTTCTAGTGATGGCCACCCGTGCACTGTGCGACATCAACCCCCAATACCGGGAGAGACGAATCCCCGACGATCCGCTCACTGCCTCCATGTAGCTCGGGACTGTACCCAACTAAAACCTGTTTGCACGTCTCCTTTGAGCGTGGTAGGGTAGTAATCTAAGCACAGTGGGAACTCACACGAGACAAATGACGATCTCAGGTCGACAAACTAACCTGTACACATGTCACCAAGGAACTGCTATCTGACGATATATATAATACCAACTAGCATGTTCCCGGCAAGTCCTATCCGGTGTACTCAATGAGCACCTGTATACATCTTAGGTGAACCAACTGACACCAATGGCTTGTGAGACCAGCCACCGCCCCTCGTCGGGGTCTCGACTGTATACACTAGTCTACTCTGGAGTATCGATGCCCTATCTCGAAACTCCAACGACTACACTTTAAGGATGTGCTTATAGACCCCAGCTCCCACGTATATGATCGCCATCATACTGCTGGCAGTCAAGCAAGAATCCTATGGGCTCAATCAACATGCAATAGTGAACTAAATCATGTATATGATGACAAAGACAAACCAGATAGAATACTATCATCTCGAGTAAGACATTCATGTCGGTATAGGTCCTCCCTCAATCATTGCAATCACGTACCTCAGATCCAATAATTGACTTAGAGGGCACTATATCCAACAGGTATAAATCTCCACCTTCTCCCCCAATAAATAATGCCTCCAGATTTTGAGTGCGAAAATAACCGCAGCGAGCTCCAAATCATGGGTTGGGTAGTTGCGTTCATGAATCTTCAGCTGTCTCGATGCATATACCACTGCATTGCTGTGTTGGTGTAACAAGCATCCCAATCCCTTTCCCGAGGCGTCGCAATGAACGTCGAAACCTCCAGTTCGGTTGAGAATAGTAAGAATGGGCGCTATAGTTAGACGAGACTTCAACTTCGAGAATGCTTTCTCATAAGCCTCAGTCCATACATATGGCACATCCTTCCGAGTCAAACAAGTCATCGGTTCCGCAATCCTAGAGAAGTTTTTAATAAACCTGCGGTAATATCTAGCAAGCCCCAAGAAACTCCTGCTCTCCATAACTGTTCCTGGTGTCAGCCATTTTTGTATAGCGATAATTTTGGCCGGATTTACCTAAATTCTATCGCCCGACACAATGTGTCCCAGGAAAGCTATTCGCTCCAACCAAAACTCGCATTTGCTGAGCTTTGCGTATAGTTGATGTTGACGCAAAGTTTCAAGCACAATGCGCAGATGCTCCGCGTGTTCCTTTCGATCCTTTGAATACACAAGGATATCGTCGATGAAGATGACGACAAGCTTGTCCAAGTATTAATAAAACACTTGGTTCATCGGATTCTTGAATACCGCCGGGGCATTGGTCATTCCAAAAGTCATTATTAGAAATTCGTAGTGCCCATACTTAGTCCGGAAAGCCGTCTTAGCAATGTCAAATGTCTTTGTTAGTGATATATGCCATAGAACCCATCATTGTATAGTACTGGATTGTATATTACATCTTGGAAGCTTAGGATATACACGGATATAATAACAGTTGTTCACCGCCAAAAACGGGGACGAACCGGGACGGATCGTCTTGCCTGAGTTTGGGGGTAGATGCTATTTGGATTTATCCATCCACCTCTCCGAAAATGCCAAGTTGATTTATGGCACCGTATATCGGAGGTTTGGACGGATGCGGCCGTTGTAGCAGACTTCGTCAGATTCCCCCTCATTTGCGAGGGTTTTTTTATTGTGGGGACGCTCTTCCCTGCAGGCGCAAGCCCCTGTAGTTAATTACATTACCGCATCGCGATAACCACTTTCACCTGCTCCGGAAGTTCACTTCGTGTCTTCTGTGTTCTTGTTTGTTCTAGTTGCCCGTGGATTGTATACGTAGACTAATTTATGCTGTCGCCTGTAGGGCGTGGATTAGTCCAAATCCGTATTTCTTAGATTTAGGGTTTTTTTATTTATGGATCGTTAATCTATTTTGAGATTAAGATCGACTTAAATGTATGTGAGCATTTGGGGACTCAATTTGTTTTTGTTAAGGATACATTAGTCTAATTTGAGACTAAGATCCACTTAACGAGGTTTCAGGATCATTTTTATTTCAGATCCAATAAAAGAGCATTTGGGCTTTATTATTTTAGTTTAAGGACGTTTCGGTCCATTATCGCCATTTTGGGGGCGAATATTAGTTTAGGGACATTTTGGTCCATTATCGCTGTTTTGGAAGCGAATATTAATTTAAGAACATTTCGGTCTATTATCGCCATTTTGGAGGCGAATATTAGTTTAGGAACTTCTCGGTTCTTTATCGCCATTTTGGAGGCGAATATTAGTTTAGGGACTTCTCGGTCCTTTGCCAGTTTAAGGACGTAGTGGTCCATTGTCAGTTTAAGGACATAGTGGTCCATTAAGTTCATCTTGCACACACGTATATTTGTTACGTGACGAAATGAACAAGGGTGATATGGAATGCACCCAGTATGGGGTGCGGCCTGATTTGAGGTTTGCACGTCGGTTTGGACGGTTTGGGATGCACTGAAGAATTGTTGGTTGTCGGGACCCACCACCTCTCTGAAGACGTTGAAGAATTACAACGACGTATATCAGAAGTGTGGAGAGATGTACCCTAAAACCAAATCCCGTATTTGAGGAAAAAGAGGGGGCTGCTGTGGATCTAAGAGTCATTAGTCATTTTTGAGACTAATATTATCTTGGGAGATATGGGATGGATATCATTTGGATATCATCAGTTGAAGGATCATTAGTCATGTTTGGGACTAAGATCAGTTTGGGGAATCATGAGCACAGGGGGGTCGGTTGATTGGAAATCGAAGAGGTTTTGACCTTGGGAAAACTTAGCCAATTTGGGCTAGTTCTGGGTCTCCATAATTACCCAACAGTGCTAAGCATTGGTATATGCAGCACTCACGTGTATCCTACGTGAGACACTGGATCAGTGTTAAGCACTGAACTCTGGAGGCGTTCACGTGTGAACACTCCAAATATGGGCGCTGCTCTTTGGGGTTTTATTCCCCCTTTTTTGTATAAGTGCTAAGTACTTGGATTTTATGGTGCTCACGTGTGAAACACGTGAGGCACCCTAAATATGGGCACTGACTTTTGGGTTTTATTCCCCATTTTTATATAAGTGCTACGTACTTAGTTAGGGCTCTCGTGGAAAACACGTGACTGCCTTACGAAGTGCCTCTTGTTTTTCTTTTAAGCACTCGCATGGTAAACACGTGAAGCAGTCTGGGCCGTTCTTGTTGTTTATTAGAGATACTCACATGGAAAACACGTGAGGTCTCATTATAGTGTTAAACACTAACGAATCCCCTGGCTTTCCTTCTGTTTTCTTACATATCTTGATCACTTATTAATGACATTTCTAGTCATTAGGATTTGGGTTTGGAAGGTCTCGGATTATTATCATCGTCTGGACTGAGGAATCAAGTTCTTATCTCGTTTTTACAAGAATCAAATTCTTTATATAGGGTTAAACCCTAGTTTTCAGAGGTATTAAATTCCCATATGTTTTTGTAAGAATTCAATTCTTTGAACCCAGTTCTTTCCCCTAGGTTTTAAATCTGCAGGACAGAATCTCCCCGATGAGAATTAAATTCTCAACTAATGGGGAGATCTGCTTCTGCAAATAACAACCAGAGAAAGAACTAGGTTCTTATATGAAGGGCTAAACCCTTAAAGAGGCAAAGAAGAGTTAGAACAATCTCTGTGTTTTTTTTCTTTTTACCTAGTGTGTTATGACGAAATAAGTCTTCACCGAGAATTAAATTCTCTTTTTTCTGTCTCTCTTTATATCTCGTCCATTTTCTCTTGTTCTTTCTCTCTCTCTCTCCTTGCGTTCTCTGTGTGTGTGAGACTTGAAGTCTCGGGTCCTTTATATGGTGGAAGCAAGTTGTTAATTGGTTTTGAGAAAATCTCACATTGAGAGATTCTAATTAATTTAATTGGTCTCAAAATTGATTTGGAAAATTTTACCCACCGTTGGATCTTTGATCTAAGGACTTCTGTTTTACAGAAGATCTTGTTCTTGTTTTTAAAAAAATTGGGGATATTCTTCCATATATAGAATAAAATTCTTTCAAGCGGTGACATTTTAATCACCATTGGATTTTTAATCCAAGGGTGCTCAGTTTAACAGAGTATAATCTTTCTCTATTTAGAAAGATATAAAAAAAAAAAATTGGATCTTTGATCCACTAACTCTTTGTTTAACAGAAAATATTTTTCCCAATAGAATTTAATTCTATGTTTAATCACCGTTGGATTCTTGATCCAACAGTTCATTAAGTAGAATTTAATTCTACGTAAGGAAGTATCCTCACGTGTTTAGCATGTGGGACTTAGTTCGGTCCCTTAGCTGTTTGGTTCTAGCGCATATACGGTTTGCATGCAGGCGCTCACATGTTAGCACGTGAGGCTTTGTTTAGCCTATTTGTTGCGCCTATATGCTTTGCATATAGGCACTCACGTGTTTAACACGTAAGGCTTTGTTTACCCTATCAGTAGTTTAGTTGCGGCGCCTATATGCTTTGTATATAGGTGCTCACGTGTTTAACACGTGAGGCATGTTTAGCCTATCAGTTGCTTAAAGGCAGTGCTCATATGTTTTGCATATAGGCGCTCACGTTTTTAACACGTGAGAGTTGAGTAGTGGGGAGTTTCCCCTTTCTTACTCTCCCCCATTTTTATGAGGGAACAAATGCCCCCTAGCATTGCTCTCACATGGTTTGCGCGTGAGTGCAACGCTGTCCACTCTTACTGCCGTTGGATTTACCTAGAGGAACGGGAAGATGAACCGCTCTCCATCATGTCTTCTAAATGCGGGGGCTTGGCCCTTGAGACGACCACTGTTCTTTCATCTCCTTCCTTGCTTATTTTCTTCGAGAATTTAATTCACTTTTTCAGAGCTTAGTTCTTTGTCCGCAGAACTCCAGAGTTAAACTCTGTAAAAACTCCTCCTCTGGTAAGGATTATGAACGGAACCCTTTTCTATTCTTGTTTTGGATTTTAAATCCATCGACAGAGCTTTGCTCTTTTTCTTGGAACGATTTATCGGAGATCCCAAAAAGACATTTTCTTTTCTGTACTAAACCCTAAGGTCTCGAGGATCGTGAATTCTCCTATGATCTTTGAGGGTCTCTGGAATTTAATTCCATCTTCTTCGTTTCTCATCGTGAGGGTTTCTGGGATTTAATCCCATCATTAAAGGAATTTAATTCCATATTACAGAACTTAGCTCTGAAAGACTCGGAGGTTTTTTGGGAAATTTATTCCCTAGCGTTCTTAAGCATACATATTTTTATTATTTTATTTTTATTTTTAGAGTTTTAATACCCTTTCCACAGATTTTAAATCTGTTGGGTATTTTAATATAACTCGTTTTTCGAGAATGTTAGGAGTTGTTTAAACTCCACTATTTATTTAATGAGAATCCTTTTGGATTCTCACAATGATTATCTAACCTCATCATTGGTGAGCCGTCATTTTGATTTTGTGGGGCATACTGGCTTTGTAGTTAGTTGTCCCCTGAAACAAGCTCAAATATATATTTTTCATTAATGGGTCCACTTCTTTTTCTAAGGTACGATGGCATCACTTCCCTACTTCCCTTTCATACGCTCAGAGGCCGCTTTCCCACAGTCGCCATCGGACGAGGAAGTTATGGCGATGATTAGGGCACATGACAAGGATAATACGAGCCTTCTCTTATGAGGGGTTTGGTACGGTCACATCATCAGGGGCCACTGTAGCTTTACCTGCGAAGTACCAACCGAACCCATCCGCTCAGTATCATTAATGGAGCGCCTGCAGACTGCTTATGCAGTGGAGGCAACTAATTGGACCCCTACAGGCCGGCTTGAACCGTCAACGACTGGGATACCCAATCAACCCCTGATGACTATTGATATTTTTGGACGCCGGATATGTCAGGGTGAAGCTCAATCCTAGGGGAAGGTGTATAAGGTAGGCGTTACCCCGCACCATCCAGTGAGCTACCTTTCTTGGACCTAATACATTCTCTCCTCCCAACGTGCACGGTTGCAGAAGGTTGAGTTATACCAAGCAGTATATGCGTCACTATTCTACTATCACGCTCCCCACGTCTGGTGGGTCAAGGCCTTCTTGAATCTATGGAATCTTCCCACAAACACGTTCTGGCTGGGGGATCGTGAAGTCTCGATCTCGCTGGAGGAGTTTCGTGAAATTTCAGGGTTGCCGATCAGGGGAGAGCATTACGAAGAATTACTGCCTCCTGATGAGTACATATTTGCCACGGTGCCAGCTATGCTGGAAGGCTTGACGACCGAGAATGCTGTTCGGCACAAGCATCCAAGTCTGATCAAAGCCTTGGGCATCTTTGAGAAACTATTCGTTGCATTAGAAGGGCAAGATGTCACTTTTGACGCTTACATCGCTTTCTTTCTTCGCGAAGATGTCTTATCCAAGAAAGATCCGAAATTCATGATAGTCGAAGATCCTTTCGAATTTGTCTTGAAGAAATTGCCGGCCAAAGAAGAGGACATACTGTAGTTTCATATTCCAAACTCGTTAGCCGTGGCTTTTGACGCGATCACTGCTCCTGGGATGGATGAAGAAACCTTCTTTGTAGGCTTTATCAGTCTTTGGATTAGCTGGCTTGCCATGCCGATGCATCGCCGCTTCATGAAATCCTCCATCTTCTACCTCGCTCATCGCATAGTTGATGGAGCGAGATTGGCTGTTGGTGTTGCGGAATTGTCACACCTATACCACGGGTTAAGCACTGCCGCTAACACTTCGAACCCAAGTATGGATACCGTGAATTTCTCCATCCACTACTTCACTTCGTGGATCGACATGCACGTGTTAGGGGCGTTTGCCGCGCACCGGAGGCCTGCTTTCTACGAGTCGTATACATTCCCACGGATTATGAGACTGGTTTATGCTTTTGCTCCTGACCCGACCTAACTAGGGGCTTTGTGAGTATTACTTAATCCGTATTCAAACTAAGGCGGGATGGTTTTTAGCGATCGAGTCCTTTCTGCTCCTGCGGGACCCGTTCAACAATTGTTTGATTTATCAAAGAATGGAGCTCCAGCTTTAAAGCCAAAAGAGATCATGCACTTATACTCAATCAGGCCAGGGTATTTGGTGTTCCGTCTTAACGACGCTACCCTCTTCATGCGGTATAATCCGCATCGCTTTGCCCAGTAGTTAGGCTACAACCAGGGCATCCCCCTCGAAGCCTTTTTAGTTGAGCCTACTCCTTCTCTAGAGGTAGCCTGTGATGTTATCCATCATTTCATGCGGTTGAACACGGGTTCTCTTTTCATGATCCCGGAGCCTGGCTATCTTCCAAGGCCCGTGGGGCCCTTCAAAGGCTGGTATCACCACCGGGTCGGTCCCATCATCGCAGAGGAAAGACGGGTCCTCTTAGAGTGTAGAGCTCCTGTTCCAGATCAAGCTGTCGTTCCCCATTGCGGCCACGGTCGGTTGTTTGCCCTCCTCTAAGGGATAGCGGCTCAGTGTTCATTCCTAAAGCCGCACAAGCTGAATCATCCCCTCGTACTGCTGGTATGTCGGTGCATACAAGAACCCAGACAGCGACTCCTGATAAAGCACCAACCGTGGCGTCCATAAAGGCAGATATCGAGGGTGATGTCGGGCAGTGCCGCGCAAAAGCGCAAAAGGGGAGGAAGCGCCCCTCTGCTGGTGTTAGCTCAGGCTCCAAAAGGAGAAAGAAATCAGTCACTGGCCTACTCGACGCTTTGCTTGAATCCGAACCCCATATCCACGATGAGCCGATATCTATGCAGGAGCCGGACAATGGTCTTCTCTTCCCTAGTTCCTCTGCCGAGGAGGCTGCTCAGTTGGCCGAGGCTTTAAAGCGTTCATAAGACGAGGCTGAAAACATCCCTTCCAGGAAAGGAAAACTTCCCGCTGTTGCATTTCATGATGTCGATCCGGCTCAAGCCATTTTACCGACGACTCCTTTGACGCTAGAGGAGGAACGTGCTTTGAAACAACAGGTGTTAGACATCTCCGAAGATGAAGATGCTTTGAAAGCGGGTAGGGATCCATTTTCGATTGAAGCCCGACGAGCGCATCTTAACAGAAAAGTGCAGCAGCTCGAACAGACCATACTTCAAGCTCCCTGGTGTGTGTGTGTGTGTGTACGTCCCTTTTGGTAATTAATTGGTACCACTTTCACCTTATCTTATCTTTACAAAAAAATTTGTAGGGCTTTCTGCAGCGGACGTAGTCGTAAGCCCAGATCGTGCATGGATGTAGATTCTACAAATATCTCCCGTGACACACCTGAGGGTGTAGAGGAGATTACTGAAACTGTTACCCCTGCCGTGGAGCTCCCGGTGACGGCTTCCATTCCTTCAGCATCCGTTCTTCCAACAGAGGTGTCCTACCGACTGTAAATCCCATGGACATCTCTAATGATGCACCGGAGGGTGTAGAAGAGATTATCGAAGACGCCATCCCCGCCTTGGAGCCTTCAGCGGTGTCTTTTGTGCCCCTATTAGAGACCGCCACGCCGGCTGTAGATTTCACGAATATCTCTAATGACGCACCTGAGGGTGTAGAGGAGGCTGCCGAAGCTGCCATCCTTCCAGTTCAGGATGAGCGAAGTATCGAAGGTAATCTTATAGACATATACATTTTGTTTAACGACCCCTCCAATATCTGAACCTTTCTCTCCCTCAGAATTGTGCGAGTTAGCTTCTTCCATCGTGGATCTTTCTCCGAAGAAAACCTTCCAGCGTTTGCTTGACATGGCGGCCCCACAAGCGATACCCCGACAAAGCATAGTCCTTTCTTCTGGCCAAGGTCGGTATTCATCTGCCCTTTTGTTTTATATTTTTATAATGGTACTGATATGCCTTTCATTTTCAACCACAGTTCTGGAAGCCGACGAAGTCGTCGAGATTCTTGATGGACCTGGGGATCACTCAAACCCGTCTTGCACGATTGTGGGTAAGTGACGCATTATCCTTGGCATTATTCTGTTCAATATATATTTGGAAAGGCAACTAACCGCACATATGTCTTCACAGCTTTGCCAGCCCTGACTCCATTAGAGTCTCGGATCTCCATGTCACCAGGCCCTTATGCCCGACGCGTGTCTGAGAGGATGGAAAAATAGAACATTTATTCCCTCGCGGCTCTCATTGAAGACCTTCGCGCTGGTACTTCTATCATTGCCGAAGAATTCGCTGCTGAAGCCAATGCTTCCCTATTTGTTCTTGCCACTTATCATGACGAGGTATTGGTGCGTACTTGGGTTGAGTACTGCTACCGAGTCGAAGCCCTCCTATATAGGATTGAATGCATATGCCTTCCCTCTGACATCTTGTCTGTAAAGGCGAGCCTAGGTGGGTGGATCAAACGATGTGCAGCTAATCTCCAGTCATGCGAGAAAAGGCTCAACCGGAAGTTTTCGGCAAGGGAGTTGGCTTCAAAGGCTTTAGGGGAAATTCAAGCCCAGGTCAATGCCAAAAC
Source organism: Agapanthus africanus (assembly GCA_030015575.1). Lineage (NCBI taxonomy): Eukaryota > Viridiplantae > Streptophyta > Magnoliopsida > Asparagales > Amaryllidaceae > Agapanthus > Agapanthus africanus. Next base: position 911,381,767 of record JASDDO010000019.1, on the reverse strand, counting down.
CACTCGTGCACACGAAATTTGGAGGGTGCTTCAAGAAGCCATTACAGAGGTGGCGGCTCTTTGTAAAGTCGTTATTTTTACACGTGAGATGGTTGAAGCCCACAAGGTTGCCGAGAAAGAGCTTGAGAGCCGATTTGCTTCATACCAGAATCAACAAAAACAGGAAGGGACTCGTCTTGCGGCACTGATAGAGCTCGAAGCAGAAGTCCAGCGAAAAAATGATGAACTTGCTGGATTATTGAGCCATCCACCAACTTAGACATTTTTGTTGCTATATATTCTCCTCTTTTTGTATTCATTTTGATCCCTGAATAAAAGTATCTTGTATTTACTTAGATTCATGAATAAAAGACATATTTCATTTCATACTAGTGCTTCTCTTTCCTTCGATGTCTTGACTTGGCGTAAAGTAGTTTATGTACTCATTTCGGAGTTTATAGTTTATTCACTCATTCCGGAGTCTCTAATTTATGGACTCATTTCGGAGTTTATAGTTTATTCACTCATTTCGGAGTCTCTAGTTTATGGACTCATTCCAGAGTTTATTTAGTTTGCATCCCTTAGGTTTATAAGCAAACTCGTCCTAACGTTATAGATAGATAACCTACATTCTTTACGATAGAGGTACATTAAGTTATGTGGTAGTAGGGCTTTGGTCCGTGGTACCGTCGCGTTGGCTGATGTATTCCTCGATATTCAGTCTTTAAGCTGTTGTTCGAGTAGTCCCGCAACTGTCGTGTCTCTGATCCCTTTGGGGGCTGGACAAAGCGTCTTCTAGTAATCTCCTTAGGCTATATGACCATCGGAAGAGCAAGCGTTAGGAATTTTCCATGTCGCTTTTTACTTGAGGTTAGGCTCAGTTTGGAGCCCCGATGAGTCATAACCACTCTGCGCTGGTGTGGGATGATCTCCGATAGTGTGCCGTCGAGACCCTAAAGCTGGGAATATGTCGTTGCTTCAATTTGATTTGGCTATTTGGAGCCTTTGTTGACATTGCGTCTGCTGTAACGAGAAGAATGTCGAGTCGGAGATGGGATTTTGTCGTCACTCCTTTTTTGTTTCGCTATTTGGAGCCTTTGTTGACGTTGTGTCGGCTGTAACGAGAAGAATGTTGAGCTGGGATTTTACCATCACTCCCTTTTTATTTTGGCTATTTGGAGCCTTTGTTGACATCGCGTCTACACCCTGATGGAATGAGGAGAAGGTACGACGAGGTAGTCTTTAGGTCGTATGTGATCCGTCAAAACTTGGAGCTAGGAATTTGTCGGAGCTACGTTTTGTTTCAACCCTGGGGTCTTTTGTTGACGTTGTGTCTGCATCCCGCTGGAGTGAGAAGGAACGCCGAGGTAGTCTTTCGGTCATATGTGAACCGTCAAGACTTGGAGTTAGGAATTTGCCATGGCTCCATTTTGTTTCGACCCTGGGGTCTTTTGTTGACGTTGCGTCTCCATCCTGCTGAAGTGAAAAGGAACGCCGGGGTAGTCTTTAGGTCATATGTGAACCGTCAAGACTTGGAGCTAGGAATTTGCTATGGCTCCTCTTTGTTTCGACCATGAGGTCTTTTGTTGACGTTACGTCTGCATCCTGCTGGAATGAGAAAGAACGCCGGGGTAGTCTTTAGGTCGTATGTGAACCGTTAAGACTTGGAGCTAGGAATTTGCCATGGCTCCATTTTGTATCAACCCTGGGGTCTTTTTGTTAGTTATATGTATGCCCCAGAGGCCATTATTGTACATATGATGTATATTATAATGGGTGCTTGGATATATATATATATATATATATATATATATATATATATAGAGAGAGAGAGAGAGAGGACTTTCTTGCTCGACATGATAGTATGCTATCTGGTTACCTTTATCTTAACATGTAGACTTATATTGTAATACTGTCTTGCTCTCACATGTTGATAAAGACCTTAGGATATGTACTTGACTACCAGGACTATGATGGATATCATACTAGTGGGGCCAGTGTAGTTCACAACTACATCCTTTAATTGTTCCTAGTCGAGAGAATATCGAGACAGGGCATCGATATTCCAGGGTAGACTAGCGTATACGCTTCTTGACCCATATGATGGGCGATGGATGATTCGACATCCATTGGTGTTTGACATCAGAGATGGTATACGGGTGCTCAGTGGAGACTGGGTACACTAAACATGACTCACCGAGGACTCCTTTGTGGTAGTATACCTATCTTCAGATAGCAGTCCTCTGGTGACACTGGTACAGGTTAGTATGTACACCCGAGATCATCATAGAGTCTTGTGCGGCTCCCACTGTGCTTTGATTTCTTCCCTACCATGCTCAAAGGAGACGTGCAAACAGGTGGATTTTGGATACAGTCCCGAGTCGTATGGAGGCAATGCGCGATAGGAGGGGTTTCGTCTCTCTCGGTATTGGGGGTTGATGTTGTGCTGTGTTCGATTGGCTATAACTGGAAGTCCCTGGCCAAGGCTGCTGCCGAGATATACTGATAAGTGTTATCAGTAGTTTATCGAACCGTTATAGGCCAAACATCGACATGACTTATCACGTTTCTGGGTTCTGACGATTTCCACCCCTAGACATGATATGCGACATATCAAACGAAGAGACCGGACTGTACGGGAGTGTTACTGATAGGCTTCATGGAGACTGTAGACAGGCTTGCTTGTTGATCTTCGTATCGCTCAATATCCGGATAGCCGTTACGTCCAGCTAGTACCGCTGATGGCTTGTAGGTGACTGATATGATCATCACCTACTCTGGCGTATTGACGAGTCTTTAGAGTCCCACACAGAAGTTCCCTGGTTCAAGCGAAACAAAGTAGGACACATATGTGATATGTGTGTGGGCCTGATTAAATACGAGTATGTGATACCGTATTGTCATCTGGCAGTCATCTGTTATCGGTTCGGTTATATGTGATATAACCAGTTTGTCGAATCAAGTATTGATTCGATAATGTGATATACAAATAAATGATATTAGTCGGTCATATATGATATAACAGGATTATTAGATCAAGTGTTAATTTAATAATGTGATATAAATTATATGTAATATAATTATATATTAACTAATATCATTAGCTCACTAATTATTCTTCATTAAATATATATTAATATATATATATATTATAATGAAGCGTGGCATTTAAATTTCTATTTTGTGAAATTAGAAATGAGGTGGAAAATGAAGCATGGTTGTAAGCATGGGATTAATTCTTGTTTATTCATTCTTGACTCACTATTCAAGCATAGCTGCAATTTTATATTGCATAATTCCATGCTTGAATGAGTGAGGGGTCAAGGCTTGGCTTTCATTCTTGCTCATTCTCAACACTTAGCCATTTTTCCCATGGTTTCTCTCTAGCTTCTTCCTCCTCCTCTTGTCATGCCTTAAGCTTCAACCCTCACATGTGATGTGAATCATGAAGCTTGAACACAGACTAGTGAGCTCTTTACATCCCCTACTTCATCATCCCACACCAATCTGGCAAATTAGTGTGGTGTGTTTCATACACTAAAGAAGTTTAGTATAGAGTTAGCTTGATTTAGAGGATCTTCAGGTGGATCGTCTTTGGCACGAACACAACGAAGGAAGCTCATTCAAAGTATCAAGATAAGCCTAGTGGAGTCGCGGGACTACTACACGGAGCAAGTGAAGAGAAGGACCGTCTACAAAGGTTGTATTCTTGTTCTCTTAATGTAAAAGTAGTTTACATTAGCTATTGTCTAAATCTATAGTTAAAGATTCTAAGTTTAGGGTTCGTTAGCGTGGCATATTTTTGAAAACGGCATGGACGATGCCTCCCGAAACCTTGCTGTCGTGCTAGGGAACCTTTACAGTTTTGTTGACGTTGCGTCTGCATCCTGCTGGAGTGAGAAGGAACGCCGGGGTAGTCTTTAGGTCGTATGTGAACCGTCAAGATTTGGAGCTAGGAATTTGCCATGGCTTCGTTTTGTTTCGACCCTAGGATCTTTTGTTGACGTTGCGTCTGCATCTTGCTGGAGTGAAAAGGAACGCCGAGGTAGTCTTTAGGTCGTATGTGAACCGTCAAGACTTGGAGCTAGAAATTTTCCATAGCTCCTTTCTGTTTGACCCTTAAGCCTTTGTAGACGTCACGTCTGCACTGAGAAGGAACGCCAGGATGATCTCTAGGTTGTAGATGTCACCATCAAGATCTGGCTCTCCCTTTTCGGAGCCTGGTGGGAAAACATGGTTCCCTTTTTCATTTGTGCCCATGGATTGTATACAGGGGTTAGTATAAACTCACCTGCAGGGCAAAGGAACTTTATTTTATTTTTATTGCCGCGACGCTCTATTTTTTCAGCTTTTCACATCGCGAAAGTCGTGATTGCCCAATCATTTCGGCTATTTCTCGCGGTGCCCAATCATTTCGGCTATTTTCTTTTTTTTTTACTCGCTACTTTTTATTGTGAGTTGCCCAAACATTTCAGCTATATCCTTTTTTTTACTCGCTATTTTTTATTGCGAGTTGCCCAAATATTTCGGCTGTTTCATATGTATATATTTTTTTCTCGCTGATTTTTATTGCGGGTTGTCACATCATTTCAGCTATTCCATATGCATTTTTTTGCGACTCGCTAATTTTTATTATCAGGAACTTGAGATCCGATACCAATCTTGGCATCAACATCGCTGCAACTGGAATATTGCCATGAGCAAATCATTATTTGCCTTGAAAGGACTTGAAGTTTGACACCTATTTAGGATCAGCATCGCTTCCACTGGAATATTTCCAGGAGCGAATCATCATGTGCCTTTGTCGATTTAAACAAATATAGCTTAGTAAACAGGGTTAGGATCTTGTCGACTAAGGCTTTTTGACTCTATGAGCCGTAAGTGTCTCACAAAGTTATTTCTCCCTATGAGTCGTGAGGATCTCGTAGGTGTAGGTTCTCCCTAAAAGTCATGAGGACTCCTAAGTGGTATTTTCTCTTGCAAGTCGTAAGGATCTTACAAGAGTGTTTTCTCCTTATAAGTCGAGAGGACTTTCAAGTGTCGTTCACCATATGGGATATTTCTTGCCGTTGGTAGAACTTGGTAAGGGAGTATTTATTCGTTTATTTATGCCCGTGGATTGTATACAAGGGTCAATACTGGACCGCTTGTAGGGCAATTTGGGGGATATGACGGCTTAAGAACAGGTTCAGATCCCTGTAGCTTAAGGCTTTTGAATCTTATGAACCGTGAGGGTCTCATAAGATGAATTCTTCTTACGAGTCGTAGGGATGCCATAAGTGTAATTTCTCCTTAGAAATCATGAGGATTCCTAAGTGTGTTGCTCCTTTGTGAGTCGTAAGGATCTCACGTAGGTATTTTTTCCTCACAAGATCGAGAGGACCTTGCAAGTGCACATGAATTTTTATTTTACGAGTTTGCGCCATATTCGGGTTTTCACAAACTCACCGGCAGACCTGCTGTTTTTACTCATGGTGCTCTTTTGGGTTTTCATCCATGGCCATTTTGCTTGCGGACACGCCGTTTTTTTGTTTTTTTTAACGAGATTGCGCCCTTCCGGGTTTTCATGAACTCGCCGGTAGCCCTGTTGTTTTTACTCACGGCGCCCTTTCGGATTTTCATCCGTGCCCATTTTCTTGTGGACATACCTTTTTTTAACCCATCTGTTTGCCAATGGGACTTAAGGGTGACTTCACCGCTGGAGTAGCTGTGTAGCCAGTGGGACGTGAGTTGCAACTTCTGCTGTTGAGACTTCGATTGAAACGCAGATCTCAAGGGTGGATATCGCCGTATTTGGGGCGATGCGCCATGTTTGAGGCGGCACACTAGTTTAAGGACATTCCGGTCCATTGTTAGTTTAAGGACATCTCGGTCCATGACCAGTTTAAGGACATAGAGATCCATTGTTACCATTTTCGAAGCAACCGATCTTCTGGATACTACTTTCAGGGTTCTGACTCAGGAAGATATTGAGCAGACACAGGCGTCGTCGTCTATCATTGATCTGAATCGTAACCCGTTAGGCGTAGTATATTTTGAAGAATCGGACATTTATTGGCCGAAAGGGTTTTTCGCCATGCATATCCATGAGCAGGTAGGCCCCACCCTGGTATACCTTGTCTATGATATATGGGCCCTCATAGTTCGGGTCGAATTTCCCCCATTTCGCATGATTGGGGATCATCGGTCTTTTGATGACTAGCACGAGTTCGCCTTGGCGGAATGTTCTCGGCCTGGTCAGTTTTTCATATGACCGCGTCATCTTTGCCTTATAAGCCTCCAGGTTCTGCTGTGCTAAATGGCGAGTTTTGTCGAGGGCGTCGAGCTCCTTAAGCCAGAGATAAGCGTTTTCTTCATCTGTCATCTCGTATCGAACCGCTACTCAAAGAGAAGGGAGTTCTATTTCTAGAGGAAGCACTGCTTCCGTTCTGAATACTAACGTGTATGGGGTCGTATTCGTGGCTGTTTTGAATGTCGTTCGGTATGCCCAGATCTTCATGTATCCTTTCGTGCTAGTCTTTTTTGTTTCCTGACATCGTTTTCTTTATAATCTTTTTCAAGTTCTTGTTGAAAGCTTCAGCTAGACCGTTAGCTCGGGGATTATAGACGGAAGAGTATCTCCAGTCTATTATATGTTGTTCTGCGAAGCGGCTGAATTTATGGCTCTTGTAGGCTGGTCTATTATCCGAGATTATCCATCGCAGAGTGCCGAACCGGTAGATGACATGTGTCTTGAAGAAATGGAGAATATTCTCCATCTTCACCTCCCTTAGTGGTACTGCTTCTGCCCACTTAGAAAAGTAGTCGACCGTTGCCAGTATGAACCGGTGTCCTTTGGATGATACTGGCTCAATGGGGCCGATTATATCGGTTCCCCGCATTTCGAACGGCCAGCTAGTTACCGTTGGATGTAGCGGATTTGGATGTTGGTGGATGAAGTCCCCATGAATTTGGCACGAGTGACACTGCTTCGCATATTCGAGGCAGTCCTGAATCATTGTGGGCCAATAATAATCCATCATTTTGATCTTCAGCTTCATCTTTGGCTCGACTTGATGAGAACCGCATGGTCCATTGTGAGTTTCTTGAATGACTCTCCTTGCTTCTTCTGGCCCTAAGCACCTTAGCCACAAACCGTCGAGCGATCTCTTGTATAAAGTATCATTGACTAAAGCGAAAGACAGAGCCCGTTTTATGAGTTGATGTCTTGACAGCATGTTTTCGGGCGTTCTATGGGATTTGAAGTAGTCTATGAAGACTTCCCTCCAATCCTTGATCTTTTCTTCGTCTTCTATCTGGAGGACTGCTTATTTGGTCGTTTCCTTTTCTTCAGATGACTATGTTAAATCCTTCGAAGGTATCCCTGCTAGCGTAAGAACTCGGCGGCTTTGCACGATGATCTTAATGTCATCGAGATCTTTGTCGGCTAATTCCTTACCCAACTTGGCCAATGCATCCGCCTTGCTATTTTCTGTACGCGGTATACTCTCCAAGATGTAGGAAGGGATTTGTTCAGCAGTTGCTGATCAGTTCTGGCTTGCATGTCTGATAGTCACCATTTACTTGGCTGACAATGAGCTGAGAGTCTCCATATATGAGGAGGTCTTTGATTCCCATGTCAACAGTGATCTCAAAACCTGTTATCAAAACTTCATATTCAGCTTCGTTGTTAGTCCTCGGCTCCATCAGGGAAAAGGCGTAACGCAGTATCCTTCCTTGCGGAGTCACGAAGATGAGATCCACCATAGCTTTGATTATAGGGTTATTATGCTTCCTCCTTTCCATGGAAGATGCTCCATCAAAGTAGAGTTCCCATTGGGCATCATTCTCTTCTTCCTTTGCGTCGAACGCATGTTCCTCCGGTAACTCACAATTTAAGGGGGAATCAGCGGGTATAGGATGCTCGGCGAGAAAGTCGGCGATGGCCTGGCCCTTCACTGCTTTGAGAGGTCGACACGTTATCGAGAATTCCATCAAGAGGAGGGCCCATTTTGCAAGCCTTCCTGTTAGTATGGCCCTCGACATCAAATATTTGAGAGGATCCACCTTTGATATGAGATGGACCTCATGTGCTAAGGCGTAGTGTCTGAGCTTCGTTATCGCGAAGATCAGCACCAAACAATGCTTTTCGATGGGGGAGTAGTCGTTTTTTGCCCCCAGGAGAACTCGACTCAAGTAGTACAGAGCTCTCTCCTTTCTCTGGTCATTCTCCTGTGCCCATAGCGCATCAAGAGAACCTTCAAGGGCCGTTGTGTATAGGATGAAGGGCCATCCTCTAATCGGGGTGGTCAGCACTGGTGGATTTTACAGGTACTGTTTAATCTCGTCTAGTGCATTCTGGCATTTTTGATCCCAGATGAATGGGGTCCCCTTCTTCATTAGATGACTGTAGGGATGACATTTTCCGGAGAGGTTGTCTATGAACCGCCGGATAAAAGCGAGCTTTCCTTGGACAGACCACAGTTGTTTGAGAGTTCTCGGCGTGGGCATTTCCGTAATCACTTTGATCTTTGATGGGTCTATTTCGATACCTCGGTGTCGTATGATGAATCCTAGGAATTTGCCCGAAGAGACTTCAAATGCACATTTTAAAGGATTCATCTTCAGATTGTATTTCCGAAGACGTTGGAACACTATGTTCAAATGTTCCCAGTGTTTCTCATGCGATTTGCTCTTCACCACAAGGTCGTTTATATAGCATTCGACAATCTTGTGTATGAGGTCATCGAAGATCTTCGTCATGGCCCTCTGATAGGTAGCGCCAGCGTTCTTCAAACCAAAAGGCATTACCCTATAGCAGAATATGCCAAACGGAGTCCGGAAGGCGGTATGCTTTTGGTTTTCAGGATGCATTTTTATTTTGTTATACCCTGAAGATCTATCCATGAAGGATAAGACCTCATGGGTAGACATGTTATCTATCATCAGCTCTGTAACTGGTACTAGGAAGTCATCCTTTGGGCAAGCTTTGTTGAGGTCCCGAAAGTCTACGCAAATGCACGCCGTCCTATTTTTCTTCATTACTGGAACAATGTTGGCAATCCAGTCAGGATATTGAAATTCTTGGATGAAGCCGGAGTCAATTAGTTTCTTGACTTCGGCGTTGATACTCATCTCGAGTTCGAGCCGCATTCTTCTTGGTGCCTGTTTAATTGGCTTGACGTCCAGTGATATACCCAGTTTATGCACCGCTATTTTTGGATCTAGTCCCGGCATCTCGGAATAGTTCCATGCGAAACAATCTTTATATTGCATAAGCACGTCCTTTAATGTGGCCACCTATTTTATAGAAAATAGCTCACTGACGAACGTGGGCCTCAGCTCGCTTTCCATCTCTAGGTCAATTTTTCTTAGGTTGTCCGTTGTGCTATGAATCCCATCTTTCAACTCTTTTGGTGCTGGTGGAAACTCTGAGATCACCTCCTCCTCGTCCTCATTTGTGAAGCACTTGAAGAAGTCGTCCATATTCTCATACTCTCCCTCCTTTGAGAGTGTTATCATGTGTCAAGTACGAGTTCGCTTCCATTCTTAATGTTGAGCTGGTCCCACCTTCGTGATATAGGTTCTCTTTGGCTCATGCTTTTGCGGTGGGGTCACCCTCCAGCTGTCGGATAAAGTGAACCTGCCCTGTTGATATTGGTCTTCGACCCGGTCTTTAAAGGTGAATCAGTCTTCAAGAGGATGTCATATTTCTCGATGATAGGAGCAATAATCCGGATGATGGACCTCATTTATCTGTCCGGGGTACCAAGGCTCCGGGAGCATCACCATTTGATGCTTCATGACAAGGTTGAATATTTTTCTTGTCTTGTTTTGAAGGAAAGAGTATTCCCGTCCTATCTTCTTCATAAAAGACGGATTCCAGCTGATTTTTTATTGAATGCGTGGCTTCTGGGATCCGCTTCGCTGTTTCTAAATGTCATTCTCATTATTCACTTTTTTTGCCCTTGTTTCGGGCTTTTATCTTGTTGCGAGAATGTACAGCAGGCTGAGGGTGAAGAGCATCATAATCCTTTCTTTCCGCAGGCTGCTGATTGAGACGCTGCGTCTTGGCCTTTTCGTAAATAGCCATTTCGCAGTTTTGATCATTCCGAACCTTTTGACCGGCTTCTCTTATTAGCTTGTCAACTTGCTCTTCAAATGACAGAATTGACGTTCTTATAGCGGGATTTTTCTTCGTTTCAACGTCACAGCTATCTGGAAAAGTATTCCTTTCTGCAGCGGAGTTATTTATAGCGCGGCAGTTGTGGAATTGCTCCCGTTTATTTGACCGAATGTATCCAAGCCCAGTCTTCTCCATCTTTCCGCTGGGCATCTTTCGATGAGTCCCGGGAACGCCCCAGATCTTGGTATAGAACTGGGCTTGTCGAACTGTTTGTTTGAAGGATATGCATTGGCACCTTAATAGCCTTTTCAATCCCTCTGCGTAATATCTGGGCAGACGGATTAGTTGAATCCTGTAAAGCGCAAGCTCGGCACCATGCCAGACTTCTTTCTCCACTTTGGTCTCGGTAGATTGATAGAAGAGGATCGCCTTTTCACCTCTTCGCCTGGGAGGGACGTAGAAAGTCTGCAGCTCTTGTACGTTGTATGTATCAAGCGCATCAAGTTCTTTGTAATGTCGTGGCAGAACCATGGTGATCTGTAAACTCTGATCAGCTCCAGTAATGGTTTGTGCTGACGTGCGAGTGGAGAATACGGTGTTGGCCTCGTCCTCAGAGTCACAGCCAAAGACTAAAATAGCAATAGATGGTCGGGCCTGTTGCATTAGGGTTGCCCCGAGTAGACTATTTCCTCATCTTCCTCAGTATCGCTCCTAAAGATCGGGATAGTGGCGACGACTTTTTGTTTATTCTCTGGATTATGACATCTTTCCGTGTCTTTGAAGTCTGGTAGGAAGTGCTTGGTATCTTCATATTTTCGGACTTCGTTTACGGAGAATGGATTTAGCTACCCCGTAACGGTGTACTCGAGGCCGTCTTTGAAATACTTCATACACTGGTGTTGTGTAGAAGGGATGACGTTGTACTCGTGTAACCATGGCCTGCCGAGTAGAGCGTTGTATCAAGTCTTGACGTCAATGACATGAAATTTGATGTCAATGACGAGCAGCCCGAAGCGTAACGTCAGTATTACGGACCCGAGCATCTGTGATGACTGTGAATCAAAACTGAAGATGGTAATTTTATCTCGGGTTAGGTGCTGAACGTTCATGCAAATCACCTTCAGCACCTTTACATTGAGGAGGTTGACATAAGACTCATTGTCGATAAGGATTTTTCCTATCTTGATATCGTGGCAGTACCCAGGGATGTATAACGGGTGGTTATGCTAGCGCGTTCCGAGGAGGAGATCCTCATCACCAAATGTGATGTCAGCTGTGTGAGCCTTTGCCAGTTCGTCCTTCATCCTTTCTCCAGCTAAGAAAGCTTGGAATTGATCAGGATCTTGCAATGCCTTAATCAAAGAATCTTGTGCTTCTTTGTGTAGGAGGAGAGTATCCAGTATGCTTAGTTGTGAATGCATTTTTCTCAGATGCGCTAGGACATTGTAATCCACCTTGTTTTTCCTAGGTGGGTCGTTAGCTGCGAGCTCTTTAATGACTCCATCATAAAAGGTGATCTCCCCAGGGACTTTTTTCCCCTTTTCTCTTTTACTCAAAACTTTATTTGCAGGTCCGAGGTTCTTCTCAGGCAGCGTGCAGTTACACAACTGAATGTTCTCGCAGTTCTTCTTCTCCTCTTCTTTTTCGGAGGAGTAGTTCTTGAAGAGAGGGCCGAGGGTCATTTCGTCCTCAGAATCGCTCCCGAAGGTAAGAACTTGGGGTTTTTCGCTTTCCCAACTGGTATCAACCATATGACAATTGCCAGTTGTTTTCTCATGCGCACTTGTCGAACTTCCTTTTTGTCGACGAGCTTCGTGTTCATCCTCTTGAAGTGTTGTTGATGGGCAACGTACCCTTGCCACCATTTCTTGAAGGCACTGCATTCCTCGGTAGGGTGGGTAACCTTCCGATGATATAGGCAGAAGTTTGGATGTATATCTGCTCCATCGTGGCACATTACCCTGGGAGTGTTTTCCATAAGAAGGGGCAGCTTCATTCCTATTGACAGGGCTTTGGCGAACCACTGTTCTACTTTGATCTTGCTCTTGTTTGTGGCAGGTGTGCTTTGGCTTGGTTGGAATACTTTACGACTCATCCTTACCGCAACAGCTTCATCCTGACGACGATGCTTAGCATTTTCGTATATGGTTGTTATGACCTATCGATTGGGTCTTCTGACAGTTCCGGGGATTTTGGCACAAATCCTACCCCCAGTTCCTCTGCGTTGTTTTCTGACGCCGAGAAAGCTTTTTCTCCATTTGACGAAGAATGAGAGACCATGTGTCAACTTGTTACATAGTCTTTGGTTTCTTCTGATGAGTTATTTTCCTCATCGTTGTCTCTCTCTTCGTTCTCAAGAATATGCTTGAGGAACTCTTCGAGGGTGACCGGTGTCCGCGCCTTCTAGTTGTACTCCGCTAGCACGTCAATGTACCTCTGTATGTCTGTGCGTTTGTTGTCATACTCGGAAGGTTGCACAGGATTCTTGGTCTTCTTCTTTTCTTTGAAGGCTTTGAAGGTTCATCTTGGGGATTTTGTCCTTTTTCGACAGTTTTCGGTACGGGACGCGGTTTCAGCATCCATTCGATGATTTCCGGTTCAAGCGGGCTCTTCCACCTGATTGCCAGACATGCTTAGAGATCCTTCAGCATTTTTTTGGTTTTAGCTGAAAAGATAACTTCCCATGGAGCTTCTTCCACAAGAGAGCATGATGTGTTAGTTATATGTATGATCTAGAGGCCATTATTGTACATGTGATGTATATTATAGTGGATGCTTGGACATATATAAGGAGGACTTTCTTGCTCGACATGATAGTATGTTATCTGGTTGCACTTTATCTTAACATGTACACTTATTGTCTCTATTACATGTTGATAAAGCCCTTAGGATGAGTTCTTGACTACTAGGATTATGATGCAGATCATACTAGTGGGGACATGGTAGTCGGTAAGTACATCCTTCAATAGTTCCTAGTTGTGGGAGTATCGAGACGGGGCATCGATATTCCAGAGTAGACTGGCGTATACGCTTCTTGACCCATATGATGGGCGATGGATGATCCCACATCCATTGGTGTTTGACATCAGAGATGGTATACGGGTGCTCAGTGGAGACTGGGTACACTGAACGGACTCGCTGAGAACTCCTAGATGGTATTATACCTATCGTCATATAGCAGTTCTCTGGTAACACCGGTATAGGTTAGTCTGTCGACCCGAGATCGCCATAGAGTCTTGTGTGTCTCCCACTGTGCTTTGATTTCCACCCTACCACGGCTCTACTGAGTCATGCAAACCGGTGGTTTTTGGGCACAGTCCCGAGTCACATGGAGGTAATGAGCGATAGGAGGGGATTCGTCTCTCCCGGTATTGATGGTTGATGTTGCACTATGCTCGATTGGCCATAACAGGAAATCCCTGGCCAGGGTTGCTGAGATTTAATGGTGAGTATTCTCAGTAGTTTCTCGAACACTTATGGACCTTGCATCGGCATGACTTATCAGGCTATTGGGGTCTGACGTTATACCACTCCCAGGCTGCGATATGCGACATATCTGAAGAAGAGACCAGACTGTACGATAGTGTTACTTGATTGGATTCGCAGGAGTATGAGCAGGCTTGCTTGTTGATCTTTTGATCGCTCAATACCCGAGTGGCTGTTATGTTTAGAAGACCGCTTGCGGCTTGTGGGTGTTTGATATGATCATCACCCACTGCCGGCGTATTGACGAGTCTTTAGAGTCCTACACAGAGATTTCCTGGTTCGTGCGAAACGAAGTAGGAACACATATGTGATATGTGCGGGACCGAGATTAATGCGCGTATGTGATACCGCATTCTATTCTTGCGATATGTGATATCGGGCGGTTATATATGATATAGCCGGGTTATCGGATCAAGTGTTGATTCGATAGATTGTTACATTTGGTTGTATGTGATATAGCCGGATTATTAAATCAAGTGTTTATTTAATAATTTAATATATAATTATATATTTGATATATTGAATTACATTAACTAATATTAGCTCACTTAAACATTTCTTTTTCTCACTTGTGTACACTTAGTATATATGTGATATATATTAATGTACATTATTTTGTGTCATGCTAGATGCCACATGCTATATGGGTGTATGGGACTCACACCATACTTATAATAATGTGAGATTTTATTTATTTAAAGTAATTCAATATTAGTTGGAAATTGTCATGCTTGGAAGCTTGGAGAAGCTTGAAGTATCTTTGACTTAGTCCACTAGTTTTGTTTTACTTGTAGATATTTATTAACCTAACCATTATTGTTAGCCATGGTTTATTCTCTACATGAGTTAGTGTATGACACTAACTCACCCATGGTTGTTATTCTCACCTCATGAGTTTCATTCTCATCTCCACTTCATCTTCTTCTTCCTCATGAAAAAGCTTACTAGTTTTTCTAAAAGTAAAGAAAATATTGTGAGAAAAATAAATCTAAAGTGAGCAAAATTCCTACTTCATCATCCTCTAATATATTAGTCATTTAGTTTAGGGTGTTTGCTTCACTATTCTACCATTAGTGAAGAGGTAGCATGAGCTTGAGTCTCCTCGACATAGATCATCTTCGGTCTCGAAGACTTCGAGCAAGCTTGTTCATTTCTTCATGTGAACCCTTACTAGAGTTTGGGTGTTCACTACTTGGAGCGAAGGGACTACTACACGGAGCTTTAGAAGTGAAGGACCGGTCTACAAAGGTTGTATTCCTCATTATGTAAAGCTGTTTGCATGCTTGATTCGTCTAAATATCTAGTTAAGATTCTAGGTTAAGCTTCTTTAGAACGGCAAATTTTTGAAATTGGCATGGACGATACCTCCCGAAACCTTGCTGCCGTGCAGAAAAACCCAATAGTGGTATCAGAGACATGCTAGAGAATTAGATGATGTTTGTTAGATTACGAAACCGAAACTACTCTAAAACCTAAAACAACGAAATCCAGTTTCTTTCGAATTTTAAATGGCCTCTAAAAAATTTTTAAGCGATTGCAGAATGTTGTATGTGATATAACATGAACACTACAGAAAATTTAGCCTCCCTCTCCGGAAAATGGCCGGCCACATTGCCCCAGAAATCGGCCTGCTCGGTTTTTATACAGAGTTTTGGGTTGAATTTCTTGTGGTGTTCCAGGCTCTGGGTTTTGGTATTTCAGGTGTTGCTTGTTTTTGCTAAATTTGCATGTGATGTTATTTTTATGCAAAGGCAATTCGGAGTGTTTCATAGTCGTAATTCTAACATCTATTCGATTTATTTAGACGGCGTTAAAAAGTTCGAACGGATATCAATAACCCAATTTTTCCCTCGCTGGAAATTTTCCAAGAGTTGGATATTTTCCGAGTTTAAAATCTTCAGAAAATCATGCAAGCGATTCTGTGGACCCTCTAAAAGAACGATACCCAAACTCGACTCTTTGGATCATGGAACCACGGTCATACCCTAGGGTTTGCCATAGTTCCGCGGTGACATGAGTGAGGCATGGGTCGGCCCTTCTACGGATGGTTCATAGGTGTTGTGGCATGTTCTGGGTACCTTTTAAACTCCGCTCAAGTGTTGAGCTCTTTGGGAAATTTTGGGTGTTTTTTTATTCGATCAAAAAGTTTAACATCGTCTAGCTATCTGTGATTGTGATACAATATTTGGTATCCACAAAATTAGTTATGTGATAACTAGTTTGAATTTTATAAATCTAGCAGTTTAGTCTCGTTTGATCGGTTGCCACGGAATTTTGATGTGGATCAAAAGTCCGTCGCAATTACGTAGTGTACGCGGATACTCGCCGGGTAACCTTACTAGATAGCCATGCCCCATAGCCCTGACCAAATGACTGTAGGAGAACCCCGTCGCCAAAAGCATCCCTTCGGGTGCTCACGGTCGCGGTGTTCCGCCTTAGTGCACTTCGTCGACGGTATCGGGGGTGCGGCCGTCTACTAAAGTTTCCGACGAGCATTCAATCAGATTATCGGGAATCTTGTTGACTTGCCCGACAGGTTATTGGAAAGTGTTTTCAATATCGAGACTAAAATGCGGGGTTTATAATTGTTAGGCATGTGATATCTAAGGAATTCATTTGGTTAGGCATGAAATCCAAAGTATGAAATACATCGGGTTTATGATGTCTAAGATGGTTGCGGATTCCAATTGTTGTAGTTTTTCACTTTCTTTTCTGCGACCGTAAGTGTAATATGTGAAGTTTTGCTGATTTTGTTGCTATATGTCAACGACAATTGGGATACGCATATTTACTTACGTTGATTACATATGATGTTATGTGTTGTTGTGATATGTTATATTGGATCGTCGTGTTTTGTATAGCCGGGTTTTTTTTATGTGAGATGAGAGTTTTTCATTTTCATTCATGTAAAAACTTGTATGTAATATTCTTTTATTGGGGCACTTCCGGGTTGAGGATGATGTCACCATTGATGTATATTATTTACTTTTCCGCATTAGGATAGACCCACGGAGGAGAGCATAAGTAACCGGGTTCTAGGGTCTAGTGGGAGACCGCTTCGAGGAGTCGAGACCGGGTCTCCTAACTCTAGAATTGGTAGGGCTGCTTGCCGCTCCCGTAGGGTTCTAGGGATGTGGGTTTGACTATTCATCGCGACCGTGGAATCCGTATTTTATACTGCCTTAACTTAAAACACGGAATTCCTAATATATCCAATATTTCATATGTGTTCTTCTACTGCTGATATTCTGTGATGTGATCACTTGTTATTCTGAGACGAATGCTTATATTATATATATATGATATATAATAAATATTGTTGTTTTCGTTTCTTCTGTGATACTTGGGAAGCATAATTAGATGGGACTTAATTAATGAGATTAATGAAATAAATAAAACCTAAAGATGCTGTAGAAACTTGTTTTAAAAACTGGTAGCTCTAGTACTTGCTTTGCATAGTGGTATTCCTTGTAGAATATCCAGCACCTTATACGATAAGGAAAGAGCCGAGATCCCTTCACCAGGAGTGACCTCTTTAACGAAACTAGTAGATGCTACAACCCACTCAGTGTTCTCTTTTGATTGCTTTTTTAGTTCATGCTTTGCATAGCGGTATTCCTTGTAGAATATCCAGCACCTCATTCGATGAGGAAAGAGCCAAGATCCTTTCACCGGGAGTGACCTCTTTAGCATAACTAGTGAAGGCCTAAAAAACACTCCTTTTCAAAATCACTCTATTCTACAACGATATCAAGTTCAAAGCGTTAAAGGTTTTCATAAAAACTATCCGCAGACCCTCCGTCATTTTAGGAAGTAGAGTACTTAGTCTTCATGCTGCGTATGTTGACTATAGCCAAGGCGTAGTGTGTGGTAGCTAAGTGATGTCTTCCTATATAGCATATGATGTGATTAATTAGGACAGTCACATGATTATGTTGACCATAGCCAAGGGTCATGTGGGTGGGTCTAATTAATCACGAAATGACGGGTAGAACTTGACTAGCACTTATGATATGTTGACCATAGCCAAGGTCATAAGTACTAGGGGTAAAAACCATTATCGGGAGTTTCAATTTGCAATGAGATTGCATACCTTATAGTTGGATCCCGATACCCGCTGCGAGTAATTGTTACTCCTGGGAGAGTTTTACATATTACAATTAGCCGATCGAGTAGGTGTCTAGAAAGGTGTTAATGGGGTTACGCCCGTGGGAAAATAAGGTTTATTTTAATTAGGTCCGTGCGAAAGCACGGGGAACCTCCCTCAAAGTACCGACACTGGCCTGGCCGAAAGATTGGCGAACTTGTACGATGTACTTAATCCTGGCTAGTCTTATCTTTTAGGGTTTGAAGGAAGATTTGATAAAAAACAGTGGAAACCATCCTGATTAGATAAATTAATAACCAATCTAATCTTGCAAGAGCGCACGCAGTGTGTTTTCTTCTTTCTCTCTCTCTCCCCTGATAGCG
The DNA here is from genome assembly GCA_030015575.1 of Agapanthus africanus. Lineage (NCBI taxonomy): Eukaryota > Viridiplantae > Streptophyta > Magnoliopsida > Asparagales > Amaryllidaceae > Agapanthus > Agapanthus africanus. The sequence continues at coordinate 911,363,727 of JASDDO010000019.1, read as the reverse complement.
ACCTTGTCATGCCTTAATCAAGATAATAATATGGATGTATTGATCGAACCTGCTTATTATTCTGTTCTGGGAAATGTTGGTTCCGTTTTTTCTTATAATTGTTATAAGTCTGAGCAGGAAATAGGGGAATATCCAGATTCCCATGCCACCCATTCGAAGAAAGTGCATGTTGATGCATCTTCTTCGGGTGTGCTCATTACCGAGAACTGTTTTTTCAGTATCCTCTACATCCTGGGTATGTGATACCAGATCAGGATCCCGCATATGTAATATGTTACATGGGCTACATAAAGGTAGAGAACTGGGAATGGGTGATATGTCTTTAAGTGTAGAGAATGGTGCAATTGTTGCAGCCAAGTCAGTTTGAAAATATCATCTTGTATTACCAAATGGTAAATACATTGATTCTGAACAAACGTTATTAGATATCGAACCTGATATACAACATTACATCATTTTCTTTATTCAGTTAAAGAATGATATAATTTTGTATTGGAGGATAATATTGTGAACATTTTCCTGAATCAAGAGTTGATTGGATTAGGCACGTTATGTAATAGCATATACGTTCTAAATCAAACCACAGTTCAAAGTATGCAGAACACACACAAGAGGAATAGTTCAGAAATGAACGAATCCTTCCTGTGGCATTGTAGACTAGGTCATATCAATGCAACATGACTAGCTAAGTTACATAAGGATGAATATTTGAATCCGTTCGATTTTCATCTTATGATACTTGCTAGTCCTGTCTCAAAGGTACAAGACCAATACTCCGTTTACTGGAAACAGAGAAAGAGTTATTGAACTCTTGGGACAGATACATGATGAAGTATATGGTCCTATGTCTACAAATGCCAAGCTTGGTTCTTCATACTTCATTATATTCACCGACGATCTCTCAAGATTCAGACATGTGTTCCTGTTAAAACGCGAGTCTAAAACTTTTGAGAAATTCAAGGAATATAAGCTTGAAGTTAAGAACCAGACGGGGAAAAGGATTAAGTCCTTCGATGTGGTCGAAAGAGGCGAATACTTTGGCATGGAGTTCGTGGATTTTCTAAACAGAGAATGGGATTCTCTCTCAGCTTACTCCTTCGTACACACCACAGCACAACGATGTATCGGGGCAGAGGTATCGCACCCTATGAGATATGGCGCACTCTATGATGAGTACTGCTGAGTTACCTGTTTTCTTTTGGTGTTATTCACTTGAGAAGCTGCATACCTATTGAAAGGGGTTCTATCCAAATCAATGCCTACCACTCTATAAGAGATATGCAATGGGATGAGACCATGTCTTAAACGAGTTAAAGATATAGGGTTGTCCGGCCTATGTTGAAAGGCAGAATCCGTACAAGCTCGAGGCAAGGTCAGTTTTGTATAAGTTTGTTAGGATATCCCAAACATTTGCGAGGGAATATCTTCTACTACTCTGAGAAGCAAAATGTGTTTTGTTTTCTTAGCATGCCACCTTTTTAGAAAAGGAATTTCTTGTGAAGAAATTTGTGGTCATGAGGTAGAATTGAAAGGAGTTCCAGCTCGACAAACTAACAGCTGAAGATTTGGTAAAACCAAAGGATTCAATAGTCTCCAACGAACCTTAGCCTCTCCGCGAATCCGGTAGGGTTCCTCATCCACATGAGAGATACTACGGTCTTCTCGGTGACAGTGGGAGCAAGGATTGCATTATGGTAGATGATGGCCCAACTAGGTTCATACAGGCCATCACAAGTGGAGATTTTGTGAAATGGCTAAATGCTATGCGATCAAAGATGGAATACATGTACACCAACAAAGTATGAATTTGAATGTTGCACCTGAAGGGATAAAACCCGTTGGGAGAAAATAGATCTTGAGAATATTTTAGGTGTAAATGGAAAAGTTGAGACTTTCAAAGCTATGCTTAAGTCCATCAGGATTACAGCAAGCATCGCGGAGTTGGAACATCTGTTTTGATATGGCAGTCAAAGAGTTTGACTTCATCAAAATGGTAGATGAACCTTGTATATATAAGAAGGTTGTAGATAGTGAGGTTATCTTATACATATTGTATGTAGATGACATACTCTTGATAGAAAATGATTTCCTTTGCTACACTCGGTCAAGCTCTTCTTATCACGAGGATTCTCCATGGAAGATCTGGATGATACTGCTACATCTTGTGGATTATGATCTATGTTGATAGATCTATATAGATGATTGGAGTATCCTAAAATCCAGGTATATTAACACCATACTAAAGGGGTTTAGTATGGAGGATTCTAAGTGTGGTGGTTCGCTCACTTACTCATGAATCACTCTCTCCAAAAGATGTCTCCTGAGACTGATTTGGAGAGAGCTCGCGTGCAAGGGATACCCTATGCTTCAGTAGTAGGCTCTATCATGTATGCGATGTTATGTACCAGACCAGATATAGCTAACCCACTAGCTGTAGTGATCAGGAATCAATCGGATCTTGGGAGAATCACTGGACAGTTATAAAGGACATTCTTAAGTACTTGAGAAGCACTAAATTAAGAGATGTTCTTGGGGTTTTGGTAATAGTGAACTCCAGTAGGAGTCTTTACCAATTCGAGCTTCCTGAGTGATAAGGTCGACTGAAAGTCAGTCACAGGCGTTGTCTTTACCCTCTGTGGAGAGACGGTATGTTGGAAGAGTTCCAAGCTAAATACCGTGGCATACTAGACGATAAAGGCTGAATACATCGCTACCAATGATGTTGCCAAAGTGGCTGTCTGGGCATTTCTTGTTCATGAGATGAACATGGTTCCTACCATTGAGCGTCCAATAACTGTTATTGAGACAACAATGGAGTTGTGGCTTTGTCCTAGGAACGCAGGTCCCATCAGCGATCCAGACATATTCTGAGGACAGTATCACCTGATCAGGGAGATGGTTGATCTCCAGAGGATCGAAGTCAGGAGAGATGACGCAAAGGAAAACACGGCGTATCCACTCACAAAGGCCTTTCCCGAGAGAGACTTCTACAGGAAGTTGAGTATGAGATACTACAACAACTGGCCCTAGTGCAAGTGGGAGATTGTTAGTTATATGTATGCCCTAGAGGCCATTATTGTACATGCGATGTATATTATAGTGGATGCTTGGACATATATAGGAAGGACTTTCTTGCTCGACATGATAGTATGCTACCTGGTTGCACTTTATCTTAACATGTACACTTATTGTCTCTCTATTACATATTGATAAAGTCCTTAGGATGAGTACTTGACTACCAGGATTATGATGCAGATCATACTAGTGGGGACATGGTAGTCGGTAAGTGCATCCTTCAATAGTTCCTAGTCGTGGGAATATCGAGACGGGGCATCGATATTCCAGAGTAGACTGGCGTATACGCTTCTTGACCCATATGATGGGCGATGGATGATCCCACATCCATTGGTGTTTGACATCAGAGATGGTATACGGGTACTCAGTGGAGACTGGGTACACTGAACGGACTCGCCGAGAACTCCTAGATGGTATTATACCTATCGTCAGATAGCAGTTCTCTGGTGACACTGGTACAAGTTAGTTTGTCGACCCGAGATCGTCATAGAGTCTTGTGTGTCTCCCACTGTGCTTTGATTTCCACCCTACCATGGCTCTACTGAGTCGTGCAAACCGGTGGTTTTTGAGCACAGTCCCGAGTCACATGGAGGCAATGAGGTGTGCACGTCGGTTTGGACGATTTAGGAATGCACTGAAGAATTGTTAGTTGTAGGGACCCGCAACCTCTCTTAAGGCATTGAAGAATTACAACGACGTATATCAAAGGTGTGGAGAGATGTACCCTAAAACCAAATCCCGAATTTGAGGAAAAAGGAGGCTGTTGTGGACCTAAGAGTCATTAGTCATTTTTGATACTAATATTATCTTAAGAGATATGAGATGAATATCATTTGGATATCATCAGTTGAAGGATCATTAGTCATGTTTGGGACTAAGATTGGGGAATCATGAGCACAGGGGGGCTCGGTTGATTGGAAATCGAAGAGGTTTTGACCTTAGGAAAACTTAGCCAATTTGGGCTAGGTCTGGGTATCCATAGTTACCCAACAGTGCTAAGCATTGGTATATGCAGCACTCACGTGTATCCCAGGTGAGACGATGGATCAGTGTTAAACACTGAACTATGGAGGCGCTCACATGTGAATACGTGAGGCACTCTAAATATGGGCGCTACTCTTTGGGGTTTTATTCCCTTTTTTTGTATAAGTGCTAAGCACTTAGTTCTTGTGGTGCTCACATGTGAAATACATGTGGCGCCCCAAATATGGGCACTTCCTTTTAGGTTTTATTACCCTTTTTATATAAGTGCTAAGCACTTGGTTATGGCTCTCGTGGAAAACACGTGACTGCATTACGAAGTGCCTCTTGTTTTTCTTTTAAGCACTCACATGGGAAACACGTGAAGTAGTCTGGGCCGTTCTTATTGTTTATTAGAGGTACTCATGTAGAAAACACATGAGGTCTCATTATAGTGTTGATTGCACGCTTTTGGCTTGTCGAGTTTTAAGGTTCTAAATTTAACCGCAATCAGGACGGCGTCGCGTGCAGCTAACCGTGATGAGTATGGGTCGTCCGCAGGGAGACAGAGCATTTCAAGTTCTTGTTTTCACGAGTTAATGCGCGTGGTGGAATGGTTCGATTCTAACCTATGTGTTTATATGCAACGTATAAATTGTTAGGATTAGATAGGTTAGTGTAAGTTAAGGAAATCCATACTTAATCCTTAGAGCCGAGCTTGACCACTAAAGCTAGAGAAATCGGTAACAACGTGGATTATGGTGCTTAAGCACGGTATTTGTGAAATCCGGCTTATTGACCCTTGTCCATCCGTTCTTATCTCTTGCTTTCGCTTCCGGCCAATCCGAACGCAACCGGTCACGGTTAGGAATCAACGATACCTTGGTAGGGTAGGGTGCCTAACGGAGCGCTTGCGTAAGGTTTGGGCGGAGTTTAATGGAAAAGATCGGGAAAAGGAAACGAGAAGAGAAATCTTAACTTACAATATCGTTTTCTTTTCTAACAACATCAATATTCACAACCATCCAAACAACAAAGAAAAAGAGCAACTAAAAGATACAAAGAAAAGAAAAAACAACATTGTAAGAAAGTAAATGGCATGGAAATAAAAGAGCATGTAAGTAAATGGCAAGAATTAAAATTGCAAGTAAGTAAAGCAAGATAGAAAAATACTAGGAACCCAAAGTGCAAAATGAAAGCTTTATTATGTCAAAGTGATACAACCTTGAGTTCAATAACTAAATCTTAAATTTGCAAGCTTAATGAAGAGGTTGCAAGATCAAGAGAAGGCAAGGAACTCAAGGGGAACTAAGCTATGTACAAGAACAAAATGAAAACAAAAGAGTATGAAGTGTAAAGAATGAGACAATGTAAGACCCTATCTCCCTTTCTCACTGGTCTGCTTTTATAGGCACAAAAGAAGAATAAACAAGCAATAAAAATAAATTGATGTGACTGCAAGGGATCGACGGAACAAAAATGGGGCCCATTGGGGCTAGGGGGCCGGCGAGCTCGGATATTAGTGGAGTATGGCCGGCCCAAAATCGAGCAAGTTGGCTCGTTTTGGTTCTGTGGTCATGTGTGCTCTCCAATATCACTCTGGTGCTGCTTGATTTTGCTATATGCACCTGGTCTTCATTTAGGGATTTGAAGGGAAATATGTAGCTTTATATCACATCACACCTTTTTAGCATTTAACACTCTTGTCCCCTCATGTGCCCAATTCATCATATCATGTGTGTCATGGGTAGCCCCATCATGGTCCATGCCAAAGAGTTGCGTGCACACTTGTATTGTGTTGGACCAAAATTGTGTGCACACATTTATTTGCAAAAACTCTTTGGATAATGATCGGTTTGCAGTTCTGGTTGCAGTGTCGGCTCACAAACGTTATATCCGTAATTTTGAATGTATTTCCAGTATTTTGTCACGGATACCTGTAATCTGTAATTACTGAGCAGACACTGGTTAATAGTACTGATATATAACAAAACCGATAATGAATGAGTGGTATTGAAATACAGTTTTCTGTGATAAACAAATACCCCCAAACTTATCTTTTGCTCGTCCCGAGCAAAACAAAATCGTAGCCTCACTTTCGCAGGGAACACGATTGCACTGAGCTCATGCGACAAGCCGTTAAACCTCTAGGTGTCCCTAGTAGGAGGTGTGTTGTCTCCTGAGGGTTTTCAGCGGATTACACCCACAAAATCCCGTCACGCTAGTTTCATAAGTTAAAGTTAATTCTACTTCTACAGTTTAGTATCTAAGTTAGAAATTCTATCATCCTAAGTTAGAAATATTCAACCCTTATATTTCACGCCTCCAATTTATTCAACCCCAGATCCTATACGTTTTTCAGTTTAAAAAGATCTCGGTCTCTCCTGAGTTTTCCTTCTAAAGTGCAGTCTTCAATCAGGGATTTTAATCATCTTTACGGAAAACATACGTCTTATTCTTTATTCCTATCTTTCCTCCAAATATCGATTGTATACCCCTACGTGTGTGTAAATTTTCACCCTTACACTTAAGAATTCAATTCAAGTTATAGTACCCTTACCCTAATGCCTAATGCTACTTCTTTTCATTAATGATGGACGGTTTTACTCGCACACCTTTCATGCGACTATTAATGCTTCTTGAGGCACTAACAGCCGATTACTGAATGTCTGAGCTTAAAGTGTAATTAGCAGTTTCCAGGTCTTGACTTTATTTATTTTTTCTTTTTTTCTTTATTTTTCTTTTTCAAGACCAGATATATTTTTCAATGATGCTCTTTTGGTGGTTAGTTTTAAATACCTTTTTTTCTTTCATACTAAGTTTTCAGGTAAGATTATTTCTAGGTAACCTCTACTATCCTAAGTTTTAAGGTGCGTGTATGTGCAGTTTGTAGGGTAAATACTTTCTAAATTTGGACTCAAGAATAGAAACTATTTTTCAGACTTATCTTTCAATAAAGCTTTCAATACTTTCCCTTCATCTCGACTTAAGTCAAGAACTGAACTCAAGATTACTTACTTCTATAAAAAAACTGTAAGGACATATACTTACCAAGGTTAAACAGAATAAGGGTTATTTTTAGGGTTTTCAATTCCTAAGCCTAGGATTTAGTTATTTCTAACGTATTAACTAAACTTTTGGAATAAAAATCTAAGTTACCCTATTAGCTAACTTGACGACAAAGTTTTTATATTTTTGTAAAAATTTTCGATTTTTATGGGTTTTAAAATAAGTATGCAAATGCAAAATATACATATGAATGCGAAGGTAGAAAGCTTACCGAGCACACCCCCAAACTTAAACTTGATAGTGCCCTCACTGTCAGGCTACAACAAGAGGGTCAAAATTGTCGGTGCTCCCATGTTTTTTATTTTATATACATAAAAGAAAAAGCAAACCAAAAATATATATACACAAAAAGGTTCCCCCCAAACTTAAGTGAAACAGTGTTTCCATTGTTTAAGCGGTGAAGTTCAGAGTCAGGGGGGAGAGAATAGTATCAATTTATACAAGGCCTTACATAGGCCAAAAGTGAGCACCAACCATTCAAAATTTTTATCGGGATAAGGCCCGGGCTGGTGAATGAATGCGGAAAGGAAAGAAATGGAGAATACACGAGACCGTATGGGGATAGAAGTGATATACGGTCCCGGTACATGATGAGAAGAATGGTGGAAGGGAAAAAGAAATGGAGTACGAACTTGAGGGTGAAAATGGAGTGAATAAATTAGTACAATTTGTAATGACCGATGCATAGCAAGCGATTGTACTAATCCATCAACCCGTTGAGAAATGGGATCAAATCCCTCAAAATTCGTGAGAAAATATGGGTAGATCGAACTTGGTAAACCAGACATAAGAAATGATGGCGATACGGTTTCTTGCGATGTCGGAACGATGGAAAGGATAGAAGGAAGTGATCGAGGAAATGTATCCGTTAAAGGTTCAGGAGAGTGTACACAGTCAATGAAAGGGACAGGATTAATTGGAAAATCCGACTCATCAAGTAAAAATGTTTCATCCTCGATACTATCCTCAAAATTCTCCTTAAAAATTAGCTCATCCATGCATTTATCATCAATATCAAGATGCATATGGAGTTCGGGAAAGACAGTCGATGACTCGGGATGATGTTCACACAGAAGTGAAAGGACATGATGAATTAGAGAGAGAAACTCATCCAAAACTGCGGGTTCATCATCCAAAATATTCCCAGCGTCGATATCCTCAATCAAGTGAAAATCAAATTTCTCAGACACCTTATCAAAAACATGGATTTTAATCAATTTAGGTTCTAGGATGGAGGTGTAGAGGTCAAAGGGATTGGGTGCGGTTTTTCTCGAAAGGGACCCTTCACAATCAGGTAAATCAAACAATATAAAGTCGCACAACTCATTAATCATTCTATCTTCAATTGTTGAATCATTTGGGACACTCGATAGACTTTCAAAACTGGAGTTGTGGGATTCAATTTACAATGGGTAGGTTTGATTTGGAAGGGTGTACTTCTCACTTTCACGACTCAAATCCGCAATCTGTGCCTCATCATACGTTGGAAAATTTAGAGCTAGTTGGAAACTAGCTACCGTGTCACTAGGTTGTATGAGGGCGGCCATGGACACATTCAAATCCATCATCTGTTTGTACGACGCTACCCAAAAGTCTTCCAATGACTGTTCCAGACTAGACATGGGTTGTGAAGGGGTTTCAGTAAAAGATTCAAAGTCGGTTGGATACTGGAAACTCCTAAATGGCTGTGTATAAGCAATGTCTAGGGAAGGTGCAACAGTTGGGTAGGATTGATAGGAATTGAATGGTTGGACAGGATGATGATCAACGTCATGATAAGAAGGTGAATGTAATTGTTGATCAAAAGAAGTTGCAGTGGTGAAAGGAGTGAAAGATCGGCTACGAGATTGTTCAATACGTTCAACAATAGACATAGGTCTTGGAGTTACAACAGGACCCTCAAAAGGGGTATCAACTAAGAAGATGGGATAGGTTGAAACAGTTGATACCAACTGGATTGCGGAGTCTAGTTGTTCGTCCTAGACGCGTCTATCCGATCTTTCAAAGAAAGTTTGGGCATAGATGGATTGTTCGAAGTTCGACCAAAGCAAGAACCGTAAGAAGTAATGTCTGGTTGTGGGTACCAATGTTCGGCAAGAGTTTTTCTGGGTGGGGTACCCATGATTTGAAGAGAAGGAGAGGAAGAAGAATGTGAAATTTTTTTATATATTTTTTTATTTTATTGTTAGTTATCAACAAAAGTATGAAATATAAACACAAAAAAGAATGTGGACAAAAACAATCACAACACAATACCACACACCAAATCGATCTAAGGTTCACCTAGGTCAACTAGACCTGCTCAAGAACCTGATTGTCGAAGTAAAACTGTGTCGAGAAACGGGCTCAACATATACTGATCATGAGGCCGGGTAAGTGCAGAGATAAGGGAAGGTTTTCCAACGCTTTCACGAAGGTCCTTAATTAGATAACCCTTTCTCTTTTGGCGGTTTCGCCGTGAACACTTTCCAAGACACCCCGTGAACGATATACCGTTAAGCGGTGTTCTAAACACAGTTAACTTCTCCTAGGGAGCGCGAAGTCTTTAAAGGCTTAAAGTCTAGTTTCTTTTAAAATTTGCGCGGGTAAACGTTTTGCTCAATTTTGTGATTTGTGGGCCACGGAAAAGGAGATGAAATCCTTTACCGTATGTTGTGGGGTTCGCTTGCCCTTAACTCCGTATTAATGGATGCAATGCACAAATCAACGAAAAGGTTATTAAAAACCTAAAAAAAAATCGATTTTTATGTTTAAGCACGGCATTGCAACAAATACGGGTTATTCAAATTTAGCGATTTCTAGCGAACTTGCAAAGAATCCTGCAAAGATATTATATTGGATACGTCGGATTTAAGAAGAAGGTGTTAGGAAAATACGTACCGATAAAGTTTCGGGTTAAGAAACCCACGTTGAAGTGAATCCAAGTAGCTTGAAAAGTTCGCTTGCGCGGGTCAAACTACCCGGATATTTGGCATTGTACTTCGCAATCACCTTAGCTTTGAATGTACATTTTGCTCCATACGATCGCAATTCGCAAATCCGTAAAACTCTGAAAATGTCGGAAAACGGATATTTAGTGCGAAAAAACGATATGAATGCCCAAATACCTGCACACATAAAATTATAAAAATCAAGCAATAAAATTGGGACAAAATTAGAACACTGGAGCATAGGGAAAAAATTTGGAGACAAAAGGGGATCTTAGGCCGGCGAGCTCGGATTTTTAGAGCAAGTCGCCGGTTTTCCCTGTGAATTAGGGCTCCAAATTTCTTCTGTGATCTCACTGTTCTACTAGTGTCTCAATGGCATTGTTTAACTTTTTAATTAGTCCAAAAATGGCAGCAGGACAAAAATCCAGAGAACAAAAAATGTTAGAATGGTTAATTTTTGTTTTGGAAATTTTTTATTTTTAGTTTGTTTTTAAGAATAGGGTTAGTTTTATAAATGATATGTACAGAGATTAACCCTAAATAATAAGAATTAAAACGTAACCGTCTTCCCGGAAACGGCGCTATTTGATTGTACGCTTTTAGCGTGTTGAGTTTTAAGGTTCTAAATTTAACCGCAATCAGGACGGTGTCGCGTGTAGCTAGCCGCGATGAGTATGGGTCGTCCGCAGGGAGACGGAGAATTTCAAGTTCTTGTTTTCACGAATTAATGCGTGTGGTCGAATGGTTCGATTCTAACCTTTGTGTTTATATGCAACGTATAAATTGTTAAGATTAAATAGGTTAGTGTAAGTTAAGAAAATCCGCACTCAATCCTTTAAGCCAAGCTCGACCACTAAAGCTAGAGCAATCGGCAACAACGTGGATTATGGTGCTTAAGCACGGTATTTGTGAAATCCGTCTTCTTGACCCTTGTCCGTCTGTTCTTGTCGCTTGCTTTCGCCTCCGGCCAATCCGAACGCAACCGGTCACGATTAGGAAATATCGATACCTTGGTAGGGTAAGATGCCTAATAGAGCGCTTGCGTAAGGTTAGGGTGGAGTTTAATGAAAAAGATCGAGAAAAGAAAACGAGAAGGGAAATCTTAACTTACAATATCGTTTTCTTTCCTAACAACATCAATATTCACAACCATTCAAACAACAAAGAAAATGACCAAATAAAAGATATAAAGAAAAGAAAAGACAACATTGCAAGAAAGTAAATGGCATGGAAATAAAAGAGCATGTAAGTAAAGGGCAAGAATTAAAATTGCAAGTAAGTAAAGAAAGATAGAAAAATACTAGGAACCCAAAGTGCAAAATGAAAGCTTTATTATGTCCAAGTGATACAACCTTGAGTTCAATAACTAAATCTTAAACTTACAAGCTCAATGAAGATGTTGCAAGATCAAGAGAAGGTAAGGAACTCAAGGGGAACTAAGTCATGTACAAGAACAAAATGAAAACAAAAGAGTATGAAGTGTAAAGAATGAGACAATGTAAGACCCCCTCTCCCTTGCTCACTGGTCTGCTTTTATAGACACAGAAAAAGAATAAACGAGCAATAAAAATAAGTTGATGTGACTGCAAGGGATCGACAGAACAAAAATGGGGCCTATTGGGGCTAGGGGAGCCGGCGAGCTCGGATATTAGTGGAGTGTGGCTGGCCCAAAATCAAGCAAGCTGGCTCGTTTTGGTTCTGTGGTCATGTGTGTTCTCCAATATCACTCTGGTGCTGCTTGATTTTGCTATATGAACCTGGTCTTCATTCAGGGATTTGGAGGGAAATATGTAGCTTTATATCACATCACACATTTTTAGCATTTAACACTCTTGTCCCCTCATGTGCCCAATTCATCATATCATGTGTTATGGGCAGCCCCACCATGGTCCATGCAAAAAAGTTGTGTGCACACTTGCATTGTGTTGGACCAAAATTGTGTGCACACATTTATTTGCAAAAACTCTTTGGATAATGATCGGTTTGCAGTTCTGGTTGCAGTGTCGGCTCACAAATGTTAATATCCGTGATTTTGAATGTATTTCCAGTATTTTATCATGGATATCCATAATTTGTAATTACTGAGCAGACACTGGTTAATAGTACCGATATATAATAAAACAGATAATGAATGAGTGGTATTGAAATGCAGTTTTCTGTGATAAACAAGTGTTAAACACTAACGATTCCCCAGGCTTTCCTTCTGTTTTCGTAGAGATCTTTATCTCTTATTAATAACATTTCTAGTCATTAGGATTTGGGTTTGAAAGGTCTCAGATTATTATCATCGTCTGGACTGAGGAATCAAGTTCTTCTCTCGTTTTTACAAGAATCAAATTCATTATATAGGGTTAAACCCTTATTTTCAGAGGAATTAATTCCTATATGTTTTTGTAAGAATTCAATTCTTTGAACTCAGTTCTTTCCCCTAGGTTTTAAATCTGCAGGACAGAATCTCCCCGATGAGAATTAAATTCTCAACTTATGGGGAGATCTGCTTCTGCAAATCTCAACCAGAAGAAGAACTGGGTTCTTATATGAAGGGCTAAACCCTTAAAGAGGCAAAGAAGAGATAGAACAATCTCTGTGTTTTTTTTTTCATTTTACCTAGTGTGTTATAACGAAATAAGTCTTCACCGAGAATTAAATTCTCTTTTTTCTGTCTCTCTTTATGTCTCGTCCCTTTTCTCTTGTTCTCTCTCTCTCTCCTTGCGTTCTCTGTGTGTGTGAGACTTGAAGTTTATGTTCCTTTATATATTGGAAGCAATTTATTAATTGGTTTTGAGAAAATCTCTCGTTGAGAGATTCTAATTGATTTAACTGGTCTCAAAATTGATTTGGGGAATTTTACCCATCATTGGATCTTTGATCCAAGGACTTCTGTTTTACAGAAGATATTGTCCTTATTTTTAACAAGATTGGGGACATTCTCCCATATATAGAATAAAATTCTATCGAGCGGTGATATTTTAATCACCGTTGGATTTTTAATCCAAGGGAGCTCAGTTTAACAGAGTATAATCTTTCTCTGTTTAGAAAGATATAAAAAAAATATTTTGGATTTTTGATCCACTAACTCTCTGTTTAACAGAAAATATTCTTCCCAATAGAATTTAATTCTATGTTTAGGATCCAACGATTCATTAAGTAGAATTTAATTCTACGTAAGAAAGTGTCCTCACATGTTTAGCATGTGGGACTTAGTTCGGCCCCTTAGCTGTTTAGTTGTAGCGCCTATATGGTTTGCATACAGGCGCTCACGTGTTAGCACATGAGGCTTTATTTTGCCTATCTGTTGTTTGATTGCAGCGCCTATATGCTTTGCATATAGGCGCTCACGTGTTTAACATGTGAGGTTTTGTTTAACCTATCAGTAGTTTAGTTGCAGCACCTATATGCTTTGCATATAGGCACTCACGTGTTTAACACGTGAGGCTTGTTTAGCCTATCAGTACTTTAGTTGCAGCGCATATATGCGTTGCATATAGGCGCTCACGTTTTTAACACATGATGCTTGTTTAGCCTATCAGTTGCTTAAAGCCGGAGCCCATATGTTTTGCATATAGGCGCTCACGTGTTTAACACGTGAGACTCGAGTAGTGGGGAGTTTCCTCCTTTCGTACTCTCCCCCTTATTTATGAAGGAACAACAGTCTTGCTCAACATGATAGTATGCTATCTGGTTTGATTCTATCTTAACATATGTATGTGTTTCTTTTAACATATTGCTAAAACATGTTGATAGATCCCTTAGGATGTTTGCCTAAATACCAGCGTTGTGATGGCAGTCACACTAATGGGGGCTGAGTAGTCTATAAACACATCCCTATACTTTTCCCTAGTTGTAGGATTATCAAGACAGGGGTAGACTGGTGTATATGCTTCTCATCCCGGTTCGGGAGATGGCCTATCCCGCAGCCATTGGTATGCGATACCGGAGATAGTATATGGGTGCTCATTCGGTTATGAGTTACACTGGATGGACTCGCTGGGGAACTGCTGGTTGGTATTATACCTATCGTCGGTTAGCAGTCCCCAGGTGACATGAATACAGGTTAGTCCGTTGATTTGACATCATTATTCGTCTCGAGTGTGTTCCCACTGTACTTATTACTACCCTACCATGGCTCAAATGAGTCTTGAAAACAGGTAGTGGTTGGGTGCAGTCCTGAAGCACTTGGAGACGGTAGTGGTTAGAAGGGGTTCGTCTCTCCCGGTATTGGGAGTTGATATCGCACTGTGTTCGGATAGCCATTACACAAAGTCCTTGGCCAGGGAAAGCGATATTTACTGGTAGGTACACCAGTAGTTTCTCAGGGTGTATTGAGCTCTACACCGACACGACTTATTGCGCTATTAGGGGTCTGACAGTCACCACTCCCTAGGCCTGATATGCGATACTCTTACACGAACAGACCGGACTGTACGGAGATTGTCACAGATAGGCTCAGTAGGAGTTCGGACAAGTTTGCTTGTCGGCCTTCTTATCGAAAGATACCTGGGTAGCCATTACGTACAGCTAGTGCCGCTGACGGACTTGTGGTTAAACCCACTGCCAGCGTACTGTCGAGTCTTTAGAGTCCCACACAGAGGGTTTCCCTGGTTCAGGCGAAACGATGTAGAGATTGTATGGTTTTACGGAAGGGTTGCGATCATATACGTGCACTAGCTGCACGGATGTTGTTCGGACGGATAATACTGGTGGGCTTTGGTTTAAACCAGATTCTAGTATTATTTATTGGATTATTATTATCTCATTGTATTCGTATTTTTGCAGTATGAATACGGGTATGTATATACAGTGAGGGCTTCTAGAAGGGGACACCTCATTATTTAGATTTATTTATTTTTGGAAAGAGATTAATGAGGTAGAAATTGGAGATATTTGTGGCATGGGGAAACATGGCTCATTTCTTTTGTTCATTGGTTTGGGTTTACTATTGAAGCATGGTTGATATTTTCTATTGGAAAATAATCCATGCTTCTTATGAGATGAGATGAGCCATTCTTCACACTATCACAAGACTTAGCTCATTTGCTCTTTTCTTTTCTCTCTCCATTTTTCCTCTCCTTCTTCCTCAAGACCCTATTCCCTCACATGAGTTGTGAACCATAGGGTCCTTTGAGATTAGCTAATCTAATTAACACTCTACATCTTCTAAGCTACCTAGTTTAGCGAACTAGATACTTTAGTTACCTCGGTTTAGAGGTTGGAGCTTGAACCATATACTCTCGGGTGGATCGTCTTTGACACGAGGAGACCGACGTTCAAGCCCGATCCGGATCTTCAAGGAGCTCAACAAGGAGAGGAGAAGAAGACCCAAAGGACAAGTAACAAGGAGGTATAAACACTATCATAAAAGTTAGAACCTCCGAGTAGAATTGCTAGTTAAGGTTTTCGTAAAGATCCTGGAGTTAAAGTCGGTGTTGCAAAGTCAAGAAAATCGTTTTTTTTTGTAAATTCAGCCACCCCACAAGTGCGTGGGGTATGCGATATCGACTTACAGTGGTATCAGAGCCTACTAAACCTTAACTATCCTGTTAGTAAGTAATTAGAACTTCGATCGACGGAAAAATACCCGAAATCGCATTTCCAATCATGCTTGCTATTTGTTTTTCAAAACTGTTCAAAAAATTATTTCAGCGACCTTAAAATTACATGCAGGCATATTTAAGAACAAGAAAAAAATTTGAGACCATAATCTCCCAACTAGACCGCGGAACCGCGGCCAAACAGGTCTTTTAGCCGTGGATCCGCGGCCGAGTTATGGCCAATTCGCTCTTAATTTTTTCTGGGGTTCAGTTACTTGGAAATATGATTTTTGGTATATTTGGTTTCCCAGATTTGTTTGTGTACTGGTTTGTGCATGGGGTAAACACGGAATGTTATTATCGATCGAAATTCTAAGCTTTTGCTAATCAGTGTTTCTGTGTTTGTATATGTGTTGCTAAACGTCTGCTAATTGCTATATGTCGATTAGTGGGGATTGCACATATCTGTATCTTCTTGATGGCTTGTATATATGAATTGGATCGTCGTGAATGAATAGCCGGGGGATATGAGAAGAGTGTTTTTTTCTTTCATTCATGTATATTTGTAATTGATGTAATATTCTTTTGCGGAGCACATCCAGGTTGAGTTTGTAGCCACCATTGTATTATTTCATTTACTTTTTCTTGCACCTAGGATAGACCCAAGGTAGGGTGCACAAACTACCGGGTTCTTGAAGTGCCGAGTGGCCAACTCATTTTATTGAAAGAGGTTGCTTTACTTCAGGAATTTGGCGGGTAGTTTGTTGCACCCGTAGGGGTCTAGAGTGGGGTTTGGCTATTCATCATCACCGTGGAATCTGTCTTTCGTTATAGGCTAAAACAAAATACGGAAATCCTAGTATATCCAATTTATTCATCTGTGTTGCTATGATCTGTGATCTGGAATGCCTATTATTGCATGAGATGAATGGATATATATATATATATATATATATATATATATATATATATATATATATATTGTATTTAATAAACGTTGCTTATGTTTTGCACCCGCGCTAGTCCAGCCCCCGCTCTGCTGTTAATTAAGTAACCTAACGGTTCATGACGGGCCCCATGGCGAATGCGGATGGCATAAGCGTACATTCTATTTTCGTTTATTTCTGTAATGATAGGATTCAAATGATGGGACCGCATTAATATTGATTAATGCAAAGAAAACAAACCAAGGTTAAATCGTTGGAACAATTTCAAAACCTCTCGGTTTTCTTAAAAACAACTTTTAAATGCGAAGTCTAAACCACTCCTTTTAAAAGCTATCACGGCTCCTTCGACTATATCAAATTCATTACGTTCATGATTTTCGCCAAAACCAACCATAACCCTCTGTCATTTCAGATGGGTATTCAGTAGTATTCAAGCTATGTATTTTGATATTCGCCAAGATATAGTAATTGGTAGCTGCTGGGTATTCATCATTAGCATAGATATATGCATTAATTTGGGACAGGCGTACAGCTATTTTAGCCTTAGTCAAGGGTTTGTACGAATGGGTTCAAATTAACCTGGACAATGACGGGTAGAACTTGACTTGCGTCTTATGATATATTGGCCTTCGTCAAGGTCATAAGCACCTGGAGAAAAAATCCACATCGATAGTTTCAAAAGAAAATGAAACTTGCTAGTTTTGCAAACCATCTGGAGTGTGATGATTTTGGTAGGATTCCTTCAAAGTTTTCACATGATGATATTTGGATCCCGATCCCATCGTGAGTTATGTTACTTCTCGGGAGAGTTTTTCACTTAACAATCAATGCTATAAACCAAGTAGGTGCCTAGAACAGTGTTAGCGGGGCTACGCTTCCAGGGAAAAGAGATTATGTAATTAAGGAACTTCACAAAAGCTTTGGAAAACCTCTCTCGAAGTACCGACACTAGCCTGGTCGAAAGGTTAAGCAAGAATTGTAAGGGTGAGATTAATCCTGACTAATTATTCTTTTATGGTTTGAAGGAGGATTCAAGAAACAGTGGGAGCCATCCTGTTTAGATAAACTAATAACCAATCTAAACTTGCAAGAGTATCATGATGAGTGTTTACTTCTCTCTCTTCTAATGGCAGCGACCAAGATGACTGGGCTTAAGTTACTGCTGGATAAAAATAAATTGACGGGGCCAAACTATAAAGATTTGCTAAGGAACGTCCAGTGGCCATTACCTATGACAAACTGGGCTAGCTCCTTACTACCAAAGCCCCCGTCGTCCCAGGTCCATATTCCACCGTCGCGGATGTTGAGATCCGTAAGACATGGAAAATAAATTGTGCAAGAGCTGTTCATCACAGAAAACTGCATTTTAATACCACTCATTCATTATCTATTTTTTGTATATATCGGTACTATTAATAGTGTCTACTCAGTAATTATAGATTACAGGTATCCGTGACACAATACTGGAAACACACTCAAAATCACGGATATAACGTTTGTGAGCCGACACTGCAACCGGAACTGCAAATCGATCGATACCCAAAGAGTTCTTTACCAAATAAATGTGTGCACACAATTTTGGTCCAACACAATGCAAGTGTGCACACAACTCTTTGGCATAGACCATGGTGGGGCTTCCTATGGCACACATGATATGATGAATTGGGCACATGGGAGGACAAGAATTATAAATGCAAAAAGTTGTGATGTGACCAAAAGCATGATGTTTCCCTCCAAATCCCTAATTGCAGACCAAGTTCATGTAGACAAATCAAGCAGCACCAATGGACTTGTCGAGAGAACACAAGACCACACAACCAACACGAGCCCATGAGCTCGGATTTGGGCCGGCGACTTGCCCAATAAAACTGAGCTCGCCGGCCCCCTTGCCCCAATGAGTCTCATTTTTGTTCTATCCATCCCTTGCTGCGTCATCCTATTTTTATTACTTGTTTAATTTTCTTTTGAGCCTATAAATACAGACCAGTGAGCAAGGGATAGGGGGTCCAAGATTTCTCATTTTCTTTACACTTCATACTCTTTTTTTTTCTTTTTCTTGTACATGGCTTAGTTCCCATTGAGTTCCTTGCCTTCTCTTGATCTTGCAACCTTTTTCATTAAGCTTGCAAATTTAAGTTTTGGTTATTGAACTCAAGATTGTATCACTTGGACATAATAAAGATCTCTTTTTGCACTTTGGGTTCCTAGTATTTATATTTCTTGCATTTACTTTCTTGCAATTTATTTACATGCCATTTACTTACTTGCTCTTTTAATTCCATGCAATTTACTTTTTTGTAATGTTGTCTTTTCTTTTCTTTGTATCTTTTCCTTTACTCTCTTTCTTTTGTTGTTTTGTTGGTTTGTGAATATGTTGTTGTTAGGAAAAAGATTGGTTGTGTAAGTTAAGGTTTTCGTTTCCCATTCTCTTTGCCCAATATTTTCCAATTGAACTCCGTCCAAACCTTATGCAAGCGCTCCGTTAGGCACCCTATCCTACCAAGATATCGGTGATCCCTAACCACGACCGGTTGCGTTCGGTTTAGCTGGAGGCGAAAGCTAAGTGACAAGAATGGATGGACAAGGGTCAATAAGCCGGATTTCACTAATACCGGGCTTAAGCACCCTAATCCATGTTGTTGCCGATTGCTCTAGCTTCATTGGTCAAGTTCGGCTCAAAGGATTGAGTACGGAATTCACTAACTTACACTAACCTATCAAATCCTAACAACTTATACTTGCATATATACACTTAGGTTAGAAACGAACATTCTGCCCCGCGCATTAACTCATGATAACAATAACGTGAAACGCATCGTCTCCCTGCGGATGACCCGTACTCATCGCGGCTAGCTGCAAAGCGATATCGTCCTGATTGAGGTTAACTTTAGAACTTTAAAACTCGACACGCCAAAAGCGTGCCAATCAAATAGCGTCGTTGCTGGGGAGACGGTAACGTTTTTATTCTTGTTATTTCGGGTTAATCTTGTTAATATCATCTAACACCATTTTTAAAACAAAACAAACTAAAAATTTCGAAACAAAAACTAACATTGCTAACATTTTTTTGTTCATTGGATTTTTGACCTGCAAGCACTCTGGATCTTAACAGAAAAGATAAGCAAGAACATTTAAACACTAGTAGAACATTGAGACAGCAGAAGAAATTTGGAGCCCTAACTCCAAGGGAAAACCGGCGACACTCCCAAATAATCCGACGCCGCCGGCCAAGTTGCTTTATTTTGCTCCAAATTTTTTTCCCTGTGCTCCAGTGTTCTGTTATTGTCCCAATTTTATTGCTTGTTTTTTTTAATTTTTAGTGTGCAGGTACTTGGGCATTCATATCGCTTTTTCGCACTAAAATCCATTTTTCTCGACATTTTCAGATTTTTGCGGATTTGCGAATTGTGATTGTGGGGAGTAAAGTGTACATTCAAGGTTAAAGTGATTAGGAAGTACAGTGCCAAAGATCCGGGTAGTTTGATCCGCGCAAGCGAACTTTCCAAGCTATTTGGATTCAATTTAACGAGGGTTTCTTAACACGAAAATTTATTGGTATGTACTTTACTAACACCTTCTTTCTCAAATCCGACGCATCCAATATAATATCTTTGCAAGATTCTTTGCAAGTTCGCTAGCAAACGCCAAAAATTGACTAATCCGTATTTGTTGCAGTGTCGTGCTTAAAAATAAAAAATCGATATTATTTTAGGTTTTTAATAACCTTTTCATTGATTTGCGCATTGCATCGATTAATACGGATTTAAGGGCAAGCGAACCCCACAACATATGGTAAAAGATTTCATCACCTTTTCCATGGCCCACAAATCACGAAATTGAGCATAACGTTTACCCATACAAATTTTAAAAGAAACTAGACTTTAAGCCTTTAAGGACTTCGCGCTCACTAGGAGAACTTAACTGTGTTTAGAACACCGCTTAACTGTATATCGTTTACAGGGTGTTTAGGAAAGTGTTCACGGCGAAACCGCCAAAAAAGAAAGGGTTATCTAATTAAGGACCTTCGCGAAAGCGTTGGAAAACCTCCCCTTATCTCTGCACTTACATTGCCTCATGATCAGTATATCTTGAGCCCATTTCTCGACACAGTTTTACTTCGACAATCAAGTTCTTGAGCAGGTCTACTTGACCTAGATAAACCCTAGACCGATTAGGTGTGCGGTATTTTGTGTCGTGGTTATTTTTTGTGTTTATATTTCATTCTTCTGATAATAACTAACAAAAAATAAATAAATAAATAAAATCACATTATTCTTCCTCTCCTTCTCTTCATATCATGAGTACCCCACCCAGAAAAACTCTTGCCGAACTTTGGTATCCACAACCAGGCATTACTTCTTACGGTTCTTGCTTTGGTTGAACTTCAAATGATCCATCCATGCCCAAACTTTCTTTGAAAGATCGAATAGACGCGTCCAGGACAAACAATTGGACTCCGCAATCCACTTTGTATCAACCGTTTCAACCCACCCTACTTTCTTACGTTGATACCCCTTTTGAGAGTCCTATTGTAACTCCGAAACCCATGTCTATTGTTGAACGTATTGAACAATCTCGTAGCCAATCTTTCACTCCTTTCACCACTTCCAATTCTTTTGATCAACAATTCCATTCACCTTCTTATTATAACATTGATCTTAACCCTGTCCAACCATTCAATTTCTATCAATCCTACCCGACTTTTACACCTTCCCTAGACATTGCTTCTGAACAGCCATTTCGGAGTTTCCAGTATCCAAACAAATTTGAATCTTTTACTAAAACCCCTTCACAACCTATGTCTAGTCTGGAATAGTTATTGGAAGATTTTAGGTAAAGTCCCAAGTCACATGGAGGCAATGAGCGATAGGAGGGGTTTTGTCTCTCCCGGTATTGGGGGTTGATGTTGCGCTATACTCGATTGGCTGTAACTAGAAGTCCCTGGCCATGGCTGCTGCCGAGATTTACTGATAAGAGTTATCGGTAGTTTCTCGAACCATTATAGGCCAGACATCGGCATGACTTATCACGTTACTGAGGTCTGACGTTTACCACCCTTGACATGATATGCGACATATCAGACAAAGAGACTGGACTATACGGTAGTGTTACCGATAGGCTTCATGGAGACTATGGGCAAGCTTGCTTGTTGATCTTCATATCGCTCAATACCCGGGTAGCCGTTATGTCCAACTAGTACCGCTGATGGCTTTTAGATGACTGATGTGATCATCACCTACTGCCAGCATATTGACGAGTCTTTAGAGTCCCACACAGAAGTTCCCTAGTTCATGTGAAATGAAGTAGGACACATATGTGATATGTGTGTGGGCCTGATTAAATACGTGTATGTGATACCGTATTGTAATCTGGCAGTTATCTGTTATCGGTTCGGTTATATGTGATATAACCAGATTGTCGAATTAAGTGTTGATTTGATAATGTGATATACAGATAAATTATATTAGTCCGTCATATGTGATATAACCGGATTATTAAATCAAGTGTTGATTTAATAATGTGATATACATTATATGTGAATTATATCTTAACTAATATCATTAGATCACTAATTATTCTTCATAATATATATATATATATATATATATATTAATATATATATATAATAATGAAGCATGGCATAAAATTCTATTTTTTGAAAATAGAAATGAGGTGGAAAATGATAGCATGGTTGCAAGTATGGGATTTATATTTGTTTATTCATCCTGACTCACTATTCAAGCATGGTTGCAATTTTATATTGCAAAATTTCATGTTTAAATGAGTGGGGGTCAAGGGTTACCATTCATTCTTGAGCTCATTCTCAACACTTAGCCATTTTCTTGCTTTGCTCCCATGGTTTCTCTCTAGCTTCTTCTTCTTTCTCAATTGCTATAGTTCAAACTTCAACCCTCAAATGTGATGTGAACCATGAAGCTTGAACACAAACTTGTGAGCTTTTAACATCCCCTACTTCACCATCCTACGCTTGACTAGCGATCGAGTGTACCGTATTTACTACGCTAAAGAGTTTAGTGTAGAGGTAGCTTGAGTTGGAGGGACTCCGCGTGGATCATCTTCGGCACGAAGGTCGTCGGGGGAAGTTCGTCCAAAGCCTCAAGTGGAGGCTAGTGGAGTCGCGGGACGACTACATGGAGTATGTGAAGTGAAGGACTCGATCTACGTTGGTATAACCTCCTTCCCTTCTTGATGGTTTTATAGTAAACCCTAATATTCTAGCAAAGATCTTGTATAGTCTAACTTAGCACCTAATAAAAATTTAAATTTGGCATGCTTGATACTACTAAAACCTCATGGTAGTGCTAGGGTCAACTTTCACTAACTAGCTAACATATAACCATCCTCACTCTTAAATAAAGAATTAAAACAAAAGAAAAACTCTTGTTCTTTAATTAAAACCCTTCACATTACAAATTAAAATCCATGTTTAAAAAGAAATGAAATACTTATCATAATACTTTAAATACAATTATCTTATTATAAAATCTCATGTCATGTTAAAACAATTAAATTATCATTTTTATGATATCACACATTTTTCTCCATTTTTACCAAAATAATTACATTTTTACGGATATAAATCCGATACCAAATCATATGCGATACCATTTTTGTAAACTCGTTATATTCATATTTTAAATTATAAATTAATATTTATAATTTTCCAAAATGTTACAATATCCCCTTCTTAATGTTGGAGATAGTGCCCTCAGAGTCAATTATTGGATCACAGGCACGTGATTGCAATGATTGAGAGAGGACCTATTCCGGTAGGACAGTCTTACTCAAAATGATAGTATGCTATCTGGTTTACCTTTATCATCGTGTACTACTTTAGGTGACCTGACAGGTCACTATTGCACGTTGATAGAGCCCCTAGGATTCTTGCTTGACTGCCAGCAGTATGAGGGCGATCATATACGTGGGAGCTGGTAGTCTATAAGCACATCCTTAAAAGGTCCCTAGTCGTGGGAGTTTCGAGACAGGGCATCGATACTCCAGAGTAGACTAGTGTATACAGTCGAGACCCCGACGAGGGGCGGTGGCCGGTCTCACAAGCCACTGGTGTCAGTTGGTTCACCTAAGATGTATACAGGTGCTCATTGGGTTATGAGTACACCGGACAGGACTCGCCGGGAACATGCTAGTTGGTCTTATACCTGACGTCAAATAGCAGTTCCCTGGTGACATGTGTACGGGTTAGTTCATCGACCTGAGGATCGTCATTTGTCTCGTGTGAGTTCCCACTATACTTTGATTACTACCCTACCACGCTCAAAGGAGACGTGCAAATAGGTTTTAGTTGGGTACAGTCCCGAGCCACATGGAGGCAGTGAGCGGATCTGCAGGGGTTCGTCTCTCTCGGTATTGGGGGTGAGGTTGCGCTGTGTCTAGGAGAGCCATTACACGAAGTCCTTGGCCAAGGCAGGAGATTTATTGGTAGGTATTCCAGTAGTATCTCAGGGTGTTCTGGGCTACACTCCGACACGACTTGTACCGCTTTTGGGGGTCTGACTTTTACCAACCCCCTAGGCCCGCCATGCGATGCTCATAGACGAATGGACCGGACTGTACGGATATTGTCACTGACAGGCTCAGTAGGGTGTCAGGATGAGTTCGCTCATCGACGTCCCTTTTGGTCAATAGCTGGTAGCCCGTCATGTATGGCTAATACCTCTGACGTGCTAGTGGTTAAATCCACAGCCATAGTATTGACGAGTCTTTAGAGTCCCCCATATACAGTTACTCAAGTTTCGGGCGAAACGCTGTAGAGGCCGTATGGAGATATGGCAGGGTTCGATCAGATACGTGCGGTATTGCACGGATCAGGATCGGACGGTTAGTACTAGAGGCCGTATGGATATATGACAGGGTTCGATCAGATACGTGCGGTATTGCACGGATCAGGATCGGACGGATAATACTAGCAGGCTTTGGTTTAAGCGGGATGCTAGTATTGTACTGTGTAGATTTTGTCTCATCGCATTTGCATTTCGGTTGGAATACAAATGCGGGTATGTATATACAGTAGCGGGGTTTTCCTGTAATTTATTACGGGATCAGTTTTTTGGAGTTGCCAGTTTGTTTTCCGTTCAGCCATATTTCTTTGTATCTTTCATTGGCTGAAGATTGGTGGAGGAGGGCTTATTTGCATTTGTGCAAATAAGCATTTTGGAGGGTTGTCTTTGCACATTGTAGTGTCATGATGGTTGCACCATCTCTTGACTTTCTTGACTCCATGATTGCTTGACTTTGGATGTGATGATGGTTGTTTTGGAGTGAGGGTTTGTTATGTGATGATTATTTCTCATGATAACCTTTTTCTCTCTCCTTGATTATTGGCTAACACTCATTCCTTTGTTACTCTCTCACTCTCCTCTCATTCCATCCCCAAGCCAAGGCCGGCCATGTATAGGGGCTGTCCCAAAAATTTGGGTGGGGATTTTTGTTCATTTGTATTGCACAAAATCCATTTAGCTCCATCTCCAAAACTTCATTCCTCCACCATCTCAAAAGGCAACTTCCATAAACCCCAAAATGAGACATGAGTTCTACACACATTCTACAGCAAACCTTGGGCACGTCGGCTCGCCAACTTCGTGCCCGAGTTGCCTCGGTCCAGAGGTGGGAGCCCGTAAAAGAAGCAGGCGACGTGGTGCCCTTCCGGCGACTTGGTGGAGACCGGAGATTCCGCGGGGAGATCGGGACGACGACGAGAAGACCGAAGGACACGGATCGCTCGGTATATCTCTCTACCCCCTCTCTAGATAACTAGGACTAGATTAATGGCACGATCCGGGTATATAGTGCGCGGTGGTGCCGGTTTGAAAAGTTAAAGTAAATCACCGCTTCCGCATTCCGGCGTCGGATTGACGGCCGGGGCGCCGCCGTGCACTTACACTTAAAGAAATTTGGTCCCCGAATTTAAATTAAACCCCCATCTTAAAATATTTTTCTCAATCCAATCAACTCAATTCAGAACAATTTGCCGGGGTCCAAATTTTAAAACATATAGTCCGCTTAATATGATAGAACTCTTAAATCCCGCACGAGCTAAGATGTAACATAACGCAACCGTATGCGTGAAAACTCAAAAAGATATATAAAACTCACATAACTGTAATTCTAGCGGTTGCTATGAGAATTACACCAGTTATGATACAAAATTCCAATTACGAAACCATTATATATATCAAGTATACATTCCTTGCCACAGTTGTAGTGCAATATACGGTAGCACACGACCAAGCGAAAATATAGAAATCAAATCTATAAGATATCCTATCAATTGCAAAGCATGAAAACGAAATCAACCCTAACGGTTTTGCACGAAAATCCAAACCACATGCCATGGGTGTGCATGAAAACAAAATTAGCGCCAAGTGCAACAGGTGTGCACGAAACAATATCCATTGCATCAACTGTGCATGGAGCAAATATCAAGTGTGGCTAAAGTGCACAAAATCAACCTCAAGTGTATCGGGGTGCAAAAAACAAATCTCAAGTGTATCGAGGTGCACAAAACAAATCTCAAGTACATCGGGGTGAACAAAACAAATCTCAAGTGTATCAGAGTGCACAAAATAAATCTCAAGTGCATCGGGGTGCACAAAATCATACCGAGTATACCTAGAGTGTGTGTGTGTGTGTGTGTATAATCTCTTAATCATGTGCAACTGATATGCACGAAAATATCATTCTAGTGCATCTAGTGTGCACAACACTCCAATCGAGTGCAGTCACCCCGCACGGAAATCTCAAACAAGTGGACCTGGTATGCACAAAACATCAATCAAAGTGCAATCACCGTGCACTGAAACCTCAAACAAGTGCACCTGGTGGGCACAAAACGTTTGTGTGACCTTCAAATCCTCAGAATACATATGTCAAAATAACGGACGTCGAGTTGTCCTATCTTCAATATTAAAAATGAAATATTTGGATCATAAAAACGCAAATCGAAACAACTGACATCGAAATATATCTTCTTCAATGTTGAAAGGTGTCTACACACCCCGGAACCAGCATACAAGGACTACCACTTGCCTTCTGCCATGGTCTAGCTTTCTCTGTCTCTCAATTCTTGTCCTTTCTGTGGATCACTAACGCAATGGCCTCTTATACCTTCGACCGGTAAGGAGCAACGACACAATCATTCTCATGCTGATACTTCTCAAGACACTTCCTTGCTAAGCAGTCCAGTTCTCGCAATGCAACATGTCGACGACGGCGATCTCTAACCTCTGCGTGCGCGCCAAACAACTGACCCTATGTCCAATCTTACTTTTTTTTATAGTATCCAGGAATGAACCTGTCAAGTCTCCTGCCAATCTCATCTATCAAAAATGTTCAGAACTAGTACTCATTACTGAATCCACTTCCATTTTTAAACAACTGCAATCTCCTCAAGATTTTCCTCTGAAAGTGTGGTTGTACATGACTCTGTATACATCAACTCCAGTATAGAAGGGGAAGAACCACTGCGCTTTGAAGTTTCGCACCAATCTCATGTTCCATTATTTTCCAATATCGGTCAAATAAGGAGAGTATCGCGATAGTCATGCGAATTGCAAATCTTCGTCATGATCAAGCCCAGAGTCTTAAAAAACTCGAAATATGAATCTGGCATCTCTGACACTCTGTGGAAGAATCTGGCTTGGCTCACCTTCGCGAACTGGTTCCAATTCGTCGGACAATACGATTACTCTCGAGCGACTTACATCAGGTTTGAGTAGAACCCATCAAAAGAAACTAATCAACTTCACCGATCTCGCATCGGAGCGCCACAACGGATTAAATATCCTAGCCATCACTCATTTGAATGACTTCGAATCCTATGATCCATCTATACTCGTAAACATCAGCCACCTTTAACTTCAAGAATTCTGGAAGAAACACCTCGACAATCTCAGCAACGATTGGTACCTCTGTCTGAACAGTAGGCAACACCACGATCTTCGGAGTGGTGTAAACATCAAGCCTCTAAGTCGGGCTGGTCTCCAAAAATGACCCGACCCACTGGTGCGGATCCTGAAGAAACTCACTTCAACATTAGAAACCCGATCATATAAGGATAAATAACATGTCCCTATGTCACCGGAATGTCACCATGTTCAGTCCTCGTCCCAGACAAGTCTGTCCTGACCGTGTCTCTAATCGCAGCCCTCTCGGCTTGCGTAAGCATGGTGACCGAAACAATCAACAGGTATCGATAAGGATAGATCAACAGAACGGATAAAAGACAAAGATCTGAAGATATATATCCTAAGGTAACTTAAGCGGAGTATCATATCATAAATATGCCGCGGAACATATGATCATCTTACTTTGTACCTACTCCATCAACAAAGATCATCCTATATAATGAAAGTTCGGGTATAAGACCCCCAAAGTCAAGTCTAAGTCCTATAAAGTCAAGCCTAGGTAACAAAAGTGTATGCCTAGACTCCATATAGTCAAACCTAGACTTGAACAAAGGTTAAACCAAACGCTCTGGTACCAACTTTGTCACAACTCGAATGTGGCACGTGACCGGCACTTAAATCACGTGACATCTAAAGACGTCGACGCGGTCCAAGTAATCCGAAACCCGGAATCTAAATCCTTTTTGAAAACATTGCAGGTGAGGTTTAAAATAGTCATCATATGGGATCAGTTCAAAAATAAACATTTAAGTCTAACTAAGTATGTTTGAAAAAGCATCAATGACGTTTTGAAATTCGACAGCACCTCCTTTGTAAATTTTGAATAAAACCTGATACAACATAATAATAAAAACAGTATCCAAATGAGCTAGCTTCCATGCCTAACTGGCGGAGCAACCAAGCAACAATATACGACGCCCAACGGCGAAGAAAAGAAAAGTGAAACAAACCAACAAGTATAAAAGAGTCGACTCCAACGAGTGCGACGCCCACAACACACAAACTCTAAGTCTCACTTCTAAGTCCATAATATACAAGTTCTAAGTCGATGGAGTTTCACTAGATACAAGAATATATAAATATACAAGTGTGGGTACGAACAACAGTAGCCCACCCATCAAAGCAATCACCGAGAAGAAGGGTGTGCCGCAATCCTCCGATAATCCGAGCGGTATAACCTGCAAGAAACTGTGGCACAACGGGGTGAGTTGCCAACTCAGTGAATAAAAGTACATCACAATTTAGAAATTGAAATGCACAACGATACCTAGGTCATAAGTATAGTACTATTATATCCTGTACTAATATATAAAGGTTATGCATAAGTATCATAAATGAAATACTATCCATCACCTCAACCAAAATAGAATATATCATATGCTAATGACCGGTATCTAAGTATGAACCCAAAGGTAGCCGAAAATATATGTGTAAAACCTCTTCTTTAAAATAGTCGCGGATAGCTATGTCACGGCATAAAAGCAGACGTGATAGTATGAAGTGTAATAGGTATCTTATTTAAGATATACGCCTTGCTGTTTTAGCAAAGAGTGATAAGAGGTTTGCGGTTTAAAAGATCCTTGTGTCATTCTAGACATGTCAAAATAATGAGACTATAGCTCGTTTTAGGATTCCTTTTTATATGCACCAACTGGTAAAATGGTATTTAGGTACTATCCCCCGGATCAGTCCTGATCGGCTAAAATAACGCAAAACATAACTGTATACCTCGTATGATAGCAACATATCAATATATGGATGTCCAGCATCGACACTCGAAATTATAAATCCCTCGTGTCCATCACCGACACGCAAATGCTCAAATCTCTCGTGTCCATCGCCGACACGCAAATGCAGATATCGTCGACACTATCTCAACAAATGATCGCCCCTCGATATCCCTGGCCCCGGTCAGTATCCCCTGGATATCCGCCGTGCTCAACTCTAGCTCCGGCCAGTATCCCCTGGATATCTGTCGTGCTCATATCCAGCTCCGGTATCGAGTGTCCTCGCTAGGCTCCCCGCCTCTAATGCGGCTTTCCTGCCCCTCGGTCTCGACCGGGTCCACCATGTATCCGTCTGTTTACTCCCCCCACTCAGCCCGGATAAGTAGCAAGTCTGTAACCGTATATCTCCCTCACTCGGTTCGGAATAAAAACAATCAGAAAACATCAAGCTCATGGTAGACGTCAACTCATCGTATCCAGAAATATCAAGTAAAGAATACAGATACTTGTATATATCATTCTGATGATATATTATATATATACATATATAACAGTGTCCCATACCACTGATATATATCATCGAAAGTAAAACATCATGAAAACTTATAAGAATCGAATACGAATACCCATGGTACTGGTATTCGCAAAACTCAACAGATAATAAAGGTACAGTATGTAAATAAAGTCATGTATACAACAACCGTAACAGTTCTACCATGTCATGGCAATACGAATGATGTGTAGTGTAGCATATGCGTCTGTGCTCATGCAGCATAGCAATCTTTAGTATTTGTGCAACTGTTCTATAAGTATATTCATATAACGGAAACGTATATCATCGATACGTGTATCGCGAACATGTAAAGTAATTCTAAGCGTTTAGCGTAAATATTAAATATAACTACTTGCTATGAGCTATACCGTTATTTTTGGAAATGGAACTAAACGTTGGTTTTGAAATAAGGAAGCTGCCTTAAGTTAAAAATAGATATTCATTTGGAAATTAGTATTGCATCCTTGTCATTTATAAATTAAAAGGGAAACGAATCGTTAGTTTTTAAAAGAGTATAGCTCACTCGAATATAACTTTCTAAATTAGAATAATTCATGATTACACAAATCTATAAGAAACTTGGCCATAATCGGCACACTATCCACATTATCACAAGTACGGCATGATCCCTCGTACAATATCCACATTATCTCAAAATCCATATCATACGGATCTATCGTCACGTACGTATCACCAAAACCATGTATAAAACTATATGCACATGAAAACATGCTAGATGAGAAATAATATTAAAACTCTTAACTAAATTATCAATAACAACTAACTAGATTGCATAACTATCCTAGTAAATGGTTGCGGGGGTGCTATACGCCATCCACCCGACTTCCCCCATAGATGTAAATCTACTCACCAACTTGTCGAGCTCGTTGAATCTATGATTGCTATGTCCGTCATTTCCATCTCGGAAACCTTCGAGATCGTACCTATAATCGTAGTTAAATCATATCGATGTAAATATCAAATCAAAAACCAAAACAACGAGTTAGGCACCCGATGGTTAGAATCTACAGCTTACTTACTCCAAAAGCGACAAGATATTCCTGTTCTCAATGGACGAACGTCAACAATTTAGTGATGGCATAGAAATACGAAAAACTGTATCGAAATGTCGGAAACTTTAACAAAACCCTTACTAGAATACTTCCAGATTTCACTGTATGAATATAGGGACATATCAAACAATACTGTAGATCATTAAATAACCAAATACACCTACAGAACAAAATACAATGCAAAATCCCATAAGGGACCCGGCGACGCCGGTCAAAAGGGGATTTTCGCCGGATGAAGTAGGGAGTTTGGGGCTCGGGCTTTAGGTATACTCTCATAGTGGTCTCATAATACTATGGTCTTGTTAGTTTTTCTGTTGGTTATACCTAGTGGTTCCAGATTCAATATTTGTACCAAAAATATCATAAGTATTCTAATTTCGGATATTTGCCTATAGAAAACAGATTTTGAACAAAATGATACATGCAAGGAGGAGGGAATTATACCTATGAAGAGGGTACACAAAGAAATCCAGCTCAAGGATTGTATGGTGGAAGCTCCTAGGTGTTGTATTGGCTCAAGGTTTAAGATGTGAACAACTTTAATGAAGGGATCAAGGTTTCTTCTTTGGAGAAGATGAACACTTGGGAATTTTCAGTTTGGAGCTTGAAAAAGCTATGTTGTGTTCAGTTTGGAATAACCAAAAGAATTGCTAAGTATTGTGATAAGATAAGGTGGGAGGTGTCATGGTGGAAGGAGGACATGTAAAGTGAGAAGAAGGAGGTGGAGGGAGGAGAACATGGGTGAGGGTGTGTTGGTATGAGAGTTTAACTTACTAGCTAACATATAACCATCCTCACTCTTAAACAAAGAATTAAAACAAAAGAAAATCTCTTTTTCTTTAATTAAAACCCTTCACATTACAAATCTAAATCCATGTTTAAAAAGAAATGAAATACTTATCATAATACTTTAAATACAATTATCTTATTATAAAATCTCATGTCATGTTAAAACAATTAAATTATCATTTTTATGATATCACACTTTTTCTCCATTTTTACCAAAATAATTATATTTTTGCGGATATAAATCCGATACTAAAATTCATATGCAATATCATTTTTTGTAAATTCGTTATATTCATATTTTAAATTATAAATTAATATATATAATTTTCCAAAATGTTACACATGCACACCTCAACACAACGGTGTATCGGAAAGGCAGAACCGCACCCTATTAGATATGGTATGTTCCATGATGAGCAACGCTGAGTTACCGCGATCCTTCTAAGGTTATGCACTGGAATCTGCTGCATATCTTTTGAACAAGGTTCCTACTAAGTCAGTGCCTACCACACCATATGAAATGTGGAGTGGGAAGAAACTCTATCTTAAGTATCTAATGAGGATGTCCAGCTTTTGTCAAAAAGCAGCATGCGGACAAGTTTGAGGCACGCTTAGTACTGTGTAACTTTGTGGGACACCCAAAGAACTCCAAAGGGTATCTTTTCTATTACGTGGAGGAACAAAAGGTCTTTGTTTCTCGGCATGCCCACTTTTTGGAAACTCAATTTCTTGAAAAAGAAATAAGTGGGAGCGCAATAGAACTGGAAGAAATTCCAGAACCACAAATTATTACTGAAAGCGTGGTGGAACCAGAAGTTTCGTAAAAGACCATGGAAGAACAAAAGGTCTCATCTAAAGCGGCCGGATGCAATGTGGACCAAAATGGAATCCATATACGCCAACAAAGTATGGACTTTAGACATTGCATCAGAAGGGGTAAAACCCGTAGGCTGCAAATGGATCTTCAGAAAAAATATTGGTGCAAATGGACATGTTGAAACCTGTAAGGCTAGACTTGTTGCAAAAGGTTTTCGTAAAAGACCTGGTTTGGACTATGATGAAACCTTTTCTCCAGTGGCTATGCTTAAATCCATTCGGATCTTTCTTGCCATTGTTGTCTTCCAAGATTATGAAATTTGGAAGATGGACGTAAAGACCGCTTTTCTGAATGGAAATTTAGAAGAGTGTGTTTATATGAATCAGCCAGAGGGTTTCATAGAGAGTGGGAGCAGCGAAAGAGTGTGCAAGTTTCTTAAGTCCATTTATGGATTAAAACAGGTATCGCGGAGTTGGAACATCTGTTTTGATGAGAAGGTTAGAGAATTCGATTTTTTCAAAAATCCAGATGAACCATACATTTATAGTAAGATTGTAGCTAGAACTGTGGTATTCCTCGTCTTGTACGTGGATGACATTCTCCTGATAGGAAATAGTATTCCTATGCTACAATCAGTCAAAGGATTCTTGTTATAAAAGTTCTCCATGAAAGACCTGGATGATGCCTCCTACATTCTGGGGATCTAGATCTATCATGATAGATCTAAAAAGATGTTGGGACTTTCACAGTCCGGATACATCAACACCATACTGAAAAGATTTACTATGGAAGATTCCAAGCGTGGTAATCTACCGGCTTGTCACGGGATTACCCTCTCCAAAGAGATGTCTCCCAAGACTGATTTGGAAAGGGATCGCATGAGTATTATACCCTATGTTTCTGCGGTAGGCTCTATAATATATGCAATATTGTGTACCGGACCAGATGTTGCATACACACTGAGCGTGGTAAGTAGGTATTAGTCAAACCCTTGGTAGAAGCACTGGATAGAAGTTAAGAACATTCTCAAGTACCTGAGAAGGACTGAGGAGATGTTCCTGGTGTACGGCAGTAAAGACCTCCAGATCGAGGCCTTCGCTGACTCCAGCTTCCAGAGTGACAAGGATGACTCCAAGTCCATATTAGGTTATGTCTTTACCCTCAATGGAGGGGCGGTCTGTTGGAAGAGCTCCAAGAAGGACACCGTTGCTGACTCGACGATGGAAGTGGAGTATATCGCTGCACGTGACACCGCGAAAGAAGCAGTCTCGATGAGGAAGTTCATAACAGAACTTCAGGTGGTTCCATCCATTGTTGATCTAATACCTTTGTATTGTGACAACAACGAGGTTATATCTTTAGCGAAGGGACAAAGGTCCCATCAGAAGTCCAGACATATCTTGAGGCGGTATCACCTGACCAGGTAGATTGTGGATCGCCGGGAGATCGAGGTGCGGAGAGTAGATACAAAGAACAACACTGCAGATCCATTCACAAAGGTCATCCCTCAGACACAGTTCGAGAGGCTATCGAGATGATAGGTCTGCGATATGCCAATACATGGCCTTAGTGCAAGTGGGAGATTGTTAGTGATATATGCCCTAGAGGCCATTATTGTATCATACTGGGTTGTATATTACATATTGGAAGCTTAGGATATTCGCAGTTATAATAACAGTCTTGCTCAAAATGGTAGTATACTACTTGGTTTGAGTCTACCTCAATATGTGCATGTGTTTCTTTTAACATATCACTTATACATATTGGTAGAGCTTTTAGGATCTTTGCTTGACTACCAGCGTTGTAATGGCAGTCACATTAGTGGGGGGCTGGGTAGTCTATAAGCACATCCTTATACAGGTCCCTAATCGTAGGATTATCGAGACGGGGCATCGATACTTCAGAGTAGACTAGTGTATACGCTTCTCATCCCAGTAGGGAAGATGGTTTGTCCCACAACCATTAGTACGTCATACTGGAGATAGTATACAGGTGCTCATTGAGTTATGAGTTACACTGGACGGACTCGTAGGGAACTGCTAGTTGGTATAAACAAGCGTTATGAGTTACGAGGAGATCGACGTTCAAGCGCGATTCGGATCTTCGAGGAGCTTAACAAGGAGAGGAGGAGAAGACCCGAAGGACAGGTAACAAGGAGGTATAAACACTATCATAGTAGTTAGAACCTCTGAGTAGAATTGCTGGTTATGGTTTTCGTAAAGATCCTGGAGTTAAAGTCGGTGTTGCAAAGTCAAGAAAATCATTTTTTTATAAATTCCGCCTCCCCACAAGTGCGTGGGGTGTGCGACATCGACTTACAGTCTTGACTTTGAGTTGATGATAACCCATCCCCAGATCTAGTTTCGAGAACACTCGAGACCCTTCCAACTGATCGAACAGATTGTCTATCCTCGCCAGAGGGTACTTGTTCTTGATAGTGACCTTATTTAGCTCCCGATAATCTATACATATCTGCTTGGTTCCATCCTTCTTAGGTACCAAAAGAACTGGATCATTCCAAAGTGACATTCTCGGTCTAATAAATCCCTTATTAAAGTGGTCCTCAATT
Organism: Agapanthus africanus; assembly: GCA_030015575.1. Taxonomy (NCBI): domain Eukaryota; kingdom Viridiplantae; phylum Streptophyta; class Magnoliopsida; order Asparagales; family Amaryllidaceae; genus Agapanthus; species Agapanthus africanus. Next base: position 911,328,741 of record JASDDO010000019.1, on the reverse strand, counting down.
TGCATTCGAAGCTCGGTCAAGTCCGCTGGCCCAATTCAATATGGTGCTCGTAAGATTGGTTGTGTGCCTGCCATCAAGTCTATTGCGAATTCGATCGATCTGGTGGTAACCCAGACACCTCGGCGAACACATCTTTGAACTTTCGAACCACCATCGGCATATCTTCCTCCTCATGTAAGGTATATAACCTCTCCTCCTTCCTCGGTAGAGATTTATAAGTTGCTGGATCTAAGGATCGACTCCCGCTCTCGAATAAGAACATTTGACGGTCAAGAATCTCGAACACTACCCTCCTTTGATGGTAGTCGATGGTAGCGTAAAATGTACTCAACCAGTCCATGCCCAAAACTATGTCGAAATCAGGCATATCTATCACCATGAAGTTGGCGTAGAAACCTCGACCGCAGATCACCACGGTACATAGGTCGTACCCCGTAGTGGACTTGATCACATTGTTTCCTATGTTGACGTTCCATTCAGTGACGAGGGGTGCCACTGGAATGGAATTGGTTGTCGCAAACTTTTGTGCCATAAAGCGGTATGATGCGCCGGAATCAAAAAGTGTAAGGGCGGGTGTAGAGGATACTAGAAGGACACCTATGTTTTAAAAGTAAGGGTATGAGTTGTAAGTCGATGCCGTGCACCCCACGTGTTCGCGGGGAGGCGGAATTTGCAAAAAAATGATTTTTACGGGCTTCGCAACACCTACTAGAACCAAGGATCGACCATAAACCCTAGCTAGCAAACTACATGAGGTTTAACTACTCGGAAAGAATGTTATACCTCATGATAGAAGTCCTTCGGGTCTTCTCCACTGTCCTTCTCATCATCGTAGGCTCCGAGGATCGATCCGGATTGTAGCTTCCTCGTCGGCTTCCACGAGTCAAAGACGATCCACCCGAGAGTCTATAGTCCGAGCTCCAATCTCAAATCCGAGGTAACTAGGGAAAGTAGATTGCTAAACTAGATGGCCTAGGTGATGTAGACAGTGAAGATGGATTTATTTTTCTCTTGGAACCCTAATTTACTCAACTCATGAGACCTTAAGGGTTGTTGTTGAGAGGAAGAAGAAGAGAGTTAACTTGAGGAAAGAGAAATGGTTTTTGATAATGTTAATAGAAAATTGAGATGGCTCACTTGATATGACTACAAGAATGGCTAGAAAATATCTCACCCAAAAATATCTAGTGTCACAAAAATATCTCACAAGAAATATCTAAGTCAAAGAGTCAAACCAAGCCAAGTGGTCAAACCAAGTCAAGTAGTCAAAACAAGTAGCCATGCCACAATTATCATTTACAAAAAATAACAAATACTTTCCTCCACCTCATAATTATTTTAATCAAGTCAATGGTCAAAACCCTAATGAGGTGTCTCTTTCTATGCCTCTCTCATCCGTATATACTTACCCGCATTCGTGTTCCGAGAAACACGAATATAAAGAGACGAAACCGATCCATCAATATAATACTAGGATCCGGCTTAAACCAAAGCCCACTAATATTATCTGCCCGAACATCATACGCGCACAAGTGCATGTACGTGATCGAAGCCTGCCGTAAAACCATACGGCCTCTACATTTTTCGCCCGATGCAGGGAAACTCTCTGTGTGGGACTCTAAAGACTCGACAGTACGCTAGCAGTGGATTTAACCACAAGCCGCAAGCGGTACTAGCTGCACGTAACAGCTACCCAGGTATCTGTCGATAAGAAGGCCAATGAGAAAACCCATCTGAACTCCTACTGAGCCTGAATGTGACAATCTCTGTACAGTCCGGTCTGTTCCTCTAAGAGTATCGCATATCGGGCCTAGGGGAGGTAATCGTCAGACCCTTAATAGCGCAATAAGTCATGCCAGAGTGTAGCCCAAAACACCCTGAGAAACTACTGGAATACCTACCAGTAAATCTCGCTTGCTCTGGCCAGGGACTTTGTGTAATGGCTCTCCGAACACAGCACGATATCAACCCCTAATACCGTGAGAGACGAATCATATTTAACCGCCACTGCCTCCAAGTGTTTCGGAACTGCATCCAACTACTACATGTTTGCACGACTCCTTTGAGCCGTGGTAGGGTAGTAATCAAAGTACAGTGGGAACACACTCGAGGCGAAGTAGCAGTGTCAAGTCGACGGACTAAGCTGTACTCATGTCACCTGGGAACTGCTACCCGACGATAGGTATAATACCATCTAACAGTTCCCGACGAGTCCTGTCCAGTGTACTCGTAACCTAACGAGCACCTGCATACTATCTCCAGTACGACATACTAATGGCTGTAGGACAGACTATATCCCCTGCTGGGATGAGAAGCGTATACACTAGTCTACTCCGGAGTATCGATGCCCCGTCTAGATAATCCTACGACTATGGACCTGTATAAGGATGCGCTTGTAGATTACCCAGCCCCCACTAGTGTGACTGCCATCACAACGCTGGTAATCAAGCAAAGATCCTAAGGGCTCTACTAATATGTATAAGTGATATGCTAAAAGAAACACATGCGCATATTGAAGTAGAAACTAACCAAGTAGCATACTACCATTTTGAGCAAGACTGTCAATACAACTGTGAATATCCCAAGCTTCCATTAAGTAATATACAAACCAGTATGATACAATAATGGCCTCTAAGGCATACATCACTAACATGAGTGAGCCTAACTATACGTGGATAACAAAAATAGCGGTGATACTGGAAGCAAAATAGACAAAAAAGGAATGGATACATGTAATGACTTCCCCCGTGACCTCAGCCTCCTTGGCTGTCATAGTATAGGCCTGGCGCTTGGGACCATTTCGCTGAGCTTGCTGAAAAACATACTTTTGCGAAGGCAAGGGTGGTCCTCTAGCTGTTGCACCTTGTCCGGTCGGCTTATCAGTGGGAAGTGATCGGTTTCCCTGTTGTGGTGCCCCATTATTGACTGGCTTGTTGACAGAGCCTAGTGGTCCTCTTTTCTGAGGACAGTTCCCTATAGCATGATCTGGAGACCCACAAATTATAAAGAGTTTGTTCAAAATACTGCAGTCCCTCATGTGATATCTAACTTTGGTACAGTGGTTGCATATGACGGTTGGTTTTCTTAGGACAATTGGACCTGCTGACCTCTTGAATTGTTGTCTTCCATTGAATTTGGAAGACGGTCCTCTTGAAATTTAATTTGCCGGTCGTTTCATTCCAGATGAACGATCGCTCTTCTTGATCCTTTTCTCCATATCCTCATAATTACAAGCGGCCTCCAGAATCGCATCATAAGTAGGGAGAGCGGTACAGGACATGGCCAATTGTGTCCTAAGATCCAACCCCTATCGGAATGTTTTACCATACAGTTCAGAGGTGGCCACAAGATGGAGAGCAAAACAGCTAAGCAAAGCATATTCCGCCGCATATTGGTCTACAGTAATCTCCCACGTAGACCCCTGTTGGAACTGAACGAACTTCCGTTCCATATCCATATGTGCTACTGCTGGAAAGTACTGAGTATCGAAACACGCCTTGAAGGTTTCCTAAGTGATAAGCTCCGCCAGTCTACTTTCCTCAGCTTCCCACCATATTCGGGCATTGTCTGTGAGTTGCAACTTGGAAATGCTAACCCACGCATCTTTTGGGACCTGAGCAGCCCCAAGGTCGTTGACAGTTCCCCGAAGCCATTCCTCAGTTTCTAATGGAGTCCCTTTCCCAGCAAAAGTCTTCGGATGCAATAATCGGAATTGTTTAACTGCCACGCATCCTTGGGGAGTTGGGAAGAATGCCTTCTCCAATAGCTCAGCTTGTTGTTACCTACTTTCTCGCAGCTCTTGGTGAAGGGCGACGGTCTGTTCCTGTTGTTGGTCTAACAGCCCTTGCATCATTTTCATCATGGCTGCTTGCTAAGCAGCGGCCTCATGGGTCCTATTTCCTCTCCTATTGCGGTTATGGTTACGGCCAGCCATCGTTAACTGAATAAGAAGGTGGGTTAGGTTACAAACAGATTCGAGGATGAGACCGAATAGTAACTTGCACGAAAGAATAACAATTATGCAATAGGTAAACTAAGAAAGGAAAAGGCACGAGACACAAAAGATTTTTGCTCGAAAATAAGATTTCATTAATAAATGTTAAAAAGAGATACAACTAAAGATAAACGTGGGCCTACTGCTATACATAGCTTTATTTAGCCAACTGGTACAAACTAAAACTAATACTGATCGTCTCGATCACTGTCTATCAAACAAACGGGTGGAACCGCTCCGCTCTAGCGCGTCGGTTGTTGACTTCCTCGCAAAGCTATAATGGAAAGGTGAGCCAAGTATGTCATGGCGATAGAGACATGTAGGAGTGCGGCACACACATCGATAAGCATGCCTCCGAATATAGAGTGTCTCCCCAATAAACTATATGTGAGATCCGTATTCTTCCGGTTCCTCCGCCCCAATGGGAGCCTCCTCTTCACCTGGGGCCTCTTCAATAGGTTCCTCTTCCGCTGGTTCTTCCTCGATGGGTTCCTCTTCCTCCGGCTCTTCCTCGGTAGGGTCCTCTGAGTCACTGTCGGAGATAACCATCGGTGGTCCTACGACCACGTCGTCTGAATAACCAAGTGTAGTCTCGAAGGTAATATCTGACATGTTGTCCTCGTCGGGAAAGGGTACATCTCCTAGATTGGCCATGACCTGAAAGGAAAGGGCCATGGTCAGAATGTGAAAGAAGATAGAAAGAACAATAGAAGATGTATGAAGACGGTGTAAGTGGATAAGATTCACAAACATAATAACGTCAGTTAATGTTTTCATTTTAGTACATTGAGGGCCTGCATGGGCCACCACTAAAACCTGTAACGCCCCGTTTTCCAAAAGTACGGAAACAGTGACATGCCAAGGTCCGCAACCTAACTGTGTCGAGAGTAGTCTTTTCTCGATACAGTTACGTTAATTGTATAAATAAATCATGCAGGAAATGTACTAAAATCGATAATAAAAGCATAAATATTTATTTCTATTAACTAAAATTATTACATCCCAAAGTACTGGAAGCAAACTAAATAGTTTGATTACATTGATTAAAAAAAAAAAGCAAGCCCTAAACAGGCGGGAAATAGAAGAGCTACCCTAATACTCCTGCGTCAACTTCACGTAGTCTTTAATTGTGGGCTCCATTCCATCGTCTCCTCCTTCATCAACCTCGTCCTCATCTAACGTACTTTCCTAGAATAGAGGAAGGGAATGAAAGTCCATCAGCGAGTTACACTCGGATAGGATTTTCTCAAAAGAAAGTAATGATAAAGAGAACAAGTGTGTGTAATATATGATGTCATATATGTATAGAGGTATGATGTATGTACTGTAAGTATTTGGGAAATTACGGTATACTGCGTACGGCAACTACATGTAATATGTTCATTTAGTTTGTTAGATAAGGGTAGCGGGTTCTCGAGATTAGTCCGTTCTAACCACTGAACACGGTTGGGGAAGGTGAGATGTAATGTTCTACTTTCCCGGATCTGATCGAGTAATAGAGGAATCTAAGTCAGTATACTACCTTGTCAAATCAAACCATCCAGCCCCGTTTTATTCAGTGTGAAGGTTCTGCGAATTAGAGTTAGTGTGTATTTCATCAAGGCATGGAATGTCATTTATCTATGTTGGGACTGTTTAATTTATTCGTAGTAGTCGTCCATTTTGGGTCTGCTCATCCTACCTGTAGGGATCTTCATTTATAATAGTATTTCATATCTAGGTTCACACATTATAATCCTAACCGTATCGTAGGTCATGTCGTGTGATGTATCAAAAGTTGGATTTAAATACATGGTATCTCAGACGATATGGACTTCTACAGTCGTGGATTATATCTCGTCTCGTCATAGTTGTAGGTAAACATAGTATTTTATAGAAATCTTAGTTTATAATAGACTATGGTATTTTATCGTAATTATTGTTTATATAAAAACAATGCTATTTTTTGGGCAAAACATTGTTTTATGAAGTGTCATGGTATTTTAGGGTAAAGATTGTGATGTTTTAATAAGAATAACCCTTTATAAAAGAGTATGGTATATTAACGTAAATTATCCTTTATTATAGAGATTGTGGTATTTTAATAAAAGAACCTCCTTTATAAAAAGGTAAGGGTATTTTAGTGAAATTCTAAAAACTTAACTTTTGAAATTAAGGGTATTTTTGGTAAGCTTTCACTTCTTAAAGATATTTAGTAAAAATCTAGTTTTAAGATTATTATTGATTTTTTTCAAGAAAACCCTAGTTTTTAAAAGTTCATGGTATTTTAATAAAACTACCAAGTTCATGGTATTTTCGTAAAAATAATGATTCAGAAAAGATCGTGGTATTTTAATAAAAATATTACTTGCAAAGGTTTAGGATATTTTAAGGAAAATACTATTTTTCCAAAGTTCGTGATATTTTAATGAAAATATAAATTCTTAGAAGTTGATGGTATTTTTGTGAAATACCTATTTTAGTGAAAATATGGTTTTACATGTTTACCATCAATTTTATTTTAAAATAACCAATATATAAAAATTTATTATAATTTTTCTATATTTTAATAATTAAGGAACTAATTATCGATAACCTTTATTTAATATCGTAGAATAATTACATTTATTCCTGTAAAAGTTGTCCCGGTCATGATAGTCTCTTTATGACTTAGTTCCATGCGTCCAAGCATGAAACTAGTGTTTTCCGTTACCCCGTGATTTTATTGTGAAGGATAACTGCTAAAAGATCATTATTTTATTAGGGTTTAATATCGTTTTTAATCGTCAAAACCCGTAAAATAGATAATATAGTAATCATAATTAGATTCTGGAATTTTTTTCACAGATTGATATTTTTGTAATGAAGATAACAGGGGGTCAAGTGTTGAGAGATTCTACCTGAAATGAGCTAGGAAAAAGAAATTCGGTGAGCGTCGGGTTGTACGAGAAAATGTCTTTCTTGAAGCTGAGAATTTTTCTGCCTCTAGGACTTGGTCCAGAGTGTAGAAAACTCAAAGAGGAAGCTCCTGAAATATTTTGAGATTTTTTTTCAAACATATATTTTTAGGGGATTTTAGAAACTTAGGGCTATTTATAGGGATTTTCTGGGATTAAAAATCCCTATTATTTTCCCCAGCCGGTACAGGAACCGGCTCCACGAGCCGACAAGATCATGACCGTCACTCGAAAAGATCCAACGACCCACATTCTATCATGCATGAGCTAGCGTAGGCCCCGACTCGAGTTGGCGCTGGCGATCCTTGAGCGTTGGATTGTTGATCCAACGGTCCAAATCAAAGACGTCTATATATATTTTTTCCTTTTTTCTTTTATTTAAACTGTCGGCAGAATCTGGGCCGTTGGCTTTCAGATCTGACGGTCCAGATTCATTCCCGCTCTTAAAAATTCATAAAATTTGTTTTTAATATTTAAAAATGTTTTAAAAATTATTTTTGGCTTCTAAAAATTATTTTAAAATAGTTAAAAATATTATAAAAATCTGGAAAAATTATAGAAAATGTATTTTGATATTTTCTGCCCTTTGCAACCAAATTTGGTCCAAAATAGCTCTCCTTTTCGGTTTTAAAAACTTTTCCCTTCGATAAAATATCCATTTAAATTCTTAAAAATTCCCAAAAATTCATCAAAATTCCTAAAATTCATATTAATTCATTTTAATCATGGAAAAATATTTTTAAAGTATTTTCTACCAATAGAAGCAGTAAAATAATTGTTTTGACTCGAGAAAAATTATAAAACATTTTTATTACGTATCTAGAGTACACGGTCGTTACAGATTGAAGAGGAGGGGTTGATATTGCAGAAAATCGCTGGAGAAAAGAATCTGGTGGATATGTTCACCAAGGTCGTAGACAGAGATAAGCTGAATATCTGTTGCGGGTTGGTGAAGCTCTCCCTGAAAATCTGATGAGAAGAGCATAGAGCGGAGTCGTGTGAAGTCCACTAGTGTCGAGAATCAATATTGAAGAAGTTCCAAGTGGGAGAATATTAGAAATGGTGGAATATTTTTCAGGTCAAACATCTAAAGTAGACACAATGGCAGACGTCTAAAGGTGTAAGCATCTTCACCTCAGACGTCTGGCCAAATCAAGTTCAGACATCCGGTATCTACACGAGAAATACCAGAGCAGAGGCAGACGTCTGCAGGTCATCAGGACAAACGTCTGCAGGAGCCACGAAACGCAATCCAAGACGGAGGCAGACGTCTGCCAAAGTATATTGCAGATGTCTGGCGGTGACGAATTCTGAAGATAACTTAATTTAGAATGTTTGTTTATTTCCCAGTATTGTTGGGATTATGGTTTGCCTATATAAAGAAACCCCTCATATGTATTATGAAGAGGCCAGTAATAGCCAATTTGTGAAAGATCATTATATGAGAGGGTAACGGTTAGGGCTAAAGAATTTTGAGAGAAAATTCATAGGGTTTTGCTCGTGTAATTGATTTGAAAATTATAGTGGAGACTTTACAGATTCTGCTCTACCGGAGACTAGTCATATGGTAAGCGAACCCCGTTAATAAATCTTTTCTCTCACTGTGTTTGATTTCCTATTTTATTCTCACGTATTTATATTATTTTTTCGTCGTTTAATTGTGTAATTGTGTTTGCGTGATTTGGAGGTTGTCGCAGGTATTGTTCCGCGTTTTGATCTCTCACTGTCGATCCCTGATGGATGGCGGAATCTCCCTCAGATGTTGTCCTCCGTTGATTTTGCTGCCAACGGGGCTGAACAGTTGAGATTCGATGTGAAAATTGAGTGTGTGGGTCTCAATGTGTTGTTGGTTGTCGCTGACACCGAGTTACTTGTAAGGAAAGTCTCGGGATGTGAAACCACCGTAGGACCCTCCGACGATCAAGTAAGTACCAAGAAGTAATTGGATAGAGTAGCGGTGTCTTGGAAATGAGTTCCACCTACCTGAGTCGTCATCGGAGGGGTTTATATAGGGTCGCATTGGAGCGAGCCGATGCGAGATTCTCGCCGTCTGTTATGCCCCTGCATCACGTTCGCGTTGATGGAAAGATACGTCCATTAATGACGAAATACGCTAGCGTGGGATGCTGGACGTGGAGCGGTAGAGATCTTGTCGTAGCGAGATACACGGAGCCGTTAAGGGGACGCTTGGGCTCCGTGCTCTCGGCTGGACAGGGTAGTCGAGGAAGCTCGGCTCGGCGGATAGCTCGGTGACGAGCGAGGAGGCTGAGGAAGCTCGGCTCTGCAATAGCTCGGTGACGAGCAAGAAGGGCGAGATAGCTCGGCTGTAGGATAGCTTGGAGGCAAACTGTTGGCTCGTTGTTAGGCGAATAAAGAAGGTATTCCGGAAGGTCTCTAAAAGGTCGGATTCAACCTCGATACGAGACCCCAAGAAATATCCCTAATGCATCGTACTTATTCCATCTCCGTAGCCCTCAGGAATCTGACGAGCTTACGTGGATGGCACGTCTCCTGCTACATGCCGTAATCTGGGAAATTCCCATTTACAAACATCATCAATCCCATCACTTTATTTATATAACAGTAAGAAAGTGAGGTAAAGGAGTGGAAATTTCAATATTCACCCCACTTAGTTTCGGAAAAAAAAAAAGAAGGAAAATGCGATACACCAAGGGGTGAACTTGCTAAATGGGAATGACAAAAGATTATATGTTTGATGAGTTTATGTGGTTTCATTGAGATGAAGAGATGTTGATGCATTTATAGAGATTTCAGCTTCCCTTTAATGTTCAAAGGAATTGGTGGGTAAAGTTCTAAAACTCTGAATAATTTTTGTTGTTGGAAAGCGATTATTACTCATTATCATAAAGTTGTGCCCTGACGTTGCAAAAGTAAATTTTTCATGCAATGAAGTTTTCTGGCCCATAGTCACGGATATGACAGGTTCATTATGCACAATCGAGTCATGATTATGCACAATCTAATTTTCTTGTATAGATCCTCCATTCATGTGATTATGTGTGGTTAATCCTCACTCAATTACATAAATTTGCCAACACATAATCCTTATACCACCCTTGATTCTTGTGATCGTGTGCGGCCCTGTCACTCATAATTTTTACCATCGTAACTAGAACTCAAGAGGTAGTATGTAGCATATTCATTGTATTTATCTGTAACAAAATTCATTGTATTCATCTGAAAAATGATGAAAGCCCATGGTATTTATCTGTGATAAAAATGCATGAAATTTATCCACAAAACAGTACAAGGCCATGGTAAGAAAAACCCCATAGTACTTAGTTGCAAACCGTTGAACATAAATAGTATTTATTTTCAACAACAATGTCCATTGTATTTATTTGAAAAATGTTAAAAGTTCATGATATTTTAGTGAAAATATGTTAGGATTTTGAGTTGATGCACAACCATAAATAAAGGAAAAATTGTGCCACAGCGAAGATTTTCAATTTCGCCCCTGTAACTTCTTTAAAGCACAACCATGTTAAACCGCCATATTTAATATAGGTTAATGTCTGGAGAGCTTCATGACTTTCAGGTCCGAATTTTCTCTTCTCACTTGAAAAGAAATATACGCCCTCTTTAAGTTCACGTAGGGATCGAAATGTTTACCGGGTTTCTTTGAGAGCTTCGGATTGGAACTTTCTAAGTGATTCAATGGCTGCATTCTGCCTATCAAAAAACTGTTTGTTTCTCAATCAATGCCTGCAACACTCTTAATATTATTCCTCCTGCTTTGAAGTTCTTGCTGTTGGATATAGTGCTCTCTAAGTCAATTATTGGATCGCAGGTACGTGATTGCAATGATTGAGAGAGGACCTATATCGATAGAACAGTCTTATTCAAGATGATAGTATGCTATCTGGTTTGTCTTTATCATCATGTAGATGTTGATAGAGCCCATAGGATTCTTGTTTGACTACCAGCAGTATGATGGCGATCATATATGTAGGAGCAGGGGTCTATAAGCACATCCTTAAAGTGTCCCTAGTCGTGGGAGTTTCGAGACAGGGTATCGATACTCCAGAGTAGACTGGTGTATACAATCGAGACCCCGATGAGGGGCAATGGCCGGTCTCACAAGCCATTGGTGTTAGTTGGTTCACCTAAGATGTATACAGGTGCTCATTGGGTTATGAGTACACCGGACAGGACTTGCTGGTTGGTATTATACCTAGCGTCAGATAGCAGTTCTCTGGTGACATGTGTACAGGTTAGTTCATCGACCTGAGGTCGTCATTTATCTCGTGTGAGTTCCCACTGTACTTTGATTTATACCCTACCACGGGTCAAAGGAGTCGTGCAAACAGGTATATTTTGGGTAAAGTCCCGAGCCACATGGAGGCAGTGAGCAGATCGTCGGGGATTCGTCTCTCCCGGTATTGGGGGTGAGATCGCGCTGTGTTTAGGAGAGCCATTACACGAAATCCCTGGCCAGGGTAATCGAGATTTACTGCAAGGTATTCCAGTAGTATCTCAGGGTGTTATGGGCTGCTCTCTGACACGACTTATACAGCTATTGGGGGTCTGACGTTTACCGGATTGTACGGATATTATCACTGTCAGGCTCAGTAGGGTTTCTGGATGTGTTCGCTCGTCAGCTTCCCTTCCAATCAATACATAGGCAACCGTTACGTACAGCTTGTACCTCTGACGTGCTAGTGGTTATACCAAGTGCCAGTGTATTGATGAGTTATTAGAGTCCCCCACAGACACTTTCCCAAGTTCGGGCGAAACGTTGTAGATGCCGTATGGTTTTATGGTAGGGTTCGGAAAATGCACGTGCGTTTTCGCACGTGTCATTTTTCGGGCAGATAATACTCGTAGGCTTTGGTTTAAGCCGGATCCCTGTATTATACTGTGTAGATATAATATTTTTATCTCATTTGCATTTGTATTCGGTCGTAATACAAATGCGGGTATGTTTATACTGATACGGGGTTATCCTGAAATTCGTTTCAGGATCACTTTTGGAAGTTGCCAGTTTCCAGTATTCTATCAGCCGTATTTAACATTCGGTTAAATGAGGATTTATCTTTTCTTGAGATGAGTGTGGAAGTTTCTAGATGATGACTAGGATGGTGACTAGGCTTGTGAGTCATTAGTGCATTGATTATTGCATTAATGGTTTTGGTGACTAGGTTAATGATTCATCCTTTGCTTTAAATGTGTTCATACTAGGTGTTAGATGATTCATTCTTTCATTCATGGTTATGGTCCCCCCTCCTCTCCTACACTCACCTCCCTCATCCTCTATATATGGCCGGCCCTCCCCTCCTCTTCTCTCACACTTACTAAGGGAAAAGATTATGATAGATTTGTGTATGGAAATTTCATAGCTCAATTTCCATTTACCCAATTCCAAATGGCAACTTCATTAACCGTTCGTCCATAGCCTTGGACGTAACGAGACAAAGTGTTCTACTCATTCTCTACATCAATCTTGGTCATCTCTTTTAGCAAACTTGATGATCGAGTTGCCTCGGTTCAGAGGCGGGAGACCGTTTAAAGATCCGTCGACGTGGTGCCACCTGGACGAGAAGACTGGAGATTCAGAAGATCGGAGCAGCCGCAACAAAGCGTGGGATGATGGTTGAAGACCGAAGGAATCGGATCGTTCGGTATAACATTTCTACCCACTTTGTAGTTTGTTAGTTTAGCTTTAATGGCAGATCCGGGTTACAGTATGCGATAGCGCCAGTTGTAAAAGTTTTTGTTCCGCATTTGACGTCTGTTAGACGGCCGGGGCGCTACCGTAGACTTACAGTGGTATCAGAGCCTCACCATTAAGCTATACTAACTTGTGTTAACGCGTTTAAAATATCGATCGAACGGATTTTCGAAAATCACAATTTTCACTGTTAAAGTTTTCTGTTGATTTTAAATCTGTTCTAAAAATTATTTTGACCATACCAGAAAATCAAGCAGGCTTTTTAATGGAAACAGCAGAAAAACGATCCACCAATTCGACCGTACGGCCGCGGAAGCGCGGCCATCTTGGTGACTTGGTAGGCCATTTTTCTTCTGGGCTTTCATCTTGGGAAATTGTGGTTTCTGGTACTGTTCTTTTGGGCCCAGTTTTTATTACTGTACAGCAGATGTACGTGGTGCACACTTCGGGAAATTTTGTCGATCGAAATTTAAACGTGTTAGTTTACAGTATTTACATTATATCTCCGACCGGGAATGTCATTTGATCGGTAAACCGCGTCTGATTGCTATAGTTCTTTTAGACGGGTTTGCGAACGTGACATTCGCGTTGATGTTCTGTGTTGTGCTGTGATGTTGCGGATTTGTCGTGGTGGATAGCAGTGTGCAATGGTAGTGCTGTTTGGATTTATTTGTACTTTTGATATTGCGGGGCGAGCGTCCGACATGTGTACTGCCGTCACTGCCTGCTTTTATAATATTCTTTTTGGGGCACGACCGGGCTGAGGTCGATGTACCCATTGTACATATTTTTATTTCTGTACTAGGTTTATCCCGCGACGGAGTGCACTGATAGCCGGGTTCTGGAGGGCAACGGGTCTGTATCTCATGACTATGAGAGGCAAAGGGGACTCACTCTAGAATTGGCAGACTATTCGCCGCACTCGTAGGGGGTACAGGTTGACCCAAGGAGGGGAGCTCAAATTACCGGATTCCGTGAAGTGCCGGGTGGTCCATTCATTTTGCTGTAAAGGGGCTGCCTCGCTTCAGGTTTTGGCGGGTAACTTGCCGCACCCGTAGGGGTCTAGGTTTTATTGCACAGGCTATCCACACGACCAGGGGAACGTCGGGTTTCAGTAGCGGATCTGTGAAACCCGGAGATCCCAGATTATCTGTATTGTTCTGTGATGCTTATTACTTTTCTGTAATGCTGCATATTATCACGCCAGGAGCGATTACTGTATATTAGTACATATACTATTAGATGTTGTATATGTTTTACACCAGCGCTAGTCCAGTCCCTGCTCTGTCGTTAGTTAAGTAACCTAACGAGTGATGACGGGACCCAGTGACGAATGCGGATGGCATATACGTACATTTTATTTTCGTTCTTTTCTGGTGTGTTTTAATTGATGGGACTGCGTTGATTTTTATCAATGCAACGAAAACAAACCTATATTTGATGTTGTTGGAACAAATTTTAAAAGGAGTTATTACAAAGACGTTTTCTTTTGCTTTGCATCGTGGTATTCAGTTAGAATATCTTGCACCTCATTCGACGAGGCAAGGGCCGAGATCCCTTCACCGGGAGTGACCCCTTGGGCAGAAGTTTACGTCAGGATAATAACTTCAATATAGTCGATTACAAGTTGCTTTGCATCGCGGTATTCAGTTAGAATATCCTACACCTCATTCCACGAGGAAAGAACCGAGATCCCTTCACCGGGAGTGACCTCTTTAGCAAAGGTTTTTCGCAACTATATTTTTTTATAAAAAACTTCTATCATGTTCCTTCAACGAGATCAAGTTCATTACGTTAAAGGTTTTTCGCCAAAAACCAGCCGTAATCCTCCGTCATTTCTTATGGATGGTCAGTAGTATTCAAGCTATGTTTGTTGGCCTACGTCAAGGCATAGTGTTTGGTAGCTGCTGGGTATTCATTTGTTGCATAGATAGATGCATTAGTTTAGGACAGACGTACAGCCTTGTTGGCCTACGTCAAGGGCATGTACGATGACCTAAATTAATCAGGACAACGACGGGTAGAACTTGACATGTGGCTTATGATTTGTTGGCCTACGTCAAGGTCATAAGTGCATGGGATAAAAATTATATCGGGAGTTTCAAACATACAGGAAACTTGCAAAACTTGAGCATACCTTCTGGAGTATGATGACATGAGTGGATTCATTCACGTTACCATGCGATGAGAGTTGGATCCCGATTCCCACTGATGAGTTGGTTTACTCTTCGGGTGATCCGATTGATTCTTCTTTCAGGTTTGGAGGAGAATTTGAGATTACAGTGGGAGGTTTCCTAATTAGATAAAGTGATAACCATTCTGATCTAGGTTAGAGTGCACGCAGAGTGTTTCTTTTCTCTCTCTCTCTCTTTGGCAGCGACCTTTGACCGATCCTAGACTATGACCCAGTGACCAAGTTGACCGAACCTTCTTATAATACTGGCTTTTGGATTGACTATAGTTGCATAAGTCATTGCTGCTCCTTCTTTTACCCTTTGTATTTCTCAGAACACCCCGTATTATTACGGACATCCACTTCCATTGGATAGATCTATCGTATGGTTATATACGAACTCGAAGGGACTTCTTCGAGGATGGATCCAGGTTCAGGAGAAATAGAATTGGTTTATTCTGTTGTCTTTTATTATCATCTTCTCTTAGGTTGCGAGGGTTCCTTGGTTTAGGAGAGTACACCTATTACGCTTATTGGATAGTCTTCTTCTAAACCATAGGCAGGTGCCGAAAGGTAGGGAATGAAGAAAACCAATTAGCCTAAGTAGGGTGTGCAGAAGGTAATATGTAAAGACAAGATAAAGGAATTAGAAAGAGGGCAAAGTAAATTGCGACTATTCACATTCACGACCAAACCACGTATTTCATCGCCACTCCTACTTCACCTTTAATTTCTCCAGAACAACCCATATCACTACGAACATCCAATTCCATTGGATAAATCCATCATATGGTTATATACGAACTCGAAGGATATTTTTTCGAGGATGGATTCTGGTTCAGGAGAAAAAGGAATAAGGTTTATTCAGTTGTCTTTTATCATCACTTTCTCTCAAGTTGCGAGTACTCCTAGGATTAGGAGAGTACACCTATTATGCTTACTGGATAGTCTTCTTCCAAACCATAGGCAGGTGCCGAACGGTAGGGAAGGAAGAAAACCATTTAGCCTAATGATGGTGTACAGAAGGTAACGACTAAAGACAAATAAAGGGAATTGGAAAGATGGCAGGGAAATATACGGTTAAAGTCATGATTTGGATTATGGAAGAGGCATTACTAAAGAATACCAGGATACCCCTACGAAACATTTTATTGTTTCAGTGCATTGTTAATGGAAAACTGATTTCCCGATTATATACTTACTCCAGGGTATGCATTTACCAGGTATGATTCTCACATCTGTATGGTTTTACAGATGTTGAGTGGGAGCAAGTTATTGGAAATTAGGTGATCATCCTCATTATATCGGAATTCGTTGTAATTGGTGATATTTGAGGAAATCGCCTAGGTACAGTTTTCAACCTACGACGCACAAGGTTTTGAGTTATTCAACTCAGCGGACTTATACAAAGTATTGTATGTTGTCCAGTGTCCGTCAGGACAAAGGGGTAGGTCCCCGTACTATGTTCTGTTTACTTATGACTTCTCTAGTTTTTAGACAAGTGTTTCGTAGAAATACAATGTCTAAGTATTGAGAAGTTGTGGGTATAAGAAATAAAGTAGAGAACCATGTGTCACAAGTATCGGGATTCTTCAAAGAGATCGAAGATGTAGATTCTTGTGATTGGTATTCAGATGATAGTGATGGTTTTGAGAAACTTGTTTCTCTTTCAGGTTACTCACAATTGGATGTATTCCTAAGTTGAGTAATGTTGATTAGCCTCTCTCCATTAAGTTGATATGCACTGGAGACAGCTGCATGATTAGAATCTGGTTCCAATTAAATAAGTGCCAATGTTTCTATATTGGATATAGAATGGATCATATCTTAACGATGTTAAGGTACGGGGAGTTGTCCAGCTTATACTTAAAACCAGACACTGGATAACTCAAGGCATGTTTCTGTAATGGCAGTTTGTGGGTTGATCCTAGCTTTGACAAATGTTGATTTTCTACCATCTGGGAGATCAATAGTGATATTGTTCTAGACTCGCCACAGTTTTAATAAAATGGATTTTTTCAGAAAAACAGTAGTGGGAGTATGGTAGAACTGGAAATGATTCCAGAACCGCAAACGATTACGGAAAGTTTAATAGGACCTATATATTCAATCAGGTTTGACATTCCAATAGCCACTCCGCAGATATGGTGGGTAACCTCAGACACCCGAGAGGTACTCCGGTAGCCTCAAGGACAGTGATAGGGAGGTTCTTGTTTACCCAGACTTGACACTACTGTTGTTCCAGACTATGAGACCCGGCAGGAGGATATGTATAGGCCGTTCTAAACTAGTTTTAGAAGTGTACGTATCTATATTATTCTGCCAGAGGGTTGTCGTAGTCAGTAGGAGCAGCGGAAGCATAGTGGGCAAGTAGCTAGTGTCTATTTATAGACTTGAGCAAATATAGCGGAGATAGATCATCTATTTTTGATGTGACAGTCATGGGTTTTGACTTCATCAGAATAGAGGATGGATCTGTTAAGAGGTAGTAGGGTGTGATGTCCTGGTATTTGGATGATATACACAGAGTAGTAAGTAAAATTCATATACTACGATCGGTTGTACTATGGTCGTCACACAGTTGTTTCTCCACAAAGGACATGGACATAATATCTAACATTCTGGATACTGGATCTATGGTTTTAGATCTAGATTTGGGCAGTTTCCCAATGTGGGTACTTTGACAGTAATCTAATAGTATTTTAGAATAGATGACTCCTGGCATGGTGGTGTACCTGCAGGTGATGGAGTTACCCTCTCTAAAGGTGTCTTACAGACTAAAGGGGAGAAGGATGTGCATGATTGGCAGATCACTTGCTTAGGCAATTGAGTCAATCGTGAGATGTCAAGTACTACACCAGATGTTGTTTTTGCACTAGATGCGATAAGTTTATATTAATCCAATCCTGAAGAAACATAAGGAAGCAGTTTTAGAACATAAGTGCATGTTCTATGGATTTGATGACGGCTGCCTCCTTCGGGAGACGGTTATCATTCCAGGCTTCAAAAGGTGACATGGTTGACAGAGTGATTGTCAGAGTTGTAGTTTTCCCTCTGACAAGGGACAGTATTATGGACAGGTGGTCCAAGAGGATACTGTGGGAGGCATAGTGCTGGACACTGATTGTTTTCAGTGATCAATACAGTCTAAGAAGTTTGGATTTGGAGTTCATTTATGAACTAGGTCCCATCAGATATCCAGACATATTCTAAGACAGGTATTACTCGATTCGGGAGATGGCTTTCTCCGTGAACTTGAGATTAAGAGAGACATGGAAAGAAACATCAGGGTGGATCCACTCACTAAGGCTATTTCTCAAACACAAAAGTTTTACAAACGAGTTTTGTGAAACTGATTAGTAGAGAAGTTGGATGTTCGGTATCACACGGGCTGTGAGTATGCGACATCACAATAATTAGCCTTGAGTGCAAGTGGGAGATTGTTGGATATAGTGCCCTCTAAGTCAATTAGTGGATCGCAGGTACGTGATTGCAATGATTGAGGGAGGACTGATTGTAATAAATTCTTGTTGTGTAAATCAATTCAAATGATCCCCGGCAACGGCGCCATTTGATTGTTCATTTCTTGGTGTGTCGGTTTAGAAAATTGTATAGAATCACAATCAAAGAATTATTTGACCGCAATCAACTACGGTGTCGGATGTAGATTGTAAGTGAGTGCGGATCGTCCACAGGGACAGTGTAATAGTTCGTCTTTTGAATTAGATGAGTCGAAACTTTAAAGAAAAGAAAACAAAACAAATCAAGATCTGTATTTGAAGTTCAAGAATTAGAAAAAAACTAGATCTAATAACAAGAAAAGATAGAATCAAGAATTGATAGTTTGTTGATTTTTCCAAACCAAATATCAAGAATCAAAATGAGGCTCGTAGGAATCGATCGGATCTATATATGTGATGTAATCTTACATTGACGTATTCTTATCCTTCGATGAATTGATACTAGATCGATGATGATCGACAAGAATTAGGGATTTCTAGTGAAACTAGGGTTTTATCTTATCGCTTGTTCTTTCGTCGATATCATTCACATTCTAGCCTCTAGTAAATTCAAGAAACGATCGTAGATCCCTAATTTCGAGCGATCACAATCAAGAAAGCATCGCTACGAAACTAGGTCATCGATTCTTGAACTTGCTAAGGTTTACAAAACTCGTAGGACTTAAAAATCGTTTTAAGATTTGTTACATCATCATTCTATTGATCGTCTCGACTCCGTTACGAGCGGAGTTTTACTCAAATATCACAACAAGAACTACAATTACGAATTGAGATCGAATCATGATGCAAGAATTTAAAGAAAACAAGATTAAAGAATTTCACCTTTTATTTATATCAACAAGTTCATTACAATCGCTCAAGAACTACAAGAGGAAGAACTCGATCGTTGATTTAGCTTCGCTCGGCTCCGTGAGTCGCGGATCGGCTTGGATCACTTGCTTGATTGGAGATCGGCTCCGCTCATAAAAGGTTGAAGGGCTTCTTGCTTGATTGGTACTCAAGATCTTGAATTTGGAGTGGAATTAGGGTTAGGGTTTCGCACAAGTCTTGTCACTAGACTTATGGAAGAAGATGAAGAATTGAAGAAGACTAAAGATTAATGATGAATTAGCTAACTAAAGATTAACTAAGATTGATTAGCCTTTAACCCTAGGTCTAGGCTTCTATTTATAGACTTCCCTAAACCCTAGATCTAGGATTAGAATTTGAATTTCCCTCCAAAAGTTAGTTAGAGGAGATTTGAATTTCCCTCCAAAAGTTTGTTGAGGAGAAGCTTCTAGATGTGATTAGTTAGGAGCTTAATCAAGATTAGCCTAATTAATCATCTTTGCTGATCTGGAAGAAGCTTCGAGAGAATTTTGGAATTTGACATGTATGAAATGAATGTGGGCCTCGAGAGATGAATTTTGCGCTAAAAATGGGAAGCTGATGTGGCCAAGCCGCCGCGGAACCGCGGCGCAAGCCGGCTCCCGCCGCGGTTCCGCGGCGCTTTGGAGGCTTCAGGACTTGGGCTCTTTTCCGTTGCTTTGGGCTGATGTATGGAGCTTTTTAGGATATCTTGAATATTGTAATTCCTTCTGTATTGCTACCAGATCTGCATCTTTTGAGTTGGCGTAATTTTGATCAGCTCTTTGGCTTTGCTTCCGTATTTTCCTGCACAGATCTCAAAACAAGTGTTGCGCAATATAGAGATGATGCGATGCCATGAAATGTAGTCAATTTCCTTTATAGTGTCGGTTTTAGAGTCTAATACATGCAATCTGATATTTTGCGACCGTTTTGCTAATATGTGAAATATGAATGCCGAACACTTATATATGAATGCAAATGATGAGGAAATTGCCGGCTAAAATATGCAATATTTTCGACTAATCAAGGACCTATACCGATAGAACAGTCTTACTCAAGATGATAGTATGCTATCTGGTTTGTCTTTATCATCATGTAGATGTTGATAGAGCCCATAGGATTCTTGCTTGACTACCAGCAGTATGATGGCGATCATATATGTGAGAGCTGGGGTCTATAAGCACATCCTTAAAGTGTCCCTAGTCGTGGGAGTTTCAAGACAGGGTATCGATACTCCAGAGTAGACTAGTGTATACAGTCGAGACCCCGACGAGGGGCGGTGGCCGGTCTCACAAGCCATTGTGTTAGTTGGTTCACCTAAGATGTATACAGGTGCTCATTGGGTTATGAGTACACCGGACAGGACTCGCCGGGAACTTGCTGGTTGGTATTATACCTAGCGTCAGATAGCAGTTCCCTGGTGACATGTGTACAGGTTAGTTCATCGACCTGAGGTCGCCATTTGTCTCGTGTGAGTTCCCACTGTACTTTGATTTATATCCTACCACGGGTCAAAGGAGTCGTGCAAACAGGTATATTTTAGATACAGTCCCGAGCCACATGGAGGCAGTGAGCAGATCGTCGGGGATTCGTCTCTCCCGGTATTGAGGGTGAGATCGCGCTGTGTTTAGGAGAGCCATTACACGAAATCCCTGGCCAGGGTAATCGAGATTTACTAGAAGGTATTCCAGTAGTATCTCAGGGTGTTATGGGCTGCTCTCTGACACGACTTATACAACTATTGGGGGTCTGACATTTACCGGTCCCCTAGATCTTATATGCGATACTCATAGACGAATGGACCAGACTGTACGGATATTGTCACTGTCAGGCTCAGTATGGTTTCTGGATGAGTTCGCTCGTCAGCTTCCCTTCCAATCAATACATAGGCAACCGTTACGTACAGCTTGTACCTCTGACGTGCTAGTGGTTATACCAAGTGTCAGTGTATTGATGAGTCATTAGAGTCCCCCACAGACACTTTCCCAAGTTCGGGCGAAACGTTGTAGATGCCGTATGGTTTTATGGCAGGGTTCGGAAAATGTACGTGCGTTTTCGCACGTGTCATTTTTCGGGCAGATAATACTCGTAGGCTTTGGTTTAAGCCGGATCCCTGTATTATACTGTGTAGATATAATATTTTTGTCTCAGTTGCATTTGTATTCGGTCGTAATACAAATGCGGGTATGTTTATACTGATACGGGGTTATCCTGAAATTCGTTTCAGGATCACTTTTGGAAGTTGCCAGTTTCCAGTATTCTATCAGCCGTATTTAACATTCGGTTAAATGCGGATTTATCTTTTCTTGAGATGAGTGTGAAAGTTTCTAGATGATGACTAGAATGGTGACTAGGCTTGTGAGTCATTAGTGCATTGATTATTGCATTAATGGTTTTGGTGACTAGGTTAATGATTCATCCTTTGCTTTAAATGTGTTCATACTAGGTGTTAGATAATTCATTCTTTCATTCATGGTTATGGTCCCCCCTCTCCTACACTCACCTCCCTCATCCTCTATATATGGCCGGCCCTCCCCTCCTCTTCTCTCACACTTACTAAGGGAAAAGATTATGATAGATTTGTGTATGGAAATTTCATAGCTCAATTTCCGTTTACCCGATTCCAAATGGCAACTTCATTAACCGTTCGTCCATAGCCTTAGACGTAACGAGACAAAGTGTTCTACTCATTCTCCACATCAATTTTGGCCATCTCTTTTAGCAAACTTGATGATCGAGTTGCCTCGGTTCAGAGGCGAGAGCCCGTTTAAAGATCCGTCGACGTGGTGCCACCTGGACGAGAAGACTGGAGATTCAGGAGATCGGAGCAGCCGCAACAAAGCGTGGGATGATGGTTGAAGACCGAAGAACTCGGATCGTTCGGTATAACATTTCTACCCACTTTGTAGTTTGTTAGTTTAGCTTTAATGGCAGATCCGGGTTACAGTATGCGATAGCGCCAGTTGTAAAAGTTTTTGTTCCGCATTTGGCGTCTGTTAGACGGCCGGGACGCTACCGTAGACTTACACTTGCATCTTCGAAAACCATCAAATCCTAAACAACTTTAACCTATATCTCGATCTTAGCTGTTTCTTTCATAAAATCAATTATTCATCCTGTTGCCCAAACTCTCCTAGGATTCTTTCTTCGTTTCTTAATATTTTAATTGCTATATAGCATATCAAAATATTAAAAAAAAATTGCAATCTTGAATTTTTTATTAGTTTGTTCGCTATTGTACTTGAAATCACGAAATTTCTTGCAATCCAATACTCTTTTTAGTTTTATTCGGTTTGCAAAAAAGCAGATGAAAATCACGTGTCTTTTTGAATATTTAAGATAGACGACTATAACTGTGAAAGATTATGCAAATAATGTGTAACCAATGTATGTATCAAATGGGATATCATATTTAATTATCAGTGCACGAAATTCGCAATATTGTTGTTGGGTACCTATCAATCAATCAATGATATACAAATGTTAGTCCTCAATACATTAATGGCTATGAGAAGGAATTTAAAACTAATATTTGTCATAGGGTTTGCCCATTAATCTGATATATCCAATAAGAAACCTTTTCGAGTAGTTAGTTTGCAAAATAAAAAACTTGATGATAAAATCCGTATGGATTCTTTACATTCGCTTCGGCAAGAAAACAAAAGGGGATGGTCAGTATGAATATCTACAAATTAAGGGTACGGTTTCATCCGAATTGTCTGTACGCACGGATTCGTAACATTGTACGAAAGAAGCAAAAAAAAGTATCAAATTCTTGCAACATTTGTTACGCTTATTTCGGTTGTAACAAGAGTTACAACTTTGGAAATGGTAAGCATAATAACTGTTATGGGGGCGCCACATAAACTTTGAATATGCCAAATACGACAAATTTGCAACGAATGTTGCATTTTCTTTAGGGATTTTTGGATTTGGGAAAAAAAGAAAAATTGCAGCCAAGAAAAAGAAAAAGAAAAAATGGCCTAAATCTTCAAGTTTTCCTCTTCAGCTTTAATATTATCATAGAATAGAATTGATGACAAGACTTTATTTATAATGAGAAATGCTTGCTTTTCAACAATTCAAAATTCAACATTCAACTTGCCCATCCATAACTCATGGACCAGTTGTGGCATGGGTGTGCGGGATGGGAGATCTCGTGTTCGAGCCCCCACATGTATAGGCATTTCCCCCTTCCATCTGTCTTTCCTTAGTTAAATATGGATGTGTGTGTCATGGGACTCCCTGGGCTAGTCAGGGATGCTTGGTTGTCAAAAAAAAAACATTCAACTTGTCAGCTCCAAATCCCAATTCCAAATCCCAATAGACTTGCGATTGTAGTATACTCTCATATGTTGTCGGATTTTGATATGCTTGAAAGGCTCTTGACCCGCTAAATTTTGGAAATTTGTTCCAAATCCCGGTCAAATTTCGGTCCAATTCTAAAATGGTTTATATAGACGGCCTTTTAATTTTTACTTTTTAATTTCCATTTGGACCTGGGCTTTAAAATGAAATCATTCGATTTGCACTGCGCTGTAAAATGAAATCTGTTTTGATGTCATCAGGACCTGCGCTTTAAACAGTCTAGAATCCTTATTATATTTGATTTCTTAGTATTCTCCAATCACCAAAACCCATGGCCTGCTTCAAGCTAACCCCTGGGCCTTTTACTCTTCCTGGGCCCAACTAAACCCCTCTTTATACTAGCTGCATGTAATATCTAAGAAGTTGCTTCTAATATTTAAACAGTGGTCTATAATATCTAAGCAGTTAGAAGAAATAAAGACCTCAATGAAATACAGCCTAGGGATTTCTCACAAATTTAAACAATAGGACATTTTCCAACAATTTCAAAAATATCATAGGTTTTTAGACAACTCTCGAGCGGCTTAGGGGCTTTTAGACAATTTACCCATTAATTTAGAATCCAATTAAATCGGCCATCATTTGTAGTTAATAAGTGCTTTAGTTTTCTTTCAACTATAATTAACATTATTGCACAGTCAATAACACCAAACAAAATAATCCAGCATGTAAGCTATTAAGAATAATATACCACGGTTATAGGTTAGTATGAAAAATTGACACAATTAATTACTTATTTATGAAAGCATCATTCTATTTTTAGAAAAGTAAATTCAAAATATGTTTGGTTTATAAATTTAAATGATGGAGCTCGAAATCTCGCTCAGATATTGTTCTCTGTCGATCTTGTTGCCAGCGAGGTTGAATGGTTGAGATTTGGGA
Organism: Agapanthus africanus; assembly: GCA_030015575.1. NCBI lineage: Eukaryota > Viridiplantae > Streptophyta > Magnoliopsida > Asparagales > Amaryllidaceae > Agapanthus > Agapanthus africanus. Next base: position 911,304,326 of record JASDDO010000019.1, on the reverse strand, counting down.
TGAGAATTGAACATATGGATCTTAATGGATTGTTGGTTGTCGTTAACACCGAGCTACTTGTAAGGAAAGTCCCGGGGTGGGAAACCACCATAGGACTCTCCGACGATCAAGTAAGTAGGAGAAATATAATGGCAGAGTAGTGGCGTATTAGAAATGAGTTCGACGTACCTGAGCCGTCTGGAAAAGAAGGTTTATATAGCGTCGCATGGAGTGAACCGGCGTGAGATTATCGCCGCCCGTTACGCCCCCGCGTCACGTTCGCGTTAATGGCGGGCATACGTCCATTAATGATGGGATACGCCCATTAATGGAAAGACGTGCCAGCATGAGATGCGGGATGTGGAGCGGCGGGGATCTCGTTTTAGCGAGATATACGAAGCCGTTAGGTGGCGCTTGGGCTCCGTGCTCTAGGTTGAACATAGAAACCGAGGAAGCTCAGCTCGGTGGATAGCTCGGAGGCGAGCTCGGAGGCCGAGGAAACTCAGCTCTGTAACAGCTCGGAGACGAGCAAGGAGGTTATGGAAGCTCGGTTGTAGGATTGCTCGGAGGCGAGCTGTTGGCTGGTTGCTAGGAGAATAGGGAAGGCATTCCGGGAAGGTCTCCAAAAGATCGGATGCAACATCGGAGACGAGGTGCCAAAGAATGTCCCCAATGCATCGTACTTATTCCAGCTCTGTAGCCCCAAGGAATCTAGCGGGCTTAAGCAGATGACACGTCATCCGCTACGTGCTGTGATTTGGGGAATTACCACTTACGAGTATCATCATTAGCCCTCCACTCTCGTTCCGATCTATTTATGGGTCATGTCGAGAGTGATCTGCTTGGTTTTTTTCATTCAGCTTGGTGCCGAGAAATCTTCGTGGTAGATTGTCTGGGAATGATGTGGCGTTTGGCGGCCGTGTCTCTTCGATCACCGGATCTACGCAGCAATTCATGGTACTCATATGTTTCCGTGCGTATCCTTGATGACGTCGGCGGATCAGTAAAATGATTGCGCCATAAAAGAGACGTCGCTTCGCTCGATCAGGTTGATTTTCGTGTCACGTGGCCACCATTAGGTGGTGGACAGCTAGACGTTGCCAGTCGGATCCGTATGAGGGGGAAACGTCCAATGGTCGGTTTCCATGGGACGTCATCAGGGCCGTGGGGTGCGACGCTTTGTTTTGGCGGGAGCGGATTTGGACCCGTTGGATAGGTTTAGCTGGGCGTATAAATAGGAGATGTCTTTCCTTAGGAAACACTTTTGCTTTACTTGCCTCCCGTCGTGTGAAAATTGCCCGGCGCTCCGTCACTTAGGTCGGATCTTCAGCTTAAATCCATCTTTAGCCAACCTCTCCTTAAATCAGGTTAGATGTCTTCTTCTGAAGTTTCCGTTGTTGTAGTTAGGGTTGAGTCGGATAATGAAGTTTCAGCATTTGAAGCCGAGTCCAGTAGGTCATATTCTTCTTCCTCGGATTCCGATAGCCGAGTAAGTTCTTCTTCTTCATCATCTTCTTCTCTATCGGGCTTGCCCCCAAGGGGTGGCGATGCCCTTGTTCTACGTCGTCGGTAGGCAAAGAGGGCTTCCAAGGTGCGCATCGAAAATGCTCGCGATGTGCCCTCGGTGTTGAATCGATTGGATGAGCTCTCTGATATTCGGGCTCGTTTCTGCATCCATCTGGATATTCACTTCATCTGGCCAGGGAGGGTGAACGGGCAGACCAAGTATAGGGTAATGAGATTGCTCTGTACCTGGAAGCGTTCCTTGTGGAGATGCGTCTGCCTTTCTCGTCCGAGGTTTGTGCTATACTCCATTGCTTCCGGCTTGCCCCGGGCCAGCTAGCGCCAAACTTATGAAGAATTTTCCTCGGGTTCCTGGTCCGATTGAAGATTGATCGGATCGCCTTCAACTTGAGCCTCCTTCTTTCCTTCCTTTGCTACAAAAATCACCCTAGCACACACAAGGACGAGACGAGCTGGGTTTATCTTTCTTTTAAAAAAATATAAGGAAATGACGGCCGGTCAGGTGTAGTGTTCGTCCCTTCTTCCATCCAAGAGTGGAAGGAAAAGTTTGTTTTCGTCTGTCCTTCGGAGGGAGAGAATTGGCCAGTGCCCCCTAAATGGCATAGGGCGGATTGCCCAAGGGTCAAGCAGTCAAACGCCCTGGATGCGGGGATAGTGACACAGTGGGATCCGATTCAGCGGGCCGATGTTCTGCTTTATGAGCAGGCCTTGAGCTGGGCGGGACTAAGTCCTGCGCGCTTCAGGGGTAAGTTAAGACTTCGCTGATTAATTTAGGCTTAGCATAATTTTGTCATTCCTGCTGCTGACCTTTTCCTTTGTTATCTTCCACAGAGCCAATTGATCGATCGAAGATCATGGCTGCCATGGCCTCCAAGGCACAGGGGAGAAAGGGCGGCGGTGCTAGTTCGTCCAACCCCGCACCCGGCGTAGTCCCCCGGCAAGCTCCTCCCGCCAAGGTAGCTGCTGCTCCTCCCGTCTCGAAAGAACACCGGAGTGGAGGGCAGAAGCACGCCCAGGATCAGTCTCCCCGGGCCAGGACGGAGATGCTACCTTCCGCTGAGTATCCGGCTAAGGGACTCAAGAGAGTGGTTTCCCAGCCACCCTCGGCCAGGATACAGGTGCAGAAGGGCGACTTCTGTATTGAGGTTCCGTCAGGGCTCTCTGTAGCCGACGACAAACATGAAGAAAGCAGCAAGGGCCAAGATTCTCCGGGGCACCATGAAGGCCTATGTTCACCGCCGAAAACGGGGACGGATCCGGGATGGATCGTCTTTCTTGAATTTGGGAGCAGATGCTATTTGGATTTATCCGTCCACATCTCCGAAAATACCCAGTTGATTTATGGCACCGTGTATCGGAGGTTTGGATGGATGCGGCCGTTGTAGCAGACTTCGTCAGATTTCCCCTCGTTTGCGAGGGGTTTTTGATTGTGGGGACGCTCTTCCCTACAGGCGTAAGCCCCTGTAGTTAATTACGTTACCGCATCGCGATAACCACTTTCTCTTGCTCCAGAGGTTCATTTCGTGTCGTGTGTGTTTGTTTTATTTTTGGTTGCCCGTGGATTGTATACAGAGACTAATTTATGTTGTCGCCCGTAGGGCGTGGATTAGTCCAAATCCGTATATTCTTAGATTTGGGTTTGGGTTGATTTCTGGATCGTTAATCTCGTTTGAGATTAAGATCAACTTAAATATAAACAAGTAGTTGGGGGCTCGGTTGTTTTTTTTATGTCATGAGTCATGTTTTGGAAACGACGAGTCCATGGGCTCAGTTGATCTGAATTAGGGACCTAGCCAACTTGGGCTTGACCCACTCACTTTTCTTTATTTGGAAAAAGTGATAGGCACCGGTTTGGGCTCAGTCCCTTTTTTTTGCAAAAAGTGCTGAGCACTTATATGAGTTCTGGCGCTTACACATAACCATGTAGGGTTTTCAGTCATGGGGATTTACCCAATAAGTGTTAGACACTTTACTCTTTTTTTCTCTTTATGTGGAGTGCCGAGCACTCTTTAAAGTGCCCACATGCAAAGCACGCGAGGCACTAGGCGCCAGGTGCTGAATGATGAGTTTTAATCACCCTTATGTTCTGTGGCGCCCACGTGGGGGTCACGCAAGGCGCCGGGTGCTGAGCGCCGGCAACTGAGTGCTAAGCACTCCTTATTTTGTAGCACCCACGTGAGGGGCATGTGAGGCGCGGGCGCCAGCCACTGAGTGCTAAGCACTCTTTATTTTATGGCGCCCATGTGAGGGACACGTGGGGCGCTGGACGCCGCCCACTGAGTGCTAAGAACCCCTGAGTTCTCTCTTTTTTTGAATGATCCACATGATCTTTATCTACTTTTATTTACCTAAAATTTCTAAGAAGAGAGTTCTTCTTCCTCGAGAATTTGATTCTCTGTTCTTTCGAAGCTTTCTTTTTTTTTTTCTTCAAAGCTTATGTGGGGCCTCCTCTTCTTTAGACTTGAGGTCTTGAATCCTTTATATAGTAGGAAGAAGTTTGTTGATTAGTTGAAAAAATATTTCATTGAGAGATCTTTAATTGATTCGAGGATTTTACCCACCGTTGGATTTTTGATCCAAGGACTTCTGTTTTACAGAAAATATTTTTCTTGTTTTTAACAAGATTAGGGAAATATTTTCCCACACAGAATTTATTCTGTGGATCGACGACTCTTTAATCGCCATTGGATTTTTAATCCAACGACATTCTGTGTATTCTTTCTTATTTAGAAAGATTTGAGGAATATTTCCTCAACAGAATTTAATTCTGCATTTTGATGATTTATCATCTCCATTGGATTTTTGATCCAATGGCTCTGTCTAACAAAGAGCTTTTAGTTCTGGCACTGGCGCTCTCGTGCAAGGCACGTGAGCTGCTGCCTCAGAGTTTTTAACTCTTGGTGTTGGCGCTCTCATGCAAGGCACGTGAGGCACTTTCTCAGAGTTTTTAACTCTTGGCGCTGGCGCCCTCATGCAAGGCACGCGAGATGCCGCCTTTCAAATTTTGAACAGAGCCTTGCTCTTTTATTGGGGGAAACAAATGCCTCCCACCGTTGCGCTCACATGGCTCACACGTGAGTGCAGCGGTGGCAGTCTTCTTGGAAGTTGAATCATCTTCCTGTGCTTATAAGTAGGGCCTTTGGCCCTTGAGATGACTGATGTTCATCTTCTCTTGTTTTTCTTTGAGAATTTAATTCTCCCTTCAAAGTTTAGATCTCTGCCAAAAGAAATCCTTTCTAGAGTTAGAACTCTGCCCCTAAATTTGGTAAGGATTATAATCGAACCCATGAACAGAGCTTTGCTCTTCTTAGATCGTAGATCTTAAAATGTATTTTAGGGTTTTTTAACCCATTAATCAGAGCATTGCTCATCTTCCATGAAGAACTCTTAGAGTTTCTAGGATTCTTCTTTCGGATCTTAAAGATCTTGGGGTTTTTCCCTGTTAAAAAGCTTTGCTTTTGAGGGTTCTGGTAGATTATTGATCAGTCGAAAATAATGTATTTTTAACACGGCAATTTCCCTAACATTTGCACTCATTTAGAAGTGTTCGGTATTCATATTTCACATATTAGCAAATCAGTCGTAAAATATCAGATTTCATGTATTAGACTTTTAAACCGACACTTTAAGGGAAATTAACCGCATTTCATGGCATCGCATCATCTCTGTATTTGCGCAACACTTGTCTTGAGTCTGTGCAGGAAAATCCAGAAGAAAAGCCAAAATTATCATTTTTGCTGATCAAACATTACGCCAACTCAAAGATCTGAGATCTGGTAGCAATACAGAAGGCCAAATGAAATTCCACACATCAAAACAAAGCCCATATACTATAAAGAGAATTAACAGAGAAGTTGAAAGCCCAAGGCCCACAAGTAGCCGCGGATCCGCGGCCAGAGCCTGCTTGGGCTGCGGATCCGCGGCGGTTTCAAGGCTTCAGCTCCCAAAATTTTGTGCAAAACTCCTATCTCTTGGCCCACATTCATTTATGATACCTTAAATTCCAGAAGGATCTCGAAGCTACTGCCAGATCAGCAAAGATCATTAAGCAAGGCTAATCCTAATTAAGCTCCTAACTAACCTCTTCTAGAAGCTCCCTCCTAACTAATCACATCTAGAAGCTTCTCCTCTAACTAACTTTTGGAGGGAAATTCAAATTTCCTCAACAAACTTTAGGAGGGAAACTTAGAATTTGAAATCCAAGATCTAGAGTTTAGATGGCTATAAAAAGGAACCTAGATCTAAGGGTTGAGGTTGTTCATTAATCAATTTTAGTTAATCTTTCCCTCTTTCATCATCTTCTTCCACAAGTCTAGTGACAAGGCTTGTGCGAAACCCTAACCCTAATTCCACTCCAAATTCAAGATCTTGAGTACCAATCGAGCAAGAAGCCTTCAACCTTTTAGGAGCCGAGCCGATCTTCAATCGGGCAAGTGATCCAAGCCGATCCGCGACTCACGGGGACGAGCGAAGCCAAATCGACGATCGAGTTCTTCCTCTTGTAGTTCTTGAGCGAATGTAATAAAATTGTCGATATAAATAAAAGGTGAAATTCTTTAATCTTGCTTTCTTTTAATTCTTGCATCATGATTAGATCTTAATTTGTAATTGTTGTTTTTGTTGTGATGTTTGAGTAAAACTCCGCTCGTAAAGGAGTCGAGACGATTGTAGAATGATGATGTAACAAATCTTAATACGATTTTTAAGTCCTACGAGTTTTGTAAACCCTAGCAAGTTCAAGAATCGATGACCTAGTTTCGTAGCGATGCTTTCTTGATTGTGATCGCTCGAAATTAGGGATCTACGATCGTTTCTTGAATTTACTAGAGGCTAGAATGTGAATGATATCGATGAAAGAACAAGGGATAAGATGAAACCCTAGTTTCACAAGAAATCCCTAATTCTCGATCGATCATCATCGATCTAGTATCAATTCATCGAAGGATAAGAATACGTAATTGTAAGATTACATCACATCTATAGATCCGATCAATTCCTACGAGCCTCATTTCGATTCTTGATATTTGGTTTGGAAAAATTATCAAACTATCAATTCTTGATTCTATCTTTTCTTGTTATTAGATCTAGATTTTCTAATTCTTGAACTTCAAATATAAATCATGAATTGTTTTGTTTTGTTTTCTTTAAAGTTTCGATTCATCTAATTCAAAAGACGAACGATTACACTTTCCCTGTGGACGATCCGCACTCACTAACAATCTACATCCGACACCGTAGTTGATTGCGGTCAAATAATTTTTGGTTGTGATTTCTTTACAATTTTCTTAAATCGACACAATCGGAAATCGTTTCAATCAAATGGCGCCGTTGCCGGGGATAGTGCGCTAATTGTTCGTATTTTGAAATTTGAGTTGAAAATTTTATTCCATTATAATTTTTAGATCAAAATCCGCGCAAACACTAATACGAGTTGTTGTGATCTGTGCGAGGAAATCTGGAATCATTGGAGCTGTGGAGAAATTTTTCTGTATAATCCAGAGAGCTCCTGAGGTGAACAGAAACCAATCCTAAAAATTTGGTGCAGTGATTCCTTGATCGGACCGCTATTCCGCGGCAAAATACCCCTACCTGAGGCGGTTCCGTGGCAAGTCTAGCTCCTCTCTTCACCAATTTTTCTCTGTAAGTCTCTAACTTTCTTATTTCTCCCCTCATCTGCTCCAATTAACAAATTTCTGCAGGTTTCTTTGCAAATAATCGCAGCGCCGCAAAAGCAAAATAAAATTTGTGCGTGTTTTGATTCTTTTGGTTGTTTGCATATTAATACGGAAATTTAAGGGGCACGACCAAATTCAAATTAGGTGGGGAGTTCATTACCCTTCCTAGGCCCCGAAAATCGCAAAACTTGCATCCGCATTGACCCACATTAACTAAAAAATATCTAGAGATGACTCTAAGGACCGTCGCGCTCAATTAGGACAGAAGAGGGCCGTGGGTAATCCATTGCTTATCCGCGTTTTCTTGTGGTGCCTAAGGCGAGTGTGTCTAAGGCTAGTGGTTTTTAATTAGGCCCACTACTTACGTAGTGGAGTACCTTCCCACTTACCTGGCACTTATCCGGCCACAGGGGAACAAAGAGGCAGTGGAGGATTCTATCCTGCGACTTGTCTTTTGGCAGTTAGGAGCGGTCTAGAGTCTGACCTAGGTGACCACTAGATTTTAGGGTTTTTCTTGTTGCATTTGTTGTGATCGCATCATTTTTCAAAAATCCGTATCATTTTTCAAAACAAACACCAACACTTCATTTCCTCTAATTATACCAACGCTGCCACTTGTGCTACAACCATTTAGCACAATGTTAGGCTGGACACGGGATTCCATTTCCCGTCTTGTCCGCGTTTCTTTTATCGACCCCAGAGTCGGTAATTCTTCGTCTTCTCCCCCACCACCCACCACAACCGCGATGGACCCAAATCCATCAAACTTTAACACTACTCTGCCACCGCCCGCAGGTGCGCAGAATCTTCCACGCATTTCTCTCCAAGAGAGATGCTATCCTACACGTGTTACCCTTCCCACCTGTCTTTCTATACCACCTGCCATCGGGGAAAATTTTGAAATCAACCCTCAATTCATCAAACTATTACCCAAATTTCATGGTCTTGATTCAGAAAACGCATACATGTTTATTTCCAAATTTGAAAACGTATGTGCTTTGATGGGGAATTCACAACTGTCTTTGGATGCTCTGCGTTTACGTCTTCTCCCATTTACTTTGTGCGATTTAGCCGAGAAGTGGCTTTACATCACACCCGCACATTCTATTTCAATATGGGACGAATTCGTTGCAGCATTCCTTAAGAAATTTTATCCCAATCACAAGACCGCCCGTGTTCGGAGCGAAATCTCTAAATTTACCCAACTTCCCAATGAACCATTTTGGAAATGTTTTGAACGGTTCAAGGATCTTCTTATCCAATGCCCTCATCACGGAATCTCCAGATGGGATTTGTGTCGAATTATCTATGAGGGTATTGATCTCACTACTAGACAGATGCTTGAAACCATGTGTCATTGCCAATTCCTATCTAAAGATGATGGTGAAGCTTGGAAATACTTAGAAGATTTAGCTCAAAACACGTCACAATGGGAAAGTGTTAGACCACCACCACCTTGGGAAGATGTCAATCAGCTCGATGTTTCCGTCACCTTGAAAGCCGAAATGGCCACAATACAAAGGAAACTCGACGCTATAGAAAATAAAATCTCTTCAGCCTCCCTAAACCAATCCACACTTCCCAAAACCGTATGTGGCTGCTGTTCAAACCCTTCACATTTGACGGAAGAATGTCCTTTGAATGTACCGTTTCAAGGTCACATTAATGCTGAACTTCAGCAAAGACCTGGAAACTATCCCTCTTCTTCCTCATATAATCAAGATTGGAGGAATTACCCGAACTTTGCTTGGAACCAATCACAATCTCAAAATACGGTTCCAATCCTAAACAATTTTCAAAGGGTCCCTCCACCACAACAGCAGCCACCACTTCAATTGAGTCAGCACCCCTTCCAACCGCAAAATTTTCAAAATCCTGCCAACACTTTTGCACTACATGAAAACTCTTTGCAATTGGCCGGTACTGATAATATCTCTGCACTGGTGCAAACCTTGGTTACTTTCATGAAACAATCCATCCAAGAGTCGGCAAGTTTTCAATCTTCCATCGATAATATGATAAAGATCATTCTCACTCAAAATGAGAATATCAAATCAATGGAAGCACAAATTGAACGAATAACAGCCGAAATAAGTGCTAGAGAAGAAGGGAATCTCCCATCTCAACCCGTACCTGATCCTAGACCTTCACATTGCACTAATGTGGATGCTTTTACAACGTTGAGATCTGGAAGAGTGCTAGACAATCATTCGAGTGAACAAATTGATAATGATGAATTGATCATTAACACCCCGGCTTCCACTTCTACTTCCCCTCACACTTCTACTTCTTACCCTATTTCGTCTAACTTACCTTCTTCTTCCGAGCCTATTCTCCGTGTTCCCAAAGGCTCGAACCCTCCACCCACCTCATCTTTTCCACCCCCACAAACTTCTCCATAAATGTTGAACCCAACACTTATTGATATAGCTCCATTTCCAAATAGGTTGAGGCCCAAGAAACATGATGCCCAAATGGAGAAGATTGTGGACATGTTTAAGGAAGTTAACATCAACATCCCTCTCCTAGATGCTATTCAACAAGTTTCGTCCTATGCAAAAACTCTTAAGAACTTGTGCACTAGGAAGAGGAAGACTCAAGTGCCTAAAAAAATCTTCATGTCGAGTACTGTAGACACGGCTTTTCCCCAACAATTACCACGGAAACGTAAGGACCCTGGCTGTCCTACTATTTCCATTTTTATTGGGGAGAAACACATCAACCGTGCGTTACTTGACCTTGGCGCTAGTGTTAACTTACTTCCTTACTCGGTATACGAGCAACTATGTATCGGAGTGTTAAAGCCTTCGAGCATAACTCTCCAGATGGCTGACCGATAAATCACCAAACCTAGGGGTAAACTGGAGGATGTGTTAATAAAAATCGGGGAATTTGTATTCCCTGTGGATTTTATTGTACTTGATACACAGCCTGTAGCGAACCCACGGAATCAAATTCCGGTGATTTTAGGTCGCCCCTTTTTGGCCACTTCCAATGCTATAATCAACTGTCGCAACGGTTCTATGACCCTATCTTTCGGGAATAGGTCAATAGAACTAAACATTTACAAGTTAAGAAGTGTACCCTCCGAACCTACTGCTTAGGTATGTTCTGTCGACTTAATGGACGTCGACAGCAGCGAATTTGATGATCCTCTTTATACCGATCTTGACTCTTTTCATACGTTATTGTTTGACCCTACTATGTATCATACACATATGGACTCTTCCACCGAGATGTCCAGGTCAACAACTAACACCGATTATGAACTGCTTTTAGAGTCTGAAGATCACCCCGCATTTTGTGATGACATTATTCACCGGGGTATAGATGGAACTTTTGAGGAGATCTTCGCTGATGAGCTCGCATTTTTGAATGACACGGGTGTTGAGATGAATCATCTCTCAATCATTGAAATTGAACCTCCACCCCTTCTTTTGAACTGTAAAAAGAATGCGAGTAATCCATCACATACACTGCATCGTCTCTCCAAAATGAGACGCACACACATTCTATTCCACCACTTACCCTTTCCCCACTTCTTCTTCCACCAACCAGAGCATTGCATTGATAAATTTTTTGAATGGTTGGTGTTAACCTTCGGTCTTTGCAAAGCTTGGCATCGACCAATGATTTTTTGACCCCCACTTATGATTTTCAAAGATTAGCATTGCATAACTCAAGTTTGGGGGCGTACATTATCGGGCTCTTGAAAAGAAAATTTTTACAAAATTTTGAGCCAAAAATTAGTTTGGGGGAGGTTCTTCACTTAAATATTTTGCCCCCACTAATAAATTCCTCCCAAGCTTACAGGTTTTTCGAGATTTAGCAGATGGCAACAGTGAGGACACTGTTGAAAACAAATTTGGGGGAGGTTTGTGCTTATTTTCGCATCATTTGCATATCATTTGCATAAGCACAAAACATTTTTTAAAAAACCTATAAAAATTTTAAAAAATTTCAAAATATAAAAATATTTTTGTACATAAATAAGATAATAAAAGTTTAGATAGTGAAAAATTACATCCATGAGATTAGAAAAATTTAAGAAAACTAAGAAAATTAGAAGCTTTCTTATACGAACTAGTAATAAGTAGTTATGAGCCGTTGTCCCAAGGGTTAGTAAGATGAAGGACGTCACTAATCTGAGGATAAAAATAAGTCTGAAAAATAGTTTCTATTCTGGAAGCCAAACATTTTGAACGTTGCTACCCTGCTATTCGCACTTACACACGTCTTAAAGCCTGGGATAGTAGAGGATACCTTGAAATGCTCTTGTCTTAAAGCCAAAAGTATGAAGGAAATATATAAAAAAAAATGAATAAAATATAAAGTGGTGAGAAAAATGGACACTGGTTTTGTTATCACCAAGGGCAATAAAAAATATATATAGCGAGGGTGCTTCTTCACCTAGTGCCCTAAGGCCAACTGGTCTGGGAGTCACTGCTATGCCTGATGTGGTGCAAGACGAGGAAAATACACCAAGTGAGCAAGCACATGAGTAATCGGTCGGTTAGTACCTCAAGAAGTATTAACGGTCGCATGAAAGTGTGTGAGCAATCTCATCTAAATATTCATTAATTAAAAAGTACTGAGGCTAATGGGCAAGAGTATGATAGCTTGAATTGAATTCTCCGGGTGTAGGGATGTTTTTACACACACGCAGGGTGATATGATCGATGTTTGGAAGAAAGATAGGAATGAAGAATAAGACAATGTTTTATTGAGGGAGGACGTGATTTCTGACATCTTTTCATGACCATTAAGATAGGGCTCATGACAACCGAAAAGCTAGCTTAGTTGGAAACCCTAATTTTCAAAGTCTTTCTTTTACAATTCTTGTCTTTAAATGTAATATTCATGATCTTCCTTTTATTATTGGATTTTGTGGGTGCAATTCGCTGAAAACCCTCAGGAGACAACACTCCTCCTACTAGGGACACCTAGAGGTTTAAAGGCTTGTTGCACGTGCTCAGTGCAATCGTGTTGCCTACGAAAGTGTGCTAGATAGTTTTTCTCTTTCTTTATTTTCTCCTTCTCTTTTGAATAAAACATTCGTTCGAGACGATCAAAATTAAGTTTGGGGGTATTTGATCAGTCGAAAATAATGTATTTTTAACACGGCAATTTCCCTAACATTTGCACTCATTTAGAAGTGTTCGGTATTCATATTTCACATATTAGCAAATCAGTCGTAAAATATCAGATTACATGTATTATACTTTTAAACCGACACTTTAAGGGAAATTAACCGCATTTCATGGCATCGCATCATCTCTGTATTTGCGCAACACTTGTCTTGAGTCTGTGCAGGAAAATCCGGAAGAAAAGCCAAAATTATCATTTTTGCTGATCAAACATTACGCCAACTCAAAGATCTGAGATCTGGTAGCAATACAGAAGGCCAAATGAAATTCCACACATCAAAACAAAGCCCACATACTATAAAGAGAATTAACAGAGAAGTTGAAAGCCCAAGGCCCACAAGTAGCCGCGGATCCGCGGCCAGAGCCTGCTTGGGCCGCGGATCCACGGCGGTTTCAAGGCTTCAACTCCCAAAATTTTGTGCAAAACTCCTATCTCTTGGCCCACATTCATTTATGATACCTCAAATTCCAGAAGGATCTCGAAGCTACTGCCAGATCAGCAAAGATCATTAAGCAAGGCTAATCCTAATTAAGCTCCTAACTAATCTCTTCTAGAAGCTCCCTCCTAACTAATCACATCTAGAAGCTTCTCCTCTAACTAACTTTTGGAGGGAAATTCAAATTTCCTCAACAAAGTTTAGGAGGGAAACTTAGAATTTGAAATCCTAGATCTAGGGTTTAGATGGCTATAAAAAGGAACCTAGATCTAAGGGCTGAGGTTGTTCATTAATCAATTTTAGTTAATCTTTCCCTCTTTCATCATCTTCTTCCACAAGTCTAGTGACAAGGCTTGTGCGAAACCCTAACCCTAATTCCACTCCAAATTCAAGATCTTGAGTACCAATCGAGCAAGAAGCCTTCAACCTTTTAGGAGCCGAGCCGATCTTCAATCGGGCAAGTGATCCAAGCCGATCCACGACTCACGGGGACGAGCGAAGCCAAATCGACGATCGAGTTCTTCCTCTTGTAGTTCTTGAGCGAATGTAATAAAATTGTCGATATAAATAAAAGGTGAAATTCTTTAATCTTGCTTTCTTTTAATTCTTGCATCATGATTAGATCTCAATTTGTAATTATTGTTCTTGTTGTGATGTTTGAGTAAAACTCCGCTCGTAAAGGAGTCGAGACGATTGTAGAATGATGATGTAACAAATCTTAATACGATTTTTAAGTCCTACGAGTTTTGTAAACCCTAGCAAGTTCAAGAATCGATGACCTAGTTTCGTAGCTTTGCTTTCTTGATTGTGATCGCTCGAAATTAGGGATCTACGATCGTTTCTTGAATTTACTAGAGGCTAGAATGTGAATGATATCGATGAAAGAACAAGGGATAAGGTGAAACCCTAGTTTCATAAGAAATCCCTAATTCTCGATCGATCATCATCGATCCAGTATCAATTCATCGAAGGATAAGAATACGTAATTGTAAGATTACATCACATTTATAGATCCGATCGATTCCTACGAGCCTCATTTCGATTCTTGATATTTGGTTTGGAAAAATCATCAAACTATCAATTCTTGATTCTATCTTTTCTTGTTATTAGATCTAGATTTTCTAATTCTTGAACTTCAAATATAAATCATGAATTGTTTTGTTTTGTTTTCTTTAAAGTTTCGATTCATCTAATTCAAAAGACGAACGATTACACTTTCCCTGTGGACGATCCGCACTCACTAACAATCTACATCCGACACCGTAGTTGATTGCGGTCAAATAATTTTTGGTTGTGATTTCTTTACAATTTTCTTAAATCGACACAATCGGAAATCGTTTCAATCAATTATCCCATTTATTTTTACAAAGCATAGCTCTTAGAAATTTTTGGGGAATTTTATTCCCCTCTTAATTAAAGTTGACAGATGTGAAATCTGTTTGCAGAGCACAGCTTTCGAGGGAGTTTAACTCCTTAGCCCAATGAGGTTTCTCATTAAATGAGAATCCTTTTACGATTCCATTCTTAATGAGTGACTGCCCTATCAATGATGGGACGTCACCTTAATTTTGTGGGTCTCCCTTTGTCCTTTCCTTCTGCATTGCAATGCGGTACAATTTTTAAGTACCAAGTGTCAGAGTTCAGAACATAGCGTTGATAACTAACCCTCGTCTTTCTTTGTGTAGGTACTATAGCTTCTGACTCTTCTTTCCATTTCGTACGTTCAGAGAGCGCCTTCGCCGACGCGCCCGTGGATCGGGAAGTCTTCGCTCTTATTAAAGATCATGACCCGGAGCAGAAATCTCTTCACTTATAGGGGCCGTGGTACAATCAGATCATCCAGGGTCGGCTCGGCGCAGTTTTTCTTGTGCAGCGCCGTCAGAGCCAATTTCAGCAATTCATTACGCCGATTCGCCTCAAGTGAATTATGCTGTAGAAGAGGTCAACTGGACTTCAGAGGGCCGCCTTCAGCCTTCTATGGCATCAATACCCGTACAGCCGCCGATGGATTTGGATATTTTGGGGCGGCGCATATATCAAGACGAGTCGCACCCTTGGGGACAAGTCTATATGATAGGGTTAACTCCTCGCCAATCATCCAGCTACTTGCAGTGGGCCCGGTATATCTTGTCGGCCAAGAAGTCGCTACTGCTGAATCTTGGGCTATATCCTGCCATATATGCTTCCCTCTTCTAATATCTCGCGCCTCATGTATAGTGGGTTAAGGTTTTTCTGGAACAGTGGAACATCCCAACCACACATTTCTTCTATCGGACCGGGAAGTCTCAAGTTCCTTGGAGGAGTTTGCAGAAATTTCAGGTTTACCCGTTAGAGGGGAACATTACGAGGAGATACTTCCCCTTGATGAGTACATCTTTGCCACCAAATCAGTGGTAAAGGGTCTCACTCCGGAGAATGCCATTCAACATCGGTTCCCGAGCCTAATCAAGGTGTTGAACATTTATGAGAGTCTGTTTTTAGAGTCTGGAGGGCACGGAGTCGGCTTCGCAGATTTCATCACCTGCTTTCTTCGCCCAAAAGCCTTGTCAAAACAAGCCGCGAAACTCGCCATGCTTGACGACCCATTTGGTTTCGGTTTGGATAACTAGCTGACGGTGGAAGCGGATCTAAAAAATTTCTTCATTCCAGACACTCCGGTCGTCTCTTTTGCAGAGCTCGCTGTTTCAGACGTCGATGAGGAGACATTCTTTCTGGGGTTCTTCAGCCTGTGGTTGAGTTGGTTTGTGCTTCTGATGCACCCTCTCTACATGACGACGTCCGTTTTTTACCTGGCCTACCGCATTGTCATAGGGACGCGTGTAGCTGTTAGGATTGCAGGGCTAGCTCATCTATATCATGGCCTGAGCTTAGCGGCAGACACTACTCAGCCGGGGGGTAAAGCCCATACATCTTCCGTTGCACTACTTCACGTCGTGGATCGAGATGCACGTGCTAGGTGCTTTCGGTGTCCACAAACGACCTCGCTTCTACGACAGCTACAACTTTCCTCGGGTCATGTATCTGGTTGACGCTTCTGTGTCAGACTCGTCGCAGCGAGAGGCCCGGCGACTCGTCCTCCGTCCGCGCATGGTCAGGGACAACATGACCTTTGTCGATAGAATCCTGACTATCGGCAAGGAATCTGCTAAGGTGGTGCAACCGCTACGTGACACTTTCAAAGACGGGGCTTCCACGTTGAAGGCTCGGGAAATCTTGCACATGTATTCTATTAGGACGGGCTTTTTAATATTCATGAAAAACGTCTCGGCACTGTTCATGAGGTACAACCCGCACCGCTTCGCTTAACAGTCAGGTTATAATCAGGATGTTCCTCTTGAGGCATTCTTAGCCGAGCCGGTCGCTACGGAAGAAGGTATTCGCAATGCGCTGCACCACTTTATACGACTAAATATGGGGTCCAATTTTCTCATCAGTGAGCCGAGATATGTGCCAAAAGCTTCGAACGCTTACGTGGCGTAGTACCGGCATGCGACGGGTGCTGTTATCAGGAAATAAAGGCGATTATTAATCGATCACAAGGATGCAGTCCGCCGGACTGCCATCCGTCCTTCCTTGAGGGAAATTACTACCGCCGTAGTCCCTCGAGTCTTCCCTGAGAGGCTTCAATCTGATGTTCCCGTAACTACGGTAGCCGTGGCATCCCCAGAATCTGGCGCTGGTACGAAAATCGGGACTCGCCGCCCGAAAATGCCTGTTAAGCGCAAGCTCTTGTCATCAGCCGCTGGTGTCCGCTCGCAGAAAAAGAAGAAGTCTCTATTTTCTGCCGATGTCATATTTGGCCAGGAGCCACATGCTCCCTACAGCGAGGGCTTGTGCGAGTATGGCACCAATGAGGGTTTTTTCGATGCGTCTGTGACCGATACTGATCTACAGGCTGCCCTCACGGCTTCCGAGCGACTGGCTCGCGAGGAAGCGGCGTTGATCACTATCGCGAAGTCAGGTATACTTCAGTTATATTCTTCTGCGGCTATCCCTTTTCACTTTATTATGCTTTTATTGACGCTTTTTAACAGGTATTTCTGCCGAAGAGGCTCTTACGGCTTCCCTCATGACGTTCGAGGAGGAAGAGAGGCTCCGCGCTTCTTTTGGCCTTGGTATAACTCGTTTCATTATGCCTTTACTCTTTTTATTCATGATCTGACCCTTCTCTTCGCCCCACTGCAGGAACTACCGTAACTCAGGTCATTCCAAGTGCGGTGCCAATCCCAAGTGGCGATGCAGCAAGGCTTCTAGAGCCAGTTACTACGATCACGGCCATCCCAAAGTCACCACAGGAGGCGTTGCTGAAGCAGCCGATGATAGACGCCGTGGCGGCTCCGGAGGCAGAGCTCGGTTCGGACGATGACGCCCCCTGTCGGAAGTCTTAAGGAGGTCAATTCTCACTGCTCGGACTGAAAGGAAGCGCGGGAAGTATGCGGCGAGGGAACACGATGCTGTTTTGTCCGCAGGTGCAGGCTCAAGCAGTATTCCGCTTGCTGACCTACCTTCGGCGGATGTTCCTTCCGCCCTGTCTACCCCTCATAGACAGGTTGCACGTGCAGCTCGGGAAGAAACTGGAAAGCTACTTCAAGGTAACGTAATTCCTAGTCCTCTATTCGAATTTTATCCTCGAATTCTAATATACGTATTTCCTTTTAAGCAGGGCCAAGTCCTGACGATGGTATGGCAGGTGAAACGCCGATGATTACAGAGCCCGAAGTGGCCACTCTCTTTCGGGAATCTGGGACTGTCCAGACTGCTGCTCTTTCTTCTTGTGGCACCTTGATATCGGCGGGTGTCTCAAGCATTACGACAGCCCTCTTCGAGTCAAGGGATGAAGCTATGGGTGCAGAATCTATTCCCCCGAGAGAGAGTGAGGAAGCCGTTACACTTGGTGACGCTTCCGGCGTGGTTTCGGTCCCTGATCCATCAGGTAGTCCTTGTGTTGCTGTTTTTTGAGTTTTTCAATCCTGTCAAGCCCTTCTAATGATATTTCGTTTGTCTTGAGCATAGGCACGGTAAATCCTGAAGCTGTGCCGGCCGAAGAAGTGTCATCGGCCGCTATTTTGACGGTCGTTGTCCCTTCGCTTTCTTCTGTGCCTCCTCAAATCTTGGAAGGTATGGGTTTCTCACTTATTTGTTTCACTGTGGATACATTCCTCCTTGTATTGACTGTATATTGTCGTAACTCCGTAGGAGTACTTTTCGACCAATTGTACCAGGTGTTAAACCTACACTTTTCCTTTCAGTCGGAAATCGTTGCACCTTCTGGTATTGGTCAGCATATTCTTCACCTAATGTTTCTCCCCCTCTTTTTTTATGAGTATACTTATTGTTGTTAAGCCTTCTTTCTATTGACCACGGTATTACGGGTCGGAGGAGGAAGAGAAAGAATAGTTGTTCCTCCGGTACTCCCTATTCTGCCGCCTGCCACAGCCGGTACGATAGATTCCACCCCTCAGGTGTTTTCTTTGTCTCCCGAGTCCGAATTTGACCGTAATTCTTTTTGCAGCGATTACATCGGCTCCAGCTCCTTTTGAGTCTCACATTCCAATACCCGCGGGGCCCTTCGCTAAACGTACATACTCCAGGGGCACCGCGAATAGCCGACGAACGTTAAGCGAGTTTATCGAAGATCTCAATGCTGAGGCCCTCACTTCTGCTATGGATTTTGCCGTCGAAGTCAATCCAATGCTGGCGACGCTCGTGAACTTCCATAAGGAAGATCTCGTCGGTTCTTCGGTTGATTATTGCAGGAAGATCAAGGCTTTCCTGCACGAGATTGAGCTTAAGCGTCTCGCTCCTGAGGTGTTGGCCTCGAACTCTCAGCGGGCTGCGTGGGTGGAGCACAGTATTTCTTTCATTCGCCATTTTGAACAAGAGGCGGCCCTGAGACGAAAGGAACATGAGGCGGCCTCCAGCGAATCCGTCCGGTTACGCGCCCAGGTTGAAGTGAATGCTGCGCAGTTAAAAGTTATTTTAGACAACCTCCAGCGATGTATTTCAGACGGGTTGACGCTAAGGCGGACGCTTGACTTCACCGAGCGGGTCACGCAGGACTGCGAAGCTGCCATGCTAGAAATTGATGAAAATCTTTCATTCTGTTTGCAGCACTAGACTCAAATCGAAGCGGAGTTGGCCACGGTAGCTGACCACGAGAAAGGATTGAGAGGAGCACGCGAGCGGCTTATCAATTTGTTGAAGACGCCTCCTCCTTAATAACTATCATTTTACCTCTTTTCTTATACCGGTTGTAAGCTTGTGATTCATGAATAACATGTATTCATTTTGCTTCCTTTATGAAACGTACCTTGTATTCACTTGAATCCATGAATAAAAGACATATTTTATTTCATACTGGCATTTCTTTCTTTTGCTGTCTTGACTCGGTATAAAGTAGTTTATATACTCATTGCGCAGTTTGTAGTTTATGAGCTCATTTCGGAGCTTGTTTGGTTTATTCACTCATCCTGGAGTCTCTAGTTTATGAACTCATTTCGGAGCTTGTTTGGTTTATTCACTCATCCTGGAGTCTCTAGTTTATGAACTCATTTCGGAGCTTGTTTAGTTTACCTCCCTTGGGCTTGTAGGCAAACATGTCCTAACGTCACAGTTAACCCCTACTCTTTACGACAGAGGTCCGTTAAGGTCTGTGATACTAAGATTTTGTCCGGCGTACCGTCGCGTTGGCTGATGTATTCCTTGATATGCAATCTTGCTGTTCGAGTAGCCCCGCGATTGTCGTGTCTCTGATCCCTTCGGGGGCTAGACAAGACGTCTTCAAGTAATCTCCCAGGTCATATTACCGTCGGAAGAGCAAGAGTTAGGGATTTTCCATGCCGCTTTTTACTTGAGATTAGGCTCAATTTAGGAGCCCCAATGAGTCATAGCCACTCCGCGCTAGTGTGGGATGATCTCCGATAGTCTTTCAGGTTTTATTTGAGTTGCCGTCAAGATCCTGAAGCCTGGGAATTTCCTTTGCTTCGTTTGCTGGCATTGCGTCTGTTGTAATGAGACGAATGTTGAAGTTGTCCCTAGCTTGTCTATGAACCGTCAAGGCTTGGAACTAGGGATTTTGTTATGGCTCCGTTGTTTTGACCCTGGGGTCGGTTGTTGACGTTGCATTTGCATCCTGTTGGATTTGAGAAGGAACACCGCTGTTGATCTCTAGGTTGTCTGTGAACCGTCGAGGCTTGGAACTAGGGACTTTGCCATGGCTCCGTTGTTTTTACCCTGGGATCGGTTATTGATGTTGCATCTGCATCCTGCTGGAGTTGGGAAGGAACGCCGCTGTTGATCTCTAGGTTGTCTGTGAACCGTCGAGACCTGGAACTAGGGACTTTGCCATGGCTCCAAGGTAGTCTCTAGGTTGTTGGTGAACCGTCGAGGGTTGGAACTAGGGACTTTGCCATGGCTTCATTTGTTTTAACCCCGGGGTCATTTGTTGACGTCGCGTCTGCATCCTGCTGGAGTGAGAAGAAACGCTGCTGTTGATCTCTAGGTTGTCTGTGAACCGTCGAGCCTGGAACTAGGGACTTTGCCATGGGTCCGAGGTAGTCTCTAGGTTGTTGGTGGACCGTCGAGGCTTGGAACTAGGGACTTTGTCATGGCTCCATTTATTTTGACTATGGGGTCGTTTGTTTACGTCGCGTTTGCATCCTGCTGGAGTGAGAAGAAACGTTGTTGTTGATCTCTAGGTTGTCTGTGAACTGTCGAAATTTGGAACTAGGGACTTTTCCATTACTCCGTTTTGTATTCTTTACGTTGTTGGTGAACCGTCGAGAGCTGGAACTAGGGACTTCGTCGTGGCTCCGTTTTTTTGACCCTGGGGTCATTTGTTGACGTCGCGTCTGCATCCTGCTGGAGTGAGAAGAAACGCCGTTGTTGATCTCTAGGCTGTCTGTGAACCGTCGAGATTTGGCTCTCCCTTTGATAGAGCCCGGTAGGAACATGGTTTCCCTTTTTATTTGTGCCCATGGATTGTATACAGGGGTCGATGTGGACTCACCTGCAGGGCAAAAGTTTCATTTCATTTTGTTTCTTTCCGCGATGGTCTATCATTTCAGCTTTTCATATCGCGAAAGTCGCGATTGCCTAATCATTTCGGCTGTTTTATCGCGGTGCCCAATCATTTCAGTTGTTTTTTTATTTTTACTCGCTGCTTTTTATTGCGAGTTGTCCAAACATTTCGGCTGATTTTATATGCATATATTTGCTCGCGCGATTTTTATTGCGAGTTGCCCCATCATTTTAGCTATTTCATATACATTTTTTTGGCTCGCTGATTTTTGTTGCGAGTATAGAACTTGAGATCTGATCCCAATCTTGGCATCAGCACCGCTACGAATGGAATATTGCCAGGAGCGAATCATCATTTGCCGTAAAAGGCCTTGGAATTTGATACCGATTTAGGCATTGGCATCGCTACAACTGGGATATTACCAGGAGCAAATCATCATTTTCCTTTGTCGATTTGAATAAAGGTGGCTTAGCAAACAGGGTTAGGATCCTGTCGACTAAGGCTTTTTGACTTTACGAGCCGTAAGGGTCTCATAAAGGTATTTCTCCCTACGAGTCGTGAGGATCTCGTAGGTGTATTTTCTTCTTAGAAGTCATGAGGACTTCTAAGTGGTGTTTTCTATTATAAGTCGTAAGGATCTCATAAGAGTATTTTCTCTTTACAAGTCGAGAGGACTTACGAGTGTTATTCACCATATGAGGAAATTCATCGTGATTGGTGGAACTTGGTGGGGGAAACGTTTATTTATGCCCGTGAATTGTATACAAGGGCCATCATTGTACCGCCTATAGGGCAATAATGTGATGTCTTAAGAACATGTTCAGGTCCCCGTATCTTAAGGCTTTTGAATCCTATGAGCCGTGAGGGTTCACATGGGGGATTCTCCTTACGAATCATGAGGATCTCATAAGTATAATTTCTCCTTAGGAATCATGGGGATCCCTAAGTGTGTTGCTCCCTTGTAAGTCGTAAGGTTCTCACGTAGGTGTTTTCTCCTCACAAGGTCGATAGGACCTTACAGGTGTCTTTATTTTAACGACATTGCGCCCTTTCGGGTTTTCACAAACTCGCCGGTAGCCCTGCTGTTTTTACTCACGATGCCCTTTCGGGTTTTCATCCGTGCCCATTTCGCTTATGGACGTGCCTTTTTTTTACTCCTCTGTTCTCCAATGGAACTTATAGGAGTCTTCGCCACCGAGGCAGCTGCACGGCCAGCGGGACTTAAGTTGCAGTCCTCCCCGCTGAGACTTGTGGAATTGACTTCCATTATCGCCGTGCTTGAGGCGTTGTATTAGTTTAAGGACATTACGGTCCATCATTAGTTTAAGGACATCTCGGTCCATTGTTAGTTTAGGAACATCTCGGTCCATTGTTAGTTTCGAGGTGAAGTTTTGCCGGATACTACTTATAGAGTCTTGACTCAGGATGACAGCGAGCGGACACGGGCGTCGTCATCTATCGTTAACCTGAGTTATGACTTGTCAAGCATAGTATTTCTTAAGGAACTGGCCGTTTATTGGCCGGAAGGGTCTTTCGCCATGCATATCCATGAGCAAGTAGGGCCCACCTTAGTAGACCTTTTCTCTGATGTACTAACCTTCATAGTTCGGCTCGAATTTCCCCTGCTTTGCATGGTTGGGGATCATAGGTCTTTTTACGACTATCACGAGTTCATCTTGGCGGAATGTTCTCGGTTTGGTTAGTATTTCGTATGAGTGTGTCATCCTTACTTTGTAAGCTTCCAGGTTTTGTTGTGCCATGAGACGAGTTTCATCGAGGGTATCGAGCTCTTCAATCCGAAGATGGGCATTTTCTTCATCTGACAGCTCATATCGAATTGCTACTCGTAGAGAGGGTAGCTCTATCTCCAAGGGAAGTACCGCTTCCGTTCCGAATACCAACGCGAATGGCGTTGTATTCGTGGCCGTTTTAAACGTGGTTCGATACGCCTAGAGAGATTCATGCAGTCTCTTGTGCCAGACCCTTTTATTTCCGAACACCGTTTTCTTTATGATCTTCATCAAGGTCTTGTTGAAAGCCTCAGTTAGACCGTTAGCTAGGGGATTATAGAATGAAGAGTATCTCCAATCTATATTATACTGCTGTGCGAAGCGGCTGATCTTATGGCTTCTGTAGGCCAGCCCATTATCCGAGATGATTCGTCGCGGAGTGCCGAACCGGTAGATGACATGTGTCCTGAAGAAATGGAGGATGTTCTCCTTCTTCACCTCCCTTAGCGGTACTGCCTCTGCCCACTTAGAGAAGTAATCAGTTGTTCCCAATATGAACCGATGTCCCTTGGACGACGCTGGCTCGATGGGCCTGATTATTTCGGTTCCCCACATTTCGAACAGCCAGCTGGCTACCGTTGGGTGTAGCGGATTTGGATGTTGGTGGATGAAGTCCCCGTGAATTTGGCATGAATGATACTGCTTCGCATATTCGAGGCAGTCCTGAATCATCGTGGGCCAATAGTAACCCATTCTTTTGATCTTCAGCTTCATCTTTGGTCCGGCTTGATGAGAACCGCAGAGTCCGTCATGAGTTTCTTGGACGACCTTCCTTGCTTCCTCCGATCCCAAGCATCTTAGCCACAAACTGTCGAATGATCTCTTATATAGAGTATCATTGACAAAGGCGAAGGATAGAACTCGTTTCATGAGCTGATGTCTTGACGACGCGTCTTCGGGCGTTTGATGGGATTTGAAGTAGTCTATGAAGACTTCTCTCCAATGCTTAGCCTTTTCTTCATTTTCCATTCGGCAGGCTGCTTGTTTGGTCGCTTCTTTTCCTTCAGACGGCTCCGGAGATATTTCTGCTGGCGCGAGAATTTGGCGGCTTTGCACAACGATCCTTACATCATCGAGGTTTTCGTCGGCCAGTTCTATAGCGAGTTTGGCTAATGCATCCGCCTTACTATTCTCTGCACGTGGAATGCTTTCCAGAATGTAAGAGGGGATTTGTGTCAACAATTGCTGCGCTCTCTCACCATATTTTACCAACTCTGGTTTACATGTCTGATAGTCGCCATTTACTTGGCCAACGACTAGCTGGGAGTCTCCATATATGAGGAGGTTTTCAATTCCCATCTCAACTGCAATCTCAAGACCCGCTATCAAAGCTTTGTACTCAGCCTCATTGTTTGTCCTCGGCTCTGTTAAAGAAAGAGAGAAAAGTATTATCCCTCCTTGCGGAGTCACGAAGATAAGGCCCACCCCAGCTTTGATTATGAGGGTGCTTTGCTTTCTCTTTTTCATAGAAGATGCCCTATCGAATTAGAGTTCCCAGTGAGAGTCATTTTCTTCGTCCTTTGTGTCGAACGCATGTTCGTCTGGTAATTCGCAATTTAAGGAAGATTCTACTGGTATTGGATGTTCAGCGATGGCCTGACCCTTCACTGCCCTGAGGAGTCGATAGATTATCGAGAACTCCATCAAGAGGAGGGCCCATTTGGCAATCCTTCCCGTTAGTATGGCTCTTGACATCAAATATTTGAGAGGATCCACCTTTGATATGAGATGGACCTCATGCGCCAAGGCATAATGTCGAAACTTTGTTATCACGAAGATCAGTGCCAGGCAATGCTTTTCGATGGGGGAGTAGTTGTTTTCTGCCCCCAGGAGAACTCGACTCAATTAATAGAGAGCTCTCTCCTTTCCCTGATCGTTCTCCTATGTCCATAATGCGCCTAGAGAACCTTCAAGGGCTGTTGTATACAGGATGAGGGGCTTTCCCTTGACCAGAACGGTCAGTACTGGTGGATTCTGCAGATATTGCTTGATTTCGTACAGTGCACTTTGTCATTTACTATCCCAAACGAACATGGTCCCCTTCTTCATTAGATGGTTGTAGGGGCGACATTTGCCGGAGAGGTTAGCTATGAACCGTCAGATATACGCGAGCTTTCCTTGGAGAGACCGTAGTTGCTTAAGAGTTCTTAGCGAGAGCATTTCCATAATCGCCTTAATCTTTGATGGGTCTACTTCGATGCCTCAGTGTCATATGATGAATACTAGGAATTTTCCTGAGGAGACTCCAAACGCGCATTTCAGAGGGTTTATCTTCAGATTATATTTCTGAAGACGTTGGAACACTATTTTTAGATGTTCCCAATGTTCCTTGTATGACTTGCTTTTCACC
Source organism: Agapanthus africanus (assembly GCA_030015575.1). Taxonomy (NCBI): domain Eukaryota; kingdom Viridiplantae; phylum Streptophyta; class Magnoliopsida; order Asparagales; family Amaryllidaceae; genus Agapanthus; species Agapanthus africanus. The sequence continues at coordinate 911,279,404 of JASDDO010000019.1, read as the reverse complement.
ACCAGGTCGTCGATATAGCATTCGACAATCTCATGTATGAGGTCATCGAAGATTTTCGTCATAGCCCTTTGATAGGTAGCGCCTGGGTTCTTCAAGCCGAAGGGCATCACCTTATAGCAGAATATGCCTAGCGGTGTTCGGAAAGCGGTGTGCTTTTGGTCTTCAGGAAGCATTTTTATTTGATTGTAGCCTGAAAATCCATCCATGAAGGAGAAGACCTCATGAGTGGACGTGTTATTGATCATCAGCTCGGTAACAGGTACCGGGAAGTCATCCTACGGACAAGCCTTGTTGAGGTCCCGAAAGTCCACGCAGATGCGCACTGTCCCAGTTTTTTTCATCACTGGGACAATGTTGGCGACCCAGTTAGGATATTGAACTTCTTGGATGAAACCGGAGTCGATTAGTTTCTTGACTTCGGCATTGATGCTCATCCTGAGTTCGAGCCGTATTCTTCTTGGCACTTGCTAGACTGGCTTAACATCCGGCGATATAGCCAGTTTATGCATCGCTATTTCTGGATCTAGTCCCGGTATCTCGGAATAATTCCATGCGAAGCAGTATTTATATTGTGTAAGTACGTTCTTTAGTGTAGCCACCTGCTTTTCAGACAGCAGCTCACTGACGATCGCTGGCATCGATTCATTTTCCGTCCCCAAGTCGATTTTTCTCAGGTTGTCTGCTGTAGTGTGTATCCCATCTTCTAGCTCTTTTGGCGCCGGTGGAAATTCTAAAACCACCTCGTCCTTATTCTCATTTGCAAAGAACCGAGAGAGGTCGTCCATATTCTCGTGCTCTCCTTCTTTTGATAGTGTTATCACGTGGCAGGTACGAGCTCGTTTCCAAGCTCGATACCGATCTAGACTTTCCCTCGCAGTGTAGGTTGCTCTTGGCTCATGCTTTCATGGCAGGGCTACCCTCCAACTGTCAGATAGAGCAAACCTTCCTTGCTGATACTGGTCTTCGACCCAGTGTTTGAAGGTGAAGCAGTCTTCAAGAGGATTTCTTATTACTCGGTGGTAGGAGCAATAAGCCGGATGATGGACCTCGTTTATTTGCTCGGGGTGCCGAGACTCTGGGAGCGTCATCATTTGATGCTTCATGGTAAGGTTGAATGTTTTCCTTGTCTTGTCTTGAGAGAAAGAGTATTCCCGACCCATCTTCTTCATAAACGACGGATTCCGGATGACTTTTTCTTGATCGCGTGGATCCTTAGATCCGCTTCGCTGTTTTTGAACATCATTCCCGTTCTTGATCTTGTTGTTGCTTCTGCGTCGGACTTTTTCCTTTCTACGAGAGCGCACAACAGGCTGATGATGAAGGGCATCGTAGTCTTCTCTTTCCGTGGACTGCTGAATGAGACGTTGCGTCCTGACTTTCTCATAAATGGCCATTTCACGGCTGTGGTCATCCCGAACCTTTTGACCGGCTTCTTTCATTGGCTTGTCAATTTATTCTTCGAATGACGGACTTGGTATTCTTACGACGGGATCTCGCTCTGGTTCGATATCAGCGCTATCTGGAAATGCATTCCTTCTCCACCGGAGTTATTTATGACATGGCAACCATGGAATCACTCCCGTTTCTTAGACTGAACATATCCAAGCCCAGCCGTCTCCATCCTCCCATTGGGCATCTTTCGTTGAGTCCCGGGATCGTCCCAAATCTTGTTGTAGAATAGGGTTTGTCGAGCGGTTTGTTTGAAAGGTACACCTTGGCATTTTAATAGCTTCTTTAATCCCTCTGCGTAATATCTGGGCAGACGGATCGGTTGAAGCTTGTCAAGTGTAAAATCGGCACCATGCCAGACTTCTTTTTCCACTTTAGTCTCCGTAGATTGGTAGAAGAGGATCGCCCTTTCATCTTTTCGCCTAGGAGGAACGTAGAAGGTATGCAGCTCTTGCACACCGTATGTATCGAGCGCATCAAGTTCCTTGTATTGCTGCTGTGGAACCATGGTGATTTGTAAATTCTGAACAGCTTCAGCGAAGGTCTGCATTAACTGGCGGACGGAGAACACTACGTTGGCATCGTCCTCAGAGTCACTACCAAAGACCAAAATAGGAGTAGATGGTCTTAGCCCGTTGCCTTGGGATTTCCCCGAGTAGACTATCTCTTCATCTTCCTCGGTATCGCTCCCAAAGATCGGGATGGTGGGGACGGCTTTTTGTCGGTTCTCGGGTTTACGACACCTTTCCGTGTCTTCGAAGTCTGGTAGGAAGTACTTAGCATCTTCATATTTGTAGACTTCATTTACAGAGAATAGGTTTAGCTCCCCCGTAACTGTGTACTCGAGTCCATCTTTGAAGTACTTCATACACTGATGTTGTGTATAAGGGATGATGTTGTACTCGTGTAACCAAGGCCGGCCGAGCAGAGCGTTATAGCAAATCTTGGCGTCAATGACATGAAATTTGATGTCAGTGATGAGCATCCCAAAATGTAATGTCAATATCACAGACCCAAGCGCCTGTGATGACTACGAGTCGAACCCGGAGATGGTAATTTTGTCCCGGGCCAGGTGCTGAACGTTCATGCAAATCTCCTTCAGCACCTTCACGTTGAGAAGGTTGACAGAGGACCCGTTGTCGACCAGGATCTTCCCTATCTTAATGTCGTGGCAGTACCCGGTAACATATAGAGGACGGTTGTGCTCGTACATTCCGAGGAGGAGATCTTCATCGCCGAATGTGATGTCAGATGTATGAACCTCTGTCAGCTCTTCCTTCATCTTTTCTTCCGCAAAGAAAACTTGGAACTAATCAGGCTCTTGCAGTGCCTTGATTAGAAAATCTCGTGCCTCTTTGGATAGGAGGAGAGCATCTAGTATGCTCAGTTGCCAGGGTATCTTCCTCAGATGTGCCAGGACATTATAATCCACCTTGTTTTTCTTAGGCGGGTCCTTGGCAGCGAGCTCTTTGACGACTCCATCATCGATGGCAATTTCCTCAGGGACTTTTTCCATACCCTTATCTCTTTTGCTCGAGCCTTTGTTTGTTGGCCCGAGGTTCTTCTCAGGCAGCGCGCGGTAATGTAGCTGGATGTTCTCGCATTTCTTCGCCTCTTCTTCTTTCCAGAGGTGGATTCTTTGAAGAGAGGGCCGGGGGTTATTTCTTCCTCAGAATTGCTTCCGAATGTGAGAACTTGAGTTTTCCCTTTTGTAGAACTGGTATCAACCATATAATATTTGCCGGTCGTTTTTCCACGCTCATCTGTCGCACTTTTTTGCTGTCGACGAGCTTCACGCTTCATTCGCTTGAAGTGTTGTCGGTGGGCGACATATCCCTGCCACCACTTCTTGAAGGCACTGCACTCTTCGGTGGGGTGCGTGACCCTCCGATGGTATAAGCAGTAGTTCAGATGTACATTCGCTTCATCAAGGCACATACTCTCGGGAGTATATCCTTTGAAAGGTGGCAGCTTCATTCCCATTGACAGGCTTTGGTGAACCATTTCCCCGTCTTAAACCTGCTTTTGACTACCGTGGGTGTGCTTCGATCTGGTTGGAGTACTTTATGACTCTTTCTCGCCGCAGCTTCTTCATCCTGACGCCGACGCTTGGCCTTTTCGTATATGGCCGTTTTACACTCTCGGTTAGTTTTGCCCTTTTGAAGGGCTTCGTTTAGCAGCCTTTCAATCAAGTCGTCTAACGGCTCCAGGGATTTTTACACCGGCCTTGCCCCCAACCTCTCCACGCCGTTTTCTGACTCCGAGAGGGACTCTTCGTTTTTAACGACGAATGAGAGACCACGTGGAAACTCGCTACATAATCCTCGGGTTCTTCTGACGAGTCGTTCCACTTGTAGGGCTTCTATCGACGGCAGCAAGGTTTCGGGAGGCATCGTCCATGCCATTTTAAAAATTGCCTTTAAAAGGAACTCCAAACTAGAATCGATAACTAGAAAACAATACGTAAACTAATGTAAACCATTTTACTTCTAAGTGAAATAGAAATACAACCTTTGTAGATCGGTCCTTCACTTTAAAAGCTCATTGTAGTAATCCCTTCGCTGCGATCATGGTGCTCTCGGACTCTTGGACGGCTCCATGAGAAGAAGGCAACGGTCTTGCTTGAAGTCTTCGAGGCCGAAGATGATCTACGTCAAGGGATTACTAATTCAAGCTACCACTTCACCAAAGTGAAGCAAACACCCTATACTAAAATGCTAATCTAGTATAGGATGCTGTAATAGGAAGTGGGCTCACTTTAGAATTTCTTTTCTCACACTACTTTCTCACTTTTATCAAACCCTAGCAAGCTTTTCTTTTAGAGGAAGAAGATGAAGAAAGAAGAAGATAATGAGCTTAATCCAAAGTGAGATAAGTAACCATGGGTGAGTGGGTATCATATACTAACTCATGTAGAGACACAACCATGACTAATTATAGTGGTTAGGTTAATAAATATCCTAAGTAAAACAAAACTAGTGGACTTGGTCAATGCACTCACAAGCTTCTCAAAGCTTCATGCACTTTGAACAAAAATCCACTAATTTTGGATTACTTTAAATATTAAACACCCACCACTATAATTAGAATGGTGTATGTCTCATACACCCATGCAAAGTGTATCAACAACCATGACACACACAAAATATAATGCACATCAATATATAACACATATATATTACATGTATACACAAGTGAGAAAAGAATGCTTAAGTGAGCCAATGTTAGTTAATGTAAATTAGTATATCAAATATACAATTTTACACTAAATTATTAAATCAACACTTGATTTAATAATCCGGCTATATCACATATAACCGAGTAACACTAAATGTACCAACTTATCGAATCAACACTTGATTCGATAACCCGGCTATATCACATATAACCGACCGATACAAAAGTCACGAGAATAGAATACAGTATCACATACACGCATTATTCTCGGTCCCGCACATATCACATATGCGCTCCTATTTCGTTTTCCCTGAGCCAATAAAACATCTATGTAGGACTCTAAAGACTCGTCAATACGCCGGCAGTAGATGATGATCACATCAAGCACCCACAAGCCGTCAGCGGTACTAGCTGGACGTAACGGCTACCCGGGTATTGAGCGATTAGAAGATCAGCAAGCAAGCCCGCTCCAACTCCTGCAAAATCCTGATAGTGACACTACCGTACAGTCCGGTCTCCTCGTCTGATATGTCGCATATCATGTCTAGAGGTGGTAAACGTCAGACCCCAATAACTGATAAATCATGCCGATATGAGGCTCATAACGGGTCGAGAAACTACTGGTAACACTTACCAGTAAATCTCTAAACCAGCCCTGGCCAGGGACTTCCCTGTTATGGCCAATCGAGCACAGCACAACATCAACCCCCAATACCGGGAGAGACGAAACCCTTCCTATCGCTCATTGTCTCCATGTAACTCGGGATTGTACCCAAAAACCACCGTTTTGCACGCCCTCTTGGATGTGGTAAGGTGGAAATCAAAGCACAATGGAAATCACACAAGTCTCTATGACGATCTCGGGTCTACAGACTAATCTGTACCAGTGTCACCAGAGAACTGCCATCTGACGTGGGGTATAATACCATCTGGGAGTTCTCGGCGAGTCCGTCCAGTATACCCAGTCTCCACTGAGCACCCGTATATCATCTCTGATGTCAAACACTAATGGATATGAGATCATCCATCGCCCATCTACATGGGTCGAGAAGCTATACGCTAGTCTACTCTGGTATATCGATGCCCTGTCTCGATACACCTACGACTAGGGACATTAAAGGATGTACTTATGGACTACCGTGGCCCCACTAGTATGATCTACATCATAGTCCTGGTAGTCAAGTACACATCCTAAGGGCTTTACCAACATGTAACAGAGAGACAATCAGTGTACACGTTTAGGTAAAGAGTAACCAGATAGCATACTATCATGTCAAGCAAGAAAGTCCTCCCTATATATGTCCAAGCATCCACTACAATATACATATCATGTATAGTAATGGCCTCTAGGGCATACAAATAACTAACAATCTCCCACTTATACTAGGGCCATCTGATAGCAGTGGTTGTAGTATCACATACTCAACCATCCCATAAAAGTCTCTCTCTGGGAAAAGGCCTTTGTGAGTGGATCCGCCGTGTTGTCCTCTGAGTCTACTCTCCTAACCTCGATCCCTTGGAGATCAACCATCTCCATGATCAGGTGATACTGCCTTAGAATATGTCTGGATCACTGATGGGATGGGCGTTCCTAGGCATAAGCCATAACTCCATTTTCTTACAATGGTAGGAACGAAGTTCATCTCATGAACTAATATACACCTAGACTGCCTCTTTGGTAGCATCTTTGGTAGCGATGTATCAAGCCTTTATCGTCTAGTATGCCACGGTATCTATCTTAGAACTCTTCCAACATACCGTCCCTCCACTGAGGGTAAAGACAATGCCTGTGACTGACATTCAGTCGACCTCATCACCGTGGAAGCTGTCCAGTGATTCTTCCTAGGATCGATTGATACCATCTCACCACACCTAGTGAGAATCCTAACATTCATTTAGATCTATCACATAGATCCAAAATCCCTAGATCTAGGAGGTATCACCTTGATCCTATATGGAGAATCAATGTGATAAGAGAAGATTGACCGAGTGTAGCATAGGAAACTCCTTTCCTATCAAGAGTATGTCATCTACGTACAGTACAAGGATTACCACTATACTCCCTACTACCTTTTTGTATATACAAGGTTCATCTACCATTTTGATGAAGTCAAACTCTTTGACTACCACATCAAAACAGATGTTCCAACTCCGTGATGCCTACTTTATCCCATAAAGCAATTTGCACACGTTTCCGCTGCTCCCACTGTCTACGGAGCCCTCTGGCTGTGTACTTATAGATACTTTCTTCTAAATAAGTATTTAGAAAAGCAGTCATGACACCCAACCGCTAGATATCGTAGTCATAGTATGTAGTAGTGGCAAGTAGGATCCGGATGGACTTAAGCATAGGCCCCAGAAAAGATTTCATCATCATCCAAACTTGGTTGATGACGAGAACCTTTTTACAACAATTCTTAGCCTTGAAAGTCTCAACTTTTCCATGTACACCAAGTAATCTTATCAAGATATACTTGCTCCTAATGGGGATTTAACCCTTCAGATATAGCAACCAAAGTCCATACTTCGTTGGTGTACATAGACTCCATCTCAGATCGCATAGCATCCAGCCATTCTTACAGAGTCCCCACTCTTGATGGCCTGCTCGAAACTAGTTGGGTCATCATCTTATGATGCAATCCTCGCTCCCACTGTCATAGAGAAACCAAAGTATCTCTCAGGTGGGTGAGGAACCCTACCAGATCGGCGGAGAGGCTGATGTTCATTGGGAGCTCTTGAATCCTCCGTTTCTACCAAATCATCAGCTGTAGTTTGTATAGCTAGAACTCCTTCCAGTTCTACCTCATCGCCGCAAATTTCTTTCCAAAATAAATTCCTTTTCTCAAAAGGTGGCATGCCGAGAAATAAAACACCTTTTGTTCCTCGGTGCGGTAGAAGATATCCCCTTGCGAATGCTTGGGACATCCAACAAACTTCCACAGAACTGACCTTGCCTCGAGCTTGTCCGGATTTTTCTTTTAGACATAGGCCGGACAACCGCAAATCTTAACTCTCTTAAGACATGAGCTCTTCCCATACCATATCTCATATGGAGTGGTAGGCACCTGATTTGGTTGGAACGCGATCCAATAGGTACGCAACTTCATAAGTGCATAACCCCCAAAAGAAAATAGGCAACTCAGTAATACTCATCATAGAGCGCACCATATCTAATAGGGTGCAATTGCTCCGCCCCGATACACCGTTGTGCTGTGGTGTATACGAAGGAGTAATACTGAGAGAGAATCTCATTCTCCTTTAGAATAGTCCAGGAATTCCGTGCACAAGTACTCATCTCCTCGATCAGACCGAAGAATTTTAATACTTTTCCCGGTTTGGTTCTCGACTTCTTGTTTATATTCTCTAAATTTCTCAAAAGCTTCTGATTTGTGTTTCATCAGGAACACATATCCGAATCTAGAGAGGTCGTCAGTGAAATTAATGAAGTACGAAGAACCATTCCTGGCATGTGTAGACATGGGACTTACATACATCATCATGTATCAATCCCAAGAGTCCACTAACTCTTTCTTTGTTTCCATTAAACGGAGCTGTGGTCATATTATCTTTGTGACATGACTGGCAAGTTTCACAAGATGTAAATTCAAACTGATTTAAATATGCATCTTAATGTAACTTAACTAGTCAGGTCGCATTAACATGACCTAGTCTACAATGACTCAAGAAGAATTCGTTCATTTCTGAACTTTTCCTCTTGTGTGTGTTTTATACGTTAAGAACTGTGGTTTGATTTAGAATGTATATGCTTTTAGATAACGTGCCTGATCCGATCAACTCTTGATATAGGAAATGTTCAAAACATTATCCAACAATACAAAATTATATCATTCTTTACTAATAAAGAGACTGATATGATATTGTATATCAGGTTCGGTATCTAATAACATTCGTTCAGAATCAATGTATTTGGTAATACAGGGTGATAACTGCCAACATCTTGGCTGCAACAATTGCACCGTTTTCAACACTTGAAATTTTTATTACCCGTTCTCAGTTCTCTACCTGTCTGTAGCCTATATAACAGATTACATATATGGGATCCTGATCCGGTATCTCATATCCAGGACGCAGAGGATACTGAGAAAACAGTTCTCGGTAATGAACACACCCGAAGAAGATGCATCATCATGCACTTTCTTCGTTTGGGCGGCGCAGGAATCCTGGTAATCCCCGATTTCCTGCTCGGTCTTATAACAATTATAAGTTGAAGCGGGACCAACGTTTCCCAGCACAGTATAACAAGCGGGTTCGGTCAATACATCCATATTATTATCTTGATTAAGGCGTGACATGGTCGCTACCTGGAGAGAGAGAGAGAAGAAAACACTCTACGTGCGCTCTTGCAAGATCAGATTGGTTATTATTTTATCTAATCAGGATGGCTCCCACTGTTTTTATCAAATCTTCCTTCAAACCCTAAAAGGAAAGACCAGCCGGGATTAATTACACCCTACAAGTTCGCCAATCTTTCAGCCAGGCCAGTGCCGGTACTTTGAGGGAGGTTCACCATGCTTTCGCACGGACCTAATTAAAATAAACCTCGTTTTCCCAGGGGCGTAACCCCGTTGACACCTTTCTAGACACCTACTTGATCGGCTAATTGTAATGTGTAAAACTCTCCCAGGAGTAACAATTACTCACAGTGGGTATCGGGATCCAACTATCTCATAGAAGGTATGCAATCTCATTGCAAATTTCAACACTTGAAATTCCCGATAATTTTGCCCCTAACGTGCTATGACCTTGACGAAAGCCAACAAACCATAGTCCGCTAGTCAAGTTCAACCCGTACATTTCTTGATTGAATTAAACCCACCCGCACGACCCTTGATGAAAGCCAACAAAGTCGCACGACTACCCTAATCCAATCGCATCATATGCTTATGCTGATAAGCATAAATAGCTACCGCACACTACGCCTTGACGAAAGCCAACAAACGTAACACGAATACTATGAAGTACTTATCTGAAATGACGGAGGGGTACGACAGATTTTAAGAAAACCTTTTGCGTAATGAACTTGATATCGTTGTAGAATCAAATGATTTAAAATGGAGTGTTTTTTAGGCTTTTTCTAGTTTCTCTAAAGAGGTCACTCCCGGTGAAGAGATTGTAGGGTGTTTTTCGTCACCCCATTGAGATGGGAATACGCGCGCGCTTGTCAGGCGCATTATAAATTCCCCCTGCCTAGGGTAGGCCGGGGTTTAATGATTGTGGGAATCCGAATCTCCGGCAACCGCGGACTAAGCTGACGTTAATTGCCCCTCGCCTTTGGAGCGAGAGAACCTCCGATTGACGGGTTACATTGGTCATGCGAACTCAATGTGAAGTGTCGTGTTTTGAAGGGGTTTTGGATGTATCGGGGGCCCCGCAGAGTTTTTACGGGGGTCCCGCTACCCCGATAGCGGGCTGGGGGTCAAGGGGGCTAGCAACCCCCTTGCGGGATGCGGGGCAGCGCCCCGGCCCAAATTTTTTTGAGAGGGACAATGTTCTGGAGTATGTGTGTGTGTGTGTATACATATATATATAATAAAAAAAGGAAAAGGGCATCCAAAGGATGCGTAAGAAAAGCACCAGCGCTTAGGGTGCTAGCGCTTTGAGTGCAAGAGCGCTAGCGCCCCACGTGCCAGGCACGCGGGCGCTGGCATTTTGAGCGCTAGCGTCCCACGTGTCAGCACGTGGGCGCTAGCGCTTTGACAGGGAGTCATTCCTATCATATAAACTTGCCCCCAAGGATGCGATTCTCCTTGGCATATGCGTCGCCCTAAAATGTCCAGGGCCATCGGCGGTTGCACTGGTATTGATGCCATGGAAGACTGAAGACGACCTTCCGAGATCCAGTTGACATTTTCTATTGCGTAAGTTACCAACAGCGGGTCAGCATAATGGATCGCCGTGATCGGTTCTGATGGTGCTGCGTAAGTAAAACTATGCCGACCCCGGATAATTTGACTGTATCATGACCCCCACAGATGAAGAGACTTTTGCTCTAAGTCATAGTCCCGAATAAGTGTGAAGACTTCCCGATCTGTAGGTGTGTTGGCGAAAGCACTCTCCGAGCGAACGAAGGGGAAGGAGGAATCGAAAGCCATAGTGCCTGCACAAAAAAAAGAGGAGGGGTTAATTATCAACATGATGTTCAAGACTTTAACATTTTTATTATACCTAGAATTGTACTGCGTGGTAAAAGTCACCACAGTTCAAAAGGAAAGGGACAAGGGGCCCCACAAAATCGAGGTAATACCCCCGCCAATAATGAGTAAATCACTCATTATAAGAATTCATAAAGATTCTCATTTAATGAAAAATCCCATTAAACTATGGAGTTAAACTCCCTACAGCAGATTCAAATCTGCAGAGAGAAGAAAAAGGGGAATAAAATTCCCAAATGAAGAAATCTTCTTAGAGAAAAGCTCTGAAGAACAACCTAGAGTTAAATAATGGGATCAATTCCCCAAGAAAAACGTCCATGAGAAATACACCGGAACTAAACTCTAAATAACTCTTAAAGATCATAGTAATAGGGTAAAACCCTGGGATCTTTTGAGATTAATGGTCTATCAAAATTATCTCAAGGAAAGAGCAAAGCTCTGTTAATGGGTTGAAAGAAATCCAAGATAAAAGAGTCTCTTTCAAGAGAAAAATGGTCAGAATCCTTATCAAGATTCTTGAAATAGAGTAAAACTCTAAGAGTTTCTTTAAAAACAGAGATCTAAGCTCTGAAGAGAGAATTAAATTCTCAGGGAAGAAGAAAGAGAATGACGAAACAACAGTCATCTTAAGGGCCAAAGGTCCTATTTATAAAACTTGAAGGGACGGTTCCACTCCCCATAAGATCGAACGGTGGAAAAAAGTGATACCGCTGCACTCACGTGCGAGCCACGCGAGCGCAACGATGGGGGGCATTTGTTTCCCCAATATTTAACCTAATAAAGAGCAAAGCTCTGTTGGAACTCAATAAGGCAGTACCTCACGTGCTCTCCATGATGGCGCCAGCGCCAAATCCAATCTTATAGGATTAAAATCCTATGATGGCGCCTCACGTGCTCCTCACGCGGGTGCCAATATGCAATGCACAGAAGCACTTTCTGAATAAAGAGTCAAACTCTTAAAAGACGCCTCACGTGTTATCCACGCAGGCGCCAATGTGCAAAGCACAGAAATACCTATCTTAACAATTAAATTCTTAAACGGCGCCCACGTGCACAACACGTGAGCGCCAACGCCCAAGTTAATATCTGTAGAATTAAATTCTACATTTCTCCTATAAAGATTGGGATATTCTCTGTTAAACAGAGTCGTTGGATCAAAGATCCAATGGAGAAAATATCTCCCAAATCTTTCTAAACAAGAAGGATACTCTCAGTTGGATCAATAATCCAACAATAGAATAAAATTCTATTTCTTGGGAATATATTCCCGCAACCTTTCAAAATAAGAAAGATTACTCTCTGTAAAACAGAGAACCGGTGGATTAAAAAATCCAATGGTGATTAAAAATCACCATTTCACAGAATAAAACTCTGCATATGGGAAAATATTTCCCCAATCTTGTTAAAAAAAACTAACAAGAAAATATGTTCTGTAAAACAGAAACCCTTGCATCAAAGATCTGTTGCTAAGTTGCTAAAGTCTTGCAACTGAGTCCAAATGCTCTGTTGTTAGATCTCAACTAAAATTTGATGATCCTTAAATGTTGCTAAGTTGATCTTAGTCTCAAATAAGAATAACGTATCCTTAGTTAAAAATAAATTGAGCCCAAACACTCATATGTTTAAGTTGATCTTAATCTCAAATTAGATTAACGGTTCTTAAACCAAACAAAACATTTTTAGCCCAAATTGGCTAAGCATATATTTATGATATCCAAACCGATCCTAGTCTCAAACATGACTAATGATCTCCCATCGATGATATCCAAAATGATATTCATCTCATGTCTCCTAAGTTAATCGTAGTCTCAAATATGACTGGCGATTCTTAGGTCCATCACACCCTTTTCCCTCAAATTCACGATTTGGTTTGAGAGTACATCTCTTCATACCTCTGATATATGTCATTGTAATTCCACAACGTCTTCAGAGAGGTGGCGAGTCCCGACGACCAACAACTTCTTTCGTTGATACACATCCAAACTGACGTGCACGCCTCAAATCGGTTCCTGCCCCAAATTGGGTACATTCCATATCTTCATTGTTCACTCTGCCACGTAACAAATAAATGTACGCACAGGGTGAATGATGGACCGAAATGTCCTTAAACCAACACCTCGCCTCAAACATGGCGATAATGGACTGAAATGTCCTTACACTAATATTCGCCTCCAAATGGCGATAAGGGAACGAAATGTCCTTAAACTAACACCTCGCCTCAAACATAGAGATAATGGACAGAAATGACCTCAAACTAATATTCGCCCCCAAATACGGCGACAAAGGACCGAAACGTCCTTAAACTAACATTTCGCCTCAAACATGGCGATAATGGACCGCGATGTCCTCAAACTAAAATAATCGAGCCCAAATGCTCATATGTTTAAGTTGATCTTAATCTCAAACCAGATTAAAGATCCTTAAATCAAACCAAACCAAACCCAAATCTAAGAATATACGGATTTGGACTAATCCATGCCCTACGGGCGACGACATAAATTAGTCTCCGTATACAATCCACGGGCAATCAAAACCAAAACAAAACACACGACACGAAGTGAACTTCTAGAGTGGGAGAAAGTGGTTTTCACGATGCAGTAATGTAATTAACTGCATGGGCTTGCGCCTGCAGGGAAGAGCGTCCCCACAATCAAAAAAACCCTCGCAAACTAGGGGGAATCTGATAAAGTCTGCTGCAACGGTCGCATCCGTCCAAACCTCCGATATACGGTGTCATAAATCAACTTGGCATGTTCAGAGAGGTGGACGGATAAATCCAAATAGCATCTGCCCTTAGAATTTAGGACAGACGTCCCAACGTCCTGGTCCGTCTTCCGGCGGAGAATAGGGTGTCCCCGTTGATCGAAGCCGAGTCAACAGAGACAACCATGATCTGCTTGACGTTTGTCTCGTAGGTAATTTGCTAGGTGACTAGAGCAGATCAACTCCTCAATATAATCACGGAGTTGTTTGCAGTTCTCGGTCGGGTGCCCCTTGTTCATCGCCGGAGACAGAGATGAACCGGGATGGATCATCTTACCTGAATCTGGAGGCAGATGCTATTTGGATTTATCCATCCACCTCTCCGAAGATGCCAAGTTGATTTATGGCCCCGTGTATCGAAGGTTTGGACGGATGCGGCCGTTGTAGCAGACTTTATCGGATTCCCCCTCGTTTATGAGGGGTTTTAGTGGCTGTTATAGCAGACTTTATCAAATTCCGCCTCGTTGTAGCGGCTGTTGTAGCAGACTTAAACCAAATCCCGTATTTGAGAGAAAAGGGGTTATTGTGGACTTAAGAATTTTTTGTCATATTTGAGACCTTGGAAATCAAGATTATATAGGCTCGATTGATTTAAAAACAAAGAGGATTGACCTCAGGAAAGTTAGCCAATTTTGGGCTGAGATTGAGTTTTCATAATTACCCAAAAGTGCTAAGCACTGGGGCATACAGCGTTCACGTATGAAACACGTGAGGCGCTGGATTAGTGCTAAGCACTAGAGTCCCGTGGCGCTCATGTGTGAAACACGTGAGGTGCTCAGATATGAGCGTTGCCCCAATTAGTGCGAAGCACTTTAGTCATTTTGACCACTCATAGAGTGTTGAGAACTTTACATGATACTCACGTGGGAAGCACGTGAGTGCTAAGTGTTGGGTTTTATTTGTTCAATTCCCCTCTTTTTAAAGAAGTGTTGAGCACTTGGGTTTGGCTCACGTGTGCAGCACATAAGACGCCAAATTTTGGGTTTCCAAGAGTGTTTCATGTGCATTACACGTGGCTACTTTCTTATTTGGTGGCTGCCCAATTGACACAATGGAGTTTTTCTTTGCTTTTTAGTCGCCCACGTGGGAAACATGTGAGGAGGTTTTAGCTTTGGTTTTGCTTATTTTGAGTACTCACGTGGGAAACACTTGAGGCAATTTTAGCTTTTGTAGGGTGTTTTTCGTCACCCCATTGAGATAGGAATACGCGTCGCTTGTCAGTCATACTACAGATTCCTCCTGCCTTGGGTAAGTGGGGGGTTTATTAATTGTGGGGATCTGAATCTTCAGCAGCCGTAGACTAAGCTGCCGTTAATTACCCCTTGCCTTTGGAGCGAAGAAACCTCCGATTGACGGGTCAACTAGTCATGCGAACTCAATGTGCAGTGTGTGTGTTTTAAAAGGGGGTTTTGGAGCGTCTTAAAGATGTGTGCATGGCACGTGGGTGCCAGCAGATCACGTGACTGCTGGGCACTGAGCGGGTCACGTGCACAGTACGCGACCTCCGGACGCCAGCGGGTCATGTGAGCTGCACGCGACCGCTGGGTGCTGAGCGCCTGTGGGTCGCGTGAGGCGCACGTGGGCGCTTAGCGCCCGCGGGTCGCGTGCCCTGCAAGTGACCATTGGGTGCCCGCAATTCACGTGCACGACACGCGATCGCTAGGCGCACGTGGGTTACGTGCGCTGCACGCGACCGCTGGAAACACCAGCGGAAAAGGGGCTTAGCCCCTGGGTTAGGAGTTGAACTCCTAAGGGGCTTTGGAGTTGAACTCCTAACAGGGATTATGTATAGATTTGGAGTTAAACTCCTAAAAGGGGGTTTGATTTATGGAGTTAAACTCCAATAGATCTTGAATGGAGTTAAACTCCTAGAAATATTTAGATCTTCTTTTGAGTCTCGGATCCTCCCGGAATGGGATTTTTATTGGAGATAGGTATCCTTCTTCTTCCTCTCTGTTGGCTGGATCTTGGGGAAAGAAGGGGAGGTGAGACTTAAAATCTCCCCTTTTTAGGGATTTGATGGCAGATCCGAGCTCCCCTTCATGGGTTTTATGGTGAAAAACTATTTATTTTTGGAAAAAGGAAGAGTTAAACTCTTGATTTAATTCAAAAGGGGGGAGAATGTTTTTGAACCTTGAGGAAGGGGAAGAAGGCACAAACTTTAGAATTTTAGAGAATGAATTGTTCTTTTTTTCATTATCATGTGCCTTATATAGGCTTACAAATTTACATATAGCCTCTTGGGCTTTACAAAATGGCATTTTGTCCATCCCATGCCTCATGTGCTCATTTCTTTTGCACATGAGCCATGCGCTTTACAAAAATTTGGCTTTATGCCCATTTTTCTTACATTCATACATAAAAAATTATATCAAAATAATTTATTACATGATTTCATTTTGGCATAGGAGAGGCCGGCCGCGGGCTCGACTTAGGTATGGGCTTACTTGATCTGGGCTTGGGCCCGCTTACTTGGGGTTGACTTTGACTTTGACTTGGTCAACCGGGGTGTAATTTTTGACCCCAACAAAGTGCCCCCATCAATAAATGCATACCGCGTATATGAGTTGTGTGCATGAAATTGATAGATCTTGGAGTTGGACTTCGAGGTGGAACATCATTCTGGGGGCGGAGTATAATTTCGGGAGCATAATTCCGGGGATCGGAGCATATTTCC
This sequence comes from Agapanthus africanus, assembly GCA_030015575.1. Taxonomy (NCBI): domain Eukaryota; kingdom Viridiplantae; phylum Streptophyta; class Magnoliopsida; order Asparagales; family Amaryllidaceae; genus Agapanthus; species Agapanthus africanus. The sequence continues at coordinate 911,263,165 of JASDDO010000019.1, read as the reverse complement.
GACGAGCGGAGTATAATTCCGGGGATCGGAGCATTTTTCCAAGGATCGGAGCATATTTCCGAGGATCGGAGCATAATTCCGACGAGCGGAGCATAATTCCGGGGATCGGAGCATATTTTCGAGGATCGGAGCATAATTCCGATGAGCGATGGACATTCTGACCGAAGCATAATTTCAGGATCGGAGCATCATTTCGAAGAGCGGAGCATAATTCCAGGGATCGGAGTATCATTACGACATGGGACAGGTGTATCCTGATACGAAGCTTAGTTCCGGCATAGGGCAGACATTCTGACCGAAGCTTAATTTCAATGCAGAGGTTGATTCCCAGACAAAACATAATTCCGACAGGGAAGGCAAATACTCCGAGGCGAAACATGATTTCGACATGGGGTACACTCTGAGACGAAGCATGATTCCAACGCAGAGCTTGTTGGTTGACGTGATGCCGAGCCGGAGCATAATTCCGACGGGGAGGTCATTGGTTGACTTGATTCCGAGACGGAGCATAATTCCTACGGGGAAGTCACTGGTTGACTAGATTCCGAGGCAAAGCATAACTCCGACAGAGATGGCAGATTCACTGAGGCGAAGCTTGATTTCGACACGGGGTACAATCTGAAACGAAGCATGATTCCGACGCAGAGCTTGTTGGTCGACTTGATTCCGAGGCGGAGCTTAATTCCGACGGGGAGGTCGTTGATTGACTTGATTTCGAGTCGGAGCACAATTCCAACGGGGAGGTCATTGCTGCCATTTTTGCGATTGGACGGTCGGTGCTGCCCTTTTAGCGACTTGGACGGTTGGTGCTTGATTTGACTTGCTCCGCTTCTTGCGGTGTCAAGATCCAACTTGTTTCCGAGGTGGAGCTTGATTCCGCCAGGGTGGTCGTTGGTTGTCTTGCTGACTTGATTTGATTTGGGTTGACATCAGCATCGCTACACTAGAATATGGTACCAGGAGTGAATCATCATTTGCCATGAGAGGATTTTGGGATTTTGGTTTTGGTTTAGCATCAGCACCGCTACACTGGAATATGGTACCAGGAGAGAATCATCATTTGCCATGAGGGGATTTCCCGCGTTCCCAGTTTAACGACTTAGGGGTAATCTATTCCCAGTTTAACGACTTAGAGGTCATCTGTTCCCAGTTTAAGGACTTGGGGGTCTATTGGATCGGAATTTTGGAATTTTGGGATAGGGGTCGGCATCAGCGTTGCTAACACTGAAGTACAGGTGCCAGGAGAAATTCATCATTTGCCTTTACCTGTTGGGGAGCGATGGCTTAGAAGACAGGTTTAGGTCCCTATCACCTAAGGCTTTTCAATTTTATGAACCGTAGGGGTCCCATAAAAGCATTTTCTCCCTACGAGTCGAAAGGATCCCGTAGGTGTATTTTCTCCTTAGGAGTCGTGAGGACCCCCAAGTATGTTTTTCCTTTGTGAGTCGTAAGGATCCCACGAAGGTGTTTTCTTACAAGTCGAGAGGATCTCATAAGTTTTGTTCTCCTCATGTATCGTGAGGATACATGAGTGGGTCTTCCCAAATGGAGCATAATTCCAAGGGCGGAGACCGGCCGCGGGACGGGTGATTGCAGTAGGGTATGGGTATGATGAGAATTATTTGAGCCCGTAGATTGTATACGGTAGTCAACTTGGGGATCAACCGCAGGGTTGGGAGAATTTTAGGACTTTGTTGGCGTCTGCATCGCTGCACTGGAATATGGTACCAGGAGCGACTCATCGTTCGCCGTTGGGACATTCAGAGACTTGAAACTTTGGTTGGCGTCTGCATCGCTGCACTGGAATATGGTACCAGGAGCGACTGATCATTCGCCATTTTTTTACCGCGATTGCTTTATCATTTCAGCTTTTGTTATAGCGAAAGTCACGATTGCCCTATCATTTCGGCTATTTATTCGCAGTTGCCCCATCATTTCAGCTTTATTTTCATCTTTATTTTACTCGCTGATTTTTATTGCGAGTTGCCCCATCATTTCGGCTTTATTTTTCATCTTTATCTTACTCGCTGTTTTTATTGCGAGTTGCCCCATCATTTCGGCTTTTCTTTTTTTCTTTTATTTACATATTTTTTTATTTACACACATTTTTTTCACACTCCCAGTTTAACGACTCAGGGGTCATTTGTTCCCAGTTTAATGACGTGGTGGTCCGCTCTTTTTAGAGAAGGGCAGATATCTGAGAGGATCAGGTTCCCGAAGGACTTCGGTTTCCGTTTGTATGAAATTGGCGGTCGCGGCTTGACTGTTTGCTAACACGCCTTTAGACAGTTCTATCTCTCCTTCCTTGTATTGTTTTTCGACCCAATCTTTGAAGACGAAGCAGTCCTCAATAGCATGACTTATCACTCTGTGATAGGGGCAATATTTAGGGTCGTCGGTCATATTCGCTTCTTGCGGTCTTTTTGATTCTGGCAATTGTAGACCATTTTTTAGGGCGCCTTTGAATATTTTATAGACTTTATCCCTTCTGAAGGAATAGACCTTACCCAGCTTCTCTTTCAGTGGAGATTCTCCTCCCTCTTCGAACACTGGCTTCCGAGGCTGGTTGGTATTAGGCCCGCTCATCGCTCACTTATTTCAGTTAGCCGAAGTGTTAAAAGATTCAGCCTCGTCGGAATTTCCGCCTTTGCGATTATCGTCCTTTCGGTTTCTCCAGGACCTATTGTTATTTTGAGAATCAGAGGAAGACTCCTTCTTGGAGCACTCCAACATCTGGACTTTCCTGGTCAACTCTTGAAATGTTTTGAGACCCGCGGTGCATAGAAATGGGGTCATCCAATTGTTGAGATTCCGATGAGAAGACTGACAGATTGGTCATGCTCTATCGGCGGTTCACATTTGACGGAGAGATTGCGCCATCGGGTTATAAAATCCGTGTTGCTTTCGTTGTTCTTTGGCTTGGTCCTTACGAGATCGGCAATGGTGATCTTATCGCTGACACTCATGAACCTTTTTCGGAACAGAGATTCTATTTGGACGAAAGTAGTAACGGAGGTGTTCATATCAGATTTTTGCATTTTCATATCACCCATTCTTGATCACATTGCTTATAGGTAGGTACTTTTGATTCGTGTTTGCTAAATAATTGCAAGTTATGGGTTCTTGATTGAAAGAATTAAAGTTAACCGCAATCAAGACGGTGTCGCTATGCAGCTAGCCGGTTGAGCACGGGTCGATCCACAGGGAGATGGTTGTATGTCCTTTCTTGTCTTAGACGAGTCAATAAAGAATTTGTATGAGGTTTGTTCGAGACTATCCTATGCGTATTATTTGCAAGTATAAAGTTGTTAAGAAAAAGATACGAAATTGTAAGCTAAAGAAATCCGTACTCAAAACCTTTGAGCCAAGTCTTGACCAATTGAAGCTAGAGCAATCGGCAACAACGTGGATTAGGGGATTTAAGCGCGGTATTCGTGGAATACGGCTTATTTACCCTTGTCCTTCCGTTCTTGTCTCTTGCTTTCGCCTCCGGCCAAACCGAATGCAACCGGTCGCGGTTAGGAATCACCGTTACCTTGTTAGGGTAGGGTGCCTAACGGAGCGCTTGCGTATGGTTTGGGCGGAGTTCAATGGAAAATAACGGGAAAAGGAAATGAGACAAGAAAGTCTTAACTTACAATACCGTATTTATTCTTAACAACGATAATTACATTCATTCACAAAAAAGAACCAAAAAGAGAGAACAAAAAGAAAAGAACAAAGAAAAGAAAAGATTACAAGTAAGTAATTAAAGTGCATGAAATTAAATTGCAAGTAAGTAAAGCAAGAATGAAAAATGCAAGAAAGTAATTACAAGAACCATAGAACTCAAAACAAGCATGGGATCAATAGCCAACCCTTAAACTTGCAAGCTCAATCAAGAGGTTGCAAGATCAAGAGAAGGGTAAAGAACTCATGTGAAATGAAGCACTAAGGAGAGAACAAAATGATACAACCCCTTGAGACCAATGACCAAAGCTTAAACTTGCAAGCTCACTTAAGAGGTTGCAAGATCAAGTTAAGGTAGAGAGCTCAGGGGGGAAGCTAAGCAAAAAGAATTATACAAAAACCCTCATCTTTATTCACATCCACTCAATGCTCTCACTACATTTCCATGGAGGAAGAATGAAGAAGAAGAAGAAGAACTAAAACTACAAAAGAATGGACACAAAATTGGACCCTTGGCTTAGCTCAGTTCTGGAGTATTTATAGGAGGAGAGTTGAAACCCTAGGGCCAGATTCTGCCCCTAAATGAAGTGACCAAACTGCCCACAGAAAACGACACCATGAAGAGTCAATACGGCCGCAGAACCGAGGCCTAGACCCCATGTTGGCCGTGGTTCCGCGGCCATATAGGTGAGTTGTCAGGTGGGATTTTGTGGGTTTGCCTGGTTTCATTTGTCCTTGTGTTTGAAAACTTCATACTGCACAAAAGTCTTCCAGAATATCAGCAGAATTCTTAGTCCAAGATTGCTATCTTTTCTTAACTTTTGACTTCTATCTCTCTTGAGCTCCGCGCACCCATTGATTCTTGTGCTGCCCCCCTCGTGCTCTGTGCTTGTCCGAGACACGAATGACCACTGTCATATGTCTTGTCTCTGGAACTGGTACTCGGCACTGGACGGATATGGATGACCGGAACCCGGCTTTTATCTGCTATGACAGATGTTCTGTATTTGGTGTAACTGTGGAGATTTTGTCTTGATTTGCAATATTTGGACTGGAAACCTGTACTCTGTAAATATGTAACAAACACGGATTAAAAGTACCTACCTATAAACACACGAGCATAAGAATGGGCGGTATAAAATGCAGTATTCTGTTATGAACAGTTCTCAGCTCTTTACCGTGAAAATCGTGAAAAGTCGCAACAAATGCAGGACTACGGCCAACAACAGATAAATACCGATCTTCGCTCACCATCCGTATGATACCGCATACCAGTTTAAGGGACAAAATGTCAAATCATTGGTCATTTTCATGCACAAAGCACAAGGGCAACACAAGATCCAAGACTTCTACGCGGAGCTCAAGAAAATCATGGCAAAATGTCTACATCAACTCACCTTTTTGATCTGCTGAAAATCTGGAAGAAAAATGAATAGTTTCTGAGAAACAAAGTATACCAAACAGAAGAGAACAACAACATGGAGAAACCCAGAAAATATGAGATTCCAATTCCACCAAATGGCCGTGGAACCGCGACCAACATGGCACTTAGGCCGTGGATCCGCGGCCGAGTCAACTCAGTGTTGACTCGGTTCTTATGGGTAGTTTTGTAATTTCATATTGGCTCAGATTGTATCCCTAGGGTTTCACTTTTCTGCCTATAAATAGCCCAGCTCAAAGCCAAACTAAGTGTGCTTTTCTTTGTATTAGATTTTAGGAATAAATTTTGTAGTTCTTCTTTCTCTTTTCATCTTTCTCCATTAAAACTTGTAGTGAGTTTTATGAGTGATGAATAAAAGAAGAGTTCTTTTCTTTAACATGCTTGTCTTGTTATTGTGTTTAATTATATTTGCTTGTAATTTTTATTTGCTAATCTAGTTGTTGTTATTTGTTGTTTGCTTTCTTTCTTCTTCTATTTTTCTTTATCCTTGCAACAATGATGCTTAAGTATGATCCTTGCCAAAGTGAGGTCTCAAATAGCTAGTTGTGATTTTCTAACCCTTTTCTTTCTATCTTCCTCCTTTGTTTTATTTTCTTTTTCTTGTTAATAAGTGAGTAGTTTCTCACTTGTTAGGGTAGGATAAAGAAAGTTTGAGAGAAGGAAATCTCTCTCACTCTTTTCTTGCCAAACATCTTAATTCGGACTCCCGTTAATTGAACCACAATCCGCTCCCTACGGCACCCTATCCTACATGATAGCGGTGATTCCGTAGCGAGACCGGTTGTGGTTGAATTAACCGGAGGTTAAGGCTAAGAGCCAAGAACGGACGGACAAGGACCAAAAGGAAGAAACTAAGCATTGGAAAGCCTAGCTTATACTCGCAAGTTTCCTTCCTAGTCGTGCTAATCCCCGTTGTTGCCGATTACCGTAACACCGATATTAAGAGCGGCAACGAAAGAAATGAGCGACTCCTAACTCAAACTAACCTAATCCCAACCCTAACAAGCTCTCTTTATACATATTTCAGCACATAGTTAATCTCAAACAAACCTGGACATTTGGACTTAACTCGTTAAAACACATAGAAAAAGATTCACATCTCTCTGTGGACCGACCCATACTCAACCGGCTAGCTACCAAGCGAAACCGTCTTGATTGCGGTAATCAACTAAGCACGTGTTCAGGATAGGAAGAAGATCGAGTTCAGTGCCAAAGTCGTAGGGAGTCGACCCATATCTCGCGGCTACACCGCGGCAAATCAAGATGGAACCACAGCTTTGTTGTAAAATTCTGGAGCACATTCAGTGAGCAAATCAAGATTCATAGGCTCTAAACAGGAAGAGGAGAACCAACTAAGCACAGGGAACAAATTTGAAGCCTTCACCTTTCTGAACAGCCACAGAACCGCGGCAGAATCACAAGTTTGACCGCGGAACCGCGGTCAAAGGGTGACGTCAGCACCTAAAACTCTCTGTGAGTATTCCATTTCTCTTCTCCACTCCTCTGAACTCTACTGAACTATTCTTTCTGCAGCATTCTTTGCACAAACTCTCTTCCCCACTCTAATAAAATTGTTTTTGTGCAGGATTCTTTGCACCGCCGCCAAATAAATTTTTTGCAAGTGTTTTAAATTTTTGTTTGTTACTGTTTTGCATAAATAATACAGACTTTAAGGGGCTATAACACCAATTCAGATTGGTTGGGATTTCATCACCCTTCCTAAAACCCCAAAAATCACTAAAAGCATACGCATTATCCTTGAGCTTAATAAAAAATATCTAGACTCAGTAAACTAAGGACTATCGTGGTCAATAGGACAGAGGAAGGTTGTGAGTATTCGATTGTTTATCTAAACTTGACTTTGTGGTGCCTAGGCTAGACAAGTGAGAAAGGTAATTTTAAAAGGCCCGTCTCACGGTGATTCGTGAGCGGAACCCTCCTTTCCTTATTTGTGCTTACCTGGCCGCAATTGGCAGTGAAGAGACGATTTGAGGGTTATCTCACAACTTGTCACTTTGGAACAGTTAGGAGCAGTCTAGTGGATTTTAAAGACCATAGCTCTAGGTATGATTGTGCATGTTTTGACTGTGATTGTTTGAAGTTGTGCCATAAGTCCGTACATATTTTTGCTAAAACTCTTTCTAAAAAAATATATAAAAAAGAAAAAAGAACAAAACAAAAATTTTATAAAAACTTGCCCTTTGTCGCCAGAATTCCATTTCACCCACCTTTCATCCGCATCTCTCCATTGACGTTTTCTTACCCTCACCTTCTACGCTTTGACTATACTAAACTCGTTTAGTGTATGTCCGGTTGGACTCGGGACACTAATGCCCGCCTAGTCCTCCTTACGTTAGTCGCTACCGACTACGCGATCAACTCCGACGTCGAAACTCCTTCCACGCCTCTTTCACCCTTAATTTTGCCGGGCAACTCCGACGTTGACCGAGATTCTGTTCATAAATCCTCACCTTCTCCTTCTCCATCACCAAATTCTTCTTTTGAGATGTCAGGATTTCCTCCTAACATCTCTTTACCTCCCCCGGGACTGATTCCACCTCAACTGGGTGCGAATAACCCGCAACCACCTCCTGTTGTAGCGCCATAGCGAATCGCGCTTCAGGATCGTTTCTATCCTACCCGCTCTGCACTCCCTACCTGTCTTTCACTTCCGCCGGCCAATGGGGGTAATTTTGAAATTAAGCCCTACTTCATCAACATGTTGCCCAAATTTCACGGGCTGGAATCCGAAGATGCTTACATCTTCATCAACAAATTCCAGAACGTATGTGCAATGATGAAGACAACCCAACTGTCCGACGATACTATACGGCTACGAGTCATTCCTTTCACTCTATGTGACCTTGCTGAGAAATGGCTGTATAGCACCGCATCACATTCCATAACCAGTTGGGATGAGTTTGTAAAAGCGTTTCTTAAAAAGTTCTACCCGAATCACAAGACCGTGAGAATCCGAAACGAAATCAACCAATTTTCCTAGCTTCCTACCGAACCTTTTTGGAAGTGCTTTGACCGATACAAAGACCTTCTTGTTCAGTGCCCTCATCACGGTATTGAGAGATGACAACTTTGCCAGACCTTATACGAGGGCCTGAATCCAGCAACTAAGCAGTTGTTGGAAACCATTTGTCAAGGCCACTTCCTATCCAAATCTGACGATGAAGCTTGGCAATTTTTCGACGATCTTGCGGAACAGACGCTTCAGTGGGAAAGCACACAACAGAACACTTCTTCTTCTACTACTTCTTCCGGTCTCTCTAGGGCAGGCGTTCATCAACTCGATATCTCAATTGCAATGAAGGCCGAAATGGCAGCAATCACACGAAAACTGGAAGCAATTGAGAGCAAATTCCCATCTCCTTCTCCTGCCCCTGCTCTTCCCTCTCGTACCATCTGCGCTTGTTGTTCTGATCCATCCCATTTGACCGAAGAGTGTCCTTACAACCCACCTGCTCAAGGACAGGATCAGGTCAATGCTGCCTTTCAGCAAAGACCAAGAAATGATCCATACTCTTCCACTTACAATTCCGGTTGGAGGAACCACCCCAATTTTGCCTGGAATCAGAACCGGCATCAATTCCAAGGCCACAACAACTTCCAGAGGCCTCCTCCTTCGCAACAACAAGCTCAACAACAAACTCAACATCAGTATCAGCAGCCCTTCCAACCCCAACCTTTCCAAAATCCGACGAACAATTTTGCACCCAACAATTTTTTTCCTCAAAACAACTTTGTTCCGTCAAACAACGATAATGTTTTCTCGCTAGAACGAAGTCTGGAGGCGTTTTTAAGGCAATCGACTCAATCCACCGCCAACATCCAGTCTTCCATTCAGTCTTTGGTGCAACACACTGTTGCACACGGGCAAATCATCAAGATCATCGAAGCCCAGATTGCACAACTGAATGCGGCTTTAAGCGAGCGAGAGAAAGGGAAGCTTCCATCTTAACCACTCCTAAATCCTGATCACCCACATAATGTACATGCTACTCTTGAACAACAGAACCATAATGTGAGTGCCGTGACAACGTTGAGATCTGGAAGGATGCTGCACAACAACGTTGGCACAGATGATGACAATCCGGCCGCTTCTTCTTCTTCTTCTTCTGATCCTGTTCTCCATTCTTCAAAAGGCTCTTCTTCTTCCGCTGCTCCGAACGGACCCACATCTCACTCCACCGAAACTCCAGCTCTGGGATCCGTTCCAACTCCACAATCTCCTCCACAAGCATTGGACTCAACCAATTTCAAAAACGTTCCATTTCCAAACCAGTTGAGGTCCAATAAACAAAATCCACAAATGGAGAAGATTCTGGAGTTGTTTAAACAGGTTAACATCAACATTCCCCTTTTAGATGCAGTCCAACAAGTCTCTTCCTACGTAAAAATCTGGAAGGACTTGTGCACTAAAAAGAGGAAATCTCAGGTACCCAAGAAGGTTTTCTTAGCTAGTGCTGTGAGTGATGCTCTTACCCAAGCTTTACCTCAAAAACGAAAGGACCCTGGCTGTCCTACGATTTCAATAACCATTGGGGATAAGAACATCAACCGCGCACTTTTGGATCTTGGTGCCAGTGTTAACCTGCTTCCGTACTCTGTATATGAGCAACTAGGTGTACGAGAGCTGAAACCCACACACTGTACTCTCCAAATGGCCGACCGATCTATCACCCATCCTAGGGGTGAGTTAAAAGATGTGTTAATAAAGGTTGGGGACTTCATATTCCCCATTGACTTTATTGTCTTAGACACATGTTCAGTTGATAAAACTGCACATTTGTTATTACATTTTTTCTACCATTTTCATATTAAAAAAGGTCTTTATTATAATATATCATACATATGAGGGTTTATGTGTAAAAATACTATTTTTCATGTGTTGATATATTATAATCAGCATTTGGTAGGAAAATGTATGCAAATAATATCATTGACCAAATCCTAGTAGAACAAAGTCTACTAAATATTATTTGAGTTGTTGTGCAGAATTTTCAAGACTAAAATCAAAGAAATCAAGTTGTTAAAGCAAACCTGCCTAATTAAGAAATCAAAACTTGGAAATCAAGTCTGACAGCAACTACGAGAAGATTTCCAAAGTCCAAAGATTCCTGAGATTGCCACATGTCACAAAGATGAAAGCCCAGAAAATTCAACAAGTGATCCCCACCCTTGGCCGCGGATCCGCGGCCAAACCCCCCTTTTGGCTACGGATCCGCCGCAGTAAAGGGGAGTTAGGATTTGCAACTTTTGTGGGAGAATCTTTACAGTTTGCTTCCAATTTTAGAAGCTAAATTTCTGGCTTTTGGACTATAAATAAAGACCGAGAGCCTCTTGGAAAAATCATCAAGCCGACGAGATCACGAAGTCCAAGACGGCTCACGCATCCAGGCTGATCATCAACGGTTCATCTACCTCCTTAGAAGAGATCGAGAAGCAAACTAGTATTTGTAATCATTTTCTAAGGGATCAAAGTGTAATGAATATTGTTGATTAATAAAGGTAGCTTTCTTTTTCTTATTCTATTTCTTTGTAGTTTAATTATGCATTTTCTCTCCATCTCTTTTTCTCCCAACATGCGCGAGTAATTCTCCGCTTGTTAGGGTTCGTAGGATTAGGGTAGGTTAATGGATGATGAAAATACCTAAACTCTTTTTACGTCCTATAAAGTTTATAAACTTTATCAAAAGAATTATTAACATCCTAATCGGGCACACTACCAATTCTTTGTTAGCCTCGACCGCGATTAGAGATTAGATTAATGATTATTTTGGTAAAGGCTAGATATGAACGGAGTTCCGTGTCGAGATAGAGGTTAAGAGTGGGATTCCTTTTCCCTCCAGAAACCCTAATCTACACGCATCACTGTCGTTCTAGTTTTAAATCTATTAAAGGATAGAAAGAGTAATTTTTAATTAATCATCCATAACTACTAAATCCTAATGAACCCTACAAGCCCTCTTCTTATATAAACTTACATCCGTAGTTAATCTAGATCTATATTTTGCATTCTTGTTTAACGTAGATCTAGATCCTACAACCATTTTACAATATTCTTTATCCTTCCTCCTCCCCTTTCTCAACACATCTAAAGTAAGAGTAAAATATTCAACGTTTTCCTGAGGACGACCCGTACTCATCTCGGTCTAGCTACGCGCGACACCGTTCTGATTGCGGTTACACTACAAACACACTTTTTCGAACCAATCAAATGGCGCCGTTGCCGGGGATACGTGCGTAATTTTTTTAGTCTTACTATTTGTGTTGAATTCTTATACGATCTATATCATAAATAAAACAAAACTGCAAATTGTATATTTAACGATTATTGTGTGAATTTTGCGAGGGAATCTGGAGTCACAGACTTGAGGATACAGAGTGACAGAGACATTCATCAAGATCCAGAGGAGTGCAGGAGGTCACGTAGCAAAAATCAACACCTGATCCCTCTTCCTTGCGTCGGAACCGCGGCCGGAAGTGCACATCGGTGGCGGAAGCGCGGCCGGTTAGGAGATCTAGGGCTTCAATCTTCTCTGGTAAGATTCTAACCTCCTTCTCTCTCCTCTGAAATCCAATAAAATATCTTTTCTGCAGGATTCTTTGCAAAATATCGCCGCTCAAAAATCTTTTTGCAAAGTTTTGTTTTGCGGTTTGTTTTTGCATATTTTAATACGGATTTTTAAGGGGCAAGACCAAAATCCAGATTATGTGGGGATTTCATCACCCTTCCTAAGCCCCACAAATCACAAACCGAGCATCTGCATCAACCCTACATTAATTTAAAAAATATCTAGAACAGACTCTAAGGACTGTCGCGCTCAATAAGGACAGAGGAAGGTCGTGGGTAATCTATCGCTTATCCGCATTACTTTTGTAGTGTCTAGGCAAGTGTGTTTAAGACGAGTGGTTACTTAATTAGGACCACTACTTTCGTAGTGGGGAGCTTCCCACTCACCTGGCACTTACCTGGCTACAAGAGTGGTAAAGAGGCGGTAGAGGATTTATCCTGCGGCTTGTCCTTTGGATGTCTAGGAGCGGTCTAGAGACTGGACCTAGGTAACCATAGTTCTAGGGTTGTTTATGCATTTTTGTGTGATTTGTCTAAATCCTTCATTTTTCAAAACAAACCAATTATTTTCTCCCCTTTTTACCCCTTCCCCCTTCTTCTCTTCTTATAAATGGGTGACCTAAACAGAAGAACACTTGCCGAGCTTTGCTGTCCACAACCAGATATCTCTTGTTTTCGTAATCCCTTCGGTATACCGTCCCGCTCTTCCATGTCCTTAAGAGATCATATAGAACAAGAGGGAAGAAACAGTTGGCCACCTCAGTCTAGGTCTTATCAACCGTATCCTAATCCTACACCTATTTCAGTTCATACCCAGAGTGAGGAAGCCCCTAGACGAATGTCCATTGCTGAGCACATAGCTAGGGCTAGAGGCCAAAGTTTCAACCCGGACCAATATCAACCATCACCACCACTGTCCAGAGAAGAGTTTGATAGGCGGTTTGTGGCATATAAGATGTCTATTGAAAATAGCCAACCAACCAACCCATATCAATATTCTTCTTATCATAATATTGATCCTACTCCTACCCAAGTTTCGCAACCATTCTATTCCTATCAATCCAATCCGACTTTTCCATCTTCTCTAGATAGTTCTTCTAATCAGTCATTTGGGAGTTTTAATTATCCACAGGAATTTCAATCTTATACTGAAACCCCTTATCAACCCAAGACTAGTCTGGAGCAGACATTAGAAAAATTTCTGGAATTGTCGAACCAAATTAGGAAGGAAACAACAGAGTGGATGCAAGCAAAGAATTTCAAACCTGCCCAAAAAATTTCAGTATATGATTCGGGCATAGGACAAAATGAGAATTTGGGTAGTGAGACAGAACTGTACACCCTTCCTAACCAAACCTCCCCATTCCAAACTGAAATCCACAACTCCAGTTTCATAGATTCATCAAGTACACCAAATAGAATGTCTGATAAGTTGTGTAACTTTGTAGTGTTTGATTTACCCGATTGTGACGGGTCTATTTCAAGTGAAACAATACCCAACCCTTGTGATCTCTACACCTCCACTCTTGAACCAAAACTGATTGAAAACCATACTTTTGATGAGGTGTTTGAGAATTTTAACCTTCACTTGAATGAGGTGATTGACGTTGGGGATATATTGATTGATGAACCCGAAATTTTGGATGATTTTGTCCCACCAATTCATCAAATCCTTTCACTTCCTTGTGGTCATCATCTTGAGCCTTTAATTCTTCCCGAACCCCAAATATGTCTTGAAGTTGATGATAAAGGTATACCCGAAGAAATACAGCCTCCATCTTCCACATCTGGTACAGCAACACTCGACACACTAATTTGTTTACCCATTTCACCTTCTATTTTCTCCGGTTCTTCTTCTGTTCCTATAGTTTCAGTGAGTTTTGATAAATCACAATCCATTAATTCAAGTTCAATAATACCATAAATACAACTTGATTTGGATATTTTTGAAAATGAGGTAGATGAGTTTTTCGAGTCCTTTACCTCAATGATTTTTGATGAATCAAGTAGGATAAATTCTGGCACAAAACTCTTTGACAGCAAAATGTTCAATCACACCATTGATAAAAGTTTTGAAGAACTTTTTGCTGACGAACTTGAATTTTTAAACAATATGGATTTTTTGATTGATCAATCTCCACCAATAGAGCTTGAACCGTCATCATTCCTTCTTCCTAATCATTCACATTCATCCTCATTCTTTCTTTTCTCTAATTTCAAATTCAAACTTTTTCCAGACCACCTCTTATCCCTTCCCCATTTTTTCTTGACTCGATACAACACATTCTTCCACCGACCTATACGCTATACTGATAAAATCTTTGAATGGTTGGTATTAACTTTTGGTCTTTGTAAAGTCTTACTTTGACCAAATGACTCACCCCTCTTAAAATGTTTTATATTGTCTAACCCATGTTTGAGGGGGGGTATATTTTTGGCCCTTGAACATAACTTTTGTCCTCAAATTTGTGAGCCAAAAATAAGTTTGGGGGAGGATTTTCACTTTCATATATTCTTGCCCCCATTAATAATGTCCTCCCAAGCTTACAGGTTTTTGTGATCCAGCAGATAGCAACAGTGAGGACACTGTTGAAAACAAGTTTGGGGGAGGTTTGTGCTTATTTACACATCAATTTGCATCATATTTTGCATAAGCACAACATTTTCAAAAAAATTTTAAAAAAAATTATAACAAAAGAGTAGAGAGTGAAAAATTACATCCAAAAGATAGGAATAGTTTAAGAAAACCAAGAAAATTAGAAGTTTTCTTAAACGAACTAGTAATAAGTAGTTATGAGCTGTTCTCCCAAGAGTTAGTAAGATGAAGGAAATCACTAATCTGAGGATAAAAATAAGTTTGAAAAATAGTTTCTATTCTGGAAGTCAAACATTTGAATGTTGATACCCTACTATATGCACTTACACACGTCTTGAAACTCGGGATAGTAGAAGATACCTTGAAATGCTCTTGTCTAAAAACCAAAGTATGAAGGAAATAAAAAATGAATGAAGAAAATATAAAAATGGTGAAAAGAAAAAATGAACACTGGTTTTGTTATCGCCAAGGCAGCAATAAAAAAATATAGCGAGGATGCCTCTTCACCTAGTGCCCTAAGGCCAACTGGTTTGGGAGTCACTGCTAAGTCTTAGGTGGTGCAAGACGAGGAAAATATTATCACCTAATCAGCAAGCACATGAGTAATCGGTCGGTTAGTACCTCAAGAAGTATTAACGGTCGTATGAAAATGTGTGAGCAAATCTAAATATTCATCAAGTTAAAAAGTACAGAGGTAGATGGACAAGAGTATGATAGCTTGAATTGAATTCTCCGAGTGTAGGGATGTCCATTTCACACACGTAGGGTATATGATCAATGTTTGGACGAAAGGTAGGAATGAAGAATAAAGATGATGTTTTATTGAGGGATAATGTAATTTCTAACATCTTTTCATGACTATTAAGATAGGGCTCATGATAACTGAAAAGCTAGTGTAGTTGGAAACTCTTATTTTCAAAGTATTTCTTTTATGGTTCTTATCTTTATATGTAAATTTCACCATCTCTCTTTTGTTATTGGATTTTGTGGGTGTAATCCGCTGAAAACCCTCAGGAGACAACACTCCTCCTACTAGGGACACCTAGAGGTTTAACGGCTTGTTGCACATGCTCAGTGCAATCGTGTTTGCCTATGAAAGTGTGCTTAGTTTTCTCCTTTCCTTTTTCTCCTTCTCTTGAATAAACCAGTTTGCTCGGGACGATCAAAGATAAGTTTGGGGGTATTTGTTCAGTTAATAAAACTGCACATTTGTTATTACATTTTTCCTACCATTTTCATATTAAAAAAGGTCTTTATTATAATATATCATACATATGAGGGTTTATGTGTAAAAATACTATTTTCCATGTGTTGATATATTATAATCAGTATTTGGTAGGAAAATGTATGCAAATAATATCATTGACCAAATCCTAGTAGAACAAAGTCTACTAAATATTATTTGAGTTGTTGTGCAGAATTTTCAGGACTAAAATCAAGGAAATCAAGTTGTTAAAGCAAACCTGCCTAATTAAGAAATCAAAACTTGAAATCAAGTCTGACAGCAACTACGAGAAGATTTCCAAAGTCCAAAGATTCCTGAGATTGCTACATGTCACAAAGATGAAAGCCCAGAAAATTCAACAAGTGATCCCCACCCTTGGCCGCGGATCCGCGGCCAAACCCCCCTTTTGGCTGCGGATCCGCCGCAGTAAAGGGGAGTTAGGATTTGCAACTTTTGTGGGAGAATCTTTACAGTTTGCTTCCAATTTTAGAAGCTAAATTTCTGGCTTTTGGACTATAAATAAAGACCGAAAGCCTCTTGGAAAAATCATCAAGCCGACGAGATCACGAAGTCCAAGACGGCTCACGCATCCAGGCTGATCATCAACGGTTCATCTACCTCCTTAGAAAAGATCGAGAAGCAAACTAGTATTTGTAATCATTTTCTAAGTGATCAAAGTGTAATGAATATTATTGATTAATAAAGGTAGCTTTCTTTTTCTTATTCTATTTCTTTGTAGTTTAATTATGCATTTTCTCTCCATCTCTTTTTCTCCCAACATGCGCGAGTAATTCTCCGCTTGTTAGGGTTCGTAGGATTAGGGTAGGTTAATGGATGATGAAAATACCTAAACTCTTTTTACGTCCTATAAAGTTTATAAACTTTATCAAAAGAATTACTAACATCCTAATCGGGCACACTACCAATTTTTTGTTAGCCTCGACCGCGATTAGAGATTAGATTAATGATTATTTTGGTAAAGGCTAGATATGAACGGAGTTCCGTGTCGAGATAGGGGTTAAGAGTGGGATTCCTTTTCCCTCCAGAAACCCTAATCTACACGCATCACTGTCGTTCTAGTTTTAAATCTATTAAAGGATAGAAAGAGTAATTTTTAATTAATCATCCATAACTACTAAATCCTAATAAACCCTACAAGCCCTCTTCTTATATAAACTTACATCCGTAGTTAATTTAGATCTATATTTTGCATTCTTGTTTAACATAGATCTAGATCTTACAACCATTTTACAATATTCTTTATCCTTCCTCCTCCCCTTTCTCAACACATCTAAAGTAAGAGTAAAATATTCAACGTTTCCCTGAGGACGACCCGTACTCATCTCGGTCTAGCTACGCGCGACACCGTTCTGATTGTGGTTACACTACAAACACACTTTTCCAAACAATCAACACACAACCTGTAGCTAACCCCCGGAATCAAATTCTGGTGATACTCGGTCGTCCATTCCTTGCAACCTCAAATGCTGTGATCAATTGTCGAAATGGTTCGATGAACCTATATTTTAGAAACATGATAATTGAACTCAACATTTTTAGGTTGTGGAATCAGCCCTCTGAACCTAATGCTCATATACTAGACGTTTTTTCGATCCAGGAGATCACCCCAGAGGACTGTGAATTCGAGGAGTTTTTGTTCGATCACAGCAATCTTGACGCCATTAGTGCGTTCCTCTTTGAACATGCTGCTGCTTCTGCTCCCGACAATGATTACGAACGTTTCACTTTTTCGAACGATCTTGGCCAGTCGCCACCCGAGTTTGAATCTTTTGAATTTCCGGATGCGTTAGCTGAACCATCCAACTCGGTCGCTTACACTCGTTTTGAACCTTTGCTGGAATCCTTTGAGTTCGGGACATTTTCGCCGATCTTGCCCTCAATCGTTTCACCTCTAACGCTCGAACTCAAGATGTTGCCGTCTCATCTCAAGTACGCTTACTTAGGTGAGAACAAGACCCTCCCTGTCATCATCTCGGCTTCTCTAGCTCCAGAGCAGGAGAAAGCCCTTGTAACGGTCTTGCACAGCAATCGACTAGCTTTTGGCTGGACAATGGCGGACATCAAGGGGATTAGTCCCCTGATAGTTGAACATCACATTCAAATGATGGATGATGCCAAACCGGCCAGGGATCCACAAAGGCGACTCAATCCAGTAATGAAGGAGGTTGTGAAAAAAGAGATCATCAAGTGTCTGGATAGTGGTATCATTTACCCTATCTCTGATAGCCAGTGGGTCAGCCTCATTCACGTTGTCCCCAAGAAGTCGAGGATAACGGTCATCACCAACGAGACGAACGAATTAATCCCTACTCGCATCCAGACTGGGTGGAGAGTATGCATTGATTATAGAAAACTCAACGCCGCAACGCGGAAGGACCACTTTCCGCTACCATTCATTGACCAAATGCTAGAACGATTGGCTGGAAACGAGTACTACTGCTTTCTGGATGGATACTCCGGCTATAACCAGATTCCCATTGCCAAAAAAGACCAGGAAAAACCCGCGTTCACCTGTCCTTTCGGCACGTTTGCATATCGCCGCATGCCCTTGGGTTATGCAATGCGCCCGCTACCTTCCAGCGGTGTATGATAGGAATCTTCTCAGACATGGTGGAGAAATTCTTGAAGATATTCATGGACGATTTCTCCATCTTCGGCGATTCCTTTAACGAGTGTTTGCTGCATCTCGACGCTGTCCTTACCCGGTGGGATAAAAACCTCACTTTGAACTGGGAGAAGTGCCACTTCATGGTACGCGAAGGTATTGTCCTAGGACATATCATTTCGCAAAATGGCATTGAGGTAGACAAAGCGAAAATTGAAGTCATTTCCAATCTCCCTCCTCCCAGATGCATCAGAGACATCCGAGATTTCCTTAGCCATGTCGGTTTCTATAGACGGTTTATAAAGGACTTTAAGAAGATTGCTAGACCCTTGACTCTTCTGCTGGCCAAGGATACCACATTTGACTTCAACTCGAGCAGTGTGACTGTGTTCGAATCACTAAAAAGCTCACTCACTTCTGCTCTCGTTCTTTCTTCTCCTGACTGGACGTATCCCTTTGAAATTATGTGCGATGCATCCGAATTTGCTATCGGTACGGTCCTTGGACAGCACATCGATAAGATGCCGCACGTAATCTACTATGCTAGCCGGACCCTGAACGATGCCCAACTGAATTATACAACAACCGAGAAGGAATTCTTGGCTGTTGTGTTTGCATTAGAAAAATTCAGGCCTTACTTGATCGGCTCTCCAGTCATCGTCTACACAGATTATTCAGCTCTACGCCATCTTTTTGCGAAGAAGGACGCAAAATCTCTGCTGATACGTTGGATCCTCTTACTTCAAGAGTTTGACCTTGTCATCAAAGACAAAAGAGGATGTGAAAACGTAGTGGCCGACCATGTTTCACGACTTTCTTCTTCGCCGACGCTTCCACATCCAATAAACGACGTTTTTCCGGATGAACAGCTCTTGACAATATCGTGCGAATCTGGTTCGCAGATATTGTGAACTATTTGGCAACAGGATTACTACCGAACGAATGGTCAAGTCAGGACAGACTTCGATTCTTATCCCAAGTAAAACACTTTTACTGGGACGAACCCTATCTGTTCAAGTACTATCCCGACCAGATTATTCGTCGGTGTGTTCCTGATAATGAGTTCAAGAGTATGCTGTCGTTTTGCCACGATCAAGCATGTGGCGGGCATTTTGGCCCGAGAAAGACAGCTGAGAAGATCTTGCAGTGTGGCTTCTACTGGCCACAACTCTTCAAAAACCCTCATGATTACTGCAAGACTTGCTCCCGGTGCCAACATTTGGGCCGGATATCCAGGAGAAATGAGATGCCGCTCTAACCAATCTTGGTTGTCGAGATTTTCGATGTTTGGGGAATTGATTTCATGGGGCCGTTTCCCAGCTCTTTGGGAACCTGTATATTCTCCTCGCTGTTGATTATGTCTCTAAGTGGGTCGAGGTTGTGCCCAGCCGAACGAACGACAGCAAGGTTGTCGTTAGATTCCTTAAGGAAAACATTTTTTCCCGGTTTGGACACCCCCGCGCGATCATTAGTGACAATAGAACGCATTTCTGTAATAAGACTTTTGAGGTCTTAATGCAGAAATACTCCATTAATCATAAGCTATCCATGCCCTACCACCCCCAAACATGTGGGCAAGCCGAAATGTCTAATCGGCAAATCAAACAGATTTTAGAGAAAACGGTTTCCAAGAACCGTAAGGATTGGTCTTTAAAACTCACTGATGCCCTTTGGGCATTTCGAAATGTTTATAAGATTGATCTTGTCATGTCTCCTTATCGGCTTATTTACGGGAAGGCTTGCCACCTTCCAGTAGAAATCGATCATCGCGCATTTTGGACGATCAAGGAGCTGAATCTATCTCTTGAAGATGCGGGCAGCCATCGGAAGCTGCAGATCAACGAACTGAACGAGCTTCGGGATGAAGCTTACGAAAACGCAGTTGTCGTTAAGAACCGAACGAAGGTGTTTCATGATAAACACCTTACGCGCAAAACTTTCACACCTGGTCAACAGGTACTTCTTTACGACATCCGACTACATTTCCATCCCGGTAAGCTCAGATCTTGCTGGAAAGGACCATTCTTCGTGCGGACTGTATATCCGCACGGTGCGGTGAATTTGGAAAATCCAGAGGATGGTTCACTATTCAAAGTGAACGGACACAGTCTAAAACCATTTCTCACCGCGGACCCATCGGAGGAGCTCCTGATGTTGCAGGAGCCGGTTTATATTGACTGATCTTTCTCCGCTTACCACCAAACTTCGGTTATCCAGCCATAAACAGTGGAAACACTGTTTCAAATAAGTTTGGGGGTATGTTTATACCAATTTGTTTAATTTCCCACTTGTAATTATTTATAGAATAAAAAAAAATTTAAATTTTCAGGGTGTTTTTGTAAATATTCAGTTCCATTAAATAAATAAATAAATAAAATACATTTTTTTCTTTACAAAATAAATTCCTCTTTTTAAGGGGGCTTTTGTACATATAACCAAACAACCCCTATAAAAACACCCCGACCCTTTTTCAGAAATCCCGAGCCCTAATTCTATCTCCAACCCAAAACCCTAGTCGCCAAAGCATTCTTTGCCTCTGATCGCTCCCCGCAGCCGTGCAACCGCCGCAGAAGCTCCCTCCCTGCCGCGCTTCCGCCGCCGCATAGCCTCTTCTTCCTCTGAAAATTTCAGAGGAGGTGTGACAACCCTAATTTTCTTATACACTTTTTCCATACAAATTTTTAAATTGTTTTTTTTTTCAAAATCCTTAAAGGGGTATTTATTACCTGAGCACAAGATAAGTAATTAATTAGAAATTTAATTATAAGAAGGAGCTTGTAGCTCATTG
Source organism: Agapanthus africanus (assembly GCA_030015575.1). Taxonomy (NCBI): domain Eukaryota; kingdom Viridiplantae; phylum Streptophyta; class Magnoliopsida; order Asparagales; family Amaryllidaceae; genus Agapanthus; species Agapanthus africanus. Next base: position 911,242,234 of record JASDDO010000019.1, on the reverse strand, counting down.
GTAATACCTTGCATTGCTGAACCAAGCCACCAGAGTTCAAATCCCACGCCCCACATTATTTTTAATATTTATTTGTTTTAAGTTTTATAGAAGCCTAACAGTCCACATAAGATAACTCCAAAATTTCCCACTACCCATGAAAAACTGAAGGTACCAGTGACTACCTCCGGCGACCCCCCACCTTCCGAGCCTTCGACTCGGCCGGCGGACCGGCCGACTCGGGCCGGCGCCACCTGCCGGACACGGCCGGTCGGCCGAGCCGTTAACTACAATTGTGTAGCTTTTGATCTTCCTCACTCCCCTGCATACTTCAATTTCTAATATCAATTCCAGAGACCCCATTAAACATCATTTACTATATTTTTAATACATTTTTCATACATTTTTACATTTTTTAAAAAATTAAAACCCTACATCTACCCTAACCCTAGCCTAACCTTATAAATACACCCCTACCCTCCAACCTCTCACCCCAAAACTCTGAGCCAACTCTCTAAAATTTCCAAGAAACTTGTGTACTTTGAAAACGAGCACGAAGCGAAGCTACGACGAAATTCCCGGCGAACTTCCGGCGATCGTTCTAGGAGCTCTCGGCGACGAAGCGACGCACCGGCGATTCCTCTCCTTCCATCTCACTCTCGTTATTGTCCAAAACCTGTAAGTCCCCAAATTCTACCTCTCTTTTCTTTTCTAAAATACGAATTTACAAAATCCGACGGAATCGGAACAAATCCGATTTCCGATTCGGTTTCTTCATAAAACTTCACTTCTCGTTAATACAATTATTCTTAAACTCTCTCATGTTGACTATTAAACACTAATCAACCAAATTGATCAAGTTTCATATCACAAAATAATTCCTAGTTCCTTTTACCGTATTTTTTTCATTTAAATACCACATAGTTCCTTTTGCGACATTTAAACCATTAAACTTGGTATACCTTTAAGTAGATCACGGGAAATCGACATCTTTACAAATAAATAACCTTTGAGCTAATAAAAAAAATATATCTAGACTCAGCCAATTAAGCACTGTCGCACTCATTAGGACAGAGGAAGGTTGTGGGCATTCAGTCGTTTATCTAAACCTGAGTTTGTGGTGCCTAGGCTAGACAAGTGAGAAAGATAACATTAAAAGGCCCGTCTCATGGTGATTCATGAGCGGAACCCTCATTTCTTCACTTGTACTTACCTGGCCACAATTGGCGGTGAAGAGGCGATTTGAGAGATATCTCACAACCAGTTAGGAGCAGTCTAGTTGACTTAGAAGACCCTAGAACATAGAATACGGGAAATCGACATTTTTACAAATAAATACCATAATTAATAAAACCGTTTTTCCTTAATGATTAGTATTTATACAAATCTTTGTATAGCACCGCTACAACCAATTTGGGGAACCCGTTCGAGATGGTGCGGATTATCGCACATCCTTAGGCTTAGTAGTGCAGGATGCAGACCTCCGCAAGTAGCATTCGGTCTCGAATGATTTAAAATACGACATCTTAAAAAAAACGAGTTTTCTAGAATATTAAATATATACTAAAATTATTTTCGTATAAATATATGTATATGTAACATAAAAATATCTATTTTGAATTATTACAAATATTCCACTTTTTCTAAAAATGTCACAAGAATCATTTTACACTAAAATACCATGAATTCCATACAAAACCAATATTACCAATAAATACCATTTATTATGAAAATAGGATATTTTTAATAGAAATATCACAATATAAAATCTACATTCATTACAACTCTAAAGACGATTAATAAATACTTAGGGTGTACTTTGAAAAGTATATAAAAGTATTTTTACATAAACCCCCCTCAAGTTCTATAATTTACCATAAGGACCCTAGTAAATATAGGTTTAAGCGGGACCAATCTCTTGAGCCTCAGGGAGCCGGAGAAGTGGGTGCTTGCCTATGTAAGGTAGACAACTTAACAACGGTGTTATCAAAATGGTAATCATCTTGAAAAAAGACACGCATCCTGCCGCCCATGTGCAGCGATTACCGATAATATCAAAACAATCAGGACTTCAATTTACTTTTCTAATTGTCTGACTCAGAGTGAGTCTCATTATAATCTGACTTGAATATGATTCAAGTACAATCTACAATTTACAATATTACAATTCAACATGAATCCATTATTCCATATATTCAATCTATCAACTTGACTGAACCGAACCATGGATATACACCCATTTACATGATTCTACAGTTATTCCATTTACATAATTATACAGTTACATCCGTTTACTGACATCATGGTTTCGGTCAGTCAATTATACAATCAATACAATTTACAACACAAACAATACAAACAAGACATCTAGGGGTTTAAGGGGTAGATTGGTACGGAAGGTGTTAGAAGTGGCACGAGACGGTAAGACTTAATACACCTAACATGAATCCAGTTGCTGTTGTACCATGGCATAAACGGTTCCTTGTACTATACTTGCCTCTAGTCTCTGGCATATAGGCATTCTTCTGTACCAAGCTATAAACAACAGCGTTAACACAATATTACAACGATATAATACAACTTTAAAAGATACCTTCTTATTCTGTCTATTCTACTTTCCTCTTATCTTTGGGACTTACCGAGCGACTTGTTCGCTGACGATATTCTATTTCTTTCTTTTTTGAATGTCATCAGGTGATTTGGACCCGTCAGAGATCGAGCCTACTGCTGAAGACTTGGACCAGTTCAGTGAATACCCCGAGCTCTAGTACATTGTACATTTTCCATTTCAGTACTCTTCTTTTCTATTATGTCATTGTTTAGGCATTGCTTTTTATCAGTTATATTTACTTTCCATGCATTGTATAAAAGAATATTAATAAATAAAGTTGCTGTTTTGATTATATCTTGTCTCTTGTGCATTTATTTTTTTTATATTGCTTAGATACGCTTAGCGTATTTACTTCAGAGTAAATACGTAGCGGACCAGTCGCGTCCCCTTCGCCGTATACCGGGAAGCGGGGCGTGACAAGTTTTGTTGGTGGCCCATGCAGGTCAAAGCTTTATGAAACTCTATCATGCGGTTCTGTTCTGCTTGAACATCTAAGCAATATAACACAAGAACCAGCAATTAAAACATTCTTTACAATTCATGTTCCTTGAATTTTATCATTTCATATTGTAAGTCCACGTTACCCACCCCGGTGCTTACAGGGAGGCGGAATAGGTAAAAATCAAAATTTTAACACAAGGTAACATGGACTAACACTTGAGGATTTTTGCCAAACCATTGCTAACAAACTACATGAGGTTCTATCTACTATGCTTAAGAGATTATACCTCACGAACCAAGTCCTTAGGGTCTTCTCTCCGCTTTCCTCCTCGTCCATGCAAGCTCCGAGGATCGATCCGGATCTTGGTCACCTCCGCGACCTCCTTGAGTCAAAGACGATCCACCCGAGAGTTTGTAATCCGAGCTCCACCTCAAGCCGAGGTAACTAGGGCAATAAATATGCTACTCTTGATGTCCTAGGTGGTGTATAAGATGATGGTGGATTTGTTTGTCTATTTAGAACCTTATTTTCTCAACACATGAGAGCTAAGGAAAAATCTAGAGAGGAAGAAGAAGAAGGAAACGATCAGTCAAAAATAATGCATCTTTAAACCGGCAATTGCCCTATCATTTGCACTCATCTAGAAGTGTTCGGCATTCATATAGCACATATTAGCAAATCAGTCGTAAAATATCAGATTGCATGTGTTAGACTTTAAAACCGGCACTATAAGGGAAATTGACTGTATTTCATAGCATGGCATCATTCCTATATATCGCAACTTGTGTTTCGAAGTCTGTGCAGGAAATTCCAAGAGATCGGTCAAAATTACACAACAAAGACTACTAAAAAAATACGCCAACTCAAGGAATTGGAATCTGGCAATGATCTAGAGTGAATTCAGAGATTCAACATATCAGGAAATACATCAAAGTACAGAAGAAGCGAACACATGAAGTATGAAGCCCCAAGCCAGCAACATGGCCGCGGAACCGCGGCCGGAGCCGCCTTGAGCCGCGGTTCCGCGGCGGCTAGGCCACGTCATCACCTCAACTTTGCTGCAGAATCTCTCTCTCTGGTCCTACACTTCATAAAGACATGACATTCTCCAGAAAGATCCTGAAGCTTCTGCCAGATCAGCAAGCCCTAGTGTTCCTAACTAAACACCCCAAGCTTCCACAACAAGCTTCACCTAAACTCCATTAAGAGCCTAGAACCTTCTCCCTAACCTCCTAGCTTAGGGTAGAAGCTAAGCCCTAACTAACTACTTCTAGAAGCCTTTCCCTATAACTAACTTTTGGAGGGAAATTCAAAATTCAAAATCCCAGACATAGGGTTTGGGAAACCTATAAAAAGACCCCAAGGCTCACTAGAAAAGGGTTGTTCAAAGTTGTTCAATCTTTGGCTAATCTTTAGTTGCTCAATTCAATTGTTGTTGGTTGTTCTTCATCTTCAACCCAACACCTACCACCTCAAAACCCTAACCCTAATCCAATCCAAGATCAAGAATTCAAGATCCTTTGAGTGCAGCAAAGCAAGTCTTCAACGATCCTTTGAAGCGAAGCCGGACTTCAACGGAGCAAGAGATCCGAGCCGATCCACGACTCAAGGAGCCGAGCGATGCTAGAATCGACGAGTGAAGTTCCCTCCTCTTGTAATTCTTGAGAGTTGTAACTACTTGTTGATATAATAAAGGTGAAGATTCTTTAAACTTGCTTTTATTTCAATTCGAGCAATATAATTCGTATTCAATTCTTGAATGTATTCTTCGTGATGATGCTTGAATAAAACTCCACTCGTGGAGGAATCGAAACGATTGTAGAATGATGATGTTGACGAATCTTTAAATGATTTCTTAAGTCCTATAACAATTGTAAATTCTTGAAAATCGAATGATCGATGATCTAGATTGATGCGAATGCGTTCTTGATTCCTTTCGCACGATCTAGAGATCAACGATCGATCGTTCGATTTCATAGAGCTATCTAGTGAATGTGATTCATCGAAAGGACAAAGGATAGGATGAGGAACCCTAATTCTTCGCAAGATCCTTGATCCTCGATGAATCTACATCGATTTAGCATCAACTTGTTAATGGATAAGAAATCGTATTCTTGAATCTTTTTCACATCTACAATCTACTCGATTCCTACGAGCTTTACTTCAAATCTTGAAACCTAAATTGATTGGAATTCTATCTCTCTTGATTCTTGATGTTTATCATTTTCTGGATTCTTGATTAGAATAGTTGATTCTTGAAACTCATCGATAAAAATCTTGAATCGTTTTCTTTTCTTTTTCTATTAAATTTTCGATTCAAACAAAACAAAATACGAACGAATCGCGCAATCCCTATGGACGATCCGCACTCGCTAACGCGCTACAATCCGACACCGTTATTGATTGCGGTCAAATATTTTTGGTTGTGATTCTATTCATTTTCTAAACCGACAACGGAAAGAAAAGATCAATCAAATGGCGCCGTTGCCGTGGATCGCGCGCTAATTCGTTCTTTATTTGAAATTTGAATTGAAAGATTTATTCCATTGTAATTTTGTGATCAAAATTCGCGCAAAATCTAAACGTGTGTTGTGATTTGATTGCGAGGAATTCTGGAAGCTGTGGAGAAAGTGAAATTTTTTTCAGACAATTCCAGAGGGCTCAGAAGCTGAACTTCAGCTCTCTCTGTAAAAATTGTGTGCAGGGAACAGTACCAACGGGCGCGAAATCGCGGTAGGAGACACTAATTGCGGCGGTTCCGCAGCTTGGTGAAGCCCCCTCTGTACAAATTTGCTCTCAGGTCCTCTACAACTTTCTTATCTCCTTCTCTGTCTGCTCCAAATAACATTTTTCTGCAGGCTTCTTTGCAAAAATCGCAGCGCCGCGCAAAAAGAAAAATTAAATTGTGCTTGTTTTGATTTTTGTGGTTGTTTGCATAATTAATACGGACACTAAGGGGCAAAGACCAAATCCAGATTAGGTGGGGAGTTCATTACCCTTCCTAAGCCCCGAAAATCGCAAAATTTGCATCCGCATTGACCCTCATTAACTAAAAGAAATCTAGAGATGACTCTAAGGACCGTCGCGCTCACTTAGGACAGAAGAAGGCCGTGGGTAATTCATTGCTTATCCGCGTTTCTCTTGTGGTGTTTAAGGCAAGTGTGTCGAAGGTCTAGTGGTTACTTAATTAGGCCCACTACTTACGTAGTGGAGAACCTCCCACTTACCTGGCCACAGGAGAGACAAAGAGGCAGTGGAGGATTTATCCTATGACTTGTCTTTTGGCAGTTAGGAGCGGTCTAGAGATTTGACCTAGGTGACCCCTAGAATTAGGGTTTTGTGTGTTGCATTTATTGTGCTTGCATCATTTTTTTTTCAAAAATCCGTATCTTTTTCAAAATAAACACCGCATTCATTCATTCATTTCCCCTAATTATAAGCCACGCTGCCACTTATACTAACCCTTTTTAGTGCAAGATAGGCTGGACACGGGATTCTAGTACCCGTTTAGTCCGCGTACCCTTTATCGACTCCGAAGTCGGTATTTCTCCATTTACTTCTTCTTTACCTACTACCACACACACATCGATGGATCCGCCTCCATCGAATTTCTTTAACACTAATCTGCCGCCGTCCGTTGGTGCGCAGAATCCACCCCGCATCTCTCTCCAAGAGAGGTGCTATCCATTGCGAGGTCCTCTTTCGACCTGCTTATCCATTCCACCAGCCAACGGGGATAATTTTGAAATTAAACCCCAATACATCAACCTTTTACCCAAATTCCACGGATTCGAGACTGAAGACGCTTACGTTTTCATCACCAAATTTGAAAACGTATGCGCAATGATGGGTACGTCACAACTTTCAGTGGATGCTATGCGTCTACGACTTCTTCCATTTATTTTGTGCGATATGGCCGAGAAGTGGCTATATAACACTATCGCACACTCCATCACGAATTGGGAAGAATTCATCGCGGCATTCCTTAAGAAATTTTACCCTACGCAAAAGACAGCTCGAATCCGTAGCGAACTCAACCAATTCACCCAGCTTCCTACTGAACCATTTTCAAAATGCTTTGAACGTTTCAAGGATCTTTTGGTTCAATGTCCACATCACGGCATCCCGAGATGGGATCTTTGCCGAATCATTTATGAGGGCATTAACCCAAACACTAAACAGAACCTTGAAAACATGTGTCAAGGTACCTTTATGACTAAGGATGATGGGGAAGCTTGGAAATTTTTAGAAGAGTTCGCTGAAAAATCACTACAGTGGGAGAGTGAGACCCAATCATTGAATAGGGGTGGCGTACACCAAATAGATGTGTCCATAGGTGTGCGAGCTGAGATGGCAGCAATGCAAAAGAAGCTCGAAGCTATGGAACACAAATTTTCAGCAGCCTCCCTAAACCCAATGTCGCTCCCTAAAACTGTATATGGGTGTTGTTCTGATCCGTCTCACTTAACGGAAGAATGTCCATTAAACTCTGCGTTTCAAGGTCACGAGCATACTAATGTCTCATTTCAAAGACCTAGAAACGATCCATATTCTTCCACGTACAATCAGGGTTGGAGGAATCACCCAAATTTTGCTTGGAACCAACAACAATCTCATCAAAACACGGTTCCAAGCCAAAATAATTTCCAAAGGGCTCTTCCACCACAACAGCAACCACTTCAACTCACTCAGCACCCCTACCAGTCACAAAATTTCTAAAACCAGGTCAACACTCCTGCACAGTCTAATCCTATGCAGTTGTCCGGTTCTGACGAATTCTCTCAATTCACTCAAACCATGAAATCACTCTTGTCAAATTTCATAGAGGTTTCGGCTGAGATTAGATCTTCCGTCGGTGAGATAAAGAAAAACTTAGCGTCCCAAGCTGAGAGTATCAGATCGATGGAAGCTGAAATTGCACGACTTAAAGCCGAAATGAGTGCGAGAGAAAAAGGGAAACTTCCGTCTCAACCCCTACCGAATCCTGGGCATTACAATGTAAATGCCGTCACAACGTTGAGATTAGGAAGAGTGCTGAATAACCATGTCGGGGAAGGAATTGATGATATTGAAAATCCTATCAATAACACCCCGGCTGAGACCTTTCCTCTCACACACACTTCTACTTCTGATCCTTGTTCTTCTACCCCACCGCCTTCTCGCGAGCCTATTCTCCATTTCCCACTAGGCTCGACACCTCAGTATAGCCCTTCTAGTTCTCCACAGACGATCCCCACTTCTCTTTTGGGATCACGTCTACCCCCTCTTCCTTCTCCTATGATGGACCCAGCGCTTATTGCGAAAGCTCCTTATCCGAATCGGTTAAGGGGTAATAGAACGAGTCCACATATGGAAAAAATTATGGAAATGTTCAAACAGGTTAACATCAACATCCCTCTCCTAGATGCTATTCAACAAGTCCCCGCTTATGCGAAAATTCTTAAGGACTTGTGCACTAGGAAGAGGAAGACTCAAGTGCCGAAGAAGGTCTTCATGTATAATAACATTAGCACTGCTTTTATCCCCCAGCTACCAAAGAAACGTAAGGACCCAGGATGTCCTACAATATCGATTTCTATTGGGGGTAAAAACATAAATCGTGCTCTTTTAGACCTTGGCTCAAGTGTTAACCTGCTTCCATATTCTGTCTATGAGCAATTAGGGATTGGAGAGTTGAAACCTGTTCACTGCACTCTCCAAATGGCAGACCGTTCAATCACCAAACCAAGGGGTGAACTAGAGGATGTGTTGATAAAGGTCGGGGAATTTGTATTCCCTGTAGACTTCATTGTACTTGATACACAACCTGTAGCGAACCCCTGGGGCCAAATTCCGGTGATTTTGGGTCGACCTTTCCTTGCCACTTCCAACACTGTTATTAACTGTAGAAATGGTTCAATGAACTTATCCTTTGGAAATATGACCATTGAACTAAACATCTACAAAGTTGGAAGTCAGCCATCAGAACCCTCTGCTCATATTCTTGATGTGTGCTCTGTCCACGAGATCGCTCCCGAAAGTTGTGGAGCTGAGGAACTTTGCTTTACAGATCTCGACGACACTACAACATCATTGTTTGATCTTACACATGATCTTAGTGAGGACACTTTTCCCACTCTTGAGTCCGACACTCCTGACCTATCACCACTCGAGTCTGTATCTTTTACAGGCTCTGAGCTTCTTTGTAATTCCAAAAATCACTCAATGATCCCACCTTCTATCATTTCTCCGCCTAAATTAGATCTCAAAATTTTACCTTCTCATCTTAAATATGCTTATTTAGGTGAGAATGAGTCCTTACCGGTTATCATATCCGCTTCTCTAGCATCAGAGCAAGAGAATGCACTTTTATCGGTATTGAGATCGAATAGAGAGGCGTTTGGTTAGACTATGGCGGACATCAAAGGGATTAGTCCCTTGATTGTTGAACATCATATACATGTGATGGATGATGCCAGACCAACCCGAGAACCACAGAGACGGTTAAACCCCGTCATGAAGGAAGCGGTGATGAAAGAGATCGTCAAATGCCTTGATAATGGTATTATATACCCTATCTCCAATAGCCAACGGGTGAGTCCTATACATGGTGTCCCTAAGAAATCCGGCATCACTGTTATTACCAATGAGGCCAATGAGTTGATTCAGACACGCGCGCAAACTGGGTGGCGTGTATGTATTGATTACAGAAAACTCAATGCTGCCACGAGGAAAGACCACTTTCCTCTACCATTCATTGATAAAATGCTGGAACGCTTAGCTGGACGAGAGTATTATTGCTTTATGGACGGATACTCTGGCTATAATCAGGTCCCCATCGCAAAAAAGGATCAAGATAAAACCACTTTTACTTGTCCTTTTGGCACCTTTGCTTATAGACGTATGCCCTTTGGGTTATGCAATGCTCCCGCTACCTTTCAGCGGTGTATGATGGGGATATTTTCTGACATGGTAGAGAATTTTCTGGAGATCTTTATGGACGATTTCTCGATTTTTGGAGACTCTTTTTCTGATTGCCTATCGAATCTTGACGCAGTTCTTACTCGTTGCAAAGAGAAGAACTTAACCTTGAATTGGGGAAAATGCCATTTCATGGTCCAAGAGGGAATTGTGCTTGGACATGTTATTTCACAGAAAGGCATTGAGGTTGACAGAGCTAAGATAGATTCCATTCAAAACCTTCCTCATCCCAAAAGCGTCAAAGATATTCGATCATTCCTTGGCCATGCAGGCTTTTATAGGAGATTCATTAAGGATTTTAGCAAAATTGCTAGACCTTTAACTCTTCTCTTGGCCAAGGATACGACCTTCCACTTTGACTCGGATTGTGAGGCAGCTTTCGACTCACTCAAACACTCCCTCACTTCAGCCCCCGTTCTATCGTCTCCAAATTGGGACTACCCCTTTGAGCTGATGTGTGATGCATCTGACTTTGCAGTTGGTGCAGTCTTAGGACAACACATTGAAAATATGCCACACGTGATCTACTATGCGAGTAAGACCCTGAATGATGCTCAAATCAATTATACAACCACCGAAAAGGAACTTTTGGCGGTTGTATTTGCATTAGAAAAATTCAGGCCTTACTTGATTGGCTCACCTATAGTTGTGTACACTGACCATTCCGCCTTAAAACATCTTCTGGCGAAGAAAGATGCAAAAGGTCGACTAATACGTTGGATCCTTCTACTACAAGAATTTGATCTTGTTATCAAAGATAAGAAAGGATGTGAAAACGTAGTAGCCGACCATCTTTCACGCATCTTTTCTTCCCCTGTGACCCTGCCGATCAATGATTCGTTTCCAGACGAACAACCCTTGAACGTATCCAATGAACCATGGTTCAGGGATATTGTGAACTATCTTGTCACGGGACTTATACCCAGCGATTGGTCAAAACAGGACAAATACCACTTTCTATCCCAAGTAAAACACTTTTACTGAGATGATCCATATTTGTTTAAGTATTGTCCTGATCAGATCATTCGCCGGTGTGTCCCGAATGAGGAGTTCAAGAGTGTTCTTTCTTTTTGTCATGATCAGGCCTGTGGGGGTCACTTCGGTCCTAAAAAGACGGCGGAGAAGGTTTTGCAATGTGGATTTTATTGGCCGATCTTGTTCAAGGACGCATTTGATTATTGCAAAACCTGTACACAATGTCAGTACACGGGTAGAATCTCCCGGAGAAATGAAATGCCTCAGCAACCCATTCTAGTGGTTGAAATTTTCGATGTTTGGGGCATTGACTTTATGGGTCCCTTTCTCAACTCCTTTGGGAATTTGTACATACTGCTGGCGGTTGATTATGTCTCAAAGTGGGTTGAAGCCATTCCATGTCTCACTAATGACAGGAAAGTTGTCATTAAGTTCTTAAAAGAGAATATCTTTTCGCGATTTGGACACCCACGTGCTATCATTTGCGATAATGGGACACATTTCTGCAACAGGTCTTTCGAGACTCTGATGCGAAAATACGCAATCAACCACAGACTTTCTACACCCTATCATCCCCAAACGAGCGGGCAGGCTGAGATTTCAAATAGACAGATCAAACTAATCCTGGAGAAGACTGTTGCTAAGAATAGAAAAGACTGGTCGACCAAACTGACAGATGCTCTTTGGGCATTCCGAACTGCATCATCTTTTTGAATGGAGGTGAGTGAAAAGAGTAAGTTTTGGGGAGGTTCTTCACTTATATATTTTGCCCCCACTAATAAGTTACTCCTAGGCTTACAGGTTTTGTAGATATAGCTGTTGGCAACAGTGAGGACACTGTTGAAAACAAGTTTGGGGGAGGTTTGTGCTTATTTTTGCATCATTTGCATATCATTTGCATAAACACAAAACATTTCTTTAAAAACTTATAAAAATTTAAAAAATTTCAAAATCCATAAAAATTTCAAAATTTCAAAATATAAAAATATTTTAATATTTAACATTTTTTGTACATAAATAAGATAATAAAAGTTTAGATAGTGAAAAATTACATCCATGAGATTAGAAAAATTTAAGAAAACCAAGAAAATTAGAAGTTTTCTTATACGAACTAGTAATAAGTAGTTATGAGCCGTTGTCCCAAGGGTTAGTAAGATGAAGGACGTCACTAATCCGAGGATAAAAATAAGTCTGAAAAATAGTTTCTATTCTGGAAGCCAAACATTTTGAACGTTGATACCCTGCTATTCGCACTTACACACGTCTTGAAGCCCGGGATAGTAGAGGATACCTTGAAATGCTCTTGTCTTAAAGCCAAAAGTATGAAGGAAATAAAAAAATGAAAAAAATATAAAGTGGTGAGAAAAATGAACACTGGTTTTGTTATCGCCAAGGCAGCAATAAAAAAATATAGCGAGGGTGCCTCTTCACCTAGTACCCTAAGGCCAACTGGTCTGGGAGTCACTGCTAAGCTTTAGGTGGTGCAAGAAGAGAAAAATACACCAAATAAGCAAGCACATGAGTAATCGGTCGGTTAGTACCTCAAGAAGTATTAACGGTCGCATGAAAGTGTGTGAGCAATCTCATCTAAATATTCATTAATTAAAAAGTACTGAGGCTGATGGGCAAGAGTATGATAGCTTGAATTGAATTCTCCGGGTGTAGGGATGTCTTTACACACACGTAGGGTTATATGATCGATTTTTGGAAGAAAGATAGGAATGAACAATAAAGACGATGTTTTATTGAGGGATGATGTGATTTCTGACATCCTTTCATGACTATTAAGATAAGGCTCATGACAACCGAAAAGCTAGCTTAGTTGGAAACCCTAATTTTCAAAGCTTTTCTTTTACAATTCTTTTCTTTAAATGTAAATTTCATGATCTTCCTTTTATTATTGGATTTTGTGGGTGCAATCCGCTGAAAACCCTCAGGAGACAACACTCCTCCTACTAGGGACACCTAGAGGTTTAAAGGCTTGTTGCACGTGCTCAGTGCAATCGTATTGCCTACGAAAGTGTGCTAGTTAGTTTTTCTATTTCTTTATTTTCTCCTTTTCTTTTTCAATAAAGTTCGCTCGAGACGATCGAAAATAAGTTTGGGGGAATTTGATCAGTCGAAAATACAGCATCTTTAAACCGGCAATTTCCCTATCATTTGCACTCATCTAGAAGTGTTCGGTATTCATATTGCACATATTAGCAAATCAGTCGTAAAATATCAGATTGCATGTGTTAGACTTTAAAACCGGCACTATAAGGGAAATTGACTGTATTTCATAGCATGACATCATTCCTATATATCGCAACTTGTGTTTCGAAGTCTGTGCAGGAAATTCCAAGAGATCGGTCAAAATTACACAACAAAGACTGCTAAAAAAATACGCCAACTCAAGGAATTGGAATCTGGAAATGATCTAGAGTGAATTCAGAGATTCAACATATCAGGAAATACATCAAAGTACAGAAGAAGCCAACACATGAAGTATGAAGCCCCAAGCCAGCAACATGGCCGCGGAACCGCGGCCGGAGCCGCCTTGAGCCGCGGTTCCGCGGCGGCTAGGCCACGTCATCACCTCAACTTTGCTGCAGAATCTCTCTCTCTGGTCCTACACTTCATAAAGACATGACATTCTCCAGAAAGATCCTGAAGCTTCTGCCAGATCAGCAAGCCCTAGGGTTCCTAACTAAACACCCCAAGCTTCCACAACAAGCTTCACCTAAACTCCATTAAGAGCCTAGAACCTTCTCCCTAACCTCCTAGCTTAGGGTAGAAGCTAAGCCCTAACTAACTACTTCTAGAAGCCTCTCCCTATAACTAACTTTTGGAGGGAAATTCAAAATTCAAAATCCTAGACCTAGGGTTTGGGAAACCTATAAAAAGACCCCAAGGCTCACTAGAAAAGGGTTGTTCAAAGTTGTTCAATCTTTGGCTAATCTTTAGTTGCTCAATTCAATTGTTGTTGGTTGTTCTTCATCTTCAACCCAACACCTACCACCTCAAAACCCTAACCCTAATCCAATCCAAGATCAAGAATTCAAGATCCTTTGAGTGCAGCAAAGCAAGTCTTCAACGATCCTTTGAAGCGAAGCCGGACTTCAACGGAGCACGAGATCCGAGCCGAGCCGATCCACGACTCAAGGAGTCGAGCGATGCTAGAATCGACGAGTGAAGTTCCCTCCTCTTGTAATTCTTGAGAGTTGTAACTACTTGTTGATATAATAAAGGTGAAGATTCTTTAAACTTGCTTTTATTTCAATTCGAGCAATATGATTCGTATTCAATTCTTGAATGTATTCTTCGTGATGATGCTTGAATAAAACTCCGCTCGTGGAGGAATCGAAACGATTGTAGAATGATGATGTTGACGAATCTTTAAATGATTTCTTAAGTCCTATAACAATTGTAAATTCTTGAAAATCGAATGATCGATGATCTAGATTGATGCGAATGCGTTCTTGATTCCTTTCGCACGATCTAGAGATCAACGATCGATCGTTCGATTTCATAGAAGCTATCTAGTGAATGTGATTCATCGAAAGGACAAAGGATAGGATGAGGAACCCTAATTCTTCGCAAGATCCTTGATGCTCGATGAATCTACATCGATTTAGCATCAACTTGTTAATGGATAAGAAATCGTATTCTTGAATCTTCTTCACATCTACAATCTACTCGATTCCTACGAGCTTTACTTCAAATCTTGAAACCTAAATTGATTGGAATTCTATCTCTCTTGATTCTTGATGTTTATCATTTTCTGGATTCTTGATTAGAATAGTTGATTCTTGAAACTCATCGATAAAAATCTTGAATCGTTTTCTTTTCTTTTTCTATTAAATTTTCGATTCAAACAAAACAAAATACGAACGAATCGCGCAATCCCTGTGGACGATCCGCACTCGCTAACGCGCTACAATCCGACACCGTTATTGATCGCGGTCAAATATTTTTGGTTGTGATTCTATTCATTTTCTAAACCGACAACGGAAAATAAGATCAATCAAGAACTATGGGAGCTTCTCACTTGAAGAGAGAGAATGAGAAGGGAATAATGATCCCTAAACCAAATAATTACTAATCTCTTATCATGATAAAGTTGATGGCTATATTGATTTGACCATTATCATCACAAAAAATAAAACCAAAAGCAAAAGAAGGATCTAGTGCTCACAAGAAAGATCCAAGTCAACAATGGTCAAATTGTCAACATGGTCAAGCATGGTCAAATGGTCAAAGCAATTAGCCATAACATAATTATCATTAAAGAGATTAGTAAATAATTTCCTCACCTCATAATGGTTTTGACCGAACCAACGGTCAAAACCCTAATGAGGCACCTCCTTCTTCTTCGCTCCTCACAACCGTCCATACACACCCGCATCCGCATTCCGTAAAATGCGAATGCGCGGAAGACAAAACTAATCCATCCATACAATACTAGGATCTGGCTTAAGCCAAAGCCCACTAGCATTGTCTGCCAGAACAGCATACGCGCACAAGTGCACGTAAGTGATCATAGCCCTGCCGTAAAACCATACAGACTCTACACCTTTCGCCCAGTGCAGGGAAACTCTCTGTGTGGGACTCTAAAGACTCGACACTACGCTGGCGGTGGGTTTAACCACAGACCGCAAGCGGCACAAGCTGTACGTAACGGTCCCCAGGTAGATGTCGATAAGAAGGCCGATGAGGTAAACCCATCCGAACTCCAATTGAGCCTGAATGTGACAATCTCCGTACAGTTCGGTCTGTTCGTCTAAGAGTATCGCATGGCGGGCCTAGGGGGCTGTAAACGTCAGTCCCCTAATAGCGGTACAAGTCGTGTCGGAGTGTAGCCCAGAACACCCTGAGATAACACTGGAAACGCTACCAGTGTATCTCGCTTGCCCTGGCCAGGGACTTTGTGTAATGGCTCTCCTAGACACAGCGCGATATCAACCCCCAATACCGGGAGAGTCGAATCCTATCTAACCGTCACTGCCTCCAAGTGCTTTGGGACTGCACCCAACTGCTACCTGTTTGCACGACTCATTTGAGCCGTGGTAGGGTAGCAATCTAAGAACAGTAGGAACACACTCGAGGCGAAGTGACAGTGTCAAGTCAACGGACTAAGCTGTACTCATGTCACCTGGGAACTGATAACTGACGATAGGTATAGTACCAACCAACAGTTCCCGACG
This sequence comes from Agapanthus africanus, assembly GCA_030015575.1. NCBI lineage: Eukaryota > Viridiplantae > Streptophyta > Magnoliopsida > Asparagales > Amaryllidaceae > Agapanthus > Agapanthus africanus. The sequence continues at coordinate 911,226,081 of JASDDO010000019.1, read as the reverse complement.
AGTCCTGTCCAGTGTACTCGTAACCTAACGAGCACCCGCATACTATCTCCAATACGACGTACTGATGGCTGTGGGACAGACCATCTCCCCTGTTGGGATGAGAAGCGCATACGCTAGTCTACTCCGGAGTATCGATGCCCCGTCTCGATAATCCTATGACTAGGGACCTATATAAGGATGCGCTTGTAGATTACCCAGCCCCCACAAGTGTGACTGCCATCACAACGTTGGTAATCAAGCAAATATCCTAAGGGCTCCACTAATATGTATAAGCGATATGCTAAAAGAAACACATGCACATATTAAAGTAGAAACAAACCAAGTAGCGTACTACCATTTTGAGCAAGATTGTCTATACAACTATGAATATCCCAAGCTTCCATTAAGTAATATACATACTAGTATGATACAATAATGGCCTCTAGGGCATACACACTAACAATCTCCCACTTGCACTAGGGCCATGTACTGGTGTATCGAAGACCTATCATCTCGATCAGCCGCTCGAACTGAGTCTGGGGTATGGCCTTCGTGAATGGATCTGCAGTGTTATTCTCTGAATCTACTCTCTTCACCTCGATCTCCCGGCAATCTACGATCTCCCTGATCAGGTGGTACCGCCTCAAAATGTGCCTGGACTTCTGATGGGACCTGGGTTCCTTCGCTAAAGCTATAGCGCCGTTGTTGTCACAATACATCGGTATTGGATCAACAATGGTAGGAACCACCTGAAGCTCCGTGAGGAACTTCTTCATCCAGACAGCTTCCTTTGCGGCATTGCAAGCAGCTATGTACTTCGCTTCCATAGTTGAGTCAGCAACGGTTTCCTGCTTGGAGCTCTTCCAGCAAACTGCCCCTCCATTGAGGATAAAGACATAACCCGATATGGATTTGGAGTCATCCTTGTCACTCTGGAAGCTGGAGTGAGCAAAGGCCTCGATCTGAAGGTCTTTTCCGCTATACACCAAGAACATCTCCTTAGTCCTTCTCAGGTACTTGAGAATGTTCTTTACTACTATCCAGTGTTTCTCCCCTGGGTCCGACTGATACCGGCTTACAACGCTTAATGCGTATGCTACATCTGGTCTGGTACACAACATCGCATACATTATAGAGCCTATTGCAGATGCGTAGGGTATAGATAACATGCGGGCCCTTTCCAAATCAGTCTTGGGAGACATCTCTTTGGAGAGGGTGATTCCGTGACAAGCCGGTAGATTACCGCGCTTTGAATCTTCCATACTGAATCGTTTCAGTATGGTGTCGATGTACCTGGACTGCGAAAGTCCCAATATTCTTTTAGATCTATCACGATAGATCTGGATCCCCAGAATGTAGTTGGCATCGCCCAGGTCCTTCATGGAGAACCTCTGTGACAAGAATCCTTTGACCGACTGTAGCATAGGAATATCATTTCCTATTAGGAGAATGTCATCCACGTACAAGACGAGGAATACCACAGTTCTCCCTACAATCTTACTATAAATGCATGGTTCATCTGGATTCTTGATAAAGCCAAATTCTTTGACAGTATCATCAAAGAAGATGTTCCAACTCCGTGATGCCTGCTTCAGTCCATAGATGGACTTAAGCAACTTGCACACTTTACCGCTGCTTCCACTCTAAATGAAACCCTCCGGCTGATCCATATAGACGCACTCTTCCAAATTTCCATTTAAAAAGGCCGTCTTTACGTCCATCTGCCAGATCTCATAATCGTAGAAGGCAGCAATGGCAAGAAGGATCCGAATGGATTTGAGCATAGCCACTGGAGAAAAGGTTTCGTCATAGTCCAAACCAGGTCTTTGAAGAAAACCCTTAGCAACAAGTCTAGCTTTATAGGTTTCAACCTGCCCATCTACACCAATCTTCTTTCTGAAGATCCATTTGCAGCCTACGGGTTTTACCCCTTCTGGAGCAATGTCCAAAGTCCAAACTTTGTTGCTGTACATGGACTCCATCTCGGTCTGCATTGCATCCAGCCATTTTACCGAGTCACCGCTCTGGATGTCTTGCTGGAAGCTAGTAGGTTCATCACTTTCAATGACGCAATCCTCTCGATCCCCGTCTATGAGAAAACCGTAGTATCTCTCGGGCGGATGAGACTGCCTATTACTCCTGCGGAGTGACGCTGGGATGTCTGATTCTCCCGAAGCTTCTGGTTCTACCAAGCTTTCAGTAATAGCTTGTGGTTCTGGAATTTCTTCCAGTTCTACTGTGCTCCCACTTGTTTCTTTTTCTAAAAACTGATGTTCCAGAAAGTGGGCATGACGAGAAACAAAAACCTTTTGTTCCTCTGCGTAATAGAAAAGATACCCCCTGGAGTTCTTTGGGTATCCCACAAACTTACACAGTACTGAGCGTGCCTCGAGTTTGTCCGCATGCTGCTTTTTAACAAAAGCTGGACATCCTCATATCTTCAGATATTGAAGATGGAGTTTCTTCCCACACCACATCTGATATGGTGTGGTAGGCACAGTCTTGGAAGGAACCTTGTTCAAAAAATATGCAGCTGATTCTAGTGCATAACCCCAGAAGGATCGCGGTAACTCAGCCTTACTCATCATGGAACGAACCATATCCAATAGGGTTCGATTCCGCCTTTCAGATACACCGTTGTGTTGTGGTGTGTATGGAGGAGTAAGCTGAGAGAGAATTCCATTCTCTTTTAAGTAGTCCAGAAACTCGGCACTTAAGTATTCACCACCTCGATCAGATCTCAGTGTCTTGATACTCTTGCCTGTTTGTTTTTCAACTTCATTCTTGTATTCCCGAAATTTCTCAAAGGCCTCGGATTTATGCTTCATCAGGAAGACATGTCCATACCTAGAGAAATCATCCGTAAAAGTAATGAAGTATGAATAACCACTTCGCGCATGTGTAGACATTAGACTACACACGTCACTGTGTATGAGTCCTAAGAGCTCGCTCGCTCTTACTCCGTGTCCAGTAAACGGAGTCTTTGTCATCTTTCCCATGAGACAAGATTCACAAGTAGCATAAGACTGATACTCGAACGGATTCAAGTATCCCTCTTTATGAAACTTTGTTAACCGTGTCTCATTAATGTGACCTAGTTTACAATGCCATAAGAAAGCCTGATTTAATTCCGGAGACTTTCTTTTAAGTGTGTTCTGGACATTGAAAACTTGATCTTGATTCAGTACGTATATTCTGTTTTCTAATGTACCTGACCCAATCAGAACTTGATTTAGGTGGATGTGGACCACATCGCTTACAAAAGTAAAATCATATCCTTCCTTAGAAAGTAAGGATACAGATATGATATTACTAGTCATACTGGGTACATACAAACAGTTACGCAGAATCAATATCTGCCCACTTGTCAATCCAAGGTGATATTCCCCTACGGATTCAGCGTCCTCGCTCATTCCGTTGGCAACCCTGAGAGTCATATCACCTATCCTGATAACTCTACGGTTTCTCAGAGCCTGTAATGAATTACAGATGTGAGATCCTGATCCGGTATCCAATACCTAGGAAGTAGGGTTAATTGACATACAGTTTTCTACTACAAACACACCCGAAGCCGAAGCCACAACATACTTCGAATCCTGGCTACTGGCTTTGCTAGCCCTGCAATCCTTCTGCCAATGTCCATTCCCGTAACAATAGGAACGTCCCTCCTTTACTACATCCAGTCCTAAAACTTTTGCCCTTCCCTTTCCTTCTACTTCCCTGGTTTCCTTCAGGGTATAAGTAGAGGGCAGAGACTGTAGAATCAAGTCAGTATTTGACCCGTTCTTCAACGTGGTCTTCAGGTCCGTGAGCTCATCAAAATAGATAGTCTCTGTAAGGACGTTGTCCCCTACAGATGACTCGAAAGCCAACCTCGCTTGAAGCAATTCGTTTGAGGTCTCATATCTTGCGATACGAGATTGCTCTCCATATAAATCTTTGTTATAGAGGAAGATAGAAACTGAGTCCATCTTCTTGTGCTGCCTCTGGTATGCACCATCAACTGAGGCCAACACGAAGCACTTGGCATTCACACAGTCTTTTTTCGATGTCTTACGGATATCAATATCCGTGACAGGGGAAACTGGTCCTGAGACGGCAGTGGTTCGATTAGTTAGGAGGTGTCCCAGCTTGTCATGGGTAATGGACATCTGGACAGACCTTTGCCAGTCATAACAGTCAGATTCAGTCATTTTATTATGTAGATGTAACCTATGTCTGGTCACTGGGTCGCTGCAATTAAGAGAAAGAGAAGAAAACACTCAGCATGATGCTCTTGCAAGTTTAGATTGGTTTTTAGTTTATCTAAACAGGATGGCTCCCATTGTTTCTCGAATCCTTCCTCAAACCATAAAAGAAGAATTAGTCGGGATCAATCTCACCGTACAATACTTGCTTAACCATTCAGCCAGGCCAGTGTCGGTACTTCGAGGGAGGTTTTACGACGCTTTCGCGAAGTTTCTTAATTAAATAACCTCTTTTCCCTGTGGGCGTAGCCCCGCTAACATCTTTTTAGACACCTACTTGGTTTATAGCATTGATCGTTAAGTGAAAAGTTTCCTGAGGAGTAGCGGATACTCACAGTAGGATCGGGATCCAAATGTCATTGTGAGATAATGCTGAAGGAATCCTACCAACATTATCAAACTCCAAATGGTATGCAACACTAGCAAGTTTCAGTTTCTTTAGAAACTCCCGATGTGGATTTTTGCCCCATGCTCTTATGACCTTGACGAAGGCCAACATATCATAAGTCACATGTCAAGTTCTACCCGTCATTATCCAGGTTAATTTGAACCCACCCGTACATACCCTTGACGAAGGCCAAAATAGTAGTACGACTGTCCCAAACCAACGCATCTATCTATGCTACAGATAAATATTCAGCAGATGCCAATCACTATGCATTGGCGAAGGTCAAAATACATAGCTTGATTACTACTGAACATTTAACTGAAATGACGGAGGGCTACGAATGGTTTTGGCGAAACCGTGAACGTAGTGAACTTGATTTAATCGAAGGAACCTAATAGCTTTTAAAAGGAGTGGTTTAAGCTCCGCATTTTTAAAAGTTTTCTGTTTTTGAAAAGAAACCGAGTGGTTTTTGAAATTGTTCCAACGATTCAGCTTTGGTTTGTTTTCTTTGCATTAATTTAATGCGTCCCATCAATTAATCTTACCATTGCAGAAAACAACGAAAATATGACATACTCTTATGCCATCCGCATTCTCCATGGGGCCCGTCATCACCCGTTAGGTTACTTAACTAACGACAGAGCGGGGGCTGGACTAGTGCGGATGCAAAACATAAGCAACGCCTACTAGATATCATATATAAATATATACATTCGTCAGATGCAATGATAGCCATTCCAGATCACAGATGAACACATTGGATATACTAGGAATCCGCACTTCGTTTGAGCCTTCAACGAAAGACGGATTACACGGTCGTGATGAATAGCCAAACCCCACCCTAGACCCCTACGGGTGCGGCAAACTACCCGCCAAGTACCCGAAGTGGAGCAACCTCCCTCAACAACGTGAGTAGGCCACTCGGCACTTCAAAATACCCGGTAGTTTGTGCACCCCACCTTGGGTCTATCCTAGGAGCAAAAACAGAAAAAGAAATAATATACAATGGCGGCTACAACCTCAGCCCGGATGTGCGGCCATAAAATAATATTACATCAAATTACAAATTTTACATTGAATGAAAAATAAATAAACTCTCGTCTCACAAACCCCGGCTATTCATCCGCGACAATCCAACAAGTTCATATACACAAACCAACATCACAGATCACAGATATGTATAACCCCCACTAATCGACGTATAGCGATTAGTAGACGTTCAATACATATATCACATCACAGAATACCCGATTAGCAAAAGTACTTAGAATTTCGATCGATAACATGATTTGAAACTACCCCAAGCACAACACAGTACTCAGCAAAATCTGGGCAGAAACAAATTATCTTAAAAATCACAAAACCATCACAGAGAACCCCAGAAGAAATTTCATGCGCGGCCGAGTTGACTCGGCTGCGGATCCGCGGCGGATCGCTTGGATCGGCCGCGGATCCGCGGTCTTCTGAGTGACTTAGGCGCCCAAATTTCTACAGTTTTCCCAAAAAAGCCTGCACGTATTTTTAAGGCCCCCTGAAAAAATTTTGGACCAGTTTTTAAAAACGACAGAAAAGTGCATTTTTCGACGTGTTTTGTGTTTTTTTCCGGCGATCGAATTACTAACACTTTTCTAACAAGTTAGTAATAGTTTAGCAAGGCTCTGATACCACTGTAAGTCCACGTTACCTACCTCGGTGCTTACGGGGAGGCGGAATAGGTAAAAATCAAATTTTTAACACAAGGTAACATGGACTAACGCTTGAGGATCTTTGCCAAACTATTGCTAACAAACTACATGAGGTTCTATCTACTATGCTCAAGAGATTATACCTCATGAACCAAGTCCTTCGGGTCTTCTCTCCGCTTTCCTCCTCGTCCATGCAAGCTCCGAGGATCGATCCGGATCTTGGTCACCTCCGCGGCCTCCTTGAGTCGAAGACGATCCACCCGAGAGTTTGTAATCCGAGCTCCACCTCAAGCCGAGATAACTAGGGCAACAAGTATACTACTCTTGATGTCCTAGGTGGTGTATAAGATGATGGTGGATTTGTTTGTCTATTTAGAACCTTATTTTCTCAACACATGAGAGCTAAGGAAAAATCTAGAGAGGAAGAAGAAGGAGGAACCATGGGAGCTTCTCACTTGAAGAGAGAGAATGAGAAGAGAATAATGATCCCTAAACCAAATAATTACTAATCTCTTATCATGATAAAGTTGATGGCTACATTAATTTGACCATTATCATCACAAAAAATAAAACCAAAAGCAAAAGAAGGATCTAGTGCTCACAAGAAAGATCCAAGTCAACAATGGTCAAATTGTCAACATGGTCAAGCATGGTCAAATGGTCAAAGCAATTAGCCATAACATAATTATCATTAAAGAGATTAGTAAATAATTTCCTCACCTCATAATGGTTTTGACCGAACCAACAGTCAAAACCCTAATGAGGCACCTCCTTCTTCTTCGCTCCTCACAACCGTGCATACACACCCGCATCCGCATTCCGTAGAATGCGAATGCACAGAAGACAAAACTAATCCATCCATACAATACTAGGATCCGGCTTAAACCAAAGCCCACTAGCATTGTCTTCTCGAACAACATACGCGCACAAGTGCACGTAAGTGATCGTAACTCTGCCGTAAAACCATACGGCCTCTACACCTTTCGCCCAGTGCAGGGAAACTCTCTGTGTGGGACTCTAAAGACTCGACACTACGCTGGCAGTGGGTTTAACCACAGACCGCAAGCGGCACTAGCTGTACGTAACGGTCCCCAGATAGATGTCGATAAGAAGGCCGATGAGGTAAACCCATTCGAACTCCTACTGAGCCTAAATGTGACAATCTCCGTACAGTCCGGTCTATTCGTCTAAGAGTATCGCATGGCAGGCCTAGGGGGCGGTAAACGTCAGTCCCCTAATAGCGGTACAAATCATGTCGGAGTGTAGCCCAGAACACCCTGAGATAACACTGGAAACGCTACCAGTGTATCTCGCTTGCCCTGGCCAGAGACTTTGTGTAATGGCTCTCCTAGACACAGCGCGATATCAACCCCCAATACCGGGAGAGAAGAATCCTATCTAACCGTCACTGCCTCCAAGTGCTTCGGGACTGCACCCAACTGCTACCTGTTTGCACGACTCATTTGAGCCGTGGTAGGATAGCAATCTAAGAACAGTGGGAACACACTCGAGGCGAAGTGACAGTGTCAAGTCAACGGACTAAGCTGTACTCATGTCACCTGGGAACTGATAACTGACGATAGGTATAGTACCAACCAACAGTTCCCAACAAGTCATGTCCAGTGTACTCGTAACCTAACGAGCACCCGCATACTATCTGCAGTACGACGTACTGATGGCTGTGGGACAGACCATCTCCCCTGCTGGGATGAGAAGCGTATACGCTAGTCTACTCCGGAGTATCGATGCCCCGTCTCGATAATCCTACGACTAGGGACCTATATAAGGATGTGCTTGTAGATTACCCAGCCCCCACAAGTGTGACTGCCATCACAATGCTGGTAATCAAGCAAAGATCATAAGGGCTCCACTAATATGTATAAGCGATATGCTAAAAGAAACACATGCACATATTAAAGTAGAAACAAACCAAGTAGCATACTACCATTTTGAGCAAGATTGTCTATACAATTGTGAATATCCCAAGCTTCCATTAAGTAATATACATACTAGTGTGATACAGTAATGGCCTCTAGGGCATACACACTAACACATATTGTTTGAATCATATACTTTGAATCTGTCCTAACCCAAAATTCCCTCACCTCTTTTATAATCTTACCAAAACCTTCGCATTCTTTCATTCCTTCACACATTTTTCACATTTTTAAAACCCTTGCACCACCTTGTTATTTTTCACATACTGTCAGTACACCAGCACGAAACATTCCTTGGATTTGTTACACTTTCCTTTTACAAATTTCGAGGACGAAATTTTTATAAGGAGGGGAAAATGTAACGACCCTAATTTTCTTATACACTTTTTCCATACAAATTTTTAAATTGTTTTTTTTTTTCAAAATCCTTAAAGGGGTATTTATTGCCTGAGCACAAGATAAGTAATTAATTAGCAATTTAATTACAAGAAGGAGCTTATAGCTCATTGGTAATACCTTGCATTGCTGAACCAAGCTACCAGAGTTCAAATCCCATACCCCACATTATTTTTAATATTTATTTGTTTTAAGTTTTATAGAAGCCCAACGGTCCACACGAGATAACTCCAAAATTTCCCACTACCCATGAAAAACTGAAGGTACCAGTGCCTACCTCCGGCGACCCCCCACCTTCCGAGCCTTCGACTCGGCCGGACTCGGGTCGGCGCCACCTACCGGACTCGGCCGGTCGGCCGAGTCGTCAACTACAATTGTGTGGCTTTTGATCTTCCCCACTCCACTGCATACTTCAATTTCTGATATCAATTCCATAGACCCCATTAAACATCATTTACTACATTTTTAATACATTTTTCATATATTTTTACATTTAAAAAAAAATTAAAACCCTACATCTACCCTAACCCTAGCTTAACCCTATAAATACACCCCTACCTTCCACCCTCTCACCCCAAAACTCTGAGCCAACTCTCTAAAATTTCCAAGAAACTTGTGTACTTTGAAAACGAGAACGAAGCGAAGCTACGGCGAAATTCCGACGATCGTTCTAGGAGCTCTCGGCGACGAAGCGACGCACTGGCGATTCCTCTCCTTCCATCTCACTCTCGTTATTGTCCAAAACCCGTAAGTCCCCAAATTCTACATCTCTTTTCTTTTCTAAAATACGGATTTACAAAACCCGACGGAATCAGAACAAATCCGATTTTCGATTCGGTTTCTCATAAAACTTCACTTCTCGTTAATACAATTATGCTTAAACTCTCTCATGTTGACTATTAAACACTAATCAACCAAATTGATCAAGTTTCATATTAAAAAATAATTGCTAGTTCCTTTTACCATATTTTTTCATTTAAATACCACATAGTTCCTTTTGCGACATTTAAACCATTAAACTTGTTATACCTTTAAGTAGATCACGAGGTAACGACCTATCTCCTCACACACTCATATACAACATAGAATACGGGAAATCGACATCTTTACAAATAAATAACCTTTGAGCTAATAAAAAAATATATCTAGACTCAGCCAATTAAAGACTGTCGCGCTCATTAGGACAGAGGAAGGTTGCGGGCATTCAGTCGTTTATCTAAACCTGACTTTGTGGTGCCTAGGCTAGACAAGTGAGAAAGGTAACATTAAAAGGCCCGTCTCACGGTGATTCGTGAGCGGAATCCTCCTTTCTTCACTTGTACTTACCTGGCCACAATTGGCGGTGAAGAGGCGATTTGAGAGATATCTCACAACTTGTCGCTTTGGACCGGTTAGGAGCAGTCTAGTTGACTTAGGAGACCCTAGAACATAGAATACGGAAAATCGACATCTTTACAAATAAATATCATAATTAATAAAACCGTTTTTCCTTAATGATTAGTATTTATACAAATCTTTACATAGCGCCGCTACAACCCATATGGGGAACCCGTTCGGGATGGTGCAGATTATCGCACATCCTCGGGCTTAGTAGTGCGAGATGCAGACCTCCGCAAGGAGTATTCGGTCTCGAAAGATTTAAAATACGACATCTTAAGAAAACGAGATTTCTAGAATATTATATATATACTAAAATTATTTTCATATAAATATATGTATATGTAACATAAAAATATCTATTTTGAATTATTACAAATATTCCACTTTTTCTAAAAATGTCACAAGAATCATTTTACACTAAAATACCATGAATTCCATACAAAACCAATATTACCAATAAACACCATTTATTATGAAAATATGATATTTTCAATAGAAATATCACAATATAAAATCTACATTCATTACAACTCTAAATACGATTAATAAATACTTGGGGTGTACTTTGAAAAGTATATAAAAGTGTTTTTACATAAAACCCCCTCAAGTTCTATAATTTACCATAAGGACCCTAGTAAATATAGGTTTAAGAGGGACCAATCTCTTGAGCCTCAGGCAGTCGGAGAAGTGGGTGCTTGCCTATCTAAGGTAGACAACTTAACAATGGTGTTATCAATACGGTAATCGTCTTGGAAAAAGACACACATCCTGCCGCCCATGTGCAGCGGTTACCGATAACATCAAAACAATCAGGACTTCAATTTACTTTTCTAATTGTCTGACTCAGAGTGAGTCTCATTATAATCTGACTTGAATATGATTCAAGTACAATCTACAATCTACAATCTACAATCTACAATTTACAATATTACAATTCAACATGAATCCATGAATCCATTATTCCATATATTCAATCTATCAACTTGACTGAACCAAACCATGGATATACATCCATTTACATGATTCTACAGTTATTCCATTTACATAATTATACAGTTACATCCATTTACTGATATCATGGTTTCGGCCAGTCAATCAATTATACAATCAATATAATTTACAACACAAACAATACAAACAAGACATCTCGGGGTTTAAGAGGTAGATTGGTACGGAAGGTGTTAGAAGTGGCACGAGACGGTAAGACTTAATACACCTAACATGAATCCAGTTGCTGTTGTACCGTGGCATAAACGGTTCCTTGTACTATACTTGCCTCTAGTCTCTGGCATATAGAGACTCCTCTCGTATACACTGGCATTCTTCTGTACCAAGCTACAAAAAGCAGCGTTAACACAACATTACAACGATATAATACAACTTTAAAAGATACATTCTTATTCTGTCTATTCTACTTTCCTCTTATCTTTGGGACTTACCAAGCGACCCGTTCGCTGACAACATTCTATTTCTTTCTTCTTTGAATGTCGTCAGGTGATTTGGACCCGTCAGAGATCGAGCCCACTGCTGAAGATTTGGACCAGTTCAGTGAAGACCCCGAGCTCTAGTACATTGTACATTTTCCATTTCAGTACTCTTCTTTTCTGTTATGCCATTGTTTAGGCATTGCTTTTTATCAGTTGTATTTACTTTCCATGCATTGTACAAAAGAATGTTAATAAATAAAGTTGTTGTTTTGATTATATATTGTCTCTTGTATATTTATTTTTTTATATTGCTTAGATACGCTTAGCGTATTTACTTCACAGTAAATACGTAGCGGACCAGTCACGTCCCCTTCGCCGTATACCGGGAAGCGGGGCGTGACAGAAGGTTTGCATCTCTGTTCTCCTCTCTGTAAAATTTTTTAAATTTTGCATTTGCTCTCTGTCATAGCCCCTACTTTGCAATTTGAAAGGGATTTCTCTCACTTGTTTGCCCATGATTTGTACGGTAGTTATTTCGGCAACAAGATCCGAAAGCGCGGATGGAATTTTATGTTATTTAACCATCCGAACGCATTCGCGCTTCCTGATCTTGTTGCACGTTTCAATGATAGTATAGAAGAGGGTTGTTTGGCACAACACGGGTGCCTTAGATTACTGTGGGGGGATCAAGAAATTTTAATCGATAGGGACTTCATTCATGAAGTTACTTTAATACCACGAATCCCCGTCCACGACCAACCCCTCCGTTTTGAGGACTACCTACCATTAATGGGAGACAACTGTTCTAGGGAGCCTAGGAAAGGCATTCAGGCTCGCACGCTTTATACGAATGTTTTAACTGTGTGCCGTTGGGCACAAAACAATATTTTCGGAAGTTCGCACAACACAACATTTTTACACCATCTCTATACATAGTGCACACATTGATGACTCGAAACCCTAGCTACGACATGTGCACTGTGTTACTTCACTCGATTGGCGCCGGCAAGAGGGCTGCCAATTATCCATACCCGATGTTAGTAACACAACTGTGTCGCCATTTCCTTCTTATTGAGGAATTTGAATTGTACATGCATGGTGGGGTCCCCATTTGACCCCTTCTTGAGGGTGTCTCCACATCCTACACACGACTTCACGCATTATAGTCGTGCACCGAGCCGGCCGAGGATGTGATGGCCAAAACACCCAGCTCGAGCTCCACAGCGAGCGATGAAGAGCTAACCCCCGCTATGCAAGCGCGCTTGATACGACGAACCCATAGGGGGTAGAACGAGTGATAGGGATGCTGACGAACTTTGATCAGCGACTGACGAGTCTGGAACGGGGAATGTCCACCCTACTGGCCAGAGAGGAACGAGCACAATCAAGGGGACATGGGACAGATAGGGGTGAGGCAGGGACTAGTGAGGCAGCGTCTAAACGCCGCCGCAGGGAGTAGTGAGGACACTGCTGTAAATAAGTTTGGGGGTGAGAGTTGATTGTAAATAGTTATCTCTGCATTGCATCTGCACGTTTTTTTAATTTTTGTAAATATTTGTTTTTCTTTGCATATTTAATTCCGTATCTTATTTTTTTGCATTGCATCTTTATAAAAAAAAATTAAAAAATTTTAATAATTAATAAAATTTAAAATTTTAAAAAATTGAAAATTTCAATATTGGCCATATTTGACTCAAGTTCAACATGACGGTTGACTAGTTAGAAAAAAACTAGATCCTAAACTTAGTAAATTAAAAACCCTTAAAATAACCTTTCTTGAAGTATAACGGTAGAAAATATACGTTCTTGCAGTTTATTTAGAAATAAGCAAATTTTGAGTTTAGTTCTTGGGCTAAGTCGAAATGAGGGAAGAATATTGAAAACTCTATTTGAAGTGTAAGTCTAAACAATAATTCTGAAGTTTAAGTCCAAATTCTGAAAATAGATACCCTACAAATCACAAATACACGCATCTTGAAACTTGGGATAGTAGAGAATACCTAGAAATACTCTTGCCTGAAAGCCTAGTATGAAAGAAAAAACGGCATTTAAAGCTAACCACCAAATAGCATCACTGAAAAATATATCTGGTCTTGAAATAAAAAAAAGAAATAAATATAATACAAGACCTGGAAACTGCTATTTACATTTTAAACTCATACATTCAGTAATCGGATTTTAGTGCCTCAAGAAGCATTAATAGTCGTATGAAAGATGTATGAGCAAAACCGTCCATCATTAATGAAAAGAAGTAGTACTAGGTATTAAGGCAAGGGTATTATAGCTTGAATTGAATTTCCAAGTGTAGGGGTGATAAATACACACACGTAGGGGTTTATGATCGGAGTTTGGAGGAGAGCTAGGAATGAAAAATAAGGCTTATATCTTTAGAAGAGATGATAAAAGTTCCGGATTTCAGATGATGTTTTAGAAGGAAAACTCAAGAAATGCTGAAAGCTTTATAAACCGGCAAAACGTATATAATCTTAAGTTAAATGAAAAGGAAGTGTGAAAAATACGGGTTGATGATTTCTAAGTTAAGGATGATAGAGTTTCTTGCTAGAATGCTGAATTGCAGAATTAGAGTCGACGACCAATTTGATCGGATTTTGTGGGTAGTATCCGCTGAAAACCCACAGGAGACAACACTCCTCCTACTATGAACAACTAGAGGTTTAACAGTTTGTTGCACATGCTCAGTGCAATCGCGTTCCTTGTGAAAGTGAGGTTAGAAATTTTTTTGTGAATAAATTGGCTTTGCTCGGGACGAGCAAAAGATAAGTTTGGGGGTATTTGTTCATATCAGATTTTTGCATTTTCATATCGCCCATTCTTGATCGCATTTCTTATAGGTAGGTGCTTTTGATCCGTGTTTACTATATAATTGCATAAAAAATTACATAAAAATTATTTATCTCATGATTTTATTTTGGTATGGGAGAGGTCGATCGCGGGGCTCGACTTGGGTATGTGCCCACTTGATCTGGGTTTAGGCCCGCTTACTTGGGGTTGACTTTGACTTGACTTGGTCAACCGGAGTGTAATTTTTGACCACAACAGCTTTGCTCTTGCTTATTTTGAGCACTCATGTGGGAAAAACATGAGGCTCCATAACAGTGTTGAGACGACAAGTTATTCTTGTTGTTTGTTTTCAGATATATTTGATTTCTGTTAATGACATTTTTAGTCATTGATGATCATCTTGGATCATCATTATTGTTTGTATTGAAGAACTAGGTTATTTTTGTTAAATTCCCATATGCTCCTGTTCTTTTCCCTCTTTTTTTTCTTTTTAAGCTGGTCCTTTTTCCCCTGAGTTTTGAATCTGCAGAGCAAAATCCCCCTGATGAGAATTAAATTCTTAATTTGTGGGGAGATTTGCTTATGCAAATCTCAACCAGAGGAAGAACTAAGTTCTTATATGAAGGGTTAAAGCCTTAGATAGACAAAGGAGAGATGATATGATCTCTGTGTTCTTTACCTACGGTTTCAACGAGGAAAGTCTTCTTCTTTGAGAATTAAATTCTCTCTTTTCAAAAGAGCTTACTGTATTTTTTTTGCAGAGGATTCTGGAAAGTTCTCTCTTCTGTCCCTTCTCCTTTTTTTTCTTTCTTCTCTATCTATTTATAGGAGAAGGGAAAAGATCAACTTGTTAAGAAAATCTCTGATTGAGAGATCATGATTGATTTCATAATCAATCCAAAATGATCTTTTAGATCACTTGGTAAATTTTATTTACCATTTGATTTTTAATCCAAAGTCTCTCTGTTTAACAGAAAAGTTTTCTTGTTTATTTAACAAGATTAGAAAATATTTTTCCTAAGATAGAATTTTATTCCATCAGATGATCGGTGGGTGATTTTATAATCATCGTTGGATCCTTGATCCAAAAGTTCTCTGTTTAACAGAGAAGATCTTTCTAGTTTGAGAAAGATCAAGAAAATATTTTCCGCATAGAATTTAATTCTATCAGATGGTTCATTTGGTGATATTTTATCATAATTGGATTTTAAATCCAAGATTCTCTGTTAGAGAAAAATCTTTCCATATTAGAAAGATTAGGGAAAACATTTGCCAAATAGAATATAATTCTATCACATAGAATTTAATTCTATCAGATGTGAGTATTTTAAGACTAGGGCGCTCACATGCTTTGCATGTGAGCGCTGCCAAAGAATGCAGTAAGAGGACTCACGTGTTTAACATGTGACCCCTAGCATGGGTTTTAGTCCGTTTATTTTCAGCACTCATATGCTTTTGCATATGAGCGCTCACGTGTTTAACATATGAGGCATGTTTGGCCTATCAATTGTTTGATTACAGTGCCTATATGTTTTGCATATAGGTGCTCACGTGTTTAACACGTGAGACTCATTTAGGCCATTATTTGGTTTGATTGCAATGCCTATATGCTTTTGCATATAAGTGCTCATATGTTAAACACGTGAGGCTTGAGTAGTGGGGAATTTTCTCCCCCTTTCTTTCTTTTTATGAGAGAACTCCCCTACGACCGATTAAAGACGCAAAATGGACCACGGAGTCACTTACCCGGCCTTTGTATCATTGGAGGGAGTTTGAAGAATCTCTCGCTCTTTGCCTCCTCTAGAAGCTCGGCCTGAGAGACCTTAAAAGGGGTGTACTCGTGAAACTTCGGGGAATATGGTTTCGATCGATCGGTCTTTTTCTTCTCCCCTCGGTCCCGTTTCTTTCGGTCCGCCCGATCCTCGCGGAGTAGGTTGGCATTCCCTTCAGACTCGAGTTGGACCTCCCACTTGGTCCAGACTTTTACCTGGGCCATGGTCTTAGGTTGTGCTAATGCAAAAGAGCAGAGCCACTCTTTGTGTCTAAGCCCCGACCTCAAGACAGTGATGACCGTTTCGTTATGGTGCTCGAGCACTTCCAGAAGGGTATTATAGAATCGGGTGACGTAACCTTTGAAAGATTCCCGGTCCTCGCTCTTGATGGTGAACAGGCAGTCGGCTGTCCTTTTCTGTCGTCGGTTGCCAACGAAATGACTGAGGAACTGTGTAGCCAGCTTATCAAAAGTTGAGATTGAACGTGGAGAAAGGCCATGGAACCAATCTCGCCCGTCTTGGATAAGGGTGGTGGAAAAAGCTCGGCATTGAGCCACGTCCGAGTTGTCCTGGAAGCTCATGCCCACCGTGAACGCCTCCAGGTGGTCTTTTGGGTCGGACTTCCCGTCGAAGAGGGCCACCTTGGACGGCTTGTTTCGAGATGAGACGCGCTCACGTAGTAACTGCTCCGTAAAGAGTTTCGTGAAAGAATCCGTGGATTATTTCTTTGACCCTCCGGGTGAACGGGTGGCGAGCCACATGTCCTTAATCTTCTTCTCGAGAATCTCGATTCGCTGTTGGTACCTCGAGGATTCTTTATAGTCGGAGTGCCTGCTATCTCTGCTCCGAGCTTGCGTGATAGAGCGGTTTCGGCTTCGTTTTATCACGTTCCTTAGATTCTCAGGGTGGACCCTTCATGGTTAGCCCCAACGTTCTCCATGATGCGGTCTCGTTGAGTGTGATGACGCTGGCCTTGTCTGAAATCAGGTGACCTGACCGACATCTCTTCAGGGGGCGAGAGAGCGTAGCGAGCATTGAAGCGGTAATCTAGTCGCTCCCGAAATCTCGGTGTCGAATTGTTCGACACCCAACGAGTCATGGAATCATTCCTCATGTGGGGGTCGTAACTGCTGGAATCGGCTTGCCGGTGTTCCGTGACATCAAGATGGGCGTGGGCGAGATCGAAGGTCTGAATGCGCCCCCCTTCGCTCCACGCACGTTACCGTTTCAGGGAGTGGGGACGGCGGTTTGGCGGGTATGGTCGGCCGTTTGAACATGTAATACCCAGTTCCTTTTATACCAATATCCGTATTTTTGTACACTTAAAGTTTATTTATTCTATAAATATTATTTTTAGTATTTTAAAATCCCTAACCCTAATTTATCTAAACCTTTTTCCCCGTTTTATTTTTCCGGCCTAATCCTTCTTCTCATCGTCATTTTTCACCAGCCCACTTCCTTACTTCCTCCTACATTTTCTTTCCTAACCCAGCCCGGCCCCTTCTATTTCTCTTATTGTTTTATTGTCGGCCCAGCCCAGCAGCCCGACCCCCTTCTCTATTTCTCTCAATTTATGTTAGGTCGACCCAAGCCCTCGCGCCCGCTCACCCTTACCCGACCCGTTTAACCCATCTCCTTCCCTCGTTACAAACTTCTCCCGCCCATTTCTTTCCCCGCTGCACCCACGTCGCTGCTCGTCTCGTGCCATGCCCCGCTCCTCGCGCCCACAACGCGCGCTCCCCCTACGACCCGCTCCCCCAACGGCTCACTCCTCTCTCCCTCACACTCTCGATCTCAAACTCCTCCTTCACTCTCTCTCCACAGAGATCCCCTCACTCGAGCCCCTGCACCCCGCCCCCTCGACGATGACAATGACTACACCCCTCATCCTTCCGCCCTCGCTCTCCTCTCTCTAAAACTCAAACCCCACCGAGCTCAATCCCCTCGCCTACTCCTCGCCGCACCATCTCTACACCAAACCACCGCCGAGCTCCTCTGCATCATCTCGGCCACCACCTGCACGCACCTCGTCGACGAGTCCCCACTGCCATCGTTGACGCCCCTCTGAGCCCAACGACGACGACCACCGATCACCTCCATCGCCTCACCCCTTCCCTGCACACCCGAGCCCCCATCGCCCTTCGCCGGAGACTCCTCACCGTCGCCCCACTCCCACCAAGCCTCAACCCCGACCACCTACTGCACCACCGAGGTCATCGCCGCCTTGACTACCCCCGACACCGAACCCTCGTCGGCGCCTCCGTCGACCCCTCGTCGGCGCTCAGTAAATCTCTCAGTCTCTCTACATCTCTCTGTTTCTCTCTCTCTCTGTTTCTCTCTCTCCTTCTCTCTATCTCTCTGTTTCTCTCTCTCTCTCTCTCTCTCTCTCTCTGTCTCTGTCTCTCTAAATCTCTCTCTCTCTCTCTGTCTCTCTAAAGATCTCTCTCTCTCTATCAGCACCTCTACCTCCCTCACACCAAAGCAAGAAACAACCTGGAGCAATGCGGAGAATGAATGTACGGAGATTAACTGGATTGAGTACAACTATCTGATTCCGAAGGCCGAACCTGTGCTGCGCCCGTGACACGATCGTGCTATTGCTGCTGCCGGACTATCGCCGACACGTCTTCAGGCAAGTTTAATACTTGCTTCATGCTATATCTTGTATTACATTTCTAATTACCAAAATTCCCACACTTACTTTTCATGTAAATTGTTATAAGTGAGTGGTCGATGTGAACCATGATTTACCAACCCAATTAAATTGACGGCTCTAGATGACTTTGGATGGCCCGAATTATAGTGAATATCCCTTAAGAGTTTGGTTGCAAAATAAGATCGTTTGCTCACATAAAATGGCGCCCCAATGTTTGTCGTGAAACCTGAAAACCTTCGTACACCCCAAACTATAAAATTTATATTAAATTGTATATAAACCGGATTTTAGCGTTTGACGGCTCATAATGAATCTAACTGGTTAACCTACTGTAAAATATTGTTGATCGCTGAATTGTAGTACATTATGATAGAGATAACTGCTGTGGATTATGATTCTGGACTGCAGTCCAGAATGGAAATCCAGGTTAACCCCTGTTGTTAAAGCTATGTTTGTCACTGCTCATGTAAGATAATGAGCGGAATCCTATACCGTTACGTAGGAAATTGGAGTAGATTTCTTACTCGACTGGCCTCACTGGTTTCCTCAATCGTTTGATATTTTTAATTCATTTTACCTTGTCGACATGTCTTGCTGAATTCTGCAGAAGCAGATTTTACACCCCAAACTTAATCTGGCCATAACTCCTTGTTGGAGTAATAAAATACTGATCCTCCAATTGTGGTGGAAACCTGACTGGAAATCCTAAATATAGTTCAACTGTAGCATCGCCTAATTCTGATCCCAACTGGGATTAAAATGCGTTACGAAACTGGTTTCCGATTCTGAAACAGGATTTCCAGCAGTGAACGCTTAAAATGAAATGGCCATATCTAGTGATCCCGAAACCCGATTGATGTGAAATAAAATTTTCTGGATAGATAATCAAACATACTACTTATCCCATGTTCATTGTTTCGCTAAATTTGGCATGTATGATTTATGATAATTTATTCAAGTGGTAGAACACCGACTTATGACTTCTTAATCATGCCTTACATACTGTTTTCTCATCACATCATATATATGTCATTGTATTGGTAACCTAGTGATCATGTGCATTACCTAGTGTTAGGTATTAGTGTTGATTGTGGCAAGTACGTTAGTGTTTGAGTATGAATGGATAAGTGAAAGTGACACGTACTTGTACACAATCAGTGGACCCTATTGTTCTATTGCATTGTCGACGTCTGTGGGACGTGTATAAGTGTGACTATAAGTGGTATGGGATACTTATGGAAGCACTTGTATGGGTGTCACGGGTAAGGCACCAGACACTGTCCATTTATCTCGGGTATCAGTCGGGACGTGCTTGATAGAGATCCTGTCTCCAGTTCTCGTGCAGACTTGTCATGGACCGACCGGTATTTGAGATTATGGTTGGCGTTTGATGTAAACCACGGGGTGTGGGGTAGTTTGAGTGTGAGTTCAACAGAATCTCGGGAGTCCCATGCCGGCATATATGGAGATATATGGAGATTTACAGGGATATTACATGATTATTACCGTGCGTTTTTAGGGCCTGTGGTCCTTTGCCCTTGGGTCCTACCCTTGGATGGGGGATACTCCTGAGTGGTTGACTCTCACACTTGGACTGACGATAGGCTTAGTGACCTGTACAGTGAGACTTAGAGACTGATAGGGATAGTGACATTGACATGCATTGCTTACTGAATCAACACACCGGACATACTATTTTACTGCTTTCATGTTCACCTGCTCTTTTAGATACCCGCATCGGCTACTTCATGTTCATGTCTTTACTCTCTTGTTTTACCGTTACATATTCAGTATTAATGTACGAGTTACCATTTGTACCCATACTTATATATATATATATATATATATATATATATATATATATATATATATATATATATATATATATATATATATATATATTGCTATCATGTCGCTCTGACGACCTGAGTATGCATGCTCAGAGTGAGAAGCGGGTCTAGCTTGGACCACGACCAGACGTACATCGCGGACATCTTGATCAGCTATCCGGAGCTATACTCTTTTGATCTCCATCATGTTAGTTCTTTGTATTTGTTTTGTTTCAGTTACTGCATTTCTCATTACCTGTGCATCGTTTACTGATTACCACATAAAGCTAGAAGCCGAAGTGTGACTACGGAGAGACATTACCTCGACCGTAGGAGCATGGCTGGCCTTGTCAACCCCTCGTATTCCGTATTTTGGGAAGCGGGGTGTGACAGAACACGAGCGAGCGCATCTACCATCGCCGTGAGTCTGTCGATCCGTGCAGATAAGACGTCGGCGATGCTGGGAAGTGGAGTAGAACCGCCCCCGCCTCCGTTGTGAAGGACGGAACGACTCGTGCTGGGATCGTTGTGATTATCGCTGACCATCGAATCGAAAGCGGAAGATCAACTTTCTTAGGTAGGAAAGCCGAGTTTCCCACAGACCGCGCCAACTGATGGAGGTTGGAATCTCTCAGATATTGTCCTCCGTCAATCTTGTTGCCAGCGAGGATGAACGGTTGAGATTTAGGATGAGAGTTGAGCGTGTGGATCTCAATGGGTTGTTAGTTGTCGTTGACGCCGAACTGAAAAGGAAGTCCCGGGGTAGGAAACCACCGTAGGACCCTCCGCCGATCAAGTAAGTACCAAGAAATAATAATTGCAGTGTAGCGGCATATTGGAAATGAGTTCGACATACCTGAGTCGTCTGGAAGAAATGGCTTATATAGCGGTCGCATGGAGTGAACCAGTGCGAGATTCTCACCGTCCGTTACGCCCCTACCTTACATTCGCGTTGATGGCGGGGTACGTTCATTAATGGCGGGATACGCCCATTAATGGAAAGACGTGCTAGCGTGGGATATGGGATGTGGAGCGGCGGAAATCTCGTTATGGCAAGATATACGGAGCCGTTAGGGGGCACTTGGGCTCCGTACTTTCGGTTGAACAGGAAAGCCAAGGAAGCTCAGCTCAGTGGATAGCTCGGAGGCAAGCGACGAGGCCGAGAAAGCTAGCTCGGAAACGAGCAAGGAGGCTATGGAAGCTCGGCTGTAGGATTGTTCAGAGTCGGGCTGTTGGCTGGTTGCTAGGAGAATAGGGAAGGTACTCCGGGAAGAACTTCAAAAGGTCGGATGCAATCTCGGAGACGAGGTGCCGAGGAATGTCCCCAATGCATCGTACTTATTTCAGCTTTGTAGCCCCCAGGAATCTAGCAGGCTTAAGCGGATGACACGTCATCCGCTACGTGTCGTGATTTGAGGAATTCCCACTTACGAGTATCATCATTAAATCTTTACAATTCGATCACTATTGTGAAAATAGAACGAGGGGATACATTAATGTATTTAGTAGTTTTTTCGGGTATATTCTTTTCCTGTGAGAACTGGATAGAGTTAATATATGCGGTAGTATAGTATATTTTTAGTTAGAGAATATGTTTAAACGGCTAAAGAAATATTCTGGATCCGCGTGATACGGATTTTACCGGAATTGGGAAGAAGAAATACTTCTATACATCCTTTAGGGGCTTGTAAGACCTTTTATTTACCCAAAAAAATGCGGAAAGACCGAAGATTTTATATTTTGAATTGTTACGGAATTTAATATGAAGCATACAGAGAACTTGCGATTCTCCTGCAAATTCAATGCACATCGAGCAACATGATTCTTGTGGCAAAGTCCGACGTGTTCCGACAATTGCATGTAACAATGTTGTGAATACTCTATATGGATCGCATGCACATTGGAGACACGAAAATAGTTGATGCAACGAAAGTTGGGTTCATACATTTTAGACAAAATCTCAAAGGAATCTTACCCCACCAAAATTCCTGTCTCGCCACTGTAGAGGAATATGGTGCTACAGTCGAATTGGTCACGGCAGTGAAGTATCGAATAAGGGAAAAACAGAGAGGAAGGGTCCTGGGATATATACAATCGGCATATATTATGAAAACCAAGCTCTTTTGGTTGCAACAATTTGAGGGCAGGTGTCAACAATTTTCTATGACAAGACAAGATATCCGTTGTTGTTGTGATGGGATAATGTCCTCTTCGATGCTAGGATGCTTGGCGTCATCTGCACCTCGACGTCGAATCTTATTGGCTGTCTTAATTTTTCTCTGATATTTTGTTTGGTTTTCAATTCAAGCAGTTAAAAACCTTAAATTTATTTAGTTATCTAGATTTAACTTTAATGTTTTATTCTCTCTTAAAGCTGAGATAAATGTTAGATTGAGATAACAAAGTTATCCAGCCTACATATTTCATTTATCCAATTTCCCAACAAAAAAAATGCCTAGAATAGAGTAAACCAAAAAAAATACAAAAATTAAAATTAAAATCTCCCTCTAAAATCAAACTGCAGCAAATAACATAAACGAATTCATTAAACGTCAAACATTAATCATCACACTCTCTCCAAATTAAACCAAATGAAATGAACACAAAGGGGATGGAACTTCAACTCTGCCCAAAATTTCATGTGAACTCTCCCTTGAGTTCATCTCTCACCAAGCAATTTAGCTATTCTTCTCCTCTTCTACAATATCAGTATAGCACTATAATGTAACATAAATATCCGCCAAATCTCTCTCAAAGTCTCAATCCAACTGTACATATCAGTTTCCGATTTCCGACGGTTAGTTCCTCTCTTATTATGTAACTAATACTTATTTCCAGCTGAAGCTCTCGGACTTGCCATCTTCATCACAACTCTCGCCGCCAGTAACTGAGATTGCTCGCGACGAAGAAGCAGCTGCAGCTAATTGAAGCGGTCCTTGTGGGGATCCCGATTGCTGAGATTTTGTGTAATTCTGTTGAGGCGAAACCCATAAGCCTCCCATTACCATTACGGCATGTTGATTCATTGAAGATGATGAATTTGGGATTCTTTTTGTGTGTAACCGGTATTTCTGTAAAGATCAAAGATTAGCTTGAAGAATGCTAATATATATTTAAATCTTTCCAAATTAATGCAAATGCCTTATGATGAGCCTGCTGCTGATTATTTCTGTAAAGATCAAAGATCAAAAACATTACATGATTCAGTTTTTGGTTATCTCGTTTTCATTTTGCTTCGTATTTATTTAAATCTTTATATATATATATATATATATATATATATATAGAGAGAGAGAGAGAGAGAGAGAGAGAGAGAGAGCGCTGATTCTATGAGATCCGGCCTCATTTCTTATTTCGAGGCTAACTTTTCAAACACCCAACCACAATGTTTTACACCGATTCAAATCGGTCATCTTGATCTACATGTTATTGTTAGCTTATAATTCAAATTTCATGTGATTTGGAGTCATCTAGTATGTCCATCAAGTGATCACATTTTTCTTGCATCGAAGAACTGATAATTTTTTACTCCACTTGATGAATGGGTTAGAGGTCTTGAAATCGTATAAAATTTGATACGCAACCTATCTATACCTTGAAAATGAAGAAGGTCGGTTTGGATCGATGTAAAACATGGGAGTTTGGTGTTTGAAAAGTGGGCCTCAAAATAAAAAACAAAGCCAAACCTCATATGATCATTTCCGTGTCTGTGTGTGGAGAGGGGGGGGGGGGGGGGGGGTATGAGGTGTAGGTGTGTTTTGGGGCGGGGGCTCATTTTCGGAAAATGAGCGGCCATCTCTCTCTCTCTCTCTCTCTCTCTCTCTCTCTATATATATATATATATATATATATATATATATAATTTTGTGTTTGTGCTTAATGAGCAAGAATGAAATTCAATGAGATGGAAGAAAATGCTTGCCTGTAAATGGCTTTTAACTTCGTCATTGGTGAGACCGTCGACCTTCATCAGTTCTCTAATCTGCTTTGGAGTTGCAACTGCGTTGAACAAAGGACTAAATTTTAGTAATTGAAAGAACGATGATATTCGAAATATAAGCTTTTTAAAGAAGGCTAAATTTTTCAGTGTTTTTGAAGATAAATACCTAAAACTTTTTAAATTTGTATAGGCTAAATTTTAGTTTTCGAAGCAAATATCATAAACTATATAAAATTACATCTAGATGCCACGAACTTTACAGATCTCAATTTAACACCATGCAAGCATTTGCAAACAGTGGATAGTATTATTTCCAAGTGACTAAATACATGATGTTTATGTGCAAATTATAATGTTTATTTTATTTATCTCGAAAACAATGATGATTACATGGTAGTTTCTTAATCAAATTTAGTGATCAACTAGGGAAAACAACCATAAATGAAGTAATATGCAAGTAAATACAATGAACTATTAATATTTGCATAATTAATACCATACACCTCAACGATCAAATATCGCAAAATTCGCACATAGTTTCGATTTTCTCAACCAGAACGACATATATGGTATACTAGATTGAAAAATACTGAAAGTCTATGGTATCTAGTCCATAATATTTATTTATATGAAGAATGCTAAAAGTCGTGGTATTTTATTGAAAAAATCCTAAATGTCATGAAAAAAAATCCTTGTCGGAAAATCAAAAATCATACTTCTCATCAAATTTTTTTTTATCTCCCTGAACTTGGATATACCATAGTTTTAGCTATTTAATTATTTTTTCCCATTGATCTATAATTTAACAATTAAAAAAATCATTAATTTTACCCCTGATCAATACAAAAATCGCAAAAAATCACTTTTTTTTATTTTTGCAATTAGATTTAGGATCATTATTTTTTCATTTATAAATACTACCTTGTGCACCACCAAGTTGTTGCAGCGCCGCGACGAATCTCCGATGAAGCTCCGGCGACCAGCTCCGCCGAGCCTTTCGCTCGGCCGCCGCCGCCTGCTGCTGCTTCTGCTGCGAGGACGAAAGGCTGACGTGGCTGTCCGCAGGAGCCGCCGCCTGGGACCTAGCTATCGGCTTGAATGCTGAGCTGGTGCCCGATCGCTGATCCGCAGGCAGCGCCGAAACCGCTCGAGCCACCAGAGAGAGGCCCGGTAACCCAACGGTGGTGACAGTACGCTCATCTCTTGAAATCCCCGAAATGCCCTTGAACGCCACCACTGCTGCACTCCTCTTGCTTTTCGATTCTATCGACGGCGCCTCGCTCTCTTCATCATCGTGAGCGCTCTTCAATAAAAAAGAATTAATCACTTAAAATTAATCAACCATAATCCCTAAATAATAATAATCAATAATAATTATTTCGTTAATTTGTACCACTGTGTTGGTTTTGCAATATTTGTGATGGTTAATCTTAACATCATCGCTGTAATTATCGCTCCACAGCTGAGCAGAGCTCATCCAGTTCATCTTATCTTTGCAATCCTTTTCCAATTTTACCCTTCCGTCTTCTTCCTCCTCTAATTTGCTCTTGATGGGCATAAATTCCTCTAACACGTGACGCTTCTTGCTTCGGCATTGCTCGAGCTCGTCCTTGATGCCGGCGATCACTGCAGCATCGATATCGAACATATGGGTCTCCGTAAAAATGCGATTTTTAAGGGGATTTTTGAGTAAAAAGGTGATTTTGAAGTTACCATCGTTGAGGAGGAACATGCAGAGAGGGAGCTCGCGCTTGAAGACCTCGATCTTTCGCCGCTCGTCTTCGAGATTTGCGATGAATTCTTGGAGCTTGGAGATTCGTTGGGATTCGTCGTGAGTCGAGGAGGCTTCTTTTGTGAAGCTCGTGATGATTTCGGAGGCGGAGAGCTTCAGATCAAGGCCCAGCTCTGGTGCCATGATCGCTTCTATGATAGTTTTTGTGAATTTTTTTTTGTTTTTTTAAGGATTTTGATTTGGTAATTTTGGCCCCCTTTTTAGATCTCTTTCTCTATTTCTTACAAGAACGAAACGAAGAGATTAGAGAGAGGTGTCTGATTTATATACGGATGGGAGAGAGAGAAAATGGCTCAATGGAAAACAAATGGCAAAAGATTTGGCCTTTTTTGCATGTTAGTACCTCAAAAAATTGTATTTTGCATTTGAAACCGTTACTTCAGGATGATTTGGTTTGGCTCTAGGGTTTGATTTTCTAATCCATGTACCCGTTTTCTTCATCATTGTTCGCGTTTCTCGGAAGATTCACGGAATACAAATTGATATTTAGAATCATGTTAAAACTCTACATCTTTTCATAGCGCTCTTGACCAATTTCTTCAACAACAAAAAAAATGGTTATCTTGACCAAAACGGCTGTTTTGTTAAAGTAGGAGTACTAGGATGATAAATTAGACTTTGTAGGATTTTATTTAGGAATTATATTTGCTTCATAGTTACCTTCGGTTTTTATTTAAGAAATATTAATGAGAAAAATAATGACTGGCTAGTGCTCCCACTTCAGCTCGTTCCGTGACATAAATTTATATAAACACATAAACACAGTCATATTCCAATTGGCAATAATACCCAAAAAAATTCCAGCTTTTGATTGGATTTTTTTTTTTTGAACTAGAATGATGGATTGGCCTTTTATGACTTATCAAAATTTTCCTGCTATCATATGCTCATTCAAATTCCCATTTTAACTGTATTGTAAAATCTAGCACACATACCAGATATTCTCCAAGATTTATGTACTATTCTTTACAAGATCTGAATTTAAATAGTAGACATTATTAGGACTGGAATGCAAAAGTCCCAAGGGAGAAAGAAAAAGGGAAAAAGAAATGATATTTTGAGAAGCGTGGTTAGAAAAGGAAGGGAGGGGCATTAAAGACCAAAAAGATTCTTCAAGGCATCCCAAGGTCGATTCGTCGCGTAATGCATCGAGAGATGCACAGCTTCGCGATCGAGTTACCGCCTCTCTCTCCCCATTGCGGTGACCCGACCCGAATATATCACGCAGCGCATGCAGTTGCTTTCTTTATTGGGTTTTAATTTTGTCGCTTTCTCACCCTTGATTCTTTCGGTTTCGCATCTCTCATTTTAATCAATTCAATAATAATTCTCTATATATGTGAAAGAGAGTTGGTGGTGCGTAGGCATCCATAATTAAAAGTAACCTTTGATACCCTTTATTTATTTCTTAGATAATACGCTTTGATTTGTTTTTACAGCTTAGATACAATTATGTTAGAGCAATAATTTTTCATATCCAATTTTAGACTATTTGATTTATCAACATAATATTGTTCTATGACTGCCTTCGCTGGTTAGTAAGCTGAGTTTCAAGCCGACGGCATGAATTATGTTTTTCCCAATTTCCTTGTGGGTGTATTCTATGGAAAATGATTATCGATTTTTTTTCTATGTTTCTGGATAGATTTAGAGTGTTTAATGGACATGAGTTGTCTCTTGGCATATATCAATCTAGTGAAAAATGTATGGTAATCTACCTGTGACATGTGTCAGTGAAGCAGGATTAAGATTTAGTGTGTGAAAATAACCTGATATTTTTCAACTTTTTCCTTGCAAGAGATTATAAACACTCAATGTTTTTTTGTTGATCGTCTCATTTTTTGTAAGTCTGCAAGCAATGATAGAATTCTGTGGAGAATCTGATAACTAGTTCTCAAATTTAAATTTTTTGAATTGATTACTGTTAGCCATTGGGCATGACCCAGCCCAATTTCCGCGCATGACCCAGCCCAATTTCCGCCCATATGAGTGGGTACCCTATATATTTACATATATGTGACTAAGGTTTTAGATATGAGATATAATATATAGAGAGGTTTCTAGAGAGAAAATAGTGACACCAGCATCAAGCCGTCGTCTCCTTTCTCCATCCTGTTCTACTATGATTGGCATGCGGGGTGATCACGTGGGGAATTCTCGCTTCTTCAACTGTGGTTTCCCTCCGACCATTGCGTGGAAACGAAATGATCTAAAACGTGATGTGAGCGAGGATAACGATCCTACCAATCAGATCATATATTTCAGTAATACCCTAAAGTATATGCACATTTATTTCCGCTGCTTTAATTGTATGTATTGTATCTACGAACCTTTATGCTACATTGATATCAGAGCTCGCATGCCCACGTTCGTAGATTGATAGATCTGTCGTTTTTAAATAATTGCCACTCAAAAGTTGCGTTTTTTTTATTATCTAAAAGTAGATAAAAAATTTAATTGTTTTTTTTTTGACAGATCTATGTTTGTTTAGCGTTATCGGTTTTTTTTATGGATTTTCAAAGATCTATCAAAATTACAATTGATTAGATCTAATTTTTTAATGACACCTCAATGTATAGAATTTTTTTCGTGGTATGAGATTGTCCATCAAATAAAGGTGAGAGTAAATTTTAAAAAAAAGATTGGATCTTTTTTTGTGTAAAAACTTAATTTTTCTTTTTGGTGAGATTTTATTGCGGTTAGGTCGCAAAATTTTCAAAATCGTACTCAAGTTTTTTGATAACTTGTGGGATTTTTTTTATTTGGCAGGGACCAAATAACTTTTTTAACAAAAAAGTATATTTTCTAGAAGAAAATAAATCTTCTAGGGATTTTTTTTATTTGATAAGCACAAATATTTTTTTGAAAGAAAAATAAATTGATAAGAATTTTTTAGATTTACTGGGTTTTTTTTTATTTGGCAGGGGCCAAATATTCTTTTAAACAAAAAAAACATTTTTGGATTTAAGAATTTTTTCTTGGTTTTCTTTTTTTTCGGATTTTCAAGAAAATCCACACAAAAAACAACTTTTTTAATTTTTTTTCGTATGGGCAGGTCGAGCCTGCAACCCATCAGCAAGGCAGGTCGGGCCTGGTGCAGGGCCGGGCCTGTAAAAAAAACAAACAAGTTTATAAAAAATATCCAGAAAATTTAGAAAAATTATTTTTAAGAGTTTTC
The DNA here is from genome assembly GCA_030015575.1 of Agapanthus africanus. NCBI lineage: Eukaryota > Viridiplantae > Streptophyta > Magnoliopsida > Asparagales > Amaryllidaceae > Agapanthus > Agapanthus africanus. Next base: position 911,196,673 of record JASDDO010000019.1, on the reverse strand, counting down.
TTTTTTTATAGGGATTTCTCACTTAAGTTTTGGATTAGTTGAGGGATTTTATTATTAATTCTGAGAGCTATATTTTTTTCGAAAATTTTGTTTGCTCACAAAAAGCTTCAAAATTTATTCTCAAATAAAATCTTGGAAATTTGATTAGTAGTTGTTCCAGTGGGAGAGCCCGCGACGTGTGCCAATTTCACGAAAAAACGAAAACCCTAATAAAACGAACAAGATTAAATAGGGTAATTTAATGATAAATGAAATTTGTTGGATTGATTGTTGCATTTGTGATGCGCATAACATGCCTAATAAATTAATACGCATACTGCATTCATTAATAAAACTCGAAAAAAATTTCAAGTGGGAGATTTCGAGAGGAGACTTATGTTTAGATTCAACTATCCAATCTACGCAGTTTCTAAGAAATCTATAAGCCGTTTTTCGATCATTTTAACAAAATTTTAAATTTTATACTTTTAAAGAATGTGGTTGGGATCATAAGCCTTCATCTATTTCTTCGGAATGTAGATTTATTGTTGTTGTTAACATGGGTTGAAGACGAAGCGTTCTTCAGGAAAGAACGATACTCCAGTAAATACCGATAGTCTTAACGCATCCATAATAAAGTCAAAATAACGCCAGTCTCATCGAGTATGAGATGGTAGATGACAATAACATAATAAAACAGTTTAATGTTACTTGAACAAGATGAAAGACTTGGACACTAGTGACAAAAGATGACAGTGATATAGCAAGGCTACACGACGTAACACCATCAAGGTGACAGCGTTATAGCGGGGCTACACGACGCAGCACCATCGAGATACAGTGATTTTTGGAGGATTGGCGCATCTAGAATCGTTCCATGCGTTGGACGTGATAAGGAGCGATGTCATTGGTGATCATTGAATTTATTGTCGAGCACTCGAAATTTATGTTGAGCGGTAATTACAGGGTATCTACACGCTAAAAGATAAGTTGTGCGATAATTACGGGGTAATCTATGCGACATGGCTACATTACATTATTTTTTGATTTGACCTTATTTTCATATAAGAAGTCGAACCACGTAATGTGGATACACTTATGAGTTATATCTTTATCGATCTGGGATCTGAAGGATGCTGCTTTAGTTAGACTATAGAGCGACAGCAGTAGGCGGTCACATGTTTTCTACTCGATTTATGAGGCAGATAGTTATACGGAAAGCGAATATGATAACGTTTGCTGGTACGTTTGAGTAACCGAGACTTGAGCTTTAATCGCCAGGAGAGATAAAACCAAGAGCACTGCTGATATGTTGACGAGGTCGATAATACGTAAGGAAGGGTGTGCTAACACAAGAAGAGTTCAATCGAGTTAAGAAAATAGGAATAACACGCCAACAATTTAAGTGATCTGACATGGAGAAATGTATTGGCAATAATGGAAATAATAAGTCCAAACGTTTAACTATGGGAATTTGAACGGCTCCACACATCAGGGTACTGAGTGGAAGTAGGCCTTCTGTTGGTAGAAGAAAAGTTGTTGTCATGCCTCGCTTCCCAAGATACGTAAACACGGCATGTGACAGAGCCAACAATACTATCTATGGCTAGGAATTATCCCTCCACAATCACATTACTGCTGTCAATCGAATATCAAGAACAGTAAAATATATAATCTGGCCAACACATGTCTGTTTCTGCCAAATTTTTTGGCTAAGAGCCACTTGTTCCCTTATAAAAAAAAGGAAAGAAGAAAGAAGAAAAGGGTTCTAATAGTTTGGCATCACGTGTTAAACGCATTGGCACTTATATGCAAAGCATATAAGCACCGAAAACAAATAACTAAGAGTCAAACTGGCCTCACGTGTTAAACACGTGGGCGCTCATATGCAAAGCATATGAGCGCTGAATAAAATAAACCTAAAGGCCAAACTGGCCTCACGTGTTAAACACATGAGCGTCCATATGCAAAGCATATGAGCGCTGAACATAAATAACCAAAGGCCAAACATGCCTCACGTGTTAAACACGTGAGTGCGCATATGCAAAGTATATGAGCGCTAAAAATAAACAGGCTAAAATCCACACTAGGGGTCACGTGTTAAACACGTGAGTTCTCTTGCCGCTTTCTTTGGCAGTGCTCACAAGCAAAGCATGTGAGCGCCCCAATTTAAAACGCTCACATCTGATAGAATTAAATTCTATTTGGAAAATATTTTCCCTGATCTTTCTAATATGGAAAGATCTTTCTCTAACAGAGAATCTTGAATTTAAAATCTAATTGTGATAAAATATCACCAATTAAACCATTTGATAAAATTAAATTCTATGTGGGAAATATTTTCTTGATCTTTCTCAAACTAAAAAGATCTTCTCCGTTAAACAGATGACCCTTGAATCAAAGATCCAGCGGTGATTATAAAATCACCCATCGATCATTTGATAGAATAAAATTCTATCTTAAGATAATATATTCCTAATCTTGTTAAACTAATAAGATATTCATATGATAGAATAAAATTCTAATCGTTTTAAACTAACAAGATATTCATATGATAAAATTAAATTCTAACAAGATATTCATATGATAAAATAAAATTCTATATAAGGAAAATATCTTTCTAATCTTGTTAAAATAACAAGATATTAATATGATAGAATAAAATTCTAATCTTGTTAAAATAACAAAATATTAATAAGATAAAATAAAATTCTAATCTTATTAAACTAACAAGATATTCATATAATAAAATAAAATTCTAATATGGTTAAACTAACAAGATATTCATATGATAAAATAATATTCTAATCTTGTTAAACTAACTAGATATTTATATGATAGAATAAAATTCTATTTTAGGAAAATATTTCCTAATCTTGTAAAATAAACAAGAAATCTTCTCTGTTAAACAGAGAGTCTTTGGATTAAAAATCCAACGGTGAATAAAATTCACCGATGGATCTAAAAGATCATTTTGATTGATTATAAAATCAATCATGATTTCTAAATAAGAGATTTTCTCAACAAATTGATCCCTTTCTTTCTCCATAGGAGCAAAGAGATGAGAAAAAAAGGAGGAGAGGAGACCTCCCATAAACTTCTGTAAAAGTACAGAAAGATCTCAAAATAACAGAGAATTTAATTCTCTTAAAGAAGAAGATCTCTTTTCTAAAAATTCCTAGGTAAAGAAAAAAGAAGAGATCAAAATATTTTCTTTACTTAACATACCATATCTAAGGGTTTAACCCTTCTCAAACAACTTAGTTCTTTCTCTGGATCTGAGATCCACAAGACAAGTCTTCCACAAGTTGAGAATTTAATTCTCATCGGGAATATCTTGTTCTTGAGAATCAAAAATTCAGGGAAGAACAAAGAAGAACATAAAAAGATGAAGTCCATAATACTCCAGGAACTTGGTTCCGTAAAATCAAGAACTTAGTTATTTAAAAATCTGATCCAAGATCCTCAAAATAGTGATCTTGTTGGTCGTTAATGATCAAAATACCATAAATAGAGGTCTAACCTCTTTTGAAAGAATGAACATGGAAAATATGGAGTTCATAATACTCCAGGAACTTAGTTTCCTCATAAAATGAGAACTTAGTTCTTAAAGAACCTGATACCAAATCCTCAAAATAGTGATCTTAGTGATCGTTAATGGTCAAAATACCATTAGCAGAGATTTAAGTTCTCTAAAAATATAAAAAGAGATTAAATCTTTAAAAGAACTCAGCGCCTCACGTGAAACACACGTGAGCGCCAGAAAACAGAAAAGTTTAATGTTTAGCACTATTGGAGCGCCTCATGTGAAAAGCACGTGAGCACCCGCGGATAAAAGCTCAGCGCCTCACATGAAACACATGTGGGCGCTCAAAACAGAAGGCCAGCGCCTCACGTGAAATACACGTGAGCGTTGAGTAAAGTGCTTAGCACTTCATATGCAACTAAAACGGCTGAGTGCTTAGCACTGATTGGGCAGCGCCTCACGTGAAATACACGTGAGTGCCACAAAAGATTAGCGCTTAGCACTATTATAGCGCCTCGCTCGATATACACATGAGCGTTATATGCAACCGAGTGCATAGCACTGCTGGGTGTTACAGAAACCCAATCTTAGCCCAAATTGGCTAAATTTTCTGAGGTTAAATCTCTTTGATTTTAAATCAACCGGGCCCATATGCACGTGATTTCCAAACTAATCTTAGTCTCAAACATGACTTATGATCTCTCATTGATGATATCCAAAATGATATTTATCCCATATCCCCTAAGGTAATCTGAGTCTCAAATATGACTAACGATTCTTAGGTTCATCACCCACTTTCCCTCAAATACAGGATTTGGTTTAAGGGTACATCTCTCCACATCTCTGATATATGTCGTTATAATTCCTCAATGTCTTCAGAGAGGTAGCGGGTCCCGATAACCAACAACCCTTTTCTCGTCCTAACTTGTTGTAAAATTTCATCAAGGCAGGGAATGATACATCCCACATTGATGCACTTCCAAATTGACGTGCACACCTCAAATCAGATCGCACCCCAAATCGGACGCATTCCATGTCACCATCGTTCACTCCGCCACGTAACAAATACACCTGCGCGCAAATGAATGTTGGACCGAAATGTTCTTAAACTAATATTCGTCCACAAAATGGGAATGTTGGACCGAAATATCCTTAAACTAAAATTTGTCCCAAACGAGAAATGTTGGACCGCGGCGTCCTTAAACTAATATGCCTTGCCCTGCGGACTGTCTCCATTATGACTACTGTATACTATCCATGGGCTATTCATATATGATCTAATGATCAGTTGAACCCATATGCTCACTGCTCAAAAGTCGATCTTAGTCTCAAATATGGTTAATGATCCTTAGATCAAACCCAAATATCTCATGAACCGATGGACCTCACAAATGTGAGATCTGCGTCCTAAGTCCATTCCCGTTGGCAAACCAAGCTACCAACGTAGGCCCTGTCAAGAAAAATTCTTGACCTAAACCCAAATCTCAAATATACGGATTTGGACTAATCCGCGCCCTACGGGCGACGACATAAATTAGTCTCCGTATACAATACACGGGCAACCCAAAATAGAACAAACACGACACGACACGAAACGAACTTCCAGAGCAGGAGAAAGTGGTTATCGCAATGCGGTAACATAATTAACTGCAGGGGCTTGCGCCTGCAGAGAAGGGCGTCCCCACAATCAAAACCCCTCACAAATGAGGGGGAATCTGATAAAGTCTGCTACAATGGTCGCGTCTATCCAAACCTCCGATTTATGGTGCCATAAATCAACTTGGTATCTTCAAAGAGATGGATGGATAAGTCCAAATAGTATCTGCCCCCAAATTCAGGCAAGACGATCTATCCCGGTCCGGTCTTTCGGCGGTGAACAGGTTCTGGCACGCCCGATGGGACCTCTTCTTCTTTCCACTCCACGCTTCGTGTGTAGTGTTTTTTCGCGATCAAATAATCGAGGTATATATGTTTGTAGTTACCTTTGGGTGATGAGATACTGAAGCCGGCGTTTCGTCTCTATGTAGAATGGCGTTTGCTTCCACTCATTGCAACTCAGGCTCTGTCACATCTGGTGGAGTCAAATATGGGCCACTTGCAACCTCAAATCTTTGCAATCTGGCTCTTCAAGAAATCAATGGGCTTCTCTTTGGGTCTATGCTCCCACCTCCCACTCTCGGTACCTCAATGTCGTAGGAGGAATCCCAGAAGAAGCCTTTCTTCCACAGACTGGCTCCTCAAGTTTCTACTTTGCCGATGGAATCGGTCTCCAAACAACTGGTACCTTCCAAAGGCCATGGTCGACACAGGGGCAGAATACTCAAGCTCTTGAAAAAAACAGGGGGTAGGCTCAACAAATCCTGAGGCTAATCAAATTCCGACCGTAAAAAACGGTCGACGTCAATATCGGTGTCGTACAAAACAAGCTGGGGGCAATTCTCCATCAGCGTTGACCCCACCTGCTTCAACTCTGATGGTGAATGTTGTTGTTCCAATCAGGAACAACTTCAAGCTGCTGCGAAGGGCCATACAAAATTCTCCAACCGTAGTATTGAAGAAATCTCCACAGTCCGTGGAAATCCAACAAGAGTAGAAACCAGTTCGCTCCCTAAAAGAAGTTTCCTCCTTTATAAATAAGGTGTGGAAGCAGGTGAAGGACTAAGTTGCCAACCGCAGCACTTCCCCTAAATGTCGGCCAAATTTTGACAAATCCCCTTTCAAATACAAAGGGACTCATCCCAAGACGGTTCATGATATAACGGTTCCTCCCAAAACCAAAGCGGCTTCTCACAAAAAAGAGATGCCTAATAAAATCCTAATGCCCGATGCAAACTCCAAGGGTCAAGATTCCAAACACCCCAAGCCTGGGGGCATGGCAGTTCATACAATCCACATGGTGAACTCCAAAGACGAAGTTCAAGTATCTACTAGCCACGGACCGCATGCTCGGTCCCTGACAAAGGCTCAACTGCAATATGAAAACCTATAGGAGATGCTTTCTCAGGCGGCAACACTCGCTAATCCATCGTCTAAGGCAAATCCCAAAAACGTTCCTGGAGAAAGAACAGAGCAGGAGTTGGATATTGATTTCCTAAAGCGCGCTCTCAAAAAGAGAGATGAAGAAGCGGAAGAAATGTCCATTAAAATGAACCAGATGGCCCTTCAGATCCAGAATATGGCTTGAACGATGGTTCAATCGGAACCACTGGCAGATGAACCGCCGGTATTTGCTCTTAAAGATAAGGGTAACATTTCAAATGCTCTGCAAGTCTCATCAACGGCCGAGGGGGAAATGATTCCAAAAGTAAAGCTGAACGAATATATCGCTCAGCAAATCAAAGCTCACCATGTCAGTGAAGCTGTAAATAGGTCAATCAAGACTGGTCGACCATATCCGGCATGGTACGATCAAATACAGTATACGCCAGAGTACACACTTGCAATGTTCCACATGTACAAAGGAACCGGGAATCCTCACCAGCACATTGCGTGATTTAAATCCATGTTCGGAAATACTGGAGGAAATGATATACTGCTCCTCCGACAGTTCGTCAGCAGTCTAGCGGGCATCGCCTTCGAATGGTATGCGGAACTCTCAAATGATTCCGTGAAAACCTTCGACGAAATGGATATGCTCTTCTGTCAGAGATTTTCTAGTGAGAATGAACACACTACCATGGCGGCATTGGTCAACGAAAAGGTTAGACTGAATGAAACCTGGGTTCAATATATTACCCGATGGCGAAATCTCTGGTCAAAATGTGAGCAACGCATCGACGAATCTGCAGCCGTGGGAATGTTCATAGCCACCCTTGACCCAAATTCAAACGTGTTCCTATTTACGGCCATTTTCAAGCCGACGACCTTCCAAGAGCTCATGGATAAAATGACTCGATTGAATCGGATGGGTCAAGACCCTTCATCATCCGATGAAGATGAATGAAAAGCAGAAGCAAGGTGGCGTTTGTCGCCAATGCTCAACAAAAAATGAGCGGCCCTGAAATAACATGTCGCCAAAATAGCGACAGAGTGGGTACTCGCTCCCCCCGAGATATACACAGGGGGCATATTTCTCACTGGCGGAAAACTCTCTACGTGAGATGGTTCTTTCCTCTCAAAGAACAGAAAGGATATCAAGGGACCTACAAAACGGTTGTACAATCAAGTGGAATATTCCGCTTGAACAAAAAACCATGGGAGGGATGTGAAATCCATGTCCCACTCCGAATCAGACCATGAGGAGAAAAAACCCCAAGTCAAGTTCGTTCTTCCAAGGAAGAGGAAAACTCGGTAGAAGGAATGACGTGATATCTCATTCCTTCGTATATGAAGAAAATGCTCCATCAGCATCGGAAAGCGACATTGATGAGCAGGAGGCAGGTGACGTGTAAAATGCCCGGTATTTCCCGCAAAAAGAAAACCCGATTGTTGTGATAATAAAAGAAGCAGTCCAAAAGGATGAAAAGTGCTTATGGTGTGAAGTGTCCATACATACAAAGGACAGGCAGTAGCGCTTCAGCAAACAAGAGTCGGAAGGGATGGGTTATGTAACGTCCTGACCGAATGAAAAAGAATGCACCGAGAAGTCCCTAAACTAATTAACTGCCTCAAACTTGGCGATAACAGACCGAGATGTCCCTAAACTAATAACGGACCAAGATGTCCCTAAACTAGAATCTTGCCTCAAACATGGAGATAACGGACTGAAACGTCCCTAAACTAGTGTGTCACCTCAAACATTGTGATAATGAACTGAAACGTTCCTAAACTAGTGCGTCGCCTCAAATATGGCTATAATGGACCGAAACGTCTCTAAACTAATGCGTCGCCTCAAACATTGCGATAATGGATTGAAACGTCCTTAAACTAATGCGTCGCCTCAAACATGGCGCATCATCTCAAATACGATGATATCCTCCCTTGAGATCTATATTGCAATCGAAGTCTCAACGGCGAGGGTTGCAACTTAAGTCCTGCCGGCTACACAGCTACTCCAGCGATGAAGCCACCCCCAAGTCCCACCGACAAATAGATGGGTCACCAGCGGCGAAACTACTTTCGAGAGTTCCATCGTTAAAAAAAACGGTATGTACACGAGCGAAATGGGAACGGATGAAAACCCGAAAGGACGCCGTGAGTAAAAACAGCAGGATTGCTGGCGAGTTTGTGAAAACCCGAAAGAGCGCAATCTCGTTTAAAAAAATAATAATAATAAAAATAGGGAAAAAAAAGAAAAACGGTATGCCCACAAGCGAAATGGGCACGGATAAAAACCCGAAAGGGCGCCGTGAGTAAAAACAACAGAACCGCCGGCGAGTCTGTGAAAACCCAAAAGGGCACAATCTTATTTTAAAAAAAAGAGAGAAAATGAAAAAAAAGAAAAACGGTATGCCCACAAGTAAAATGGACACGGATGAAAACCCGAAAGGGTGCCGTGAGTAAAAACAATAGGACTGCCTGCGAGTTTGTGAAAATCCGTAAAGGGCGTAAACTCGTAACATAAAAAAATTTTATGTGTACTTGCAAGGTCCTCTCGACCTTGTGAAGGAAAAAAAACCCGCGTGAGATCCTTACGACTCACAAAGGAGCGACACACTTAGGAATCCCCACGATTCCTAAGGAGAAAGTACATCTACAAGGTCCTCACGACTTATAGAGAGAAATACCTTTATGAGATGCTTACGGCTCATAAAGTCAAAATGCCTTAGTCGACAGGATCTTAACCCTGTTTGCTAAGCCACCTTTGTTCAAATCAACAAAGGCAAATGATGAGCCGCCCCTAGCAATATTCCTGTCGTAGCGATACTGATGCCTAAAAAGGTATCAAACTTCAAGTCCTCTCAAGACAAATGATGAGTCGCTCCTGGCAATATTCCAGTCGTAGCGATGCTGATGCCTAAAAATGTATCAAATTTCAAGTCCTCTTAAGGAAAATGATGAGTCGCTCCTGGCAATATTCCATTCGTAGCGACACTGATGCCTAAAAAGGTATCAAACTTCAAGTCCTCTCAAGACAAATGATGATTCGCTCCCGGCAATATCCCAGTTGCAGCGATACTGATGCCTAAACAGGTGTCAAACTCCAAGTCTTTTCACGGCAAATGATAATTTGCTCCTGGCAATATCCTAGTCGTAGCGATGCTGATGCCAAGATTGGTATCAGATTCCAAACTTGCAATAAAAATAGCAGCGAGTAGCAAAAAAATGCATATGAAATAGCCGAAATGACGGGGCAACTCGCAATAAAAATCAGCGAGCAAAAAATATGCATATAAAAACAGCCGAAATGTTTGGGCAACTCGCAATAAAAAGCAGCGAGTAAAAATATAAAAAAAAATAGCCGAAATAATTGGGCACCGCTGATAAAAAGCCGAAATGATTAGGCAATCGCGACTTTCGCGATATGAAAAGCTGAAAAGATAGAGCATCGCAGCAATAAAAAATAAAATAAAATAAAATTTCCTCTACCCTGCAAGTATGTCCATATTGACTCTTGTATACGATCCATGGGAACAAATGAAAAGGGAACCATATTTTCCCCGCTAGGCTCCGACAAAGGGAGAGCCAAGTCTTGACGATTCATATACAACCCAGAGATTATCTTGGCGTTCCTTCTCATTCCTTTAGGATGTAGATGCAACGTTATCAAAGATCCAAGCGTTAAACAAAAATGGAGTAATGGAAAAATCCTAGCTCCAACTTGGCGTTCCTTCTCATTTCAGCAGGATGTAGACGCAACGTCAACAAAAGGCTCTAAGAAGCCAAATAAAAATGGAGTGACAGCAAAATCCTAACTCCATCTCGACGTGCTTCTCATGCCAGCAGGATGTAGATGCAACGTCATTAAAGACCCAAGGGTCAAACAAAAAAGGAGTAATGGCAAAATCCCAGCTCCAGCTCGACGTTCCTTTTTGGTGCAGATGCGACGTTAACAAAGGCTCCAAGGATCCAAATAAAAAAGGAGTGACGTCAAAATCCTAACTCCAGCTCGACGTGCTTCTCATGTCAGCAGGATGCAGATGCAACATCAACAAAAGACCCAAGGCTCAAAGCAAAAATGGAGTCACGGCAAAATCCTAGCTCCAAGTCTTGACGGTTCATATACAATCCAGAGACTATCTCGACGTTCCCTCTCATTTCAGCAGGACGCGGACACAACTATCAAATGAAATTGGAGCAATGGTATATTCCTAGCTCCGGACTTCAGTTGCAATACATACAGCATAGAGGTCTTACAGATGTCTACCCTACTTCAGCAAAGAAACAGTACGACATCGTCAAAACAAAAATAAAGTGACGGCATATTCCCAGCTTCGGGTCTCAACGACAACTCATATTAAACCTAAAAGACTATCGGAGATCATCCCACACTAGAGCGGACTGGTTATGACTCATTGGGGCTCTAGATTGAGCCTAACCTCAAGTAAACATCATCATGGCAAATTCCTAACGTTTGCTCTTCCGACGGTAATATGACCTAAGGATATTACTTGAAGAAGTCTTGTCCAACCCCCGAAGGGATCAGAGACATGAAAGTCACGTGACTACTCAAACAGCAGTTTAAAGACTGCATATCGAAGAATACATCAGTCAATGCGACGAAACCTTAGTACCATAAACCTAACGGACCCTTGTCGTAAGGAATATGGGTTATCTATATTTCACATTAGGATACACCTGCGAGATCCTCTCAACTCATCTCGACTCGTAGGGAAAAACATCTTTATGAAACCCTCATAGCTCATGAAGGTGAAAAGGCTTAGGTGACGGGGATATCAACCTGTTTCCTAAGCACTATGGCCCTAAAAGTAGATCCAAATTAACTCTTGTATACTATCCATGGGCCACATTCTCCAAAGTCGCATATCGATGAGGAGAAAAAACCACTTGCGAGTCCTCTCGACTCGTAAGGAGAAAATTCTCTTATGAGATCCTTACGACTCTCAAGAGAAAACACACTTAGGAGCCCTTGCGAATCCTAAGGAGAAAATACACCTACGATATCCTCTCGACTCGTAGGGAGAAACATTTTTATATGACCCTCATGGCTCATAAAGTTGAAAAGCCTTAAGCGACAGATCTAAACCAGTTTCCTAAACCATTGCTGCCCTACAAGAAAACCCAAACTAACTCTTGTATACTATCCACGGGCCACATTCGCCAAAAAAGAGAAGAAGCTACTTACAGGTCCTCATGACTCGTAAGGAAAAAATACCCGAGTGAGATCCTTACGACTCACAGAAGCGATGAACACTTAGGAATCCTCATGATTTCTATGGAGAATATGCACCTATGAGATCCTCATGACTCATAGGGAGAAAAAGCTTTCTTGAGACCCTTACGGCTCATGAAGATGAAAAAAAGCCTTAGGCAACAAGAATTCTAAACCTGTCTCTTAAGCCATCAATTCTATAGCCATGCATAACTTTGCACTACTTCACCCACGTACATACTTATGTGGGCAAAGTAGTGGGGGCATTTGTTCCTGCCAATTTTTTTGGCTAAGGGCTACTTGTTCCCTTACAAAAAAAGGAAAGAAGAAAGAGGAAAAGAGTCCTAATAGTTTGGCTTCACGTGTTAAAAACGTGTGCGCTTATATGCAAAGCATATACTCACAGAAAACAAATAACTAAGGGCCAAACTGGCCACACGTGTTAAACACGTGGGCGCTCATTGTTTCCTTATAAAAAAGGGATGAGGGAAAGTTTCTCACTAAAACAGCCCCACGTGTTTAACACGTGAGTGCCTATATGCAAAGCATATAGGCACAACAATTAAAACAATTGCTAGGCTAAAATAGCCCCACGTGTTTAATACGTGAGTGCCTATATGCAACGCATATAGGCACATCAATTAAAACAATTTCTAAGTTAAAACAGCCCGACGTGTTTAACACGCGAGTACCTATATGCAACGCATATAGGAACAACAATTAAAAAAATTGCTAGGCTAAAACAGCCTCATGTGTTTGACACGTGAGTGCCTATATGCAACGCGTATAGGCACATCAATTAAAACAATTGCTAGCCTAAAACAGCCCTACGTGTTTAACACGTGAGTGCCTATATGCAATGCATATAGGCACAACAATTAAAACAATTGCATAGCTAATAAGCCCCACGTGTTTAACACGTGAGGGCGCTTCCCTACTTAACAAGGAACCGTTGGATCAAAAATCCAATTATGATAGAATTAAATTCTATTGAACTTTTAAATGGGAAATGATATTTTCTATTAAACAGAAAGTTGGCGGATCAAAAATCCCATGAGCTGGAAAATATTTTTCATATCTCTTTACAACAAAGAAAAATTATGCTCCGTTAAACTAAGCACCCTTAGATTAAAAATCCAATGGTGATTAAAAATCACCAATCTACAGAATAAATTTTGTACAGGAAAATATTTTCCTCATCTTGTTTAAGAAACAAAAAAATATGTTCTGTGAGATAGAAATCCTTGGATCAAAGATCCAACAGCGGGCAAAACCCCCAAATCAATTGAAGTCTCTCAATGAGATATTTCCTAAAACTAATTAACAAACTTTTCTCTACTATATAAAGAACCCAAAACTTCAAGTTAAAAAAGGGGGGAGAACAGAGAAAGAAACATACAAAAAGAAAAGAGAAAAAGAGAATTCAATTCTCTAAAAGAAGAAAATCCTCTTCTTAAACAAAAAAAACTAGGTAAGAAGAAAATACAGAGATTATCATATCCTTCTTCGCCTCTTTAAGAGTTTAACCATTCATACAAGAACTTAGTTCTTCCTCTGGTTAGGGTCTGCAGAAGTAGATCTCCCCACAAGTTGAGAATTTAATTCTCATCGGGGAGATTCTGTTATGCAGATTAAAAAACTTAGGGGAAAGAAATAAATTCAAAGAATTTAATTCTTACAAAAGTATATAGGAATTTAATTCCTTTGATAAAACTAGGATTTAACCCTGTTATAAGAATTTAATTCTTATAAAACAAGAAACTTGAAATTCTCTAAACTTAGATCCCAGCATCGTTAATATGAGATCAAAATCTTCATGCATATAGAAGGAAAGACCGGTGATTCATTAGTGTTCAACACTATAACGAAACCTCACGTGTTTCCCCACGTGAGCACCTCTGATGAACAAAAAGAATGGCTGAGATCGAGTCACATGTTTCACACGCGAGCATTTAAAAATGCATAAGAAGTGCCTCATAGGGCAGTCACGTGTTTTCCACGCGACCCCCAATCAACGGAATAGACCCAAAAAACAGCGCCTCACGTGTTTGCACGTGAGCACCACAGGGTCAAAGTGCTTATCACTTATAAAAGAAAGAGAAATAAAATTCAGAGAACAATTCCTATTTCAGGTGCTTCACGTGCTCGCACGTGAGCCGAGTCTTATAAAAGAAGAGGGAAATAAAACCAAAAAAGACAGTACTTAACTTTAGGGCGCCTCATGTGCTCACACGTGAGTGCAACAAGAATTAAGTGTTTAAAACTTATATATAAACAGGGACTTGAACCCAATGAACAGAGCCAACTTTGAGGTGCCTCACGTGCCACACATGAGCACCCCTGGAATTCAGTGTTTAACACTGCTTTAGAGCCTCACGTGGGGAACACGTGAGTGCTGAACGTATACTAGTGCTTAACACTATGGGAAGTAAACTCCAGCCTCAAGTTGGCTAAGTCTTCTTGAGATTAAAATATCTTTGATGTCCAATCAATCGAGCTCCCTGTGCTCATGTCTTCCTAAACTGATCCAGGTCCTAAACATGACTAATGATCTTCCGACAGATATTCATCCCATATTTTCCCTAAATCTAGAAATTGGTTCAAGGGTACATCTCTCCACACCTCTGATACATGTCGTTGTAATTCTTCAATTTTTTCAGAGAGGTGGAGGGTCCCGACAACCAACAACTCTTTGGTGCACTCCCAGACCGATGAGCACACCCTAATACGGACCGCAACATCCTTAAACTACAATGGAACACAACGTCTTTAAACTAGCTATGGACCGAAACGTCCTTAAACTAACAACGGACCGAAACGTCCTTAAACTAAAGCAATAGAGCCTAAATGGTCTTTTGTTGGATCTGAATGATCCTAAAATCCTGTTGAGTAGATCTTAGTCTAAAATTAGACTAACGTATCCTCAACAAACATTAAAGTTGATCTTAATCTCAAACGAGATTAACGATCCGTAAATTAACCCAAACCCAAATCTAAGAATATACGGATTTGGACTAATCCACGTCCTACGGGCGAAAACATAAATTAGTCTCCGTATACAATCCACAGGCAACCAAAAATAAAACAAACACACAAGAAACGAAGGGAACTTCTGGAGCAAAAGAAAGATGCGGTAACGTAATTAACTGCACGGGATTGCGCCTGTAGGGAAGAGCGTCCTCACAATCAAAAACCCCACGCAAACAAGGGGGAATCTGACGAAGTCTGCTACAACGGCCGCATCCGTCCAAACCTCCGATACACGGCGCCATAAATAAACTTGGCATCTTCGGAGAGATGGATGGATAAATCTAAATAGCATTTGCCCCCAAATTCAAGCAAGACGACCTACGCGGTTCGTCTATATTTTCGGCGGTAAACAGATTCTGGCACGCCCGGTGGGACCTTTTCCTCTTTCCACTCCACACTTCATGTGTCGTGTTTTTCCGCGATCAAATAATCGCGGTATATATGTTTATGGTTGCCTTTGGATTCGAGGTACTAAGATTTGTTGTCTTGCACCTATGTAGAGAAAAGAGAAATTGATGGCTTCCAACTGCATCTGCAACAGCAACTCTCGTTCCACCTCAAATGGAGGAGTGACTTATGGGCCCCAACTGACCTCCATCTTTGCAATGCCAGTGGAGCAGGTGACTCAAGCCACCACTGGACTGTTGTTTGGGACCATGATCACGCCAGCAAGCTTCAGCGTCCCAGTACCACCATAAGAAGCTCCCAAGAAGTCGGTCTTCGATCGACTTGCAATCTCTATGGCCCCTCTCAGTGGGTCGTCCAATTCTAACACCCCAGTATTCAACAAGCTGAGCCAAAGCTTCAGTGGGCTTGCAAAGAGGCTCGCAATACCTAAAGGGGTTATCCCGAAATGGATAGTCATTCGAGCTCCGGAGAGAGAAGTCGTCGACAGGGATTCTCCTGCTAAAGGATCGGTCTTCATAAGATTGGCCGTTCCAACTCCTGCTTCCAGCAAAGTCATTAAGATTGCTTCCCCTACCAAAAGGTCGTCCTTAGAATGATGACCGTCCCCTCCCAACGGACGTCAGTCTTCAATAGGCTGGCACCAACAGTAGCCCTTCATCAGAGCAGGGGACATGACGAAGACATTCCTATAACCGAGGAAATCCCATCGGCAAGGCATGCTCGACGTCGCCACTGGCGCTGAGTGAGTAAAGCTGGGGGTAACTCCCCCTCTGGACTTATTCCACCAGCTTCAATGGTGGAAATTAACGCTGTTGTTCCAACCGGGAACAGCTTTCAACCGCTAGGGAGGGTGCACAAGAACTCTTCGACCGGGCTGCTGAAGAAATCTCCCCCACCTATTGAAAACATGATGCAGGAAAAGCCGGAGCAACCCCCTCAGCGGCTGTCATCCCGAATCCACAGAGTCTGGCGGAAAGTCCAGGATTCTGTGATCAACAAGAACTACTCTCATCGACCAGAGAAAATGAAGGTGCGACAAGAGAAAAGCCATCCCTCTAATATGCAGCGAGGGACTTCTCAGGCGCTTGTTACAATAGTTCCTTTGACTTCGAATTCTCACAAAAAGAGAAGGCCAGAGAATCTACCACTACCGGTGGCAAATCCCAAGGGTGATGGATCCAAACACCCTAAGTCTGGGGGCATGATCGTGCACACGGTGTACATGGCTTCCGGAAAAGAGGAAAGCCGTGCTTCCGTAGGTCATCGACCACTTACTCGGTCATTGACAAAAGCTCTGGAGTAGCAACAAAAGCTCCAGGAGATGTTGATGAAAATGTCAGCACTTACCGGACAGAAAGAAAGTTTGGAATCAACGTCTGAGCAGCGCTAGGAACAAGAGACCGACACCGAGTTCCTGCGGAGGGTGCTAGAAAGAAAGGACAAGGAGGCCGCGGAACATGCCGCTAATATAAAGTAGATGGCGATTCTGTTCCAAGACATGGTTGGGATGATGATCCAGATGGAATCCCAGCCGAAGACCCTCCGATGATCATCGAAGACGACAGAGGGGAAACATCAAACCCTCATACGGCTGTCTTAGCAGCCAAGGAAGAAACAATCTCTAAGGCTGCCCTTGATGACTACATAGCTCAACAAATACGACCTCATCAAGCGAGTGAAGCGGCCGACCAAGTCGTCAGAACTGGGCGACCTTATCCAGGCTGATACGATCAAATCAAGTACCCGCCAGGATATATGATCCTTAAGTTCCATGTGTATAAGGGGACGGGCAATCCACACCAGCACGTTGCTCAATTCAGAGCTATGTGTAGTAATACTGGAGGCGGCGACAAACTGCTGCTTCGCCAGTTTGTTGGTAGCTTGACGGCATTTGAATGGTACTCCGAGCTACCAAATGATTCTGTCAAAACATTCACGGAGATGGAATTGCTATTCACACAGCGGTTTACAAGCGCAAGCGAGCGCACCCCGATCACGGAATTAATCAATGCCAGGGTGAAGCCAGGAGAGACCTGGGTTCAATACGTAATTCGATGGCGGAACTTATGGTCAGAGTGCGAACAATGCATAGAAGAAGCTGTAGGGTTCTTAGGCACTCTAATGGAGTCTCACAAGGCATCAAACATGGCCAATTAAAATTTTACAAGTGCCTACAAACCCTAATATGGATCGTTAACTAGATAATGAGGCGATGCAAGCAAATAAACGGAAATATAGCTAAAGGGAAGGGGCTACAACCTTTGTAGATCCGGTCCTCCACCTCCTAGGCACCGTGATGAAGTCCCCTCGCTGTCCAAATCGTATCTTGGGCTCTAGCGTCGGCTTCATCGGAGGAAAAGCGGGCTAGGTCATCGACGGCGATGCCGAAGATGATCTACGTCGAGGCATCGCTAGATCAAGCTCCAACTTCACCAAGTCAAGAAAACTTGTGAAGGAAACACCCTATAGTACTTGGCAAGAGGTAGAGGATGAAGAAATAGGAAGTGGGTAGACTTTAGATTTGGATTTCTCACACTTTTTCATCAATCACCATTGATGTAGCAAGCTTCTTTTCATGGAAGAAGAAGATGAAGAAGAAGAAGAAGAAGAAGATATGATAAGTTATGTAAATTAGATAAATAAATCAATACTTATCATTTACTAACCCTTGGTTAAGTGTATAGAATGTACTATGGTTAGTTCATATGGTTAGGGTTAAGCATGAGACAAGAATGGTGACTTAGTCAAAGTTTCATGAATGTTCAACTAAAAACAAACATAGCCACCATTCATTTATCTTTATCATTTTCTTTTGCCAAAATAAACAAAAAGAATAAATAAATAGATAAATAAGTAAATGGAAAAAACAAAACCCTAACCATTAGTTTAACCATGGTTTAATTCTTTACACTAACCCTAGCTTGCATGTATCATCAAACATGATACAATCTTGTGCACAAAAGTATATCACATATACAACTTGTGCATTTCAAGTGAGAAAATCCATTTAAAGTTAACCAATACTAGTTAATGCAAAGTAATATATCAAATACATAATTATACATTAAATCATTAAATCAACACTTGATTCAATGATCCGGTCATGTCGCATATAACCGGCTAGTATCCAATGTATCGGCTTATCGAATCGATCCTTGATTCGATAACTAGGTTATATCGCATATAACCAATCAATATATTCATCGCGAGAATGAAATACGGTATCACATACACGCATTATTCTCGGTC
Source organism: Agapanthus africanus (assembly GCA_030015575.1). Taxonomy (NCBI): domain Eukaryota; kingdom Viridiplantae; phylum Streptophyta; class Magnoliopsida; order Asparagales; family Amaryllidaceae; genus Agapanthus; species Agapanthus africanus. The sequence continues at coordinate 911,178,269 of JASDDO010000019.1, read as the reverse complement.
CCGCACATATCTCATATGCGCTCCTATTTCGTTTCGCTTGAGCCAGGAAACCTCTGTGTAGGACTCTAAAGACTCGTCAATACGCCGGTAGCAGATGATGATCATATCAAACACCCACAAGCCGCAAGCGGTCTACTAAACGTAACGGCCACCCGGGTATTGAGCGATCAGAAGATCGACGAGCAAGCCCGCTCACACTTCTGTGAATCCAACCAGTAACACTTACCGTACAGTCCGGTTTGTTCGTCTGATATGTCGCATATCTCGCTTAGGGGTGGTAAACGTCAGACCCCAATAGCTTGATAAGTCATGCCGACGTAGGGTCCATAACTTTCGGGAAACTACTGATAACTCTTACCAGTATATCACAGCAACCCTGGCCAGGGATTTCCTGTTATGGCCAGTCGTGCATTGCGCAACATCAACCCCCAATACCGGGAGAGACGAATCCCCTCCTATCGCTCATTGCCTCCATGTGAATCGGGACTGTAACTAAAAACCACCTGTTTGCACAACTCAGTAGAGCCGTGGTAAGGTGGAAATCAAAGCACAGTGGGAGACACACAAGACTCTATGACGATCTCGGGTCAACAGACTAAGCCGTACCAGTGTCACCAGAGAACTGCCATCTGACGTGAGGTATAATACCATCTGGGAGTTCTCGGTGAGTCCGTTCAGTGTACCCAGTCTACACTGAGCACCCGCATACCATCTCTGATGTCAAACACCAATGGATATGGGATCATCCATCGCCCATCGCATGGGTCGAGAAGATATACGCTAGTCTACTCTGGAATATCGATGCCCCGTCTCGATATTCCCACGACTAGGAACAATGAAGGATGTACTCATTGACTACCCAGGCCCCACTAGTATGATCTGCATCATATTCCTAGAAGTCGAGTACACATCCTAAGGGCTTTATCAACATGTAATCAGAGAGACAGAGAGTATACATGTTAAGATAAAGAGCAACCAGATAGCGTACTATCATGTCGAGCAAGAAAGTCCTACCTATATATGTCCCAGCATCCACTACAATATACATCCAATGTACAGTAATGGCCTCTAGGGCATACATATAACTAACAGAAGCTCCTGCCTTGGGCATGTTCGTAGGGACCCTTGATCCTCAGGTGACTATATCCCAATTTATGATGTTCTTCAAGCCGACTACCTTCTAGGCCTTGATCGACAAGCTGGCCGAAATGGACCAGATGGGCCATAGGCTGTCCTCTTCAAAGACAGATTCCCGGAATGAAAAGGGTAAAGGGAAAGTGACCTTCGTTGCCAATGCTCAACAACAACCAATTGACCCGAAATCGGTTGCTTGCCAAAGCGACACACGCCCACGCCGATCCCTCGAAGAGAAGCTAGGACGTCCTTACTCGTTTCCCCGGGATAAAATGAGGAGACTGTTTGAACTGGTAGTGCACAACAGACTTATCACTTTACCGGATCTGAGATGGCCACTACAGCCTGGTGATGCCAACAGTCCCATCTATTGCTCCTACCAAAGAGTATTGGGCCATCCAATTGAGGATTGCTACGTCTTCAAAAACTGGGTCAAGGACCAATACCAACAAGGGAAGTTTGCGCTGTCCGAAAACTGGAAGGTGAACCTGCCACAGAAGCACGCACCTAAAAAAGGGGACACGCCAGAGGCATCATGCTCGTTTGTAGAAGAGCTCTGTGGGAAGTTGTCCTTTCAGCTAAAACCAAAAGAATGTTGAAGGACCTTCAAGCATGTCCGGCGATCAAGTGAAAAAGCCCGCTGGAGCTCGAGATCATTGAGGGGATGCTTAAACTGCGCTCAACAACGAAAGATGGTAATGATAAGCAAAATGCCCAGGCCAAGACGTCAAAGTCTTAGAAGAAAAAGAAGAAGACCAAGAAGCCCGTACAGCCAGACGACAAGCGCACGAACCTGCAAAAATACATCGACGTGCTGGAGGAGTACAACCAAAAAGCGCGGAACTAGTCACTCTCGAAGAGTTTCTCAACCATATCCTTGAGACGGAGACAGTGACAATGATGAGGGGAACGACTCGTCAGAAGAACCCGAGGATTATGTAACAAGTTGCTACATGGTCTCTCATTCGTCGTTACAAAATGAAGAGACCTCCTCGGAGTCAGAAAATGGCACAGAAAAGCTGGGGTCAAGACCGGTGCAAAAATACCTAGAGCCGTCAGACGACTTGATTGACAGACTGCTAAACGAAGCCCTTCAAAAGAGCAAAGCTAACCGAGAGCGTGAAACGGCCATATACGAAAAGGCCAAGCGTCGACGTCAGGATGAAGAAACTGCGGTGAGGAAGAGTCACATAGTACTCCAACCAGATCGAAGCACACCCGCGGTAGACAAAAGCAGGTTTAAGACGGGGAAATGGTTCGCCAAAGCCCTGTCAATGGGAATGATGATGCCACCTTTCAAAGGAAATATTCCAGGGAGTACGAGCCTCTACGAAGCAGATGTACATCCGAACTACTACTTATACCATCGGAGGGTCACACACCCCACCAAAGAGTGCAATGCCTTCGAGAAGTGGTGGTAGGGATACGTTTCCCACCGACATCACTTCAAGAGGATGAAGCGTGAAGCTCGTCGACAGCGAAAAAATGCGACAGATGAGCGCGGAAAAATGACTAGCAACTATTATATGGTTGATACTAGTTCGACAAAAGGGAAAACTCAGCTTCTCACGTTCGGGAGCGATTCTGAGGAAGAAATAACCATTGGCCCTCTTTTCAAAGAATCCACCTTTGGAAAAGAAGAAGAGGCGAAGAAATACGAGAACATTCAGCTACGTAACCGCACACTTCCAAAGAAGAACCTCGGGCAAACAAACAAAGGTTCGAGCAAAAAAGACAAGGGGAAGGAAAAAGTCCCTAAGGAAATTGCCCTCAATGATGGAGTCGTCAAAGAGCTTGCAGCCAAAGACCCATATAAGAAAAACAAGGTGGATTATAATGTCCTAGCAAATATGAAGAAGATACCCTCGCAACTGAGCATACTGGATGCTTTCCTCCTGTCCAAAGAGACACGAGATTCTCTAATCAAGGCACTGCAAGAGCCTGATCTGTTCCAAGCTTTCTTTGCAGAAGAAAAGATGAAGGACGAGCTGGCAGAGGTTCATACAGCTGACATCACATTCGGCTATGAAGATCTCCTTCTCGGAACATGCGAGCACAACCGTCCTCTATATGTCATCGGGTGACATTAAGATGGGGAAGATCCTGGTCGACAACAGGTCCTCTGTCAACCTTCTCAACGTGAAGGTGCTGAAGGAGATCTGCATGAACGTTCAGCACCTGGCTCGGGAAAAAATTACCATCTCCGGGTTCGACTCCCAGTCTTCACGGACGCTTGGGTCCGTGATATTAAAATTACACTTTGGGATTCTCGTCATTGACATCAAATTTCATGTCATTGACGCTAAGACTTGCTATAACGCTCTGTTCGGCCGGCCTTGGTTACACGAGTACAACATCAGTGTATGAAGTACATCAAAGACGGTCTCGAGTACACAGTTACGGGGGAGCTAAACCCATTCTCCGTAAATGATGTCCGCAAATATGAAGACACCAAGTATTTCTTATCAGACTTCGAATATATGGAAAGATGTCGTAAACCAAAGAATAAACAAAAATCTGTCGCCACTATCCCGATCTTTGGGAGCGATACCGAGGACGATGAAGAGATAGTCTTCTCGGGGCAACCCCAAGGCAGCAGGCCAGGACCATCTACTCCTATTTTGGTCTTTGGCAGTGAATCTGAGGACGATGCCAATGTAGTGTTCTCCATACGCCCGTCAATGCAGACCTTCGCTGAAGCGGATCAGAGTTTACAAATTACCATGGTTCCGCAGCGGCATTATAAAGAACTCTATGCGCTTGATACATACAACATACAAGAGTTGCAGAGCTTCTACGTTCCTCCTAGGCGAAGAGGTGAAAATGCGACACTCTTCTACCAATCTACAGATACTAAAGCGGAAAAAGAAATCTGGCATGGTACCGAACTTGCGCTCGACAGGCTTCAATCAATCCATCTGCCCGGATATTACGCAGAGGGATTGAAAAGGCTATTATGATGCCAAGGCGTGCCCTTCAAACAAATCTCTCGACAAGCCCAGTTCTACATCAAGATTTAGGACGTTCCCGGGACTAAGCGAAAAATGCCCAACGGGAGGACGGAGACGACTAGGCTTGGATACGTTCGGTCCAAGAAACGAGAGCGATTCCATGGTTGCCATGTCATAAATAACTCCGTTGGAGAAGCGAATGCATTTCCAACAGCGCTAATGTAACACCCAGTTCATTTATACCAGTTCTATTTTGGGTATTTCTTTATTTATGGCTATTTCTTGCTTTATTGTGTTTTGGGTGCGAATAGTGTAATTGTATCCGTGTTTGCATTTGAGCCGACCTGCATGCTGGAAACCAGTCTTAATTCCTGTTTATGATTTATCCCGGCTAGTTTTGAGGATCCGTGTACTTTCATATTGTATAACTGTATTATATCGAGCATCTGCATTTTTTAATAAAACAAGTAAAGTCAAATAAAATATTTTAAAAATATCTAGCATGGCCTGCATCAGACCCCTGATCCTGTGGTAGCATCCATACATCTTGTTCTCGTTCCGTTTAGTGAAACAGACTCGTTTGGATAGCTACATGCACGCTACGTGAATCCGTTCTTGGGGGTATGCATTTTTGTTACCCGGATATCCTATTTTGGTTTTGGTTGCATGCATATTATCCGTATTTTCAAACCATAATTTTAGACCCGACCTGTGCATATTTTGGAGTAAGTTTGTATTTTCCAAAATCTCAGTTTTAACTAATATTATATTCTTATAATAAAAATTACGTTTAAATATATCTATACACACACGTTTTAAAATTTTAAACCAATCTTATAATTTAAAGATTTTCTTTAAAATCCTAAAGCAACAGACCTCTCTCTATCTCGTACTATATATATTTTGTTATCTTATCTAAACAAGCTGATCTCACGTATCTCTCTCTCTTCACTATATTATATATATATATATATATATATATATATTAAAATCCTAACAGATATCCACAACTCTCTCTCTCTCTACTATATAAGCCCTACCACGAGATCCCATCACCCCCCAAAATCCCATATTCTCACCTCCCATCTCCCCTTATTCTCGCCTCTCGCGAACGCGAGAACCCAAACCCGCGACCTTCGTCGCCGCCTCCACCCTCACCGTCGCCCTAGTACCCACGCCACCACCCCGTTCTCCTCTGTCCTCTCTTCAGAACCCCGAGTCCCTGCACGAAACCCTTGCAAGAACCGAGCCCAAGAACCCACAGCCTTCACCATAGCCTCACCTGCTCCTCGCCGGAGCTCGCCTCCCCGTCGACCGCCTCATCCTTGTTGGGGTCGAAATTTACACCCCGATTGACCAAGTCAAAATCAAAGTCAACCCCAAGCCAAATGGGCCCAAGCCTAGGTCAAGTGTGCCAATGCCCGGGTCGAGCCCGAACATGGAGCGGCCGGCCTCCCCCCATTCCAAGATAAAAATTTTGTAATAAATAATTTTGTTGTATTTCTTTTATTTTATTTTATGAATAAATGTAAGAAAAATGGGCATAAAGCCAAATTTTTGTAAAGCCCATGGCTTATGTGCAAAAAGAAATGGCACATGAGCCATGGGATAGGCAAAATGCCATTTTGAAAAGCCCAAGGGGCTATATGTAAAGTGTATAGCTTATAAAGGCAAAGATAATGAAAATATCTCAACAACTTTTTTCTCTCTCCCAAAAAAAATTCAGATCTGTGATCTTCTCCTTCCACAAGGTTCTAAAACCTTCTTCACTTTTGTATTAAATTAAGAGTTTAACTCTTCCTTTCTAAAAAATAAATAGTTTTTCACCACAAAACCCACGAAGGGGAGCTCGGATCTCCAATCAGATCTCGAAAAGGGGAGACTTTTCAATCTCACCCCCTTTTTCTCTAAGATCCCGCCTATCAAGAGAAGGAAGAAGGAGACCCATCTCCAAAAATCTAACTTTGGACAGATCCAAGGCTCAAAAGAAGCACAATAAATCCTCAGGAGTTTAACTCCATAAATTAGTTTCTGTTAGGATTTCAACTCCAAAAACTTCTTGGCCTAAGGGCTAGGCCCCTTCCCGCGGGTTTTTCCCTTGATCACGTGTGCGCTACGTGACCCCGGGACGCTAAGACACCCGTCGGTCACGTGTGCGCTATGTGACCCCGGGGCGCTAAGGCGCCCAATGGTCACGTGTGCGCCACGTGACCCCGGGGCGCTAGGGCGCCCAATGGTCACGTGTGTGCCACGTGACCCCGGGGCGCTAGGACACCCAATGGTCATGTGTGCGCCATGTGACCCCAGGCGCTGAGGCGCCCAATGATCGCGTGTGCGCCACATGACCCCGGGCGCTGAGGCGCCAAATGGTCACGTGTGCGCCTGATCACCACATAAAACTGCATTTTAATACCACTCAATCATTATCTGTTTTGCTATATATCGGTATTATTAATCAGTGTTTGCTCAGTTATTATAGTTTACAGATATTCATGATATAACACAGAAAACATATTCAAAATCATGGATATAACAATTAGAAGCCGACATTGCAAGCAGACCAGAGAACCGATCGATGTCCCAGGAGCTCTTTTTTGAAATAATACAAGTGTACACATCTTTTTATGTAATATTGGTCCAACACACATAAGGATACATGCCATGGACCAGGTAGGGGGCTGCCATAGACCATGTAGGCTGCCTTGGTATCATGAACAAAGTAGGTGTGAAAGCATTTGTTGCATAAAGTTTGGATGTGATGTAATGACCAAGTTTCCCTCCAAACCTCTGCATACAAACCAGATTAGAACTGTTAAAGACAACAGTGCCAGTGTATTATTTGAGAACACAATAGCACTCCACCGCAACCCGGGCTTCCCTCCTCGGTTTCAGGCCGGCGAGCTTCCCCACATTTCCGGCGACATCGGCCGTACTCCCTCCAGTGGGCCCCATATTTTCACAGTGCCTCCCTTGATGCCACATCAGATTATTTTTATTGTTTGCTTAATCTTCTTTTGGGCCTATATATAGCAGATCGGTAGCAAGGGAGAGGGGGACCATGCATATACCATACCATAGTTTTTGTTAGTTTGTTTTTCTTTTGTTTAGCTTGAGGGTGAGAGTGCTTCATCTTGGTTTCTTCATCTTCTTCCCTCTTGAAGCTCTCTTTGGAGAGCTTCATTAAGGAGGTTGAAAAAGTCACCAAAGTTTGTATCTTGTTCTCAAGTGATCAATACATTGTTGTTTCTTTTATTTTACTTGCTTTCTTTTCTTGCTTTCTTTTTAGTACCATGCTTAACTAATCTTTATTTTGGTTGTGGTGTGTGTGAGGAAGTGAGATGAAAGGCTTTGCCTCCTCTACCTCTTGACTATATTTAATGTGCTTAAAATCCATTTGGTGTTAAGTTTGCTAAGCTAGGATATGGTATGTTTTGATAAAGAGCTTGACAAACTCTTTGTTTCATATACTATATACCTTCACAAACACTTAGCAAAATCAACACCAATATCTTTTGCTCTCACTAACATCTTTGTGTTTTTATTGTTGCGGTATGCTTGCAAAACCTCGTGTTTAGTGTTGATACCCCAAGCACGGACATACAAACGGTAAGTGACCAAAACGGACTCGTTTCGTGCTTTGCGGCGAATATCGGACTTTGACGGTTTGTGCCCCGCAATCGCGTTGACAAATCGTGCTTCATGCCGGAATCAAGGTAAAGCCGGACAACTCATAACCAAGGGAGCGTAGAGGTAAACGTCGCGATTCAAGCTTCCGAACCAAGCCATAACCATTCTTTCTTTATACTTGTTCTCTTGCTTTTCTTGTTTTCATTCTTTTCTAATTATTCGTGACAACCAACCAATTCATTAATTTGTTAACCTTAAACAACGATATCTAATACTCAATTCCCTGCGGATCGACCCGTATTTGCCGGTTCGCTACAACGCGCCGTGCACTTGCGGTTATAAATAGTAAAACGAGAACGATCTCGTGCGCGCATTACGTTTTCCACCAAAACGCATCCATTTCCAAAACAATACGCGTTTGCGCGCGCGGGTGGATTCCGAACAAGTTTTTGGCGCCGTTGCCGGGGAGTTGTAGTTACTAGGTATTGTTATTTCTGGTTCTACTAACTAAACTAACTTCTAATTCATTTTTTTCAAAAACTAACAAAATACAATTTTTTGTGACTTCTTTCAATTGTTCTCTGTTGTTTATACCTGCTATCACTCTGTGCTGAAATTAAAAAATCCTGTAAGACTATTAGAATAATAATGTAAGCTAGAGATCCCACTACAAATTGCACCCCCTCTCATCGGATTTTGGCCGGCGACTATACCCCCAGATCCGGCGATATCGGCCCCTCTTTGAGGGTTTTGGTTTTTTCTTTTTCAGTGGTCTCTAGTTCTGTGTTTTGGTTCTTTTGGTCTTGTTTGATTTTTCTAATTTTGAGTGTGCAGGAATTGGGGCATTCATATCACTTTTGACACTAAATATCGTATTTTTCTACATTTAAGGTTTTTTACGGAATTACGTCCAGCGATCGTGCGGAGCGAGCTTCAAATGCAATTTAAAGACGTTAGGGAAGATTAGTGCCAAAGATCCGGGTAGTTTGACCCGCGCAAGCGAACATTCAACGACTTGGATCAATTCAAAGGGGTTTTCTTAAACCAAATCATATAGGTACGCATTTCCTAACACCTTCTCTCGAATCCGACGCAATCCAATTCTCTATCATTTGCAGGATTCTTCGCACAATTTTGCCGCCAATTACAAAGAGAACTAACCCGTATTTGTTGCAGCGCTTAAAGCTTAACCGAAAAAGAATTTCTTTAAATTGATTGATTTCTTGAATTCTTTTATTTGATTGTGCATTGCATCTTAATACGGAAAATAAGGGCTAAATGACCAAACAAGATACGGTAAAGGATTTCATCACCTTTTCTCCGTAGCCCACAAATCACAAAACTGCATTCTTACATACCTTTAGTAAATTAAAATCAATTAGACTTCGACTTTAAGGACTTCGCGCTCATTAGGAGAAGTTAACTGTGTTTAGAACTTTGCTTAACGGTATATTGTTCACGGGGTGTCTAGGCAAGCGTTCAAGAGAAAGGGTTATTTAATTAAGGACCTTCGCGAAAGCGTCGGAAAAACTCCCCTTATCTCTTGCACTTACCTAGCTTCGTGATATGTATATCTTGAGCCTATTTCTTGACACAGTTTTACTTCATCAATCAGGTTCTTGAGCAGGTCTAGTTGACTTAGAATACCATAGACTGCTAGGGGTGTGATATTCTTTGTTTTTGTGATTTTTGTGAATTCTTGTTAAAATGGGTGACATACAATTCAATTCAATTTTTCACGATTCCTATTCTTTTATTTATACTCAATCCTAAATTATTTGTTCAAATCGCCAAAATTCTTCCCACATTCATGATAATTGTCCTTTCCTAGAGGGTGATCAACCGTTCCAAATTCTTAACGGTCACCCCCTTAGAACTCCTGAGCCCAGTCCCACTTCAACAATTGAACAACTGATTGAAAATTTAGAGAAAGAATGGTTGTTCGGAATCCACCCACGCGCGCAAACGCGTATTGTTTTGGAATGCATGCGTTTTGGTGGAAAACGTAATGCGCGCACGAGATCATTCTCGTTTTACTATTTATAATCGCAAGTGCACGGCTCGTTGTAGCGAGCCGGCAAGTACGGGTCGATCCGCAGGGAATTGAGTATTAGATATCGTTGTTTAAGATTAACAAATTAATGAATTGGTTGGTTGTCACGAATAATTAGAAAAGAATGAAAACAAGAAAAGAAAGAAAACAAGTATAAGGAAAGAATGGTTGTGGCTTGGTTCGGAAGCTTGAATCACGACGTTTACCTCTACGCTCCCTTGGTTATGAGTTGTCCGGCTTTACCTTGATTCCGGCATGAAGCACGACTTGTCAACGCGGTTGCAGGGCACAAACTGTCAAAGTCCGATATTCGCCGCAAAGCACGAAACGAGTCCGTTTTGGTCACTTACCGTTTGTATGTCCGTGCTTAGGGTATCAACACTAAACACGAGGTTTTGCAAGCATACCGCAACAATGAAAACACAAAGAGGTTAGTGAGAGCAAAAGATATTGGTGTTGATTTTGCTAAGGGTTTATGAAGGTATATAGTATATGAAACAAAGAGTTTGTCAAGATCTTTATCACAACATACCATATCCTAGCTTAACAAACTTAACACCAAATGGATTTTAAGCACATTAAACATAGTCAAGAGGTGGAGGAGGCAAAGCCTTTCATCTCACATCCTCACACACACCACAACCAAAATAAAGATTAGTTAAGCATGGTACTAAAAAGAAAGCAAGAAAATAAAGCAAGTAAAATAAAAGAAACAACAATGTATTGATCACTTGAGAACAAGATACAAACTTTGGTGACTTTTTCAACCTCCTTAATGAAGCTCTCCAAAGAGAGCTTCAAGAGGGAAGAAGATGAAGAAACCAAGATGAAGCACTCTCACCCTCAAGCTAAACAAAAGAAAAACAAACTAACAAAAACTATGGTATGGTATATGCATGGCCCCCCTCTCCTTTGCCACCGATCTGCTATATATAGGCCGAAAAGAAGATTAAGCAAACAATAAAAATAATATGATGTGGCATCAAGTGAGGCACTGTGAAAATATGGGGCCCAGACAGCCTTTCGTGGTTTAGCCTGGTGACCGGCTTCCGATTAGATTTTCAGCTTCTTGTGCTGGCGGGAGAAGTTTGGATCGATCATCGAGTCTCGAGCCTGCCGCTAAACCTTATAGATTTTGGAAGACAGCCGTTGAGGGGATCGGGGCTGTTCTGACTTCATTTCCACAACCTTTTTTAGTGGGGGAGGAGACCTCTTTAGCACCGCAGTAGGAGAATTCCTTCGCACCTTATTTAGCATCTCGAAACTGTTCCCAATTGGAACAGCAGCATTAACTTCTGCCGTCGGGGCTGATGGAGTTAGCCCAGAGTGGGAGTTGCCCCCAGCCTTCCTTACTCGGCGCCAATGGCGACGTCGAGCGTGTCGAGCGGACGACGTTGGTTCAGCGGTGAGAATGGCTTTGTCTTGCCCCCTGTGTAGGTGGGGGGTCGCTGCTGGTGTTAGCCTGTCAAAGACCGATGTCCTTTGGGTAGCAGGAGCGGGAGCTGGGGCCGTCAATCTTGTAAGGACCGACTTTTTGGCCGGGGAAGCCGTCTTGGCGATTTCGGGAGCAGGACTGGTCACTTTCTTAGAAGCAGCCTTCTCTGGGGTTGTAGGCTCCATGATGGGTCCACAGGATTTCTGGCCCAATCTAGAGAAGACCGAGGCGCTGATGTTAGGCGACCCGTTGAGAGGAGCCGCGGCAGGGGTAAGACGATCAAAGACCGACTTCTTAGGAGCTTCCTTTGTCAGCACTGGCGCCGTGAAGCTTGTCGGTGGGAGCATAGTCCCAAAGAACAATCCGGTAGTAGCCTGAGTCACCTGGTCCACCGGTATTGTGAATAACGAAGCAGCTTGCGGTCCGTAGGCTATACCTCCTGGCGAGGCAGAGCGTTGGTTGCAATTGCAGTCCGAGCAGTTGGAGCATTTCGCAGAAGTAGAAGCCATCGATTCTTTGCTTTCTGCAATAAGCAAGACGCCAATTCTTAATATCTTGAAACCCAAGGGCAACCATTAGCGAACTGCGATTGGTTCGCGAATCACAACACACGAAGTGTGGAGTGGAAAGAGGAAAAGGTCCCACCGGGCGTGCCAGAATCTGTTCCCCTCCGAATGGAGGCCGAGACGTGGGCGTCTCGCCTGAGATTCGGGGCAGATGCTAATTGGTGCTATCCGTCCACCTCTCCGAAGATGCCAAGTTGATTTATGGCACCATGTATCGAAGGTTTGAACGGATGCGTCCGATGTAGCAGACTTCGTCAGATTCCCCCTCGCTTGAGGGGTTTTTTGATTGTGGGGACGCTCTTCCCTGCAGGCGCAAGCCCCTGCAGTTAATTATGCTACCGCGTCGCGGTAACAACTTTCTCCTTCTCCAGATGGTCACTTCGTGTCGTGTGTGTTTATTTTATGTTTTGTTGCCCGTGGATTGTTTACGGAGACCGAGTTATGTCGTCGCCCGTAGGGCGTGGACTAGTCCAAATCCGTATTATCTTAGATTTGGGTTTGGGGGTTTGGTTTGAGGATACGTTAGCCATATTTGAGGCCAAGATCAACTCAAACGTTTGTTAAGGATACGTAAGTCTAACCTGAGATTAAGATCAACTTAATGGGATCGTTTAGATCCGACAAAAGAGCATTTGGGCTCCATTGTTCCAGTTTAGGGACATAGTGGTCCATTTAATGTATGGCCGTCGGGACCCGTCATCTCTCTGACGACATTGAAGGATTACAACGACAGATGTCAGAGGAGTTCAGAGATGTACCCTTGAACCAGAGTTAATTGGGGGGATCTATAGTCCAGTTTGGGACTAAAGTCTGTTTGAAAGGTTTTAAGGATACGTTAGCCATATTTAAGGCTAAGATCAACTTAAACGGGATCGTTTAGATCCGACAAAAGAGCGTTTGGGCTCTATTGTTCCAGTTTAGGGACATAGTGGTCCATCGCTAGTTTAAGGACATTGCGGTCCATGGGTAGTTTAAGGACATTGCGGTCCAATGTTAGTTTTAAGACATCTCGGTCAAGGTTAAGGACGTCGTAGTCCATGGGTTTAAGGACCCCACAGTCCATTGTTAGTTTTAAGACATCTCGGTCAAGGTTAGGGACGTCGTAGTCTATGGGTTTAAGGACCCCACAGTCCATTGTTAGTTTTAAGACATCTCGGTCAAGGTTAAGGACGTCGTAGTCCATGGGTTTAAGGACCCCACAGTCCGTTGTTAGTTTTAAGACATCTCGGTCAAGGTTAAGGACGTCGTAATCCATGGGTTTAAGGACCCCACAGTCCATTGTTAGTTTTAAGACATCTCGGTCAAGGTTAAGAACGTCGTAGTCCATGGGTTTAAGGACCCCACAGTCCATTGTTAGTTTTAAGACATCTCGGTCAAGGTTAAGGACGTCGTAGTCCATGGGTTTAAGGACCCCACAGTCCATTGTTAGTTTTAAGACATCTCGGTCAAGGTTAAGGACGTCGTAGTCCACGGGTTTAAGGACCCCACAATCCATTGTTAGTTTTAAGACATCTCGGTCAAGGTTAAGGACGTCGTAGTCCATGGGTTTAAGGACCCCACAGTCCATTGTTAGTTTTAAGACATCTCGGTCAAGGTTAAGGACGTCGTAGTCCATGGGTTTAAGGACCCCACAGTCCATTGTTAGTTTTAAGACATCTCGGTCAAGGTTAAGGACGTCGTAATCCATGGGTTTAAGGACCCCACAGTCCGTATCAATGTGTGGTCATCGGGACCCGTCACCTCTTTGAAGACGTTGAGGGATTACAACGCAAAGTATCAAAGGAGTGAAGAGATGTACCCTGGAACCGGAGTGGATTAAATAGTCTTTGGCCCAATTTGGGATCAAGACCAATTAATTATGTTATGAGCCCATTAGCCCAGTTAATTACGAATTGATGACTTATGGCCAGCTTAGGCTAAGTCCAATCATATCTGGGACATCGGCCCTCCTGTTGGTCCCTTGAAGGAGAGGCTTTGCCTCTGGCCATTTAGCCAATTGGGCCAATGCCTAGTGTTAAACACTAAAGACCAATCAGTGTTGAACACTGGGAATGAAATTGATAAGTCAGTGTTTAACACTAAAAGATAGTTGGTGTCAAACACCAGCAACAAGGCCTTCAAATTAGTGTTAAACACTAAAACAGACCAGTGTTAAACACTGGCAACAGAAATCCCAAATTAGTGTTGAACACTAAGGTAATCAGTGTTGAACACAGCAAATAAAGTTCTTTGCTTAGTGTTGAACACTAAGGCCAAACAATGTTTTAACACTGGATTCAGGGGTTCCAATTTAGCGTTAGACGTTGAGGCAAGATGGGTCACGTGGTAGCACGTGAGGGCGCCCTCCCTTCGTTTGTTCTGCTGAGAAGATCGCATCTTTTGGAGCATCACGTTTCATCACGTGACGGGTGTTTGAATGGAGTATGTTAAAGCCTCTGCCAAGGGTCACGTGGGTCACGTGAGGCACTGCCTCAAAGGGGCTTTCTGTAGATCTTTTGGGGGGTCACGTGGTGACACGTGACCCTGCTTTTCTGTAGTTGTTTAGAAGATCTGTTACTCCCTTTCAGGAATTAAATTCCTCGTAGGGTTGAACCCTGCCAATAATTTCAGAGGAATTAAATTCCTACTTCCTTTTGAAGAGTTGAACTCTGAATTTTCTGTAGGAATTAAATTCCTCATATATGTGAAGAACTGAATAGGGTTAAACCCTAATAAAAGCTTTAAGGAATTAAACTCCCACTCTCTGTTAAAGAATTATTCTGGGGAATAAGATTAAGGGAATTAAATTCTTGTTGTTTTAACGGAACTAAGTTCTTAACTAGGGTTAAACCCTGATTCTTTTCATTCTGAAGGAATTAAATTCCCATAACACAGGGTCAAACCCTAATTTTATTTTAAAGGAATTAAATTCCTATAGTTCTGCGAGAATTAAATTCTCGTGCTTCCATTCCCTCTTTATGCTTTGGATCTGCATGGCAGGATCTCAACCCATTGAGAATTAAATTCTCAACTCAAGGGGAGATGTGCACTTTACAGATCCTCCATCAAAGAGAGAAGAAATATGTCCTTCTGTTTTATATCAGAGTTAAACTCTGTTGAGAATTAAAAAAACCTTCCCTTTCTTACCTAGGGTTTTCTTTTGCAGAAGATTCAAATTCCTCCAAAGTATCAAGGCTCTCTCTCTTTTCTTCCCTCTGCCTATATCTTTTTCTTGTGTGTCTCTTGGCTCCTATTTATAGGAGAAGCAGCCGAGCCAATTAGTTTTTGATGAATCTTTCATTGAGAGATTTGATTTGCATCCATCATTCGTTTTGGACCTTTGGATTATTAGGTGAATTTTATTCACCATTGGATTTTAAATCCAGAGATTCTCCTTTGTTATTTCGGTTAGATTTTAAGGGGAAATCTTTCCAAATTCGAGATTTTCCCATAGATAGATGATATTTAATCACCTTTAAATCTTTAATTCAATCGGTTCTTTTGGAAAGATTTGAGAGGTCTTTTCTCAGAATTTAATTCTGTTAACAAATAGGCTTTGAAGTCGGTCACGTGTGGCCACGTGACCCTTGGTCACGTGTGGGCACGTGACCCCCTTGGAACGAGCCTTCTTCTTTCTTTTTGCGCTCTGCCTTCTGGTTGCTGCTTAACCGTCACGTGCCATCACGTGACCCCTGGTCACGTGTGAGCACATGACCCTCGTCTGGACTCTTTTTCTTGATTTAACCGGAGAACAAGTCTGCTGCTTTTGAGTATCACGTGCCAACACGTGACCCTGGTCACGTGGGAGCACGCGACCTCTTCTGAAGCCTTTTCCTTGATTTGATCAAGGAACCGGTTTGCCTTTGAAGCCGCTTTTAATTGTCACGTGCCAACACGTGACCCAGGTCACGTGGGAGCACGTGGCCCTTTCTGAAGCCCTTTTCTTTGATGTAGTTGGGAAGCTGAATTTGCCTTGCTGATGCTTTTAGATGTCACGTGCCAACACGTGACTGCTGGTCACGTGTAAGCACGTGACCTTTTTCTGAAGCCTTTTCCGTAGGCTTTCCTGATTTTAAATCAGGAAACAAATTCCCCCACAGCGTTGTTCCCTTCTGAGGCGCTTTGACAGGTACAACCATCGGCTACTTCCCCGTCGCTCTTCTCTTCTGAGGCTCATCGTGCTGGCGATTTGGGAGGCGCTTCCTCTCTTCTGCGCCGGTGTGCCACTCAGGGTATTGGACGTTGCCGAGGATAAGATACATTCGGTGTATCTGATGGGTCTGATCTTGAAGAGAAGGCGTGACAACCTCATTGATCTTTTGCACCAGGCGTTTCAGCAGTCGGCCATTCTTGCCGCATACCGGAGGGTGGAGGACATCCGCGAGGACCCCGACACTTGTGATCGCGAGAGAAAACATACTCGGGCGGTTCAGAATGCTTGAGGATCTTGGACAAGGTCAAGCTTGAGTTTCTCAATCCTTGCCCCCGCGCCTGAGGTCTTGCCGTTGTAATCGTTTTCTTTTCATTTTGTATGAACCTTTTTAAAGCATGAATGATAAACTTATCGTGTTCTTTTGTGTTTGCGTGCCCCCCCTTTTTGGAATTTTTTCATTCGTCATTTTTTTTATTGTTGCTGTTGATGTGTTTAGCGTGCAAGGCATTGTTTCACTTTTTAGTACGCACCAAGCATGGTTCTCACGTGCCCCACACGTGAGGGGCCTTTTATGGGGCTATTCAATTTTCATGCCATATTTCTGTGCATGGCATTGGATGCAGAGAAGGCGCCTTGGAAATCGCTCCTTTTCCTGATTTCCAATGTCTTCCCTTTTTTGGGCCTTGGAAGGGTTCCATCATGCAATTTTCTTTCGCACGCAGCATTTAATGCTCCCCTTTATAGTCTTGAGGCCATAGCCTATTTCCTCTTCACAGAGAAATTTATTCCCATATTGACGTGATTTAATTTGAGAAGTAGCTGAGTGCCATGGCCTGCAACCATCCACACGCTCGTCGACAGCCATGGAAAGTGCATATCGAGGAGATGATCCCCCGCTTTGCTGCTCGGTTGGTGGATCCACTCCTTACCGACGACGAATGCGACTCAGCAATGTATGAACTCTCGATTCGTAGGGGGTCCCCCCTCCCGATGGGTTCCCTCTGGCTCCGGATGATTCTCACGGCTGTGCTTGCCGACATCCCTCCTCTCCCGGCAGAGATGACCCTGGCGATGCTTGACGCGGTTGAAGAAAAGCTCGAGGGCTTTCATGAAGCGCGCCTGATTACTCAGGCTTTGAAGGATTGCTCAATTCATCTGCTGAGCCAGATAAAGGCCCGGCGAGCTATTATGTCTGCTTTCGTAGACGAACACGGTGCCAATCGATGGGGAGCGACTCCTCGTGAGAACCGTCGCTTTGATGTGCTGGAGAAAGCAGAGAGAGAGATGGAGAATTTTGTCCTCTGCTTCATTAACCCCTGTGCCATTGATCCCGCGTTTGGTGACCTTTTCCCATTAGCGTAGAACATTTTTAAATTAGTCCCTCTTTTTTATGCTTTATGCCGAACTTCCATGTAGGCTTGGTACTAGTATGTATGTTTCTGCTTGCATAAATAAACTTTGTATTCTTCTTATGAGAACTTTCTTTGGTTGCAAATGCTATCATCACTTTCATGCGTATCAGACCTTTTTGGGCATTATGAATGTTCATACGATTGCGAATGCTATTATTATTTCTTGAATACTCATATGATTGCGAATGCATGCTTGAAATACGTCGGAAATCTTTCTTCTTGCTGTTCACATCAGGTGATGTGAGCGCGTTTTAGATCGATTATTCCTGTCGACCGGAAGCCCATTTATACGGTCTTATAAATGTCTTGTTTCTAAGGCTGCGGTCACGAAAGCGAGCTTACGTGGCCTGATAGAGCGACACGTAGCGAACATATTGTTGTGCGAGAAAAGGGCTCGGCCGTAAATTTTCGGAGAGGGAGCTAGCTTCCAAGACGCTGAGCGAGCTTCGTGCCACTCTTACCGCCAAGGCCAATAAAGCGTATGAACTCTGGCGGGTGCTTCAGGAGTCCATCAAAGAGGTGGTGGCTCTCGACAAAGCTGCTGCATTCACTCGTGAGAGGGTCGAGGCTCATAAAGCTACCGAGAAAGAGCTCGAAACTCGGCTTGCTTCGTATCAGGCTCAGCAAGCTCAGGCGGAGGCTCGTCTTCTGGAGATCTTGTGTCATGAATCCGTGGCTCAGCAACAAAATGATGAGCTGGTAAAATTACTACACCGCCCGCCGGCTTGAGGACTTGTATCTTTTCCTTTTTTTTTTGTACATACTCATGAATGAGAGTATCTTTTTTTTTTCTTTCATGAATTGTACTTTATATCCATTTTGGTTTATGAATAAAAAAATACATTTTCCTTCTCAATGGTGTGTCCCCTTTTTTATTGAATATATTCTGCGGATATTCTATCTTGATCTCCTTGCAGGACAGCGATGGCTCGGGATTCAGGGTTAAGATCTGCTTCCTAAGACTTTTGCATTTTATGAGCCACGAGGGTCTCATAAAGAGTTTTTTTCCCTACAGGTCGAGAGGATCCCATAGGTGTAAGTTCTTCTTAAGAATCGTGAGGATTCTTAAGCGGGTTTTCCCTTGAGAGTTGTAAGGATCTCACAAGAGAGTTTTTCTTCCTTACAGGTCGTGAGGACTTGCAAGTGCTGGATGTGGTCATCCTTATCCGTGTTTCACGGGGTCAGAGGCTGCTCAAGGCATTGTAGTTTAAAGAAGTTGCGGTCAAGGTTAAGGACCTCATAGTCCATGGATTTAGGGACTCCACAGTCCGATGTTAGTTTTAAGACATCACGGTCAAGGTTAAGGACTTCATAGTCCGTGGATTTAGGGACTCCACAGTCCGATGTTAGTTTTAAGACATCACGGTCAAGGTTAAGGACCTCATAGTCCGTGGATTTAGGGACTCCACAGTCCGATGTTAGTTTTCAGGGACCCGTCACCTCTTTGAAGACGTTGAGGAATTACAATGCCAGGTATCAAAGGAGTGAAGAGATGTGCCCTTAAACCAAGGCAGAATCCGTAGGGAATCGGGGTGGTTGATCGTTAGTTTTAAGACATCACGGTCGAGGTTAAGGACATCATAGTCCATGGATTTTAAGGACTCCATAGTCCGGTATTTGCTCTGGATGCTTCACACGGGTTCACTGCCGTGCTTGGTGAGGACCAGGCTCCGCTCTGGGCGTTTTCCGTGGGGTCAAAGAGTGACGTTATCCGTGTTCCACGTAACCAGGAATTTTGCACTAGATGCTTCACACGGGTTCACTGCCGTGCTCGGCGAGGACTAGGCTCCGCTCTGGATGCTTCACACGGGTTCACTGCCCTGCTCTGCGAGGACCAGGATCCGCTCTGGACGTTTTCCACGGGGTCAAAGAGTGACGTTATCTGCGTTCCACGTAACCAGGAATTTTGCACTAGATGCTTCACACGGGTTCACTGCCGTGCTCGGCGAGGACTAGGCTCCGCTCTGGATGCTTCACACGGGTTCACTGCCGTGCTCTGCGAGGACCAGGATCCGCTCTGGACGTTTTCCACGGGGTCAAAAAGTGACGTTATCCGCGTTCCACGTAACCAGGAATTTTGTACTAGATGCTTCACACAGGTTCACTGCCGTGCTCGGCGAGGACTAGGCTCCGCTCTGGATGCTTCACACCGGTTCACTGCCGTGCTCTGCGAGGACCAGGATCCGCTCTGGACATTTTCCACGGGGTCAAAGAGTGACGTTATCCGCGTTCCACGTAACCAGGAATTTTGCACTAGATGCTTCACACGGGTTCACTGCCATGCTTGGCGAGGACTAGGCTCCGCTCTGGATGCTTCACACGGGTTCACTGCCGTGCTCTGTGAGGACCAGGATCCGCTCTGGACGTTTTCCACGGGGTCAAAGAGTGACGTTATCCGCGTTCCACGTAACCAGGAATTTTGCACTAGATGCTTCACACGGGTTCACTGCCGTGCTCGGCGAGGACTAGGCTCCGCTCTGGATGCTTCACACGGGTTCACTGCCGTGCTCTGCGAGGACCAGGATCCGCTCTGGACGTTTTCCACGGGGTCAAAGAGTGACGTTATCCGCATTCCACGTAACCAGGAATTTTGCACTAGATGCTTCACACGGGTTCACTGCCGTGCTCGGCGAGGACTAAGCTCCGCTCTGGACGTTTTCCATGGGGTCAAAGAGTGACGTTATCCGCGTTCCACGTAACCAGGAATTTTGCTGATTGTATCCGCATTTCACGGGATGGAGGTTTGACTGTTGGCGATATGTATACCACCGAGCCATGGAACTGGGAGTTGCCGCTGCTCCGCTTAGCTTGAAGTTGTGTCCGTCGTTACAAGACGAGTGTTGGGATGATCTCTAGGTCGCTTGTGGCCCGTCGAGATTTAGCTTCTTTCTTTGGTGAAACCTGGGGGGAGGTATGTTCCCTTTTTGTTTACGCCCTTGGATTGTGTACAGGGTGTGATGGAACATCACCTGTAGGGCATAAATTGAAACCTTTTTTTTTTATTTCTTTTTCCGCGATGCTCTATCATTTCAGCTTTTATATCGCGGAGGTCGCGATTGCCCCATCATTTCGGCTATTTTTCGCGGTGCCCAATCATTTCGGCTATTTATTTATTTTCTACTCGCTGCTTTTTATTGCGAGTTGCCCCATCATTTCGGCTATTTTTCATGCATACATTTTTACTTTCTGCTTTTTATTGCAAGTTGTCCCATCATTTCGGCTATTTTTCATGCATACATTTTTACTTACTGCTTTTTATTGCAAGTTGCCCCATCATTTCGGCTATTTCGTATGCATGTGTGGCTCGTTAGCTTTTTCGCTGCAAGCTTAGATTTTAGATACCGATTTCAGCATCAGCACCGCTACAACTGGGATGTTGCCAAGAGCGAATCATCATTTGCCTCTGTCGATGTTGAACAAAGGTGGCTTAGTAAACAGGGTTAAGGGTCCTGTCGACCAAGGCTTTTGACTTCATGAGCCGTAAGGGTCTCACAAAGGTATTTCTCCCTACAAGTCGTGAGGATCTTGCAGGTGTATTTTCTCCTTAGGGATCGTGAGGATTCCTAAGTGTATGTTCCTCTGTAAGTCGTAAGGATCCTACAAGAGGGTCTTCTCCTTATAAGTCGAGAGGAATTATAAGGGTTGTTCACCATATGGACATGTCCCTAGTCACGGGTGTGACTTTGCTGGGGAAATGTTTATTCGCGCCCGTAGATTGTATACAAGGGTCAGTATTGAGCCACTTGTAGGGCAATATCGAAGGTTGTGGAGGATTTGCTTAAGAACAGGTTTAGGTTTCTGTAACTCAAGACTTTCAAATCTCATGAGCCGTGAAGGACCCATAAGAGAATTCTCCTTACGAGTCGTAAGGATCTCGCAAGTGTATTTTCTCCTTAGAAATCGTGAGGATCCCTAAGTGTGTTGCTCCTTTGTGAGTTGTAAGGATCTCACGCGGGTAGTTTCTCCTTACAAGGTCGAGAGGACCCTGTAAGTGTTCTTTAACGAGGTTGCGCCCTTTCGGGTTTTCACAAACACTCGCCGGTAGTCCTGCTGTTTTTACTCACGGAGCCCTTTCGGGTTTTCATCCGCGCCCCTTCTGCTTATGGACATACCGTTTTTTTCTTCTTCTTTTTCTCTTCTTTTTTTTTTACAAGGCCGCGCCCTTTCGGGTTTTCACGAACACTTGCCGGTAACCCTCCTGTTTTTACTCACGGAGCCCTTTCGGGTTTTCATCCGTGCCCATTTTGCTTACGGACATACCGTTTTTTTTATTTTATATATTTTTTAAATATTTTTTTTATCCATCTCGTCAGCCTAAGGACGCTGCGGTAGTAGTTTAGGGACGTTTCGGTCCGTCGTTGGTTTAAGGACGTCTCGGTCCGTCGATAGTTTAAGGACGTCTCGGTCCGTCGATAGTTTAAGGACGTTTCGGTCCGTCGTTAGTTTAAGGACGTTTCGGTCCGTCGTTAGTTTAAGGACATTTCGGTCCGTCGTTAGTTTAAGGACATTTCGGTCCGTCGTTAAGGGGAAGGTCGGCTACTGCTTATAAGGTCTGAGCTTAGGAAGATAGCGATCGGACATAGTCGCCGTCATCTATCATTGACCCAGGCTGTGGCTCATTAAGCATAGTATTTTTTTAAGAAGCGGCCGTTTATTGGCCTGAAAGGCCTCCCACCGTGCATGTCCATGAGTAGATAGGCTCCACCCTGGTAGACCTTGTCTATGATGTACGGGCCTTCATAGTTCGGCTCAAATTTTTCCCGCTTGGCACGATTGGGGATCATAAGTCTTTTGACCACTAGTACGAGTTCGCCTTGGCGGAATGTCCTCGTCCTGGTCAATCTTTCGTATGAGCGCGTCATCCTTGCTTTGTAGGCCTCTAGATTTTGTTGCGCTATGAGCCGGGTTTCATCGAGGGCATCGAGCTCCTCAAGCCGAAGGTGAGTATTTTCTTCGTCCGTCAGCTCGTAGTGGACAGCCACTCATAGAGAGGGTAACTCTATCTCGAGGGGGAGCACTGCTTCCGTCCCAAATACCAACGCGTACGGCGTTGTGTTCGTGGCCGTCTTGAATGTAGTTCGATAGGCCCAAAGGGCCTCTTGCAGCCTCTCGTGCCAGTCTTTCTTATTTCGGGACACCGTCTTTTTTATGATCTTCGTCAAGGTCTTATTGAAGGCCTCGGCCAGACCGTTAGCTCGTGGATTGTAAACTGAAGAATATCTCCAGTCTATATTGTGCTGCTGCGCGAAGCGGCTAATCTTATGGCTTCTGTAGGCTGGCCCATTATCGGAGATAATCCGCCGTGGGGTTCCAAACCGATAAATGACGTGCGTCTTGAAGAAGTGGAGGATATTCTCCGTCTTCACTTCCCTCAGCGGTACTGCTTCTGCCCATTTGGAGAAGTAATCAGTTGTCGCCAGGATGAAACGATGTCCCCGGGACGATGCTGGCTCGATGGGGCCGACTATGTCAGTCCCCCACATTTCGAATGGCCAGCTAGCCACCGTTGGGTGTAGTGGATTCGGATGTTGGTGGATGAATTCTCCATGAATCTGGCACGAGTGGCATTGCTTCGCATACTCGAGGCAGTCTTGGACCATTGTGGGCCAATAATAACCCATTCGTTTGATCTTCAGTTTCATCTTCGGGCCTGCTTGGTGAGAACCGCAGAGTCCGTCGTGAACTTCCTGAATGACTCTTTCTGCTTCGTCAGGTCCTAAGCATCTCAGCCACAGAGAATCAAACGATCTCTTGTATAGAGTGTCGTTGACAAAAGCGAAAGATAGAGCTCGTTTCATGAGCTGATGTCTTGAGGACGCTTCTTCGGGCATTCGGTGGGACTTAAAGTAGTCTATGAAGACTTCCTTCCAGTCCTCGGCCTTCTCATGGTCTTTTATTTGTAGAGTCGTCTGCTCAGTCGCCCCCTTTTCTTCGTATAATTCCGGAGATATTTCTGCTGGGGCGAGCACTCGACGGCTTTGTACCACGATTCTGACGTCATCGAGGTTCTCGTCAGCCAGTTCTTTAGCGAGCTTAGCTAACGCGTCTGCTTTGCTATTTTCCGCACGTGGTATACTTTCCAAAGTGTAGGAGGGAATTTGGGTCAATAGTTGTTGCATCTTTTCGCCGTATTTCACCAGCTCCGGTTTGCACGTTTGGTAGTCACCATTTATTTGACTAACGACCAGTTGAGAATCCCCGTATATAGAGAGGTCTTCAATTCCCATGTCAATGGCGATCTCGAGGCCCGCTATCAAAGCTTCGTATTCGGCTTCATTGTTCGTCCTTGATTCCGTTAAGGAGAAAGCAAAGCGCATTATCCCTCCTTGTGGGGTTACGAAGATGAGGCCTACTCCCGATTTGATTATGGGGGTACATTATTTGCGCTTCTTCATGGAAGATGCCCCGTCAAAATAGAGTTCCCATCGGGTGTCACCGCCGACGATCGCATCGAATGCATGTTCGTCCGGCAAATCGTAGTTCAGAGGAGAACCGGCAGGTACTGGATGCTCAGCGAGGAAGTCGGCAATGGCCTGGCCTTTCACTGCCTTAAGAGGTCGATACGTTATTGAGAACTCCATCAGGAGTAGAGCCCATTTAGCGGGTCGACCCGTCGATATAGCCTTTGACATCAAATATTTAAGAGGGTCCACCTTCGAGATGAGACGGACTTCGTGCGCCAACGCATAGTGCCTGAGCTTTGTTATCGCGAAGATTAACGCCAAGCAATGTTTTTCAATGGGAGAGTAGTTGCTTTCTTCCCCCAGCAGAACTCGACTTAAGTAGTAGAGTGCTCTCTCTTTCCCTTGATCGTTCTCTTGTGCCCATAATACGCCTAAGGAACCTTCGAGGGCGGTTGTATAAAGAATGAGGGGTTTTCCCTTGACCGGCGCAGCCAACACCGGAGGGTTCTGCAAGTACTGCTTGATCTCGTCTAGTGCACCTTGGCATTTGTGATCCCAAACGAATGGAGTTCCCTTCTTCATCAGGTGGCTGTAAGGACGACATTTGCCTGAAAGATTGGCGATAAACCGCCGGATTATGCGAGCTTCCCTTGGAGAGACCGCAACTGTTTGAGGGTTCTTGGCGGAGGCATTTCCATGATCGCCTTGATCTTAGATGGATCTATTTCGATACCTCGATGTCGGATGATGAATCCCAGGAATTTACCCGAGGAGACTCCAAACGCGCATTTGAGGGGATTCATCTTCAAATTATATTGCCGAAGGCGTTGAAATACAGTCTCCAGATGCTTTAAATGCTCTTCGTATGACATGCTCTTTACTACAAGGTCATCGATATAGCACTCGACGATGTCATGTATGAGGTCGTCGAAGATTTTTGTCATGGCCCTTTGATAGGTAGCGCCGGCGTTTTTTAGACCAAAGGGCATAACCCTGTAGCAGAATATACCCAAAGGGGTCCGGAAAGCGGTATGCTTCTGGTCTTCGGGATGCATCTTTATCTGATTGTATCTTGATGAACCGTCCATAAAGGAGAAAACCTCGTGAGTGGACGTGTTATCTATCATTAGCTCGGTTACTGGTACGGGGAAATCGTCCTTTGGACAGGCTTTATTGAGATCCCTGAAATCCATGCATATGCGTACCGTCCCATTCTTCTTCATTACCGGGACGATATTGGCGATCCAGTCGGGATACTGGACTTCTTGGATAAATCCAGAATCGATCAGCTTCTTGACTTCGGCGTTGATGCTCATTTCAAGCTCGAGTCGCATCCTTCTTGGCGCCTGCTTGACTGGCTTGATATCTGGGGATATTGCTAATTTATGCACAGCAATCTCCAGATCTAATCCTGGCATCTCGGAGTAGTTCCACGCGAAGCAGTCTTTATGCCGTAGAAGCACGTTCTTTAACGCAGTCACCCTTTCTTCAGATAGCAGCTCGCTGACAAATGTCGGTCGCGGGTTATCTGCCGATCCCAACTCAATCTTCTTGAGGTTATCTGCAGTAGTATGTATGCCGTCTTCCAGTTCTTTTGGAGCTGGCGGAAATTCTGAGACCACCTCATCATCGCCGTTCTCAAAGCACCAGGGAAGGTCATCCATGTTCTCGGGCTCTTCTTTTAATATCGTAATCGTATAACAGGTGCGAATCCGCTTCCAGGACTGAGGTCGATCTGGTTCTGCTTTTGCGGTTTTGGGTTCGTGCTTTTGTGGCGGCGTTACCCTCCAGCCGTCGGATAAAGCGAATCTGCCCTGTTGGTACTTGTCCTCGACCCAGTTCTTGAAGGTGAAGCAGTCTTCGGTAGGATGTCCTATGGCTTGGTGATAAGAGCAATAGCTCAGATGAGAAGCCCTGTTAGCTTGCTCAGGGTGCTTAGACTCTGGAAGCGCGATCATTTGATGTTTTATAGCGAGCTCGAGTAACTTCTCCGTCTTGTCTCGGGGGAAGGAGTACGCTCGACTCATCTTCTTCATGAGGGACAAATCCGAGCCGCGCAATACCCGATCACGTAACTCTCTAAACCTGCGTCGTTGTTGTCGGCTCCTCTCTCCGCTTCTTGATTTATTTCTGTCTCTGTGTCGGGCCTTTCGTAAAACGGGTTGACAAGGACGAGCATCTTTGTCTTTTGTAGCCAGTTGAAACAGACGTTGCGTCCTGGCATTCTCGTAGATGGCCATCTCGCGGTTGTAGTCTTCCCAAGCTTTTTGACTCGCTTTCCTGATAAGCTTATCCATCCGTTCTTCAAACGACGGGCTCGGCACTTCAATCGCGGGATCTAGTTTTGATGAGGGGTTGGCATTTCCTGACAGGGCGTCCTCTTCTTCATCAAAGGTATATATAGCGTAGCTACTGTAGGCCCGTTCCCGTTTTCCGGCTCTCACGTATCCAAGCCCAAGTGTTTCCATTTTCCCGTTGGGCAATTTGTGTTGAGTTCCAGGGACATCCCAAATCCTGTTGTAGAACCGAGCTTGTCGAACAGTCTGTTTTAAGGGTACTCCTTGGTGCTTCAATAGCCTCTTTAGTCCATTTGTGTAGTATCTGGGCAAACGGATGGGTTGGAGCCTGTCGAGTGTAGCATCCGCGCCATGCCAGATCTCTTTCTCTACTTTCGTCTCTGAGGATCGGTAGAATAGGATTACCTTCTCACTCCTTTGCCTGGGAGGGACGTAAAACGTCTGCAGGTCCTGCACATTGTAAGCTTGAAGTGTGTCGAGATCCTTGTAGTGTTCTCGCGGCACCATGGTGATTTGCAAACTCTGATCATCGCTAGGAGGTGCTTGTATTGACAGCCGATTGGAGAACACGACATTAACCTCATCTTCTGAGTCACTTCCGAAGACCAACATGGGGGCGGACGTCCCCGGGTTGTTGCGTTGAGATGGCCCGGCATAAACTATCTCTTCTTCTTCTTCGGTATCGCTCCCGAAAACAGGGATGGTGGCGGCGGCTTTGTTCTCTGGGTTGCGACACCTTTCTGTATCCTCGAAATCTGGCGAAAAGTACTTCGCATCTTCGTATTTGCGGACTTCGTTCACGGAAAATGGGTTCAACTCACCTGTTACGGTATACTCGAAACCATCCTTAAAGTACTTCATACACTGATGTTGTGTAGAAGGGATGATGTTGTACTCGTGTAGCCAAGGACGACCGAGCAAGGCGTTGTAGCAGGTCTTGGCGTCAATGACATGGAATTTGATGTCTGTGACGAGGAGTCCAAAGCGTAATGTTAGTATCACGGATCCGAGAGTCCGTGACGATTGTGAATCGAAACCGAAGATAGTAATTTTGTCACGAGCGAGGTGTTGCACACTCATGCAGATTTCCTTCAACACCCGAACATTAAGGAGATTGACGGAGGATCCATTATCCACCAGGATCTTGCCTATCTTGATATCATGGCAGTATCCAAAGACATATAGGGGACGGTTGTGGTCGCACGTCCCGAGAAGGAGGTCTTCATCACCGAAAGTGATGTCGGCCGTATGCACTTCCTCCAGTTCATCCTTCATCCTTTCAGTGGCGAGGAAGGCTTGGAATTGCTCAGGTTCTTGTAGCGCCTTAATTAGTGAATCTCGCGCTTCTTTTGATAATAGGAGGGCATCGAGAATGCTAAGCTGAGAAGGTAGCTTCCTTAGGTGCGCTAGGATATTATAGTCCACCTTACCTTTCCTAGGAGGGTCTTTGGCAGCCAGCTCTTTCATGACTTGGTTATCTAAAGTGATATCTTCAGTGACCTTTTCCTTTCCCTTATCTTTTCTATTCGCGGGCCCGAGATTCTTTTCTGGGAGTGTGCGATTGCGCAGCTGAATGTTCTTGCAGGCCTCCGATTTTTCCTCTTTCCCTAAAACAGATTCTTTAAAGAGAGGGCCCAGAGCCATTTCTTCATCAGAGTCACTCCCAAAGGTGAGAACTTGTGACCCCCCGGCGTTAACCATGTAACAGCTGCCAATAGTTCTGTTGTGCCCGTCGGCAGTACTCCTTCGTTCCCGACGAGTCTTGCGTTTCATGCGCATAAAATGTTGCCGATGAGCAACATATCCTTGCCACCATATCTTAAAGGCGTCGCACTCCTCCGTGGGGTGTGAAATTTTCCGATGATATGCGCAATAATCAGGGTGCCTCTCCACCCCATTGAGCGTGTTTTCTTCCGAGGGTGGTAGCTTCATTCCCATTGACATGACTTTGGCAAACCTTTTTCTCGTCTTGAATATCTTCTTGTCTGCCTCGGATGCTTTTCGATCTGGCGGGAGTACTTCAACTCTTTCGTTCAGTTGTCTGCATTTGGCTCCTTCCGATGCGGCCATCTCACGCTCCTGATCCGCTTTACTCTTTAGACGAATCTCGTCTAGAAAGGCGTTGATCATTTCATCTGTTGGCCACGCACGCTCTGGTTCAGGCTCTGTCCCCAGCTTCTTAGTGTCAGGAGTTTTTTCATCGTCGGTAAACTTGTGGGAGATTACATTACAACTTGCCACATATCCCTCGGATTCATCCGACGAACTCTCTCTATCATCTCCCTCTTGAAAGATATGGTTAAGGAACTCTTGCAGCATGACAGGAGTTCGCACCTTTTGATTGTACTCTTCCAGTGCGTCGATTTGCTTCTGCAAGTTCGTGTGCTCGTCTCCAGGCTTCACGGGCTTCTTGGATTTCTTCTTCTTTTTCTTCGAAGATTTTGACGGTTGGGCGTGAGTATTTGGGCCATTATCACGAGTCTTCGTAGTTGGGCGGGGCTTCAACATCCCTTCGATAATTTGAGGTTCAAGAGGGTCCTTCCATTCGATCGCAGGGCACGCATGAAGGTCTCTTAGCATTCTTTTGGTTTTAGTTGATAGCACGACCTCCCATGGAGCTTCTTCAATAAAGGAACAGGTTGCCCCCGGTGTATCTGCTTTCTTAGGAGTATGCGGCTGTGGTGGGTTCACCTTCCACTTTTCGGACAGTGCAAACTTCCCCTGGAGGTATTGATCTTCAATCCATCCTTTGAAGACGAAGCAATCCTCAATCGGATGACTTACCGTTTGATGGTAAGGGCAATAGTTATGGTTATTCACCTCAGTGGGTTGCGGCGGTCGCCTTGGATTTGGTAGGTTTATAAGTCTGTTGCGTACTGCCAGCTCGAATAACCGTTTCGTCTTTTCTCGTGGGAACGAGTAGGGACGCTTCATCTTCTCATTATAATACCGGCGTCTTTCTTCCAATTGATCTGCCGGCTTCGGGGCGTTAGGTTGCTGCTGGGCATTCACGACGAAGGTTGCCCTTCCTTTACCCTTGTCATTCCGAGGTTCCGACTTCGGGGGAGGTGGTCTATGACCCATCTGGTCCATCTGAGCCAACTTGTCGATTAAAGCCTGGAATGTGGTTGGCTTAAAGAACATCATAAACTGGGAGATAGTTGCGTGAGGGTCTAGGGTTCCTACGAACATGCCCACTGCGGGTGCTTCCTCAATGCGTTGCTCGCATCTCGACCACAAATTCCGCCAGCGTATAGCATACTGGACCCAGGTTTCGCCTGGTTTTACCCTGGCGTTAATCAGTGCCGTTATTGGAGTGCGTTCGCTGGCGCTTGCGAATCGCTGAGTGAATAGCAGCTCCATTTCAGCGAACGTCTTGATAGAATCGTTCGGGAGTTCCGAATACCATTCAAACGCTGTTTCTGATAAGCTGCCCACGAACTGGCGAAGCAACAGTTTATCATCACCGTCGGTGTTACCGCAAAGGACCCTGAACTGGGCAACATGTTGATGGGGATTGCCGGTCCCCTTATACACGTGGAATTTTGGTATTGTATAACCCGGTGGGTATTTGATTTGGTCGTACCAGCTTGGATACGGCCGGCCCGTCTTTACGACTTGACCAGCTGCCTCAGTCGCGTGATGAATCCGGATTTGCTGGGCTATATAGTCGACCAAATCAGCCTTAGAGATTGCCTCCTATTTGGCCGTTGAGAGGGCCGCTGGTGGATTTGACGTTTCTCCTCGGTCGTCTTCAAGAACGATTGGGGGATCCTCGGCGGGTGGGTCCTGCTGGATCATCATTCCTATCATATCTTGGAAGAGAAGGCCCATACACTGTATGTTGGCTGCTTGTTCAGCAGCCTCTTTGTCCTTCTTCTCCAGTATCCGGCGAAGGAATTCGGCGTCGGTTTCTTCCTCCTGGCGTTCGTCTGAGGACGTTTCTGGGTTTTCTTTTGGTCCGGTAAGTGCGGCCATAGCATTCATCATTTCCTAGAGCTTTTGCTGTTGCTCCTGAGCTTTGGTCACCGACCGTGTGAGCGGTCTATGACTTGTAGACGCACGGCTGTCTTCTTTTCCTGACGCCATGTATACGGTGTGGACCATCATGCCCCCAGACTTAGGGCGTCTGGGCTCAGTGCTTTTAGCTGTCGTTGCAGGCTGGGGGATCTTCTCTGGCTTCCTCCTTTTATGAGCGGTGGGCGTCCAGACAGCCTTTCGTGGTTTAGCCTGGTGACTGGCTTCCGATTGGATTTTCAGCTTCTTGTGCTGGCAGGAGAAGTTTGGATCGATCATCGAGTCTCGGGCCTGCCGCCAAACCATATAGATTTTGGAAGACAGCCGTTGAGGGGATCGGGGCTGTTCTGACTTCATTTCCACAACCTTTTTTAGTGGGGGAGGAGACCTCTTTAGCACCGCAGTAGGAGAATTCCTTCGCACCTTATTTAGCATCTCGAAGCTGTTCCCAATTGGAACAGCAGCATTAACTTCTGCCATCGGGGCTGATGGAGTTAGCCCAGAGGGGGAGTTGCCCCCAGCCTTCCTTACTCGGCGCCAATGGTGACGTCGAGCGTGTCGAGCGGACGGCGTTGGTTCAGCGGTGAGAATGGCTTTGTCTTGCCCCCTGTGTAGGTGGGGGGTCGCTGCTGGTGTTAGCCTGTCAAAGACCGATGTCCTTTGGGTAGCAGGAGCGGGAGCTGGGGCCGTCAATCTTGTAAGGACCGACTTTTTGGCCGGGGAAGCCGCCTTGGCGATTTCGGGAGCAGGACCGGTCACTTTCTTAGAAGCAGCCTTCTCTGGGGTTGTAGGCTCCATGATGGGTCCACAGGATTTCTGGCCCAATCTAGAGAAGACCGAGGCGCTGATGTTGGGCGACCCGTTGAGAGGAGCCGCGGCAGGGGTAATACGATCAAAGACCGACTTCTTAGGAGCTTCCTTTGTCAGCACCGGCGCCGTGAAGCTTGTCGGTGGAAGCATAGTCCCAAAGAACAATCCGGTAGTGGCCTGAGTCACCTGGTCCACCGGTATTGTGAATAACGAAGCAGCTTGGGGTCCGTAGGCTATACCTCCTGGCGAGGCAGAGCGTTGGTTGCAATTGCAGTCCGAGCAGTTGGAGCATTTCGCAGAAGTAGAAGCCATCGATTCTTTGCTTTCTGCAATAAGCAAGACGCCAATTCTTAGTATCTTGAAACCCAAGGGCAACCATTAGCGAACCGCGATTCGTTCGCGAATCACGACACACGAAGTGTGGAGTGGAAAGAGGAAAAGGTCCCACCGGGCGTGCCAGAATCTGTTCCCCTCCGAATGGCGGCCGAGACGTGGGCATCTCGCCTGAGATTCGGGGCAGATGCTAATTGGTGCTATCCGTCCACCTCTCCGAAGATGCCAAGTTGATTTATGGCACCATGTATCGAAGGATTGAACGGATGCATCCGATGTAGCAGACTTCGTCAGATTCCCCCTCGCTTGAGGGGTTTTTTGATTGTGGGGACGCTCTTCCCTGCAGGCGCAAGCCCCTGCAGTTAATTACGCTACCGCGTCGCGGTAACAACTTTCTCCTTCTCCAGATGGTCACTTCGTGTCGTGTGTGTTTATTTTATGTTTTGTTGCCCGTGGATTGTTTACGGAGACCGAGTTATGTCGTCGCCCGTAGGGCGTGGACTAGTCCAAATCCGTATTATCTTAGATTTGGGTTTGGGGGTTTGGTTTGAGGATACGTTAGCCATATTTGAGGCCAAGATCAACTCAAACGTTTGTTAAGGATACGTTAGTCTAACCTGAGACTAAGATCAACTTAATGGGATCGTTTAGATCCGACAAAAGAGCATTTGGGCTCCATTGTTCCAGTTTAGGGACATAGTGGTCCATTTAATGTATGGCCGTCGGGACCCGTCACTTCTCTGACGACGTTGAAGGATTACAACGACAGATGTCAGAGGAGTTCAGAGATGTACCCTTGAACCAGAGTTAATTGGGGGGATCTATAGTCCAGTTTGGGACTAAAGTCTGTTTGAAAGGTTTTAAGGATACGTTAGCCATATTTAAGGCTAAGATCAACTTAAACGGGATCGTTTAGATCCGACAAAAGAGCGTTTGGGCTCTATTGTTCCAGTTTAGGGACATAGTGGTCCATCGCTAGTTTAAGGACATTGCGGTCCAAGGGTAGTTTAAGGACATTGCGGTCCAATGTTAGTTTTAAGACATCTCGGTCAAGGTTAAGGACGTCGTAGTCCATGGGTTTAAGGACCCCACAGTCCATTGTTAGTTTTAAGACATCTCGGTCAAGGTTAGGGACGTCGTATTCCATGGGTTTAAGGATCCCACAGTCCATTGTTAGTTTTAAGACATCTCGGTCAAGGTTAAGGACGTCGTAGTCCATGGGTTTAAGGACCCCACAGTCCATTGTTAGTTTTAAGACATCTCGGTCAAGGTTAAGGACGTCGTAGTCCATGGGTTTAAGGACCCCACAGTCCATTGTTAGTTTTAAGACATCTCGGTCAAGGTTAAGGACGTCGTAGTCCATGGGTTTAAGGACCCCACAGTCCATTGTTAGTTTTAAGACATCTCGGTCAAGGTTAAGGACGTCGTAGTCCATGGGTTTAAGGGCCCCACAGTCCATTGTTAGTTTTAAGACATCTCGGTCAAGGTTAAGGACGTCGTAGTCCACGGGTTTAAGGACCCCACAGTCCATTGTTAGTTTTAAGACATCTCGGTCAAGGTTAAGGACGTCGTAGTCCATGGGTTTAAGGACCCCACAGTCCATTGTTAGTTTTAAGACATCTCGGTCAAGGTTAAGGACGTCGTAGTCCATGGGTTTAAGGACCCCACAGTCCGTATCAATGTGTGGTTATCGGGACCCGTCACCTCTTTGAAGACGTTGAGGGATTACAACGCCAAGTATCAAAGGAGTGAAGAGATGTACCCTGGAACCGGAGTGGATTAAATAGTCTTTGGCCCAATTTGGGATCAAGACCAATTAATTATGTTATGAGCCCATTAGCCCAGTTAATTACGAATTGAGGACTTATGGCCAGCTTAGGCTAAGTCCAATCATATCTGGGACATCGGCCCTCCTGTTGGTCCCTTGAAGGAGAGGCTTTGCCTCTGGCCATTTAGCCAATTGGGCCAATGCCTAGTGTTAAACACTAAAGACCAATCAGTGTTGAACACTGGGAATGAAATTGATAAGTCAGTGTTTAACACTAAAAGATAGTTGGTGTCAAACACCAGCAACAAGGCCTTCAAATTAGTGTTAAACACTAAAACAGACCAGTGTTAAACACTGGCAACAGAAATCCCAAATTAGTGTTGAACACTAAGGTAATCAGTGTTGAACACAGCAAATAAAGTTCTTTGCTTAGTGTTGAACACTAAGGCCAAACAATATTTTAACACTGGATTCAGGGGTTCCAATTTAGCGTTAGACGCTGAGGCAAGATGGGTCACGTGGTAGCACGTGAGGGCGCCCTCCCTTCGTTTGTTCTGCTGAGAAGATCGCATCTTTTGGAGCATCACGTGTCATCACGTGACGGGTGTTTGAATGGAGTATGTTAAAGCCTCTGCCAAGGGTCACGTGGGTCACGTGAGGCACTGCCTCAAAGGGGCTTTCTGTAGATCTTTTGGGGGGTCACGTGGTGACACGTGACCCTGCTTTTCTGTAGTTGTTTAGAAGATCTGTTACTCCCTTTTAGGAATTAAATTCCTCGTAGGGTTGAACCCTGCCAATAATTTCAGAGGAATTAAATTCCTACTTCCTTTTGAAGAGTTGAACTCTGAATTTTCTGTAGGAATTAAATTCCTCATATATGTGAAGAACTGAATAGGGTTAAACCCTAATAAAAGCTTTAAGGAATTAAACTCCCACTCTCTGTTAAAGAATTATTCTGGGGAATAAGATTAAGGGAATTAAATTCTTGTTGTTTTAACGGAACTAAGTTCTTAACTAGAGTTAAACCCTGATTCTTTTCATTCTGAAGGAATTAAATTCCCATAACACAGGGTTAAACCCTAATTTTATTTTAAAGGAATTAAATTCCTATAGTTCTGCGAGAATTAAATTCTCGTGCTTCCATTCCCTCTCTATGCTTTGGATCTGCATGGCAGGATCTCAACCCATTGAGAATTAAATTCTCAACTCAAGGGGAGATGTGCACTTTACAGATCCTCTATCAAAGAGAGAAGAAATATGTCCTTCTGTTTTATATCAGAGTTAAACTCTGTTGAGAATTAAAAAAACCTTCCCTTTCTTACCTAGGGTTTTCTTTTGCAGAAGATCCAAATTCCTCCAAAGTATCAAGGCTCTCTCTCTTTTCTTCCCTCTGCCTATATCTTTTTCTTGTGTGTCTCTTGGCTCCTATTTATAGGAGAAGCAGCTATGCCAATTAGTTTTTGATGAATCTTTCATTGAGAGATTTGATTTGCATCCATCATTCGTTTTGGACCTTTGGATTATTAGGTGAATTTTATTCACCATTGGATTTTAAATCCAGAGATTCTCCTTTGTTATTTCGGTTAGATTTTAAGGGGAAATCTTTCCAAATTCGAGATTTTCCCATAGATAGATGATATTTAATCACCTTTAAATCTTTAATTCAATCGGTTCTTTTGGAAAGATTTGAGAGGTCTTTTTTCAGAATTTAATTCTGTTAACAAATAGGCTTTGAAGTCGGTCACGTGTGGCCACGTGACCCTTGGTCACGTGTGGGCACGTGACCCCCTTGGAACGAGCCTTGTTCTTTCTTTTTGCGCTCTGCCTTCTGGTTGCTGCTTAACCGTCACGTGCCATCACGTGACCCCTGGTCACGTGTGAGCACGTGACCCTCGCCTGGACTCTTTTTCTTGATTTAACCGGAGAACAAGTCTGCTGCTTTTGAGTATCACGTGCCAACACGTGACCCTGGTCACGTAGGAGCATGTGACCTCTTCTGAAGCCTTTTCCTTGATTTGATCAGGGAATCGGTTTGCCTTTGAAGCCGCTTTTAATTGTCACGTGTCAACACGTGACCCAGGTCACGTGGGAGCACGTGGCCCTTTCTGAAGCCCTTTTCTTTGATGTAGTCGGGAAGCTGAATTTTTCTTGCTGATGCTTTTAGATGTCACGTGCCAACACGTGACTGCTGGTCACGTGTAAGCACGTGACCCTTTTCTGAAGCCTTTTCCGTACGCTTTCCTGATTTTAAATCAGGAAACAAGGCCACCACATCTCAAGCCCAATCTGGCTTGAATGTGGTTGCCGCTTCTTAAGAACAGCCGCCTCCGCTGGATGAAGAAAACCCTCTCGATGATGATGATAGGCAGAAAGATCCCTCGGTCCACGCAGAGTCAAGCTCGGACAACGAGGAAGAGCCAACTTTCCGCCCCAGGACCGCGGAGCAAGAGCTGCTTCAAGAGCTTTGAAAATAGCTCAGGAGCAAATATAAGGAGATGGTCAAGCTGTACTCGAAAATTGACGACCTAACGAACGTTGTGATGCAGCCTACGGCTCAAATTGCTCGAGCGCCTCCCAGTCAAGCACAAGTCACTACTCATCAGCCGGGTGATGACAATCCGAAGCAGCCAATGCCTGTTCCTTTGGGTCCAAGACTGGTCGAGCTGCACGAAAGCCGTCCACATTCCGCTTCTGGGGACACCTTGGCCCCAGATTGCACTATCCTGCTAACACAAGATCGGATAATGGATTTGGTCACCAGCAAAGTTAAAACATTGGTGGCCGAAGCTAAAGCTCAGAAAGAAATTGGCAGTAGTGAGCGGCCATATCCCGCACAGTACGATCTGATCGAGTTCCCGAGCGGCTACGTCATTCCTAAATTCGGAAGATTTGACGGGACGGGAAACGCAAATCAGCACGTCGCCCACTTTAAAGCATCGTGTGGAAATACAGGGGGCAATGATGCGCTCCTTCTTCGTCAGTTTGTCAATAGCCTGACCGGTGTCGCCTTCGACTGGTACGCGAGTATACCAGACGGGTCCGTTATTACCTTTTCCCAAATGGATTCTCTGTTTTGGCAAAGGTTCATGAGTGTCAGTGATAAAATCTCCATTGCCGACCTTGTGAGGACCAAGCCGGGGAATAATGAAAGCAACACCGACTTTATCGCCCGATGGCGTAATCTCATAGTCAAGTGCGAACCGCCGCTGGAGCAGGACCAGTCCGTCAGCCTTCTCATTGGGAACCTCAGCAATTGGATGGTCCCATTCTTGTGTACAGCAGGCCTCAATACGTTTCAAGAGCTAACCAAGAAAGTACAAATGCTAGAACGCTCGAAGTAAGAGTCTACCCCGGACTCTCAGAGAGACAAGACTTGGAAAAGCAAGCGGGACGACAACCGTAGAAGCGGGAGTTCCAGCAGTACCAATGTCTTCAATGCGTCCGACAATGAAGAAAAGCGAAGGGCGGGCGAATCTAAAACCAACCGGTCTCGAAAGCCAGTGCTAGGAGGAGAAGGGCCTTCCCTAGAGGAAAAAAAGAACAAGGTTTACTCTTTCAGGAGGGACAAGGTCCGCAAGATATTTAAAGATGCCTTGAACAACGGTCTACAATTGCCGGAGTAAAAAAGACCTCAAGAAGCAAAAATGACGGACAATCCTCTGTATTGCCCATACCAACGAGTAGTGAGCCATGCGATCGAGGATTGCTATATCTTCAAAGACTGGGTCGAGAAGGAGTACAAGGCTGGAGAGATCGAGCTGTCCAAAAGTATGTTGGTGAACAATCAAGTTGCAGCCATCAACTTTATACAGACAGAAGCTGAAGCCTTCTGGGAGCAGACAGCCGAACCCGCTACCCTGAGAAATGAGACTGGCTCACCGCAGCCTCCTTGGACTAAGCACATATCTAATAATAAGAAGAAGATGCTAAAGCTGCTTCAGAAAGAGCCCAGGATGGAATGGGAAGGACAGAAGAAACCCACCATTCCAGCTGCCAATTCGGCCCAATCAGGCTCAAAATCCAAAAAGCTCAAGAAGAACAAAAGTGCAGCTCGTCGCGAAAAGGAGTCTGCAGGGAGATCGTTCATTCAAAAATATATTGATTCCCTCGAGGACTATGAACAGAATGAAAGAACTCTAATTCAATTGAAAGAGTTCTTCCCTGTAGGAGAAGCTGAGATTTTGGAGGAGCTAGAAGGAGGCACCGATGAAGAGGTCCCTATAGTGACCTGCTACGCCATCCATCTTGGCAGCGACTCCGAGGAGGAGCTCTGTTTTCTCGAAGAGGACGAGGAGCTCGCCATAATGGCCAACCAGATCCAGCTCAAAAGCGGCAGGGCTCTACCGCCAAATCAGGGAAACACCCCAAAAGAAAGGAAAAACAGGTGGCTAATGAGCAAGATGGCAGAGAACCGGCTGATAAAAACTCAAGTCCTTCCTCGGTGGACTATAATGTCTTGGCTCATCTCCGGAAGCTTCCGTCTCTCCTAAGCATCTACGGTGCCTTATTCCTATCTAAGGAGCTTAGAGATGTTCTCATTCACGCTCTACAAAATCCCGAGCGGTATCAGGCTCGATTTGCGGAAATTAATATGAAAGAAGTCCAGTATGCTTTGCATGCTGCCGCAGTCACGTTTAAGGACGAAGACTTGCTACTGGGAACAGCTGAGCATAATCGGCCGCTCTACATGACCGGGTACAGCGATGGAGTTCGGATTAATCTCATATTGATCGATCCGGGGTCCTCAGTAAACATCATGAATTTGCGGACTCTGAAGAGTTTGTCAATGGACGTCCGACACCTGTCAAGCGAAAGGATTGTCATTCAAGGCTTCAATCAAAACTGCCAGCAAGTTCTGGGGTCTATAGCTTTTCCAATCAAATTGGGGGATCTGCAAACTGAAGCTAAGATATACGTGATCGACGCTGACACGTCTTATAAAATTCTCTTGGGATAGCCGTGGCTCCACGATTACGGCATCATTCCGTCAACTCTCCATCAATGCATGAAGTATACTAAAGATGGCGAAGAAAGACGCATTGACGGAGACATCTAGTCGTTCGGTGTACATGAAGTCCGATATGAGGATTCTCGGTACTTTATGAAGACCCAAAGTATTGAGCCACAGCTGACCGAAGACAGAACGGTCCCGAAACTCAAAGGAAAATCTGAGCCGGCTGTCACTTTCAAAAGCAAAAACCCCCAAGTGCGTCCGCGTTTCGGCAATGACACTGATGAGTCCGATGCTGGAAGTCCGTCCTTCCGTAAAACTCGCCCTCGTTTCGTTAGCGATACGGACGAATCCGATACTGAAATCCTATCTAGCAGCAAAGTCCGCCCTCATCTTGGCAGCGACACTGAAGAGTCGGAAGAAGAGGACCTGCCGTGCAACAGCTGTGCAGATTGGACCCCCATGCAGCAAGCGAAACTACGAGAGAACTTCAAAATTGCAGAATGGTCCCTGGCCATCACAAGGGTGCCGGAACGGATGTGCAAATAGCTCGACGCATTGTCAGTCTCTACCGTGGACCAGCTGAAAACTTTCTACGTTCCCGGGAGGAAAAATGGATAGAAGGGCATCCTGTTTTATGGGTCAAACCCCGTTGTGCACCCGGACGATCTTTCTGCGCGTGCCTTCCCTATAAGAGAGGCATAAGAGCTATCCTCAATCCCAGATACTATGCGCCCGAGATGTGGGAATACTTCAAAAGGTGCGGATGCCGATTATATCAATCGGAGTCCGAAGCAAAGTTTTATGAAGGGCTATGGCATCCGCCTCAGGTCCGAGCACTCATCGGTGGACGAATCCCAGATAGACGGGGCATAGGTTTCATCCAGCCTGATTCTAAGGCATGCTACATGATCCATATTGGGAAGCCAGCGAAGAGTCAAATGATGAAGACGAGCTAGCCGAGCCAGAAGAAGCTCCCCAAGAGCTCGAAGATGGCCGACAAGCAACCTTCGATGAGCTAACTGAGATCGATTTAGGAACGCCTAACAATCCAAGGCCGACCTACATCAGCTCACTCTTGTCAGAAGAAATTAAAGAACAGATAATTGCCCTGCTGTATGAGTTCGTCGACTGCTTCGCGTGGACATACAAAGAAATGCCTGGCCTTTCCCCTGAAGTGGCCGTGCATAAACTGTCTATATCTCCTGATGCTAAGCCAGTCAAACAAGCTCCTCGAAGAATGAGAAGGGAACTAGAAGAAAAGGTCATCGAGGAAACCAAGAAGCTCATCGATGCCGGTTTTATCAGGGAAGAGAAATATGCGGACTGGATCGCATGCATAGTCTCAGTGAAGAAGAAAAATGGGCAGATCCGAGTTTGTGTCGATTTCAGGGACCTCAACAAGGCATGTCCTAAAGACGACTTCCCGCTACCGGTCATGGAAATGATGGTCGATGACACCTCAAATTACGAGCTGTTCACCTTTATGGATGGCTCGTTTGGATATAATCAGGTCAAGATGTCGCCTGAGGATGAAAAGCACACAACATTTTGAACCCCGATCGGAATATACTGCTACAAAATGATGCCGTTCGGACTGAAGAACGCAGGTGCTACATATCAAAGGGAAATGACCAATATCATTGATGACCTAATTCATAAGGTCGTCGAATGTTATGTTGATGATCTGGTCGTCAAGACTAAAGCCAAGGCCTACCACATCCAAGATCTTAGGACCGTTCTCACCAGACTGAGGGAGTACGATCTGAAAATGAATCCTCTGAAGTGCGCTTTTGGCGTGTCATCGGGAAAATTCCTGGGCTTTATAGTTCGACATCGAGATATCGAAGTTGACCCATCCAAGATAAAGGCCATCATAGAAATGCCCCCTCCGAAGAGTCTGACGCAGCTAAGATCTTTTCAAGGCAAGCTTGCTTATATACGGAGGTTTATCTCAAATTTATCGGGGAGATGTAAGCCCTTCTCAAAGCTCATGAAGAAAGGAGCTCCTTTTGTCTGGGATTCCGAATGTCAAGAAGAGTTCGAATGCATCAAACAGTACTTGTTGCACCCTCCAGTGCTGGCCGCTCCCATTCCAAATAAACCGCTGATTCTCTACAATGCCGTGCTGGATGAGTCACTCGGTGCGGTTCTTGCTCCGAACAACGAGGAGGGAAAAGAGAATGCCCTCTACTACCTCAGTTGAACTTTAGTCGGGGCGGAACACAACTATTCCCCAATCGAAAAACAATGCCTGGCTCTGATGTTCGCTGTGAAGAAGCTGAGACACTATCTGCTCGCTCATCGGGTCATGTTGATCTCTAAAGTCGACCCGCTCAAACACTTAATGACCAAGGCAAGCCTAGCCGGCAGGATGGCAAGATGGGCTGTCATGCTACCTTAGTTTGATATAGTTTATACTCCTCAGAAAGCGGTAAAAGGGAAAGCCCTTGCCGATTTTCTCGCTGCTCATCCTATACCAGAAGGGTCGCCGCTAAATTGTGAATTACCCGATGAACAAATATTGCACCTTGAAGATAGCGAGCTATATTGGGAGCTCTACTTCGATGGAGCCTCATCAATAAGGCCTCCAGTAAATCAAGTGTCCCGGAGATAAAAGCAGGGATAGGGTTGGTGTTCATCATGCCATCAATGGGAACCCTACGGCGTTCTTTTGCTCTCACCGAGCCTCGCACAAATAATGAGGCCGAGTATGAAGCTCTGATAGCTGGTTTGGAACTCGCCATAGAAATGGAAATCCTTCGGTTATGGGTTTACGGTGACTCCCAGCTTGTCGTCAACCAAGTAAGCGGCGACTATAAGATATACAAACCCGAGTTAGCTCGGTACAGAGGCCGAGTGGTGGAACTCATGAAAGGTTCACTCACATTGAACTAATGAGAGTCCCTAGAGCGTTGAATGGAAAGGCTGACGTACCCGCTCGCTTAGCCAAGGAGCTGACTGATCCTGACATGGACGAAATTCTGATCATAGTCAAGAGCCAGCAAATTCTACCCCCAGTCTCTCTATGAGAAGTCGAAAGCGCGGAACAGAAGAGCAGTCCTGCCGAAGAAGCTTCGATCATCCAAGACGAGCCCGATTGGAGAGAACCCTTCATAGAGTACCTCCGATACGACAAGCTGCCCGAAGGAAAATCTGCAAGGATTCAACTGAAGAAGAGAGCTCTCCGATACGTGTTTGTAAATGACACGCTATACCGCAGGTCATATGACCAACTCTGGCTCAGGTGTCTGTCATTGGCCGAAGCCCAAAAGGTCATGAAAGAAGTTCACTCGGGCGTTTGCGGTGCCCACCAATCTGGCCCCAAGATGCGACTTCAAATTAAACGTCTTGGATATTACTGGCCCACCATGATAAGGGATTGCGAAGAGCATGCAAAGAAATTCCATCTCTGCCAAATTCATGGTGATTTCATTCACAAGCATCCCAATCCGTTGTATCCTACGGTGGCATCGTGGCTTTTCGAAGTTTGGGGCACCGGCATTGTTGGCCCAATTGATCCTCCGTCATCCAAAGGCCACCGGTTCATATTAGCCGCAACTGACTATTTCTCCAGATGGGCTGAAGCTGTCCCGCTAAAAGAAGTCAAGACAGAAAATATTCTGACGTTCTTCCAGCAAAATGTTCTATACCGCTTCGGTACACCAAGAAGAATCATTTCTGACAACGGGCCTTCTTTCAAGAGCTTCAAAGTCTGATGGTTCGCTACTCAGCACAAGATAGACTGGAGATATTCCTCCATCTACAATCCAAGGGCCAAAGGGCTAGCCGAAGCCTTTAATAAAACTCTATGCAAGCTCCTGAGGAAAAATGCTTCAGCCAACAAGAGAGGCTGGAATCTCAAACTTCACGAGGCGTTGTGGGCATATCGTACCATGCACCGTACTCCAACTCAGTCCACTCCATACTCATTGCTCTTCGGAGTGGAGGCGGTCCTCCCTCTCGAAGTCGAAGTTCCAAGCTTAAGAATGGTCGTTCAGTACGAGTTGACCAAGGAGGAAAACGTACTCCTTCGGCTTGAAGAGCTCGACGCCCTTGAAGAAAAGAGGCTTGCGGTACAGCAAAATCTGGAGCTGTACCGAGCCCAAATGTCACGGGCCTATGAAAAGATGACTCGTCTTTGCGATTTCAAGAAAGGTGAATTGGTATTGGTCTTCAAAAGACCGATCATCCCTAATCGACATGCCAAGAGAAAATTCGAGCCAAACTGGGAAGGACCATACATCATCGAGAAAGTGTTCGACGGAGGATCCTACCAACTAATAAGTGCCGAGGAAGAAAGGCCCATGCTACCTATCAATAGCCGATATCTCAAGAAATACTACGTGTGAATTCTCCAAGTCGCAGGCGAATTGAGCACACCAGCCCTACGGTCTGGATCATACATCCTGTAAAACCGTATACAATCTACGGGCGTAAACGACACCTATCTCCCCCAAATCCTGCCGGGGAGACTACTTTAAAAGTCCCACCAGAAAAAAAAACGGTATGTCCACAAGCAAAACGGGCACGGATGAAAAACCCGAAAGGGCTCCGTGAGTAAAAATAGCAGGACTACCGGCGAGTTTGTGAAAACCCGAAAGGGCACAAACTCGTAAAAAAAGATGAAATACACTCGCAAAGTCCTCTCGACCTTGTGAGGAGAAAATCCCTGCGTGAGATCCTTACGACTCACAAAGGAGCAACACACTTAGGAATCCTCACGATTCCTAAGGAGAACATACACCTGCGAGATCCTCTCGACTCGTAGGGAGAAAATGCTTTTATGAGACCCTTACGGCTCATAAAATTGAAAAGCCTTAGCTGATAGGGATCCAAACCTGTCTCCTTAGCCATCGCTCCCCAACGGGCAACGGCAAATGATGAGTCACTCCTGGCATTTCTCTTCAGTGTTAGCGGTGCTGATGCCGACCAAAACCCAAATCCCAAATCCTCCCGAGGCAAATGATGAGTTGCTCCTGGCATTGTTCCAGTGCAGCAATGCTGATGCCGACTATTCATATCAGAAAACTGCATTCTAATACCGCTCATTCATTATCTATTTGTTGTATTTATCGGTACTATTATCCAGTGTCTGCTCAGTAATACAGATTACAGGTATTCATGACAAAATACTGGAAATACATTCAAAAGCACGGATATATCATTTGAGAGCCGATAGTGCAACCAGAACCGCAAACCGACCAATACTTCATGAGTTTCTTTTACAACAAGTTTGTGTACACACTTTTTTTTTATCTAAATGGTCCAACACAACAAGTGTGTACACAAGACTTTTAGGCACATGTGGATATGATATAATGTGCATTCAAGGCAAAATATTATGTACATTCAAGGCTAAATATTATGTGTTGATTTTTCCTTCCAAAACTGAAATAAAATCAAATGGACAAATCAACAAGACCATAATGGGGGCGGCCATGGATTTAGGCACATGTGGGAATGGAGTAATGAGCATTTAATGGTAAAGAATATGTGTTGAAATGAAGATTCAAAATTCCCTCCAAAATCTGGCTGCAGACCAAGCCAAATCAGAGAAAATAAACTGCGCCAAAGTGATGTAAGGGGACAAACAAACCATCACACGAAGTACGAGACTGTTCCCACAAATTGTGGCTGGCCACATCACCTCTTGGACCGGCCTGGCCGGCCCCACCACCTCCAGTAGGCCCCAGTTCTTCACACACCCCTCCTTGCTGCCACGTAGCCCTAATTTATTGTTTATTTTCTTTTCTTTTTCTGCCTATATATAGCAAGCAGTGGGCAGGTCATTCTTTAGTCTTGGATAGTCATTCTTTAGTCTTGAATTGTCATTCTTTAGTCCAAGTTTTCTTTTCTCTTTTCTTGTAAATAGCTTAGTCCCCTTGAGTTCTTAACCTTC
Organism: Agapanthus africanus; assembly: GCA_030015575.1. Lineage (NCBI taxonomy): Eukaryota > Viridiplantae > Streptophyta > Magnoliopsida > Asparagales > Amaryllidaceae > Agapanthus > Agapanthus africanus. The sequence goes on along the minus strand of JASDDO010000019.1, from coordinate 911,134,477 downwards.
TCTTGATCTTTCAACCTCTTCATTGAGCTTGAAGGTTTAAGGGTTGGTTATTGATCTCAAGGGTTGTATCATTCTTGAAAATTATTAAAGCTCTTTTTGTGTCTTCATTCACCATGAGTTTTTTGCCTCTTCTTGATCTTGCAACCTCTTCATTGAGCTTGCAAGTTTAAGATTTGGTTATTGAACGCATGTCTTGTTTTGGGTTCTATGGTTCTTAGTCTTTCTTACTTGCTCTTTTACTTACTTGCATTTTCATTCTTGTCTTTTATTACTTGCAATTTATTACCATGTCATTTAATTACTTGCTTGTAGTCTTTTTTTTTTCTTTGTATCTTTTCTCTCTTTGTTGTTTTGTGAATGGTAGTGTTAATATTGTTGTTAGGAAAAGAGAATGATATTGTAAGTTAACGTTCCGTTTTTCATTTCCATTTCCCGTCTTTTCCATTTGAAACTCCACCCAAACCTTACGCAAGCGCTCCATTAGGCACCCTACCCTACCAAGGTAAAAGTGATTCCTAACCGTGATCGGTTTCATTCGGTATGGCCGGAGGCGAAAGCAAGAGACAAGAACGGACGGACAAGGGTCAATAAGCCGGATTCCACGAATACCGTTCTTAATTCCCCTAATCCACGTTGTTGCTGATTGTTCTAGCTTCATTGGTTAAGTTCGGCTCAAAGTACTTGAATACGAAATCCATTAACTTACACTATTTTATTGTTTCCTAACAAGCCTTATACTTGAATATAACAGATAGGTTAGATAACGAACAAATCCGCCACGCGCGTTAACTCATAAGAACAAGAACATAAAAATGTTGCGTCTCCCTGTGGATCGACCCGTGCTCATCGCGGCTAGCTGCAAAGCGACACCGTCCTGATCGCGATTAAACTTTAGAACTTTTAAATACCCGACACGCTTTTGGCGTGCAATCAAATGGCGCCGTTGCCGGGGAAACGGTAACGTTTTTGTTTTTGTTATTTCGGGTTTATCTTGTTAATATCTATCTAACCCTATTTTTCAAAACAACATAAAAATTTCAAAAAAAAAACCAAAACCAAAAAAAAAAACTAACACATCTAACCTTTTTGTTCTCTGGATTTTGACCTGCTTGCACTCTGTAACTAAACAGAAAAGATAAACAATGCCAGTATGACATTAGTGGAACACTGAGACTACTGTTGAAATTTGGAGCCCTACCTCATCAAGTTGGCCGGCGACATCATCCCCAAATTCGGCGACGCCGGCCCTTTCACCACCTTTTGTCTCCAATTTTTCCTCTGGGCTCAAGTGTTCTGGTTTTGTCCTATTTGTATTGTTTTTTTTAATAATTTTTAGTGTGCAGATATTTGGGCATTCGTATTGTTTTTCCGCACTAATATCCATTTTTTCCGACATTTATAGATTTTTGCAGATTTGCGAACTGCGATCATGGGGATCAAAGTCAACATTCAACGTTAAGGTGATTGCGAAGTACAGTGCCAAAGATCCGAGTAGTTTGACCCGCGCAAGCGAACTTTTCAAGCTAGTTGGATTTGATTCAACGGGGGTTTCTTAACCCACAACTTAACGGTACGTACTTTACTAACACCTTCTTCTCAAATCCGACGCTTCCAATATAATATCTTTGCAGGATTCTTTGCAAGTTCGCTAGCAAAGGCCAAAAATTGACTAACCCGTATTTGTTGCAGTGCCGAGCTTAAACTAAAAAACGATTGTTTGATTCTTTGAATAAATTTTTTTCATTGAATTGCGCATTGCATACATTAATACGGATTTAAGGGCAAGCGAACCCCACAACATACGGTAAAGGATTTCATCACCTTTTCCATGGCCCACAAATCACGAACTTGAACATAACGCATGATTGAAAGAATTTAAAGTTAACCGCAATCAAGACGGTGTCGCTATGCAGCTAGCCGGTTGAGCACGGGTCGATCCACAGGGAGATGGTTGTATTTTACCTTCTTGTGGATCGACCCGTGTCGCTATACATAAAAATGTTTGCTACATCTTTTTCTTAACAACTTTATACTTGCAAATAATACACATAGGTTAGATTGAACAATCATACACAAATTCTTTATTGACTCGTCTGTTCAGAGCCGAGAATCTGTATTCTGCAAATATGTAGCAAACACTGATCAAAAGCACCTACCTATAAACACACGAGCGTAAGAATGGGTGGTATAAAATGCAATATTCTGGTATGAACAAATACCCCCAAACTTAACTTTTGCTCATCCCGAGCAAAATCAATTATTCACAAAAATAAAATCCTAACCGCACTTTCGCAGGGAACGCGATTGCACTGAGCACGTGCAACAAGCCGTTAAACCTCTAGGTGTCCCTAGTAGGAGGAGTGTTGTCTCCTGAGGGTTTTCAGCGGATTACACCCACAAAATCCCGTCAAGCCAGTGTCATAAGTTAACATAGATTCTACTCCTACAGTTCAGTATTTACGTTAGAAATTCTATCATCCTAAGTTAGAAATATCCAACCCTTATTTTTCACACCTCCTATCTATTTAACCTTAGGTCCTATACGTTCCAAAAAAGTTTAGAAAGATGTTGGTTCTCCTGAGTTTTCCTTCTAAAGTGCGGCCTCAAATCAGGGATTTTTATCAACTTTATAGAAAACACAAGTCTTATTCTTTATTTCTATCTTTTATTCAAACATCGATTGTATACCCCTACGTGTGTGTATATTTGCACCCCTACACTCAAGAATTCAATTCAAGCTATAATACCCTTGCCCTAATACCTAATACTACTTCTTTTCATTAAGGATGGACGGATTTGCTCACACACCTTTCATGCGACTATTAATGCTTCTTGAGGCACTAACGACCGATTACTGAATGTGTGAACTTTAAAGCGTAAATAGCAGTTTCCAGGTCTTGACTTTATTCTATTTTTCTTTTTCTTTTTCTTTTTCAAGACCGGATATATTTTTCAATATGCTCTTTTGGTGTTTAGCTTTAAATACCGTTTTTTCTTTCATACTAGGCTTTCAGGCAAGAGTATTTCTAGGTATCCTCTACTATCCCAAGTTTCAAGGTGCGTGTAAGTGCAGTTTGTAGGGTATATACTTTCTAAATTTAAACTCAAGAAAAGAAACAATTTTTCAGACTTATCCTCCAGTAAAGCTTCAATACTTTCCCTTCATCTTGACTTAACTAAAGAACTGAACTCAAGATTACCTATTTCTCAAAAAAAACTGTAAGGACGTATACTTACCAAGTTTAAACAGAATGAGGGTTATTTTTAGGGTTTTCAATTCCTAAGCCTAGAATTTAGTTATTTCTATCATATCAACTAAACTTTCGGAATAAAGATCTAAGTTACCCTATTAGCTAACTTGACGACAAAGTTTTTATATTTTTTGAATTTTTTTTCGATTTTTATGGGTTTTTAAATAATGTATGCAAATGCAAAATATACAAATGAATGCGAAGGAACAAAGCTTACCGAGCACACCCCCAAACTTAAACTTGACAGTGCCCTCACTGTCAGGCTACACCAAGAGGGTCAAAATTGTCGGCGCTCCCTAAAAAAAATATATACAAAACAAAAAGGAAAACAAAAATATATACAAAAAAAATGTCCCCCCAAACTTAAGTAAAACAGTGTTTCCACTGTTAAGCGTTGAAATTCAGGATTAGGGGGGAAAGAGAACAGTATCAAGCTATACAAGGCCTTACACAGGCCAAAAGTTAACACCAACCATTCAAAGATCTTATCGTGATAAAGCAGTGGTTGGTGAAAGAAGGCGTAGAGAAAAGAGATGGAGAATACGCGAGACCATATGCGGAGAGAAGCGGGATATGGTCTCGGTATATGAGAGGAAGAAGAATGGCGGAAGGGAAAAAGAAGTGGAATACGAACTTGAGGGTGCAAATTGAGTAAATAGATTAGCACAATCTGTGATGACCGATGTGTGAAAAGCGATTGTGCTAATATATTTATCCGTCGAGAAATGGGGTCGAATCCCTCAAGATTCGTAAGAAACCATGGGTACGCCGAACTTGGTAAACCAGACATCTGAAATGAAAGTGAGACGGGTTCTTGCAAGGTCGGAACGATGGAAAGGATGGAAGAAAGTGATCGAGGAAGGGTAGCTGTTAAGGGTTCGGGAGGGTGTACACAGTCAATGAAAGGGACAGGATGAATTGGAAAATCCGACTCATCATCTAGAACTGTTTCATCCTCAAAAATATCCTCAAAATTCTCCTCAAAGTTAAGCACATCCATGCATATTTCATCAATATCCAGACGCATATGGGGTTCGGGAAAAACATTTAATGACTCGGGATGATGATTTGAAGAGACAAACTCAGCCAAATCTATGGGTTCATCATCCAAAATATTCCCAGCGTCAATATCCTTAATCAAGTGAAAATCAAAATTCTCTGACACCTCAACCAAAGCATGGATATTAATCAATTCAGGTTCTAAGATGGAGGTGTAGAGGTCAAAAGGATTGGGTGTGGTTTCACTTGGCAAGGTCCCTTCACAATCGGGCAAATCAAACACTACAAAGTCGCACAACTCATTAAACATTCTATCTTCAACTGATAATTCATTTGGGACACTTGATAGACTTTCAACACAGGAGTTATGGGATTCAATTTGAGACGGGTAGGTTTGATTTGGAAGGGGGTATATCTCACTCTCTCCACTCAAATTCACAGCCTGTCCTGCCGCCTCATCATACATTGAAAAAGTTGGAGCTAGTTGGAAACTAGCTATCGGGTCAGTAGGTTGTATGAGAGTGGCCATGGACGCATTCAAATCCATCATCTGCTGTGAAGCTACCCGAAATTCTTCCAAAGTTCGCTCAAGACTAGACATAGGTTGTGAAGGGGTTTCAGTAAAAGATTCAAAGTTGTTTGGATACTGAAAACTCCCAAGAGGCTGTGTAGAAGCAATGTCTAGGGAAGGTGTAAAAGTTGGGTAGGACTGGTAGGAATTGAATGGATGGACAGGAGTGGGATCAACATTGGGATAAGAAGGTGAATGGATTTGTTGATCCCAAGAATTTGTAGTGGTGAAAGGAGTGAAAGATCGGCTACGAGATTGTTCAATACGTTCAGCAATAGACATAGGTCTCGGGGTTACAACTGGATTTTCAAAAGGGGTATCAACGCAAGAAGGTGTGAATGTTTGAAACGGTTGATACGAAGTGGATTGCGGGGTCCAGTTGTTCGTCCTAGACGCGTCTATCCGATCTTTTAAAGAAATTTTTGGCATGGATGGATCGTTCGAAGTTCGACCAAAACAAGAACCGTAGGAAGTAATGTCTGGTTGTGGGTACCAAAGTTCGGCAAGAGTTTTGCGAGGTGGAGTACCCATGATATGAAGAGAGAGAGAAAAAGGTAGAGAAAAGGAGGGAAAAAAATGTGATATTTTTTTTTAAATTTTTTTTAAAATATTAACAAAAGAATGAAGTATAAACAAAAAATAATATGGACAAAAAACAATCACGACACAAAAATACCACACACCTAATCGTTCTAGGGTTCACCTAGGTCAACTAGACCTGCTCCAGAACTTAATTGTCGAAGTAAAACCGTGTCGAGAAACAGGCTCAAGATACACTGATCACGAGGCCAGGTAAGTGCAGAGATAAGGGGAGGTTGTCCAACGCTTTCGCGAAGTTCCTTAATTAAATAACCCTTTCTCTTTTGGCGGTTTCGCCGTTAACACTTTCCTAGACTCCCCGTAAACAATATACCGTTAAGCGAGGTCCTAAACACAATTAACTTCTCCTAGTGAGCGCGAAGTCCTTAAGGCTTAAAGTCTAGTTTCTTTTAAATTTGTGCGGGTAAACGTTATGCGCAAGTTCGTGATTTGTGGGCCACGGAAAAGGTGATGAAATCAATTACCGTATATTGTGGGGTTCGCTTGCCCTTAAGTCCGTATTAATGTATGCAATGCGCAATTCAAAAATTCTATAAAGAATCAAACAATCGTTTTTTTAGTTTAAGCACGGCACTGCAACAAATACGGGTTAGTCAATTTTTTAGCGTTTGCTAGTGAACTTGCAAAGAATCCTGCAAAGAATAGTATATTGGATGCGTCGGATTTGAGAAGAAGGTGTTAGTAAAATATGTACCGTTAAGTTTTGGGTTAGGAAACCCCCGTTGAATCAAATCCGGTAAGCTTGAAAGATTCTCTTGCGCGGGTCAAACTACCCGGATCTTTAGCACTGTACTTCGTAATCACCTTTGCCTTGAATGCACACTTTGCTCCCCACAATCGCAGTTTGCAAATACGCAAAAATCTGCACACTTGCCCACAAAAATTATCAAAAATAACAAAAAGATTTTTTTTTATATTTATAAATATATACAAAAAGAATATTAACCCGAATAACAAGAAAGAAAATACGCTACCGTCTACCCGGCAACGGCGCCATTTGATTGAAAGAATTTAAAGTTAACCGCAATCAAGACGGTGTCGCTATGCAGCTAGCCGGTTAAGCACGGGTCGATCCACAGGGAGATGGTTGTATTTTACCTTCTTGTCTTAGACGAGTTAATAAAGAATTTGTGTATGATTGTTCAATCTAACCTATGTGTATTATTTGCAAGTATAAAGTTGTTAAGAAAAAGATACGAGATTGTAAGCTAAAGAAATCCGTACTCAAAACCTTTGAGCCGAGTCTTGACCAATTGAAGCTAGAGCAATCGGCAACAACGTGGATTAGGGGATTTAAGCGCGGTATTCGTGGAATCCGGCTTATTTACCCTTGTCCTTCCGTTCTTGTCTCTTGCTTTCGCCTCCGGCCAAACCGAACGCAACCGGCCGCGGTTAGGAATCACCGTTACCTTGTCAGGGTAGGGTGCCTAACGGAGCGCTTGCGTATGGTTTGGACGGAGTTCAATGGAAAATAACGGGAAAAGGAAAAGAGAAAAGAAAATCTTTAACTTATAATATCGTATTTCTTCTTAACAATAATAATTACAACATTCACAAAATGAACAAAAGAGAGCCAAAGAAAAGAACAAAGAAAAGAAAAGATTACAAGTAAGTAAGTGCATGAAATAAATTGCAAGTAATTAAAGCAAGGTAATAAAAAGCGAGTAATAAATAAGCAATAAAAAGAATTAGAAACTAGAACTCAAGACAAGCATGTGATCAATAGCCAACCCTTAAACTTGCAAGCTCAATCAAGAGGTTGCAAGATCAAGGGAAGGGTAGAGAACGCATGTGAAATGAAGCGCTAATTCCATAAGAAAATACGACCCTTGAGATCAATAACTAACCCTTAACCATTCAAGCTCAATGAAGAGGTTGAATAATCAAGAGAAAGCAAGAATCTCAAGGGGAAGAAGAAACAAAAGAGAATGATACAAAAAGCCCTCATCTTCATTGATCTCCCACTCAAAAAGCTCTCACTACAATTTTCATGGAAAAAGAATGAAGAAGAAGAAGAAAAAGACTAAATCCTAAAAAGAAAGAAGAACAAAGAATGAACCCTTTGCTTTGCTCAGTTCTGGAGTATTTATAGGCAGTGTTCTGAAACCCTAGGGCCAAATTCTGATATAATATGGAGTACCCAAAGTGCCCCCAAAAATTGACCCTCTGACGACACTACATGGCCGTGGATCCGCGGCCTAGACCCCCTATTGGCCGCGGATCCGCGGCTATATGGAGGAGTTAGCTCCTCGGGCTTTGTGGGTTGTCCTGGTTTGTGGTTATCTTCAGTGTGGTATATGACTTTTCTCAGAAACGCTTCACAATTATTCCAGAATTTTAGTAGAACAAAAAGGTGATGTGATGTGGATCTTTTGCCATGATTTCCTCGAGCTCCGCGTAGATTTCTTGGATCTTGTGTTGCCATTGAGCCTTGTGCATGACATGACAATCGATTTGCCATTTTGTCCCTTAAACTGGTATATGGCAACACACGGATAGAGAGCGGAGACCCGTGTTTTATCAGTTGTTGGAAGAAATCCAGAATTTGTCGTACTTTTCATGGATTTCACTGTTCAGAGCCGAGAATCTGTATTCTGCAAATATGTAGCAAACACTGATCAAAAGCACCTACCTATAAACACACGAGCGTAAGAATGGGTGGTATAAAATGCAATATTCTGGTATGAACAACGCTTACCCACACAAATTTTAAAAGAAACTAGACTTTAAGCCTTTAAGGACTTTGCGCTCACTAGGAGAAGTTAACTGTGTTTAAAACACCGCTTAATGGTATATTGTTTACGGGGTGTCTAGAAAAGTGTTAACGGAGAAACCGCCAAAAGAGGAAGGGTTATTTAATTAAGGACCTTCGCGAAAGCGTCGGAAAACCTCCCCTTATCTCTGCACTTACCTGGCCTCGTGATCAGTATATCTTGAGCCTTTTTCTCGACACAGTTTTACTTCGCCAATTAAGTTCTTGAGCATGTCTAGTTGACCGAGGTGAACCCTAGAATGACTAGGTGTGTGGTATTTTTGTGTCGTGATTGTTTTTGTCCAGATTCTTTTTTTTTGTATATTTCATTCTTTTTTTAATAACTAACTTTAAAATTTTTTTTAAAAGAAACCCACATTCTTTTCCCCTCCTTTTCTTTTATTCTTCTTCCTCTCTTCATATCATGGGTACCCCACATCGAAAAACCCTTACCGAACTTTGGTACTCACAACCAGACATAACTTCCTACGGTTTTTGCTTTGGTCGAATTTCGAACGACCCTTCCATGCCCAAAATTTCATTGAAAGATCGCATAGACGCGCCTTGGACAAACACTTGCACGCCGCAATCCACTTTGTATCAACCATTTCAACCTTCATCACCCTCTTATGTTGATATCCCTTTTGCAAGTCGTCCTTTGTCCATCGCTGAACATATTGAATAATCCCGTAGGCGATCCTTCACTCCTTTCACCACTACAAATTCTTTGGATCAACAATTCCATTCACCATCTTATTTGTATATTGATCCTACCCCTGTCCAGCCATTCAATTCCTACCAGTCCTACCCGACTTTTACACCTTCCCTAGACATTGCTTCTGAACCGCCATTTGGGGGTTTCCAGTATCCAAACAACTTCGAATCTTTTACAGAAACCCCATCACAACCCATGTCTAGTCTGGAACAGTCATTGGAAGATTTTAGGGTAGCGTCATGCTAACAGATGATGGATTTGAATGCGTCCATGGCCTCCCTCATACAACCTAGTGACCCGGTAGCGGGTTTCCAACTAGCTCCAATTTTTCAAATGTATGAAGAGGCGGTAGGACAGGTTGAGAATTTGAGTGGAGAGAATGAGCTGTATACCCTTCCAAATAAAACCTACCCGTTTCAACTTGAATCACACAACTCCGGTTTTGAATGTCTATCTAATGTTCCAAATGATTCACAAATTGAAGATAGAAGGGTTAATGAGTTGTGCGACGTTTTAGTATTTGATTTACCCGATTATGAAGGGTCCCTCCCAAGTGAAACCAATCCCAATTCTTTTGACCTCTACACCTCCATCTTAGATCCAAAATTGATTGAAATCCATATTTTGGATGAGGTGTCTGAGAAATTTGACTTTCACTTGATTGGGGATATTGACGCTGGAAATATTTTGGATGATGAACCCGCAATTATGGATGAGGTTTTCTCTCCAATTCATCATCCCGAGTCATTAACAGTTTTTCCCGAAATCCATATGCGTCTTGATTTTGATGAAATATGCATGGATAGGCTTAACTTTGAGGAGAATTTTGAGGATATTTTTGAGGATGAAGCAGTTCTAGATGATGAGTCGGATTTTCTAATTCATCCTGTTCGTTTCACTGACTGTGTACACCCTCCCGAACCGTTAATTTTGACCCTTCCTCAATCACTTCTCTCCATTCTTTCCATTGTTCCGACCTCGCAAGAAACCGTATCACTTTCATTTACTATGTCTGGTTTACTAAGTTCGGCGCACCCATATTTTCTCGCGAATCTTGAGGGATTTGACCAAATTTCTCGACGGGTTAGTAAATTAGCACAATCGCTTTTCACACATCGGTCATTACAAATTTCGTTAATTTATTCACTCCATTTTCACCTTCAAGTTCGTACACCATTTCTTTTTCCCTCCCGCCATTCTTCCTCTCATATACCGAGACCGTATCCCGCTTCTATCTCCATACGGTCTCGCGTATTCTCCATTTCTTTTCTCTTCATCTTCTTTCACCAACCCACATATTATCATGATAGAACTTTTCAATAGTTGGTGCTCACTTTTGTCCTGTGTATGGCCTTGTATAGATTGATACTGTTCTCATCCCCCCTAACTTTGAACTTTAACGCTTAACAGTTGGAAACACTGCTTTACTTAAGTTTGGGGGGAACCTTTTTGTGTATATATTTTTAGTTTTCTTTTTGTTTTGTATATAATTTTCTTTTAAGGAGCGCCGACAATTTTGACCTTCTTGGTGTAGCCTGACAGTGAGGGCATTGTCAAGTTTAAGTTTGGGGGTGTGCTCGGTAAGCTTTCTACCTTCGCATTCATTTGTATATTCTGCATTTGCATACTTACTTAAAAACCCATAAAAATCAGAAAATTTTCTAAAAATATAAAAACTTTGTCGCCAAGTTAGCTAGTGGAGAACTTAGATTCAATATTTCGACGGTTTTGTTTAATAAGATAGGAACAACTAAATCCTATTTTTAGATTTTGAAAACCTGAAAGATAACCCTACTTTAAGTTAACTATACCTAATATATGTCTTTACATCACACTACACGTGTTGTGAGTTTTTGAAAATTAGATGACAAGTCTATTATGTCTGAAAACTTTTAAATAGATAAATTATTTTATGAGGATCAAATAGGTTAGTTCTGAAATAAGTAATATCAAGACTAGTTTATAAAGAGAGGTGGATATGAAGGGATATCATTGATGCCTTGATAAGAACTAATTCTGAAGAATAACCCATCTGAATCTTTATTGGAGTGATTACACACCTAACCCACTAAACACGTCTTTTATCCAAAAAAAATAACTGAACAACCAATTATATCTCCGTTCGCATAAAATCATCATGATTTCACGCTAAAAGTGGTCTTTTGTTTTAGGGCCTAGGTAACTTGAGTAATTAAGTCCGCTGGGGTGTCTCTACACCTAATGCCCTAAAACCAACTGGTTTGGGAGCATTGGCCCAAAGCTCGCTAAGAAGCCTAGAAAGTCCAGATTAAAACAAAGTTAAGCAAGTGTTCTCTCCGAGTTAAATTCCTAACGGTTCTTTGTGTGAGAATAATCTTGACAAAAGACAGGTTTTTATAAAAATATTTCTAGCGGAGATATGAAAGGTTTTATTCTATGATAAAGACTATTGCATGTTCACAAAGGTGTGTATGAAATGAAAACAAGAAATAGGTGGAGTGAAAAATAAGACCTAGTTTCCTGTTAAGAAAGATAGAAATTCTGAATTTGAAACCTAACTGGAAAACGAAACTTGAGAAGTACTTAACTCTTTATAAAACTTGTGTGATCCTTTTTAAGTTTTTATCTGGGCTTTATTTTGTGACATGACAACTTTAATTGATCCTTTTGAAACTTAACGACACTATTTGCACTGCACGTAAAGACATACAAAATCTTAAGTTATATGAGAAGCGAGGTGTGAAAAATAAAGGTTCGATAGTCTAAATTTAGGATAATAGAATTGCTATTTTTTAAAACAAAATCTTAGGGTTTGAATTATAGTTATTTCGCAAAACTAACTTGACGGGATTTTGTGGGTGGAATCCGCTGAAAACCCTCAGGAGACAACACTCCTCCTACTAGGGACACCTAGAGGTTTAATGACTTGTTGCACACGCTCAGTGCAATCGCGTTCCTTGCGAAAGTGAGGTTAGGATTTTCTTTTGTGAATAAATGGTTTTGCTCGGGACGAGCAAAAGATAAGTTTGGGGGTATTTGTTCATATCAGAAAACTGCATTCTAATACCGCTCATTCATTATCTATTTATTGTATTTATCGGTACTATTAACCAGTGTCTGCTCAGTAATACAGATTACAGGTATTCGTAAAAAAATACTGGAAATACATTCAAAAGCACGGATATATCATTTGAGAGCTGACACTGCAACCAGAACCGCAAACCGACCAATACTTCATGAGTTTCTTTTGCAACAAGTTTGTGTACACACTTTTTTTTTTATCTAAATGGTCCAACACAACAAGTGTGTACACAAGACTTTTAGGCACATGTGAATATGATATAATGTGCATTCAAGGCAAAATATTATGTGCATTCAAGGCTAAATATTATGTGTTGATTTTTCCTTCCAAAACTGAAATAAAATCAAATGGACAAATCAACAAGACCATAATTAGGGCAGCCATGGATTTAGGCACATGTGGGAATGAAGTAATGAGCATTTAATGGTAAAGAATATGTGTCGAAATGAAGATTCAAAATTCCCTCCAAAATCTGGGTGCAGACCAAGCCAAATCGGAGAAAATAAACCGCGCCAAAATAATGTGAGGGGACAAACAAACCATCACACGAAGCACGAGACTGTTTCCATAAATTGTGGCCGGCCACTTCACCTCTTGGACCGTCCTGGCCGGCCCCACCACCTCCAGTGGGCCCCAGTTCTTCACACACCCCTCCTTGCTGCCACGTAGCCCTAATTTTATTGTTTATTTTCTTTTCTTTTCTGCCTATATATAGCAAGCACTGGGTAGGTCATTCTTTAGTCTTGGATAGTCATTCTTTAGTCTTGGATTGCCATTCTTTAGTCCAAGTTTTCTTTTCTCTTTTCTTGTAAATAGCTTAGTCCCCTTGAGTTCTTAACCTTTTCTTGATCTTTCAACCTCTTCATTGAGCTTGAAGGTTTAAGGGTTGGTTATTGATCTCAAGGGTTCTATCATTCTTAAAGATTAATAAAGCTCTTTTTGTGTCTTCATTCACCATGAGTTCTTTTCCTCTTCTTGATCTTGAAACCTTTTCATTGAGTTTGCAAGTTTAAGATTTAGTTATTGAACCCATGTCTTGTTTTGGGTTCTATGGTTCTTAGTCTTTCTTACCTGCTCTTTTACTTACTTGCATTTTCATTCTTGTCTTTTATTACTTGCAATTTATTACCATGTCATTTAATTACTTTCTTGTAGTCTTTTCTTTTCTTTGTATCTTTTCTCTCTTTGTTGTTTTGTGAATGGTGGCATGAATATTGTTGTTAGGAAAAGAAAAAGATTTTGTAAGTTAACGTTCCGTTTTTCATTTCCTTTTCCCGTCTTTTCCATTTGAAACTCCGCCCAAACCTTACGCAAGCGCTCCGTTAGGCACCCTACCCTACCAAGGTAAAGGTGATTCTTAACCGTGACCGGTTGCATTCGGTATGGCCGGAGGCGAAAGCAAGAGACAAGAACGGACGGACAAGGGTCAATAAGCCGGATTCCACGAATACCGTGCTTAGGTTCCCTAATCCACGTTGTTGCTGATTGTTCTAGCTTCATTGGTTAAGTTCGGCTCAAAGTACTTGAATACGGAATCCATTAACTTACACTATTCTATCGTTTCCTAACAAGCCTTATACTTGAATATAACACATAGGTTAGATAATGAACAAATCCGCCACACGCGTTAACTCGTAAGAACAAGAACATAAAAACGCTCCGTCTCCCTATGGATCGACCCGTGCTCATCGCGGCTAGCTGCAAAGCGACACCGTCCTGATCACGGTTAAACATTAGAACTTTTAAATATCTGACACGCTTTTGGCGTGCGATCACCGACCAAAACCCAAATCCTAAATTCTCCTGGGGAAAATGATGATTTGCTCCTGGCATTATTCCAGTACAGCAATGCTGATGCCAAATAAGTTCCAAATTCCAAGTCCCCAAACGGCGAATGATGAGTCGCTCCTGATATCATATTCCAGTGCAGCGATGCTGACGCCAACTGATTGGTTCGAAAGAGTGTGTTTGTAGTTAACCGCAATCAATAACGGTTTCGCGTGTAGCTAGACCGAGATGAGTACGGGTCGTCCTCTGGGAAACGTGGAACCTTTTACTTTTACTTTAGATGTGTTGAAAAAGAGAGGAGGAATAAAGAATTTTATAGAAAGATTTCTAGATCTACGTTAAACAAGAATGCCAAATATAGATCTAGATTATTTTAAGATGTAATTAATATAATAAGAGGGCTTGTAGGGTTCGTTAGGATTTAGTAGTTATGGACGATTAATTAAAAGTTACCCTTTTTATCCATTAATAGATTTAGAACTAGAACGACGGTGATGCGTATAGATTAGGGTTTCTGGAGGGAAAAGGAATCCCACTCTTAACCCTTATCTCGACACGGAACTCCGTTCATATCTAGCCTTTACCAAAACAATCATTAATCTGATAGCTAATCGCGGTCGGAACTAGCAAAGAATTGCTAGCGCGCCCGATTAGGATGTTAATGATTCTTTTGATAAAGTTCCTAAACTTTATAGGACTTAAAAAGGGTTTAATTATTTTCATCGTCCATTAGCCTAACCTAATCCTACGAACCCTAACAAGCGGAGAATTACTCGCGCATGTTGGGAAAAGAAGATGAAAAGAAAGAGAGGGAAAACATAATGTAAGATGCAAAAACAATTAAATAAAAATAACTACCTTTATTAATCGACTTGAACAAACTACACTTTAATCCATAGAAAATGATTACAACTAGTTGCTTCTCAATCTTTCCTAAGGAGGTAGTCGAACAGTCGATGATCAGCCTGGATGCGTGATCGTCGGGAGCTTCGTGATCTCTTCGGCTTGATAACTTTTCCAAGAGGCTCTCGGTGCCATTTTATAGTGCAAAGCCAGAATCTTTTAGGTGGAAACTTGGTAAATTTCAGCAGAGATTAACCCCAAAAAATCTTTTTCTCTAATTACATAATATTGCGGCGGATCCGCGGCAAATGGGGGCTAAGGCCGTGGATCCGCGGCCAACGGATGAGATCTCTTGATCAAAATTCTTGTGCTTGCATCTTGTGCATCTTGTGACATGTGGCAATCCTAGGCACCTTCATAATTCAGAAATCTTCTCTCGGTTGCTTCCAGACTTGGTCTCCAAGTTTTGCTTCTTAATTTGGCAAGATTTCTTCAACAGCTTGATTTCTTTGATATATTCTGCATAACAACTTGGAAAATTCTGCACAACAACTCAAATAAGATATTAGTAGACTTTGTTCTACTAGGATTAGGTCAATAATATTTGCATACATTTTCCTACCAAATGATAATTAAAATATATTAACACATGGAAAATAATGTTTTTACACATAAACCCTCATATGTATAATATATTATAATAAAGTCCTTTTTTAATATGAAAATGGTAGGAAAAATGTAATACAAATGTGCAGTTTTATCAACTGAACAAATACCCCCAAACTTATCTTTGATCATCCCGAGCAAACTAGTTTATTTAAGAGGAGAAAAAGAAAAAGAGAAAACTAAGCACACTTTCGTAGGCAGACACGATTGCACTGAGCACGTGCAACAAGACGTTAAACCTCTAGGTGTCCCTAGTAGGAGGAGTGTTGTCTCCTGAGGGTTTTCAGCGGATTACACCGACAAAATCCAATAACAAAAGAAAGATGGTGAAATTTACATATAAAGACAAGAACCATAAAAGAAAGGCCTTGAAAAGAAGAGTTTCCAACTATACTAGTTTTTCAGTTGTCATGAGCCCTATCTTAATAGTCATGAAAAAATGTTAGAAATCACATCATCCCTCAATAAAACATCGTCTTTATTCTTCATTCCTACCTTTCATCCAAACATTGATCATATAACCCCACGTGTGTGTAAATAACATCCCTACACTCAGAGAATTCAATTCAAGCTATCATACTCTTATCCATCTACCTTAGTACTTTTTAATTTGATGAATATTAAAGATTTGCTCACACATTTTCATGCGACCGTTAATATTTCTTGAGGTACTAACCGACCGATTACTCGTGCGCTTGCTGATTTGGCGATAATATTTTCCTCGTCTTGCACCACCTAAGGCTTAGCAGTGACTCCCAGACCAGTTGGCCTTAGGGCACTAGGTGAAGAGGCACCCTCGCTATATTTTTTTATTGCTGCCTTGGCGATAACAAAACCAGTGTTCATTTTTCTTTTCACCATTTTTATATTTTCTTCATCATTTTTTTTATTTCCTTCATACTTTGGCTTTTAGACAAGAGCATTTCAAGGTATCCTCTACTATCCCGAGTTTCAAGACGTGTGTAGGTGCATATTGTAGGGTATCAACATTCAAATGTTTGGCTTCCAGAATAGAAACTATTTTTCAGACTTATTTTTATCCTCAGATTAGTGACTTCCTTCATTTTACTAACCCTTAGGACAACAGCTCATAACTACTTATTACCAGTTCGTGTAAGAAAACTTCTAATTTTCTTGGTTTTCTTAAATTATTCCTATCTTTTGGATGTAATTTTTCACTTTCTACTCTTTTGTTATAAAAAAAAATTTAATGCCCGGTATCAAAGATAATTCAGTGAATACAAACCTCCCCCCCAAACCTGTTTTCAGCAGTGTCCTCACTGATGTAGCCTTTTGAGAACATGGACCTGTATACTAAGGGAGAGATACAAGGGGCAAAATAATAGTTAAATGAAAAATTCCCCCAAACTTATTCTTTGACACGCACAGATATTCAATCAAATCCATTTTTACTCACCTCCATTCTTAAAATGAGAAAATGTTAAAAAAATATGGAGGTGAGGCGGAGGAAATTTAGATTTGATAAAGCGGCTCCTGTAAAAACAGGAGCTCCTCCGCGGGGTCAGCAGAAAAATACGGTTTTAATCTATGCCCATTTATTTTAAAAATTGAACCGTTTTTTAAATTTTCGACTTCAACTGCCCCGTGCGGGTGTACATACCGCACCAAAAAAGGTCCTTTCCAACGAGATTTAAGCTTACCCGGATGAAGATGGAGACGTGAATCATAAAGAAGGACTTGTTGCCCCGATGTGAAGGTTTTTCTAGAAAGATTTTTATCGTGGAACACTTTAGTCCTGTTCTTTACTATCACCGCATTATCGTAAGCTTCATCGCGGAGTTCGCTTAGCTCATTCAATTGCAGCTTCCGATAGCTGCTTGCATGATCAAGATCAAAATTAAGCTCTTTAATAGCCCACATTGCCTTATGTTCGATCTCGACAGGGAGGTGACATGCCTTCCCAAACACAAGGCGGTATGGAGACATACCAAGATCGGTCTTATAAGCGGTGCAGAATGCCCAAAGAGCATCCGTCAATTTGGTTGACCAATCTTTACGGTTTTTCGAAACCGTCTTCTCCAATATCTGTTTGATCTGCCTATTTGAGATCTCAGCCTGCCCGCTTGTTTGGGGATGATAGGGCGTAGAAAGCTTGTGAGTGATTGAATATTTCCGCATCAAGGCCTCGAAAGACCTATTGCAGAAATGTGTCCCGTTGTCGCTAATGATAGCGCGAGGGTGTCCGAATCGCGAGAAGATGTTTTCTTTAAGGAACTTAATGACAACTTTGTTGTCATTAGTGCGACACGGTATAGCTTCCACCCACTTCGAGACATAATCAACCACTAACAAGATATATAGATTCCCAAAGGAGTTGGGAAAATGGCCCATAAAATCAATACCCCAAACATCAAATATTTCCACAACCAATATAGGTTGGAGCCGCATCTCGTTCCTTCGTGAAATCCGACCCAAATGCTGACATCGCGGACAAGTTTTGCAATGTTCAAATGCATCTTTAAATAATGTTGGCCAATAAAAGCCACATTGCAAAACTTTCTCCGCCGTTTTTCGAGGTCCAAAGTGACCGCCGCATGCCTGATCGTGACAAAATGATAACACGCTCTTGAATTCATCGTTAGGGACACACCTGCGAATGATTTGATCGGAACAATACTTGAATAGATATGGTTCATCCCAGTAAAAATATTTTACTTGGGATAAAAATCGAAGTTTGTCTTGTTTCGACCAATCGCTAGGTATAAGTCCCGTCGCAAGATAGTTCACGATATCCATGAACCAAGGTTCGTAGGATACATTCAAGAGCTGTTCGTCGGGAAATGAGTCATTTATCGGCACGGTCACAGTTGGCGAAGAAGTGATGCGTGAAAGATGGTCGGCTACAATGTTTTCACATCCACTCTTGTCTTTGATAACAAGATCAAATTCTTGTAACAATAGGATCCAACGTATTAGCCTGGCCTTTGCATCCTTCTTCGTTAAAAGATGTCGTAGGGCGGAGTGATCTGTGTAAACCACAATAGGCGAGCCAATCAAGTAGGGCCTGAACTTCTCTAATGCAAATACAACTGCCAAGAGTTCTTTCTCGGTAGTTGTGTAATTTATTTGTGCATCATTCAAGGTCCTACTGCATAGTAAATTACATGTGGCATCTTATCAATATGCTGTCCCAAGACAGCACCAATAGCAAAATTTGATGCGTCACACATAAGCTCGAACGGGTGGTTCCAATCCGGAGATGATAGAACGGGGGCTGTAGTGAGTGTTTCTTTAAGCGATTCAAAAGCAGCCTCACAATCCGAATCGAAGTGAAAAGTAGTGTCCTTGGCCAATAGAAGGGTTAAGGGTCTAGCAATTTTGCTAAAGTCCTTAATAAATCTCCTATAAAATCCTGCATGACCAAGGAAGGATCGTATATCTTTGACGCAATTGGGACGAGGGAGGTTTTGAATGACATCTATTTTAGCTCTGTCAACCTCAATACCTTTATGTGAAATTATATGTCCAAGTACAATACCTTCTTGGACCATAAAATGGCATTTTTCCCAATTCAAAGTCAAGTTCTTATCCTTACAGCGGGTAAGAACAGCGTCAAGATTACGAAGGCAGTCCTCAAAGGAGTCCCCAAAAATGGAGAAATCGTCCATAAAAATTTCTAGAAAATTTTCCACCATATCTGAAAATATCCTCATCATACACCGCTGAAATGTAGCGGGAGCGTTGCATAACCCAAAGGGCATGCGTCTATAAGCAAAAGTTCCGAAAGGACAAGTAAAAGTGGTTTTATCTTGATCCTTCTCGGCGATGGGGACCTGGTTGTAACCAGAGTATCCGTCCAAGAAACAGTAGTATTCGTGTCCCGCTAATCGTTCCAACATCTGGTCAATGAAAGGTAGAGGGAAGTGATCTTTCCTCGTCGCGGCATTGAGTTTCCTGTAATCGATACATACGCGCCACCCAGTTTGGGTGCGTGTTTGGATTAACTCATTAGCCTCATTAGTGATGACCGTGATGCCAGACTTTTTAGGGACCACATGAATTGGACTTACCCATTGACTATCAGATATGGGGTAAATTATTCCACTATCAAGGCACTTGACGATTTCTTTCTTTACCGCCTCCTTCATAACGGGATTTAACCGTCTTTGTGGGTCTCGGGTTGGTTTGGCTTCATCCATCAGATGTATGTGATGTTCAACAATTAAGGGACTAATCCCTTTGATGTCGGCCATTGTCCAACCAAATGCTTGCCGATTCGATCTCAACACTGCCAAAAGTGCATTCTCTTGCTCTATGGCTAGAGAAGCGGATATAATTACTGGCAAAGTCTCATTCTCTCCTAAATATGCATATTTAAGATGAGAAGGTAGCGGTTTGAGATCAAGAATTGGCGGAGAGACAATAGAAGGAGGGGTAACGGAATGATATTCGGACTCCTTAAGAGGTTCAAAACTTGCATAAGATATTGACTCGGAAAGTGATGCTGACTTTTGCAACGAGTCAATGGGTTCAATCTCAAGGTTTGACTCATTGAACATATCCTCACTGTGAAGTGGTGCAAGATCAAACGATGTCTCATTAGTGTTGTCGAGAACATCAAAGCAAAGTTCCTCATCCATGCAGCTTTCGGGAGCTATCTCGTGGATGGAACAAACATCCAGCAAATGAGCAGAAGGTTCTGATGGCTGACTTCCTAGCTTGTAAATATTAAGCTCAATTTTCATTTTCCCGAAGGATAAGTTCATAGAACCGTTACGACAATTAATCACAGCGTTAGAAGTTGCTAGGAAGGGTCGACCAAGTATCACCGGGATTTGATTGCGTGGGTTTGCCACAGGTTGTGTATCTAAAACAATAAAGTCCACGGGAAATATGAATTCCCCGACTTTAACTAACACATCCTCTAGTTCGCCCTGAGGTTTGGTGATAGATCGGTCTGCCATTTGGAGAGTACAATGGGCGGGTTTTAACTCTCCAATTCCTAACTGCTCGTATACTGAATAAGGAAGCAAGTTGACGCTAGCGCCTAGATCGAGTAAAGCACGATTTATATTTTTACCCCCAATAGAGATAGAGATTGTAGGACAGCCGGGGTCCTTACGTTTCTTTGGTATTTGTTGGGCAAAAGCTGTGCTAACATTACTCGTCATGAAAACCTTTTTAGGCACTTGAGTTTTTCTCTTCCTAGTGCACAAGTCTTTAAGGATTCTTGCATAAGATGGGACTTGTTGAATAGCATCTAGGAGAGGAATATTCATGCTAACTTGCTTAAACATTTCCACAATCTTCTCCATTTGCGGGTTAGGTCGGTTGGCCCTTAATCGGTTTGGAAATGGAGCTCGATCAATAAGTTTTGGGTCCAACGTTTGTAAAGAAGATTGTGGTGACGGATTCGATCCTAAAATTGGAGTGGGCATCGACTTAGATAGATTTGGAGAAATATTTAAGCCTTGGGGAAAACGGAGAATAGGCTCGGATGAAGGTGGGAGACTAGACGAATTAGGGGAAGAAGAAGAAGAAGGGGTATCAAATGTGTCACTATCATCAATTTGCTCACCCACTTGGTTATTCAGCACTCTTCCCGATCTCAACGTAGTAATGGCATTCACATTATGACTTTGTGAATGGCCAGAATTCGGTAGGGGTTGAGATGGGAATTTCCCTTTCTCTCTCGCACTCATTGCGGCGTTTAACTGTGCGATTTGGTTTTCTATTGATTTAATACTCTCACCATGGGAGGAGGAGTTTTTCGTTAGGGTATCAATAGAAGACCTTATCTCAGCCGAATTTTGCATGGATTGTTTCATGAACATATCCAAAGTTTGTGCAAGTGAGTTGTCAGTACCGGCCACTTGTGGTGTAGAAATGTTGGCTGGATTTTGGAAATTTTGTGACTGAAAGGGGGGCTGATTCTGTGGTTGTGGTTGCTGTGGAGGAGGTCTTTGATAATTACTTTGTTGGTTTTGATTCCAAGCAAAGTTAGGATGATTCCTCCATCCTTGATTATATGTGGAAGAATAAGGATCATTTCTAGGTCGCTGCTGAAAAGCAGCATTAGCTTGAAACGATACATTCATAGGACATTCTTCCGTTAAGTGTGAAGGATCCGAACAGCAACCACAGACAGTCTTAGGAAGCGTAACCTGATTTAGGGAGAATGTTGAGAACTTGTTTTCAATAGCATCAAGTTTCTTCTGTATCGCTGCCATTTCGGCTTTCACTGCGATAGAAACATCGAGCTGGTGAATACCTCCCTTAGTTGAAGGTGGTCTTACGCTTTCCCACTGCAACGTGTGTTCAGCAAGGTCTTCTAGATATTTCCATGCTTCACCGTCATCTTTAGACATGAAATTGCATCGACACATTGTTTCAAGCATCTGCTTTGTCGCTGGATTAATGCCCTCATATATAATCCGGCATAAATCCCATCTTTGTATTCCGTGATGGGGGCATTGGACAAGCAGATCTTTGAAACGTTCAAAGCACTTCCAAAATGGTTCATTGGGAAGCTGGGTGAACTGGTTGATCTCGCTCCTAACATGTGCAGTCTTATGATTTGGGTAAAACTTCTTAAGAAATGCTACGACGAATTCATCCCAATTAGCGATAGAGTGTGCGGCAGTATTATAAAGCCATTTTTCTGCCAGGTCGCACAGTGTGAATGGGAGAAGACGTAAGCGCATAGCATCTAAGGTCAATTGTGAAGTACCCATCATTGCGCATACGTTTTTGAATTTGGTGATGAAAACATACGCGTCTTCCGACTCAAGCCCATGAAATTTGGGCAGCAGATTGATGTAGTGGGGTTTAATTTCGAAATTATCCCCGTTAGGTGGTGGAAGAGATAGACAAGTAGGAAGAGGACCACGAATAGGATAGCATCTCTCTTGGAGAGAGATGCGCGGTGGATTCTGCTCACCTGCGGGCGGTGGCAGCGTGGTGTTATAATTAGATGGAGTGCCGTCCATCACGGTCGTGGTGTGTGGTGGGGGAAAAGAAGGTGAAGAAGTACCGACTGCGGCGTCGATAGCAGGAACGCGGACAAGACGGGCACTAGGATCCCGTGTCCAGCCGAGCATGCACTAAGCGGGTTTAGTGCAAGTGGCAGCGTGTGTGTGATTTTAAAATTGGCTTGTTTTGAAAAAGTGGGACTCAAGACAAATCTCCCTAATATGCACAAGCAACCCTAGAACTAAGGTTACCTAGGTCAGTCTCTAGACCGTTCCTAGACTTCCAAAGGACAAGCCGCATGATCAATCCTCTACCGCCTCCGTACTACCCTTATAGCCAGATAAGTGCCAGGTAAGTGGGAAGGAACCACGTCGTGGGCCTAATTAAAAACCACTAGCCTTTGTCACACTTGCCTAGGCACTACAAAAGTAATGCGGATAAACGATAGATTACCCACGACCTTCCTCTGTCCTTATTGAGCGCGACAGTCCTTAGAGTCTGGTCTAGATATTTTTTAAATTATTATAGGGTTGATGAAGATGCTCGGTTTGTGATTTGTGGGGCTTAGGAAGAGTGATGAAATCCCCACCTAATCTTGATTTGGTCTTTGCCCCTTAGAATCCGTATTAAAATATGCAAAACAAAACCAATCACAAAACTTTTGCAAAAAGATTTTTTAGCGGCGCAATTTTGCAAAGAATCCTGCAGAAAATAGATTTTATTGGATTTGAGGAGAGAGAGAAGGAGTTGAGAAAGATACCAGAGAAGATTTAGTCCCTAATTCCTCCAACTTGCCGCGGTTCCGCCGAAGAATGGGTGCTTTTGCAGCGGTTCCGCCGCGTGGCAGAAGGAACAGTTGATGAAATTTTTTGTATGGCCTTTTGTGCTCCTCTGGATCTCTAAAAATGTCTCTGTTTCCTGTTTCCTCAAGTTTGTGACTCCAGATCTCCTTGCAAAAATCCACGCACAAATCGTTAAATATGCAATTTGCAGTTTTGTTTTAATAATGATATGGCTCGTCTAAGAATTCAACACAAATAGTAAAAATAAAAAATTACGCACATATCCCCGGCAACGGCGCCATTTGATTGGTTCGAAAGAGTGTGTTTGTAGTTAACCGCAATCAATAACGGTGTCGCGTGTAGCTAGACCGAGATGAGTACGGGTCGTCCTCTGGGAAACGTGGAACCTTTTACTTTTACTTTAGATGTGTTGAGAAAGAGAGGAGGAATAAAGAATTTTATAGAAAGATTTCTAGATCTACGTTAAACAAGAATGCCAAATATAGATCTAGATTATTTTAAGATGTAATTAATATAATAAGAGGGCTTGTAGGGTTCGTTAGGATTTAGTAGTTATGGACGATTAATTAAAAGTTACCCTTTTTATCCATTAATAGATTTAGAACTAGAACGACGGTGATGCGTATAGATTAGGGTTTCTGGAAGGAAAAGGAATCCCACTCTTAACCCTTATCTCGACACGGAACTCCGTTCATATCTAGCCTTTACCAAAACAATCATTAATCTGATCACTAATCGCGGTCGGAACTAGCAAAGAATTGCTAGCGCGCCCGATTAGGATGTTAATGATTCTTTTGATAAAGTTCCTAAACTTTATAGGACTTAAAAAGGGTTTCCTTACGACTCATAAAATTGGAAAGTCTTAGGTGATAGGGACCTAAACATGTTTCTTAAGCCACCGCTTCCCAACAGAAAAAGGCAAATAATGAATTGCTCCTGGCACATGTGCTTCAGTGTTAGCAACGTTGATGCCTACTCTAACCCCAAAATTCCAAACTCCAATCCAATAGACCCCTAAGTCGTTAAACTGGGAACAGATGACCTCTAAATCGTTAAACTGGGAACATATGACCCCTAAATCGTTAAACTGGAAACGGGGGAGATCCCCAAATCCACTCATGGCAGATGATGATTCGCTCCTGGTACCATATTCCAGTGTAGCGATGCTGATGTCAACCCAATTCACATCAAATCGGCGAGACAACCACCAACCTTCCACATCGCTAAAAGGGCAACATCGGCCGTCCAAGTCGCTAAAAGGGCAGCATCGACCGTCCAAGTCGCAAAAAGGGAAGAACCAACCGTCCACGTCGCTAAAATGGCAGCATCGACCGTCCAAGTCGCAAAAAGGGCAGAACCGACCGTCCAATTCGCTAAAAGGGAAGCACCGACCGTCCACGTTGCAAAAAGGGCAAAACCGACCGTCCACGTCGCAAAAAGGGCAGCACCGACCGTCCACGTCGCTAAAAAGGCAGCATCGACCATCCAAATCGCTAAAAGGGCAGCATCGACCGTCCAAGTTGCAAAAAGGGAAGAACCGACCGTCCAAGTCGCAAAAAGGGCAGCATGGACCGTCCACGTCGCTAAAAGGGCAGCATCGACCGTCCAAATCGCTAAAAGAGCAGCATCGACCGTCCAAGTCGCAAAAAGGGCAGAACCGACCATCCACGTCGCTAAAATGGCAGCACCGACTGTCCACGTCGCTAAAATGGCAGCATCGACCATCCAAGTCGCTAAAAGGGCGGCATCGACCGTCCAAGCCGCTAAAACGGCGGCATCGACCGTCCAAGCCGCTAAAAGGGCGGCATCGACCGTCCAAGCCGCTAAAAGGGCCACACCGACCGTCCAAGTCGCGAAAAGGGTAGCACCGACCGTCCAAGTCGCTAAAAGGGCAGCATCGACCGTCTAAGTCGCAAAAAGGGCAGTATCGACCGTCCATGTCGTAAAAAGGGCAGCGCAGGCTTCCTACAAAGCGGGAACTAGATCACTCCGGGCCAGGAAAATATCTATCACGGACACTCCGTCATGGAGACATGCCAAGCAACGACCGTCCATGTCGTAAAAAGGCCAGTGCCAGCTTCCCAAAAAGCGGGAACCAAATCAAGTCGCCTCCACGTGAAAGAAGATTCATCAATTTCATGCACACGACCTACATATGCTGTGTGCATTTATTGATGGGGGGCACTTTGTTGGTGTCGAAATTTACACCCCGGTTGACCAAGTCAAAATCAAAGTCAACTCTAAGCCAAATGGGCCCAAGCCCAGGTCAAGTGGCCCAATGCCCGGGTCGAGCCCGAACATGGAGCGGCCGGCCTCCC
Source organism: Agapanthus africanus (assembly GCA_030015575.1). Taxonomy (NCBI): domain Eukaryota; kingdom Viridiplantae; phylum Streptophyta; class Magnoliopsida; order Asparagales; family Amaryllidaceae; genus Agapanthus; species Agapanthus africanus. The sequence goes on along the minus strand of JASDDO010000019.1, from coordinate 911,109,177 downwards.
CCATGCCAAGATAAAAATTTTGTAATAAATAATTTTGTTGTATTTCTTTTATTTTATTTTATGAATAAATATAAGAAAAATGGGTATAAAGCCAAATTTTTGTAAAGCCCATGGCTTATGTGCAAAAAGAAATGGCACATGAGCCATGGGATAGGCAAAATGACATTTTGAAAAGCCCAAGGGGCTATATGTAAAGTGTATAGCCTATAAAGGCAAAAATAATGAAAATATCTCAATAACTTTTTTCTCTCTCCCAAAAAAAAATTCAAATCTGTGATCTTCTCCTTCCTCAAGGTTCTAAAACCTTCTTCACTTTTATATTAAATCAAGAGTTTAACTCTACCTTTCTCAAAAATAAATAGTTTTTCACCACAAAACCCACGAAGGCGAGCTCGGATCTCCAATCAGATCTCGAAAAGGGGAGACTTTTCAATCTCACCCCCTTTTTCTCCAAGATCTCGCCTATCAAGAGAAGGAAGAAGGAGACCCATCTCCAAAAATGTAAATTTGGACAGATCCAAGGATCAAAAGAAGAGCAATAAATCCTCAGGAGTTTAACTCCTTTCTAGATCTGTTGGAGTTTAACTCCATAAATTAGTTTATGTTAGGAGTTCAACTCCAAAAACTTCTTGGGAGTTCAACTCCCCAGCCTAAGGGCTAGGCCCCTTCCCACGGGTTTTTCCCATGATCACGTGTGCGCCACGTGACCCCGAGATGCTAAGGCACCCATCGGTTACGTGTGCACCACGTGACCTCGGAGCGCTAAGGCGCCTAATGGTCACGTGTGCGCCACGTGACCCCGGGCGCTAGGGCGCCCAATGGTCATGTGTGCGCCACGTGACCCCGGCCACTGAGGCGCCCAATGGTCGCGTGTGCGCCACGTGACCCCGGCCGCTGAGGCGCCCAATGGTCATGTGTGCGCCACGTGACCCAGGGCACCATGCGCCCACATGCTACGTACGCGTCTTTAAGACGCTTTTTCCCTTCTTTTTTTTGTGAACTCCAAACTAAATGTGTCTCCCTGTTAGAAAAAATTTCTAACGGGGCGCTGCCCCGCACCCCGCAAGGGGGCTGCTAGACTCTCCTGACACCCAGCCCACTATCCGGGTGCGGGACCCCCGTAAAAACTCTGCGGGGCCCCCGATACATCCAAACCCCCTCCTTCAAAACACAACACTGCACATTGAGTTCGCATGACCAGTTTAACCCGTTAATCGGAGGTTCCCTCGCTCCAAAGGCGGGGGGTAATTAACGACAGCTTACTCCGCGGCTGCCAGAGATTCGGCTCCCCACAATTAGTAAACCCCACCCTACCCTAGGCAGGGGGACCTGTAATGCGTCCGACAAGCGCGCGCGTATTCCCATCTCAATGGGGTGACGAAAAACACCCCACAATCCTCGCCACCACTTCTTCCTCCCCCTCTCTTAACCCGACACCACCCTCACCCGAGCACCAAGAACCCAACACCCCTGCACCCAACTCGAGCCCCTGCAGCCCTCGTCACCAGCGTCTCGCCGGAGCTGTGCCGCTGCCGACGACCCGGGCGATCCAGTCGACGTTCCCAACCAGCGTGGTCAACTTCTTGCCTTGCCTGGTCCTGTCCCGTGCGCACACGTGTCCATTGCGACGTCGGACGCAGCGTACGCACCCCGTCGTGAGGTCCGTTCAGGAAAGTTTATCTTGCTACATGCTATGATATATATTTTTCATCCATATGAATAAAAATATCACATGTTTACTGCATTGTACATCCGTGTTATCGTTTTACTATTTTCGGATAACCGTTCGTATCCGTATCAATTATTACATATCTAGTTGCATGCAAGTTTATCTTTCTACATACTATGTATTATATTTGCATCCATATTAATAATAATATTACATGTTTATTGCATTGTGCATTCTATGTTACAATTTTACAATATCCGTTCGCATCCGTACAGTTTATTACATATCTAGTCGCATGCAAGTTTATCTTGCTACATGCTATGGTATATATTTTACATTCATGTGAACAATAATATTACATGTTGTTTAGTTATGCATCCCATGTTAGCGTTTTACTGTTTTACGATACCCGTTCATATCCGTACTGTATATTACGTAATTAGTTGCATGCCGAAACTTGATTGCTTCATGTTACTGCTAGATTCATATACCATGCTTGCGAGTATGCATCATAAGACTCATGAACTCATTATATGTTATCGCTGATTTCCATTCGTGCATCCGTGCTTTTACCGTGATTCGATACATGTTACATTTTACTGTTGGGCATTGTTCCCTCATAAAATATCAGGAAAACCCACAATGGGGCATCACGTGCTCACATGTGACCAAGGGTCACGTGCTGACACGTGATGGTTTCCTGGGACTCTGTTATAATAGAATTAAAATTCTAATCAAGCAAGCAATTAGTGGAGTCACGTGCCCACACGTGAAGGGCCTTTAAAGAACCCACTGAAAGAATTAAAAGGCATAATAAAAAGGCAAGGAAAGATCCCAATGAGGCATCACGTGTCTACACACGACCAAGGGCCACGTGATGACACGTGATGATTCCTTAGTTCTTTAAATCAGCAGAATTAAATTCTGGTTAAAATGTTAATCAAGGGGGTCACGTGTCAACACGTGATGGGTTTCTAAGCTCCTTAATTAATAGAATTAAATTCTACAGAAATGATCAAACAGTGGGATCACGTGCCAATACGTGATAGGTTCTTAAGCCTTCTGAACTAATAGAATTAAATTCTAATTAAGGGAAATCAAAGGCCCTAATTGGAAAAATATTTCTTTAAATCTTTCCAAACAAAAAAGATGGTGCTCTGTAAGAGGTGCAACGTTGGATTAAAAATTTAACGGTGATTAAAAATCACCAATTTATGGAAAGAGTTTATACAAGAAAAGATTTCCCTGAAATTCACCAAGAATAACAGACAGAATATCTTTTGGATTAAAAATCCAATGGTGAATAAAATTAACTGAGTGATCTAAAAGATCATGTTGGTTACAAAAACAACCAAAATCTTTTTATGAAAGATTGACTAAACAAATTGATTCTTTTCTTTCTCCTATAAATAGGAGACAAGAAGAGAAGAGAAGGGATCCTTGGAATTTTTTTGAGATATACAACAACAGAGAGAAAAAAGAGAGGAGAATTTAATTCTCAAGAGAGAAAAATAAGATCTCTTCAGAAAAAGAAACCCTAGGTGAGAAAGGGAAAGAGATCTAAGCTCCATAAAACAAAAAAAGATAATTTAATTGTCAATTTAAGAGTTTAACACTTCTGAATAAGAACTTAGTTCTTCCTTTGGTTGAAGATCTGCAGAAGCAGATCTCCCCACAAGTTGAGAATTTGATTCTCATCGGGGAGATTCTGCCATGCAGATCCAAAACTTAGATGGAGAATTAAGTTTAAGGAATTTAATTCCCCCAAATTCATAGGAATTTAATTCCTCCAAATGAAACTAGGGTTTAACCCTATATGAGAATTTAATTCTCCCAAACTCATAGGAATTCAATTCCTCAAATAAAACTAGGGTTTAACCCTACATAAGAATTTAATTCTTCCACATACATAAGAATTTAATTCCTCAAAACAGAATTAGGGTTTAACCCTACTAAAGAATTTAATTCTCAAACAAAGGACTTAAATTATCCATGCATGTAAATGTGGTCACGTGGCAACACGTGACCCTTCCTTTAATGATCAGAAAAGAATGAATGAGACATGGTCACGTGCCCCCACTCAACAGGTCATTCAGCTCCAACGCCTCAGTCTTTGACAGACTAGGCCAAAGCTCATTTGGGCCCATGAAGAAGCCCGCGATACTGGAAAGAGTTATCCCTAAGCGGATAGCCATTCCTGCTTATGAAGTCATCGAGACGGCTTCTCTTGCCAAAGGGTCGGTCTTCACAAGACTGACTGTTCCGGCTCCCGCTCCAGGCGAAGTCCTCAAAGCTGGTTCCCCTGCCCAGAGGTCTGTCTTTGACAGACTGGACATCGCTTCTCACCGGCATCGGTCTTTAAGAGGCTGACGCCGGTGACAACCCTTCGCCAACACAGGGGGCATAAGGAAGTCACCCTACTGCCGAGACAATCCCAACGGCTCGACACGCTCGACGTCGCTACTGACGCCTAGTAAGGAAGGCTGGGGGCAGCTCCCCGTCTGGACTAACTCCACCAACTCCCATAGTGGAAATCGATGCTGCTGTTCCGACTGGGAACAGCTTCGAACCGCTAAGAAGGATTCGCAAAAACTCTCCAACTGCCGTGTTGAAGAGATCTACCCCGCCTGTGGAGAATGCTACTGAAAAGAAGCCGGAGCAGCCCCTCAGCGGCTGTCCTAAAAAATTTACAAAGTCTGGAGACAGGTCCAGGAATCGGTGATTGACCAGGATTACTCTCGCCGATCAAAGAAGATTAAAGCTCGGCAAGAAAAGAGCCATCCCGTGGTACCACAGAAGATGTCATCCGTTTGGGTGCCCGCTGCAACGGCTTCCTCAACATCAACCGCTCACAAGAGAAGGAGGCCGGAGAAAGCCCCTGTGACCACGGCGAACCACAAAGACGCTGATTCTAAACGCTCCAAGTCTGGGGGCATGGTTACACATACCATTTATATGGCTTCCGAAAAAGAGGAAAGCCGTGCTTCCACGGGTCATTGACCGCATACTCGATCGATAACAAAGGCTCAGGAGCAGTAGTGGCAGAAACTTCAGGAGATGCTAACTGCAATGGCCGCACTCACTGGGCCGAAAGACAATCCGGAGACCTCAGAGCAACGTCAGGAACAAGAAACTGATGCTGATTTCCTACGAAGAATGCTCGAGAGGAAAGAAAAAGAGGCCGCAGAACAAGCGGCCAACATAAAACGAATGGCTCTTTTGTTCCAAGACATGGCCGGAATGATGTTACAGCCGGAACCTCCAGCTGAAGACCCCCCGATTATCGTTGAAAACGACAAAGGGGAGACATCGAACCCTCTTCCGGCTCTTTCAACAGCCAAGGAGGAGACCATCTCCAAGGACGCCCTGGATGATTATATTGCTCAGCAAATACGAGCTCATCATGCGAGCGAAACGGCCGGGCAGCTCGTTAAGACTGGACGACCCTATCCATGCTGGTATGACCAAATAAGGTACCCGCCGGGATATACGATCCTTAAATTCCATGTATATAAAGGGATGGGCAATCCGCATCAGTACGTCGCTCAATTCAGAGCCTTGTGCGGCAACACTGGAGGTGATGATAAACTTCTGCTCCGCCAGTTTGTTGGTAGCTTGTCGGAAACAGCGTTCAAGTGGTATTCGGAGCTTCCCAACGAATCCGTCAAAACTTTTGCAGAGATGGAGCTACTATTCACCCAGCGTTTTGCGAGTGCTAGTGAACGCACCCCAATAACGGCATTAATCAATGCCAGGGTGAAACCTGGTGAAACATGGGTTCAATACGCAATACGATGGCGGAATTTATGGTCGAAATGTGAGCAGCGCATCGAAGAAGCACCGGCAGTGGGCATGTTCGTAGGAACTCTTGATCCTCAAGCGACTATTTCCCAATTCATGATGTTCTTCAATCCGACCACGTTCCAGACTTTGATTGACAAACTGGCCCAAATGGACCAGATGGATCATAGACCGTCTCCTTCAAAGCCGGAGCCATGGAATGAAAAAGGCAAAGGGAAAGCGACCTTCATCGCAAATGCTCAACAGAAGCCCAGTGGTCCAAAATTAATTGATCACCTGGACGAGAGACGGCGATACTATAATGAGAAAATAAAGCGCCCTTATTCGTTTTCCCGGGACAAAACGAGGAGATTGTTTGAGCTAGCGGTGCGCAACAGGCTCATTAATTTGTCAAATCCAAAACGCCCATTATAACCCGGTGAGGCTAATAATCCCAATTATTGCCCCTACCATCAAGCGGTAAGCCATCCAATTGAAGATTGCTTCGTCTTTAAAGGCTGGATTGAAGACCAATACCAACAAGGCAAATTTGCACTGTCCGAGAATTGGAAAGTAAGCCCGCCACAGCCGCACGTTCTCAAGAAGACGGACACACCGAGGGCATCATGCTCTTTCGTAGAAGAAGCTCCATGGGAGGTCGTTCTTTCAGCCAAGACTAAAAGAATGTTGAAGGATCTCCAAATATGCTCGGCAGTCAGGTGGAAGAATACACTGGAACCCGAGATCATCGAGGGAATGCTGAAACCGCGCCCAACTCCAAAGATCGGTGGTGATAGTCAAAACGCTCGTACCCAGCCGTTAAAGTCTTCGAAGAAGAAGATGAAGACCAAAAAGCCCGTGAAGCCTGGTGACAAGCGCACGGACCTGCAAAAACTGATTGACGCGCCGGATGAATATAACCAGAAGGCGTGAACTCCGGTCACATTTCAGGAGTTTCTCATCCACGTCCTTGAGGACGAAGATGACGACAATGGAGAAGACTCGTCGGATGAACCTGAGGATTACGTGGCAAGTTGCCATGTGATCTCCACTCGTCGATAAATGATAAAGAAGCTCCTTATGTAGAGAAACTGGGGGCAGATCCTGAGCCGGAACTTCTAGGTCCATCAGACGAAATGATTGATGCATTCCTGGACGAAGCTCTTTTAAAAAGCAAAGCTGACCGAGAGCGTGAGATGGCCATATTTGAAAAGGCCAAACGTCGGCGACCGGACGAAAGGGTCAAAACACTCTCACCAGATCAAGGTACATCAGCTGCAAATAAAAGCAGGTTCAAGACGAGGAAAATGTTCGCCAAAGCCATATCGATGGGAATGAAGCTGCTACCCTCTGAAGGAAAGACTCCTGATGAAGCAGATATACATCCTAACTACTGTCTATATCATCGAAGGATTGCGCACCCTACTGAAGAGTGCATAGCCTTTAAAAATTGGTGGCAGGGATATGTCGCTCACAGGCAACACTTCAAAAAGATAAAGCGTGAAGCTCGTCGACAGCGGAAAAGCACGACAAATGAGCACAAAAGAACTGCCGACAACTGCCATATGGTTGACTATGGGGGATCGCAAGTCCTCACTTTTGGGAGCGACTCCGACGAAGAAATGACTCTCGGCCCTCTTTTCAAAGAATCCACCTCAGGAAGAGAGGAAGAACCGAAGAGCTGTGAGAACATTCAGCTGCGCAATCGCACATTACCTGAAAAGAATCTTGGACCCATGAACAAGGGGTCAAACAAAAACAATAAGAGAAAAGAAAAGGTCCCTGAGGATATCATCCTCGATAACCAAGCCGTCGAAGAGCTGACAGCCAAGGACCCGCCAAAGAAAAGTAAGGTGGACTATAATATTCTGGCACACTTAAGGAAGCTACCTTCATAGCTCACCATTCTTGACTCCCTTTTGCTATCTAAAGAGGCGAGAGATTCTCTGATCAGGGCGTTACAAGAACCCGAACAATTCCAAGCTTTCCTCGCCGAAGAAAAGATGAAGGACGAGTTGGAAGAAGTGCACACAGCCGATATCACCTTTGGCGACGAAGATCTCCTCCTCGGGACGTGCGAGCATAACTGTCCCCTCTATGTCTCTGGATACTGTCATGATAACAAGATAGGCAAAATCCTGGTTGACAATGGGTCCTCCGTTAACCTCCTCAATATGAGAGTGTTGAAGGAAATCTGCATGAGCGTTCAACACCTCGCTCGTGATAAAATCACCATCTCCGGGTTTGACTCCAAGTCATCACGGACGCTTGGATCTGTAATATGGACACAACGCTTTGGTTTGCTTGTCATGGACATCAAGTTTCATGTCATTGATGCCAAGACTTGCAACAATGCTTTACTCGGCAGGCCTTGGTTACACGAGTACAACATCATCCCTTCTACACAACATCAGTGTATGAAGTATTTCAAGGATGGTCTCGAGTATACTGTGACAGGGGAGTTGAACCCATTCTTCGTGAATGAAGTCCGAAAGTACAAAGATGCAAAATACTTCTTACCAGATTTCGAGGATACGGAAAGATGTCACAAATCGAAGAACAAAACTATCACCACCATTCCGGTCTTTGGGAGTGATACCGAGGAGGAGCAAGAGATAGTCTATTCAGGGCCATCCCGATGCAACAAGCCGGGACCGTCCACCCCTATGTTGATCTTCGGCAGCGACTCGGAAGATGAGGTTAATGCCGTATTTTCTGTGCGGCCATCAATACAAGCCTTCTCTAGCCATGATCAGAGTTTGCAAATCGCCATGGTCCCGCAGGAGCATTACAAAGAACTCGACGCACTTAATACATACAGTGTGCAAGAACTGCAGACATTCTACGTCCCTCCCAGGCGAAGAGATGAAAAGGCGATCCGCTTTTATCAATCAACAGAGACCAAAGTGGAAAAAGAAATTTAGCCTGGTGCCGATTCTACACTTGACAAGCTCCAGCCTATCCGTCTGCCCAGATACTACATAGAAGGCTTAAAAAGGCTATTGAGGCGCCAAGGTGTACCCCTTAAGCAAACTTCTCGACAAGCACAGTTCTATAAAAGGATCTGGAGCGTCCCTGGAACCCAGCGAAAATTGCCCTACGGGAGAATAGAAACGATCGGGCTTGGATACATTCAATCCAAGGAACCAGAATGATTCCATGGCTGCTACGCCGTACATGACTTTGACGAAGAAGGAGATGTTCTGTTAAAAGACGCTAACCCTGAACCGAAAAAGGTCCCGCCATCAAAACGTCAAGTCTGTCGTTTGAAGAACAGATGGACAAGCTGATAAGGGAAGCGAGTCAGAAGGTCCGGGATGACCATAGCCGCGAAATGTCCATTTACGAGAAAGCCAGAACGCAGCGCCTCCTTCAGCAGGCCACGGAGAATGACAAAGCTCCTCGTCACTAACCCGTTATACAAAAGACCCGGCGTAGAGGCAAAAATAAACCAAAGAACGGAAAAAACGTTCGACAACGTCAAAGCGGGTCCGAGAAGCCACGCAATCAAGAATCGAGAAGCCGGGATTCGTCTCTTATAAAGAAGATGGGTCGAGAATATTCTTTTCCCCAAGACAAGACAAAGAAGATATTCAAACTTGTCATGAAACATCAGATGATGACACTCCCGGAGTCCAAGCACCCCGAGCAAGTAAACGAGGTCTCTCATCCCGACTATTGCTCCTATCACCGAGCAATAGGACACCCTCTCGAAGACTGCTTCACCTTCAAGAACTGGGTCGAAGACCAATACCAACTCAGCAAGTTCGCTTTATCCAGCAGTTGGAGGGTAACACCGCCATAGAAGCATGAACCGAAAGCCACGTATGCAGCAAGAGTAGAACCAGACCAATATCGGTCTTGGAAGCGATCTCGCACCTGTCACATGATAACGATGTCAGGAGAAAGAATATGCGAAGACACGTCTGATCTCCACTAGTGCCTCGCAAACGATGATGACGAAGTGATCTCCGAATTTCCACCGGCGCCAAAAGAGCTGGAAGATGGGATACATACTACTGCAGATGATCTCAGGAAAATCGATTTGGGAACGGCAAATGACCTGCGATCGACATTCATCAGTGAGCTGTTGTCTGAAGAAAGCGTGATTACGCTAAAAGACATGCTCATACAGTATAAAGATTGCTTTGTATGGAACTATTCCGAGATGCCGGGACTAGATCCAGAGGTTGCTATGGACATATTGGCGATATCTCCAGAAGTCAAGCCGATCAAACAAGCACCGAGAAGAATGTGGTTCGAGCTTAAGATGAGCATCAACGCCGAAGTCAAGAAGCTAATCGACTCTGGCTTCATCCAAGAGGTTCAGTATCCTGACTGGATCGCCAACATTGTCCCAATAATGAAGAAAAATGGGACGGTGCGCATATGTGCAGACTTTCGAGATCTCAATAAAGCCTGCCCGAAGGACGATTTTCCTGTACCGGTTACCGAGCTGATGATAGATAACACGTCCACTCATGAAGTTTTCTCCTTCATGGACGGCTCGTCAGGATACTATCAGATAAAGATGCATCCCGAAGACCAGAAGCATACCGCTTTCTGGACTCCTCTGGGAATATTTTGCTACAAGGTGATGCCTTTCGGTCTAAAGAACGCCGATGCCACCTATCAAAGGGCCATGACGAAGATTTTCGATGACCTCATACATGAAATCGTCGAATGCTATATTGACGACCTCATAGTTAAAAGCAAATCATACGAGGAACATTTAGAGTATCTGAAGATCGTATTTCAGTGCCTTCGAAAATACAACTTGAAGATGAACCCTCTCAAATGCGCGTTTGGAGTTTCCTCGGGCAAGTTCCTAAGATTCGTCATCCGACATCGAGGCATCGAGATAGACCCCTCGAAGATCAAGGCGATCATGGAAATGCCTCCACCAAGGACTCTCAAGCAACTGCGGTCTCTCCAAGGAAAGCTCGCGTATATCCGACGATTCATAGCTAACCTCTCCGGAAAGTGCTGCCCCTACAGTCACTTGATGAAGAAGGGAACCCCGTTCTTCTGGGATCGCAATTGCCAAGGCGCACTGGACGAAATCAAGCAATACCTGCAGAATCCGCTAGTACTGGCCGCTCCCATTAAAAGAAAACCTCTCGTCCTGTATACAACAGCTCTCGAAGGTTCTTTAGGCGCATTATGGGCACAAGAGAATGACCAAGGGAAGGAGAGAGCCCTCTACTATTTGAGTCGAGTTCTCTTGGGGGCAGAAAACAACTACCCCCCATTGAAAAACACTGCCTGGCGTTGATCTTCGCGATAACGAAGCTCATACACTATGCGTTGGCACATGAAGTCCATCTCATATCAAAGGTGGATCCTCTCAAATATTTGATGTCAAAGGCCATATTAACGGGACGTCTCGCTAAATGGGCCCTTCTCTTGATGGAGTTCTCGATAACTTATCGTCCGCTCAAAGCAGTGAAAGGCCAGGCCATCGCCGACTTCCTTGCTGAGCATCCTATACCTGTCGATTCTCCGGTAAACTGCGACTTGCCAGACGAACATGTGTTTGACATGATCGATGGGGAAAGAAAAGAGAATTATACCCGGTGGGAACTCTATTTCGATGGAGCATCTTCTATAAAGAAGCGCAAACAAAGCACCCTATAATCAAATCCGGGATATGCCTCATCTTCGTGACTCCACAAGGAGGGATAATGCGCTTTGCCTTCTCCTTAACAGAGCCGAGGACGAACAATGAAGCTGAATATGAAACTTTGATAGCAGGTCTTGAGATCACCGTCGACATGGGAATCGAGAACCTCCTCATATACGGAGACTCCCAACTGATCGTTAGTCAAGTAAACAGCGACTATCAAACGTGCAAGCCAGAGCTGGTAAAGTACGGTGATAGAGTGCAACAACTGCTGACTCAAATTCCTTCCTACATTCTTGAAAGCATACCGCGTGCGGAAAATAGCAAGACGGATGCATTAGCCAAGCTCGCTAAAGAACTGGCCGACGAGAACCTCGATAATGTGAGGATCGTTGTAGAAAACCGTTGGGTTCTTGCACCGGCAGAAATATCTCCAGAGTCGTCTGAGGAGAAAGGAGCGACCGAGCAAACGAATCTATAAATAAAAGACCAGGAAAAGGCTATGGATTGGAGAGAAGTCTTTATAGACTACTTCAAATCCCGCCGAACACCTGAAGATGCATCCTCAAGGCATCAGCTCATGAAACGAGCTCTATCCTTCGCCTTTGTTAATGATACTCTGTATAAGAGATCATTTGAATCTCTGTGGCTAAGATGCCTGGGACCTGAAGATGCATCCTCAAGGCATCAGCTCATGAAACGAGCTCTATCCTTCGCCTTTGTTAATGATACTCTGTATAAGAGATCATTTGATTCTCTTTGGCTAAGATGCCTGGGACCTGAAGAGGCAAAGAGAGTTGTCCAAGAAACTCATGATGGACTCTGCGGTTCCCAACAAGCCGGCCCGAAGATGAAACTGAAGATCAAAAGGATGGGCTACTATTGGCCCACGATGATCCAGGACTGCTTCGAATACGAGAACCAATGCCACTCGTGCCAGATTCACGAGGATTTTATCCATCAGCATCATAATCCACTACATACAACGGTGGCTAGCTGGCCGTTCGAAATGTGCGGGACTGACATAATCGGGCCCATTGAACCAGCATCGTCTAGAGGACATCGATTCATTTTGGCAACCACCGATTACTTCTCCAAGTGGGCAGAATCAGTACCACTGAGAGAAGTGAAGACGGAGAATATTCTTCATTTCTTCAAAACACACGTCATTTACCGGTTTGCCACTCCGCGGTGGATTATCTCCGATAACGGGCCAGCCTATAGAAGCCACAAGATCAACCGCTTCGCACAACAGTATAACATAGACTGGAGGTATTCATCGGTCTATAATCCTCGAGTTAACGGTCTAGCTGAGGCTTTCAACAAGACCTTGACGAAGATCGTGAAAAAGACAGTGTCTTGAAATAAAAAGGACTGGCACAAGAGACTGCATGAGGCTCTCTGGGCGTATCGAACTACGTTCAAAACGACCACAAACACAACGCTGTATGCATTGGTATTCGGCACAGAAGCGGTACTCCCTCTCGAGATAGAGTTACCCTCTCTACGAGTGGCGGTTCACTACGAGCTAACAGACGAAGAAAATGCTCATCTTTGGCTTGAGAAACTCGATGCCCTCGACGAAACTCGGCTCATGGCACAACAAAATCTTGAGGCTTATAAAGCAAAGATGACGCGTTCATATGAGAGATTGACTAGGCCGAGAACATTCCGCCAAGGCGAACTCGTGCTAGTGGTCAAAAGACCTATGATCCCCAATCATGCCAAGCGGGGGAAATTCGAGCCAAACTATGAAGGCCCATATATCATAGATAAAGTTTACCAGGGTGGTGCCTATCTACTCATGGACATGCATGGTGAAAGACCTTTCAGGCCAATAAACGGTCGCTTCTTGAAAAAATACTGTGCCTGACGAGTCACGGCCTAGGTCAACGATAGATGACGACGCCTATGTCCGCTCGCTATCTTCCTAAGCCCAAACTCTATAAGTAGTAACCGGCTACGGACCGAAACGTCCTTAAACTAACGATGGACCACTATGTCCTAAAACTGGCGATGGACCGAAACGTCCTTAAACTGATGGACCACTATGTCCTAAAATTGGCTGTTAACCGAGACGACGATAAACTACTACGGACCGCATCATCCCAAGGCTGACACAAAAAAAATATATATATATATAAAAAGAGAAAACGGTATGTCCATAAGCAAAATAGGCATGGATGAAAACCCGAAAGGGCTCCATGAGTAAAAACAGCAGGGCTACCGGCGAGTTTTTGTGAAAAACCGAAAGGGCGCAACCTCGTTAAAATACACTTGCAAGGTCCTCTCGACCTTGTGAGAGAAACTACCTGCGTGAGATCCTTACGACTCACAAGGGAGCAACACACTTAGGGATCTCCACGATTCCTAAGGAGAAATTACACTTGCGAGATCCTCACGACTCGTAAGGAGAACCCTTCTATGAGACCCTCACGCCTCATAAGATTCAAAAGTCTTAAGGTACAGGGATCTGAACCTGTTCTTAAGCCACCACAACCTCCAATTCTGCCCTACAAGCGGTTCAATACTGACCCTTGTATACAATCCATGGGCTCGAATAAACATTTCCCTAACAAGAGTCCAACCAGAGACTGGGGATATGCTCATATGGAAAACGACACTTGTAAGTCCTCTCGACTTATAAGGAGAAAATACTCTTGTAATATCCTTACGACTTATAAAAGAACATACACTTAAGACTCCTCACGATTCTTAAGGAGAAAACACACTTACATGATCCTCACGACCCGTAGGGAGAAATATCTTTATGAGACCCTTACGGCTCGTAAAGTTAAAAGCCTTAGTCGATAGGATCCTAACCCTGTTCGCTAAGCCACCTTTGTTCGACATCGAAAGAGGCAAATGATGATTCACTCCTGGCAATATCCCAGTTGTAGCGATGCTGATGCCGAAATCGGTGTCCAATCCCAAAACTTGCAGCGAAAAGCCAGCGAGCCACAAATGCATATGAAATAGCCGAAATGATGGAGCAACTTGCAAATCTGCAAGTAAAAAATGTATGCATGCAAAATAGCCGAAATGATTGGGCAACTCGCAATAAAAAGCAGTGAGTAAACAACACAAATAGCCGAAATGATTGGGCACCACGAAAAATAGCCGAAATGATTGGGCAATCGCGACTTTCGCGATATAAAAGCTGAAATGATAGAGCATCGCGGAAAGAAAAATATAAAATGAAACTTTTTTGCCCTACAGGTGAGATCACATCGATCCCTGTATACAATCTAGATGCATAAATAAAGAAGGAACCATACCTTCCCACCAGGCTCCATCAGAAAAAGAAGCCAAATCTCGATGGTTCACAGACAGCCTGGAGATCATCTCAACATTCGTCTCATTACAACAGACATAACATCAACAAATCGGAACTGCGGCAAAGTTCCCAGTTCCATGACTTGACGATGCATAGACAACCGAGAGTCAACCCCTCCTGGTCCTTGCGGAACACGGCTTATGTCAATCTTGACCCCGCGGGAACCATCCAGAGCAAATCCTGGTTATGTGGAACATGGCCTATGTCAATCCTGACCCCGTGGAAAACGTCCAGAGCGGATCCTGGTCCTTGCGGAATACAGCTTATGTCAATCTTGACCCCGTGGGAAGCATCCATAGCAACTCCTGGTTATGTGGAACACGGCTTATGTCAATCTTGACCCCGTGGGAAGCGTCCAGAGCGGATCCTGGTCTTTGCGGAACACGGCTTATGTCAATCTTGACCCCGTGGGAAGCATCCAAAGCAAATCCTGGTTACCTGGAACACGGCTTATGTCAATCCTGACCCCGTGAGAAGCATCCAGAGCAGATCCTAGTCCTTGCGAAACACGGCTTATGTCAATCTTGACCCCGTGGGAAGCATCCAGAGCAAATCCTGGTTACGTGGAATACGGCTTATGTCAATCCTGACCCGTGGGAAGCGTCCAGAGCGGATCCTGGTCCTTGAGGAACACGGCTTATGTCAATCTTGACCCTATGGGAGGCATTCAGAGCAAATCCTGGTTACGTGGAACACGGCCTATGTCAATCCTGACCCCGTGGGAAGCATCCAGAGAAAATCCTGGTTTCGTGGAACACGACCTATGTCAATCCTGACCCCGTGAGAAGCATCCAGAGCAAATTCTGGTTTCGTGGAACACGGCCTATGTCAATCCTGACCCCGTGGAAAACGTTCAGAGCGGATCCTGGTACTTGCGGAACACGGCTATGTCAATCCTTACCCCGTGGGAAGCGTCCAGAGCAAATCCTAGTTTCGTGGAACATGGCTTATGTCAATCCTGACCCCATGGAAAATGTCCAGAGCGGATCCTGGTCCTTGCGGAACACGGCTTATGTCAATCCTGACCCCGTGGGAAGCATCCATAGCAAATCCCGGTTTCGTGGAACACGGCCTATGTCAATCCTGACCCCGTGGAAAACGCCCAGAGCGGATCCTGGTCCTTACGGAACACGGCATATGTCAATCCTGACCCCGTGGGAAGCATCCAGAGCAAATCCTGGTTTCGTGGAACACAGCCTATGTCAATCCTGACCCCGTGGAAAACGTCCAAAGCGGATCCTGGTCCTTGTGGAATACGGCTTATGTCAATCCTGACCCCGTGGGAAGCGTCCTGAGCAAATCCTGGTCCTATAGAACACAGCTTAAGTCAATCTTGACCTCGTGGGAAATGGCCAGAGCAACCCCTGACCCCGTGAAATGCGGATAATGTCAACCCCATCCATCACTTATGGGTCCTCTCGACTCGTAAGGGAGAAAACTCTTTTGTGAGATCCTTACGACTCTTAAGAGAAAAACACACTTAGTAATCCTCACGATTCTTAAGGAGAAATTACACTTACGAGATCCTCACGACTCGTAAGGAGAAATACCTTTATGAGACATTCACGGCTCATAAAGTTGAAAAGTCTTAGGAGGCAGATCCTAACCCTGACTCCAAAGCCATCGCTGTCCTACAAGGAAATCAAAATAGATTATCCACAAAATGCATTTACTAAAAGGGACACAATCATGAAGCAAAATATGTCTTTTATTCATGAATCAAAATGAATACAAAGTACAATTTATGAAAGAATTAAAAAAAATACTCTCATTCAGGAGTATGTACAAAAGAAGAATAAAAAAAATATACAATTCTTCAAGCCAGCGGACGATTTAATAGGTTTGCCAGTTCATCCTTTTTCTGCTGGGCCTCGGATTCATAATTTATTATCGTTAAAAGACGGGCCTCCGCTTGAGCCTGTTGGGCCTGGTATAAGGCAAGCCGACTTTCAAGCTCCTTTTCGGTAACCTTATGAGCTTCGACCATTTCGCGATTGAAAATGACGGCTTTATTAATGGCTACCACTTCCCTGATAGCTTCTTGAAGCACCCACCAAAGTTCATACGCCTGAGTGGTCTTGGCCGTAAGATTGGCTTGAAGTTCCCTCGGCGCTTTGGAAGCCAGCACCCTCTCTGAAAACTTTCGGCTGAGCCTCTTCTCGCATGATAGCATGTTCGCAGCGCACCGCTCGATCAGCCCCCGTAAGCTCGCCTTCGCGGCCACAACCTCTGAAGGAAGGCGTGTACATTCAAGAATATGCAAGCAAGCCTCCACCTGACGACAGAACTCAACCCAGACTTGCACCAATGTTTCACTATGGTAAGTAACAAGAAAAGGAAGAGAACCGTTGGCTTCAGTGGCAAACGCTTCGGCCGTGATCAGACTGCCAGCACGAAGGTCTTCAATCAGGGCTGACAGGGAGTGGAGGCTTAGCTTGGCCATCCGTTCCGAGGCACGTAGAGCATAGGGGCCGGGTGGCATGACGATACGAGATTCCAGCGTGGTAAAATCGGCAAAGCTGTTAAGATTTATAAACAACCAGCGAGACTTGTAAGCAAAGAGCAGATGGAACAACGTCGAAACTTTACTTACCCACAGTCATGCAAGAAGGGTCTGAAGACTCCCCAGGCCCGTCAAGAATCTCAACTTCGTCATCAGCTTCCAGAACTGTAGAAGACATCGGTGTTATTATATGAAATAATAATAATGCCGTGAGGAGAGGGCAAATGACACTAACCTTGACCGGAAGAGAGGACGATACGTTGAGGAGATATCGCCTGCGGAGCGGCCATCTCTAGCAAACACTGAAAAGACTTCCTGGGTGACAAGTCCATGAAGGACGCTGCCAATCCTCGTAGCTCTGAAAAGGCAGGAAAAGTTCAGATAATGAAGAGATCATTAAAATAAAAAGATAGAAGAATACCTTCGATGCTCCTCCCACTCTGGACTGGAGGAATAGCAGCTTCGGCAGCCTCCTCCGTGCCCCCGGGCATATCATCAGGGATGTGGGCCGGTATAATAACTTCCGGTTGAGGAGCAGTGGCCATCACTGCAGGCTCCAATGGAAGGACAGTGGCCTCAATCACCTGTTCCATAGTTTTCGAGCCATCCCCGGAAAGATCTATTAAATCCGCGGCCAATAAAGATGCCTCTTCCGGGGGAGCAAGCACCTGGGGAATATGAGTTACAGAAGGGAGCTCCGGGGAAGGAACAACAGTTGTATCGACCCCCTCCACACTTACTAGTGTCTCATCGGGGATATTTGTGGAGTCCATAGTCAAGGCGCGACTCGAACTTAGATCCTCTGCCGTCACCGAAGTCCCTGCAAAGTTTTCATGAGGATAAGGATATATATATATATATATATATATATATATATATATATATATATATATAAGCAGTGCAAAATATTATGAAAAGATATATGAGTATACCAATGCGCAAAGGAGCCTCTAGTATGGATTGTTCTAGCCGGCGTTCCTTCCTGAGGAGGTATGCTCGCCGGGGTTCGAGGGTAGATTCGTGTCCACCGGTCCACAACGAAAGCACATCTTCAGCATCGGCCGAGATAGGCTGCTTAAGGGCTCTCTCGCCTCCCTCTTCCAGAGGACCTATGAATATCCGCCGTATCGATGGAGGATCTTCATAAAAGATGACGGCAGGATAAGACCTCTTCGGGATTCTTACATTCTCCGATTCATCCTGTGAGCGTCTTATAGCCTCAGCAGTTGTGCGGCTTCCTCGGCAGATGAACTCGGGAAAAGTAGACCACCATCCGATTCTTGCATGGCTAGTGGTTCATCTTGAAGAATAGGCTCTGATTCCACTAAAAAGTCAAGCAGATTGGTGGCTGTCTTCCTTCGCCTCTTGGACCTAGAACTAATAACAGAAGACGATCGCTTCCTTCCCCTTGGTTCTTTGGTGCGGCGTTGACCCACTTCGCCTTCAATATCCTCACTCGAAGGTGCTACCGATGACGACACCGCCATTGCTGACGCCGTAGCTGGTGATACTGCTAGTGACGCCTTATTGGCCCATGATTGAGCTCTAGTGCACGGCGGCATACCATCTGTGGGAATTAGATCCACTTCCGCCGCCTCAGGAATAAGCACGACACCAGTATCTCTCAAGGGAGGGCGAACCACTGCCCGCGGTCTCGGCGGGACTCCCGTAGCCTGGATCGGAGTAGGAGCCCTATATCCGAGGAGCATCCTCCTATCCTCAGCAATAATGGTACTGACTCGGTGGAGGTACCAGCCCGTTAAAGACCCCACACATCGAGGAATATAATCAGCTTCAGGAATCACAAAGCGAGAGCTTGTGTTCAGCCGCATGAAGTGATGAGCGGCGTCACGAACGACTTCTGACGATGGGCTGGGCTCCACTGTAAACGCCTCAAAGGGGACACCCTGGTCATACCCCAGTTGCCGAGCAAAGCGGTGTGGGTTGTACCGCATAAAAAGGGCTGCACCATTCTGATGAAATACCGGATAACCCGGTCTGATCGAATATAATTGCATGGCTTCCTTGGGCTTCAGGGAAGGCACTCCCTCTTTCGACGAGTCATAAAGCTGTTGAATCGGTCTTGAAGGAGCAGAAAGGACTCGATCGTTGAATACCATCCTGCCCGTATTCGCATAGGGATTAATCAGCACACGAATAGCTTCGGATTGAGTTGGATTGGGAGCAGAAGCATCCACCAACCTCATAAGCCGCGGAAAAGTATAGGCATCATAAAAGCTGGGTCTCTTATGCGCGGCAAATGCCCCTAGCACGTGCATCTCAATCCATGATGTAAAGTAATGAAGAGAGAAATTTACCACATCCACGCCTGGGGTTGAGGTATTGGCCACGGCGCTTAGCCCATGATACAAATGCGCTAGCCCCGCAATGCCCACAGCTAGTCACATCCTCTCGGCAATGCGATGAGCAGGGTAAATGACTGAGGCTCTCATGAAACGATGGTGCATGGGAATGGCGAACCAGCTGAGCTAGACACTGATAAAACCCACGAAGAAAGTCTCTTCAACTATTCCAGAGGCTGCGATCGACTCAAAAGATACAGCCGACAGGATTGGAATGTATAACTACGGCAAATCTTCTTCTTTAGCTGGTAGCTTATTTAGACCGAACCCGAAAGGGTCGTTGATATTTGCGAACTTCGGAGCCGTCTTTGATAAAACGTCCCCGTGAAGGAAGCAGGCAATAAAGCTTTTGAAAGTGACACCCTGCTCATCAGATTCTGCAAACAACTTTTCAAAAATGCCCAGAGCCTTGATTAGACTTGGGTGCTTATGGCGGATGACATTTTCAATCGACAGGCCGTCAAGCATAGCAGGCTCAGTTTCGAAAATGTACTCATCAGGAGGAAGCAATTCTTCATAGAGCGTCCCCCTGACCGGCAACCCCGAGATCTCGCGAAACTCTTCCAGAGAAATTGAAACTTTGCGGTCCCCTAGAAAGAAGGTTTTGGTGGGAAGATTCCATTGATTTAAGAAAGTATTAACCCACCAGACATGGGGGGACTGATAGTGGAAGAGAGATGCGTACACCGCCTGATAGAGACCGACCCTCTGCAGTCGCGCACGATGGGCGGACAGGATATAACGAGCCCAGAGAAGGTAACCCGTAGGTTGTCGAGGTGTAAGACCTATTTTGTAAACCTGACCCCAAGGCTGGGCTTCACCTTGGCAGATACGACGCCCTAAGATGTCTATAGCTGGCACAGGGTGGTTCGGAATTCCAGTTTTTGACGGCTCGAGCCGCCCCGTAGGGGTCCAGTTCAATATCTCCACAGCGAAGGCGGTTCGTGGATGCTCCATCGGCAAAAATGGGTAGGTAGGCTCTGTTGGTATCTCGCAGAGAAAGTTGCGGCGACCACGGATGATGTGACCGTACCAGGTCCCCCATAAAAGAAAATGGGTGCAATTAGGGTCATGAGCTCTGATCATCGCCATCACCTCTTCATCAGACGGTGACTGAGGAAAGGCAGCCCCCGAGCGGGTAAAAGGGAAGTACGGAAGAGAAGCCATTGTTCCTGAAATAAAAGAAGGGGAAACTGTTAAGTGAAGCAAATACGTGTATATATATATGTTTATAAATGTATATGTATAAAAATACATTGGAAGAAAGCGACAAAGGACTTATTTTATGGGACCATTGGTTACAAAACACAGGGGCCCTACAAAATCAAGATGGCGGCTCACTATTGATGAGGCAGAGTAATCATTATGAGAACAAAAGGAAGATTCTCAATAAATGAACAGTGGATTTCAAATGACTTTACACATTCCCCCAAAGAGAAACCCATCTTGGACTCTGCGAAAATCAAGTAGAACCTT
This sequence comes from Agapanthus africanus, assembly GCA_030015575.1. Taxonomy (NCBI): domain Eukaryota; kingdom Viridiplantae; phylum Streptophyta; class Magnoliopsida; order Asparagales; family Amaryllidaceae; genus Agapanthus; species Agapanthus africanus. The sequence continues at coordinate 911,088,426 of JASDDO010000019.1, read as the reverse complement.
TACTGAAATTTTTTTCTGTAAGAGCAACTCAGGATAAAAAAAAAATCCCAAGAAGTCTTCTTTTAAAGAACTAAGTTCCTTAGAGGAATTAAATTCCTTATGAACAGAGGAATTAAATTCCCAGGAAACATTTTCAGAGCTAAAAGACTCTTTGGAATGGAATTAAATTCCATAAAAGAGACAAGTATCACCATCGATCCCTGAGATCAGAGAAGCCCTAGCAAAAGGAGTTTATTATTTAAGAATTAGAAACTTTTTTAAAGAACTTGGAAAGATGGGTTCTTGTTAAAGGGAAAAACCCTTGGTATAGATTTGAAATCCAAGAGAAAATGTCTGCAAGGAGTTCTTCAGCCATTCAAGATTCTTACCTGAAAAAGGAAATCTTTTGTTGACAGAGTTAAACTCTGAAAATTTTTGAAACAGAGAACTAAGCTTTGGGAAAGAGAATTAAATTCTCAGAGGAAAACCGAGCAAGGAAGGAGATGGAAAAAGTGGAGGCGCTTCTGAAGAAACCCATGCATTTATAAGATGTGATAGGGAACGGTTCATCTTCCCTGTCCCCTAGACAGATCCAACGACCACAAAACATGACAGCGTTGCACTCACGTGCAAACACGTGAGAACAACGCTGTGGGGGCATTTGTTCCCTCATAAAATATCAGGAAAAACCCCAATGGGGCATCACGTGCTCACACGTGACCAAGGGTTACGTGCTGACACGTGATGTTTTCCTGGGACTCTGTTATAATAGAATTAAAATTCTAATCAAGCAAGCAATTAGTGGAGTCGCGTGCCCACACGTGATGGGCCTTTAAAGAACCCACTGAAAGAATTAAAAGGCATAATAAAATGGCAAGGAAAGATCTCAATGAGGCATTACATGTCTATACGTGACCAAGGGCCACGTGATGACACGTGATGATTCCTTAGCTCTTTAAAGCAGCAGAATTAAATTCTAGTTAAAATGTTAATCAAGGGGGTCGCGTGTCAACACGTGATGGGTTTCTAAGCTCTTTAATTAATAGAATTAAATTCTACAGAAATGATCAAACAGTGGGATCACGTGCCAACACGTGATAGGCTCTTAAGCCTTCTGAACTAATAGAATTAAATTCTAATTAAGGGAAATCAAAGACCCTAACTGGAAAAATATTTCTTTAAATCTTTCCAAACAAAAAGGATGGTGCTCTGTAAAAGGAGCACCGTTGGATTAAAAATCAAATGGTGATTAAAAATCACCAATTTATGGAAAGATTTTATCCGAGGAAAGATTTCCCTAAAATTCACCAAGAATAACAGACAGAATATCTTCTGGATTAAAAATCCAATGGTGAATAAAATTCACCGAGTGATCTGAAAGATCATGTTGGTTACAAAAACAACCAAAATCTTTTAATGAAAGATTGACTAAACAAATTGATTCTTTTCTTTCTCCTATAAATAGGAGACAAGAAGAGAAAAGAAGGGGTCCTTGGAATTTTTTTTGAGATATACAACAACAGAGAGAAAAGAGAGAGGAGAATTTAATTCTCAAGAGAGAAAAAGAAGATCTCTTCAGAAAAAGAAACCCTAGGTGAGAAAGGGAAAGAGATCAAAGCTCCATAAAACAGAAAAATGAAGAGAATTTAATTCTCAATTTAAGAGTTTAACTCTTCTGAATAAGAATTTAGTTCTTATTTTGGTTGAAGATCTGCAGAAGCAGATCTCCCCACAAGTTGAGAATTTAATTCTCATCGGGGAGATTCTGCCATGCAGATCCAAAACTTAGAGGGAGAATTGCGTTTAAGGAATTTAATTCCCCCAAATTCATAGGAATTTAATTCCTCCAAATGAAACTAGGGTATAACCCTATATGAGTATTTAATTCTCCCAGACTCATAGGAATTCAATTCCTCCAAATAAAACCAGGGTTTAACCCTACATAAGGATTTAATTCTTCCACATACATAGGAATTTAATTCCTCAAAACAGAATTAGGGTTTAACCCTACCAAAGAATTTAATTCTCAAACAAAGGACTTAAATTATCCATGCATGTAAATGTGGTCACGTGGCAACACGTGACCCTTCCTTTAATGATCAGAAAAGAATGAATGAGATATGGTCACGTGCCCCCATGCGACCCTCAAACAGACTCCTCAAAATGAGAAAGAAAAAGCTTTGAGGTAATGCCTCACGTGCTCACACGTGACCCTCAAAACAAAAGGGAACAAATCCAAGAGTAGAATCAATTTTGGGCGCCCTTACGTGTCCCCACGTAACCCCTAATAAACACTTTAATAATCAATACATGGGTACCCATCACGTGCCCACACATGATGGCTTGAAGACCAAACGTGTTTAACACTTATATGAATATTCTGAGAACAAAATAATGGAGGTCTGACCCCATCTTCAGACGCCTCACGTGACCCCACGTGACCCCACGTGACCCCTTCCTTTCTAGTGTTTAACACTATTTTGATCACTTTGTCCCCAGTGTTTAACACTGTTTGAAATACATCACATGGGGACACGTGACCGCCAGATGTCCTCTAGTGTTTAACACTATTTTAAAACCAGTCTTAGCCCAAATTGGCTAAGTTTTCCAAAGGCAAGACTCCCCTTTGACCGAGCCTCAAATATACCCTTGTCTTCCAAGATTGATCATCTCATATGGCATATGAGTGCTCAGCATTCAATAAAAGATAAATACATGGTCAGAGTCCAGACCCATGTTTAGCATTGCTAAATAATGGGGGGTTGAACCCAGACAAATGTTCAACAGTCCCAACAAAAGTCCAACATTTCAAACTTAATTGGACTTAGCCTTAGTTGGCCATAAGTCCTCAACTCTGATTCAACTGAGCTCATGTGCTCATAATCTAATTAATTGATCTTAGTCCCAAATTGGACTGCAGATTTCCCAATCAACTTTGGTTCAAGGGTACATATCTTCACTCCTTTGATATTTGGCGTTGTAATCCTTCAACGTCTTTAAAAAGGTGACGGGTCCTGATAACCAATCACTCCATAGACTGTGGGGTCCTTAAACTCATGGACTGTGGGGTCCTTAAACTCATAGACTATGATGTCCTTAACGTGGACTGTGGGGTCCTTAAGCCCATGGACTATGATGTCCTTAACCTTGGACCGTAATGTCCTTAAACTTATCGACCGCAATGTCCCTAAAACTAGCCCGAATGCTCTTTTGTTGGATCTAAACGATCCCGTTAAGTTGATCTTAGTCTAAAAATTAGACTAACGTATCCTTAACATATGTTTAAGTTGATCTTAGTCTCAAATGAGACTAACGTATCCTTAAACCCAACCCCCAAACCCAAATCTAAGAAAATACGGATTAGGACTAATCCACGCCCTACGGGCGACAACATAAATTAGTCTCCGTGTACAATCCACCGGCAACCAAAAACAAAACAAACACACACGACACGAAGTGACCATCTGGAGAAGGAGAAAGTGGTTACCGCGATGCGGTAGCATAATTAACTGCAGGGGCTTGCGCCTGCAGGGAAGAGCGTCCCCACAATCAAAACCCCCTCAATGAGGGGGAATCTGACGAAGTCTGCTACATCGGCCGCATCCATTTAAACCTTCGATACACAGTGCCATAAATCAACTTGGCATCTTCGTAGATGTGGACGGATAGCACCAAATAGCATCTGCCCCCAAATTCAGGCAAGACGTTTTTCTTTCCGGCTTTCGGCGGTGAACAGGCATCCACTTGATACATATGCACCACATGACATGACCTGATACACTTCTGCTTGACTTGATACCTGATCCTGTTACTAATGCTGACAACCCTGACTTGTTGTCCCGATGGACATTACTGTTGTCTGTATAGACAAAACCTGTACCTGCTTGATCCTGTGTCGACATTAGCTCTAGATTTATCAATACCTGACTTGAACACATAACCTTGGTGGTAAGGGGAAATCAATAATGAAACCTGACTTGTAAATCAACAGTTCGACGCTTATACTGATCAGTTTTAGGGGCTAGGCCAGTCCCAGGATGATGCTGCTGACATCATTCGTCTGTACATGTTTCCTGTTTTGTGCTTAGCGGCACGTCTCGGATTCAGCCCCGAGATTCTGGACCGTGGTCCCGAGTATGCACGGAATACTATTGAGTTACATCGACGATTCATTAAATTGATTTCAAAGACTTGAGAGTAATTAACCCAATAGTATAGATTACTCATCGCATGCACATACACTTCATTGTTCCATATTCGTGTTACTGTTATACACTCATTACTGTTCATACTCATGCCTGCATATCTTGTTACCTCCTGATTATATTTTATTGTTTGATATTATGACGCACTGACGTCTAGGTTTTGCTTGGCCCAGATCCTCTGTCTCTTTCGCAGGCTGATCAGGAGTATTTCCGCCGTCAGGCCGAGCATTGAGGATCCTGTTAGTATCTAGTTTAGTTTAGTTTTATTGTCGTACTTTCATTTCCTGTTGTGAGCCCATATTTGGGACGTACATTCCAGACGTTATTGTTTATTGGATTTATTGCTTCCGCATATTATTTCTTGACTCGTTTATTCTGTCATATGGACATGTACTTGATAGTTCATTTTATTTTATTGTTCTTGATATCTTATAGACAGCCGTAAAGTGACTGTGGAGGGATGTTTCTTAGCCATAAGTAGCATGGTTGGCTCTGTCACGTGCCGATCTTAGCGCACTCTGGGACGCGGGGCGTGACAGATAATATTGAACCAGAGCGACATCCCGACGTAAGAATGCCAAGTCCGTCATTCGAAGAATAAATTGACAAGCTAATGAGAGAAGACGGTTAGATGGTTCGGGATGATCACAGCCGCGAAATGTCCATTTACGAGAAATCCAGGACGCAACGTCTTATTCAGCAGTCCACGGAAAGAGAAGATTACGATGCCCTTCACTTTCAGCCTGCTGTGCGCTCTCGTGGTAAGGAAAAAGTCCGACACAGAGACAACAACTATATCAAGAATAGGAATGACGTTCAAAACAGCGAAACGGGTCCAAGAAACTATACGATCGAGAAAAAGTCAGCTGGAACCTGTCTTTTATGAAGAAGATGGGTCGGGAGCACTCATTCCCTCAAGACAAGACAAGAAAAATATTCAACCTTATCATGAAGCATCAAATGTTGACGCTCCCGGAGTCTCGGTATCCCGAGCAGATAAACGAGGTCCATCACCCGGATTATTGCTCCTACCACCGAGTAATAGGACATTCTTTTGAAGACTACTTCACCTTCAAAGACTGGGTTGAAGACCAGTATCAGAAAGACATGTTTTCTTTATCCAACAGTTGGAGGGTAACCCTCCCCCACAAAAATATGAGCTAAAAGCAACCTATATAGAACCAGGTCAACATCGGTCTTGAAAACGCACTCATACCTACCACGTGATAACATTCTCAAAGGAGAGGGAGCACGAGAATATGAAAGACCTCTCCCAGTACTTCGCAAATGAGAATGAGGACGAGGTGATCTCAGAATTTCCACCGGCCCCAAAAGAGCTGGAAGATGGGATACACACCACAGCGGACAACCTGAGAAAAATCGACTTGGGGATGAAAAATTAGCAGAGGCCAATGTTCGTTAGTGAGCTGCTGTCTGAAAAACAGGTGGCCACGTGTCCCCACGTGATGCAGTATAAAGACTGCTTCGCATGGAACTATTCCGAGATGCCGGGACTAGATCTAGAAATAGATGTGCAAAAACTGGCAATATCACCGAACGTCAAACCAGTCAAACAGGCGCCAAGAAGAATGCGGCTCGAACTCGAAATGAGCATCAATGCCGATGTCAAGAAACTAATTGACTCTGGATTTATCAAAGAAGTTCAATATCCTGACTGAATCGCCAACTTTGTCCCAGTGATGAAGAAAAATAAGACGGTGCGTATCTGTGCAGACTTTCGGGACCTCAACAAGGCTTGTCCGAAAGATAACTTCCCAGTACCTGTTACCGAGTTGATGATTGATAACACGTCCATTCATGAGGTCTTCTCCTTCATGGATGGATTTTCAGGCTACAATCAAATAAAAATGCATCCTGAAGACCAAAAGCATAGGCCTTCCGGACCCCGCTGGGCATATTCTGCTATAAAGTGATGCACTTCTGCTTGAAGAACGCAGGCGTTACCTACCAGAGGGCCATGACAAAGATCTTTAATGACCTCATCCATGAGATCGTTGAATGCTACATTGAAAATAGTGTTCCAGCGTTTTCAGAAATATAATCTGAAGATGAACCCTCTGAAATGCGCGTTTGGAGTCTCCTCAGGCAAATTCCTGGCATTCGTCGTTCGACACCAAGGCATCGAAATAGACCCATCAAAGATCAAGGCGATTATGGAAATGCCATCGCCAAGAACTCTTAAGCAACTGCGGTCTCTCCAAAGAAAGCTCGCGTATATCCGACGGTTCATAGCTAACCTCTCCGGCGAATGCCACTCTACAGCCATCTAATGAAGAAAGGGAACCCGTTCGTTTAGGATCGTAAATGCCAAAGTGCACTGGATGAAATCAAGCAATATCTGCAGAATCCACTGGTACTGACCGGTCCGGTCAAGGGAAATCCCCTCATCCTGTATACAACATCCCTTGAAGGTTCTCTCTGCGCGCTATGGGCACAGGAGAACGATCAGGGAAAGGAGAGAGCTCTCTACTATTTTATTCAAGTTCTCCTGGGGGCAGAAAACAACTACTCCCTTATCGAAAAACATTGCCGGGCACTGATCTTCGCGATAACAAAGCTTCGACATTATGCCTTGGCGCATAAGGTCCATCTGATATCAAAGATGGATCCTCTCAAATATTTGATGTCAAGAGCCATATTAACGGGAAGTTTTGCCAAATGGGCCCTCCTCTTGATGGAGTTCTCGATAATCTATCGACCCCTCAGGGCAGTGAAGGGCCAGGCCATTGCCGACTTCCTCGCTGAATATCTAATACCAGCCGACTCTCCCTTAAATTACGAATTGCCAGATGAACACGCGCTTGATGCAATCGACAGAGAGGAGGAAGGAAATAATGCCCGATAGGAACTCTACTTCGATGGAGCATCTTCCATGAAAAAGCGAAAGCAAAACACCCCCATGATGAAAGCCGGGGTGGGCCTTATCTTCATGACTCCGCAAGAAGGGATAATGCGTTTCACCCTTTCATTAATAGAGCCGAGAACAAACAATGAGGCTTAGTATGAAGCTTTGATAGCAGGTCTTAAGATTTCTGTTGACATGGGCATCGAAAACCTCCTCATAATAGAGACTCTCAGCTAGTCTTTAGCCAAATAAATGGCAACCATCGGACGTGCAAACCGGAGTTGGTAAAATATGGCGAAAGAGTGCGGCAACTGCTGACTCAAATACCCTCCTACATCATGAAAAGCATACCACGGGCAGAAAATAGCAAGGAGGATGCGTTGGCCAAGCTCACTAAAGAATTGGCCGACGAAAACCTCGATGACGTAAGGATCATTATGCAAAGCCGCCGGATTCATGCGCCAGCAGAAATATCTCCGGAGTCGTCTGAACGAAAGGAAGCGACCAAATAAGCAGTCTGCCAAATAGAAGACGAAGAAAATGCTAGGGATTGGAGAGAAGTCTTCATGGACTTGATCGCACGCTTTTTGGCGTGTCGGATGTTCAAAGAATTAAAGTATAACCGCGATTAGGACGGTGTCGCTTTGCAGCTAGCCGGTTGAGCACGGGTCGGTCCATAGGGAGATGGTGGTATGTCCTTTCTTGTCTTAGACGAGTCAATAAAGAATCTGTATGAGTTTGATCTAACCTATGTGTTTATTTGCAAGTATAAAGTTGTTAAGAAGAAAATACGAGATTGTAAGCTAAAGAAATCCGTACTCGAAACCTTTGAGCCGAGTCTTGACCAATTGAAGCTCGAGCAATCGGCAACAACATGGATTAGGGGATTTAAGCGCGGTATTCGTGGAATCCGGCTTATTTACCCTTGTCCTTCCGTTCTTGTCTCTTGCTTTCGCCTCCGGCCAAACCGAACGCAACCGGTCGCGGTTAGGAATCACCGTTACCTTGTCAGGGTAGGGTGTCTAACGGAGCGCTTGCGTATGGTTTGGGCGGAGTTCAATGGAAAATAACGGGAAAAGGAAAAGAGCAAACTTACAATATCATATGGATTCTTAACAACAACAATAATTACAACATTCACAAAATGAACAAAAGAGAACAAAAAGAAAAGAACAAAGAAAAGAATACAAGTAATCAAGTTCATGTTGGAGATAGTGCCCTCAGAGTCAATTATTGGATCACAGGCACGTGATTGCAATGATTGAGGGAGGACCTATCCCGGTAGGACAGTCTTACTCGAGATGATAGTATGCTATCTGGTTTACCTTTATCATCGTGTACTGTTTTAAGTGACCTGACACGTCGCTATTACACGTTGATAGAGCCCCTAGGATTCTTGCTTGACCACCAGCAGTATGAGGGCGATCATATAAGTGGGAGCTGGGGGTCTATAAGCTTATCCTTAAAAGGTCCCTAGTCGTGGGAGTTTCGAGACTGGGCATCGATACTCCATTAGTAGACTAGTGTATACAGTCGAGACCCCGACGAGGGGCAGTGGCCGGTCTCACAAGCCACTGGTGTTAGTTGGATCACCTAAGATGTATACAGGTGCTCATTGGGTTATGAGTACATCGGACAGGACTCGCCGGGAACATGCTAGTTGGTCATATACCAGACGTCAGATGGCAGTTCCCTGGTGACATGTGTACAGGTTAGTTCATCGACCTGGGGATCGTCATTTGTCTCGTGTGAGTTCCCACTGTACTTTGATTACTACCCTACCACGGCTCAAAGGAGTCGTGCAAACAGGTTTTAGTTGGGTACAGTCCCGAGCCACATGGAGGCAGTGAGCGGATCTTCGGGGGTTTCGTCTCTCCCGGTATTGGGGGTGAGGTCGCGCTGTGTCTAGGAGAGCCATTACACAAAGACCTTGGCCAAGGCAGGAGATTTACTGGTAGGTATTCCAGTAGTATCTCAGGGTGTTCTGGGCTACACTCCGACACGACTTGTACCGCTTTTGGGGGTCTGACTTTTACCAACCCCCTAGGCCCGCCATGCGATGCTCATAGACGAACGGACCGGACTGTACGGATATTGTCACTGACAGGCTCAGTTGGGTGTCGGGGTGAGCTTCCTCATCGACGTCCCTTTTAGTCAATAGCTGGTGGCCCGTCACGTATTGGCTTATACCTCTGACGTGCTAGTGGTTAAATCCACAGCCATAGTATTGACGAGTCTTTAGAGTCCACCACACTTTCATTTACTCAAGCTTTCGGGCGAAACGCTGTAGAGGCCGTATGGAGATATGGCAGGGTCCGATCAGATACGTGCGGTATTGCACGGATCAGGATCGGACGGTTTGTACTAGTGGCCGTATAGTTATATGGCAGCGTTCGATCAGATACGTGCGGTATTGCACGGATCAGGATCGAACGGATTTTACTAGCCGGCTTTGGTTTAAGCCGGTCCTAGTTTAGTACAGTGTAGATTTTGTCTCATTGCATTTGTATCCGGACGGAATACAGATGCGGGTGTGTATGCACAGTATCGGGGTTTTCCTGTAATTTATTACGGGACCAGTTTTCTGGAGTTGCCATTTTGCTTTCCGTTCCGGCCGGTTTTCCTTTGTTCTTTCCCGGCCGGACTTTTCCGATGGAGGGGGTAATTTGCAGTTTTGCAAATTACTCTTGAGGAGGGGTTTTCTTGCATAATGGATTGATTATGATAGCTTTCTTTTCTTTGCACCATGACTTGCTTTGACTTGTGATTTGATGAGGGTATGGTTTTAAAAAGTGAAGCATGGTTGTATGTTTCTTTGTCCCTTGGATATGGTCACCTCTTTCATCTCCTACCATCACCTCCCTTCATGTTATATATCTTTTCCTCCACCCTTCTTCTCTCTTGATGGAAAATGGTTGAAAAAGATATGAGAGAAAAGAAAGAACACTTGAGAGAAAGAAAAGAATGAGAGTGAGTTCATCTTGTTTGCAACAAACCCCAAAGAGACAAAGCACTACACTTCCTACAGCACATCTTGGGCATGTCGAGTTGCCGGCTTCATGCCCGAGTTGCCTCGGTATAGAGGCGGGAGCCCGTAAAAGATGCAGGCGACGTGGTGCCCTTCCGGCGAAGAGGCGACGACCGGAGATCCCGCGAGGAGATCGGAGTGGAGATGAAGACCGGAGGACTTGGATCGTCGGTATACATCTCTAACCCGTATTCTAGTTAGCTTAGACTTGTTAATGGTTACGATCCGGGGTTATGTGCGCGGTGGTGCCGGTTTGCAAAGTCCGCAAAATTTAAGTTATTCACCGTTTCCGCATTCCGGCGTCGGATTGACGGCCGGGGCGCCGCCGTGCACTTACAGTGGTATCAGAGCCTCGCCATTAACTTCGTCTAGCTTTTGTGTAATGTGTTTTACGTTTCCGATCGAACAAAATCCCGAAAACCCGTATTTTGTGCACATCAGTTTCTGTCGAATTTTTTTTAAGTCCAAAAATTTTTCTGGTTGTCTCAGTGTGATGTGCAGGGAATTCTAAGGTTACTGTAAAAATTTGGTACCCCGATCTCACTATTCCGCCGCGGAAGCGCCGCGAAAACCCACCTCGTGCGGCGCTTCCGCCGCGGATTTTACTGTTCACCCCCCCAAATTTTTTCAGTATGTTCCTGAGTTGAAAATGTGGTTTCTGGGATATTAAAGTTGGGCCAATTATTTCTGTGTGTGCTACAGTTTTCTTTGGGGCCCAATTGTTAATTGTTTGATCAATCGGAAAATTTTAAACACATTTTTCACAGTATTTACATTATATCTGCGACCGTGAATGTCACTCGATCGGTAAATCCGGTCTAACTGCTATAGCCCGGTTAGACGGATTTGCGAACGTGACTTTCACGTTGGTGTTTTATGTTTATGCTGTGATGTTGCGGATCGGTCGTGGGGATAGCCTGGATGCAATGCTAGTACAGTTGTGGTAGTATTATGTACATTTGATATTGCGAGGCGAGCGTCCGACATGTGGACTGCCGTCACTGCCTGTTTGTATTATTATTTTGGGGCACGACCTGGTTGCGGTCGATGTACCCGTTGTATGTATATTTTACTTTCTGTACTAGGATTACCCCGCGGTGGGGTGCACGGATAGCCGGGTTCTAGAGGGCAACAAGCCCGCATCTCATGGCATTGGGACGGAGGGGGCTTCACTCTAGGATTGGCGGGCTATTCGTCGCACTCGTAGGGGGTACAGGTTGACCCAGGAGGGGTGCCCAAGTTGCCGGATTCCGTGGAGTGCTGGGTGGTCCATTCACGGAGCTGAAGGGGGTTGCCTCACTTCAGGTTTTGGCGGGTGACTTGCTGCGCCCGTAGGGGTCTAGGTTTTCATTGCACAGGCTATCCACATGACCAGGGGAACGTCGGGTTTCAGTAGTGGCTCTGTGAAACCCGGGGATCCCAGATATCTGTATTGTTCTGTGATGCTGTACATTTCTGTGATGTTGCATTTCTTTTCACGCCTTGAGCGAAATATAATATATTGGTATATATATTAGTAGATGTTGTATATGTTTTTCATCCGCGCTAGTCCAGTCCCCGCTCTGCCGTTAGTTAGCTAACCTAACGGGTGATGACGGGACCCAGTGGCGAATGCGGATGGCATATACGTACGTCAGTATATTTTCGTTCTTTGTGGTGTGATCAATGATGGGACTGCGTTGATTCGGATCAATGCAAGTTAAAAACAAACCTAATCTGATGTTGTTGGAACACTTTTCAAAAAGCTGTTATTGCAAGGACGTTCACTTTTGTTTTGCATCGTGGTATTCATTTGGAATATCCTGCTCCTCAGTCGACGAGGCAAGGGCCGAGATCCCTTCACCGGGAGTGACCCCTTGGACAGAAGTTTGCGTCAGGGCATTAACTTCACTATAGCCGATTACTTTTGCTTTGCATCGTGGTATTCATTTGCGATATCCTGCACCCCATTCTACGGGGAAAGAGCCGAGATCCCTTCACCGGGAGTGACCTCTTTAGTAAATGTTTTCGTCACTATATTTTCTAAAAAGCTATCCGTTCCTTCAACGATATCAAGTTCTTTACGTTAAAGGTTTTCTCCAGAAACCATTCGTAGCCCTCCGTCGTTTCATATGGGTAGTCAATAGTATTCAAGCTGTGTTTGTTGGCCAAAGTCAAGGCACAGTGTTTGGTAGCTGTTGGTTATTCATATGCAGCATAGATAGATGCGTTGGTTTGGAACAGTCGTATAGCCTTGTTGGCCAAAGTCAAGGGCTTGTGCGGGTGGATTCGAATCAACCTGGAGAATGACGGGTAGAACTTGACATGTGACTTATGATTTGTTGGCCAAAGTCAAGGTCATAAGAGCATGGGGCAGAAATCACATCGGGAGTTTCAAAAGTACTGAAACTTGCCAGATATGCGCATACCTTCTGGAGTGTGACACTGTGAGCGGATTCCGTCACGTTATCATACGATGAGAGTTGGATCCCGATTCCCACTGATGAGTTGGTTTACTCCTCGGGTGACCCCGACTAATTCTTCTTTCAGGTTTGGAGGAGAATTTGAGGTACAGTGGGAGGATTCCAGATTAGATAAATTTGTAACCATTCTGATCTAGGATAGAGTGCACGCTGAGTGTTTCTTTTCTCTCTCTCTCTGGCAGCGACCATTGACCCGACCCTAGATTATGACTCAGTGACCAAGTTGACCGAACCTACTTAACACTGGCTTTTGGATTGTCAGAGTTGCGAACCTCATTGCCACTCCTACTTTTACCCTTTTCTCCAGGACACCCCGTTTTACTACGAACGTCCACTTCCATTGGACAAAACCATCGTATGGTTAGATACGAACTCGAAAGAATTTATTCGAGGATGGTTTCAGGTTCTGGAGAAAACGGATAGGATTATTCAGTTGTCTTTTCCTTTTACCCTCTCTCAGATTACGAGTACTCCTTGGTTTAGGGGTAGTACACCTATTACGCAAATTGGATTGTCTTCTTCCAAACCTTAGGCTGGTGCCGACCGGTAGGGAATGAAGAAAACCAATTAGCATAACGATGGTGTGCAGAAGGTATTAAGTTCAGACAAAGCAAGGGATTAGTAAGAGGGCAAAGTAAATTGCAACAGATATTCACGACCAAACCAAGTATTTTTCCCCCAATCCTAAATCACCTTTGTATTTCTCCAGGACACTCCGTATCACTACGAAGATCCCATTTTATTGGATAATCCATCGTATGGTTATATACGAACTCGAAAGGAACTTGTTCCAGTTCGGGGATGGATCCTGGTTCAGGAGAAATAGGAATAAAGTACATTCAGGTGTCTTTTATCTTCACCCTCTCTCGCGTTGCGAGTGCTCCTAGGATTAGGACAGTACACCCTTTATGCTTTTTGGATAGTCTTCTTCCAAACCATAGGCTGGTGCCGAACGGTAGGGATGGAAGAAAACCATTTGGCCTAAAGGGGTGTACAGAAGGTAATGACTAAAGACATATAAAGGGATTTGGAAAGGTGGCAAAGAATTATACGGTTATAGTTGTGATCTGGATAATGGAAGAGGCATTACTAGGAATACCAGGATACCCCATCGAAACATTTCAGTTCAGCTGTGTACTGTTAAAAGAAAACTGATTTCCCGATTAGACACTTACTCCAGGGTATGTATTTACCAGGTTTGTTTCTCACATCTGTATGGTTTTACAGATGATGAGTGGGAGTAAGTTATTGGGAATTGGGTGATCGTCCTCATTATATCGGGATTCGTTGGAATCAGTGATATTTGAGGAAGTCACCTGGGTTGTTTGCAAGTTAGCAATTATTTGGTTTTGAATATCCGCGGTTATGCACCAATTTCAAATTGATATATCTGTACGTCTATTTTCATAGAGTGAGATATACCTTTTGACATTATGTCGATGACATTTACCTATATCAGTGGATGGTTAGGTAAGGAGCATTAAACAGCGGTGTAATTCTTCTTAACCAAAAGTACAGTTTTCAACCTACGACACACAGTGAATGAGTCACTAGACTCAAGGGACTTATACAGAGTATTGTATGTTGTCCAGTGTCCATCAGGACAGAGGGGTTGGTCCTCGTACTGTATTCTGTTTACTTTTGACTTCTCTAGTTCTTAGACATGTGTTTCGTAGAAACACAGGGTCTAAGTTTTGAGGAGTTATAGGTATTTGAATAGAGTAGAGAACCAGGTATAGCAAGTATCGGGATTCTTCAAAGTGATCGAAGATGTAGATACTTGTGTATGGTCTTCAGTTGATAGTAATGATAAAGAGAAATTGCTTCTCTTTCAGGTTACTCATAATTGGAAGCATTCCTAAGTTGAGTAACGCTGATCGGCCTCCTTCCATTTAGTTGACATGCACTGGAGATAGCTGCATGATTTGAATCTGGTTCAATTAAATCAGTGCCTCTGGTTCTATATTGGATATAGTACAGTTCATATCTTAACATTGTTAAGGTACGGGGAGTTGTCCGGTTTATGCTTAAAACCAGACTCTGGATAACTCATAGGCACATTTCTGTAATGGCTGTTTGTGGGTTGACCCAGGCTATGACGAGGGTTGACTTTCTACCATCTGGGAGATCAATAGAAATATTGTTCAAAGACTCGCCACAGTTTTATTAAAAATGGATTTTTTCAAAAACAGCAGTGGGAGTATGGTAGAACTGGAAGTGATTCCAGAACCGCAAACGATTACTGAAGATTTGATAAGGAACCTAAAGATTCAATCTGATTTGACATTCCATTGGCCACTCCGCAGATAAGGTGGGTAACTTCAGGCACCCGAGAGGTACTCCGGTAGCCTCAAGGACGGTGACAGGGAAGTTCTTGTTTACCCACACTTGCCATTGTTGTTGTTCCAGGCTGCGAGACCCGGCAGGAGGATGAGTATAGCGTCGTTCTGAACTAGCTTCAGAAGTGTACGTGTATATGACTCTGCCAGAGGGTTGTCGTAGTCAGTGGGAGCAGCGGAAGCATTGGTGGACATCAGGCTTATGTCTATTTATAGACTAAAGCAGATGTAGCAGAGATAGATCATCTGTTTCTGATGTGACAGTCATAGGTTTGACGTCATCAGAATAGGGGATGGATCTGTTGAGAAGGTAGTAGGAAGTGATATTCCTATACTATGATCAGTTATACTTTGGTCGTCACACAATGGTTTCTCCACAAAGGACTTGGACATTACATCAGACATTCTGGTTACTAGATCTATGGTTTTAGATCTAGATTTGGGTGGTTTCCTAATCTGGGTACCTTGACAGCATTCTATGAGTATTTAGAATGGACGACTCCTGGCACGGTAGTACACCTGCAGGTAATGGAGTCACCCTCTCTAAAGGTGTCTTATAGACTGAAGGGGAGAGGGATACTCATGAATGGCAGATCATTTGCTTAGGCAATTGAGTCAATCATGAGATGTCAAGTACCACACCAGATGTTGTTCTTGCACTACATGCAATAAGTTAATATTGATCCAATCCTGGAGAAACAGTCGGAGGCAGTTTTAGAACATAAGTGGATGTTCTAGGGATATGATAACGACAGCCTCATTCGAGAGACAGTTATCATTCCAGGCTTCCAAGGTAACATGGACGACAAGGAGGTTGTCAGAGTTATAGTTATCCTTCTGACGAGGGGCAGTATTTTGGACAGATGGTCCAAGGTGACACTGAGGGTGGCATGGCGCGCATGATACTGATTAAGTTCAGTTGACGATACAGTCTAAGAAGTTTGGATTTGGAGTTCATTTATGAGCTACGTCCCATCAGACATCCAGACATTCTAAGGCAGGTATTGCTCATTTCGGGAGATGGCTTTCTCCGCGAACTTGAGATATAGAGAGACATAGAAAGAAACTTCTAGGCGGATCCACTCACTGAGGCTATTCCTCGACCGCAATAGTTTCACAAACGGGATTTGTGAGACTGACTAGTAGAGGAGTTGGATGTTCGGTATCACACGGGCTGTGAGTATGCGACATCGCAATAATTAGCCTTGAGTGCAAGTGGGAGATTGTTGGAGATAGTGCCCTCAGAGTCAATTATTGGATCACAGGCACGTGATTGCAATGATTGAGGGAGGACCTATCCCGGTAGGACAGTCTTACTCGAGATGATAGTATGCTATCTGGTTTACCTTTATCATCGTGTACTGTTTTAAGTGACCTGACACGTCGCTATTACACGTTGATAGAGCCCCTAGGATTCTTGCTTGACCACCAGCAGTATGAGGGCGATCATATAAGTGGGAGCTGGGGGTCTATAAGCTTATCCTTAAAAGGTCCCTAGTCGTGGGAGTTTCGAGACTGGGCATCGATACTCCATTAGTAGACTAGTGTATACAGTCGAGACCCCGACGAGGGGCAGTGGCCGGTCTCACAAGCCACTGGTGTTAGTTGGATCACCTAAGATGTATACAGGTGCTCATTGGGTTATGAGTACATCGGACAGGACTCGCCGGGAACATGCTAGTTGGTCATATACCAGACGTCAGATGGCAGTTCCCTGGTGACATGTGTACAGGTTAGTTCATCGACCTGGGGATCGTCATTTGTCTCGTGTGAGTTCCCACTGTACTTTGATTACTACCCTACCACGGCTCAAAGGAGTCGTGCAAACAGGTTTTAGTTGGGTACAGTCCCGAGCCACATGGAGGCAGTGAGCGGATCTTCGGGGGTTTCGTCTCTCCCGGTATTGGGGGTGAGGTCGCGCTGTGTCTAGGAGAGCCATTACACAAAGACCTTGGCCAAGGCAGGAGATTTACTGGTAGGTATTCCAGTAGTATCTCAGGGTGTTCTGGGCTACACTCCGACACGACTTGTACCGCTTTTGGGGGTCTGACTTTTACCAACCCCCTAGGCCCGCCATGCGATGCTCATAGACGAACGGACCGGACTGTACGGATATTGTCACTGACAGGCTCAGTTGGGTGTCGGGGTGAGCTTCCTCATCGACGTCCCTTTTAGTCAATAGCTGGTGGCCCGTCACGTATTGGCTTATACCTCTGACGTGCTAGTGGTTAAATCCACAGCCATAGTATTGACGAGTCTTTAGAGTCCACCACACTTTCATTTACTCAAGCTTTCGGGCGAAACGCTGTAGAGGCCGTATGGAGATATGGCAGGGTCCGATCAGATACGTGCGGTATTGCACGGATCAGGATCGGACGGTTTGTACTAGTGGCCGTATAGTTATATGGCAGCGTTCGATCAGATACGTGCGGTATTGCACGGATCAGGATCGAACGGATTTTACTAGCCGGCTTTGGTTTAAGCCGGTCCTAGTTTAGTACAGTGTAGATTTTGTCTCATTGCATTTGTATCCAGACGGAATACAGATGCGGGTGTGTATGCACAGTATCGGGGTTTTCCTGTAATTTATTACGGGACCAGTTTTCTGGAGTTGCCATTTTGCTTTCCGTTCCGGCCGGTTTTCCTTTGTTCTTTCCCGGCCGGACTTTTCCGATGGAGGGGGTAATTTGCAGTTTTGCAAATTACTCTTGAGGAGGGGTTTTCTTGCATAATGGATTGATTATGATAGCTTTCTTTTCTTTGCACCATGACTTGCTTTGACTTGTGATTTGATGAGGGTATGGTTTTAAAAAGTGAAGCATGGTTGTATGTTTCTTTGTCCCTTGGATATGGTCACCTCTTTCATCTCCTACCATCACCTCCCTTCATGTTATATATCTTTTCCTCCACCCTTCTTCTCTCTTGATGGAAAATGGTTGAAAAAGATATGAGAGAAAAGAAAGAACACTTGAGAGAAAGAAAAGAATGAGAGTGAGTTCATCTTGTTTGCAACAAACCCCAAAGAGACAAAGCACTACACTTCCTACAGCACATCTTGGGCATGTCGAGTTGCCGGCTTCATGCCCGAGTTGCCTCGGTATAGAGGCGGGAGCCCGTAAAAGATGCAGGCGACGTGGTGCCCTTCCGGCGAAGAGGCGACGACCGGAGATCCCGCGAGGAGATCGGAGTGGAGATGAAGACCGGAGGACTTGGATCGTCGGTATACATCTCTAACCCGTATTCTAGTTAGCTTAGACTTGTTAATGGTTACGATCCGGGGTTATGTGCGCGGTGGTGCCGGTTTGCAAAGTCCGCAAAATTTAAGTTATTCACCGTTTCCGCATTCCGGCGTCGGATTGACGGCCGGGGCGCCGCCGTGCACTTACAGTTCATGAATATAAATTGCAAGTAATTAAAGTGCATGAAAATAAATTGCAAGTAATAAAAAGCGATAAAAAGAACACGAAACTAGGACTCAAGACAAGCATGTGATCAATAACCAACCCTTAAACTTGCAAGCTCAATCAAGAGGTTGCAAGATCAAGGGAAGGGTAGAGAACGCATGTGAAATGAAGTGCTAGTCCCGTGAGAAAATACGACCCTTGAGATCAATAACTAACCCTTAACCATTCAAGCTCAATGAAGAGGTTGAATGAGCAAGAGAAAGCAAGAATCTCAAGGGGAAGAAGAAACAAAAAGAGAATGATACAAAACCCTCATCTTCATTAATAGCCACTCAATGCTCTCACTACATTACCATGGAGAAAGAATGAAGAAGAAGAAGAAAAACTATACAAAAGATTGCAAAAGAGGAACAAAAGAATGACCCTTGGTTGAGCTCAGTTCTGCTGTATTTATAGGCAGGGAGTTGAAAATCTAGGGCAACCACCAGAACATATGTAAAAAGACCCAAATACTCACCAAAAATGATGCTCTGTCGAGGCCGTACGGCCGCGTTTCCGCGGCCAATACCCCCTATTGGCCGCGGAAACGCGGCGGATTAGAGGAGTTGGCTCCTCGGGTTTTGGGCACTTTCCTGGTTTGGTGTTTACAGCTGTCTGGTACATATATTTTCTGATAATCTTTCCAGAATATCTTCAGAATTCTAAGTCCAAGATTGCTTTCTTTTCTTCACTTTTGACTTTATCTCCCTCGAGCTCCGCGTAGATTTCTTGGAACTTGTTGTTGCCATTGAGCCTTGTGCATGAAGGTGACATTGACTTGACATTTTGTCTTCCTAAACTGGTATATGGCAACATACGGATGACGAGCGGAGACCGTGTTTTCTCAGTGGTTGGCAGGAACCCGGATTTTGTCGTGTTTTCCATGAATTTCACCGTTTTAGAACCGAGAACCTGTATCCTGCAAATATGTAACAAACACGGATTAAAAACACCTACCTATAAACAACCGAGCGTAAGAATGGGCGGTATAAAATGCAGTATTCTGTGATGAACAAATACCCCCAAGCTTAACTTTTGCTCGTCCCGAGCAAAACCAATTATTCATAAAAAATAAAATCCTAACCGCACTTTCGCAGGGAACGCGATTGCACTGAGCGCGTGAAACAAGCCGTTAAACCTCTAGGTGTCCCTAGTAGGAGGAGTGTTGTCTCCTGAGGGTTTTTAGCGGATTACACCCACAAAATCCCGTCAAGCTAGTGTAATAAGTTAGCATCGATTCTACTCCTACAGTTTAGTATTTACGTTAGAAACTCTATCATCCTAAGTTAGAAATATCCAACCCTTATTTTTCACACCTCCTATCTATTTAACCTTAGGTCCTATACGTTCCAAAAAAGTTTAGAAAGATGTTGGTTCTCCTGAGTTTTCCTTCTAAAGTGAGGCCTCAAATCAGGGATTTTTATCAACTTTACAGAAGACATAAGTCTTATCCTTCATTTCTATCTTTTATTCAAACATCGATTGTATACCCCTACGTGTGTGTATGTTTGCACCCCTACACTCAAGAATTCAATTCAAGCTATAATACCCTTGCCCTAATACCTAATACTACTTCTTTTCATTAAGGATGGACGGATTTGCTCACACACCTTTTATGCGACTATTAATGCTTCTTGAGGCACTAACGACCGATTACTGAATGTGTGAACATTAAAGCGTAAATAGCAGTTTCCAGGTCTTGACTTTATTCTATTTTTTTCTTTTTTTCTTTTTCTTTTTTCTTTTTTTTCAAGACCGGATATATTTTTCAATATGCTCTTTTGGTGTTTAGCTTTAAATACCGTTTTTTCTTTCATACTAGGCTTTCAGGCAAGAGTATTTCTAGGTATCCTCTACTATCCCAAATTTCAAGGTGCGTGTATGTGCAGTTTGTAGGGTATATACTTTCTAAATTTGAACTCAAGAAAAGAAACTATTTTTCAGACTTATCCTCCGGTAAAGCTTCAATACTTTCCCTTTATCTTGACTTAACTCAAGAACTGAACTCAAGATTACCTATTTCTAAAAAAAAAACTGTAAGGACGTATACTTACCAAGTTTAAACAGAATGAGGGTTATTTTTAGGGTTTTCAATTCCTAAGTCTAGAATTTAGTTATTTCTATCATATCAACTAATCTTTCGGAATAAAGATCAAAGTTACCCTATTAGCTAACTTGACGAAAAAGTTTTTATATTTTTGGAAAATTTTCGATTTTTGTGGGTTTTTAATAAGGTATGCAAATGCCAAATATACAAATGAATGCGAAGGAAGAAAGCTTACCGAGCACACCCCCAAACTTAAACTTGACAGTGCCCTCATTGTCAGGCTATACCAAGAGGGTCAAAATTGTCGGCGCTCTCCCTAAAAACAAATTATATGCAAAACAAAAAGGAAAACAAAAATATATACAAAAAAGGTGTCCCCCCCAAACTTAAGTAAAATAGTGTTTCCACTGTTAAGCGTTGAAGTTCAGGATTAGGGGGGAAAGAACAGTATCAGGCTATACAAGGCCTTACACAGGCCAAAAGTTAACACCAACCATTCAAAGATCTTATCGTGATAAAGCAGTGGCTGGTGAAAGAAGGCGTAAAGAAAAGAGATGGAGAATACGCGAGACCATATGCGGAGAGAAGCGGGATATGGTCTCGGTATATGAGAGGAAGAAGAATGGCGGAAGGGAAAAAGAAGTGGAATACGAACTTGAGGGTGCAAATGGAGTAAATAGATTAGCACAATTTGTGACGACCGATGTGTGAAAAGCGATTGTGCTAATATATTTACCCGTCGAGAAATGGGGTCAAATCCCTCAAGATTCGTAAGAAACCATGGGTACGCCGAACTTGGTAAACCAGACATACGAAATGAAAGTGAAACGGTTTCTTGCAAGGTCGGAACGATGGAAAGAATGGAGGGAAGTGATCGAGGAGGGGTATCGGTTAAAGGTTCAGGAGGGTGTACACAGTCAGTGGAAGGAACGGGATGAATTGGAAAATCCGACTCATCAAGCAAAACTGGTTCATCCTCAAAACTATCCTCAATATTCTCCTCAAAATTTAGCACATCTATGCTCTTCTCTTTAAAGTCCAGACGCATATGGGGTTCGGGAAAAATATTTAATGACTCGGGATGATGATTTGAAGAGACAAACTCAGCCAAATCTACGGGTTCATCATCCAAAATATCCCCAGCGTCAATATCCTCAATCAAGTGAAAATCAAAATTCTCTGACACCTCATCAAAAGCATGGATATTAATCGATTCTGGTTCTAAGATATAGGTGTAGAGGTCAAAAGGATTAGGTATGGTTTCACTTGGAAGGGACCCTTCACAATCGGGCAAATCAAACACTACGAAGTCGCACAACTCATTCATCATTCTATCTTCAATTGATAAATCAGGTGGGATACTCGATAGACTTTCAAAACAGGAGGTGTGGGATTCAATTTGGGATGGGTAGGTTTGATTTGGAAGGGGGTACATCTCACTCTCTCCACTCAAATTCACAGCCTGTCCTGCCGCCTCATCATACATTCAAAAAGTTGGAGCTAGTTGAAAACTAGCTACCGAGTCAGTAGGTTGTATGAGAGCGGCCATGGACGCATTCAAATCCATCATCTGTTGGCTTGACGCTGCCCTAAAGTCTTCCAACGACTGTTCCAGACTAGACATGGGTTGTGAGGGGGTTTCAGTAAAAGATTCAAAGTTGTTTGGATACTGAAAACTCCCAAAAGGCTGTGTAGAAGCAATGTCTAGGGAAGGTGTAAAAGTTGGGTAGGACTGGTAGGAATTGAATGGCTGGACAGGAGTGGGATCAACATTGGGATAAGAAGGTGAATGGAATTGTTGATCCCAAGAATTTGTAGTGGTGAAAGGAGTGAAAGATCGGCTGCGAGATTGTTCAATACGTTCAGCAATAGACATAGGTCTCGGGGTCACAACTGGATTTTTAAAAGGGGTATCAACGCAAGAAGGTGTGAATGTTTGAAACGGTTGATACGAAGTGGATTGCGGGGTCCAGTTGTTCGTCCTAGACGCGTCTATTCGATCTTTCAAAGAAATTTTTGGCATGGATGGATCGTTCGAAATTCGACCAAAACAAGAACCGTAGGAAGTAATGTCTGGTTGTGGGTACCAAAGTTCGGCAAGAGTTTTGCGAGGTGGAGTACCCATGATATGAAGAGAGAGAGAGAGAAAGGTAGAGAAAAGGAGGGGAAAAAGAATGTGATATATATATATATATATTTTTTTTTTATATTAACAAAAGAATGAAGTATACACAAAAAGAATATGGACCAAAAACAATCACGACACAAAAATACCACACACCTAATCGTTCTAGGGTTCACCTAGGTCTACTAGACCTGCTCCAGAACTTAATTGTCGAAGTAAAACTGTGTCGAGAAACAGGCTCAAGATACACTGATCACGAGGCCAGGTAAGTGCAGAGATAAGGGGAGGTTTTCCAACGCTTTCGCGAAGTTCCTTAAGTAAATAACCCTTTCTCTTTTGGCGGTTTCGCCGTTAACACTTCCCTAGACACGCCGTAAACAATATACCGTTAAGCAAGGTTCTAAACACAGTTAACTTCTCCTAGTGAGCGCGAAGTCCTTAAGGCTTAAAGTCTAGTTTCTTTTAAAATTTGTGCGGGTAAACGTTATGCTCAAGTTAGTGATTTGTGGGCCACGGAAAAGGTGATGAAATCCTTTACCGTATATTGTGGGGTTCGCTTGCCCTTAAGTACGTATTAATGTATGCAATGCGCAATTCAAAAAAAAATTCTATAAAGAATCAAACAATCGTTTTTTTTAGTTTAAGCGCGGCGCTGCAACAAATACGGGTTAGTCAATTTTTAGCGTTTGCTAGCGAACTTGCAAAGAATCCTGCAAAAGAATAGTATATTGGATGCGTCGGATTTGAGAAGAAGGTGTTAGTAAAATACGTACCGTTATGTTTTGGGTTAGGAAACCCCCGTTGAATCAAATCCGGTAAGCTTGAAAGGTTCGCTTGCGCGGGTCAAACTACCCGGATCTTTGGCACTGTACTTCGTAATCACCTTTGCCTTGAATGCACACTTTGCTCCCCACAATTGCAGTTTGCAAATACGCAAAAATCTGCACACTTGCCCACAAAAATGATAAAAAAACAAAAAGAATTTTTTTTTATATATACAAAAAGAATATTAACCCGAATAACAAGGAAGAAAATACGCTACCGTCTCCCCGGCAACGGCGCCATTTGATCGCATGCTTTTTGGCGTGTCGGATGTTCAAAGAATTAAAGTATAACCGCGATCAGGACGGTGTCGCTTTGCAGCTAGCCGGTTGAGCACGGGTCGGTCCACAGGGAGATGGTGGTATGTCCTTTCTTGTCTTAGACGAGTCAATAAAGAATCTGTATGAGTTTGATCTAACCTATGTATTTATTTGCAAGTATAAAGTTGTTAAGAAGAAAATACGAGATTGTAAGCTAAAGAAATCCGTACTCGAAACCTTTGAGCCGAGTCTTGACCAATTGAAGCTCGAGCAATCGGCAACAACGTGGATTAGGGGATTTAAGCGCGGAATTCGTGGAATCCGGCTTATTTACCCTTGTCCTTCCGTTCTTGTCTCTTGCTTTCGCCTCCGGCCAAACCGAACGCAACCGGTCGCGGTTAGGAATCACCGTTACCTTGTCAGGGTAGGGTGCCTAACGGAGCGCTTGCATATGGTTTGGGCGGAGTTCAATGGAAAATAAAGGGAAAAGGAAAAGAGCAAAGAAATGTTAACTTACAATATCATATGGATTCTTAACAACAACAATAATTACAACATTCACAAAATGAACAAAAGAGAACAAAAAAAAAAGAACAAAGAAAAGAATACAAGTAATCAAGTGCATGAATATAAATTGCAAGTAATTAAAGTGCATGGAAATAAATTGCAAGTAATAAAAAGCGATAAAAAGAACACGAAACTAGGACTCAAGACAAGCATGTGATCAATAGCCAACCCTTAAACTTGCAAGCTCAATCAAGAGGTTGCAAGATCAAGGGAAGGGTAGAGAACGCATGTGAAATGAAGTGCTCGTCCCGTGAGAAAATACGACCCTTGAGATCAATAACTAACCCTTAACCATTCAAGCTCAATGAAGAGGTTGAATGAGCAAGAGAAAGTAAGAATCTCAAGGGGAAGAAGAAACAAAAAGAGAATGATACAAAACCCTCATCTTCATTAATATCCACTCAATGCTCTCACTACATTACCATGGAGAAAGAATGAAGAAGAAGAAGAAAAACTATACAAAAGATTGCAAAAGAGGAACAAAAGAATGACCCTTGGTTGAGCTCAGTTCTGCTGTATTTATAGGCAGGGAGTTGAAGATCTAGGGCAACCACCAGAACATATGTAAAAAGACCCAAATACCCACCAAAAATGATGCTCTGTCGAGGCCGTACGGCCGCGTTTCCGCGGCCAATACCCCCTATTGGCCGCGGAAACGCGGCGGATTAGAGGAGTTGGCTCCTCGGGTTTTGGGCACTTTCCTGGTTTGGTGTTTACAGCTGTCTGGTACATATATTTTCTGATAATCTTTCCAGAATATCTTCAGAATTCTAAGTCCAAGATTGCTTTCTTTTCTTCACTTTTGACTTTATCTCCCTCGAGCTCCGCGTAGATTTCTTGGAACTTGTTGTTGCCATTGAGCCTTGTGCATGAAGGTGACTTGACTTGACATTTTGTCTTCCTAAACTGGTATCTGGCAACATACGGATGACGAGCGGAGACCGTGTTTTCTCAGTGGTTGGCAGGAACCCGGATTTTGTCGTGTTTTCCATGAATTTCACCGTTTTAGAACCGAGAACCTGTATCCTGCAAATATGTAACAAACACGGATTAAAAGCACCTACCTATAAACAACCGAGCGTAAGAATGGGCGGTATAAAATGCAGTATTCTATGATGAACAGGACTACTTCAAACCCCATCAAACACCCGAAGACGCGTCGTCAAGACATCAGCTCATGGAACGAGCTCTATCCTTCGCCTTCGTCAATGATACTCTATATAAGATATCGTTCGAAAGTTTGTGGCTAAGATGCTTTGGACCGGAGGAAGTAAGGAGGGTCGTCCAAGAAACTCAAGACGGACTCTGCGATTCTCATCAAACCGGGCCAAAGATGAAACTGAAGATCAAGAGAATAGGCTACTACTGGCCCAAAATGATTCAGGACTGCCTCGAATATATGAAGTAGTGTCACTCGTGCCAGGTTCACAGGGACTTCATCCACCAGCATCCAAATCCGCTACACCTAACATTGGCTAGTTGGCCGCTCAAACTGTAGGGAACCGATATAATCGGGCCCATCGAACCAGCATCGTCTAAGGGACATCGGTTCATATTGGCAACAACCGATTACTTCTCTAAGTAGGAGGAGGCAGTGCCACTAAGGGATGTCAAGACGGAGAACATCCTCCATTTCTTCAGGACACATGTCATCTACCGGTTCGGAACTCTACGCTGAATCATCTCGGATAATCGACCAGCCTGCAGGAGTCATAAGATCATCCAATTCGCACAACATCATAATATAGATTGGAGATACTCATCTGTCTATAATCCCCGATCTAATGGTCTAGCTGAGGCTTTCAACAAGACCTTGACGAAGATCATTAAGAAAACGGTGTCCAGAAACAAAAATGATTGGAATAAGAGACTGCATAAAGCTCTCTGGGTGTATCGAACCACGTTCAAAACGGCCACAATACTACACTATTCGCGTTGGTATTCGGCACGGAAGCGGTACATTCTTTGGAGATAGAGTTACCCTATCTAAGAGTAGCAGTTCGATACGAGCTGACGGATGAAGAAAATGCCCATTTTCGGCTTGAGGAGCTCGATGCCCTCAATGAAACTCGTCTTATGGCGCAGCAAAACCTGGAAGCTTACAAAGCAAGGATGACGCGCTCATACGAAAGAATAACTAGGCCGAGAACATTCCGCTAAGGCGAACTCATGTTAGTCGTAAAAAGACCTATGATCCCCAACCATACAAAGTGGGGGAAATTCGAGCCGAACTATGAGGGTCCGTACATCATAGACAAGGTCTACCAAGGTGGGGCCTATTTGCTCATGGGTATGCATGGCGAAAGTCCCTTCCGGCCAATAAACGGCCGGTTCCTTAAGAAATACTATGCTTAACAAGTCACAACTCAGGTTAATGATAAATGACGACGCTCGTGTCCGCTCGCTGTCTTCCTGAGTCAAGACTCTATAATTAGTATCCGACAAAAATTTGCCTCGAAGCTAACAAAGGACCGAGATGTCCCTAAACTAACAGTGGACTGAGATGTCCCTAAACTAACAATGGAC
This sequence comes from Agapanthus africanus, assembly GCA_030015575.1. Taxonomy (NCBI): domain Eukaryota; kingdom Viridiplantae; phylum Streptophyta; class Magnoliopsida; order Asparagales; family Amaryllidaceae; genus Agapanthus; species Agapanthus africanus. The sequence continues at coordinate 911,061,757 of JASDDO010000019.1, read as the reverse complement.
CACAATGTCCTTAAAGTAAATACGTCATCTCAAACTCGGCGATAGTGGAATTCAAGTCCACAGGTCCCAGTGGCAAAGACTGCAACTCAAATCTCGCTGACTACACAGCTACCCCGGTGGCGAAGCCCCCCCTAAGTGCCATTGGAAAATAGAGGGGTGGTAAAGAACACGGTACGTCCACAAGCGAAATGGGCACGGATGAAAACCCGAAAGTGCGTCGTGAGTAAAAACAGCAGGGCTACCGGCAAGCTTGTGAAAACCTGAAAGGGCGCAATCTCGTTGTTAAAAAAACGGTATGTCCCTAAGCGAAATGGGCACAGATGAAAACCCGAAAGGGATCCGTGAGTAAAAACAGCAGGTCTACCGGCGAGTTTGTGAAAACCTGAAAGGGCGCAATCTCGTTAAAATAAAAACACCTGCAAGGTCCTCTCGACCTTGTAAGGAGAAAACACCTACGTGAGATCCTTACGACTCACAAAGGAGCAATAAACTTAGGGATCCCCATGATTCCTAAGGAAAAATTACACTTACGAGATCCTCTCGACTCGTAAGGAGAATTCCCCCTTATGAGACCCTCACGGCTCATAGGATTCAAAAACCTTAAGATATAGGGATCTGAACCTATTCTTAAGCCATCACACTCCCCAAGTTGCCCTACAGGCGGTCAATACTGGCTCTTGTATACAATCCACAGGCACAAATAAACGATTTCCCCCACCAGGTTTCACCAATGACGAGGAATGTCCTCATGTGGTGAACGACACTTATAAGTCCTCTTGACTTGTAAGGAGAAAACACTCTTGTAACATTTTTACGACTTGCAAGAGAAAATATTACTTAGGAGCCCTCACGACTTCTAGGGAGAACCTACACCTACGGAATCCTCTTGACTCGTAGGGAGAAAACCCCTTTATGAGACCCTTACGGCTCATAAAATCAAAAGCCTTAGTCGACAGGATCATAACCCTGTCTACTAAGCCACCTTTATTCAAAATCAGCAAAGGCAAATAATGATTCGTTCCTGACAATATTCCAGTAGTTGCGATACTGATGCCTAAACAGGTGTCAATTCCAAGTTCTCTCAAGGCAAATGATGATTCGCTCCTGACCATATTCCAGTCGCAGTGATGCTGATGCTAAGATTGGTATCAGATATCAAGTTCCATACTCGAAATAAAAATCAGCGAGCAAAATATATGCATATAAAAACAGCCGAAATGTTTGGGCAACTCGCAATAAAAAACAGCGAGTAAAAAGAAAAAACAGCTGAAATGATTGGACGCCGCGATAAAACAACCGAAATGATTGGGCAATCGTGACTTTCGCGATATAAAAAGATGAAATGAAAGAGCATCGCGGAAAGAAATAAAAAAAAATGATGATGAAACTTTTGCCCTGCAGGAGAGTCCACATCAACCCCTGTATACAATCCATGGGCATAAACGAAAAGAGAACCACATTTCCCCACCCGGCTCTGTCAAAGGGAGTGTCAGATCTTGATGGCAACATCTGCAGCCTAGAAGATCAACACGACGTTCCTTCTCACTCCAGCAGAATGCAGACGTGACGTCAACAACCGACCCAGGGTCAAAACCTCGGAGCCATGGCAAAGTCCCTAGTTCCATGCCTGGACGGTTCACCAACAACCTAGAGACTACTTCGGAGCCATGGCAAAGTCCTTAGTTCCAGATCTTGATGGTTTACAGACAACCTAAAGATCAACAACGACGTTTCTTCTCACTCCAGCAGGATACAGACGCGACGTCAACAAACAACCCCAGGGTCAAAACAAATGGAGCCATGGCAAAGTCCCTAGTTCCAAACATCGACGGTTCACCAACAACCTGGAGACTACCTCAGAGCCATGGCAAAGTCCTTAGTTCTAGGTATCGATGGGTCACAGACAACCTAGAGATCAACTGCGGCGTTCCTTCTCAACTCTAGAAGGATGCAGATGCGACGTCAACAAACGACCCCAGGGTCAAAACAAACGGAGCCATGACAAAGTCCCTAGTTCCAAATCTCAACGGTTCACAGACAACCTAGAGATCAACAACGGCATTTCTTCTCACTCCAGCAGGATGCAGACACGATGTCAACAAACGACCCCAAGGTCAAAACAAATGGAGCCATGGAAAAGTCCCTAGTTCCAAGCCTCAACGGTTCACCAAAAACCTAGAGACTACCTCGGAGTCATGGCAAAGTCCCTAGTTCCAGGTCTCGACGGTTTACAGACAACCTAGAGATCAACAACGGCGTTTCTTCTCACTCCAGCAGAATGCAGACACGACGTTAACAAACGACCCCAGGGTCAAAACAAATGGAGCCATGGCAAAGTCCCTAGTTCCAAGTCTCGACGGTTTACAAACAACCTAAAAACAATCCCGACATTTGTCTTGTTACAGCAGACATAATGCCAGCAAAGGTTGAAAGGAAATCCCTGGCTTCAGGGTCTTGACGGCAACTCAAATAAAACCTGAAAGACTATTGGAGATCATCCCACACCAGCGCGGAGTGGTTATGACTCATCGGGGCTCCTAAATTGAGCCTAATCTCAAGTAAAAAGCAGCATGAAAAATCCCTAACGCTTGCTCTTCCAACGGTAATATGACCTGGGAGATTAATTGAAGACGTCTTGTCTAGCCTCCAAAGGGATCAGAGAAATAACAGTCGCGGGGCTACTCGAACAGCAAGATCGCATATCGATGAATGCATCTGCCAACGCGACGGCACAACGGATAAAACCCTAGTACCATAGACCCTAACGGACCTCTGTCGTAAAGAGCAGAGGTTAACTGTGACGTTTGGACCAGTTTGCCTACAAGCCCAAGTGAGGTAAACTAAACAAGCTCCGAAATGAGCTCATAAACTAGAGACTCCTGGATGAGTGAAAAAATTACAAGCTCCGAAATGAGTTCATAAACTAGAGACTCCGGGATGACAGAATAAAGTATAAATTCCAAAATGAGTATATAAACTACTTTAGGTCAAGTCAAGACAGAAAGGCGCAATCCGTGGGAACCAACCGTATGCTATGCAAGGCAGTAAGGAGAGCATCTGATTCACACCCGATTAAGCGTTCATTCAAAATTGCATTCAAAGCATGCTGATTTATGTATATGTAAGAGGGTTCAGCGCATAACACAACAACGGTGTTTGCGCTTAGCAAAAATTCCTAAGCATAAAGTACAAAGCTCATACACAGAGACGAGATACATCTGCGAATATATAATGAAGATGAAACGATTCTCTCGGTAACACCCTACGCGCATGACACGTAAGGCACATATGAACGATGGTATAAAAGAAGGGGAAGTTTTGTCATTCATACTTCAGAAATTTATACATGGTAGAAAAAAAGGAATGTTTACAATGGTAAAACACTAAATTCCGGACATGGATTTAGGAATTTAAAAGCAAGTCCGAGTAAAGTGCTTCTGGCTTCTCTGACCATTTTCTTATGCATCCTCTCATAAATACAAGCGTCAGGATCCCCACTAATGTCATCCGTCCTCTGGTATGCGGATATTATCGCCTTTTGTTGGAAGACACGGTGCAGAATATCGACAAGGTCATCCCTTCGCTTCTTTGAAACCAGGCTCATCAGATATACTGAATGCACCTTATCTTCGGCATCATCAAGCACCTCGAGAGGCATACACTCGTCAAGCCCAGGAATTGCTGTCCAGATTGACCCAACGATAATGTTGAAGAGAGAAGAACGGCGGGGGAGCAACCGACCGTTGTAGTCGTCAAAACGACGCATCACCTCAGCACATTGAGCGTCGGAAAATTCTTGGCCCCGGCAACGACCCTGGATGCGAATGTCCTCATAAGAGATAATGTCTTCGAGATTGTAAAGACGAGAAGCCATAATATCTGAAAAGAAAAATCAGTAAGAGTTTAGCGATCAAAATGGTCAAGAAAGCGCTTATTATGAGAATCTAAAAGGATTTTCATCAAATAAACAATAGAGTTTAAACAACTCCGAACATCCTCTTAAAACGAGTTCTGTTAAAATGCATGACAGAGTCAAATCTGCTTCAGGGGCATTAAAACCCTCAAATATTTGAGGGCATTATGGAATAAAATTCCCAAAAATATCTAAGTCTCTCTCAGAGCCAAACTCTGTGAACAAGGAATTAAATTCCTTTAATAAAGGGATTAATCCCAGAAAACCTCCATAGCAAGGAGACAAAGAAAATGGAATTAAATTCCAAGAATCTTAAAGATCGGTGATAGGGTAAAACCCTAAGAGGAGGATTAACAATCCCTATTTATTCAAGACTTCAAAATCTACAAAAAAATTTATGCTTTGGATCTTTAAGAAATCAGTTCAAGAAGAGAGCAACGCTCTGTCCCTGGATTTAAAATCCACAATAAAAAAAAGCAAAAGAGGAGGGGGGTCCCGTTCATAATTCTTACCAAAGAAAAGTTTTAACAGAATTTAACTCTTAGATTCCAGTAAACAGAGAACTAAGCTCTGAAGAGCAGAACTAAATTCTCAAGGAAAACAAGTAAGGAAGAAGATGAAAGAACAGTGGATTCCCAAAGTCAAAAGCCTTGCATTTATAAGACATGATGGGGAGCGGTTCTACTTCCCATTCCCCTAGGCAATCCAACGGCTGTGAGGACAGACGGCGTTGCACTTACATGCAAGCAACGTGAGAGCAACGTTGGGGGGCATTTGTTCCTTTATAAAAAAAGGGATGAGGGAAAGTTCCTCACTAACAGCCCCACGTGTTTAACACGTGAATGCCTATATGCAACGCATATAGGCACAACAATTAAAACAATTGCTAAGCTAAAACAGCCCCACGAGTTTGACACGTGAGTGCCTATATGCAACGCATATATGCACAGCAATTAAAATAATTGCTAGGCTAAAACAGCCCCACGTGTTTGACACGTGAGTGCCTATATGCAACGCATATAGGCACAGTAATTAAAACAATTGCTAGGCTAAAACAGCCCCACGTGTTTGACACGTGAGTGCCTATATGCAACGCATATAGGCACAACAATTAAAACAATTGCTAGGCTAGTAAACCCCACGTGTTTAACACGTGAGGGCACTTCCCTACTTAACAAGGAACCGTTGGATCAAAGATCCAATGATGATATAATTAAATTCTATTGAACTTTTAAATGGGAAATGATATTTTCTGTTAAACAGAAAGTTGGCGGATCAAAAATCCCATGAGCTGGAAAATATTTTTCATCTCTTTTTAAAACAAAGAAAAATTGTGCTCTGTTAAACCAAGCACCCTTGGATTAAAAATCCAACGGTGATTAAAAATCACCAATCTACAGAATAAATTCTGTACAGGAAAATATTTTTCTAATCATGTTTAAGAAACAAAAAATATGTTCTGTGAGATAGAAACCCTTGGATCAAAGATCCAACAGCGGGCAAAACCCCCAAATCAATTGAAGTCTCTCAATGAGAGATTTCCTAAAACTAATTAACAAACTTTTCCCACTATATAAAGAACCCAAGACTTCAAGTTAAAAAAGGGGGAGAACAGAGAGAGAAACATACAAAAAGAAAAGAGAAAAAAGAGAAAAAGAGAATTCAATTCTCTAAAAGAAGAAGATCTTCTTCTTAAACAAAAAAACTAGGTAAGAAGAAAATACAGAGATTATCATATCCTTCTTCGCCTCTTTAAAGGTTTAACCCTTCATACAAGAACTTAGTTCTTCCTCTGGTTGGAGTCTGCAGAAGCAGATCTTCCCACAAGTTGAGAATTTAATTCTCATCGAGGAAATTCTGTTATGCAGATTCAAAAACTTAGGGGAAAGAATTAACTTCAAAGAATTTAATTCTTAAAAAAGTATATAGGAATTTAATTCCTCTGATAAAATTAGAGTTTAACCCTGTTATAAGAATTTAATTCTTATAAAACAAGAAACTTGAAATTCTCTAAACTTAGATCACAGCATCGTTAATATGAGATCAAAATCTTCATGCATATAGAAGGAAAGACCGGTGATTCATTAGTGTTCAACACTATAACGAAACCTCACGTGTTTCCCTACGTGAGCACCTCTGATGAACAAAAAGAATGGCTGAGATCGAGTCATGTGTTTCATACGCGAGCATTTAAAAAAGCACAAGAAGTGCCTCATAGGGTAGTCACGTATTTTCCACGCGACCCCCAATCAAGGGAATAGACCCCAAACACGGCGCCTTACGTGTTTGCACGTGAGCACCACAGGGTCAAAGTGCGTAGCACTTATAAAAGAAAGAGAAATAAAATTCATAGAACAATTCCTATTTTGGGCGCCTCACGTGCTCGCACGTGAGCCGAGTGCTTATAAAAGAAGAGGGAAATAAAACCTAAAATAGATGAACCCAGCTTTAGGGCGCCTCACGTGCTCACACGTGAGTGCCATAAGAATTAAGTGTTTAACACTTATATATAAACGGGGATTTGAACCCAATGAACAGAGCCAACTTTGAGGTGCCTCACATGAGCAGCCCTGGAATTCAGTGTTTAACACTGCTTTAGAGCCTCACGTGGGGAACACGTAAGTGCTGAACGTATACTAGTGTTTAACACTATGGGAAGTCAACTCTATCCTCAAGTTGGCTAAGTCTTCTTGAGATTAAAATATCTTTGATCTCCAATCAATCGAGCTCCATGTGCTCATGTCTTCCTAAACTGATCCTGGTCTTAAACATGACTAATGATCTTCCGACGGATATTCATCCCATATTTTTCCTCAATTTGGAAATTCGCTCAAGGGTACATCTCTCCTCACCTCTGATAGATGTCGTTCTAATTCTCCAACGTCTTCAGAGAGGTGGAGGGTCCCGACAACAAACAACTCTTTGGTGCACTCCCAGATCGATGAGTACACCTCAATACAGACCGCAATGTCCTTAAACTACAACGGACCACAACGTCCTTAAACTAGCTATGGACCGAAACATCCTTAAACTAACAACGGACCGAAACTTCTTTAAACTAAAGCAATAGAGCACAAATGGTCTTTTGTTGGATCTGAATGATCCCAGATTCCTGTTGAGTAGATCTTAGTCTAAAATTAGACTAACGTATCCTCAACAAATATTAAAGTTGATCTTAATCTCAATCGAGATTAACGATCCTTAAATCAACCCAAACCCAAATCTAAGAATATACGGATTTAAACTAATCCACGCCGTACGGGCAACAACATAAATTAGTTTCCTTATACAATCCACAGGAAACCAAAAATAAAACAAACACACACGACACAAAGTAAACCTCTGGAGCAGGAGAAAGTGGTTATCGCAATGCGGTAACGTAATTAACTGTAGGGAATTGCGCCTGCATGGAAGAGCGTCCCCACAATGAAAAACCCCTCGCAAACGAGGGGGAATCTATCGAAGTCTGCTACAACGGCCGCATCCGTCCAAACCTCCGATACACGGCGCCATAAATCAATTTGGCATCTTCGGAAAGGTGGATGGATAAATCCAAATAGTTTCTGCCTCCAAATTTAGGTAAGACGACCTACGCGGTTCGTCTCTTTTTTCGGCGGTAAGCACTCATATGCAAAACATATGAGCGCTGAATAAAATAAACCTAAAGGCCAAACTGGCCTCACGTGTTAAACACTTGAGCAATCATATGCAAAGCATATGAGCGCTGAATATAAATAACCAATAGCCAAACAGGCCTTACGTGTTAAACATGTGAGCACGCATATGCAAAACATATTAGTGCTGAAAATAAACAGGATAAAACCCACACTAGGGTCACGTGTTAAACATGTGAGTTCTCTTACCGCTTTCTTTGGCAGCGCTCACATGCAAAGCATGTGAGCGCCCCAATTTAAAATGATCACATTTGATAGAATTAAATTTTATGTGAAAGAATTAAATTCTATTTGGGAAATATTTTCCCTGATCTTTCTAATATGGAAAGATCTTTTTCTAATAGAGAATCTTGGATTTAAAATCCAATTACGATAAAATATCTCCAATTAAACCATTTGATAGAATTAAATTTTATATGGGAAATATTTTCTTGATTTTTCTCAAATTAAAAAGATCTTCTCTGTTAAACAGAGAACTCTTAGATCAAAAACCCAACGGTGATTATAAAATCACCCATCGATCATTTGATAGAATAAAATTCTATCTTAGGAAAATATATTTCTAATCATGTTAAACTAACAATATTTTCATATGATAGAATAAAATTCTCATCTTGTTAAACTAACAAGATATTCATATGATAAAATAAAATTCTAACAAGTTATTCATATGATAAAATAAAATTCTATGTTATGAAAGTATCTTCCTAATCTTATTAAAATAACAAGATATTAATATGATAGAACAAAATTCTAATCTTGTTAAAATAACAAGATATTAATAAGACAAAATAAAATTCTAATCTTATTAAACTAACAAGATATTCATATGATAAAATAAAATTATAATCTGGTTAAACTAACATGATATTCATATGATAAAATAAAATTCTAATCTTATTAAACTAACAAGATATTTATATGATAGAATAAAATTTTATCTTAGGAAAATATTTCCTAATCTTGTAAAACAAATAAGAAATTTCCTCTGTTAAACAGAGAGTTTTTGGATTAAAAATCCAACGGTGAATAAAATTCACCGATTGATCTAAAAAATCATTTTGATTGATTATAAAATCAATCATGATCTCTCAATGAGAGATTTCCTCAACAAATTGATCCCTTTCTTTCTCCTATAAATATGAGCAAATAGATGACAAAAAAAAGAAGAAAGAGAGAAAAAAAAGGGAGGAGAGGACACCCCCCATAAGCTTCTGTAAAAATACAGAAAGCTCTCAAAATAACAGAGAATTTAATTCTCTCAAAGAAGAAGATCTTCATCCTAAAAACCCTAGGTAAAGAAAAAAGAAGAAATCAAAATATCTTCTTTACCCAACATACCAATCTAACTCAAGAACTTAGTTCTTTCTCTGGATCTAAGATCCACAAGACAAGTCTCCCATAAGTTGAGAATTTAATTCTCATCGGGAAGATCTTGTTCTTGAGAATCAAAGATTCAGGGAAAACAAAGAAGAACATGAAGAAGGAGTCCATAATACTCAAGGAACTTAGTTCCGTCAAATCAAGAACTAAGTTCTTTAAAAATCTAATCCACGATCCTCAAAATAGTGATCTTGATGGTCATTAATGGTCAAAATACCATTAAAAGAGTTCTAAGCTCTTTTGAAACCATGAACATGGAAAACATGGAGTTCATAATACTCTAGGAATTAGTTCCCTCATAAAACAAGAACTTGGTTCTTAAAGAACCTGATCCCAGATCCTCAAAATAGTGATCTTGGTGATCGTTAATGGTCAAAATACCATTAACAGAGATTTAAGTTCTCTAAAAATATAAACAAAGATTAAATCTCCAAAAAAACTCAGCGCCTCACGTGAAACACTCATGAGCGCCAGAAAACAGAAAAGTTTAGTGCTTAGCACTATTGGAGCACCTCATGTGAAAAGCACGTGAGCAACCGCAGAAAAAAGCTCAGCTCCTCTCATGAAACACACGTGGACGCCCAAAACAGAAGGCCAGCGCCTCACGTGAAATACACGTAAGCGCTGAATAAAGTGCTTAGCACTTCATATGCAGCTAAAACGGCTGAGTGCTTAGCACTGATTGGGCAGCGCCCAGTGCCTCACGTGAAATACACGTGAGCGCCATAAATGATTAGTTCTTTGCACTGTTATAGCGCCTCACGTGATATACACGTGAGCGATATATGCAACCGAGTGCTTAGCACTGCTGGGTGTTACAGAAATCCAATCTTAGCCCAAATTGGCTAAGTTTCCTGAGGTTAAACCTTTTTGATTTTAAATCAACTGGGCCCATATGTTCGTGATTTCCAAACTAATTTTAGTCATAAACATGACTAATAATCTCTTATTGATCATATCCAAAATGATATTCATCCCATATCCCCTAAGGTAATCCGAGTCTTAAATATGACTAACGATTCTTCGATCCATCACCCTCTTTCCCTCAAATATGGGATTTGGTTTAAGGGTACATCTTTCCACGCCTCTGATTATGTCATTGTAATTTCTTAACGTCTTCAGAGGGGTGGCGGGTTTCGACAACCAACAACCCTTTTCTCCTCTTAACATGATGTAAAATTTCATCAAGATAGAGAATGATACATCCCACATTGATGCATTTCCAAATTGACGTACACACCTCAAATCGGATCGCGCCCCAAATTGGGCACATTCCATGTCACAATCCTTCACTCCGCCACGTAACAAATACACATGCACGCAAGATGAATGTTGGACCGAAATGTCCTTAAACTAACATTCGTCCCCAAAACGGGAATGTTGGACCGAAATGTCATTAAACTAAAATTCGTCCCAAACAGGGAATGTTGGACCGCGGTGTCCTTAAACTAATATTCCTTGCCCTGCAGACTGTCTTCATAATGACTACCGTATACTATCCATGGGCTATTCATATATGATCTAATGATCAGTTGAGCCTATATGCTCACTGCTCATAAGTCGATCTTAGTCTCAAATATGGCTAATGATCCTTAGATCAAACCCAAATATTTCATGATCCGATGGACCTCACAAATGTGAGATCTGCGTCCTAAGTCCATTCCTGTTGGCAAACCAAGCTACCAACGTAGGCCCCGTCAAGCAAAATTCTTGACCTAAACCCAAATCTCAAATATACGGATTTGGATTAATCCGCGCTCTACAGGCGACGATATAAATTATTCTCCGTATACAATCCACGGGCAACCCAAAATAAAACAAACACAACACGACATGAAGTGAACTTCCGGAGCAAGAGAAAATGGTTATCGCAACGCAGTAACGTAATTAACTACAGGGGCTTGCGCCTGCAGGGAAGAGCGTCCCCACAATCAAAACCCCTCACAAATGAGGGGAATATGATAAAGTCTGCTACAGCGGTCGCGTCTGTCCAAACCTCCGATATATGGTACCATAAATCAACTTGGTATCTTCAAAGAGATGGATGGATAAGTCAAAATAGCATCTGCCCCCAAATTCAGGCAAGACGATCTATCCCAGTTCATCTCTGTTTTTGGCGATAAAGAATGTCCATCTACCATAATAAATAAAACCAAGAAATAGGTGTAGAGGAAATGAGTCAAGATCCAATAAACAATAGTATTTGAATCACGTCCCAATATGGGCTCACATCAATAGAAATGAATCTGCTGAAATAAATAAACTAAAAGTCTCTAAACTAAATAGCTAGCTCCTCATTACTCGGCTTGATTGCTAAAGTACTCATGATCAGCCTGCGATAAAGGTAGAGGAACTGGGCCATGCAAAACCCAGACGTCATAAATATCAAAACAATAGTAATAACCAGGATATGATGATATTATTAAACATGCGTATAAATAACTAACACTGGAGTAAAACAATGAGATATATGTATGTGATGTGTATCCTAGAGTCTGTGCTTCTAGGTTATCTATTCTACAAGTTTTTGAAATCAATTAATATAATTTTCGTCGTAACTCAACAATATATATCTTGTTCAAACCCGTAACAACCCTAAACATCCTGTACTGAATTTTTCCAAAATACAGAAAGGGACACCTGAGCCTAACCATAAGTTATAAGTTTTATTTGCTTTTGAACAATAAGAAAGCTTGTATCTCACTGGTAAGGCCTTGCACTGCTGTGACATAGCACCCGAGTTCAAAACCCATCAGCCACATTATCTTTTTATTTTAATTTATTTTAATATTTTTAGGAGCCCAAGAGTCTACACGAAAACTGAAAAGAAACTGATTAATCAAACATGTGCACGAGAGTAAACCAAGCGACACCAACACGTGGCCTAAACCCCAACCCCACCTGTTGGCAAAGGCCTGGCGAAACCCATAAAATCCCCGACACCGCCGGTCTAAACCGACAGTAATGCCCCTATATTTAAATCCCTGCAACCCTTGGCCTACCCCACTAACCCCATATTGCTTATTTACTCTAAATTTATTCAGAGTGCAATAAAATGCCCATTTAATCCAATTTTAATGAAAATTATAATGCATTTCTTTCACCCCTAAACCCTAATTTTTCCTATAAATACCATACCCCAATTCTCATATCCTCACTCAGAATTCCCTGCCAAAACTCTCAAAAATTTCAAGTCTCTTTTTTGTACAAGTGGAGTTAGCGAAAGGGTGAAGTGCCGGCAACGATACAAGGAGATTCCAGCAACGAAACGACGCAACGGCACTTCCCTACACTTTCCTCTTCTCCCCTCTACCTTATAATCCAGTAAGTCCCCTCTCCCCCTCTCTTCTTCTTCTATAAAAATATTCATTTCTAAAACCCGACGGAAGCGGAGTTAATCCGAGTTCCGATTCGGTTTTTTTTCTTTAAAATGTTACTTTTCTTAATCAATAAAATTCTATACTCTCAAATATTGTTTAAAAAACAAAAATAAATTTATTAAAACAAGTTTCATCACAAAATATTCTTTATTGCAATTTTTATCGTAGTTTTACAGTAAAATACCACATACTTCATTTCCTGACATAAAACAATATAAATTTGTATTACCTTTAGATAACTCACGAGTTAACAACCTACCTCATCACTACACACATCTTTGACATAGCACGATGATGTTTTGGGAATTTATTCTTGGAATAAAACGGCTTTACAAATAAATACCTTCAACTTATAAAACATTTTCTTTAAAAAGATGTATTAAACAATTCCTTACAATTGCGCCTCGACAACCCACTTTTGGGGACCCCATTCGGGATGGTGCGGATTATCGCACATCCTCGGGCCTAATAGAGTAAGATGAAGACCTTCGAAAGGAGCATTTGATCTCGATGGAATTTTTATGCATTTTTCTTTAGAAAATGAGATTTCTACAAGAAAATAAATAAAATTACTTTCATTAAATAAATATATATATATATTATCAAAATATCTACTTTAATTATATTATATAAATATTCCAAGTTTTCAAAAGAATCACCATTACCTGAAAATACCATCCAAATACAAATTAATTCCAATATTTCAAGAAAATACCCAATACTATGAAAAATTAGGTTCTACTCACTAGAAATTTCACAATTATAAAATATACATCTATGAAAACCCTAAAGGTGGTAACTAAATACTTGAACTGCATTTTGAAAATTATATCAAACTATTTTTATATAAAACCCTCTCAAGTTATGTTAAATTACAATAAGGACCCTAGTAAACATAGGTTTAAGCGGGACCAGTCTTTTGAGCATCAGGGAGCCGGAGATACGGGTGCTTGCCTATTTAAGGTAGACAATCTAACAAACGGTATTATCAACACGGTAATTGTCTTGGAAAAAGACACAAATCCTGTCGTCCATATGCAGCAGTTACCGATAACATCAAAACTAATTCAGGATTTCAAGTTCTTTTCAAGTGTCTGATTCAGACCGAGTCTCAATTTAATCAATCTAACTTGAATGTGATTCAAGTATAAACTACAATTCAACATGAATCCATCTATTCAATCTACATCAATCTATATTGACGGAACCGAACCATGGATATACTCCATCTACATGTACATCCATTATATCGGTTCCATTTACTGATATCATGGTTTCGGAAAGTCATCCATGTACAATTTACAATACAAGACAATACAATATAATCAATACAATAAAGACATCGCGGGGTTTAAGGGGTAGATTGGTACGGAAGGTGTTAAAAGTGGCACGAGACTGTAACCATAATACACCAAACCTGAATATCCATTGTCGTTGTATCGTGGCTGAACTGTTCCTTGTGCTCCGTATACCTTCATCTCCGGAATTGTGGGACTCCTCTTGTATACACTGGCATTTTCTGTACCAAGCTACAAACAACAACGTTAACAATATAATAAAATATTAAAACTTATATTCTCCTCCTGTCTATTCTATCTCTACTCATCTTTGGGACTTACAGAGCGATTGTTCGCTGACGACATTCATTTTCTTCTTTCTTTAGAATGATGTCAGGTGGATCGGACTCACATGAGATCGAGCCCAGCATCGAGGATTTGGAGCAGTTAGCATTCGACCCGGATCTTTAGATACTTGTACAAACTATTTTCATTTCTGTTATGCCATTGTTTAGGCATTACTTTCATTCTATGTATTTACATTTCAGTTGTACTATAAAAGAATGTTAAATAAATAATGTTGCTGTTCATTTACATCTTGTCTCTTATGTACTTTTCATTTTGTATTGCTTAGATACGTTTAGCATGTTTATTTCTTACCAAATACGTAGCGGCCTCGTCGCGTCCCCTTGCTCGTACACTGGGAAGCGGGGCATGACAGGTTTTGTTGGTGGCCCATGCAGGTCAGCTCTGTATGGACATGCAGGTCAGTTCTGCATGGATATGCGGGTTAGTTCTGTATGAAGTCCTAAGCAATATAACACAAGAACCAGCAACTACGAACATCCTTTACATATTTCTTGAATCGTCCAATTTCATATATTTTGAATCTGTCATAACCAAATTTTTCTTTCAAGGTTATGGATTCCCCAAACAACACTAGCACCAATGTCAACAACACACCTCCACCCCTACCGCTTACACCTGTCGTACCTGCTCCGATCAATGAGCAGATGGTACTGCTTAAGGCAATCCACAGCCTCCTGGAAGGACAGCAGCAGCAGACTTATATATTAATGAACCGACCAGAAGCGGAAGCACCTGATTTAAAACAATTTCGAGCTATACACCCCAAGCAATTTTCGGGAAGAGAGAGCGCTCTAGAAGCTGAGGAGTGGACTCAGAGCATTGAGGATGATCTGGCGGCAGTACAAGTGCCAGAGATCGCTTGGGTTCGAGTTGCGAAGCTGCAGCTCACTGACAATGCACGAGTTTGGTGGAAGGCGGAAAAAAGCCGTCTTGACCAACCTATCGAATGGAAGATCTTTCGCGATATGTTCAACGCGAAGTGCTTCTCTGAGACTGCCCGATTTGACATGGAGCAGCAGTTCATTCACCTAAAACAGGGTTCTATGTAGACCAAATCAATAGATGAATATGATGCTGAGTTTACCATGCTCAGTAGGTAAGATATGTCTCAATGTTCGATTTTATATCACATACTACACAGCTAACACAAGACCGTAACAGGTTTGCAGCTCATCTCATACCGACTGCTGAGATCAGGGCTAGAAGATTTCAGGAAGGGTTGGAACAGGAAATCCAAGCTGCCTTAGCTATAGAGGATTTCCCAACCCACGACCTAGCCCTGAAGGCTGCCCGAAGATATGAGGCAGTGGTAAAAAAGAAGGGCAGACCTCAATCTGCCGGCGTGAAGCGCCCTGCCACCCAGATGGCAGGAGGAGCCTCTTCAAGGCCAACTGTTGAACCTAGGAGACCGGAAGAAACCAATAACCAGCCAAGTCTAAATTTTTGCTTCTACTGCAAAAGGGATGGGCACTTGTAGAAGAACTGTAGGCGTGCAAAAGGCATGTGCTTAGTTTGTGGCGCATCCAATCACGGAATTGGAACTTGTCCTTATAGACGCAACTCAGCTCCCACACACACCAACTACCCGCACCGACAAGCTATCCAGGCTCCTGTACCTTGTCTTGCACTCCCAGCTCCACCTCCACGTGGACCTCCTGCACAGCCTAATCGCCAATTCCATCAAGCACTGAGGAACATGCCTCGAGGGCTGAGAAACGTGACACAAGGACAAAGGAATGTGCCTCCAGCTAGGAGGAATGCACCCCGGCGTCAGGCGTTCACATTAGCTACTGAAGAAGGCGAGACTGAATAACAAGGTAACCCTGGTAATTCCCTCACCACTTTTTCAATCTTACCAAAACTTCCGCATTCTTTCGTTCTTCCAAATATTTTTCATGCACTATCAATAGTTCTATCACTAAATTTCTTGAATATGTTACACTTTCCTTCTACAAATTTCGAGGACGAAATTTTTATAAGGAGGGTAGAATGTAACAATCCTAAACTTCCTGTACTGAATTTTTCCAAAATACAGAAAGGGACGCCTGAGTCTGAGCACAAGTTATAAGTATGATTTGCTTTTGAACAGCAAGAAAGTGCTTGTAGCTCACTGGTAAGGCCTGGCACTGCTGTGACATAGAACCCGAGTTCAAAACCCATCAGCCACATTATCTTTTTATTTTAATTTCTTTTAATCTTTTTAGGAGCCTAAGAGTCTACACGTGCACTACACGTAAACTGAAAAGACACTGATTAATCAAACATGTGCACGAGAGTAAATCAAGCGACACCAACACGTGGCCTAAACCCCAACCCCACCCGTCGGCAAAAGCTCGGCGGAACCCACAAAATCCACAGCACCGCCGGTCTAAACTGAAGGTAATGCCCCCATATTTAAATCCCTACAACCCTTGGCCTACCTCACTAACCCCATATTGCTTGTTTACTCTGAATTTATCCAGAGTGCAATAAAACGCCCATTTAATCCAATTTTAATGCAAATTTTAATGCATTTCTTTCACACCCTAAACCCAAATTTTTCATATAAATACCATACCCCATTTCTCACATCCTCACTCAGAATTCCCTGCCAAAACTCTTAAAAACTTTCAAGTCTCTTTTATGTACAAGTGGAGTTAGCGAAAGAGTGAAGTTCCGGCAACGATACAAGGAGATTCCAGTGCCGAAACGACGCACCGGCACTTCCCTACACTTCCCTCTTCTCCCCTCTACCTTAAAAGCCGGTAAGTCCCCTCCCCCCCTCTTCTTCTTCTATAAAATCATTCATTTCTAAAACCCGTCAGAAGCGGAGTTAATCCGACTTCCGATTTGTTTTTTCTTTAAAACGTTACTTTTCTTAATCAATAAAATTCTATACTCTCACATATTGTTTAACAAAAATCAAAAAATCTATTAAAACAAGTTTCATCACAAAATATTCTTTATTGCAATTTTTATCGTAGTTTTACAGTAAAATACCACATGCTTCATTTCCCGACATAAAACAATATAAATTTGTATTACCTTTAGATGACTCATGAGGTAACGACCTAGCTCATCACAACACACATCCTTGACATAGCACTATGAAGTTTTAGGAATTTATTCTTGGGATAAAACGACTTTACAAATAAATGCCTTCAACTTATAAAACCTTTTATTCAAAAAGATGTATTAAACAATTCCTTATAATTGCACCTCTACAACCCATTTTTGGAGACCCCGTTGGGGATGATGTAGATTATCATACATTCTAGGACCTAGTAGAGCGAGATGCAGAACTCATAAAGGAGCATTCGATCTCGATAGAATTTTAATGTATTTTTCTTTAGAAAATGAGATTTCTACAAGAAAATAAATAAAATTACTTTCATTAAATATATATATATATATATATATATATATATAATCAAAATATCTACTTTAATTATATTATATAAATATTTCAAGTTTTCATTAGAATCACCATTACATGAAAATACCATCCAAATACAAATTAATTCCAATATTTCAAGAAAATACCCTATACTATGAAAAATTAGGTTCTACTCACTAGTAATTTCACAATTATAAAATATACATCTATAAAAACCCTAAAGATGATAAGTACTTGAGATGTATTTTGAAAATTATATCAAACTATTTTTACATAAAACCCTCTCAAGTTATGTTAAATTACAATAAGGACCCTAGTAAACATAGATTTAAGCGGGACCAGTCACTTGAGCCCGGAGACATGGGTGCTTGCTTATTTAAGGTAGACAATCTAACAAACAGTGTTATCAACACGGTAATTGTCTTGGAAAAAGACATAAATCCTACCGTCCATTTGTAGCAGTTACCGATAACATCAAAACCAATTTAGGATTTCAAGTTCTTTTCAAAGTGTCTGATTCAGACTGATTCTCAATCTAATAAATCTGACTTGAATATGATTCAAGTATAAACCATGAATCCGTCTATTCAATCTACATCAATCTATATTGACCGAACCGAACCATGGATATACTCCATCTACATGTTTATCCATTATATCCGTTCTATTTACTGATATCATGGTTCTGGCAAGTCATCCATATACAATTTACAAGATAAGACAATACAATACAATCAATATAATAAAGACGTCGTGGGGTTTATGGGGTAGATTGGTACGAAAAGTGTTAAAAGTGGCACGAGACTGTAACCATAATACACATAACCTGAATATCCATAACCGTTGTACCGTGGCTGAACGGTTCCTTGTGCTCCGTATACCTTAGTCTCCGGAATAGTGGGACTCCTTTCGTATACACTGGCATTTTCTGTACCAAGCTACAAACAACAGCGTTAACAATATAATATAACATTAAAACTAATATTCTCGTCTTGTCTATTCTATCTCTACTCACCTTTGGGAATTATCGAGCGATTGTTCGCTGACGATATTCCTTTTCTTCTTTCTTCGGAATGTTGTTAGGTGGATCGGACTCACTGGAGATCGAGCCCAGCACCGAGGATTTGTAGCAGTTAGCATTCGACCCGGATCTTTAGATACTTTTACATACTATTTTCATTTCTGTTATGCCATTGTTTAGGCATTTCTTTCATTCCATATATTTACATTTCAGTTGTACTATAAAAGAATGTTAAATAAATAATGTTGTTCATTTATATCTTGTCTCTTATGTACTTTTCATTTTATATTGCTTAGATACACTTAGAGTGTTTATTTCTGAGTAAATACGTAGCGGCATCGTCACGTCCCCTTGCCCGTACACTGGGAAGCGGGGCGTGATAGGTTTTGTTGGTAGCCCATGCAGGTCAGCTCTGTATGGACATGCAGGTCAGTTCTGCATGGACATACAGGTCAGTTCTGCATGAAGTCCTAAGCAATATAACACAAGAACCAGCAACTACAAACATTTTTTACATATTTCTTGAATCTTCCAATTTCATATATTTTGAATCTGTCCTAACCAAATTTTTCTTTCAAGGTTATGAATTCCCCAAACAACACTAGCACCAATGTCAACAACACACCTCCAACCCCACCGCTTACACCTGTCGTAGCTTCTCCGATCAATGAGAGACGGTACTGCTTGAGGCAATCCGCAGCCTCCAGGAAGGATAGCAGCAGTAGGCTGCTATATTAATGAACCGGTCAGAAGCGGAAGCACCTGGGGTAAAACAATTTCGAGCTTTACACCCCTAGCAATTTTCGGGAAGAGAGAGCCCTCTGGAAGCCGAGGAGTGAACTCAGAACATTAAGGATGATCTGACGACAGCACAAGTGCCAGAGATCGCTTGGGTTCGAGTTGCGATGCTGCAGCTCACTGACAATGCACGGGTTTGGTGGAAGGCGGAAGAAAGCCGTCTTCACCAACCAATCGAATGGAAGATCTTTCGCGATATGTTCGACGCGATGTACTTCCCTGAGACTGTCGGATTTGACACGGAGCAGCAGTTCATTCACCTACAACAGGGTTCTATATGAAACAAATCAGTGGATGAATATGATGCAGAGTTTACCATGCTCAGTAGGTAAGATATGTCTCAATGTTCGATTTTATATCACATACTACACAACTAACACAAGACCGTAACAGGTTTGCGGCCCATCTCATACTGACTGCTGAGATCAGGGCTAGAAGATTTCAGTAAGAGTTGGACCAGGAAATCCAAGCTGCCTTAGCTACAGGGGATTTCCCAACCCAAGACCTGGCCCTGAAGGCTGCCCGAAAATATGAGGCAGTGGTAAAAAAGAAGGGCATACCTCAATCTGCCGGCGTGAAGCGCCCTGCCACCCAGATGGCAGGAGGAGACTCTTCAAGGCCAACTGTTGAACCTAGGAGACCGGAAGAAACCAATAACCAGTCAAATCCAGATTTTTGCTTCTACTGCAAAAAGGATGGACACTTGTGGAAGGACTGTAGGCGTTCAAAAGGCCTGTGCTAAGTTTGTGGCGTATCCAATCACGGAATTGGAACTTGTCCTTATGGACGCAACTCAGCTCCTACACACACAAACTACCCGCAGCGGCCAGCTATCCAGGCTCATGTACCTCGTCTTGCACTCCCAGCTCCATCTCCACGTGGACATCCTGCACAGCCTAATCGCCAATTCCATCAAGCACCGAGGAACATGCCTCGAGGGCAGGGAAACATGCCCCAAGGACAGATGAATGTGCCTCCAGCTAGGAGGAATGTACCCCGGCGTCAGGCGTTCATATTAGCAGTTGAAGAAGGCGAGACTGAAGACCAACGTAACCCTGGTAATTCCCTCGCCTCTTTTTCAATCTTACCAAAACAATTGCATTCTTTCGTTCTTCCAAATATTTTTCATGCACTATCAATAGTTCTATCACTAAATTTCTTGAATATGTTACACTTTTCTTCTACAAATTTTGAGGACGAAATTTTTATAAGGAGGGTAGAATGTAACAACCCTAAGCTTCCTGTACTGAATTTTTCCAAAATACAAAAAGCGACACCTAAGCCTGAGCACAAGTTATAAGTTTGATTTTCTTTTGAACAGCAAGAAAGAGCTTATAGCTCACTGGTAAGGCCTTGCACTGATGTGACATATCACCCGAGTTCAAAACCCATCAGCCACATTATCTTTTTATTTTAATTTCTTTTAATCTTTTCAGGAGCCCAAGAGTCTACATGTGCACTACATGTAAACTGAAAAAACACCGATTAATCAAACATGTGCACGAGAGTAAACCAAGTGATAGCAACACGTGGCCTAAACTCCATCCCTACCCGTCGGCAAAGGCTCAGCGGAACCCATAAAATCCCCGGCATCGCCGGTCTAAACTGACGGTAATGCCCCCATATTTAAATCCCTACAACCCTTGGCCTACCCCCACTAACCCCATATTGCTTGTTTACTCTGAATTTATTCATTGTGCAATAAAATGCCCATTTAATCCAATTTTAATGCATTGCTTTCACCCCCTAAACCCTAATTTTTCCTATAAATACCATACCCTATTTCTAACATCCTCACTGAGAATTCTCTGCCAAAACACTCAAAAACTTTCAAATCTCTTTTGTGTACAAGTGGAGTTAGCGAAAGGGTGAAGTTCCGGCAACGATACATGGAGATTCCGGCAACGAAACGACGCACCTGCGCTTCCCTACTCTTCCCTCTTCTCCCCGGTACCATAAAAGCCAGTAAGTCCCCTCTCGCTCTCTCTTCTTCTATAAAAACATTCATTTCTAAAACCCGACGGAAGCGGAGTTAATCCGACTTCCGATTCGGTTTTTTTCTTCAAAACGTTACTTTTCTTAATCAATAAAATTCTATACTCTCACATATTGTTTCACAAACATAAAAAAAATCTATTCAAACAATTTTTATCACAAAATATTCTTTATTACAATTTTTATCGTAGTTTTACAGTAAAATACCACATACTTCATTTCCCGACATAAAACAATATAAATTTGAATTACCTTTAGATAACTCGCGAAGTAACGACCTACCTCATCACAATGCACATCTTTGGCATAGCACGATGAAGTTTTGGGAATTTATTCTTGGGATAAAACGACTTTACAAATAAATACCTTCAACTTATAAAACATTTTCTTTAAAAAGATGTATTAAACAATTGCTTACAATTGCACCTCTACAACCCACTTTTGGGGACCCCGTTCGGGATGGTGCGGATTATTGCATATCATCGGGCCTAGTAGAGTGAGATGCAGACCTTCGAATGGAGCATTCGATCTCGATGGAATTTTTATGCATTTTTCTTTAGAAAATGAGATTTCTACAAGAAAATAAATAAAATTACTTTCATTAAATATATATATATATATATATTATCAAAATATCTAATTTAATTATATTATATAAATATTCCATGTTTTCAAAAGAATCACCATTACATGAAAGTACCATCCAAATACAAATTAATTCCAATATTTCAAGAAAACAACCTATACTATGAAAAATTAGGTTCTACTCACTAGAAATTTCACAATTATAAAATATACATCTATGAAAAACCTAAAGAAGATAAGTAAATACTTGAGGTGTATTTTGAAAATTATATCAAACTATTTTTAAATAAAACCCCCTCAAGTTATGTTAAATTACAATAAGAACCCTAGTAAACATAGATTTAAGCGAGACAAGTCTCTTGAGCCTCAGGGAGTCGGAGATATGGGTGCTTGCTTATTTAAGGTACACAATCTAACAAACGGTGTTATCAACACGGTAATTGTCTTGGAAAAAGACACAAATCCTTCCGTCCATATGCAGCAGTTACCGATAACATCAAAACTAATTCAGGATTTTAAGTTCTTTTCAAAGTGTCTGATTCGGACCGAGTCTCAATCTAATCAATCTGACTTGAATGTGATTCAATTATAAACTACAATTCAACATGAATTTGTCTATTCAATCTATATCAATCAATATTGACCGGACCGAACCGAACTATAGATATACTCCATCTACATGTACATCCATTATATCCGTTCCATTTACTGATATCATGGTTCTGGCAATTCATCCATATACAATTTACAATACAAGACAATACAATACAATCAATACAATAAAGACATCACGGGGTTTAAGGGGTATATTGGTACGGAAGGTGTTAAAAGTGGCACGAGACTATAACCATAATACACCTAACCTGAATATCAATTGTCGTTGAACCGTGGTTGAGCGTTTCCTTATGCTCCGTATACCTTAGTCTCCGGAATAGTGGGACTCCTCTCGTATACACTGGTATTTTCTGTACCAAGCTAGAAATAACAGCGTTAACAATATAATAAAACATTAAAACTTATATTCTCCTCCTGTCTATTCTATCTCTACTCACCTTTGGGACTTACCGAGCGTTTGTTCGCTGACGACATTCATTTTCTTCTTTCTTTGGAATATTTTCAGGTGGATCGGACTCACTAGAGATCGGGCTCGACACCGAGGATTTGGAGCAGTTAGCATTAGACCCAGAGCTTTAGATACTTGTACATACTATTTTCATTTATGTTATGTCAGTGTTTAGACATTACTTTCATTCCATGTATTTACATTTCAGTTGTACTGTAAAAGAATATTAAATAAATAATGTTGTTGTTCATTTACATCTTGTCTCTTATGTACTTATCATTTTATATTGCTTAGATACGCTTAGCGTGTTTACTTCTGAGTAAATACGTAGCGGCCTCGTCGCATCCCCTTGCCCGTACACTGTGAAGCGGGGCGTGACAGATTTTGTTGGTGGCCCATGCAGGTCAGCTCTGTATGGATATGCAGGTCAGTTCTACATGGACATGCGGGTTAATTCTGTATGAAGTCCTAAGCAATATAACACAATAACCAGCAACTACAAATATTCTTTACATGTTTCTTGAATCTTCCAATTTCATATATTTTGAATTTGTCATAACCAAATTCTTTAGAGGTTATGGATTCCCCAAACAAAACTAACACCAATGTCAACAACACACCTCCACCCCTACCGCTTACACCTGCCGTAGCTGCTCGGATCAATGAGCAGACGGTACTGCTTGAGGCAATCCGCAACCTCCTGGAAGGACAACAGCAGCAGACTGCTATATTAATGAACCGACCAGAAGCGGAAGCACCTGGGGTAAAACAATTTCGAGCCTTACACCCCAAGCAATTTTCGGGAGGAGAGAGCGCTCTAGAAGCTGAGGAGTAGGCTCAGAGCATTGAGAATGATCTGGCGGCAGCACAAGTGCCAGAGATCGCTTGGGTTCGAGTTGCGAAGCTGCAGCTTACTGACAATGCACGGGTTTGGTGGAAGGAAAAAGAAACCCGTCTTGACCAACCTATCGAATGGAAGATCTTTCGTGATATGTTCGACACGTAGTACTTCCCTGAGACTGCCCGATTTGACATGGTGCTGCAGTTCATTTACCTACAACAGGGTTCTATATGGACCAAATCAGTGGATGAATATGATGCTGAATTTACCATGCTCAGTAGGTAAGATATGTCTCAATTTTTGATTTTATATCACATACTACACAGCTAACACAAGACCGTAACAGGTTTGCGGCCCATCTCATACCGACTGCTGAGATCAGGGCTAGTAGATTTCAGCAAGGGTTGGACCAGGAAATCCAAGCTACCTTAGTTACAGGGGATTTTCGAACCCACATCCTGGACCTGAAGCTTGCCTGAAGATATGCGGCAGTGGTAAAAAAGAAGGGCAGACCTTAATCTGCCTGCGTGAAGCGCCCTGCCACCCAGATGGCAGGAGGAGCCTCTTCAAGGCCAACTGTTGAACCTAGGAGACCGGAAGAAACCAATAACCAGCCAAGTCCAGATTTTTGCTTCTACTGCAAAAAGGATGGACACTTGTGGAAGGACTGTAGGCGCGCAAAAGGTATGTGCTTAGTTTGTGGCGCATCCAATCACGGAATTGGAACTTGTCCTTATAGATGCAACTCAGCTCCCACACAAACCAACTACCCACAGTGGCCAGCTATCCAGGCTCCTGTACTTCGTCTTGCACTCCCAGCTCCACCTCCACGTGGACCTCTTGCACAGCTTAATCGCCAATTCCATCAAGCATTGAGGAATATACTTCAAGGGCAAAGAAACATGCCCCAAGGACAGAGGAATGTGCCTCCAGTTAGGAGGAATGTACGCCGGCGTCAGGCGTTCACATTAGCAGCTGAAGAAGGCGAGACTGAAGACCAAGGTAACCCTGGTCATTCCCTCGCCTCTTTTTTAATCTTACCAAAACTTTTGCATTCTTTCGTTCTTCCAAATATTTTTCATGCACTATCAATAGTTCTATCACTAAATTTCTGAATATGTTACACTTTCCTTCTATAAATTTTGAGGACGAAATTTTTATAATGAAGGTAGAATGTAACAACCCTAAACTTCCTGTACTGAATTTTTCCAAAATAGAGAAAGGGACACCTGAGCCTGAGCACAAGTTATAAGTTTGATTTGCTTTTGAACAGCAAGATAGAGCTTGTAGCTCACTGGTAAGGCCTTGCACTGCTGTTACATAGCACCCGAGTTCAAAACTCATCAGCCACATTATCTTTTTATTTTAATTTCTATTAATCATTTTAGGATCTGAAGAGTCTACACGTGCACTACACATAAACTGAAAAGACACTGATTAATCAAACATGTGCACGAGAGTAAACCAAGCGACACCAACACGTGGCCTAAACCCCAACCCCACCAGTCGGCAAAAGCCCGGCGGAACCCACAAAATCCACAGCACCGCCGGTCTAAACCGATGGTAATGCCCCCATATTTAAATCCTTACAACCCTTAGCCTACCTTACTAACCCGATATTGCTTGTTTACTCTGAATTTGTCCAGAGTGCAATAAAATGCCCATTTAAACCAATTTTAATGCAAATTTTAATGCATTTCTTTCACCCCTTAAATCCTAATTTTTCCTATAAATACCATACCCTATTTCTCATATCCTCACTCAGAATTCCCTGCCAAAACTCTCAAAAACTTTCAAGTCTCTTTTGTGTACAAGTGGAGTTAGCGAAAGGGTGAACTTCCGGCAACGATATAAGGAGATTCCGGCGACGAAACAATGCACCAGAAAATCCGACTTCCGATTTTCCCATCTACCTTAAAATCTAGTAAGTCATCTCTCCACCTCTCTTCTTCTTCTAAAAAGATATTCATTTCTAAAACCCGACGGAAGCGGAGCTAATCCGACTTCCGATTTGGTTTTTTTTCTTTAAAACATTACTTTTCTTAATCAATAAAATTATATACTCTCACATATTGTTTAACAAACATAAAAAATCTATTAGAATAAGTTTCATCACAAAATATTCTTTATTGCAATTTTTATCGTAGTTTTACAGTAAAATACCACATACTTCATTTCCCGACATAAAACAATATAAATTTGTATTACCTTTAGATAACTCACGAGGTAATGACCAACCTCATCACAACACACATGTTTGACATAGCACGATGAAGTTTTGGAAATTTATTCTTGGGATAAAACGACTTTACAAATAAATACTTTCAACTTATAAAACATTTTCTTTAAAAAGATGTATTAAACAATTTCTTGCAATTGCGCCTCTACAACCCACTTTTGGGAACCCCGTTCAGGATGGTATGGATTATCGCACATCCTCGGGCCTAGTAGAGCGAGATGCAGACCTCCGAAAGGAGAATTCAATCTCGATGGAATTTTTATGCATTTTTCTTTAGAAAATGAGATTTCTACAAGAAAATAAATAAAATTACTTTCATTATATATATATATATATTATCAAAATATCTACTTTAATTATATTATATAAATATTCCAAGTTTTTAAAAGAATCACCATTATATGAAAATACCATCCAAATACAAATTAATTCCAATATTTCAAGAAAATACCCTATACTATGAAAAATTAGGTTCTACTGACTAGAAATTTCACAATTATAAAATATACATCTATGAAAACCCTAAAGACGATAATTAAATACTTGAGATATAAATTGAAAATTATATCAAACTATTTTTACATAAAACCCCCTCAAGTTATGTTAAATTACAATAAGGACCCTAGTAAATATAGGTTTAAGCGAGACCAGTCTCTTGAGCCTCTGGGAGCCGGAGATATGGGTGCTTTCCCATTTAAGGTATACAATCTAACAAACGGTGTTATCAATACGGTACTTGTCTTGAAAAAAGACACAAATCCTACCGTTTATGTGCTGCAGTTACCGATAACAACAAAACTAATTCAGGATTTCAAGTTCTTTTCAAAGTGTCTGATTCAGACTGAGTTTCAATCTAATCAATCTGACTTGAATGTGATTCAAGTATAAACTACAATTCAACATGAATCCGTCTATTCAATCTACATCAATCTATATTGACCGAACCGAAACATAGATGTACTCTATCTACATGTACATCCATTATATCCGTTCCATTTACTGATATCATGGTTCCGGCAAGTCATCCATATACAATTTATAATACAAGAAAATACAATACAATCAATACAATAAAGATATCGCGAGATTTAAGGGGTGATCGGTATGGAAGGTTTTAAAAGTGGCATGAGACTGTAACCATAATACACCTAACCTGAATATCCATTGCCGTTGTACCGTGGCTGAACGGTTTCTTGTGCTCCGTATACCTTAGTCTCCGAAATAGTGGGACTTCACTCGTATACAATGGCATTTTTTATAACAAGCTACAAACAACAGCATTAACAATATAATAAAACATTAAAACTTATATTCTCTTCCTGTCTATTCTATCTCTACTCACCTTTGGGACTTACCGAGCGATTGTTCGCTGACGCCATTCCTTTTCTTCTTTCTTTGGAATATTATCTGGTGGATCGGACTCACTGGAGATCGGGCCCAGCACCGAGGATTTGGAGCAGTTACCATTCGACCCGGAGCTTTAAATACTTGTACATACTATTTTCATTTCTGTTATGCCATTGTTTAGGTATTGCTTTCATTCTATATATTTACATTTCAGTTGTACTGTAAAAGAATGTTAAATAAACAAAGT
Organism: Agapanthus africanus; assembly: GCA_030015575.1. Lineage (NCBI taxonomy): Eukaryota > Viridiplantae > Streptophyta > Magnoliopsida > Asparagales > Amaryllidaceae > Agapanthus > Agapanthus africanus. The sequence goes on along the minus strand of JASDDO010000019.1, from coordinate 911,034,249 downwards.
TGAAGTTCATTTACATCTTGTCTCTTATATACTTTTCATTTTATATTGATTAGATACACTTAGCGTGTTTACTTCTGAGTAAATACATAACGGCCTTGTCGCGTCCCCTTGCCCGTACACTGGGAAGCGGGGCATGACAAAAACCCCATGGGACCACGGCACAATGATTATTCCATAACGCCCGAAATCACGACAAACAATGATTTATTCCGTAAAGCCCGGAATCACAGCTAACAATGATTTATTACGTAACGCCCGGAATCACGGCAAACAATAATAATATTCTCTTGAGTTACATTTCAGTTACATTCTTGATTTCCCCTTTTCCTCTAAGGTTCTGTGTTCAAGTCAGGTATTGCCAATATAATCTAATGCCAACATAGGATCAAGTAGGTACAGGTCTTGTCTATGCAGACAGCAAGTCACGTCCATCGGAACAACAGTCAGGATTGTAGGCATTAGCAATAAGATCCAAGTAACAAGTCTGGTAATGTTTCGTGAGCATATCATGTACTGTATATTAACCAAAATAGAAACCAATGTAAAACTTTAATCAATATCAAAACACAATTACTGCTAGGATGCATATGTATCCATCTGTAATAACCGTTATACATCCATTACCATATATGATGCAATCTTGATAATCATATTGACCTGATATAGTATTACGATATTATGATATTCCGGCATGCAACTGAATAAGCTATTATCAGTACGGATATAGACGGAAACTGTAAAACCGTAAATTGATAATTTATGTTGGATAGTAAAACACATGCACTATAATTTATTAAATAGATATTGATATAATAACATAGCATATTGTAAGTTTAGAACTTGCCTGAGAGAGAGGGGGGGGGGGGGAGAAAGATGGGGACGTGATTATTTTGAGAGAGAGAGAGAAAGATAGAGAGAGAAAGTGTGTTATTTTATATTAACTAATATTATATATATATATTATATAACAGTTTAGTATATTATATATATAATATATATAGTTAGATAGAACAGATAATACCGGATTTCTTCAAATATTACCCGTATCCATTCAAAAATCTAGTTTTTCAATACAGAGAATATATGTAAGAATTTAAACCATAATGTGTAACAACCTTAAACTTTCTGTACAGAATTTTTCAAAAATACAGAAAGTAATATCTTTGCCTGAGCACAACTTATAAATTTGATTTGCTTTTGAACAACAAGAAAGCACTTGCAGCTCATTGGTAAAACCTTGTACTGCTGTGACATAGCCCCTGTGATCGAATCCCTCCAGCCACAAATATTTTTTAATTGATTTTTTTTTAATCTTTTAGAAGCCCAACAGTTTACACGTGCACTACATGTAAAATGAAAAGTCACGGATTAAACAAACATGTGGAAAATGTTGTACATACTGAACATGGCACATGGCAAACATCTAGAGCCCCCCACCCTCTTAATGACCGGCGAGATTGGCAAAGGGGCCGGCGCTGCCGGGCCTTCCCATTGCAAAAGCTCCCAAAATTTCACCATGGCACTCGTTCGCCTACCCCCACTACCCCCATGTTATTTGTTTACTCTGAAAACATCCAGAGAGTGATTATTCCTCTCTTTAATTTATTTTTAATGCTAATTTTAATTCTATTCTTATTTACCCTAAACCCTAATTTTCCCTATAAATACAACACACCATTTCACCCCTCCTCATTTAGAATTTAATTATAAAAACTCTCTAAAAAAATTCCAAGTCCCAAGTTGTACAAGTGGAGTTAGCAAGGTTCGAAGTTCTGGCGACGTTTCGGGAAGATTCCGGCGACGAAACGACTCCCCGACAATTTCGATAGTTTCCCCTATCTCTTCTCTTGTTTTATAACCTGTAAGTCCCCTCTCCCCTTCTCTTTTGCTATTCTAAAACTTCTTTTTTTCAAAACTCGTCGGAAGCGGAGTTATTCCGACTCTCTTTTCTTTCAAAACACAATTTCTCTTAAACAATAAATTACCATATCTTCTTATAATATTTAATAAACATAAATAAATACATTAGAATAAGTTTCATCTCAAAATAATTTCTATCGCAATTTTTATTTCACTTTTACAGTAAAATACCATCATGATTACATACGACTTTTATTTAATGTTTTACCCTATTACCTTTAGAAAACTCACGAGGTAATAACCCACCTCATCACAACATACATTTTTGACATAGCACGATGATTTGTAAAACATTCTTTTGGGACAAAATACGACATTACATTTAAATACTCTAAACTTACAAAACCATTTTCTTTAAAAGTGTATTAATTAATTCCATACAAATTACGTCCTTACAACCCATTTTTGGGGAACCCGAACGGGATGGTGTGGGTTACCGCACGTCCTCGAGTCTAGTATGGTGGAATTCAGACCTCCTCATGGAGCATTCGAATTCTGATAGAATTTTTATTACAATTTTAAGAAAAATGCGATTTCTACTTAATAAATAAAATTTATATATATATACTATCAAAATATCTACTTTAAGTATACAATATATATATTCCATATTTTTCTAAATCAAAAGAATCACAAATTTCATGAAACTACCATTACAATTCAATACAAATTCCAAGATTACACTAAAATACCATATACAATGAAATCCAGGTTATATCCACTAGAATATTTCAATTTATAAAGAATTATAACTCTGAAAACCATAAAGACGATAATTAAATATTTTAGGTGTATTTTGAAAATATATCAAAACTATTTTTTACATAAAACCCCCTCAAGTTATATTAATTTACAATAAAGACCCTAGAAACATGGGTTTAAGTGGGACCGGTTCTCTTGAGACTCGGGGAGCCGGAGAATATGAGTGCTTGCCTATTTAAGGTAGACAATCTAACAACGGTATTTGTTGGGTTACGGCAGCGCCCCGACCATCAAACCGTGGCCAAATGCGAAACAAAAATTTAATTGAACTGGCGCTACCATTACCCGATGCCCGTATCTACCTTAAACCCTAAACTAGCAAGCTATATATAAGAAGTTAGATGGTTATACCGAGTTGATCCGTGTCCTTCGGTCTTCAACCATTATCCCCAAGCTCCTAGTGGCTCCTTGATCGAGTTTGATTGCCGGTCTTCCTCCATCTACGATGATCCACCAGAGGGAAACATCGTAAGTTTCAGCCTCGCGAAACGAGGCAACCGATGCTCCAAGATTGCTAGCAATGGAGAGTGGAGGTGTAGGAATGTGTCACTATATTTTTCTTTCATCACAATTGCTCAAGGGAGCAACCATAGAAGATGAAGGAGGTGAGGAAACAATGGCATGAGCAACTCAAGAATGGCTAAGTGTTTATATGAGAATAGAACGAAGCAAGAGAAGAAGAAACTCAAGAAAATGAGCAAGGCCAAGAATAGAAATGGTGCTGCCCCCCCTCTCTCTCATCTCAATAATCCACCCATAAAAATCTCTTTTTCTTTTTCAAATAAACAAATAAGACCCATGCCTCTCTACATGTCCAAGACCCATGCTCATGCCACCTCATCCCTCCACCTCATTTCCTTATTTGATTTTCTAAAAAGAAAATCCAATAATGAGGTGGCCGACTTCTAGAAGCCATTCCGTATAAATACGGAATGCAACCCGGTATACGTATCGAAATACATATACGCGTATTCGTACAAAAATACGAATAGCCAAGAGAGAAAATGAATAGTGAACAATAATACTAGAATACATATATATAAATACATATATAAATTATTAAATCAAAACCTGATTTAATAATCCGGCTTAATCCTAAGCCGCTAGTATTATCAACCATCCGATTAAAGTCTGTGCAGCATGTGCACATATTCAATTGGACACCTGTATGTACCAACATACGTCATCTACACCATATCGCCTGAACCGTGAAAACCCTCTGTGTGGGACTCTAAACACTCGTCAATACAATGGCAGTGGGTTTAACCACAAGCACGTCGGCGGCACTAGCTGTACGTAACGGCTACCCAGGTATTGAGCGAAAGGGAGGCCGACGAGTAAACTCATCCTGAACCCCTACTAAGCTTGACGGTGACAATATCCGTACAGTCCGGTCTGTTCGTCTAAGAGTATCGCATATCGTGTCTAAGGGGGTGGATAAAGTCAGACCCCTAACAACGCGACATTTAGTGTCGGCCTGAAACCCATCACTACCTGAGAAACTATCGATCCTGGATCGATAATTCTCGTCCACTATGGCCATGGATTTCTGGTGATGGCCACCCGTGCACTACGCGATATCAACCCCCAATACCGGGTGAGGCGAATCCCCGATGATCCGATCACTGCCTCCATATGGCTTGGGACTGTATCCAACTAAAACCTGTTTGCATGAATCCTTTGAGCCGTGGTAGGGTAGTAATCAAAGCACATTGGTAACTCACACAAGACAAATGACGATCTCGGGTCGACAGACTAACCTGTACACATGTCACCTGGGAACTGCTATCTGACAATAGGTATAATACCAACTAGCAGGTTCCCTGCGAGTCCGTCCAGTATACTCATAACCTAACGAGCACCTGTATTCTATCTTAGGTGAACAAACTAACACCAATGGCTTATGAGACCAGGCCACCGCCCCTCGTCGGGGTCTCGATCAGTATACACTAGTCTACACTGGAGTATCGATGCCCAGTCTCGATACTCCCATGACTAGGGACATTTAAGGATGTGCTCATAGACCCCCAGCTCCTACGTATATGATCGCCATCATAATTCTGGTAGGCAAGCAAGAATGCTTTGGGCTCTATCAACATGTAATAATGATGATAAAGACAAACCAGATAGCATACTATCATCTCGAGTAAGACTGTTCTACCGGTATAGGTCCTCTCTCAATCATCACAATCACCTGCCTGCGATTACGATAATTGCCTTGAGGGCACTATAGCCAAAGTGTTATCAACATGGTAATTGTCTTGGAAAAAACACAAATCCTGTCGTCCATGTGCAACAGTTACCGATAACATCAAAACTAATTCAGAACTTCAATTTCTTTTTAAGTGTCTGACTCAGACAGAGTCTCAATCTAATACAAAATCAATATGACTTGAATTCTTTTCAAGTATAACTGCAATACAACATGAACCCATGAATACCAGAATACAATCCATATCAACATGAACATGACTGAACCGAACCATGGATATACTCTGATTACACGACTATCTATTTATATCCATTCCGTTTACTGATATCATGGTTTTGTTAAGTCTTCCATTTACTACAGGATAATACAATACAATCAGTACAATCAATACAATCAATAGAATAAACATTATGGGGTTTATAAAGGGGTAGACTGGTACGGAACATGTTAAAGGTGGCACGAGGTGGTCACTAAAAGACGTAATTACATCCATGCCGTTGTTCCGTGGTATTATCGACGGAGCCTTATACTGCGGGTTACCAAAGTCCACGGTGTAAGTTGGACTCCTCTCGTATACACTGGCATATTCTGTACCAAGCTACAAACAACTACGTTAATATAACAAATATAACATATCTACTTCACCTGTTCTATTCTCTGTCTATTCTTCTCCTTCTTTCTTTGGGACTTACCGAGCGATTGGTCGATGACGACATTCCTAATTTTCTTCTCTTTTTTGAATATTGTCAGGTGATTCCGACTCATTAGAGATCGAGCCCAGTACCGAGGACTTGGAGCAGTTTGCATTCGACCCAGAGCTGTAGGCACTTATAAATACTTTTCTTTTCAGTTATGCTATTGTTTAGGCATTGCTTTCCATCCTTGTATTTACATTTCCAGTTGTACCTATAAAAGAATATTTAATAAATAAAATTGTTGTTCATTTATATTGATGTCCCTTGTGTACATTTTACTTTATATTGTTTAGATACACTTAGTGTGTTTACTTATGAGTAAATACGTAGTGGACCTCGCCGCGTTCTCTTTCCCGTACGCCGAGAAGCGGGGCGTGACATAATACGATATCCTAATAATAAAAACATATACCCCAAGTACGGATCTACGTAAATATACATAGCGATCAAATAATCTGTTAGTTTAACAATTAGGATATAAACATGATATATGAGTGCAACCACATGATATGGGATACTATATTGTGTACTAGCAAATATTTGATTTTAAATTGTATTTTAAAAAGATATGTGGATTCTAACATATATCATATATGTATATAAAATCTAGATTTGCATGAATATTCTGTACTAGCAAATATTTGAGGTAATCTTGAACTATGATGGGTTTCAAACATACAGGTCGGGTCAGATAATAATCATAACTACCAATTGCACTATCCGCAGCCCAAAAGCAACAATAGTAAAGAATTTTTCTACAAGATTTGAAATACCCGAAATAAATATAGTATAACAGTGCTAGGGTGTTACATTATCCTAACTACAACAGAATTTTGTCCTCGAAATTCCCGGAACAAGAAAAAACAAGAAAACCCAGATCTAAGAAAAGAGGTATGGAAACTTCTGTTGAATCTCGGCTTCATGTTCCTAAGTAAATTCTCTGTGCGAACGATTCCCCCAAGAAACAAGTACTAGTGGGATAACTTTATTCTTGAGGACTTTTTCTCGTCGATCCACAATCGCCATTGGTCGCTCTTTATAAGATTTCAGATCACGTTAACCTTCTCCGCCATTTGGACAATAAGATCCGGTCCCAATAATCTTCTTTCTCCAATATCGTCCCAACGGATAGGTGAGCGACACTTACGACCGTATAATATTTCGAACGGAGCCATATGTATAGTCGCCTGAAAACTGTTATTGTATGAAAACTCCACCAAGTGCAAATGATCCTCCCATACCCTTGAAGTCTAACATGCATGCTCTCAACATATCTTCAAGAGTTTGGATCGTTCTTTCAGACTGACCATCTATCTGAGGATGATAGACTGTGCTAAACTTCAAGCGAGTTCCCAAACTTTCCTGTAAACTCCTCCAAAAGTGTGATAGAAATCGAGTATCCCTATCAGAAACGATGCTTACGGGTTCTCCATGCAATCATATAATCTCCTGCCTGTACCGCTCTGCCAAAACCTCCGTCGACTGACCAACTCGAAACGGTATGAAATGAGCTGCCTTGGTCAATCGATCGACAATCACCCAAACTGCGTTATTGCCTGTTTGGACTACATGGTAAAACTATCATGAAATCCATGGTTATATGTTCCCACTTCCATGGAGGAATCGGAAGTGTTTGCAACAAACCAGCTACACTTTGATATTCAGCCTTGACTTGTTGACACGCCAAGCAATTCGATACGTAGTGAGCAATTTCCCTTTTCACACCATCCCACAAGAAATGTTGTCGCGGATCTCTATATATTTTTGTACCTCCCGGATGTACGGAGTATGCAGAACTATGAGCCTCCTTCATGACTTCTGTTTACCGCCGAAAACAAAGACGAAACCGCGTAGGTCGTCTTGCCAGAATTTGGGGGCAGATGCAATTTCGTTTCACCCGTCTACCTCTCCTAAGATGCCAAGTTGATTTATGGCACCGTGTATCGAAGGTTTAAACAGATGCGGCCGTTGTAGCAGACATCGTCAGATTCCCTCTTATTTGCGAGGGATTTTTTGATTGTGGGGACGCTTTTCCCTGCAGGCGCAAGCCCCTGCAGTTAATTACGTTACCGCGTAGCGATAACCACTTTCTCCTGCTCCAGAAGATCACTTCGTGTCGTGTGTGTTTGTTTTATTTTTGGTTGCCCGTGGATTGTATACGGAGACTAATTTATGTTGTCGCCCGTAGGGCGGGGATTAGTCCAAATCCGTATTTTCTTCGATTTGGATTTGGTTTGATTTAAGGATCGTTAGCCTTGTTTGAGATTAAGATCAACTTAAATATTTGTTAAGGATACGTTGGTCTAATTTTAGACTAAGATCTACTCAACAAGATTTTAGGATCATTTAGATCCAACGAAAGGGCATTTGGGCTCCATCGTTTTAGTTTAGGGACATTATGGTCCATAAGTTTAAGGACATCATAGTTCGTGTTTAAGGACATCATAGTCCATAGAGTTTAGTTTAGGGACGTTGCGGTCCATAAGTTTAAGGACGTCATAATCCATGGAGTTTAGTTTAGGACGTCATAATCCATGGAGTTTAGTTTAGGGACGTTGCGGTCCATAAGTTTAAGGACATCATAATCCATGGAGTTTAGTTTAGGGACGTTGCAGTCCATTGGGTTTAAAGACATCATAGTCCATATTTAAGGACATCATTGTCCATAGAGTTTAGTTTAGGGACGTTGCGGTCACGAGTTATTGGTGATTAGGACCCTCCACCTCTCTGAAAACGTTAAAGAATTACAACGACATGTATCGGTGGTGTGGAGAGATGTACCCTTGAACCAATTTTGGTTGGAAAACTTGAAGTTGGGTTTGGGGTTAAGACAATTTTGGAAAATTATGAGCGCATGGGCTCGGTTGATCTGAATTAGGGACTTTTGGTCAACTTGGACTCAGCCCACACAGTTTTGAATAAAGTGTTGAACGCTTGTTTGGGCTCAGCCTCTTTTGTTCAACAATGCTGAGCATTGATATGGGCTTTGATGCTCACCCTTTCTTTTTGTTTTTTATTGAGTGTTAAACGCTCTTTATGGCGCTGGGATCTACTTACAGAGCATTTTATGTTAACCAGTGCCCACGTGAGAAACACGTGGGGTGCTTGGCGCCAACCAATGAGTGCAGAGCACTCTTTATTTTAGCAGCACTCATATGAGGGGCACGTGGAGCGCTTGGCGCTGGGCGCCAACCACTGAGTGCATCTTCTTAAATAGCGCCCGCGTGAGGAGCCCGTGGAATGCTTTGCGCTAAGCGCCAGACATTGAGTGCTAAGCGCCCCTTCTTAAATAGCGCCCGCGTGAGGAGCACGTTGAGCACTTGGCGCTGAGCGCCAGACTTTGAGTGCTAAGCACTGAGTTTTAAATAGCGCCCGCGTGAGGAGCACATGGAGCGCTTGGCTCCAGACTTTGAGTGCTAAGCACTGAGTTTTAAATAGCTCCCGCGTGAGGAGCACGTGGAATGCTTGGCGCTGAGAGCCAGACTTTGAGTGCTAAGCACTGTGTTTTGTGTTCTGCCCCATTCAATTCTCTGAGAGTTGGATTCTCACTTATGAAAGACTTTGTCTTATAAATCTGAGATCTGGAAAAAGAACTATGTTCTTCTGATGTAAGAGTTAAACTCTTAAATATGGAGGAGAAGTTGTGATCTCACTTATTGTTGTTTACCTTGAGAAGAAATTGCTCTCGTCTTTGAAGTTTGAAGTTTATGGGGGGGTTCCTCTGTACAAGACTTGAAGTCTTGGGTCCTTTATATAGGAGAGGCTGATTTGTTGATTCAGTTAAGGAAATCTCTCAATGAGGGATTTCTTAATTGATATGGGGAATTTATCCACCGTCGGATCTTTGATCCAAGGACTTCTGTTTTACAGAAGACATCTTTCTTGTTTTTAACAAGATTGGAAAATATTTTTCTATACAAAACTTATTTTGTATCTTGGTGATTTTTTTTATCACCATTGGTTCTTTGATCCAACGGTGCTCTGATTTATGGAGCACAATCTTTCTTGTTTAGAAAGATTTGAGGAGTATTTCCTCAATAAGTATTTTATTCTGTGTCTTGGTGATTTTTAATCACCATTGGATCATTGATCCAACGGTGCTCTGATTTACAGAGCACAATCTTTCTTGTTTAGAAAGATTTGAGGAGTATTTCCTCGATCATAATTTAATTCTGTTTCTTGGAGATTTTTAATCACCATTGGATCATTGATCCAATGGTACTCTGATTTACAGAGCACAATCTTTCTTGTTTAGAAAGATTTGAGAAGTATTTCCTCAATCAGAATTTAATACCGTGTCTTGGTGATTTTTAATCACCATTGGATCATTGACCCAACGGTGCTGTGATTTACAGAGCACAATCTTTCTTGTTTAGAAATATTTGAGGAGTATTTCCTCAATCAGAATTTAATTCTGTTCTCTGATGATTTATCATCTCCGTTGGATCTTTGATCCAAGGGTGGAGAACTTTTAGTTCTGGCGCTGCCTCAGAGTTTTTAACCCTGAGCGTTGGCGCTCTCGTGCTCTGCACGTGAGGCGCTGCCTCAGAGTTTTTAACTCTTGGCGCTGCCTCAGAGTTTTTTAACTTTGAGCGCTGGCGCTCTCGTGCTTTGCACGTGAGGCGCTGTCTCAGTTCAATTTTGAACAGAGCCTTGCTCTTTTATTGGGGGAAATAAATGCCCCCCCCCACCGTTGCGCTCACGTGGCTCACACGTGAGTGCAGCGGTGGCAACCTTTCCACCGTTGGATCGTCTTGGAAGTTGGACCGTCTTCCGGCGCTTATCAGTAGGGCCTTTGGCCCTTGAAATGACTCCTGTTCATCTTCTTGCTTTCTTGTTCTTGAGAATTTAATTCTCCCTTCAGAGCTCAGATCTCTGCCTAAGGAAATTCCTTTTAGAGTTAGAACTCTGTCCAAATTTTTTGGTAAGGATCATAATCAAACTCATTAAACAGAGCTTTGCTCTTCTTAGATCACTGATCTTCTAAGATATATTTTAGGGTTTCTTTAAGCCGTTAATTAGAACAGAGCTTTGCTCTTCTTAGATCATAGATCTAAAGAAATCTTTCTTAGGGTTTCTTAACCCGTTGATGAAGGAACCTTAGGGTTTCTTAGATTTTTACTTCAGATTTTTAAAGATCTTGTGGTTTTACAGAGCATAGCTCTTTTAAAAAATTTTGGGGAATTTTATTTCCTCCTTAATTGACAGATGTAAATTCTTTCTGCAGAGCACTGCTCTCGAGGGAGTTCAACTCTTTGGCCGAATGATTCTCTCATTAAATGAGAATCCTCTTAGGATTTCCTCCTTGATGAGTGATTGTCGCATCAATGATGAGCCGTCACTTTGATTTTGTGGGTCCCCTTTGGTCCTTTTCTACTGTATTGCAGTGTGGTACAAATTTAAAGTACCAAGTGTCAGAATTTAGACCGAAGCATTGATAGCTAACCCACATTCCTTTTTGCGCAGGTACTATGTCTTTCGGCACGTCTTTCCCATTTGCTCGCTGTTCCCCTCCGAAAGACGGCGCACAAGACCGCGAAGTCCTGATGCTGAGATTCGGGGCAGATGCTATGTGGTGCTATCCGTCCACCTCTCCGAAAATGCCAAGTTGATTTATGGCACCGTGTATCGGAGGTTTAGACAGATGCAGCCGATGTAGCAGACTTCGTCAGATTTCCCCTTGCTTGAGGGGTTTTTGATTGTGGGGACGCTCTTCCCTGCAGGCGCAAGCCCCTGCAGTTAATTACGCTACCGCATTGCGACAACAACTTTCTCCTTCTCCAGAATTTCACTTCGTATCGTGTATGTTTGTTTTGTTTGTGGTTGCCCATGGATTGTATACGGAGACTGAGTAATGCCGTCGCCCGTAGGACGTGGATTAGTCCAAATTCGTATTTACTTAGATTTGGGTTTGGTGTTTTGGTTTAAGGATATGTTAGCCGTATTTAGGCTAAGATCAACTTAAACGTTCGTTAAGGATACTTTTGTCCTGTTTGAGACTAAGATCTACTTAACGGGATCGTCTAGATCCATTTAATATATGGCCATCGGGACTTGTCACCGATCTGACGTCGTTGAAGGAATACAACGACAGGTGTCAGAGGAGTTCAGAGATGTACCCTTGAACCAAAGTTGATTTGGAGTTTTATAGTCCATTTGAATGTTTAAGGATACGTTAGCCGTGTTTGGGGCTAAGATCGACTTAAACGGGATCGTTTAGATCCGGCAAAAGAGCATTTGGAGGCTCTAATGTTCCAATTTAGGGACGTGGTGGTCCATACTCCAGTTTATGGACGTGGTGGTCCATGTTCCAGTTTAGGGACGTAGGGGTCCATTATTAGTTTAGGGGCGTTTCGGTCCAATATTAGTTTAAGGACGTTTCGGTCCAATACTAGTTTAAGGACGTTTCGGTCCATTGTTCATGTGTGGTCGTCGGGACTCGTCACCTCTCTGACGTCGTTGAAGGATTACAACGACGGGTGTCAAAGGAGTTCGGAGATGTACCCTCGAACCGGATATAAATTGATTTAAGAGAGCAATCTTGCTCAGTCAATTTAATTTGAGGACTTAGGGCCAAAATTGGGCTAAGTCCAGTTGAAAATGTTCAACATTTTATTTGCTTTTGCATTGCATTTTTTTATTTTTTATTTGGGCTTTGCCCAGAAAGGATGCAGAGCATCAATTTGTTTTGGGCTCTGCCCTTTATAAATGATGCAGAGCATCAATTTTATTTGGGCTCTGTCATTTTATTGCTTTGCAATTTATTTTGGCCTGCTTGGTCTATTTTATTTGGGCCTGGCCCTTTTAGGAGATGCATTGCATTCATCAGGCGCTTTGCGCCAATCAGAGAGAGCAAGCGCTTGTGGTGATGACACGTGTCATGCAGCGCAGTGCGCTGCGCTAGTGCGCTGCGCTAGTGCGCTACGCTTGCGCTGCTGACACGTGGCGCGCTCTGGTGAGTTGCGCCAATTTCAGAGAGCAAAGTCCTATTTCAAAAGCGCATAGCGCAAATGGTTCAGACACTGACACGTGGCGCTCTCTGGTGGCATGCGCCAGCCCAAGAGCGCAACAGTGCAGATTTATAAGTGCAAAGCACTATTAATTTGAGAATCTTTTAGATTCAAGAACCGATGGTTCATAAAAGAAGTGTGAAGCACTATTTGATTTCTTGATCTAATTTAGATCAAAGAAAAATAAGTTTTTCTTGTTTTTCTTATCTCGGAGAACCAAAGGTTCATGAAAAGTGCAAAGCACTATTTAATTTTTTTTGTTTTTTATTAAAGATCATTGATCTTGTTTTTAGATCTATGATCTGTTCATAAGAGAACTTTCTCTTTCGCTAAAGGTTTTTACCTTTTTTGTTCTTGAGGAGTTCTTCAGAATTCTCTTTTTTTTTCTCAGAAAATATTGATGCCTTTGAATTGAGATCTAGGGTCCTTTTTATAGTGCCCATAAATTTGTTAAAGAGATCTTTCTCTGAGTGATTTGGGGAATTTTCCCCACCGTTGGATCTTTGATCTAAGGGCTTCTGTTTTACAGAAGAAAATTTTCTTGTTTTAACAAGAACAGAAAGATTCTTTTGAAATCTTAATTCTGTTTGGCGCAAACGTCCTGGCGCGTGACACGTGTCAAGCAGCGCACAGCGCAGCGCAACCGCGCTAGCGCATCTGCGCTGACACGTGTCGCGCATCGCACAGCGCAGCGCAACCGCGCTTGCGCATCTGCGCTGACACGTGTCGCGCAGCGCACAGCGCAGCGCAACCGCGCGAGCGCATCTGCACTGACACGTGTCGCGCATCGCATCTGCGCTGATACGTGTCGCGCAGCACAGTGCTTGCGCAACTGAAGCGTTGCTTCCTTTAATTTTGTTTAAAAGAGAGCTTTGCTCTGGTTGGATGCGCTGCCTTGGGCGCTACGCTGATGCGTCTGCGCTTGACACATGGCGCGTTGCGCCCGGGATTTGAAGCGTTCCTTCAAAATTTTGAATTTTGAATTTCAACAGAGCTTTGCTCTGATTGGGGGAAACAAATGCCCCCCCGCCGTTGCGCTCACGTGGCGCGCACGTGAGTGCAGCGGTGGCAAACTCCTGATCGTTGGATCAAGGGGTGAGCTGAAGGGGCGCAAGCGCCTTATAAATAGGACTCTTTGCCCTTAGAAAATCTTCACCATCTTCAAGATTTTAATTACCAGAGCTTTGCTCTTGCTTGAGAATTTCAGAGCTGTGCTCATTTCCAAAGTTAGAAACTTTAGGTAAAATTTATTTAAATCAAATTAAACTTAAATTAACCTTAACCAAAGAGCTTTGCTCTTACAGATCTTTTGATCTAAAGAGATCCCCATTGGGGTTTCATAAACAGAGCTATGCTCTCAAAAACTTATAGATCTGCAGAGATCTTGTTCATGGGTTCTAACCCATGGACAGAGCTTTGCTCTTTGAATCATCTGTAGATCTTTTAAATCTGAAAAATGAAGAAATTTTCATAAGTTTTTCATGGATTTTTTCAAAATTCCAAAAATTTTAATTCTTTTAGGTGTAAACATTTTCTGATGGACCTTTCCATTATTACCATAGAGCTATGCTTTTTTTTAAGGAATCTTATTTTCCTGAGACCAGAGTTTGACAAGTGTCACTCTGTGACAGGGCTTTGCTCTAAAAGAGGTGATTTTCTCCTTGTCTCTAGGGATTCTTCCCCTTTTTTATTAATGGGAATGTTTTCCTGGGGGACCAACTGACAATCTCATCCAATGATGAGGTTGTCTTATTAACTGACGTATTTTCATCCAGATTTTGTGGGTCCTCCTTCGGTCTCCTACCCACTGCACTGCTGTGTGGTGTAATTAATTAATTTTAATTTAATTAATGCATTTTCTTTTTTAAACGCCAAGCGTTGGAATTACAACATTAACGGCTAAATTGTTCTTTTGCAGCGATTATGTCTCTAGACACTTCATTCCCGTTCGTCCGCTCGGAGGAGGGATTTCCCGAGGCGCCCTTGGACCGTGAAGTCCTGGCCATGATTAAGGAGTACGACCCAGAATACAAGAGTCTCCACCTTTGGGGGTCGTGGTACAATCAGATCATCATGGGCCGACGGAGCTTCACATGCGCGGTGCCGTCAGAACCCATAACGGCGATTCATTATGCTACCCCACCCTCGGTGCAGTATGCCGTGGAGATGGTGGATTGGACCGCAAACAGCTTTCTTCATCTCGCTATGGATGCGGTTCCGGTCCAACGTCCTATGGTCTTGGATATCCTAGGACGTCGTATCTGTCAGGGCGAGGCGAGACCCTGAGGGCAATCATATAACATTGGTCTGATCCCCCGCCACCCGATTGGCTTTCTGTTATGGGCCCGGTACATCCTGTCGACGAAGAAGTCGCAGTTGATAAGACTAGGATTGTATACCGCGGTCTACGTCTCCCTCTTCCAGTATCCCACGCTCCCCACCTGGTGGTTCAAGGCTTTCCTGGAGCAGTGGAATATTCATACCCACACTTTCCTTGCCATGGATCGGGAAGTGTCCATCTCTTTGGAGGAGTTCACGGAGGTATCCGGTCTGCCAGTCATGGGAGAACATTATGAGGAGCTGCTCCTGACAGATGTGTACGTCTTTGGTGCTAGGCCGGTGGTAAGGGAGGTCACACCGGATAATGCTGTTCAACATCAATTCCCAAGCTTGATTAAGGTGTTGAACATCTATGAATCTCTTTTTATCGAACATGGGAGTCGAGGAGTTAACTTTGAGGATTTCATCGCTCGGTTCCTTCGCCCAAGCGTCCTCTCATCAGAGGCTGCCAAGTTTGCCACTTTGGATGACCCTTTCGGTCTAGGTGTGGATAACCTACCGGAGAAGGAGATAGATAAAAGGGTTTTTTCCTTCCGGACTTCCCTACTATGTCATTTGCAGAAGTTGTGGCCCCTGGAATGGATGAGGAAGCCTTTTTCTTAGGATTTCTTAGATTGTGGCTGAGTTGGTTTGCGATCCCAATGCACTCTCATCGTATGCGGCCCTCTGTCTTTTACCCAGCCCACCGGATGGCCATCGGGGTAAAGGTGGCTGTTGGGATTGCTGGTTTGGCGCACCTATATCATGGCCTCAGCCGAGCAGCGGATGCTAACGAGCCCGGGGTATTGCAAGTGGTCTTCCCGATACACTACTTTATGTCGTGGCTTGAGCTACATACGGCGGGTGTCTTCGGCATGCATAAAAGGCCCTCGTTCTTCGACAAGTGTGGTTTCCCTCACATCATACAGCTGATTGGTGCATCAATTGTGACCCCGTTACCACGGAACGCCAGGGGTTTATTGATTCATCCTCACACCGTTGGAGCCGGGATGTCTTTCATCGACAAGGTATTGACCATTGGAAAAGCGTCCACCGCTGCGGTGCGACCATTACAGGACTCCTTTAAGGATGGAGCTTCAATTCTGATGGCCCGGGAGACCCTCCACTTGTATTCTATTAGACCGGGCTTCCTAGTCTTCAGGCAGGACGGTGCGGCAATTTTCATGAGATATAACCCGCATCGTTTCGCCCAACAACTGGGCTACGATCAAGGGGTACCCTTGGAAGCTTTCTTACTGGAACCTGCTGCCAATGAAGAAGGGATGGAGAACACGTTACATCACTTCATGCGCCTGAACACGGGTTCTCGTTTTTTTATCAGTACGCCGGCCTGCGCTCCACGACTCCTTAATGTATATAAAGACTGGTACAATCATGCAACGGGAGCCGTTATAATGGAGGAAAGGCGACTGCTGGTTGATCGTAAGGGTACGCCTCCAGGCAGCGACCGCAACGCTCCTTTGGTTCCTAGGACTCTAGTAGTTGCTCCTCTAAAAGAGGTTAGAACCGGGCCATCGCGTGCGCGAAGTCCTCCACACGGATCGCCTCTCCCTGATATTGTAGATGCACCTCTAGCGCCCCGGTCCTTCAGCGGAAATAGTGGTCATGGCCTCGCCGGAGTCCGGTGTAGGTGCAGACATCGGGACCCGCCGTCCCAAGGTGGCTGCTAAACGTAAGTCGATCCCACGTGCACCTAGGGTTGGCGGGCAGAAGAAAAAGAAGTCGCTCTTCGCCGCGGACGTCGTGTTCGGTCAGGAACCCCATGCTCCCTATGCCGAGTGCCTGATCGAATATGGGACTAACGAGGGATTAGTCATGCCGCCGCCGGACGATACAGATTTGGAGGCTGCTCTCAAAGCTTCAGCGTGGTTGGAAAGGCGTGACGTGTGGCTAGCTAGGCTTGCGCAATCAGGTAACTACTAGTCGCACTTTCTTTATTGCAACATATTCTCTTCATTGCTTTTGACTAACGCTTTTCTTTCCTTTCTTCCAACAGGCATCACTGATGAAGAAGCCATTGCCGCTTCTTTGAAGACTTTCCAGGAGGAGGAACGTCTTAGAGCGTCCATGGGCCTTAGTAAGTTTCGATTCATCAAGTTTTCATTTCCCTTATGTTATGGTCGATCTAACCTTTTCCTTTTAATCACAGGAACTTCAATGCCACTCCCGCCAAGTGACGCAGATGTTCTACCAGTTGCCGATGTTCCTACTTCCTCAGGGTTACTGCAGGAGGTTCGTTTTGAAGAGCCGATGAGAGACGCCTTAAAGGCTCTGGAGGCATCTCTGAACGAGGACGATGACGCCCTGAAGGAAGCGTCACAGAGGTCCATTGCGACAGCCCGAGAGGAACGGAAGCGGTCGAGGCGCGAAGCAAAGGCACGCAGGGCTGCCTTGGCTATCGGAGCGGGCCCCAGCACCGTCCCTCGTGCTGATACTCCTTTCGAAGAGGCCTCTGTCGACCTCCTATCCACTGCTCGCAAACAAGTGGCACGCGCAGCTCGGAGCGCAAATGATAAATCCACTTCAGGTAATATTTCTCCCAAGATTTTGTTGTAAGAGTTATAATGTCATGGATTCTTATATATTTTATCTTATAAGGCCAAGTCCGACTGAGGGGGAGGCGGAGACCGTTGAACCCAAGGAAGCAGAGGAGGTGGTACCTGCCGAACTCGAGCCGACGGTGGGCAACGTCGTTGTGGCTTTGGAGCCTGAGGCGGAGGTCGAGGGGCCTGCAGCCGAGAAGGTCATTGATGCCGAACCTGAAGTGGTGGCAGATGAAATGATCATTATAACTGAGCCCAGGATGGTGGCGGATGAGGCGCTCGAGGCCGGCGATCTCGTGGTGATGGTGGACGAGACAACCGCGACTACTGAACCTAAGAGAGTAGTGGGTGAGGTGGCCATGATTCCAGAGGACGAGCCAACCGCTCCTTCTATGGAATTTGGCAATGCTCCAGTCATAGCCCTCCCCGTCTATGGTCCTCCGCCGTCTCCAGGTCTCGCGAGCACAACAACGGTTCCCATTGAGTCGGGTGATGAGGCCACGGGCGGTGGCCTCATGTCAATGGAGGAGGGAGTCGCCTCCGTTTCAGCCGGCAGCTCATCAGGTAAATCCTAAGTTGCTGTCTTTCTTTACCTTACAATCATTTCTGACAAGTTCACCTTTTTTCGTAATGCAGGTGCAGCCAGCGCTGATGCCCCACTGCTCGAGGGAGCACCTTCAACGACTGCCTTGGCGGTAGTCATCTCTCAACCCTCTCTCATACCATCTAAGATGTTGGAAGGTATGGGTTTGCAATTTATTAATCCTATACTTCAGACGTATAATTTGTGTACTAAAGTCATATTGTTGTGTCTTTTCAGGAGTGCTCTTTGATCATGTATATCAGATGTTGCTTCCACACTTCTCCTTCCCATCCGAACTTGCTTCTTCCCCTGTTGGCGTTGGTGAGCATGATTCCCATTGACATCTTTTTTTTTCATTGATGGAATTACCTCTAACCCCTTTTTTCTCATATCGATTGCAGTGCTACAGATTGAAGGAGGGGATAAAAGATCAGCTGCGCCACCGGCCCTTCCGACCTTGCCAACTGTCTCAATCCAGTCATGAAAGAGGCTGTGAAGAAGGAGATCGTAAAATGTCTAGATAGTGGTATCATTTACCCTATCTCTGATAGCCAATGGGTTAGCCCCATTCATGTTGTCCCCAAGAAGTCGGGCATCACGGTCATCACTAACGAGGCGAACGAGTTAATCCCTACTCGCACCCAAACTGGGTGGCGAGTATGCATTGATTACAGAAAACTCAACGCCGCAACGCGGAAAGACCACTTTTCGCTACCTTTCATTGACCAAATGCTTGAACGATTGGCCGGACACGAGTACCACTGCTTTCTTGATGGCTACTCCGGCTATAATCAGATTCCCATCGCCGAAAAAGACCAGGACAAGACCACATTCACTTGTCCTTTCGGCACGTTTGCATATCGTCGCATGCCCTTTGGGTTATGCAATGCGCCCGCTACCTTCCAGCGGTGTATGATGGGAATTTTCTCAGACATGGTGGAAATATTTCTGGAGATTTTCATGGATGACTTCTCCATTTTCGGCGATTCCTTCAACGAGTGTTTGCTGCATCTTGGCGCTGTCCTTACCCGCTGTATGGACAAGAATCTCACTTTGAATTGGGAGAAATGCCACTTCTTGGTGCGCGAAGGTATTGTCTTAGGACATGTCATCTCGCAAAATGGCATAGAGGTTGACAAAGCGAAGATTGAGGTCATTTCCAATCTCCCTCCTCCCAGATGCGTCAGAGATATCCGATCCTTCCTTGGCCATGCCGGTTTTTATAGACGGTTCATCAAGGACTTTAGCAAGATTGCTAGGCCCTTAACTCTTTTGCTGGCCAAGGACACGCCATTTGACTTCAACTCGAGCTGTGTGACTGCATTCGAGTCATTGAAACGCTCACTCACTTCTGCTCCCGTTCTTTCTTCACCTGACTGGACGCACCCATTTGAGATTATGTGCGATGCATCCGACTTTGCCATTTGTGCTGTCCTTGGACAACACATCAACAAGATGCCGCACGTAATCTATTATGCGAGCCGAACCCTGAACGACGCACAACTCAATTATACAACAACTGAGAAGGAATTCTTAGCTGTTGTATTTGCTTTAGAAAAGTTCAGGCCCTACCTCATCGGCTCTCCAGTCATTGTCTACACTGACCATTCTGCTCTGCGCCATCTTTTTGCGAAGAAAGATGCAAAGTCTCGGCTAATACGTTGGATCCTCCTGCTTCAAGAGTTTGACCTTGTCATTAAGGACAAACGAGGATGTGAAAACGTAGTTGCCGACCATCTCTCACGACTTCCTTCTTCGCCTTCGCTTCCAATTCCGATCAACGACGTTTTCCCGGATGAACAGGTCTTGACAGTATCTTGCGAACCCTGGTTCGCAGATATTGTGAACTATTTGGCCACAGGATTACTACCGACTGAATGGTCAAGTCAGGACAGACTTCGCTTCTTATCCCAAGTAAAGCACTTTTACTGGGACGAACCCTATTTGTTCAAGTACTGTCCCGACCAGATTATTCGTCGGTGTGTCCCTGACGAGGAATTCAAGAGTGTGCTGTCGTTTTGCCACGATCAAGCATGTGGCGGGCATTTTGGCCCCAGAAAGACAGCCGAGAAGATCTTGCAATGTGGTTTCTACTGGCCACAACTCTTCAAAGACGCTCATGACTATTGCAAGACTTGCTCCCGGTGCCAACACATGGGCCGGATATCCCGGAGGAACGAGATGCCACTCCAACCGATCTTGGTTGTGGAGATTTTCGATGTTTGGGGGATAGATTTCATGGGGCCGTTTCCCAGCTCTTTCGGGAACTTGTACTTCCTTTTCGCTGTTGATTACGTCTCTAAATGGGTCGAGGCTGTGCCCAGCCGGACTAACGACAACAAGGTTGTCGTTAGGTTCCTTAAAGAAAACATTTTCTCCCAGTTTGGGCACCCCCGAGCGATCATTAGCGACAATGGAAGTCATTTCTGCAACAAAACTTTCGAGGCCTTGATGCGGAAGTATTCCATTAATCATAAGCTCTCTACGCCCTACCACCCCCAAACCTGCGGGCAGGCCGAAGTTTCAAATCGGCAAATCAAGCAGATACTGGAGAAGACGGTTTCCAAGAACCGTAAGGATTGGTCGCTGAAACTTACTGATGCCCTTTGGGCCATTCGAACCGCTTATAAGACCGACCTTGGCATGTCTCCCTATCGGCTTGTGTATGGAAAAGCCTGCCACCTACCTGTCGAAATAGAGCATCGCGCATTTTGGGCGATAAAAGAGCTGAATCTGTCTCTCGAAGATGCGGGCAGCCATCGGAATCTGCAGTTGAACGAACTGAGTGAGCTTAGGGATGAGGCTTACGATAACGCGGTTGTCGTTAAGAACCGAACGAAGGTGTTTCACGATAAACACCTTTTGCGCAAAACCTTCATACCTGGTCAGCAGATACTGCTTTACGACACCCGACTTCACTTCCATCCAGGAAAGCTCAGATCTCGCTGGAAAGGGCCGTATTTTGTGCGGAATGTGTATCCGCAGGGCGCTGTGGATTTGGAAAATCCAAAGGACGGTTCATTTTTCAAACTGAACGGACACCGACTAAAACCGTACCTCAGCACCGAACCAACAGAGGAGCTCCTGTTCTTACAGGAGCCGGTTTACCCTGCCTAATCTTCCTCTGTCTACCTCCAAACTTCGGTTATCCAGCCAAGAACAGTGGACACTGTTCCAAATAAGTTTGGGGGTATGTATAAACCATTTTGTATATATTTGTGTATATTCTTTTTCTTATTCTTTAAAAACAAAAACAAAAAAAAAATTGTGTATCGCTAACCGATATTTTTGACCCTTCAAATGATCTCTTCATGCAATGACAGTGAGGACACTGTCCAGTTTAAGTTTGGGGGTACGCTCGGTATGCATTTCTTACCTTCGCATTCATATGTATATTTTGCATCTGCATATTAAAATCCATAAAATCCATAAAAATCTGAAAATTTTCTAAAAAATATAAAAACTTTTCTGTCAAGTTAGCTTGTGGAAGAACTCTGATTCAACATTTCGACGGTTTTTGTTTGAAAAAATAGGAATAACTAAATCTTATGTTTAGATTTTGAAAACCTGAAAGATAACTCTCCTTTGAAGTTAACTATAGCTGATATACGTCTTTACATCACACTACACGTGTCGTGAGTTTTTGGGAATTAGATGACAAGTCTTTTATGTTTAAAAACTTTTAAACAGATAAATGATTTTCTGAGGATCAAATAGGTTTGTTCTAAAATAAGTAATGTCAAGAATAGTTTATGAAGTAAAGCGAATATGAAGGAATGTTATTGATGCCGTAATTGGAACTAAGTCTGAACAATAACCCATTTGAAACTTGATTGGAATGATTACACACCGAACCCACTAAACACGTCTTTTATCCAAAAAAATAATTGAACTGCCGGTTATATCTCCGTTCGTATTAAATCATCTGATTTTCACGCCAAACTGTCTTTTGTTTTTGGACCTAGGTAACTTGAGTAATTAAGTCCGCTGGGGTGTTTCTACACCTAATGCCCTAAAATCAACTGGTTTGGGTGCATTGGCCCAAAGCTCGCTAAGAAGCCTAGAAAGTCCAGATTAAAACAAAGTCAAGCAAGTGTTCTCTCCGAGTTAAAATTCCTAACGGTTCTTTGTGTAAGAATAATCTTGATAAAAGACAGGCTTTTATAAAAAAAATTTAACGGAGATATGAAGGTTTTATTCTATGATAAAGACTATTGCACGTTCACAGAGGTGTGTATGAAATGAAAACAAGAAAAAGGTAGAGTGAAAAATACGACTTAGTTTCCTGTTAAGGAAGATAGAAATTCTGAAGTTGAAACCTTACTGGAAAACGAAACTTGAAAAATGCTTAACTCTTTATAAAACTTATGTGATCCTTTTAAAATTGTTATCTGGGCTTTATTGTGCGACATGATGACTTTAATCGATCCTTCTGGAACTTAACGACACTATTTGCACTGCACGTAAAGACATATAAAAGCTATAGTTAAATAAGAAGCGAGGTGTGAAAAATAAAGGTTCGATAGTCTAGACTTAGGATAATAGAATTGTTATTTTCTGAAACAAAACTTTAGGGTTTGAATCTTAGTTATTTTACAAAACTAGCTTGACCGGATTTTGTGGGTAGTATCCGCTGAAAACCCCCAGGAGACAACACTCCTCCTACTAGGGACACCTAGAAGGTTTAACGGCTTGTTGCACATGCTCAGTGCAATCGCGTTCCCTGCGAAAGTGAGGTTAGGAAATTTTTTGTGAATAAATTGGCTTTGCTCGGGACGAGCAAATGATAAGTTTGGGGTTATTTGTTCATATCAGATTTTTGCATTTTTATACCGCCCAATTTTTATCACATTGCATATCGGTAGGTACTCTTGAGCCGTGTTTGCTAGTCAATTGCAGGATACAGGTTCTCGGTTTTAAGACGGTGAAATTCATGGAAAACACGACAAAAATCCGGGTTCCTGCCAACCACAGATAAAACACGGGTCTCCGCTCTTTATCCGTCTGTTGCCACACACCAGTTTAGGAGACAAAATGGCAAATCGATTGTCACCTTCATGCACAAAGCACAATGGCAACACCAAGCCCAAGAAATCTACGCGGAGCTCAAGAAAATCATGACAAAAGATCCATGTGCAATCACCTTTTGATCCACTAGAATTCTGGAAGAAATATGGAAAGATTATCAGAAAATACATGTACCAGACAAGAGGGGACAGCAGAACAGGGCAGCACACAAAAGCCGACACCTCAACTCACAAACTCACCCATAGGGCGGCGGAACCGCGGCCAATAGGGGGCATAGGCGGCGGTTCCGTGGCCGTATGGTGGCTTCAGCCGACCACTTTTCAGGGGCTATTTGGTCTTTCTATGTTTGTTCTGATGGTTGCCCTAGATTGCCTTTTCCCTGCCTATAAATAGTCCAGAACTTGTGAAGCCAAGGGGGTCCATAATCTTGTATTTTTTCTCTAGGTTTTAGAATACATGTTCTTATTCCTCTTCTCATCTCTTCTCCATTAAAACTTGTAGTGAGCTTTTGAGTGAAGAATGATGAATAAAGAAGAACCGTTTATTATTATGCTTGTCTTGTTCTCTTGTTAATTGTTGTAATTTTCATTTGTTAATTAGTTGTTGTTATTTCTTGTTGTTTCTTTCTTCTCTCTTTTTTTTTATCCTTAACACAACCATGATGCTTACGCTTGATCCTTGCCAAGGTGAGGTCGCAAATAGCTAGTTGTTATCTTCTAATCTCTTTCTTTCTATCTTCCTCTTTTGTTTTGTTTTATTTTTCCGTATCATGATGTGTGAGTAGTTTCATACTTGTTAGGGTAGGATAAGGGAAGTTTGAGAGAAGGAAATCTCTCTCACTCTTTCCTTGCCCAACAGCTTAATTCGACTCCCGTTAATTGAACCACAATCCGCTCCTTACGGCACCCTATCCTACATGATAGCGGTGATTCCGTAGTGAGACCGGTAGTGGTTGAATTAACCGGAGGTTATGGCTAAGAGCCAAGAACGGACGGACAAGCACCAAAAGGAAGAACTTATGCGTTGGAAAGCCTAGCTTATACTCGCAAGTTCCTTCCTAGTCGTGCTAATCCCCGTTGTTGCCGATTACCGTAACACCGATATTAAGAGGGGCAACGAAAGATGCGAGAGACTCCTAACTCAAACTAACCTAATCCTAACCCTAACAAGCTCTCTTTACATATCAATTTACCACTTAATTAATCACAAACAAATCTGGACTCTCGGACTTAACTCGTTAAAACACATAGAAAAAGACTCCCATCTCCCTGCGGACGACCCGTACTCAACCGGATAGCTACGAGCGAAACCGTCTTGATTGCGGTAATTAACTTAAACTTGAACACGCAGAATCCCTAACAATCAAATGGAGCCATTGCCCGGGAGACGGTAGTTTATTTCTTTTTGTAATTTCGGGTTAATTTGTGAATATAAAAACAACCGGAAAAAAAATATACTTTGTAAAAAAATCATTTTGTTATTTTTGATTAGTTTTTGTGCAAGTGTGCAGGATAATACGGAGTTCAAGTTCAGTGCCAAAGACGTGGGAAGATAGACCCACATTTCGCAGCTACACCGCGACGGATCGAAACGAAGCAAACGGTCTACTGTAAAAATCTGGAGCATATACAGCGAGCAAACACAGATTCAGCTACTACAGACAAGCAGAGGAGACCCAGACCAGCACACCCCAAAATTTTTAAGCTCCAATTCCTCCATACAGCCGCGGAACCGCGGCCTAAGGTGGTGTTTGGCCGCGGAACCGCGGCCATTTAATGGCTTCAGGGTACCATTTTTTCTGGGTAACTTCCTCTCCTCTCTCCCACTCCTCTGAACTCTACTGAACTGTGTTTTCTGCAGCCTCTTTGCGCAAACTCTCTTCCCCCTTCCAATAAACTGTTCTTGTGCAGGATTCTTTGCGCCGCGCTAAAAAAATAAAAATTGTTTGCAGTTGATTTGTTACTGCTTTGCATTTCTTAATACGGACTTAAGGGGCTTGAAACCAATTCAGATTGGGTGGGGATTTCATCACCCTTCCCAGGACCCCAAAAATCACAAAAAGCATATGCATTGACCATTGTTAAAATTAAAAAATACTAGACTCAGCCCTAAGGACTTCGCGCTCAATAGGACAGAGGACTAGTTACAGACATCGGCCGTTTATCCTATCTGACTTTTGCGGTGCCTAGGCAAGTGTGATGAAGGAAAGTGGTTATTTAATTAAGGAACTTCGCGAAAGCGTTGGATAACCTCCCACTTACCTGGCACTTATCTGGCCGCATTAGACGGAGAAGAGGCGGTTTGAGGTCCTTTTTCTAGCCCTCTGGAACAGTTAGGAGCAGGTCTAGTAGACCTAGGTGACCATAGATCTAGGTGAGATTGTGCATATCTTATTTGTGATTGCTTAAAGCGGTAAGTCCGTACATATTTCTGTAAAGCTCTTTCTAAAAAACAAAAAAAAAAGGAAAAAATCAAAAACTTTTATAAAAAAACTTGCCCTTTGTCGCCAAATCCATTTTTCACCCTCCACCCATCGTTTTCTCCATTGACGTTTTCTTACCCTCACCTTCTCCGCTTTGACTATACTAAACTCGTTTAGTGTATGTCCGCTTGGACTCGGGACACTAGCGCCCGTCTAGTCCGCGTTACGTTAGTCGCTACCGACTACGCGATCGACTCCGAAGTCGAAACTCCGTCCACTCCTCTTTCACCCCTTCCTTTGCCGGCCAACTCCGACGTTGACCGGAATTCCGTTCATACATCTTCACCTTCACCTTCACCAACCTCTTCTTCCGCGATGTCAGGATTTAATCCGAACATCTCTTTGACTACCCCTGGATTGGCTCCACCTCCTACGGAGACCAATAACCCACCACCACCGCCTGTTGTAGCGTCGCAGCGAATCGCGCTCCAGGATCGTTTCTATCCCACCCGTTCTGCACTTCCCACCTGCCTTTCTCTTCCACCGGCCAATGGGGATAATTTTGAAATTAAGCCCCACTTCATCAACATGCTTCCACGATTTCATGGGCTTGAATCTGAAGATGCCTATATCTTCATCAAAAAATTTCAAAACGTCTGTGCCATGATGAAAACTACCCAACTGTCGGACGATGCTATACGTCTACGGGTCATTCCGTCCACTTTATGCGATCTTGCTGAAAAATGGCTGTATAGCACCGCTTCCCACTCAATCACCAGTTGGGACGAGTTTGTAAAAGCGTTTCTAAAGAAATTTTATCTGAATCATAAAACCGCAAGGATTCGAAATGAAATCTACCAATTCTCTCAGCTTCCTTCTGAACCCTTCTGGAAGTGCTTTGACCGGTACAAAGACCTTCTTGTTCAGTGTCCTCACCACGGTATAGAGAAATGGCAACTTTGCCAAACCTTATACGAGGGCCTGAACCCAGCAACGAAGCAGTTGTTGGAAACCATCTGTCAGGGCCACTTCCTATCGAAATCTGACGAGGAAGCGTGGCAGTTCTTTGACGACCTTGCGGAGCAAACGCTACAATGGGAGAGCACCAGACCGACTTCTTCTTCTTCTACCTCCACTTCTACCGGTCAGTCTAGGGTAGGAATTCACCAACTTGATGTCTCTATTGCGATGAAAGCTGAAATGGCTGCAATAACAAGAAAGCTTGAAGCGATAGAGAGCAAATTTTCTTCTCCTGCTCCTGCCCCTGTTCTCCCCCTTCGTATCATTTGCGCTTGTTGTTCCGATCCTTCTCACTTGACCGAAGAGTGTCCTTACAATCCACCATCGCAAGGACAGGATCAGGTTAATGCTGCATTCCAGCAAAGACCGAGGAATGATCCATACTCTTCCACCTACAATCCCGGTTGGAGGAACCACCCCAATTTCGCCTGGAATCAGAATCAGAATCAATTCCAAGGCAACAATTTCCAAAGGGTCCCTCCGCCGCAACAACAAGCGCAACAACAAACTCAGTATCAACAGCCCTTCCAACCCCAACCTTTTCAAAATCAGACGAACAACTTTGCACCCAACAATTCTTTTCCACCAAACAACTTTGTTCCGTCAAACAACGATAAGGTTTCCTCGCTCGAACGAAGTCTGGAGGCGTTCTTAAACAATCGACCCAATCCACTGCCAACATCCAGTCGTCCATTCAGTCCTTAGTGCAACACACTGCCGCTCACGGGCAAAGCATCAAGACCATCGAGGCCCAGATTACACAGCTGAATGCGGCCTTAAGTGAGCTAGAGAAGGGGAAGCTCCCGTCCCAGCCACTCCCAAATCCCGGTCACCCACATAATGCACATCTTGCTCTTGAACAACAGAACCATAATGTGAGTGCCGTGACCACACTGAGATCAGGAAGGATGATGCAAAACAACATTGGCAAACGGATCAACGATGACACCCCGGCCGCTGCTGCTTCTTCTTCTTCTTCTTCTTCTTCTTCTTCTTCTTCTGAGCCTATTCTCCGTTCTTCACAAGGCTCTCCTTCCTCTTCTTCTGCTCTGAATGGACCCACTTCTCACTCCACGAAAACACATATTCTGGGATCCGTTCCAACTCCACAATCTCCTCCTCCAGCATTAGACTCAATCAATTTTCAAAATGTTCCATTTCCAAACCGGTTGAGGACTAATAAACAAAATCCTCAAATGGAGAAGATTCTGGAGTTATTCAAGCAGGTTAACATTAACATTCCTCTTTTAGATGCTGTCCAACAAGTCCCATCCTACGCAAAAATCTTAAAGGACTTGTGCATGAAAAAGAGGAAGTCTCAGGTACCCAAGAAAGTTTTCTTGGCTAGTGCTGTGAGTGATGCCCTTACCCAATCTTTACCACAAAAACGGAAGGACCCTGGTTGTCCTACGATTTCAATTACCATTGGGGATAAGAACATCAACCGCGCACTATTAGATCTTGGTGCCAGTGTTAACCTGCTTCCGTATTCAGTACACGAGCAATTAGGCGTCGGAGAGCTGAAACCCACGCACTGCACTCTCCAAATGGCCGACCGATCGATCACCCATCCTAGGGGTGAGCTAGAGGATGTGTTAATAAAAGTCGGGGATTTCATATTCCCCGTTGACTTCATTCTATTAGACACACAGCCTGTAGCTAACCCCCGGAATCAAATTCCGGTGATACTCGGTCGCCCATTTCTTGCAACCTCAAATGCTGTGATCAATTGTCGCAATGGTTCGATGAACCTCTCTTTTGGAAACATGACGATTGAACTCAACATTTTTAGGTTGGGGAATCAGCCCGCCGAACCTAATGCTCATATACTGGACGTCTGCTCGATCCAGGAGATCACCCCAGAAGAGTGTGAATTCGAGGAGTTTCTTTTTGAACACGATAATCTTGACGCCACTAGTGCGTTTCTCTTCGAACCTGCTGCTGTTTCTGCGCCCGACAACGACTACGAGTGTTTCACGTTTTCAAACGATCTTAGCCGCGCACAACCCGAGTTTGAATCTTTCGAATTTCCGGATGAGTTACCTGAACCATCCGACTCGGTCGCTTACACTCGTTTTGAACCTTTGCTGGAGTCCTTTGAGTTCGAGACCTTTGCACCAATCTTGCCTTCCATCGTTTCACCTCCAAAGCTCGAACTCAAGCCTTTGCCATCTCACCTTAAGTACGCTTACTTAGGTGAGAACGAGACCCTCCCTATCATTATCTCGGCTTCTCTAGCTCCCAAGCAAGAGAAAGCCCTTCTCGCGGTCTTGTACAGCAACAGGCAAGCTTTTGGCTGGTCCATGGCGGACATCAAGGGGATTAGTCCCCTGATCGTTGAGCATCACATTCATCTGATGGATGATGCCAAACCAGCCCGGGATCCACAAAGACGTCTCAATCCAGTCATGAAAGAGGCTGTGAAGAAGGAGATCGTAAAATGTCTAGATAGTGGTATCATTTACCCTATCTCTGATAGCCAGTGGGTTAGCCCCATTCATGTTGTCCCCAAGAAGTCGGGCATCACGGTCATCACTAACGAGGCGAACGAGTTAATCCCTACTCGCACCCAAACTGGGTGGCGAGTATGCATTGATTACAGAAAACTCAACGCCGCAACGCGGAAAGACCATTTTCCGCTACCTTTCATTGACCAAATACTTGAACGATTGGCCGGACACGAGTACTACTGCTTTCTTGATGGCTACTCCGGCTATAATCAGATTCCCATCGCCGAAAAAGACCAGGACAAGACCACATTCACTTGTCCTTTCGGCACGTTTGCATATCGTCGCATGCCCTTTGGGTTATGCAATGCGCCCGCTACCTTCCAGCGGTGTATGATGGGAATTTTCTCAGACATGGTGGAAAAATTTCTGGAGATTTTCATGGATGACTTCTCCATTTTCGGCGATTCCTTCAACGAGTGTTTGCTGCATCTTGACGCTGTCCTTACCCGATGTAAGGACAAGAATCTCACTTTGAATTGGGAGAAATGCCACTTCTTGGTGCGCGAAGGTATTGTTTTAGGACATGTCATCTCGCAAAATGGCATAGAGGTTGACAAAGCGAAGATTGAGGTCATTTCCAATCTCCCTCCTCCCAGATGCGTCAGAGATATCCGAGCCTTCCTTGGCCATGCCGGTTTTTATAGACGGTTCATCAAGGACTTTAGCAAGATTGCTAGGCCCTTAACTCTTTTGCTGGCCAAGGACACGCCATTTGACTTCAACTCGAGCTGTGTGACTGCATTCGAGTCATTGAAACGCTCACTCACTTCTGCTCCCGTTCTTTCTTCACCTGACTGGACGCACCCATTTGAGATTATGTGCGATGCATCCGACTTTGCCATTGGTGCTGTCCTTGGAAAACACATCAACAAGATGCCGCACGTAATCTATTATGCGAGCCGAACCCTGAACGACGCACAACTCAATTATACAACAACTGAGAAAGAATTCTTAGCTGTTGTATTTGCTTTAGAAAAGTTTAGGCCCTACCTCATCGGCTCTCCAGTCATTGTCTACACTGACCATTCTGCTCTGCGCCATCTTTTTGCGAAGAAAGATGCAAAGTCTCGGCTAATACGTTGGATCCTCCTGCTTCAAGAGTTTGACCTTGTCATTAAGGACAAACGAGGATGTGAAAACGTAGTTGCCGACCATCTCTCACGACTTCCTTCTTCGCCTTCGCTTCCAATTCCGATCAACGACGTTTTCCCAGATGAACAGCTCTTGAAGTATCCTGCGAACCCTGGTTCGCAGATATTGTGAACTATTTGGCCACAGGATTACTACCGACTGAATAGTCAAGTCAGGACAGACTTCGCTTCTTATCCCAAGTAAAGCACTTTTACTGGGACGAACCCTATTTGTTCAAGTACTGTCCCGACCAGATTATTCGTCGGTGTGTCCCTGACGAGGAATTCAAGAGTGTGCTGTCGTTTTTCCACGATCAAGCATGTGGCGGGCATTTTGGCCCCAGAAAGACAGCCGAGAAGATCTTGCAATGTGGTTTCTACTGGCCACAACTCTTCAAAGACACTCATGACTATTGCAAGACTTGCTCCCGGTGCCAACACATGGGCCAGATATCCCGGAGGAACGAGATGCCGCTCCAACCGATCTTGGTTGTGGAGATTTTCGATGTTTGGGGGATAGATTTCATGGGGCCGTTTCCCAGCTCTTTCGGAAACTTGTACATCCTTTTCGCTGTTGATTACGTCTCTAAATGGGTCGAGGCTGTGCCCAGCCGGACTAACGACAACAAGGTTGTCGTTAGGTTCCTTAAAGAAAACATTTTCTCCCGGTTTGGGCACCCCCGAGCGATCATTAGCGACAATGGAAGTCATTTCTGCAACAAAACTTTCGAGGCCTTGATGCGGAAGTATTCCATTAATCATAAGCTCTCTACGCCCTACCACCCCCAAACCTGCGGGCAGGCCGAAGTTTCAAATCGGCAAATCAAGCAGATACTGGAGAAGACGGTTTCCAAGAACCGTAAGGATTGGTCGCTGAAACTCACTGATGCCCTTTGGGCCTTTCGAACCGCTTATAAGACCGACCTTGGCATGTCTCCCTATCGGCTTGTGTATGGAAAAGCCTGCCACCTACCTGTCGAAATAGAGCATCGCGCATTTTGGGCGATAAAGAGCTGAATCTGTCTCTCGAAGATGCGGGCAGCCATCGGAAGCTGCAGTTGAACGAACTGAGTGAGCTTAGGGATGAGGCTTACGATAACGCGGTTGTCGTTAAGAACCGAACGAAGGTGTTTCACGATAAACACCTTTTGCGCAAAACCTTCGTACCTGATCAGCAGGTACTGCTTTACGACACCCGACTTCACTTCCATCCAGGAAAGCTCAGATCTCGCTGGAAAGGGCCGTATTTTGTGCGGAATGTGTATCCGCAGGGCGCTGTGGATTTGGAAAATCCAAAGGACGGTTCATTTTTCAAAGTGAACGGACACCGACTAAAACCGTACCTTAGCACCGAACCAACAGAGGAGCTCCTGTTCTTACAGAAGCTGGTTTACCCTGCCTAATCTTCCTCTGTCTACCTCCAAACTTCGGTTATCCATCCAAGAACAGTGGACACTGTTCCAAATAAGTTTGGGGGTATGTATAAACCATTTTGTATATATTTGTTTATATTCTTTTTCTTTTTCTTTAAAAACAAAAACAAAAAAAAAATTGTGTATCGCTAACCGATATTTTTGACCCTTCAAATGATCTCTTCATGCAATGACAGTGAGGACACTGTCCAGTTTAAGTTTGGGGGTACGCTCGGTATGCATTTCTTACCCTCACATTCATATGTATATTTTGCATCTGCATATTAAAATCCATAAAATCCATAAAAATCTGAAAATTTTCTAAAAAGTATAAAAACTTTTCTGTCAAGTGAGCTTGTGGAAGAACTCTGATTCAACATTTCGACAGTTTTTGTTTGAAAAAATAGGAATAACTAAATCTTATGTTTAGATTTTGAAAACCTAAAAGATAACTCTCCTTTGAAGTTAACTATAGCTGATATACGTCTTTACATCATACTACACATGTCGTGAGTTTTTGGGAATTAGATGACAAGTCTTTTATGTTTAAAAACTTTTAAACAGATAAATAATTTTCTGAAGGCGGTGTTCTTCTGGTCTTCGGGATCCATCTTTATCTGGTTATATCCTGACGAGCCGTCCATGAAGGAGAAAACCTCGTGAGTGGATGTATTGTCTATCATCAGTTCGGTAACTGGCACTGGGAAATCGTCCTTTGGGCAGGCTTTATTGAGATCTCGGAAGTCTACGCATATGCGCACTGTCCCATTTTTCTTCATCACCGGGACGATGTTGGTGATCCATTCAGGGTATTGAACTTCCTGGATGAAGCCAGAGTCGATCAGCTTCTTGACCTCAGCATTGATGCTCATCTCAAGCTCGAGCCGCATTCTCCTCGGCACCTGTTTGACTGGTTTGATGTCCGGGGATATCGCCAGTCTGTGCACAGCAATTTCTGGATCTAGTCCCGGCATTTCGGAGTAGTTCCATGCGAAGCAATCTTTGTGCTGCATAAGCAGGTCCTTTAACGCAGCCACCCTTTCTTCAGATAGCAGCTCACTGACGAACGTCGGCCGTGGATCGTTTGTCGTCCCCAACTCAATTTTCTTGAGGTTATCTGCAGTGGTATGGATTCCATCTTCCAGCTCTTTTGGCACTGGTGGGAATTCTGAGATTATCTCGTCGTTGCTGTTTTCGAAGCACCAAGGAAGGTCATCCATGTTCTCGGGCTCTTCCCTTGATATCATTATCACATGACAAGTACGAATTCGCTTCCAATCCCAATGCGGAACTGGTTCTTCTTTCGTGGCCTTGGGCTCGTGCTTTTGTGGTGGTGCTACCCTCCAGTTGTCGGACAGAGCGAACTTGCCAAGCTGATACTGATCTTCGACCCAATTCTTGAAGGTGAAACAGTCCTTGAGAGGGTGCCCTACCACTCGGTGATAAGAGCAATAGTCTGGGTGTGAGACTTCGCATGCTTGGTCGGGGTGTTTAGACTCCGGCAGTGTAAGCATCTGATGTTTTAGAGCGAGGTCAAGTATCTTCTTCGTCTTGTCCCGAGGAAACGAGTATGCTCGACCCATCTTCTTCATAAGGGATAGATCAATAACGCTCGACTCCCGTTTGCGTGGCTTCTTAGCCCTGCTTTGTTGTTGTTGAGCGCCTTTTTGGCGTTTTAACTTATTTCTGCTTTTGCGTCGAGCCTTCTTTATAAAAGGTTGACAAGGAGTGGCATTTTCATCTTTCACGGCCCGTTGGAGGAGGCGTTGCGTCTTGGCTTTCTCATAGATGACCATTTCGCAGTTATGATCGTCTCGGACTTTTTGACCCGCTTCCCTTATAAGCTTGTCCATTTGTTCTTCGAACGACGAACTGGGTGCTTTTGCATATGGGACTTTCACCATCTCAGGGTTAGCGTCTTCCCATTGAGTATCCGCTTCTTCATCGAAGTCATACGTGACATAGCGGCTGTTTAATAGCTCTCGTTTCTTTGACCGGATGTATCCAAGTCCTTTTGTCTCCATTCTCCCATTAGGCAGTTTGCATTGAGTCCCGGGAACGTTCCAGACTTTGTCATAGAACTTGGCTTTTTGAACGGTCTACTTGAAGGATATCCCCTGGCGTTTCAGCAGCTTTTTCAAACCCTCTGTATAATATCTGGGAAGACGGATAGGCTGAAGCCTGTCGAGCGTAGGATCCGTGCCATGCCAGATTTCTTTTTCCACCTTGGTTTCTTCAGAGCGGTAGAACAGAATTTCTTTCTCGCTTTCTCGCCTGGGAGAGATATAGAACATTTGCAGCTCTTCTACATTGTAAATATTAAGCGCATCCAGTTCTTTATGGTGTTTAAGCGTCACTATGGTGACTTGTAGACTTTGCTCTTCGTCAGCGGACGTTCGTATTGAAGGTCGAGCAAAGAATACAACACGGATCTCATCTTCCGAGTCGCCACCAAAGATCAACGTAGGAGCGGACGGCCCTGGCTTGTTGTGTTGGGATGGACCCGAATAAACTATCTCCTCTTCCTCCTCGGTATCACTGCCGAAGATAGGGATGATGGCATTAGCTTTATTCTCCGGCTTGTGACACTTCTCTGTATCTTCGAAATCCGGTAAGAAATATTTGGCATCTTCGTATTTGCGGACCTCGGTCACAGAGAACGGGTTCAGCTCTCCCGTCACGGTATACTCGAAACCATCCTTAAAATACTTCATACACTGATGTTGCGTAGAAGGGATGATGTTGTACTCATGTAAGCATGGTCGGCCGAGCAAAGCGTTGTAGCATGTCTTGACGTCTATGACGTGGAACTTAATGTCCGTGACGAGTAGCCCGAAGCGTAGCGTCAGTATCACAGACCCAAGAGTTCTTGATGACTGGGAGTCGAACCCGGAGATGGTGATCTTGTCACGAGCAAGGTGCTGGACGCTCATGCAGATTTCTTTTAACACCCGCACGTTGAGGAGATTAACGGAGGATCCATTGTCTATCAGTATTTTGCCTATCTTAATATCGTGGCAGTATCCTGAGACATAAAGGGGGCGATTGTGTTCGCACGTCCCAAGGAGAAGGTCCTCGTCGCTGAAAGTGACATCGGCCGTGTGCACTTCCTCCAATTCATCCTTCATCTTTTCCTTGGCCAGGCAAGCTTGGAATTGTTCCGGATCTTGTAGTGCCTTGATCAACGAATCTCTCGCCTCCTTTGATAGCAAAAGGGCGTCGAGAATGCTGAGCTGTGAGGGTAGTTTCCTCAGGTGCGCTAGGACGTTGTAATCCACCTTATTCTTCTTCGATGGGTTGTTGGCGCTTAGCTCCTCTAGAACTTGGTCATCTAAGACGATATCTTCAGAGACCTTTTCTTTCCCTTTATCTTTTCTGTTTGACGGTCCGAGATTCTTTTCAGGCAGCGTCCGATTCCGCAGCCGGATATTTTCGCAGACCTTCGGCTCTTCTTTTTTTTCCGAAGTGGACTCTTTAAAGAGAGGGGCAAGTTCCAGCTCTTCATCAGAATCGCTCCCGAATGTAGGCACTTGTGACCCGCCGGTGTTAACCATGCAACAATCGCCGGTGGTTCTTTTAAGCTCTTTGGTCATATTTCTTTTCTCCCGACGAGCTTTACGCTTTTCCCGTTTAAAGTGTTGTCGATGAGCAACGTATCCTTACCACCATTTATCGAAAGCTTTGCACTCTTGAGTGGGGTGCGAAATCTTCTGATGATATAAGCAATAGGAGGGGTGCGTTTCTATTTCACTAGTAATTTTTCCTTCAAAGGATGGTAGCTTCATGCCCATTGATATGGCCTTAGCAAACTTTTTCCTTATCTTGAATTGGCTTTTGTCAACGGTGGAGGCATTTTGCTCCAGTGGTATCGTCTCAGCTTTTTCATCAAGTCGCTGGCGCTTGGCCCTTTCAAATATAGCCGTCTCGCGTTCTCGATCAGCCTTACTTTTCAATCGAGCTTCGTTAAGGAACGCGTCAATCATTTCAACTGATAGCTCCGGAAATTTTGGTTCAAGATCTGCCCCCAGCGCTTCGGTACAAGGAGTTTCCTCATCGTCCATGAACGAATGGGAAATTACATGACAGCTCGCCACGTATTCTTCAGATTCATCTGATGAACTTTCTCCCTCACCTTCCTCTTCAAAGACGTGGTTGAGAAACTCCTAGAGTGTAATGGGAGTCCGTGCTTTCTGGTTGTATTCATCCAGCGCGTCAATTTGTTTTTGCAAGTCCGAGCGTCTGTCGCCAGGCTTCAAGGGCTTCTTTGATTTCTTCTTCTTCTTTTTCAATGATTTTGACGACTGGTTGCGAGTGCTTGAGCCACCACCATCGGTCTTTGGAGTTGGACGTGGCTTCAACATCCCTTCAATGACCTGCGGTTCCTACGGGTTCTTCCACTTGATTGCTGGACATGTCTGAAGATCATTTAGCATCCTCTTTGTCTTGGCTGATAATACCACCTCCCAAGGAGCTTCTTCAACGACGGAGGATGTTGCCCCCGGCGTATTCGTCCCTTTAGAGGTGTGGGGCTGCGGGGGATCCACCTTCCATTTGTCAGATAACGCGAATTTGCCCTGTCGGTACTGGTTTTCAAGCCAATTTTTGAAAATGTAGCAATCTTCGATCGGATGGCCTAGTACTCAATGATAAGGACAGTAGTTGGGCTCGTTGACGTCACTTAGTTGCAACAGACGTTTTGGATCCGGCAGATTTATGAGTCTATTGCGCAATGCCAGCTCAAATAACCTTCTCGTTTTATCGCGGGGAAACGAGTAAGGACGCCCTAGTCTCTCCTCGAGGTCTACGTACGGGCGCATATTATTTTGATGTACAACCGGCTTAGAGTTGCTCAGTTGTTGTTGAGCATTAGCGACGACGATCGCTTTTCCCTTCCCTTTGTCATTTCGGGAGTCCGGCCTTAGAAGAGGGGGTTTATGGCCCATCTGATCCATCTGCGCTAGCTTGTCAATCAAGGCCTGGAAGGTAGTTGGCTTGAAAAACATCATAAATTGTAAGATGGTTGCTTGCGGATCAAGGGTTCCCACAAACATACCCACCGCGGGAGCTTCTTCACTGCGCTGCTCACACTTCGACCATAAGTTCCGCCACCGTATAGCGTATTGGACCCATGTCTCGCCTGGTTTTACCCTGGCGTTAATCAGTGCTGTCATCGGGGTACGTTCACTGGCGCTTGCAAAACACTGAGTAAACAACAGCTCCATCTCCGCGAAGGTCTTAATAGAGTCGTTCGGGAGCTCAGAGTACCACTCGAACGCCGTATCTGATAAGCTTCTAACAAACTGGCGAAGCAAAAGCTTGTCATCACCGCCGGTGTTGCCGCAGAGTGCCCTGAACTGGGCAACATGCTGGTGAGGATTGCCCGTCCCCTTATAGACATGGAACTTGGGAATTGTGTAACCGGG
Organism: Agapanthus africanus; assembly: GCA_030015575.1. Lineage (NCBI taxonomy): Eukaryota > Viridiplantae > Streptophyta > Magnoliopsida > Asparagales > Amaryllidaceae > Agapanthus > Agapanthus africanus. The sequence goes on along the minus strand of JASDDO010000019.1, from coordinate 910,997,239 downwards.
TGGGTACTTTATTTGATCGTACCAACTTGGATATGGCCGCCCCGTTTTTACGACCTGGCCAGCTGCTTCGGTCGCATGATGAACCCGTATTTGTTGGGCTATGTACTCGTCTAAATCAGCATTGGAGATTGTATCCTCCTTAGCCGTCGACAGAGCTGGTGGAGGATTTGATGTCTCTCCCCTATCGTCCCCAAGGACGATCGGGGGCTCTTCGGCCGGAGGATCTTGTTGTATCATCATCCCTATCATGCCTTGGAAGAGGAGGCCCATACGCTGTATGTTGGCTGCTTGTTCAGCAGCCTCTTTGTCCTTCTCTAATATCCGACGAAGGAATTCAGCGTCGATTTCTTCCTCCTGACGTTCGTCCGAGGACGTTTCAGGGTTTTCTTTTGGCCCTATAAGTGCGGCCATAGCGTTCATCATTTCTTGGAGCTTTTGCTGTTGCTCCTGCGCCTTGGTCACTGATCGGGTAAGCGGTCGATGACCCGTAGATATGCGACTGTCCTCTTTACCAGACGCAACGTAGACGGTATGAACCACAATGCCCCCTGACTTAGGGCGTTTGGGTTCACCACCTTTGATACTCATCATTGGCGTAGGGACTTTTTCTGGCCTTCTTCTCTTATTGGCCGTAGAAGTTGAGGGGGCCGTTACTTTGGGCACCCAAGTGACTGTCATCCTTTCCTGTTTGATCGGACGGTCTTTTTCTTTTTCCACTTTCGCCTTTTTTTGTTGACGAGAGCGATCTGGGTCGATTACGGAGTCTTGAACCCTCCGCCAAACTTTATAAACTCTTGAGGACAGCCGTTAAGGGGGTTGTTCTTGCTTCGTTTCCGGAACTCTCTCCGCGGGCGGAGGAGATCTTTTCAATATAGCGGCTGGAGAATTCTTACGTACCCTCCTCAGCAGTTCGAAGCTGTTCCCAGTTGGAACAGCAGCGTTGACTTCCACCACTGGAGCCGGTGGAGTTAGCCCTGAGGGGGAGTTGCCCCCTTCCTTCCTCACTCGTTGCCAATGGCGACATCGAGCACGACGAGTCGTTGGGACTGGCTCGGAGATAGAGATAGCTTCTTTTTGCCCCCTGTCTGAATGAGGCGCTGCCGGTGTTAATCTCTTAAAGACTGAGGTTGTTTTTTGAGGGGTGATATTCAACCTGTCGAAGACGGATCCTCGAGCAAGGGCAGGAGCAGGAATCATCAGTTTTGAAAAGACTGACTCTTTGACAGGGGATGCCACCTTGACAACTTCTGGAGCAGTAGTCATTGCCTTCCTTGGGACAGCCAATTTAGAGTTCTAATCCAGCCTGGCGAAAACCGAAGCTGTTGGCTTGGCAGTGGGTGACCCGTTGACAAGGGCCGTCGTGGCAGTGAGCCGGTCGAAGACCGACTTTTTGTTCACTTCCGGTGCAGGTATTGGCGCAGAGAAGCTTGTAGGTGGGATCATGGTCCCGAAGAACAGGCCAGTGGTGGCTTGGGTCACCTGGTCTACCGGCAGAGCGAGGAAGGAAGCCGCTTGGGGCCCATATGCTACACCTCCCGGTAAGGTGGAGCGTCCGTTGCAGTGGCATTTCGAGCAGTTGGTGCAGTTAAAGGCCATTGAATCTTGAGTTCTGCGCCAGACAAGAGACCAAATCTTAGTAACTTGAAATCCGAAGTCAACCATTTAACAAACCGCGATTGGTTCGCGAAGACGACATACGTAGTGTGGAGTGGAAAGAGGAAAAGGTCCCACCGGGCGTGCCAGAATCTGTTCCTCTCCGAAAGACGGCGCACAAGACCGCGAAGTCCTAACGCTGAGATTCGGGCCAGATGCTATTTGGTGCTATCCGTCCACCTCTCCGAAGATGCCAAGTTGATTTATGGCACAGTGTATCGAAGGTTTAGACGGATGCGGCCGATGTAGCAGACTTCGTCAGATTCCCCCTCGCTTGAGGGGTTTTTGATTGTGGGGACGCTCTTCCCTGCAGGCGCAAGCCCCTGCAGTTAATTACGCTACCGCATCGCGGCAACAACTTTCTCCTTCTCTAGAATTTCACTTTGTGTCGTGTATGTTTGTTTTGTTTGTGGTTGCCCGTGGATTGTATACGGAGACTGAGTAATGCCGTCGCCCGTAGGACGTGGATTAGTCCAAATCCGTATTTACTTAGATTTGGGTTTGGTGTTTTGGTTTAAGGATACGTTAGCCGTATTTAGGCTAAGATCAACTTAAACGTTCATTAAGGATACGTTAGTCCTATTTGAGACTAAGATCTACTTAACGGGATCGTCTAGATCCATTTAATATATGGCCATCGGGACTCATCACCTCTCTGACGTCGTTGAAAGATTACAACGACAGGTGTCAGAGGAGTTCAGAGATGTACCCTTGAACCAAAGTTGATTTGGAGTTTTATAGTCCATTTGAATGTTTAAGGATACGTTAGCCGTGTTTGGGGCTAAGATCGACTTAAACGGGATCGTTTAGATCCGGAAAAAGAGCATTTGGAGGCTCTATTGTTCCAATTTAGGTACGTGGTGGTCCATACTCCAATTTAGGGACGTGGTGGTCCATGTTCCATTTTAGGGACGTAGGGGTCCATTATTAGTTTAGGGGCGTTTCGGTCCAATATTAGTTTAAGGACGTTTCGGTCCATTGTTCATGTGTGGTCGTCGGGACTCGTCACCTCTCTGACGTCGTTGAAGGATTACAACGACGGGTGTCAAAGGAGTTCGGAGATATACCCTCGAACCGGATATAAATTGATTTAAGAGAGCAATCTTGCTCAGTCAATTTAATTTGAGGACTTAGGGCCAAAATTGGGCTAAGTCCAGTTGAAAATGTTCAACATTTTATTTGCTTTTGCATTGCATTTTTTTATTTTTTATTTGGGCTTTTTCCAGAAAGGATGCAGAGCATCAATTTGTTTTGGGCTCTGCCCTTTATAAATGATGCAGAGCATCAATTTTATTTGGGCTCTGCCCTTTTATTGCTTTGCAATTTATTTTGGCCTGCTTGGTATATTTTATTTTGGCCTGGCCCTTTTAGGAGATGCATTGCATTCATCAGGCGCTTTGCGCCAATCAGAGAGCGCAAGCGCTTGTGGTGATGACACGTGTCATGCAGCGCAGTGCGCTGCGCTAGTGCGCTACGCTTGCGCTGCTGACACGTGGCGCGCTCTGGTGAGTTGCGCCAATTTCAGAGAGCAAAGCTCTATTTCAAAAGCGCACAGCGCAAATGGTTCAGGCGCTGACACGTGGCGCTCTCTGGTGGCTTGCGCCAGCCCAAGAGCGCAACAGTGCAGATTTATAAGTGCAAAGCACTATTAATTTGAGAATCTTTTAGATTCAAGAACCGATGGTTCATAAAAGAAGTGCGAAGCACTATTTGATTTCTTGATCTAATTTAGATCAAAGAAAAATAAGTTTTTCTTGTTTTTCTTATCTCGGAGAACCAAAGGTTCATGAAAAGTGCAAAGCACTATTAAATTTTTTTTGTTTTTTATTAAAGATCATTGATCTTGTTTTTAGATCTATGATCTGTTCATAAGAGAACTTTCTCTTTCGCTAAAGGTTTTTACCTTTTTTGTTCTTGAGGTGTTCTTCAGAGTTCTCTTTTTTTTTCTCAGAAAACGTTGATGCCTTTGAATTGAGGTCTAGGGTCCTTTTTATAGTGCCCATAAATTTGTTAAAGAGATCTTTCTCTGAGTGATTTGGGGAATTTTCCCCACCGTTGGATCTTTGATCCAAGGGCTTCTGTTTTACAGAAGAAAATCTTCTTGTTTTAACAAGAACAGAAAGATTCTTTTGAAATCTTAATTCTGTTTGGCACAAACGCCCTACCGCGTGACACGTGTCAAGCAGCGCACAGCGCAGCGCAACCGTGCGAGCGCATCTGCGCTGACACGTGTCGCGCAGCACACAGCGCAGCGCATCTGCGCTGACACGTGTCGCGCAGCGCAGTGCTTGCGCAACTGAAGCATTGCTTCCTTTAATTTTGTTTAAAACAGAGCTTTGCTCTGGTTAGGTGCGCTGCCTTGGGCGCTGCGCTGATGTGTCTGCGCTAGACACGTGGCGCGTTGCGCCCGGGATTTGAAGCATTGCTTCAAAATTTTGAATTTTGAATTTCAGTAGAGCTTTGCTCTGATTGAGGGAAACACTCGCCCCGAGAGTGCATATTCTGATGCGCCTGTGGATCGGGAAGTTTTTGCACTGATTAAAGATCACGACCCGGAGCAGAAGTCTCTTCATTTATGGGGGTTGTGGTACAACGAAATTACCCAGGGTCGGCGCAGCTTCTCTTGTGCGACGCCTTCAGAGCCGATTTCAGCCATTCACTACGCTGACTCACCCCCGGTGAGTTATGTTGTGGAGGAGGTTAACTGAATTACGGATGGATGCCTCCATCCCTCTACGGGCTCAATACCCATGCATCCGCCGATAATTTTAGATATTCTGGGGCGGCGCATATGTCAAGGCGAGTCGAGCCCTTGGGGACAGGAATACATGATAGGCTTGACTCCTCGCCATTAAGCCGGATACTTGCAGTGGGTTCGATACATCTTGTCGGCCAAAAAGTCGCTGCTGCAGAACCTCGGATTGTACCCCGTTGTGTACGTGTCTCTTTTTCAGTATCCCGTGCCTCACGTATTTTCGGTCAAGGCTTTCTTGGAACATTGGAACACGCCGACTCACACTTTCCTTTTATCGGACCAGGAGGTTTCGATTTCCTTAGAGAAATTTGCAGAAATTTCGGGCCTACCCGTTAGAGGGGAACATTATGAGGAAATACTTCCCCCTGACGAGTACATCTTCGCCACCAAATCAGTGGTGATAGGTCTCACCCCGAAGAATGACAATCAACATCGATTCCCGAGTCTAATCAAGGTGTTGAATATTTATAAGAGTCTATTTCTCGAGTCCGGAGGGCACGGGGTCAGCTTCGTGGATTTCATCGCCCGCTTTCTTTGCCCGGAAGTCTTGTCAAAACAAGATGCGAAGTTCGCCAAGCATGACGATCCTTTTGGTTTTGGCTTAGATACCCAGCCAACAGCGGAAGCAGATCAAAGGCATTTCTTCCTCCCAGATACCCCGATCATCCCCTTTGTAGAGCTCGCAGCTTCAGATATTGACGAAGAGGAGTTCTTTTTGGGGTTCATCGGCCTATGTTTAAGCTGGTTTGAGCTCCCAATGCACCCTCGCTATATCAGGCCATCCGTCTTCTATCCGGCTCACCGAATGGTTGCCGGGACGTGAGTGGCCATCGGGATCGCTGGGCTGGCTCACCAGTATAATGGCCTCAGCTTAGCGGCAGACACCACTCCGCCGGGGTACAGCCCGTAAATCTCCCGCTGCACTATTTCACGTCGTGGATCGAGCTGCATGTGCTCGGCGCTTTTGGAGTCCACAAACGGCCCTGTTCAGTCGATAAAACTGCACATTTGTAGTACATTTTTCCTACCATTTTTATACTAAAAAAGGACTTTATTATAATATATTAAACATATGAGGGTTTATGTGTAAAAACATTATTTTCCATGTGTTAATATATTTAATTATCATTTGGTAGGAAAATGTATGCAAATAATATTATTGGTCTAATCCTAGTAGAACAAAGTCTACTAAAATCTTGTATGAGTTGTTGTGTAGATTATTTCCAAGTTGTTATGAAGGATTTAACAAACAAATCAATTTGTTGAAGAATACTTTCCAAATTAAAGAGCAAACTTGGAGACTAAGTCTGGAAGCAACCGAGAAAATATTTTCAGATTCTGAAGATGCCTAGGAATGCCAAATGTCACCATCAGAGAGCCCAAGAGAAACGACAGAGAGATCTATACCATTGAGCGCGGATCCGCGGCCAAACCCACCCTGGGGCCGCGGATCCGCCACAGTTTAAAGAGGACAGAATGCAAGATTTTGGGATATTTACAACTGCTGAATTTTACCAACTTCTGAACAAAAAGATTTTGGGTTTTCACTATATAAAGGCACCGAGAGCCTCTTGGAAAAGCTATCAAGCCGAAGAGATCACGAAGCTCCCGACGCTCACGCATCCAGGCTGATCATCGACTGTTCGACTACCTCCCTAGGAAAGATCGAGAAGCAAATCAAGTTTTGTAATCATTTTCTATGGATTGAAAAGTGTAGTTGAAGGAGTTGATTAATAAAGGTAGTTTATTTTAATTGTTTGTTTTCTTTTACATTATGTTTTCCATCTCTTTCTTTTCATCTTCTTCTCCCAACATGCGCGAGTAATTCTCCGCTTGTTAGGGTTCGTAGGATTAGGGTAGGTTAATGGGGGATGAAAATAATTAAACCCTTTTTAAGTCCTATAAAGTTTAGGAACTTTATCAAAATAATCATTAACATCCTAATCGGGCGCGCTAGCAATTCCTTGCTAGTTCCGACCGCGATTAGAGATTAGATTAATGATTGTTTTGGTAAAGGCTAGATATGAACGTAGTTCCGTGTCGAGATAAGGGTTACGAGTGGGATTCCTTTTCCCTCCAGAAACCCTAATCTACACGCATCACCGTCGTTCTAGTTCTAAATCTATTAATGGATAAAAAGGGTAACTTTTAATTAATCTCTCATAACTACTAAATCCTAACGAACCCTACAAGCCCTTCTTATTATAATTAATCACATCTTTAAACTAATCTAGATCTATATTTACATTCTTATTAAACGTAGATCTAGAAACCATCCTACAACCATTCGTATTTCTTTCTCCTTTTCAACACATCTAAAGTAAAATAAGAGGTTCCACGTTTCCCAGAGGACGACCCGTACTCATCTCGGTCTAGCTACGCGCGACACCGTCATTGATTGCGGTTAACTACAAACAAATTTTCACATCAATCAAATGGCGCCGTTGCCGGGGATACGTGCGTAATTTTTTATTTTTCCTATTTGTGTTGAATTCTTAGACGACTTATATCATTATTAACACAAAACCGCAAATTGCATATTTAACGACTTGTGCGTGAATTTTGCAAGGAGATCTGGAGTTACAGAATTGAGGAAAACAGAAGACAGAGCCATTCATCGAGATCCAGAGGAGCACAGAGGGATACAGAAAAAATTTCATCAAGCAATCCAACCACCTCGCGGCGGAAGCGCGGCACAAAGGGCTTCCTGGCGGCGGAAGCGCGGCGACTTGAAGGGATTAGGGCTACGAAATTCTCTGGTAAGCTTCTCAACTCCTTCTCTCTCTCCTCAAATCCAATAAAATCTATTTTCTGCAGGATTCTTTGCAAAATTGCGCCGCTCAAAAAAAAATCTTTTTGCAAAAGTTTTGTGATTGGTTTTGTTTTGCATATTTAATACGGATTTTAAGGGGCAAAGACCAAATCAAGATTAGGTGGGGATTTCATCACCCTTCCTAAGCCCCACAAATCACAAACCGAGCATATAGCACAACCCGTCATTAATTTAAAAAATATCTAGACCAGACTCTAAGGACTGTCGAGCTCAATAGGAAAAAGACTAGTATAGGCATCGGCCGTTTATCCTAACTGACATTGCGGTGTCTAGGCTAGTGGTTTTTAATTAGGCCCACTGTAGTGGTGGTTCCTTCCCACTTACCTGGCCGTACTTGTCCGTGAAGAGGCGGTTTGAGGTCTATTTCTAGCCTTAGTTAGGAGCTGTCTAGAGACTGACCTAGGTAACCTTAGTTCTAGGGTTGCTTGTGCATCTTAGGGAGATTTGTCTTGAGTCCACTTTTTCAAAACAAGCCAATTTTTAAAATCACACACACGCTTTCACTTGCACTAAACCCGCTTAGTGCATGCTCGGCTGGACACGGGATCCTAGTGCCCGTCTTGTCCGCGTTCCTGTTATCGACGCCGAAGTCGGTACTTCTTTATCTTCTTTTCCCCCACCACACACCACATCGACCGAGATGGACGGTACTCCATCAGAGTATAACACCACGCCGCCACCGCCCGCAGGTGCGCAGAATCCACCGCGCATCTCTCTCCAAGAGAGATGCTATCCTATTTGTGGTCCCCTTCCTACTTGTCTATCTCTTCCACCACCTAACGGGGATAATTTCGAAATTAAACCCCACTACATCAACCTGCTCCCCAAATTTCACGGACTTGAGTCGGAAGACGCGTACGTTTTCATCACCAAATTCAAAAACGTATGCGCAATGATGGGTACTTCACAATTGACTTTAGATGCTATGCGCTTACGTCTTCTCCCATTCACACTGTGCGACTTGACAGAAAAATGGCTTTATAATACTGCCGCACACTCTATCGCTAATTGGGATGAATTCGTCGTAGCATTTCTTAAGAAGTTTTACCCAAATCATAAGACTGCACATGTTAGGAGCGAGATCAATCAGTTCACCCAGCTTCCCAATGAACCATTTTGGAAGTGCTTTGAACGTTTCAAAGATCTGCTTGTCCAATGCCTCCATCACGGGATACAAAGATGGGATTTATGTCGGATTATATATGAGGGCATTAATCCAGCGACAAAGCAGATGCTTGAAACAATGTGTCAATGCAATTTCATGTCTAAAGATGACGGTGAAGCATGGAAATATCTGGAAGATCTCGCTGAACACACGTTGCAGTGGGAAAGCGTAAGACCACCTTCAACTAAGGGAGGTATTCACCAACTCGATGTTTCCATCGCAGTAAAAGCCGAAATGGCAGCGATGCAGAAGAAACTCGATGCTATGGAGAACAAATTTTCATCATTCTCCCTAAATCAGGTTGCGCTTCCTAAGACCGTTTGTGGTTGCTGTTCGGATCCTTCACACTTAACGGAAGAATGTCCTATGAATGCATCGTTTCAAGCTAATACTGCTTTTCAGCAGCGACCTAGAAACGACCCTTATTCTTCTACGTACAATCAAGGATGGAGGAATCATCCTAACTTTGCTTGGAATCAAAACCAACAAAGTAATTATCAAAGACCTCCTCCACAGCAACCACAACCACAGAATCAGCCTCCCTTTCAGTCACAGAATTTCCAAAATCCGGCCAACATTTCTACACCACAAGTGGCCGGTATTGACAACTCACTTGCACAAACTCTGGATATGTTCATGAAACAATCCATGCAAAATTCGGCTGATATGAGGTCTTCTATTGATACCCTAACGAAAAACTCCTCCTCCCATGGTGAGAGTATTAAATCAATAGAAAACCAAATCGCACAGTTAAACGCCGCAATGAGTGCAAGAGAGAAAGGGAAACTCCCATCTCAACCCCTACCGAATCCTGGCCATTCACAAAGTCATAATGTGAATGCCGTCACTACGTTGAGATCGGGGAGAGTGCTGAACAACCAAGTGGGTGAGCAAGTTGATGATAGTGACACATTTGATACCCCTTCTTCTTCTTCTTATTCCCCTAATTCGTCTAGTCTCCCACCTTCATCCGAGCCTATTCTCCGTTTTCCCCAAGGCTCAAATATTTCGCCAAATCTATCTAAGTCGATTCCCACTCCAATTTTGGGATCGAATCCGTCGCCACAGTCTTCTCCACAAACGTTGGACCCAAAACTTATTGATCGAGCTCCATTTCCAAACCGATTAAGGGCCAACCGACTTAACCCACAAATGGAGAAGATTGTGGAAATGTTTAAGCAAGTTAGCGTGAATATTCCTCTCCTAGATTCTATTCAACAAGTCCCATCTTATGCAAGAATCCTTAAAGACTTGTGCACTAGGAAGAGAAAAACTCAAGTGCCTAAAAAGGTTTTCATGACGAGTAATGTTAGCACAGCTTTTACCCAACAAATACCAAAGAAACGTAAGGACCCCGGCTGTCCTACAATCTCTATTTCTATTGGGGGTAAAAATATAAATCGTGCTTTACTCGATCTAGGCGCTAGCGTCAACTTGCTTCCTTATTCAGTATACGAGCAGTTAGGAATTGGAGAGTTAAAACCTGCCCATTGTACTCTCCAAATGGCTGATCGATCTATCACTAAACCTCGGGGCGAACTAGAGGATGTGTTAATTAAAGTCGGGGAATTCATATTTGCCGTGGACTTTACTGTTTTAGATACACAACCTGTGGCAAACCCACGCAATCAAATCCCGGTGATACTTGGTCGACCCTTCCTAGCAACTTCTAACGCTGTGATTAATTGTCGTAACGGTTCAATGAACTTATCCTTTGGGAAAATGACAATTGAGATTAATATTTACAAGCTAGGAAGTCAGCCATCAGAACCTTCTGCTCATTTGCTGGATGTTTGTTCCATCCACGAGATAGCTCCCGAAAGCTGCATGGATGAGGAACTCTGCTTTGATGTTCTCGACAACACTAATAAGACATCGTTTGATCTTGCACCACTTCACAGTGAGGATATGTTCAATGAGTCCGACCTTGAGATTGAACCCGTTGACTCGTTGCAAAAGTCAACAGCACTTTCCGAGTCAATACCTTATGCAAGTTTTGAACCTCTTAAGGAGTCCGAATATCATTCCGTTACCCCTCCTTCTATTGTCTCTCCACCAATTCTTGATCTCAAACCACTACCCTCTCATCTTAAATATGCATATTTAGGAGAGAATGAGACTTTGCCAGTGATTATTTCCGCTTCTCTAGCCTTAGAGCAAGAGAATGCACTTTTGGCAGTGTTGAGATCGAATCGGGAAGCATTTGGTTGGACAATGGCCGACATCAAAGGGATTAGTCCCTTAATTGTTGAACATCACATACATCTGATGGATAAAGCCAAACCAACCCGAGACCCACAAAGACGGTTAAATCCCATTATGAAGGAGGCGGTAAAGAAAGAAATCGTCAAGTGTCTTGATAGTGGAATAATTTACCCCATATCTGATAGTCAATGGGTAAGTCCAATTCATGTGGTCCCTAAAAAGTCTGGCATCACGGTCATCACTAACGAGGCTAATGAGTTAATCCAAACACGCACCCAAACTGGGTGGCAGGTATGTATCGATTACAGGAAACTCAATGCCGCGACGAGGAAAGATCACTTCCCTCTACCTTTCATTGACCAGATGTTAGAACGATTAGCGGGACACGAATACTACTGTTTCTTAGACGGATAGTCTGGTTACAACCAGGTCCCCATCGCCGAAAAAGATCAAGATAAAACCACTTTTACTTGTCCTTTCGGAACTTTTGCTTATAGACGCATGCCCTTTGGGTTATGCAACGCTCCCGCTACATTTCAGCGGTGCATGATGGGGATATTTTCAGATATGGTGGAAAATTTTCTAGAAATTTTTATGGACGATTTCTCCATTTTTGGGGACTCCTTTGAGGACTGCCTTCGTAATCTTGACGCTGTTCTTACCCGCTGTAAGGATAAGAACTTGACTTTGAATTGGGAAAAATGCCATTTTATGGTTCAACAAGGTATTGTACTTGGACATATAATTTCACATAAAGGCATTGAGGTCGACAGAGCTAAAATAGATGTCATTCAAAACCTCCCTCGTCCCAATTGCGTCAAAGATATACGATCCTTCCTTGGTCATGCAGGATTTTGTAGGAGATTTATTAAGGACTTTAGCAAAATTGCTAGACCCTTAACCCTTCTATTGGCCAAGGACACTACATTTCACTTCGATTCGGATTGTGAGGCTGCTTTTGAATCACTTAAAGAATCACTCACTACAGCCCCCGTTCTATCATCTCCGGATTGGAACCACCCGTTCGAGCTTATGTGTGACGCATCAGATTTTGCTATTGGTGCTGTCTTGGGACAGCATATTGATAAGATGCCACATGTAATTTACTATGCAAGTAGGACCTTGAATAATGCACAAATAAATTACACAACTACCGAGAAAGAACTCTTGGCAGTTGTATTTGCATTAGAGAAATTCAGGCCCTACTTGATTGGCTCGCCTATTGTGGTTTACACTAATCACTCCGCCCTACGACATCTTTTAACGAAGAAGGATGCAAAGGCCAGGCTAATACGTTGGATCCTATTGTTACAAGAATTTGATCTTGTTATCAAAGACAAGAGTGGATGTGAAAACGTAGTAGCCGACCATCTTTCACGCATCACTTCTTCGCCAACTGTGACCGTGCCGATAAATGACTCATTTCCCGACGAACAGCTCTTGAATGTATCCTACGAACCTTGGTTCGTGGATATCGTGAACTATCTTGCAACGGGACTTATACCTAGCGATTGCTCGAAACAAGACAAACTTCGGTTTTTATCCTAAGTAAAATATTTTTACTGGGATGAACCATATCTATTCAAGTATTATTCCGATCAAATCATTCGCATGTGTGTCCCTAACGATGAATTCAAGAGCGTGTTATCATTTTGTCATGATCAGGCATGCGGCGGTCACTTTGGACCTCGAAAAACGGCGGAGAAAGTTTTGCAATGTGGCTTTTATTGGCCAACATTATTTAAAGATGCATTTGAACATTGCAAAACTTGTCCGCGATGTCAGCATTTGGGTCGGATTTCATGAAGGAACGAGATGCCGCTCCAACCTATATTGGTTGTGGAAATATTTGATGTTTGGGGTATTGATTTTATGGGCCCTTTTCCCACCTCCTTTGGGAATCTATATATCTTGTTAGCGGTTGATTATGTCTCGAAGTGGGTGGAAGCTGTACCGTGTCGCACTAATGACAATAAAGTTGTCATTAAGTTCCTTAAAGAAAATATTTTTTCGCGATTCGGACACCCTCGCGCTATCATTAGCGACAACGGGACACATTTCTGCAATAGGTCTTTCGAGACCTTGATGCGGAAATATTCAATCACTCACAAGCTTTCTACGCCCTATCACCCCCAAACAAGCGGGCAGGCTGAGATCTCGAATAGGCAGATCAAACAGATTTTGGAGAAGACGGTTTCGAAAAACCGTAAAGATTGGTCAACCAAATTGACGGATGCTCTTTGGGCATTCCGCACCGCTTATAAGACCGATCTTGGTATGTCTCCATACCGCCTTGTGTTTGGGAAGGCATGTCACCTCCCTGTCGAGATTGAACATAAGGCAATGTGGGCTATTAAAGAGCTTAATTTTGATCTTGATCATGCAGGCAGCTATCGGAAGCTGCAATTGAATGAGCTAAGCGAACTCCGCGATGAAGCTTACGATAATGCGGTGATAGTAAAGAATAGGACTAAAGTGTTCCACGATAAAAATCTTTCTAGAAAAACCTTCACATCGGGGCAACAAGTCCTTCTTTATGATTCACGTCTCCATCTTCATGCGGGTAAGCTTAAATCTCGTTGGAAAGGACCTTTTGTGGTGCGGTATGTACACCCGCACGGGGCGGTTGAAGTCGAAAATTTGAAAAACGGTTCGATTTTTAAAGTAAATGGGCATAGATTAAAACCGTATTTTTCTGCTGACCCCGCAGAGGAGCTCCTGTTTTTACAGGAGCCGCTTTATCAAAACTAAATTTCCTCCGCCTCACCTCCATATGTTGATGACTTTTTCACATTTTAAGAGTGGAGGTGAGTGAAAAATGATTTAATTGAATATCTGTGCGTGTCAAAGAATAAGTTTGGGGGAATTTATCATTTAACTATTATTTTACCCCTTGTATCTCTCCCTTAGTATACAGGTCCATGTTCTCAAAAGGCTACATCAGTGAGGACACTGCTGAAAACAGGTTTGGGGGGGAGGTTTGTATTCACTGAATTATCTTTGACACCGGGCATTTAAAATAAAAAAAAAATTATAACAAAAGAATAGAAAGTGAAACATTACATTCAAAAGATAGGAATAGTTTAAGAAAACCAAGAAAATTAGAAGTTTTCTTATACGAACTAGTAATAAGTAGTTATGAGCTGTTGTCCCAAGGGTTAGTAAGATGAAGGAAGTCACTAGTCTGAGGATAAAAATAAGTCTGAAAAATAGTTTCTATTCTGGAAGCCAAACATTTGAATGTTGATACCCTACAATATGCACATACACACGTCTTGAAACTCGGGATAGTAGAGGATACCTTGAAATGCTCTTGTCTAAAAGCCATAGTATGAAGGAAATGATGAAGAAAATATAAAATGGTGAAAAGAAAAAAATGAACACTGGTTTTGTATCGCCAAGGTAGCAATAAAAAAAAATATAGCGAGGGTGCCTCTTCACCCAGTGCCCTAAGGCCAACTGGTCTGGGAGTCACTGCTTAGCCTTAGGTGGGGCAAGACAAGGAAAATATTATCACCAAATCTGCAAGCACATGAGTAATCAGTCGGTTAGTACCTCAAGAAGTATTAACGGTCGCATGAAAATGTGTAAGCAATTCTAAGTATTCATCAAAGTAAAAGGTACTAAGGTAGATGGACAAGAGTATGATAGCTTGAATTGAATTCTCCGAGTGTAGGGAGGTTCTTTACACACACGTGGGGTTATATGATCAATGTTTGGACAAAAGGTAGGAATGAAGAATAAAGACGATGTTTTATTGAGGGATGATGTGATTTCTAACATTTTTTCATTACTATTAAGATAGGGCTCATGACAACTGAAAAGCTAGTATAGTTGGAAACTCTTCTTTTCAAAGTATTTCTTTTATGGTTCTTATCTTTATATGTAAATTTCACCATCTTTCTTTTTGTTATTGGATTTTGTGGGTGTAATCCGCTGAAAACCCTCAGGAGACAACACTCCTTCTACTAGGGACACCTAGAGGTTTAACGGCTTGTTGCACGTGCTCAGTGCAATCGTGTCTGCCTACGAAAGTGTGCTTAGTTTTCTCCTTTCTTTTTTTCTTCTCTTAAATAAACTAGTTTGCTCGGGACGATCAAAGATAAGTTTGGGGGTATTTGTTCAGTCGATAAAACTGCACATTTGTAGAACATTTTTCCTACCATTTTTATACTAAAAAAGGACTTTATTATAATATATTAAACATATGAGGGTTTATGTGTAAAAACATTATTTTCCATGTGTTAATATATTTAATTATCATTTGGTAGGAAAATGTTTGCAAATAATATTATTGGTCTAATCCTAGTAGAACAAAGTCTACTAAAATCTTATATGAGTTGTTGTGCATATTATTTCCAAGTTGTTATGAAGGATTTAACAAACAAATCAATTTGTTGAAGAATACTTTCCAAATTAAAGAGCAAACTTGGAGACTAAGTCTGGAAGCAACCGAGAAAATATTTTCAGATTCTGAAGATGCCTAGGAATGCCAAATGTCACCATCAGAGAGCCCAAGAGAAACGACAGAGAGATCCATACCATTGAGCGCGGATCCGCGGCCAAACCCACCTGGGGCCGCGGATCCGCCACAGTTTAAAGAGGACAGAATGTAAGATTTTGGGATATTTACAACTGCTGAATTTTACCAACTTCTGAACAAAAAGATTCTGGGTTTTCACTATATAAAGGCACCGAGAGCCTCTTGGAAAAGCTATCAAGCCGAAGAGATCACGAAGCTCCCGACGCTCACGCATCCAGGCTGATCATCGACTGTTCGACTACCTCCCTAGGAAAGATCGAGAAGCAAATCAAGTTTTGTAATCATTTTCTATGGATTGAAAAGTGTAGTTGAAGGAGTTGATTAATAAAGGTAGTTTATTTTAATTGTTTTTTTGCTTTTACATTATGTTTTCCATCTCTTTCTTTTCATCTTCTTCTCCCAACATGCGCGAGTAATTCTCCGCTTGTTAGGGTTCGTAGGATTAGGGTAGGTTAATGGGGGATGAAAATAATTAAACCCTTTTTAAGTCCTATAAAGTTTAGGAACTTTATCAAAATAATCATTAACATCCTAATCGGGCGCGCTAGCAATTCCTTGCTAGTTCCGGCAGCGATTAGAGATTAGATTAATGATTGTTTTGGTAAAGGCTAGATATGAACGGAGTTCCGTGTCGAGATAAGGGTTACGAGTGGGATTCCTTTTCCCTCCAGAAACCCTAATCTACACGCATCACCGTCGTTCTAGTTCTAAATCTATTAATTGATAAAAAGGGTAACTTTTAATTAATCTCTCATAACTACTAAATCCTAATGAACCCTACAAGCCCTTCTTATTATAATTAATCACATCTTTAAACTAATCTAGATCTATATTTACATTCTTATTAAACGTGGATCTAGAAACCATCCTACAACCATTCGTATTTCTTTCTCCTTTTCAACACATCTAAAGTAAAAATAAGAGGTTCCACGTTTCCCAGAGGACGACCCGTACTCATCTCGGTCTAGCTACGCGCGACACCGTTATTGATTGCGGTTAACTACAAACAAATTTTCACATCAATCAGGCCCCGATTCTATGACAGTTATAATTTCCCTTGGGTTATGTTCCTAGTTAACACTTCTGCTTTAGATCCATCACAGCGAGAGGCTCAGGGTCTAGTCCTTCGCCCGCGTATGGTCGGAGACGGCATGACCTTCATCGATAAGGTCTTAACTATCGCCAAGGAGTCTACCAAAACGGTGCAGCCGCTGCGCGATACCTTCGAAGACGGGGCTTCTACGTTGAAGGCTCGGGAGATTCTGCATTTGTATTCAATCAGGCCGGGCTTTTTAGTGTTCAGGAAGAATGACTCGGCGCTGTTCATGATGTAAAACCCGCACCATTTCGCTCAACAGTCGAGTTATGACCAGGGTGTCCTGCTTGAGGCCTTTTTAGCTGAACCGGTTGCTACGGAAGAGGGTATCCACAGCGCGCTGCACCATTTCATGTGGCTAAACACCGGGTCCAACTTTTTTATTAGTGAGCCGAGCCGCGTTCCAAAAATCTCGAACGCATACATGGTGTGGTACCAGCATGCGACGGGTGTTGTTATCAGGGGAAAAAGGCGGTTACTGCTCGATCGCAAGGGTGCAGCCCCTGCTGGTAACCCAACTGTCCCCTTAAAGCGACGAACCATTGTTCGTCCTTCCTTAAGAGAAGCTGCGGCGGTTGTGGTCCTACGCGCTTTTCCTGAGAAGCCTCTACCTCGTGTTCCTGCAGAAATGGCAGCTGCAGCGTCCCCGGAGTCTGGAGTGGGTACGGAAATCGGGACTCGTCGCCCAAAAAATGCCCGTCAAGCGCAAGCTCGCGTCATCGGCCGCCAGCGTTCGCTCACAGAAAAAGAAGAAGTCGCTCTTTTCTGCTGACATTGTACTCGGCCAGGAGCCCCATGCTCCCTACAACGAAGGCTTGTATGAGTATGGCACTAACGACGGCTTGTTCGACACGCCTGCAACCGACACCGATCTACAGGCTGCCCTTCTGTCCTCCGAGCGACTGGCTCACAAAAAAGCGGCGCTAATCACCATCGCGAAGTCAGGTATACTTCAGTTGTATTTTTCCGCGTTCATTCCTTCCTTATTATTACGCTTTTACTAATGCCATTTTTTCAACAGGTATTTCTTCCGAAGAGGCTCTCGCGACTTCCATCAAGACTTTCGAAGAGGAGGAGAAGCTCCGCGCTTCTTTGGGTCTTGGCATAATTCAGCTCATTGTGCCTTCATTCCCCTTTTTTATTCATGCTCTGACCCTCTCCTTTATTTTTTTGCATGAACTACCTTGACTCGGGTTATTCCGAATGCGGTATCGATCCCGAGCGGTGGTGCAGCGATGCTTCCAGAGCCAGCTATTATGGCCCCAGCTCCTCTAACATTACCGTAGGAGGCTTTGCTAAAGAATCCGATGATGGACTCCGTAATGGTCCTGGAGGCAGAGCTTGATTCAGACGACGGCGTCCCTTTGTCGGAGGTCTTGAGGAGATCAGTTCTCACGGCCCAGACCGAAAGGAAACGCAGAAAGCGCGCAGCAAAGGAATGTGATGCCGCCCTGGCTATAGGTGTAGGCTCAAGCACCACTCCATCTGTCGCTATTCCTTCAGAGGGTACTCCAGCTGCCCCGTCTACCGCCCATAGGCAGGTTGCGCGTGCGGCTCGGGAGGCAGCCATAAGTCGATCGCAAGGTAACGTAATGCCCGGTCTTTTTTTATTAGAACTCGATCTGCAAATTCTTATATACCATATCCTGCAGGGCCAAGTCCTGGCGATGGGATGGCAGGCGAGACGATGGCGACCACGGAGCCCGAAGTGGCTACTCTCTCTCGGGAGTCTGGGACTGTCCAAACCGCCGCTCTTTCCCCTTGTGGCTCCCTGGTATCGGCGGGTATCGCAAGTGTCATGATGGCCCTTGTCGAATCAGGGGATGAAGCCATGGGCACAGAAACTATCCCACTGAAGGAGAGCAAAGAAGCCGCTATGCCTGGTGATACTTCTGTCGCGGTTTTGGTCGATGACCTATTAGTTAAGTCTTGAGTCACTATTTTATTTCTCAATCTCGTTCGGCTTCTTCTGATGATATTTTGTTTGTAGGTGCAGTGAACGCTGAGATTGTGCCATCTGAAGCACCTCCGATCGCCGCTATGACGGTTGTTGTTCCCTCGCCTTCTCCTATGCCCTCTGGAATGCTGGAAGGTATATGTTTGCGATTTACCGGTTTCATTGTGGGTGTCATCCTCCTTGTATTGACGGTATATTGTCATAACTTTGCAGGAGTCCTTTTTGACCATCTGTATCAGGTGTTGAACCCACATTTCTCCTTCCAGTCAAAAATCGTCCTACCCGCTGGTGTCGGTAAGTATAGCTTTTAACTGACATCCTTTCCTTTCTTTTATGGGTATCCATGTCATTATAATTCTTCTTCATATTGAATATAGCGTCACGGGTCGAAGGAGGAGGCGAAGGAAAAGCCGTGGCTCCGACACTCCCCTTCCTGCCGCCTGTCACAGCTGGTATAGTAGACTCTGTTGCTCGTGTATTTTCTTTAGCTCTCTAGTCGATATTTGAACATAATTTGTTTTGCAGCAATCGCACCGGCTCCAGCTTCCTTTGAGTCTCGCATCCTAATGTCTGCAGGGCCCTTTGCTAAACGCTCGTCTTACTAGGGCACTGCAACTAGCCTGCGAATGTTGAGCGAATTCTTCGAGGATCATGACGCCAAGGACCTCGCATTCGCTGCAGATTTTGCTGCTGAGGTTAATCCTATGCTGGCGACGCTCGTGAACTTTCATGACGAATGTGCCGTCGAGTGTTGGGTTAATTACTACAGAACGATCGAGGCTTTCTTGCATAAGATTGAGCTCAAGCGTCCCGCTCCTGAAGTATCAGCTCTGAACTCCTAGCAGGCTGCGTAGGTCAAGAGTAGTGTTCCTTTCATCCTCCATTTTGAATAAGAGGAGACCCTGAAGCAAAAGGAACATGAAGCGGCTTCCAGCGAATCTGTCCAACTGCGTGCCCAGGTCGAAACGAATGTTGTACGGCTGAAAGCTATTTTTGAAGACCTCCAACGATGTATTTCTGACAGGCTGGCGCTGAGGCAGAAGCTTGACTTCACTGAGCAGGTTATGCAGAGTTGCGAAGCTGCTCAGCAGGAAATCGATGAGAATCTTTCATTCTGTTTCCAGCAACGGGCTCGAATTGAAGCGGAGTTGGCCGGGTGGCTGACCATTAAAAGGAGTCGAGAGGAGTGCGCGAGGGGCTTGCTGACTTACTGAAGATGCCTCCTTCTCGGTAATCACCTTTGTATCGACTGAAAATTTGTAATCTATGAAAAACATGCATTCATTTTCATTCGTCATTTCATTTTTTTTTCCTTTTATGTGATGTATCTTGTACTCAATTAGATTCATGAAAAAAGGCACATTTTATCTCATATTATCGCTTTCTTTACTTTGCTGTGTTGTTGGCGTGTTACTTTAGTAAATGTGGCCTATAGATGGTAGACAACAGTCCATCTTAACCTCCTCATAGGGTAGCGATGGCTTAGGAAACAGGTTCAGGTCTGTTGCCTAAGACTTTTCAACTCTATGAGCCGTGAGGGTCTCATAAAGACTTTTCTCCCTATGAGTCGAGAGAATCTCATAGGTGTAATTTCTCCTTAGGGGTCGTGAGGACTCCTAAGTGCATTTTCTCTCGATAATCGTAAAGTTCCCATAAGAGAATTTTCTTTAGGCGCATGGACACTAATTTCCCCGCAGGTCAAGACGAATCGAGAGATTCTCGCAAAGACACTGATTTCCTTGCGGGCCGAAACGAATCGAGAGGTTCTCGCCAAGGATGCTGATTTCCCTGAATCGAGAAGTTTTTGCCAAGGACACTGATTTCCCTGGGGTCGAGATGAATCGAGAGATTCCTGCAAAAACACGGATTTCCTTCTGGGTCAACGCGAATCGAGAGGTTCTCGCCAAGGACGTTGATTTCCCTGAATCGAGAGGTTTTTGCCAAGAACACTGATTTCCTTAGGGTCGAGACGAATCGAGAGATTCCTGCAAAGACACTGATTTGCCTACGGGTAGACGCGAATCGAGAGGTTTTCGCCAAGGATGATGATTTCCCTGAATCGAGAGGTTTTTGCCAAGAAAACTGATTTCCCTGGAGGTCGAGACGAATCGAGAGATTCCTGCAAAGTCACTGATTTCCTTGCGGGTCGATGCGATTCGAGAGGTTCTCGCCAAGGACGTTGATTTCCTTGAATCGAGAGGTTTTTACCAAGGACATTGATTTCTATAGGGTCGAGACGAATCGAGAGATTCCTGCAAAGACAATGATTTCCCTGCGGGTTGACGCGAATCGAGAGGTTCTCACCAAGGACACTGATTTCCCTGAATCGAGAGGTTTTTTCCAAGGATACTGATTTCCATGCTGTCGAGACGAATCGAGAGATTCCTGCAAAGACACTGATTTCCCTGCGGGTCGATGTGAATAGAGAGGTTCTCGCCAAGGATGCTGATTTCCCTGAAACGAGAGGTTTGTGAGCTGATTTGATTCCGAGATGGAGCATTGATCCGGTGGGGAGGTTATTGGCTGACTTGTTTCCGAGATGGCGCGTTGTTCTGACGGGGAGGTCATTGGATGTCTTGCTCCGCTTTCTGCGGTATCAGGGTTGACTTGCTCCGCTTTCTGCGGTGTCGGGATTGACTTGCTCCGCTTTCTACATTGTCAGAGTTGACTCTAGGTTGTCTGTGAACCGTGGAGTCTTAGAACTAGGGACTTTGCCGTGGTTCCGATTGGTGGTGTCGCATCCATATCTTACTGGAATGAGGAGAAACGCCATTGCTGATCTCTAGGCTGTAGATGTGGCCTTTGAGATCTGACTCTCAGTTTGAAAGAGCCCGGTGGGGAAATGTAGTTCCCTTTTCGCTTATGCCCATAGATTGTATACAGGGGTTAGTATGGACTCACCTGTTGGGCAAAAGTTTCATCTTTTTTTTGTTTCCTTTCACGATGCTCTATCATTTCAGCTTTTTATATCGTGAAAGTCGCGATTGCTCAATCATTTCGGCTATTTTTGGCGCTGCCCAATCATTTCGGCTATTTTTTCTTTTTACTCGCTGCTTTTTATTGCGAGTTGCCCAAAAATTTCGACTATTTCATATGCATTTTTGGCTCGCTGATTTTATTGCGAGTTTGGAACTTGAGATCTGATACCAATCTTAGTATCAGCGTCGCTACGAATGGAATATTTTCAGGAGCGAATCATCACTTGCCGCAAAAGGACTTGGAATTTGTTACCGATTTAGGCATTAGCATTGCTACAACTGGGATATTGCCAGGAGCGAATCATCATTTGCCTTCGCCGCTATCGAACAAAGGTAGCTTAGTAGACAGGGTTAGGGACTTGACGACTAAGGCTTTTGACTTCGTGAGACGTAAGGGTCTCATAAAGGTATTTCTCCCTACGAGTCGTGAGGATCTCGTAGGTGTAATTTGTTCTTAGGAGTCATGAGGACTCCTAAGTACGTTTTCTCTTGAGAGTCGTAAGGATCTCACAAGAGCATTTTCTCCTTGCAAGTCGAAAGGACATGCAAGTGTTGTTCACCAAATAAGGGAATATCACACCATTGGTGAAACAGGACGAGGAAACGCTTATTTATGCCCGTGGATTGTATACAAGGGTCAATATTGACCGCCTGTAGGGCAATTTGGGGGATATGATGGCTTAAGAACATGTTCAGGTCCGTATATCTTAAGACTTTTGAATCGTATGAGCCGTGAGGGTCTCATAGGGGAATTCTCCTTACGAGTCGTGAGGATCTCGTAAGTGTAATTTCTGCTTAGGAATCATGGGGATCCCTAAGTGTGTTGCTCCCTTGTGAGTCGTAAGGATCTCACACAGGTATTTTCTCCTTACAATGTCGAGAGGACCTTGCAAGTGTGCATGAATTTTTTTTTACGACTCTGCACCCTTTCAGGTTTTCACAAACTCGCCAGTAGCCCTGCTGTTTTTACTCACGAAGCCCTTTCAGGTTTTCATCCGTGCCCATTTTGCTTATGGACGTACTGTTTTTTTGCCGCGTTAGACTAAGGATGCTGCGGTTCGTAGTAGTTTAAAGACGTTTCGGTCCACTAGTAGTTTCAGTGACGTTTCCGTCCGTTGTTTTCCGTGTTTGGGATGTGGTATCGTTGGATACCACCTTCAGAGTCTTGACTCAAGAAGATAGCAAGCGAACATAGGCGTCGTCATTTATCATTGACCCGGGTCATGATTTTTCAGGTGATTGATCTAGATTTATGTGTAGTAGTTAACCGCAATCAATAACGGTGTCGCGTGTAGTTAGACCGAGATGAGTACCGGTCGTCCTCTGGGAAATATTGAATCTTTTAATCTTACTTTAGGCGTGTTGAGAAAGAAAGGAGGAAGAATAAAGAATGGTGAAGAATGGTTGTAGGTTCTTGATCTATGTCAAACACGGATGCAGAATATAGATCTAGATTAACTATGGATATAGGATTTATATTAAAAGGGGGCTTGTAGCGTTCATTAGGATTTAGTAGTCATGGATGATTAATTAAAGATTACTCTTTTTATCCTTTAATAGATTTAAAACTAGATCGACAATGATGCATTTAGATTAGGGTTTTTGGAGGGAAAAGAGTTCCCACTCTTAACCCTATCTCGACATGGAACTCCGTTCATATCTAGCATTTACCAAAACAATTGTTAATCTAATCTCTAATCGTGGTCGCGATTATCAATGAATTGATAGCGCGCCCAATTAGGATGTTAACTATTCTTTTGATAAAATTTATAAACTTTATAGGACTTAAAAAGAGTTTAAGGATCTTCATCATTCATTAACCTACCCTAATCCTACGAACCCTAACTAGCGGAGAATTACTCGCGCATGTTGGGAGAAGAAGAGATGGAGAGAGAAATCATATTAAAAACTACAAAGAAATAGAATAAGAAGAACAACTACCTTTATTAATCAACAAAATTCATTTACACTTTGTTTCCTTAGAAAATGATTACAAAATGCTAGTTTGCTTCTCGATCTCTTCTAAGGAGGTAGATGAACAGTTGATGATCAGCCTGGATGCATGAGCCTGTCGTGGACTTCGTGATCTCTTCAGCTTGATGATTTTTCCAAGAGGCTCTCGGTACTTATTTATAGTCTCAGAGACAGAACCCTAGCTTCCTAATTTGGAAACCAGTGGTTAAGATCCTAACAGCAAAATCCCAACTCCCAACTCTTCTGATAAGCGGCGGAACCGCGACCAATAGGTAGGTTTGGCCGCGGATCCGTGGTGGAATGGTGAGATCTTGGGCTCATTCTTCTTGTGGCTTCTTCTGGTGACACCTGGTGATCTTTTGAATCTCTGAAAACTGAAAATCTTTTCTACGTCACTGCCAGAATTGATTTCTTTAGTTTATTTTCTTAATTAGGCAGGTTTTTTTTAACAACTTTGATTTCCTTGATTTCAGCCCTGCAAATTCTGCACAATAACTCAACAAATAATATTAGTTTGTTTTATGGAGATATTAACTTAACCATTAAGAATTGGTTAAAGGCTTTTAATAAGGTAAGCATATTTAAATGGTCCAAATGTCACATGAATATTATATGCTTACTTTTTCCTACAAAACGTTAATTATAATATATAAACATATGAAAATAGTATTTTTACAGATAAACCCTCATATGTATCATATATTATAATAAACACCTTTTATTATATAGAAATAGTAAGAAAATGTCATATTAAATGTGCAGTTTTATCAACTGAACATCAGGTGTGGTACTTCTTAAGGAATTGGTCGTTTATTGGACGGAAGGGTCTTTCGCCATGCATATCCATGAGCAAGTAATCCCCACCATGGTAGACTTTGTCTATAATGTACGGGCCCTCATAGTTTGGCTCAAATTTCCCCCGCTTGGGACGATTGGGAATCATATGTCTCTTTACCACTAGCACGAGTTCACCTTGGCGGAATGTTCTCGGCCTAGTTAATCTTTCGTATGAGCGTGACATCTTTGCTTTGTAAGCCTCCAAGTTTTGTTGCGCCATGAGACGACTTTCATCGAGGGCGTCGAGCTCCTCAAGCCGAAGATGAGCATTCTCTTCGTCTCTTAGTTCATACCAAACCGCCACTCGTAGAGAGGTAGCTCTATCTCCAAGGGAAGTACCGCTTCCGTGCCGAATACCAACTCGAATAGCGTTGTATTCGTAGCCATTTTGAATGTGGTTCGATATGCGCAAAGAGCTTCATGGAGTCTCTCGTGCCAATCCTTTTTATTTTTGGACACCGTCTTTTTTATGATCTTTGTCAAGATTTTGTTGAAAGCCTCAGGTAGACCGTTAGCTCGGGGATTATAGACCGAAGAGTATCTCCAGTCTATGTTATGCTGTTGTGTGAAGCGGCTGATTCTGTGACTTCTGTAGGCCGGCCCGTTATCGGAGATAATCTGTCGTGGAGTGCCGAACCGATAGATGACGTGTGTCTTGAAGAAATGGAGAATATTCTCCGTCTTCACATCTCTTAGCGGTATTGCTTCTGCCCACATAGAGAAGTAATCAGTTGTCGCCAATATGAATCGATGTCCTTTGGATGACGCTGGTTCGATGGGCCCAATTATGTCGGTTCCCCACATTTCAAATGGCCAGCTAGCCACTGTTGGGTGTAGCAGGTTTAGATGCTGGTGGATGAAGTCCCCATGAATTAGGCACGAGTGGCACTGCTTCGCATATTCGAGGCAGTCCCGAATCATCGTGGGCCAATAGCAGCCCATTCTTTTGATCTTCAGCTTCATCTTTGGCCCAGCTTGATGAGAACCGCAGAGTCTGTCGTGAGTTTCTTAGACGACTCTCATTGCTTCTTCCGGTCCTAGGCATCTCAGCCACAGAAAGTCGAACGACCTCTTATATGGAGTATCATTGACGAAGGCGAAAGATAGAGCTCGTTTCATGAGCTGATGTCTTGAGGATGCATCTTCAGGTGTTCGACAGGATTTGAAGTAGTTTATAAAGCTTCTCTCCAATCCTTAGCCCTTTCTTGGTCCTCTACTTGTTGGGCTATTTGCTTGGTCGCTTCCTTTTCTTCAAACGACTCTAGAGATGTTTTTGCTGGTGCAAGAACCCGAAGACTTTGTATAATGATCCTTACGTCATCGAGGTTTTCGTCAGCTAGTTCTTTAGCGAGTTTGGCTATTGCGTCCGCTTTGATATTTTCTGTACGCGGTATGTTTTCCAGAATGTAGGAAGGAATTTGAGTCAGCAGTTGCTGTACTCTTTCACCGTACTTTACCAACTCTGGTTTGCATGTTTGATAGTCGCCGTTTACTTGACTAACGACCAGCTGGGAGTCTCCGTATATGAGGAGTATTTGATTCCCATATCGACAGCGATCTCAAGACCTGCTATCAAAGCCTCATGTTCTGCTTCATTGTTTGTCCTCGGCTCTGTTAGGGAAAAGGCAAAGCACATTATCCCTCCTCGTGGAGTCACGAAGATGAGGCATGCCCCAGATTTGATTATGGGTAGCTTTACTTTCGCTTTTTCATGGAAGATGCCCCATCAAAGTAGAGTTCGCATCGGGTATCACTCTCTCCTCTTTCCCTATCGATCGTGTCAAATGTGTGCTCCTCTGGCAATTCACAATTTATGGGTGAATCGGAAGGTATCGGATGCTCAGCGAGGAAGTCGACGATGGCCTAACCTTTCACTTCCTTGAGAGGTCGGTATGTTATTGATAAATCCATTAAGAGTAGGGCCCATTTAGCGAGTCGTCCTGTTAGTATGGCTCTTGACATCAAATATTTGAAAGGATCCACTTTTGATATGAGATGGACTCATGCTCCAAAGCATAATGCCGAAGCTTCGTTATAGCGAAGATTAATGCCAGGCAGTGTTTTTCGATAGGGGAGTAGTTGTTTTCTTCCCTCGGTAGAACTCGACTCAAATAGTAGAGGGCTCTCTCCTTCCCTTGGTCGTTTTCTTGTGCCCATAGTGCGCCTAAGGACCTTCAAGGGTGGTTTTGTACAGGATGAGGGGCTTTCCCTTGACTGGAGCGGTCAGTACAGGCGGATTCTGCAGGTATTGCTTGATTTTGCCCAATGCACTTTGGCATTTACGATCCCAAACGAACGGGGTTCCCTTCTTCATCAGGTGACTGTAGTGACGGCATTTTCCAGAGAGGTTGGCTATGAACTGCCGGATATACGCGAGCTTCCCTTGTAGAGACCACAATTGTTTTAAAGTTCTTGGAGTGGGCATTTCCATAATCGCCTTGATCTTCGATGGATCTATTTCGATGCGCCGGTGTCGTATAATGAATCCTAGGAACTTGCCTGAGGAAACTCCAAATGCATATTTCAGAGGGTTCATCTTTAGGTTATACTTTCGAAGACGTTGGAACACTATTTTCAAATGCTCCTAGTGTTCCTCGTACGATTTGCTTTTCACTACAAGGTCATCGATATAGCATTCGACGATTTCATGGATGAGGTAATCGAAAATCTTCGCCATGGCTTTCTGGTAGGTAGCGCCGGCATTCTTCAGACCGAAATGCATCACTTTGTAGCAGAATATGCCCAGAGGAGTCCGGAAAGCGGTATGCTTCTGGTCTTCGGGATGCATCTTTATTTGATTGTACCCTGATGAGCCGTTCATGAAGGAGAAGACTTCGTGAGTGGACGTGTTGTCTATCATCAGCTCGGTAACCGGTACGGGAAAATCATCCTTCGGAAAGTCTTTGTTGAGGTCCCGAAAGTCCATGCAGATGCGCACCGTCCCATTTTTCTTCATCACTGGGACAATGTTGGTGATCCATTCGGGGTATTGAACTTCCTGGATGAAGCCGGAGTCGATTAGCTTCTTGACTTCGGCGTTGATACTCATCTCAAGTTCGAGCCACATTCTTCTTGGTGCTTGTTTGACTGGCTTGACGTCCGGAGATATCGCCAATTAATGCACAGCTGTTTCTGGATCTAGCCCCGGCATCTCGGAATAGTTCCATGTGAAGAAGTCTTTATACTGCATGAGCATGTCCTTTAACGTGGCCGCCTGTTTCCCAGACATCAGCTCACTGACGAACGTTAGCCTTGGCTCATTTGCTGTGGTGTGTATTCCATCTTCCAGCTCTTTTGGCGCCGGTGGAAATTATGAGATCATCTCTTCCTCATTTTCATTTGCGAAACACTGGGAGAGATTGTCCACATTATCATGCTCTACTTTTTCCTCCAGCGTTATCACGTGACAGGTACGAGATTGTTTCCAAGACCAATGTTGAACTGGTTCTACTTTTGCTATATATGTCGCCTTTGGCACATGCTTTTGTGGTGGGGTTACCCTCCAATTGCTGGATAGAGCGAATCTGCCGAGTTGATATTGGTCTTCGACCCAGTTTTTGAAAGTGAAGCGGTCTTCAAGAGTATGTCCTATCGCTCGGTGATAGGAGCAATAATCCGGGTGATGAACCTCGTTTGCTTGATCGGGGTGCCGAGACTCCGGGAGTGTCATCATCTAATGTTTCATGACAAGATCAAAGATTCTCCCGGTCTTATCTCGAGGGAAAGAATATGCTCGACTCGTCTTTTTCATAAGAGACGGATTCCGGCTAACCTTCTCTCGATCGCGTGGCCATTTGGATCCATTTTGCCGCTGTCGAACGTTTTTTCCGTTCTTTAACTTGTTTTCTCTTTCGCGTAGGGCATTTTTCTTATCTTGGGAGTGCATGGCGGGCTGATGGTGGAAGGCATTGTCATCCTCCGTGGCCTGCTGAAGGAGGCGCTGAGTCTTGGATTTTTCGTAAATGGCCATTTCGCGGCTGTGGTCGTTCCGAACCTTTTGACTCGCTTCCCTTACCAGCTTGTCCATTTGTTCTTCAAACGACGGACTCGGCATTTTTATGACAGGACATCGTTCTGGTTCAACGTCAGCATCTTTTAATAGAGCATCCCGATCTTAATCGAGGTCATTTATGACATGGCAGTCATGGAATTGCTCTAGTTTCTTGGACTGGACATATCCAAGCCCAATCGTTTCCATTTTTCTATCAGGCAATTTTCGTTGAGTTCCGGGGACGTTCCAAATCCTGTTATAGAACTGAGCTTATCGAGCAGTCTGTTTGAAAAGTACGCCTTGGCATCTTAATAACCTTCTCAATTCCTATCTAGGCAGGCAGATGGGTTGGAGCCAATCGAGCACAAAATCGGCACCATGCCAGACTTCTCTTTCGACTTTAGTCTCCCAGGATCGATAGAATAGGATCGATTTTTCACCTCTTCGTCTGGGAGGGACATAGAATGTCTGCAGCTCTTGCATGCTATATATCTCAAGCGCATCAAGCTCTCTGTAATGCTGCCATGGAACTATGGCGATTTTCAAATTCTGATCATCTCCAGTGAGGGCCTGTATTGATGGACGGACCGAAAACACTGAGTTGACTTCGTCTTCAGAGTCGCTGCCAAAGACCAGAATAGGGGTCGATGGTCCCGGCCTGTTGCATTGGGGCGGTCCCGAATAGAATATCTCTTCTTCCTCCTCAGTATCGCTCCCGAAGACCGGGATAGTGACGATAGCTTTTTGTTTGTTCTCCGTTTTATGACATCTTTCCGTGTCTTTGAAGTCTGGTAGGAAGTACTTGGCATCTTCGTATTTGCGGACTTCATTTACGGAGAATGGGTTTAGTTCCCCCGTCACAGTGTACTCGAGACCATCTTTGAAATACTTCATACACTGATGTTGTGTAGAAGGGATGATGTTGTACTCGTGTAACCAAGGCCTGCCGAGCAAAGCGTTGTAGCAGGTCTTGGAGTCAATGACATGAAATTTGATGTCAGTGACAAGCAGACCTAAGCGTAACGTCAGTATTATAGACCCGAGCATCCGTGATGACTGGGAGTCGAACCCGGAGATGGTGATTTTATCCTGAGCGAAATGCTGAACGCTCATGCAGATTTCTTTTAGCACCCTCACAGAGGTTGACAGAGGACCCGTTGTCAACTAAGATTTTCCCTATCTTGATGTCATGGCAATACCCGGTGACATACAGGGGACGGTTGTGCTCGCACGTCCCGAGAAGGAGGTCTTCATCGCTGAAGGTGATGTCAGCTGTGTGCACTTCTTTCAGCTCGTCCTTCATCTTTTCATCGGCAAGGAAAGCTTGAAATTGCTCGGGCTCTTGTAAAGCTCTGATCAGAGAATCTCGTGCCTCTTTAGACAACAGAAGGGCATCCAGAATGCTTAGCCATGAGGGTATATTCCTCAGGTGTGCTAGGAAATTGTAATCTACTTTGCTTTTCTTAGGCGGGTCCTTGGCTTCCAGCTCTTCGATGACTCGGTCATCGGGGGCGATATCCTCAGGGACGTTTTCTTTCCCCTTATCCTTTTTATTCGATTCCTTGTTTGTAGGTCCGAGATTCTTTTCGGGCAACGTACGACAACGCAGCTGAATGTTTTCGCAGTTCTTTATCTTTTCCTCTTTTCCTGAGGTGGATTCCTTGAAAAGAGAGCCGAGGGCTATTTCTTCATCAGAATCGCTTCCGAAGGTGAGAACTTGCGATCCCCCGGAATCAACCATGTGACAGTTGTCGGCAGTTCTTTTGTGGTCATCTGTCGTGCTTCTCTGCTCCCGACGAATCTTGCGCATCATCCTCTTGAAATGTTGTCGGTCAGCAACGTATCCCTGCTACCACTTTTTAAAGGCCATGCATTCTTCAGTAAGGTGTGCAATCCTCTGATGGTATAAGCAGTAGTTAGGATGTGCAGCCGTTTCGTCATGGTGTATACCGCCAGGAGTATTTCCTTTGTAAGATGGCAACTGATTGTTAGAGATTCTGCGTGTTCAAGTTTAGTTAATTACCGCAATTAAAACGGTTTCACTTGTATCTAGCCGGTTGAGTACGGGTCATCCGCAGGGAGATGGGAATCTTTTTCTATGTGTTTTAACGAGTTAAGTCCGAAAGTCTAGATTTGTTTGAGATTAACTAAGTGTAGAATGATATTTAAAGAGAGCTTGTTAGGGTTAGGGTTAGATTAGTTTGAGTTAGGAGTCGCTCACTTCTTTCGTTGCCACTCTTAATATCGGCGTTACGGTAATTGGCAACAACAGGGATTAGCACGACAAGGAAAGAACTTGCGAGTATAAGCTAGGCTTTCCAACGCTTAAGTTCTTCCTTTTGGTGCTTGTCCGTCCGTTCTTGGCTCTTAGCCATAACCTCCGGTTAATTCAACCACAACCGGTCTCACTACGGAATCACCGCTATCATGTAGGATAGGGTGCCGAAGGGAGCGGATTGTGGTTCAATTAACGGGAGTCGATTTAAGATGTTGGGCAAGGAAAGAGTGAGAGAGATTTCCTTCTCTCAAACTTCCCTTATCCTACCCTAACAAGTATGGAAACTACTCACACATCATAACGAAAAGAAAATTAACAAAAGAGGAAGATAGAAAGAAGGAGATTAGAGGATAACAACTAGCTATTTGCGACCTCACCTCGGCAAGGATCAAGCGTAAGCATCATGGTTGTTTAAGAATATAGGAAAAGAGAAAAGAAAGAAACAACAATAAATAACAACAACTACTTATCAATTAAAGATTACAAGCAATTAACATAACAAGAGCAAGACAAGTATAATAATAAAAAGAACTTCTTTATTCATCATTCTTCACTCACAAAAGCTCACTACAAGTTTTTCAATAGAGAAGAGATAAGAAGAGGAAGAAGAACAACAAGTATTCTAAAACCTAAAATACAAGATTGAGCACCCTTGGCTTCACAAGGTTCTGGGCTATTTATAGGCAGGGAAAAGGAAATCTAGGGCAACAATCAGAACAAATATGAAAAGACCAATCTGCCCCTGAAAATTCATCAGCTGAAGAGGTCGTACGGCCGCGGTTCCGCGGCCTAGACCCCCTATTGGCCGCGGAACCGCAGCCGTTTAGGGGAGTTGGGCTCTCCAAATTTTTGTGCCACCCTGGTCTTCTATTTCCTTTATTCTGGTACATGTTTTTTCTCAGATTTTCTTCACGATTTTTCCAGAATTTCTGTTGAGCAAAAGGTGATTTGATGTGGATCTTTTTGTCATGATTTCCTCGAGCTCTGCGTAGATTTCTTGGATCTTGTGTTGCCATTGAGCCTTGTGCATGAAATGATATTGATTTGCCATTTTGTCTCTTAAACTGGTATGTGGCAACAGACGGATAAAGAGCGGAGACCCGTGTTTTATTTGTGGTTGGCAGGAACCCGGATTTTGTCGTGTTTTTCCATGAATTTCACCGTTTAGAGCCGAGAACCTGTATCCTGCAATTGACTAGCAAACACGGCTCAAGAGTACCTACCGTTAAGCAATATGATAAAAATTGGGCGGTATAAAAATGCAAAAATCTGATATGAACAGCAACTTCATTCCCATTGACATGGCTTTAGCGATCCTTTTCCTCATTTTAAGCCTGTTTTTGTCTGCTGCAGGCGTGTTTCGATCTGGTTAGAGCGCTTTGCGACTCATCCCTACCCTGATTTCTTCAACTTGACGCCGATACCTGGCCTTTTCAAATATAGCCATTCCACGCTCTTGATCAGCTTTGCTCTTCTGACGGGTTTCATTCAGCAACATGTCAATCATCTCGTCTGACGATTCCAAGAATTTTGGCACCGACCCTGCCCCCGGCTCCTCAATATTATCTTCTGATGCCGAGTGAGCTTCTTCGTCATTTATCAATGAATGAGAGAGCATGTGACAACTTGCCACATAATTCTCGGGTTCTTCTGACGAGTATTCTCCCTCATCATCGTCGTCATCTCCACCCTCATGGATATGGTTGAGAAACTCTTGGAGTGTGACCGGGGTTCGTGCCTTCTGGTTTTATTCTTCCAACGCGTCAATATACTTTCGCAGGTCCGTGCGCTTGTCATCAAACTGCGTGGGCTTTTCGGTCTTCTTCTTTTTCTTTGAAGACTTTGACGGCTGGGCCTGAGTATTTTGCCCATTGCTACCAACTCTCGGCGTTGGGCGCGGTTTCAGCATCCCCTCAATGATCTCTGGCTCTAGTGGGCTCTTCCATCTAATTTCCGGACGTGCTTGAAGATCCTTGAGCATTCTCTTAGTCTTGTCTGAAAGAACAACCTCCCATGGAGCTTGCTCTATAAATGAGCAAGATTCCCCCGGCGTGTCCATCTTTTTAGGAGTATGCGGTTGTGGCGGGTTTACCCTCCAGTTTTCAGACAGTGAGAATTTTCCTGGTTGGTACCGGTCCTCAATCTAGTTTTTGAAAACATAGCAATCTTCGATTGGGTGACCCACTACTCTATGGTAGGGGCAGTAGTTGGGATTGTTGACGTTGCCCGGTTGCAATGAGCGTCTCGGATATGGTAGAGTGATAAGCCTATTGCACACCGCCAGTTCGAACAGTCCTCTCGTTCCCGAGGGAATAAGTAAGGACGTCTCAGCTTTTCTCCGAGTGATCGCTGTTTATCATTTTGGCGAGCAGCTGGTTTCGGATCACTCAGCTGCTGCTAAGCGTTAGCGACGAAGGTAGCTTTCCCTTTACCCTTTTCATTTCGAAACTCCGTTTTCGAGGAGGGCGGTCTATGGCCCATCTGGTCCAGCTTGGCGATCAAGGCTTGGAAAGTGGTCGGCTTGAAAAACATCATAAACTGGGATATCGTTGCCTGCGGATCTAGGGTCCCCACGAACATGCCCACAGCAGGAGCTTCTTCTATGCATTGCTCGCATCTCAACCATAGGTTCCGCCACCAAATTACACATTGAACCCATGTCTCTCCTGGCTTCACCCTGGCATTGATCAATGCCATGATCGAGGTGCGCTCGCTAGCGCTTGCAAAACGCTGGGTGAATGGCAACTCCATTTCTGTGAATGTTTTGATGGAATCATTCGAAAGCTCCGAGTACCATTCAAAAGCTGTCTCTGCTAGGTTGCCGACGAAATGGAGAAGTAGCAGTTTGTCATCACCTCCAGTATTGCCGCAGAGTGCCCTGAACTGAGCGACGTGCGGATAGGGATTTCCTGTCCCCTTATACACGTGAAATTTAGGGATCGTATATCCCGGCGGGTACTTAATTTGATCGTACCAGCCTGGATATGGTCGCCCAGTTCGGACGACTTGGCTAGTTGCTTCACTTGCCTGATGAGCTCATATTTGTTGAGCTATATAGTCATCAAGCGCAGCTTTCGAGATCGTCCTCTCCCTGGTTGCTGATAAAGCGGGAAGAGGGTTTGATGTCTCCCCACTATCGTCTTCAATGATTACTAAGGGATCTTCGGCTGGAGGGTCCGGCTGGATCATCATCCCCACCATATCTTGGAATAGGGGCGCCATTTATTTTATGTTAGCCGCTTGTTCCGCGAATTCTTTATCTTTCTTTTCGAGCACTCTTCGGAGGAATTGGGCGTCGGTTTTCTGCTCCTGGTATTGATCCGACGATACTTCCGGGCTTTCTTTCTGCCCAGTAAGCACGGCCATCTTTATTAGCATCTCCTGAAGTTTCTGCTGTTGCTCCTGAGCCTTTGTTACGAACCGCGTTAGTGGTCGATGACCCCCAGAAGCACGGCTTTCCACTTTTCCGGAAGCTATGTAGACGGTGTGCACTACCATGCCCCAAGACTTAGGGCGTTTAGGTTCAGTACCCTTGAGATTTTTCGTAGACACGGGGATCTTCTCCGGCATTCTCTTTTTATGAACGGTTAAAGTTGAGGGGGCTGCAACAGGAACCCTTGCAGACGACGCCTTCTGTAGTATGGTGACGGGATGATCCTCCTCTTGCCGGCCCTTCATTTTCTTCTGTTGGCGGGAATAGTCTTTGTCGATCACAGAGTCTTGGACTCTTCGCCAAACCCTATGGATTTTGGAGGACAGCCGCTGAGAGGGCTATTCCGGGTTTTCTTTTGTAACGTTCTCCATCAATGGAGGAGACTTTTTCAACACGGCAGTTGGAGAGCTCTTACGCACCCACCTAAGCGGCTCAAAGTTGTTCCCAGTTGGAGAAGCAGCATCAACTTCCACTATTGCAGCTGGTGGGGTAAGTCCAGAAAGGGAATTGCCCCCAGCTTTCCTCACTCGGCGCCAATGACGACGTCAATCATGTCGTGTAGCCGGGATCACCTTTATCATTGGAGCAGCTTCGTCATGCCCCCTGCTTTAAGGAAAAGCTGTTGTTGGCGCCAACCTGTCAAAGACTGACATCCGCTTGGAAGGAATGGTCAACCTGTCAAAGGCCGACTTTCGAGTAGGGGAAGTAGTTTAGACGACCCCATCTGCAGTAGGAGTTGGGATAACCTTCTCTGGTACTGTCGAAGACTGAGGTAGTGGACTTGGACGACCCGTTGAGAGAGGCCATGGTAGTTGCAAGTCAATCGAAGACCGACTTTTTTAGAGCTTCCTGTGATGGCACTGGAGTGTTGAAGCTCATTAGTGGGAGCATGGTCCCGAAGAACAATCTAGTGGTGGCCTGTGTCACCAGTTCCACCGGCATTGCGTAGATAGAGGCGCTTGGGTCCCGTAAGTTGCTCCTCCAGATAGGACGGAGCGGGAGTTGTTGCAGTTGGTGCAGCTGGAAATCATTGATCTTCTTTTCTCTCCACAGGAGCAAGACACCAAATCTTAGTACCTCGAATCCATAGGAAACCATAGCAGACCGCGATTTGTTCGCGACACACGGCACACGGCACACGAAGTGTGGAGTGGAAAGAGGAAAAGGTCCCACCGAACGTGCCAGAATCTGTTAATAGCCGAAAACAAAGACGAAACCGCGTAAGTCGTCTTACCTGAATTTGGGGGCAGAAGCTATTTGGTTTCATTTTTCTACCTCTCCGAAGATGCCAAGTTGATTTATGGCACCGTGTATCGAAGGTTTAAACAGATGCGGCCGTTGTAGTAGACTTCTTCAGATTCCCCCTCATTTGCGAGGGATTTTTTTATTGTGGGGACGCTTTTTCCTGCAGGCGCAAGCCCCTGCATTAATTACGTTACCGCGTAGCGATAACCACTTTTTCCTTCTCCAGAAGTTCACTTCGTGTCGTGTGTGTTTGTTTTATTTTTGGTTGCCCGTGGATTGTATATGGAGACTAATCTATGTTGTCGCCCGTAGGGCGGGGATTAGTCCAAATCCGTATTTTCTTAGATTTGGGTTTGGTTTAATGTAAGGATCGTTAACCTTGTTTGAGATTAAGATCAACTTAAATATTTGTTAAGGATACGTTAGTCTAATTTTAGACTAAGATCTACTCAACAAGGTTTTAGGATCATTTAGATCCAACGAAAAGGCATTTGGGCTCCATCGTTTTAGTTTAGAGACATTATGGTCCATAAGTTTAAGGACATCATAGTCCGTGTTTAAGGACATCATAGTCCATAGAGTTTAGTTTAGGGACATTGCGGTCCATAAGTTTAAGGACATCATAATTCATGGAGTTTAGTTTAGGGACGTTGCAGTCTATTGGGTTTAAGGACATCAAAGTCCATATTTAAGGACATCATAGTCCATAGAGTTTAGTTTAGGGACGTTGCGGTCCAGAGTTATTGGTTATTGGGACCCTCAGCCTTTCTGAAAACGTTGACGAATTACAACGACATGTATCGGAGGTGTGGAGAGATGTACCCTTGAACCAATTTTTGGTTGGAAAACATGTAGTTGGGTTTGAGGTTAAGACCAATTTTGGAAAATTATAAGCGCATGGGCTCGGTTGATCTGAATTAGGGACTTTTGGTCAACTTGGACTCAGCCCACACAGTTTTGAATAAAGTGTTGAACACTTATTTGAGCTCAGTCTCTTTTGTTCAATAATATTGAGCATTGATATGGGCTTTGATGCTCACCCTTTCTTTTTGTTTTTTATTTAGTGTTAAACACTTTTTATGGCGCTGGGCTCTACTTACAGAGTGCTTTATGTTAACCAGCGCCCACGTGAGAAACACGTGGGGCGCTTGGCGCTTGGCGCCAACCAATGAGTGCAGAGCACTCTTTATTTTAGCAGCGCTCATGTGAGGGGCATGTGGAGCGCTTGGCTCTGGACGCCAACCACTGACTGCAGAGTGCTTCTTCTTAAATAGCGCCCGCGTGAGGAGCACGTGGAGCGCTTGACGCTAAGCGCCATACTTTGAGTGCTAAGCGCTTCTTCTTAAATAGTGTCTGCGTGAGAAGCACGCGGAGCACTTGGCGCTGACCGCCAGACTTTGAATGCTAAGCACCGAGTTTTAAATAGCGCCCACGTGAGGAGCACGTGGAGTGCTTGGTGCTGAGCACCAGACTTTGAGTGCTAAGCACTGAGTTTTAAATAGCGCCCGCATGAGGAGCACGTGGAGCGCTTGGCGCTGAGCGCCAGACTTTGAGTGCTAAGCACTGAGTTTTGTGTTCTGCCCCATTCAATTCTCTGAAAATTGGATTCTCACTTATGAAAGACTTTGTCTTATAGATCTGAGATCTGGAAAAAGAACTAAGTTCTTCTGATGCGAGAATTAAACTCTTAAATATGGAAGAGATGTTGTGATCTCACTTATTGTTGTTTACCTTGAACAGAAATTGCTCTCGTCTTTGAAGTTTGAAGTTTATGGGGGGTTCCTCTATACAAGACTTGAAGTCTTGGGTCCTTTATATAGGGGAGGCTGATTTATTGATTCAGTTAAGAAAATCTCTCATTGAGGGATTTCTTAATTGATGTGGGAAATTTATCCACCGTCGGATCTTTGATCCAAGGACTTCTGTTTTACAAAAAACATCTTTCTTATTTTTAACAAGATTGGAAAATATTTTTCCATACAGAACTTATTCTGTATCTTGGTGATTTTTTTATCACCATTGGATCTTTGATCCAACGGTGCTCTGATTTACAGAGCACAATCTTTCTTGTTTAGAAAGATTTGAGAAGTATTTCCTCAATCAGAATTTAATTCTGTGTCTTGGTGATTTTTAATCACCATTGGATCATTGATCCAACGGCGCTCTAATTTACAGAGCACAATCTTTCTTATTTAGAAAGATTTGAAGAGTATTTCCTCAATCAGAATTTAATTTTGTATCTTGGTAATTTTTAATCACTATTGGATCATTGATCCAACGGTACTCTCTTTTACAGAGCACAATCTTTCTTGTTTAGAAAGATTTTAGGAGTATTTCCTCAATCGGACTTTAATTCTGTTTCTTGGTGATTGTTAATCACCATTGGATCATTGACCCAACGGTGCTCTGATTTACAAAGCACAATCTTTCTTGTTTAGAAAGATTTGAGGAGTATTTCCTTATTCAGAATTTAATTCTGTGCTCTGATAATTTATTATCTCCATTGGATCTTTGATCCAAGGGTGGAGAACTTTTAGTTCTGGCGCTGCCTCAGAGTTTTTAACCCTGAGCGTTAGCGCTCTCGTGGTTTGCACGTGAGGCGCTGCCTCAGAGTTTTTAACTCTTGGCGCTGCCTCGGCGTTTTTTAACTTTGAGCGCTGGCACTCTCGTGCTTTGCACGTGAGGCACTGCCTCAGTTCAATTTTTGAACAGAGACTTGCTCTCTTATTGGGGGGAAACAACTTCTTCACGAACATCTCCTTTAGGCACACATAGACGATTACCATATCGTAATAAACCATCTTCATGAATTAAAAAGTCTGTTCGAAGTCCCACTTCTACTTGTTCTCGGAACTTTTGCAATCTTGGATGGAGTGACTGTGCTGCTTTAATGTTATCGATCAAGGATGACTGTACTTGCAACGGCATCAACTGTCCTGACGAATTTGGTAGTACAATCTCCAATTCGAATATCTGAAAATCAGCTATAATCTCTTTTTGTGCAGTCAACATCCGTATTACTGGTAACCAACTTAGAGCATCCGACACTACATTAACTTTTCCCGGATGGTATTTTAGATCAAGATCATAGACAGCTATCAGCTTTAACCATCTACGTTGGCTCATGTTGAGCTCTTTCTGTGTGAACACGTACTTTAGGCTTTTGTGATCGGTAAATACTTCTACCCCTTCGCCCAATAAGTAGTGCATCCAAATCTTCAGAATGAAAATCATTGCAGCTAACTCCGGATCATGAGTTTGGTAGTTCTTCTCATTTGTCTTCAATTGTCTCGACGCATAAGCTACAACGATCCCATGCTGCATTAGAACACATCCCAAGCCTATCCTAGATCCGTCGATGTGAATAACTAATCCTCCGGAACAATCTGGCACTATTAAGATAAGAGCGGTTGTCAATCTATGATTCAACGCTTCAAAAGTCGACGCACACTTCTCGGTCTATACGAACAGTACCTCCTTTTGAGTTAGCTTGGTCAATGGTTCTGCTATTCGAGCGAAATTCTCCATAAACTTTCTATAGTATCCGACAAGACCAAGAAAACTTCTGATCTGCCCTATATTCTTTGGAATTGGCCAATCATGAACAGCTGCAATCTTTTCATGGTCAATTTGCAATTCCATCTCCGGATACAACATGACCCAAAAACTTCACCTCTTCGACCCAAAACTCGCACTTGCTCATCTTAGCATACAACTTTTCTCGTTTCAACGTTTGCAACGCGATCCTCAAGTATTCTGCATGCTCTTCTGTGCTCCTTGAATAGACCAGAATATCATCAATAAACACCACTACGAACTGGTCCAAGTACAGTGAAAAGATTTGGTTCATCAAGTCCATAAATATTGCCAGTGCATTAGTAACTCCAAACGGCATCACTAAGTACCCGTAATGCCCATATCGAGTTCAAAACGTTGTCTTGCAAATATCTTCTGATTTCACCCGAACTTGATGATATTCATATCGCAAATCCAACTTCGAGAATACCCTCGCATCACTGAGTTGATCGAATAATTCCCGGATATGAGGGATTGGGTAATTTTTGTTAATTGTCACCCGATTCAATTCTCGATAGTCGATGCACATTCTCCGCGTGCCATTTTCCTTCTTGACTAGAAGAACTGGAGCTCCCCATAGTAAATTGTTGCTGCGAATCCAACCCTTTTCTAGTAATTCGGTAACCTGTTTATTTACCTCTTCTAGTTCTACCGGCGCCATTGGATAATAAGCCTTTGAAATCGGCACTGCTCCAGGAATAAAATCAATCACGAA
Source organism: Agapanthus africanus (assembly GCA_030015575.1). Taxonomy (NCBI): domain Eukaryota; kingdom Viridiplantae; phylum Streptophyta; class Magnoliopsida; order Asparagales; family Amaryllidaceae; genus Agapanthus; species Agapanthus africanus. The sequence continues at coordinate 910,958,005 of JASDDO010000019.1, read as the reverse complement.
CTCCACATCTCGTTTTGGCGGTAAACCCGAGATTTCCTCGAACACATCCATGAAATCCCGAACTGCTATCAGCGCTTCATCTGCAACTTGTTTATGAACTTCTCCCTTCAGAAAACTGTTCTTTTCATCATGAATTTGCAAGTTTGTTCTAAGACTTGTGGGTTATTAGCCCACCACTCTCCCGCTGCGCTATTATGATAATTTGAGTAGGGTCTATCAAAACTTCTTCAATCAAACAACTTACATCTGATCGGTCTTAAAGTAGTCTGTACAACTGCAATCATCATATGTTCTCCTGTATTTCTCCTTATTCTTCGAAACGCAAACGGATTGGTTCTTACGAGACGAGAGGAAAGATATAACGTGATTGCTAGATTCAAGCTCGCAATAAGACATAAACTCGTAAGTAACGGCGCCGAGAGGAAACAAGGTAATTCAACGACCATAAGTCAAGAAAATAAATTAAAATAAGACTCCAGGTTACCAAAATAGAGTACCGCATTATAACCATGTCACGGTAAATGGTTACAATCACATAACTCCATTCAAATCGCCCAAATCCTACTATCATAATCGAGAGAATAAAATGGGAGAAACAATAAGGAACTAAAAGGATTTCAAGCCGAGATGCAATATCATTTCCATATCATCAAGATAAAAGAGTTAAGAGAAAGATAAAATTCAAGAATTGAATGACAAAACAATAATGTGTCAGGACATGTTCCTAAAATTCTGGGTTTCCTGGTTAGTGTATTGGGTTCGATACCCAACTACAAAAGAACCAAGCCCGACTAACCCTAAATCCTATGTCTCTCATACCAAAACAAACCCTGTCATACCCCGCTTCACAAGATACGTAAACACGACATGTGACAGAGCCAACCATGCTACATGTGGTTAGGAATCATCCCTCCACGGTCACATTATGGCTGTCAATCGGATATCAAGAACAATAAAATATATAATCAAGCCAACACATGTCCATCTAGTACAATAAATAAAACCAAGAAATAGGTGTAGCGGAAACGAATCAAGATTCAATAAACCATAGTATCTTAATCACATTCCAATATGGGCTCACATCAATAGAAATGAAACTGATGAAATAAATAAACTAAGAGACTCTAAACTAAATAGCTAGCTCATCATTGCTCGGCTTGATTGCTAAAGTGCTCCCGATCTTCCTGCGATAAAGATAGAGGAACTGGGCCATGCAAAACCCAGACGTCAGTGCATCATAAATATCAAAACAATAGTAATAACCAGGATATGATGATATGATTAAACATGCGTATAAATAACTAACACAAGGGTAAAACAATGAGATATATGTATGTGATGTGTATCATAGAGTCTGTGCTTGTAGCTTATCTATTCTACAAATCTTTGAAATCAATTAATGTAAAACTTATCATAACTCAACAGTATATATCCCGTTCAAACTCCCACGGGACCACGGCACAATGATTATTCCGTAATGCCTGAAATCACGGCAAACAATGATTTATTCCGTAACGCCCGGAATCACGGCAAACAATGATTTATTCCATATCGCCCGGAATCACGACAAACAATAATAATATCCACTTGAGTTACGTTTCAGTTACATTCTTGATTTCCCCTTTTCCTCCAAGGTTCTGTGTTCAAGTCAGGTATTGCAAATATAATCTAATGCTAACACAGGATCAAGTAGGTACCGGTCTTATCTATGCAGAAAGTAAGTCACGTCCATGTTCCCCCAATATTTAACCTTATAAAATAGCAAAGCTCTATTGGAATGAGGCAGTGCCTCACGTGCTCTCCACGAGGGCGTCAGTGCCAGAACCAATCTTATAGAATTAAATCCTATGGTGGCACCTCACGTGCTCCTCACGTGGGCGCCAATGAGCAAAGCACAGGAGTGCTTTCTGAATAAAGGTTAAATTCTTATACGGCGCCGCACGTGCTCCTCATACGGGTGCCAATATGCAAAGCATAGGAATACCTATCTTAAGAATCAAATTCTTAAGTGGAGCCTACGTGCACAACACGTTAGTGCCAGTGCACAGGTAGAATTAAATTCTACAATACTCTCTGTTAAACAGAGACGTTGGATCAAAAACCAAACGGGAATGATAAATCATTAAAATATAGAATTAAATTCTATTAGGAGAAAATATCTCCCATATCTTTCAAAATAAGAAAGAAACTCTCGGTTGGATCAATAATCCAATAATAGAATAAAATTATATTTTTGGAATATATTCCCTCAATTTTTCTAAACAAAAAAAGATTGCTCTCTGTAAAACAGAGAACTCTTGGATTAAAAATCCAATGGTGATTAAAAATCACCATTTTACAGAATAAATTCTGTATAGGGAAAAATATTTCCCCAATCTTGTTAGAAACAAAAAATCATATTCTGTAAAACAGAAAACCCTTGGAACAAATATCCAACGGTGGGTAAAATTACCTAGATCAATTTTTAGACCAATTAAATCAATTGGAATCTCTCAATGAGAAATTTTCTCAAAACAGATTAACAATCTGCTTCCACTATATAAAGAACCCGAGACTCCAAGTCTCACACACACAGAGACACACAGGAAGAAACACACCCAGATAGAGAAACCCCCATAAGCTTCTTAAAAAAAGAGACAGAAAGCTTTCAAAAGAACTGAGAATTTAATTCTCAAAGAAGAAGACTTCCCTCTTCAAGAAAAAGAACATAGGTAAAGAAAACACAGAGAAAAAAATATCTCTTTTACCTATTTAAGGGTTTAACCCTTCTCAAAGAACTTAGTTCTTTTTCTAGAATAGAGATCCACAAGACAAGCCTCCCACAATTTGAGAATTTAATTCTCATCGGGAAGATCTTGTTCTTTAGAATTAAAGATTCAGAAAAGAACTAAGAAAAAGAATCTATCCTATGAGGATTTAATTCCTCGGAAAATAGGGTTTAACCCTAAAAGAAACTTAGTTCTTAAAAGAAAACTTGATCCCAGGTCTTCAAAACAAAAATTTTGGAGATCATTAATGGTCAAAATTCTATTAACAGAGACTCAATCTTTGAAAAGAAAAGAACTTAGGGCCTCAAGTGCTTCCCATGTGGGCGCCCCTCACAAAAGCGCCCAGCACCTCACGTGAAAAATATGTGGGCATCCAAAGAAGAAGCCCAACGCCTCACGTGCTTCTCACGTGGGTGCCAGAAAAATAATAAGAGTGCTTAGCACTTCACAAATACCCAAAACGGTTGAATGCTTAGCACTGATTGGGCAGCGTCTAGCGCCCTACGTGCTGCTCACGTGGGCGCCACAAGAAAAATAATAAGAGTGCTTAGCACTCCTTAAATAGCCAAAAACGGCTGAGTGCTTAGCACTGACTGGGCAGCTCCCAGCGCCGCTCATGCTCTTCACGTGGGCACCACATAAAAAGTGCTCAACGCTCCATATGCAGCCAAAATGGCTGAGTACTTAGCACTGATTGGGCAGCACCCAACGCCGCACATGCACCTCACGTAGGCGCCATAAAAAGTGCTTAACATTTCATGATTAGCCAAATGACTAAAGTGTTCAACACTCATTGAGCAGTGCCCATGACTGAACGCTTCACATGATATACATGTAAACGTCAGAGCTCAAATAATTGCTTAGCACTTTTACATAAAAAGAAAAAGGCTGAACAAACAGAGCCCAAATAACTGCTTAGCACTTTTGAATAAACAAAAAGAAAAGATTAAGCAGACTAAACCCAAATTGGCTAGATCTCTGAGGTTTTCTTACAACTGAGCCTAAATGCTCCATTATTGGATCTGAAATAAAAATGATCCTTGAAATTTTGCTAAGTTGATCTTAGTCTCAAATTAGACTAACGTATTCTTAGTTAAAATAAATTGAGCCCAAATGCTCATATATTTAAGTTGATCTTAATCTCAAACCAAATTAACGGTCCTTAAATAAACCTATGCCCAAATCTAAAATATACGGATTTGGACTGATCCGCACCCTACGGACGACGACATAAACTAGTCTCCATATACAATCCACAGACAACCAAAACAAACAAAAACACACACGACACGAAGTGAAATACTGGAGAAGGAGAAATTAGTTATCGCAATGCAGTAACGTAATTAACAGCAAAGGCTTGCGCCTGCAGGGAAGAGTGTCCCCACAATAAAAAAACCCCTCATAAAATGAGGGGGAATCTGATAAAGTCTGCTATAATGGTCACGTCTGTCCAAAGCTCTGATTTATGGTGACATAAATCTACTTGGTATTTCGGAGAGGTGGACGGATAAATCCAAATAGCATCTGCTCCCAGATTCAGGTAAGACGATCCATCTCAGTTCGTCTCTGTTTCCGGCAGTGAACAGTCCATCAGGACAACAATCAGGATTGTTGGCATTAACAATAAGATCCAAGTAACAAGTAATGTGTCGTGAACATGTCATGTACTGTATATTAACCAAAATAGATACCAATATAAAACTGTAATCAATATCGAAACACAATTACTGCCAGGATGCATATGTATCTATCTGTAATAACCGTTATATGTCCATTACCATATATGATGCAATCTAGATAATCATATTGAACTGATATAGTAGTACGATATTATGATATTCCGGTATGCAACTGGATAAGCTATTATCAGTACGGATACAGACAGATACTGTAAAACTGTAAACCGATAATTTCTGCCGGATAGTAAAACACATGCACTATAATTTATTAAATAGATATTGATATAATAACATAGAATGTTGCAAGTTTAGAACTTGCCTGATTGGATCTCACGTCGAGATACGGATGTCACGTTCCGACGTCAAAATAAAGTTACGGCGCAAACTTACGCACGCAGGACTGGACCTGGCTGAGCAGCTGCGTGACGTGATGACAGGACTAGATGACGACGGTGGCTGGAGCGTCTGGATTGTCGGCGACGTCCGCAGCTCCGGCGATCAACTGGAAAAGAAAGAAGAAGAAGAAGAAGAAGAGAAGGTTGTTGTTGCAAGTTATAGGGTTGGCAGGAACAGAGGAGAGAGTGATGATGAGGTGATGGAGACGAGACGAAGTCGTCGGCGGCAAGGTCGTCGTGGAAAAGGGTGTAGCTTTGAAAGGTGATCGGGATTTGCAGAGGAGGAAGATGGGGTGTGGTGGTGGTCCTCAGGGGTTGCTGGGAGTCAAGAAGGGTGAAGAGGGTGGTCGGTGTTTGTGGGTTTTCCGGCGACGAGGGATTGCCAGGGAGGGAGTATTGGGTTCTTGGGTTGAGGTTTTGTGTTAGGAGTTTGGGGTTGTCGGGGAAAGGAGGAGAGGAGGTGATGGCGGCGAGGCAAAGGAGGCGAAAATGAGAGGGCGGCGACGGTGAGACGGCGGCAACTACGAGAGCGGGCGAGGGTTAAGGTTCGCAGGGAAAAGAAGAAGAACGAGAACGGGGGAGGTGAGAGAGAGGCGTTGTTTATAATCTTATTGTGTGTATGTGTGTGTGTGTGTATTAGAAAGAGGGAGAAAGGTAAGGACGTGATTATTTTGAGAGAGAGAGAGAGAAAGATAGACAGACAGACAGAAAGGAAGAGAGAGAAAGAGAGTTATTTTATATTAACTAATATTATATATATATATATATATATTATATATATATATATAACATTTTAGTATATTATATATATATATATATATATAAAAATATATATATAGTTAGATTCTACAGATAATACCGGATCTCTCCAAATATTACCCGTATCCATTTAAAAATCTAGTTTTTCAATATGGAGAATATACGTAAGAATTTAAAACATAATGCGATATCCTAATAATAAAAACATATACCCCCAAGCACGGATCTACGTAAATATACGTAGCGATCAAATAATCTGTCTGTTTAATAATTAGGATATGAACATGATATATAGGCGCAACCACATGATATGGGTTACTATGACATGCAAGACTAGATAAGAAAATATGTTATTTGATTTTATATTGTATTTTAAAATGATATGTGGATTCTAACATATATCATATATGTATATAAAATATAAATTTGCATAAATATTCTACACTAGCAAATATTTAATGTAATCTTGAATCATGATGGGTTTCAAATATGTGTGTCGGATCGGATAATAACCATAACTACCAATTGAAATATCCGCAGCCCAAAAGCAACAATAGTAAGGAATTTTATCGCAAAATTTAAAATACCCCAAATAAATATAGTATAACAGTGCTAGGGTGTTACAGTTGTGGAAGCAAATTATGTGTTGAGTACATATGAGTCTATTCTGTATCGGGGATGCAGATAGCTATCCACAAATTATCTTCCTGTCAGTTACAGTTTCAGTTTTGGTTTAGGATATTTAGATTGCTTAATAGAACAATCTGTCTTATGAGTTCGTTATGGTTTTGAGAATCGACCCTTCTATAATTATCATGAGTGACATGATAGATTAGATCAATAGATAGATGAGATGACTTAACCACCTGTGGTGGATGAGTTGGCATTTAAGCCAAAGTCAAACCATTTACTTGTTTGGAGGCAAAACTAACAGAGAAAAACCATTTAAATATCCGTTGCAGATAATTCACTCCAAAAAATACGGACCAATAAACGTAAAGAAACGTGTTTTCGGCGAGAATCTGTTTACCGCCGAAAATAGGGACGAGCTGGGATTGATCATCTTGCCTGAATTTGGGGGCAGATACTATTTGGAGAAATTAATTCACCTCTTCAAAAATACCAAGTTGATTTATGACACCGTATATCGGAGGTTTGGATAGATGCGGCCGATGTAGTAGAGTTTATCAGGTTCCCCCTTATTTGTGAGGGGTTTTAATTGTGGGGACACTCTTCCCTGCAGACGCAAGCCCCTACAATTAATTACGTTATCGTGTTGCAATAACAACTTTCTCTTTTTTCAAGTAGGTCACTTTGTGTCGTGTCGTGTTTCGCTTATTTTGCTTGTCCGTGGATTGAATCCGGAGACTAATTTATATCGTCGTCCATAGGGTCCGGGTTAGTCCAAATCCGTATATTAAATTTGGGTTTAAACCTAGGTTGTATGTTCCGTCAATTTAAAGAATATTTTATTTTATTTAAGAACCGTTAATCTGGTTTTAGATTAAGATTGACTTAAATATATAAGCATATAGGTTCAATTTATTTAAACTAAGAACGCGTTGGTCTTATATGAAACTAAGACCAACTTAAAAATATGTTTAAGAAACATTAAATTTTGTTAAGATCCATCAACAGAGCATATGGGCTCGACTGTAGTGAAATTTCAGAGACTTAGCCAATTTTGGGCTCGGTCTTAGGTTTTTTCCCTTATTCAGCAGTGCTAAGCACTTAATCTTTTGACTATATATAGTGCTAATCACTTTTGTACATCGCTCATGTGTGGAGCACGTGAGGTTCCAGATATTTGTTTATGGGCACTCACGTGTGAAGCACGTGCGACGCCTTTCTTTTTTTATTTATGGGCGCTCACGTGTGAGGCACGTGAGGCGCTGAGTTTTTTTTTTCTAAACGCTCACATGTGTTTCATGTGAGGCGCTGAGTTTTTAGAGATCTAATCTCTGCTTAATTTTTGAATGAAGTTAAACTTCTGTTAATAGTATTTTGACCATTGATGACCACGAAGATCTCTGTTTTAAAGATCTGGGATTGGATTTTCTGAGAACTAAGTTCTTATGATCCTTTTTTATAAGAACTAAGTTCTTTATATAGGATTAAACCCTATTTTTAGAGAAATTAAATTCATGGAATATAAGTTCCACTTCTTTTCTTCATATTTCTTTTCTCATGTTTTTCCCCTAGATATTGAGTCTGAAGAGCGAAATCTTCCCGATAAGAATTAAATTCTCAACTTATGGAAAATTTGTCTTGTAGATCTCAGATTCAGAGAAAGAACTAAGTTCTTTATGGAGAGTTAAACCCTTATATTTACATATATTAGGCAAAGGAGATATTTTTTTATCTCTATTTTTTTAATTTACCAAGGGCTTGAGAGGAGAAGGATTTTTTTTCAGCAAGAGAATTAAATTCTCGATTGTGGCTTTTTATCACCTTATGAGGTTAATTCTCCTTTTTTTCTTTTTTCTTCTTCCTTCCCGAGACTTCAAGTCTTGGGTCCTTTATATAGGTGAGGAAAACTGTTGATCATTTTGAGAAAATCTCTTATTGAGAGATACCAATTGATTTAATTGATCTTAAAAATCATCCGGGAAATTTTGTCCACCGTTGGATTTTTGATCCGGAGATTTTCTTTTAATAGAAAATATTTTCTGTTGGTTTCAGCGAGATTAGGAAAATATTTTCTAAACAAAGAAATTGATTTAATTTTCTGATTTGGTCGGTGATATTATAATCACCGTTGGATTTTGAATCCAAAGGTTCTCTTTTTAACAAAGAAAAATCTTTCTTGTTTTGGAAAGATCGAAGGGATATTTCCCTAAATAGAATTTAATTCTATCTGTAGCGAGTGCTTCAAAATGATGTGCTCACGTGTTTAACACGTGATCCCCAGTATAGGTTTTAGCCTGTCTATATTCAGCGCACTCACGTGTTTAACACGTGAGGCCTATTTGGCTTTTGGTTATTTACTTTCAGCACTCATGTGTTTTGCATGTGAGCGCTCAAGTGTTTAACACGTGGGGCCTGGTTGGCTTTTGGTTATTTATTTTCAGCGCTCATATGCTTTGCATATGAGCTCTCACATGTTTAACACGTGAGACCTATTTGGCCCTTGGTTACTTATGTTTAGCGCTTATATTCTTTGCATAAGAGCGCTCACGTGTTTAACACGTGAGGCCAAACTGTGGATTTTAATTCTCTTTAAAGCCAAAACGCTCACGTGCTTTGCACATGGAAGGAATTCGTATGTCCTTTCTTTTCTTCCATTTTTTAAAGGGAACAAAACTTAGTGGAGTTTTCTAATTCAACACCATCATTAATAATTACTCGATACGGCTACTTATCTCATACGGAATTGAAACATTGATTTGTATCAACCGTTGTATCAGTAAAGTGTAGAGTTAGTTCACGCAAACAGGGTTGTGCGTATTTTACGGAGCGGTTTTGGAAACTGTAAGCAAGCCATAAATATTTATTTTAGTAGTTCAGGAAACTACTGAAAGAAAAGGAGTCGTCAGACAGCTGGCGAACCGTAAACTCTACAACAAATTGATTTTGTGGAGAGAAGAATTAGGAAACCGATATGATAAAGAATATGATGGCAAGAGCCAATCTTACATATTGTTCGCGAGATGCGCGGTTGAAAACATGTTATATTCTTGATCATGTGTTTTAAAAGTTGGTACAATCAACACTCTATGAGTAGTTGACAAGCGAGAGGCCTGTGAGGTCACCTGTGTCCATGAGTATGTGATAGGAATGTGATTGAAATTTGGTTGTGCGACGTTGATTTTCTCAGGGAGGAAACAACGAGCGATCTCCTCGGAGAGGATTTTTCGCAAAAGGCAAAACTAGGTCAGGATTTGGGATTCTATAAAATTGAGGAGACTCTTAATCGGTCAGCGGTGCAGAAAGAATTAGTTCCTTCAGTGACTGACGACAATGGGAGCAATATTTCCATTGATGGATCAGAGCCAATCACAAATTCTCAAATAAACTTGTAGATAGTGTTGTGGATTGACACCCCGATGATATTCCGATATCAAAGGGGAGATGCCTATAGTAACTCCGCATTGGATGCAGAACCCAAGTCATTTGAGGACTCTATTTCTGAGTAAAGGAGTGAATAATGACAATGGAAGAGGTGCAAGAGTCAGCATTATAGGATCAAGTCTGAGATTTGGGCAATTATCCTACCGAACGCAAAATTGTTGATGAAGATAAGGTTTTTCGAACTCTTGTAAAAGGAGGAGGATACTGTATACACGGTACACTTGTTAACGAAGGGATTCACCTAGCGTAAGTGGACAACAAATAGACACTTTTCATCCGGGATGGTGGTTGCGTCTATTTCAGCTTCCCTAAAAAAATCGTTGCACATAAAGAACTTGAACTAGTCCTAAAGACTAAGATCGTTTTCTCGATGGAGATTTGGATAAGGAGATCTGAGAGATCTGCTTACGGGTTTCAAAACAAGGGGACTCTAGTCGACTCAGAAAATCTATTTATGTCTAGAAAAACTTATCAAACAGTTGTCGGTTCGATGTCATCAATCTATATCAGATATGGAATGACGATGATTGAATGTGAAAACTGTAAGTTCAGAGATCTTGTTGTGAACGATGTTATGATGACCAAAACTGACTTGGAGACAATGAATGCCACTTGGAGTGATTGTTCTCGCTGTAGAGGGCACATGCGATGTTGAATTCATGCTAGGGAATTGGATCCATGAGGAGCCGTTTCAAGAGCATCCTATATTTGTCTTCGGAGACTCACATGAGGTATGTCTTAAAACGGTTCAGCCCGCACGATCACTCTCCAATTGATTACTCCAGTCACTAGTGGACATGTTTTTAGCCTTGATCTTTGCTATAAGACTCTTGATGAAGAGAGATAGATATTGTGAGTTTCATTTTTCATAGTCAGTAGTCAAATGTATGCATGGTGTGTACTTGACAGACATATAACTATTGTGAGTTTCATTTTGCATAGTCAATAGTCAAATGTATGCATTAAAGTCTGCTTGTTGGGATAAGTGACGAGGATTTTCAGGTATTTATGTGGGACGACCCACTATACCTTGTGCTATGAGCAATCAGGCTTGTGGTTATATGGACATACAAATGTTGACTAAGCCGGCGATATGAGTATATGTACATCCACATCCGCGCATGCTTTCTTCCATAATGGCAGGGCCATCACTCGGAGCAGCAAGAAGTAGGTTGTGTAGCTTTTTCACCGTGGAGGTGGAATATGCGGCTACCTCAGTAGCGCCGAAGAGGCTGCTAGGCTGAACTAATTCTTCGGGAGTCTGCGCGTGATTTCACACGCAAGGAAAATAGGGTTTCTCTCTATCGTGACATCAGGTCAACGATAACATACTCAAACGATCCCATATGTATAGAAAGTTAAAGCAGTTACAGATCTAACGACACTTCGTCAAGAAGTTGGTGGTTTGAGAAGGTGGTCTAAGCTATAGTGTCTTCATTCAAGTCAGACGATCAGGGATCAGATGACGAAAGAAACAGCCGAGTAACGCTATGTGTGTTTGGGTTTTGTCTTGGGTGACGTGTTGCATTTCAAATAGCTTGATAGACCTTACTCTTGTATTTGACATTATTGTGGATGGCGACTTTATAGATGCATATTTTAAGGTTGATAGTGTGTTTCTTTCTTTCTTTATTATCTGAGATGGATATGTCTATTTTGTTTGACTATTTCAGGCATGGAGTACAAGTGTATAAGATACACGAAGTGTATAGGGTACACGATGTGCGTAGAGCACACATTTAACAAAGATACGTCAGAAGGTAGGAACTCTCCCTCACACGAGAGATCCCCTTTATGCTAGGGAAGCATACGAGGGTGGGATTAAGTGTTAGACATCATTTTCTTGGAGCAGTGACTGTATTGTTTCATACTGGGTATGGCAATAGAGGGAGCACTTGATAGAGTCATCCTGACCGGGTCAGGATGAGGTTGCCATATGCTATAAGCCAAGCGACCGAAGTGGTTATCCCATGGACGTTACCCGTTTACATATAGCTGGATTAGGGATCTTACTCGTCGCACGGGGTGCGATCTTGTCGGAATATCCCAGGCATATCGCAGGACGATGTGGCAGGGCAAGTCGATCACAGGGTGATTGGAATTGGGTCCGTACGGTATAATTTTAATGGAGTACGCTCTCAGTAAGAGAATTTTATACCGTAGTATGTTGTTATACGACGTGCGTTTGGATCGTGCACAGAAGGAGGCTGAGGGATAGATCCCATATCCCTCACTGTGTGAAGCCTTATGAAGACCTCCTTCATGGAAAGACGGGCGGCCTATATATCCTTAGCGACACTAGGCTTTCTAGAAAGGCGTGTTATGAGCATCTGCTACTTTGGCTGCTATTTCTTGCCGCGATGACAATATACCGCACATACGGGGCAGTATCAGGAAAGCGGAAGAATAGCAGACCTAACTATTCAGAGCCGGAGGAAGATCTATTGGAATGTCTTTTGATTATATTGCATGGCCAACTCTTATTAATGCCATAGTGGTGAAGTTTAAGAGTGCGATGAATCGAGAAACTGCCACGGTGTTCAAGTACGCTTGTGAGAGGGATCAAAGGTACTTGGGAAAACATGTCTGATCGAATCCGGCGTATGAGATTTCATGAGCCTAACATATATTTGGTTTATATTGTTTTCTTTCATAGAGATCCTTGTGTCAGTCCTGTTCTCCACCGAAAGACCGAGACCGGGACGTTGGGACGTCTGGCCTGAATTTTGGGGGCAAATACTATTTGGACTTATCCATCCATCTCTCCGAAGATACCAAGTTGATTTATGGTTCCGTATATCGGAGGTTTAGACAGACGCGATCGTTGTAGTGTGACTTTATCAGATTCCTCCTCATTTGTGAGGGGTTTTTGATTGTGGGGACGTTCTTCCCTGCAGTCGCAAGCCCCTGCAGTTAATTACGTTATCACATTGCGATAACTATTTTCTCCTGCTCCGGCAGTTCACTTCGTGTCGTGTGTTATTTTGTTTGTTTTGGTTGCCCATGGATTGTATACGGAGATTAGTTTATGTCAACTCCCGTAGGGCGCGGATCAGACCAAATCCGTATGTTATAGATTTGGGTTTGGGTTAAGGATTTGCTTGACGGGGTTTTGAACTTAGATTATATATTCCTTCAGTTCAAAAATATTTTTGTTTTATTTAGGGACCGTTAATCTAGTTTGAGATTAAGGTCAACTTAAATATATAAGTGAGGATTTAGGCTCAATTTTTTTTTGCTAAGTATACGTTAGTCTTATTTGAGACTAAGTTCAACTTAACAACATTCTATGATCATTTTTACTTAAGATCCAGCAAAAGAGCATTTGAGCTCAGCTACAAGAAAACTTCATAAATTTAGCCAATTTGGGCTTAGTCAGTGTAGGGTTCCTAGGCACTCTTAAGAGGTCTCACAAGGCATCAACCATGCCAATTTCAAAATTTACGGTGCCGAGAAACCCTAGACTAGATCGTTGACTAGATATTTAGGAGACAAATGCATCTAGTTAACAACTTAACTAAAAGAACGGAAATACAACTTTTGTAGATCCGGTCCTCCACCTCCATAGCTCCGTAATGAAGTCTCCTCGCTGTCCAAATGGAATCCCGGGCTCTAGCGTCGGCTTCATTGGAGAAATGGGCGGGCAAGGTCGTCGGCTTCGTGCCGAAGATGATCTACGTCGAGGCATTGATTGTTAGGATACGTGCGTGTTCAAGTTCTAGTTTAAATACCGCAATCAAGACGGTTTCGCTTGTAGCTAGCCGGTTGAGTACGGGTCGTCCGCAGGGAGATGGGAGTCTTTTTCAAAGTGTTTTAACGAGTTAAGTCCGGTTGTTCAGATTTTGTTGTGGTTATCTAAGTGTTAAGTTGATATTTAAAGAGAGCTTGTTAGGGTTAGGATTAGGTTAGTTTGAGTTAGGAGTCTCCACATCTTTCGTTGCCCCACTTAATATCGGTGTTACGGTAATCGGCAACAACGGGGATTAGCATGACTAGGAAGGAACTTGCGAGTATAAGCTAGGCTTTCCAACGCAAAGTCCTTCCTTTTAGTGCTTGTCCGTCCGTTCTTGGCTCTTATCCATAACCTCCGGTTAATTCAACCACAACCGGTCTCACTACGGAATCACCGCTATCATGTAGGATAGGGTGCCGTAAGGAGCGGATTGTGGTTCAATTAACGGGAGTCGATTTAAGTTGTTAGGCAAGGAAAGAGTGAGAGAGATTTCCTTCTCTCAAACTTCCCTTATCCTACCCTAACAAGTATAAAACTACTCACACTTCATGATAAGGAAAAACAAAACAAAACAAAGAGGAAGATAGAAAGAAGGAGATTAGAAGAATACGACTAACTATTTGCGACCTCACCTTGGCAAGGATCGAACGTAAGTATCATTGTCGTATGAATGATAAAGAAAAAGAGAGAAGAAAGAAACAATCAAGCAAATAACAACAACTACTTAACAATTAAAATTACAACAAATTACAACCAGTAAAGAAAGAGACAAGCATGATAATAAAAATGGTCTTCTTTATTCATCACTCTTCACTCAAAAGCTCACTACAAGTTTAATGGAGAAGAGGTGAGAAGAGGAAGAAGAGAAACACTAAAACTAGGCAAAATGAAAATACAAGAATAGACCCCTTTCCTTCTCAAACTTCTGGGCTATTTATAGGCTGGAGAATGGAGATCTAGGGCAACCACCAGACACTTGTACAATGACCAAAATACCCCCCAAAAACCCTGCGCACGCGGCGCCAGTACGGCCGCGGATCCGCGGCCTGGACCCCACTTTGGCCGCGGATCCGCGGCCGTATAGGTGAGTTAGGGCATGCGTTTTCTTGTGGTCCCCTGGTTTGCTATGCTCTGTTCTCTGGTTCATATATTTTCTGAAAATACTTCCATATTTCTTCCAGAATTTCTGTTGAGGGAAAGGTGGACTTTTTGTCAAGATTTTGTCATGATTGCCTCGAGCTCCGCGTAGATCTCTTGGATTTTGTGCTACCATTGAGCCTTGTGCATGAGAGTGACATTGATTTGACCTTTTGTCTTCCTAAACTGGTATCTAGCAACATACGAATGAAGAGCGGAGACCGTATTTTATCTGTGGTTGGCAGGAACCCGGATTTTGTCGTGTTTTCCATGAATTTCACCGTTTTAGAAACGAGAACCTGTATCCTGCAATTGACTAGCAAACACGGCTCAAGAGTATCTACCGATATGCAATGTGACAAAAATTGGGCGGTATGAAAATGCAAAAATCTGATATGAACAGGCATCACAAGATCAAGCTCCCACTTCACCAAGTCATGAAAACTTGTGAAGGAAACACCTTATACTACTTGGCAAGAGGTAGAGGATGAAGAAATAGGAAGTGGGTTCACTTTAGAATTGGATTTCTCACTCATATTCTCAAGTTGCCATTGATGGAGGCAAGCTTCTTCTTGTTGTCAAAATGAAGAAGAAGAAGAAAGAATATGATAAGTTAATTGAAAAGGGAAAAGAAAATCAATACTTATCATATTCAAACCATAGTTAAGTGTAGAGAATGAATCATGGTTAAGTGGAATGGTTAGGGTTAAGCATGAGACAAGAATGGTGGACTTTGGTCAAAGCTTCATGAAGCTTTAACAAGAAAACAAATTAAGCCACCATTTTCTCTTTATGCTTATCATTTTCAAAATGAATAACTAAATAAGATAAATGAAAAAGAAAACAAAACCCTAACCATTCATATAACCATGGTTTAATCTTTACACAAACCCAAGTAAGCATCCATCATCAAACATGATACAAACTTGCGAACAAAAGTATATCACATATACAATGTGCACAATCCAAGTGAGAAAATCCATTTAAAATGAACCAATACTAGTTAATGCAAAGTAATATATCAAATATATAATTATACATTAAATCATTAAATCAACACTTGATTTAACGATCTGGTCATATCGCATATAGCCGACTAGTATCCAATGTATCGGCTTATCGAATCAATCCTTGATTCGATAACTAGGTTATATCGCATACAACCATTAGATACATTCATCGCGAGAATAGAATACGGTATCACATACAAGCATTATTCTCGGTCCCGCACATATCTCATATGTGCTCCTATTTCGTTTCGCTTGATCCAGGAAACCTCTGTGTAGGACTCTAAAGACTCGTCAATACGCCGGCAGCAGATGATGATCTTATCAAACACCCACAAGCCGCAAGCGGTCTGCTAAACGTAACGGCCACCCGGGTATTGAGCGATCAGAAGATCGACGAGCAAGCCCGCTCATACTCCTGTGAATCCAACCAGTAACACTTACTGTACAGTCCGATCTCGTCGTCTGATATGTCGCATATCTTGCCTAGGGGTGGTAAACGTCAGACCCCAATAGCTCGATAAGTCGTGTCGATATGAGGTCTATAACCATTCGAGAAACTACTGGTAACACTTACCAGTAAATCTCAGTAACCCTGGCCAGGGATTTCCGGTTATAGCCAATCGAACACAGCGCAACATCAACTCCCTATACCGGGAGAGACGAATCCCCTCCTATCGCTCATTGCCTCCATGTGAATCGGGACTGTACCCAAAAACCACCGTTTTGCATGCCCTCTTGGACGTGGTAAGGTGGAAATCAAAGCACAGTGGGAACCACACAAGACTCTATGACGATCTCGGGTCAACAGACTACTCTGTACCAGTGTCACCTGAGAACTGCCATCTGACGTAAGGTATAATACCATCTGGGAGTTCTCGGCGAGTCCGTCCAGTGTACCCAGCCTCCACTGAGCACCCGTTTATCATCTCTGATGTCAAACACCAATGGATATGGAATCATCCATCGCCCATCTGTATGGGTCGAGAAGGTATACGCTAGTCTACTCTGGTATATCGATGCCCCGTCTCGATACACCCACGACTAGGGACTTTCAAGGATGTACTTATGGACTACCATGTCCCCACTAGTATGATCCGCATCATAGTCCAGGTAGTCAAGTACACATCCTAAGGGCTTTACCAACATGTAACAGAGAGACAATCAGTGTACACGTTAAGGTAAAGGGTAACCAGATAGCATACTATCATGTTGAGCAAGAAAGTCCTCCCTACATATGTCCCAGCATCCACTACAATATACATCCAATGTACAGTAATGGCCTCTTGGGCATACATATAACTAACAATCTCCCACTTGCACTAGGGCCATCTGATAGCAGTGGTTGTAGTATCTCATACTCAACCATCCCATAAAAGTCTCTCTCTGGGAATAGGCCTTTGTGAGTGGATCCGCCGTGTTGTCCTCTGAGTCTACTCTCCTAACCTTGATCCCTTAGAGATCAACCATCTCCATGATCAGGTGACACTGCCTTAGAATATGTCTGGATCACTTATAAGACCAACGTTCCTTGGCATAAGCCACAACTCCATTGTCTCACAATGGTAGGAACGTAGTTCATCTCATGAACCAATATACACCCAAACAGCCTCTTTGGTAGCATCTTAATATCGATGTATCCAACCTTTATCATCTAGTATGTCACGGTATCTAGCTTGGAACTCTTCCAACATACCGTCCCTTTACTGAGGGTAAAGAAAATGCCTGTGACTGACATTCAGTCATCTTTATCACCCTGGAACACTTCCAGTGATTCTCCCCCGGATCGATTGATACCATCTCACTACTACTAGTGAGATTCCTAACTTCCATTTAGATCTATCTCATAGATCCAAAACTCAGGATTTAGTAGTTATCACTTTGATCCTATGTGGAGAATCATTGTGATAAGTGTAGATTGATCGAGCGTAGCATAGGAAACTCCTTCCCTATCAAGAGTATGCCATCCACGTACTCTACGAGGATCGTCACCATACTCCCTACTACCTTTTTGTTTATACAAGGTTCATCTACCATTTTGATGATGTCAAACTCTTTGACTATCTATCAAAACAGATGTTCCAACTCCGCGATGCCTGCTTTATCAAATAAAACATCTTGCACACGTTTCCGCTGCTCCCACTGTCTACGAGGCCCTCTGGCTGTGTACTTATAGACGCACTCTTTTAAAACATCATTTAGAAAAGCACTCATGACACCCAACCGCCAGATATCGTAGTCATAGTATGTAGCCGTGGCAAGTAGTATCTGGATGGACTTAAGCATAGATACTGGAAAAGGTTTCATCATTATCCACGCCTGGTCGATGACGAAAACCTTTAACAAGTCTAGCTTTGAAAGTCTCAACTTTTCCATCTACACCAAGTAATCTTCTCAAGATATACTTGCTCCTGATGGGGATTTAACTCTTCAGATATAGCAACCAAAGTCCATACTTTGTTGGTGTATAAGGATTCCAACTCAGATCGCTAAGCATCCAGCCATTCTGACAGAGTCTTACTCCTGATGGCCAGCTCGAAACTAGTTGGGTCATCATCTCATGATGAAATCCTCGCTCCCACTGTCATCGAGAAACCAAAGTATCTCTCAGGTGGGTGAGGAACCCTACTAAATCGGCGGAGAGGCTGAGGTTCGCTGGTTACTATAGAATCCTTCGGTTCTACCAAATCATCTGCTGTAATTTGTATAGCTGGAACCTTTCCAGTTCTATATTACAGACCTTGCCTCGAGCTTGTCCGGATTATGCATTTAGACATAGGCCGGACAACCCTAAATCTTAACTAACTTAAGATATGGGCTCTTCCCCTTCCATATCTCATATGAAGTGGTAGGCAACTGATTTGATCGTGACCCTATTCAATAGGTATGCAACTTCCCAAGTGCATGACACCCAATAGGAAAAAGGTAACTCAGTAGTACTCATCATAGAGCACACCATATCAAATAGGGTGTATCTGCTCCGCCCCGATATACCATCGTGCTATGGTGTATTCGGAGGAGTAATGCTGAGAGAGAATCTCATTCTCCTTTAGAATAGTCCAGGATTTCCGTGCTCAAGTATTCTCCTCCTTGATCACATCAAAGGACATAATACTTATACCCGTATTTTGGTTCTCTACTTCTAACTTATATTCTGTGAATATCTCAAAAGGTTCGGACTTGTGTTTCAACAGGAACATATGTCTGAATCTCGAGAGATTATCAGAGAATGTAATGAAGTACAAAGAACCGGTCTTGGCATGTGTAGACTGGGGACCTACATACATCAACATGTATCATCCCAAGAGTTCACTAACTCTTTCTCTGTTTCCAGTAAACAGAGCTACGGTCATCTTATCTCTGTGACATGACTGGCAAGTTTCACAAGATGTAAATTCAAACTGATTTAAATTTACATCTAAATGTAATTTTAGCTAGTCGGGTCGCATTGATATGACCTAGTCTACAATACCTCAAGAAGGATTCGTTCATATGTGAACTCTTCCTCTTGTGTGTGTTCGGTATACTAAGAACTGTAGTTTGATTTAGAACATCAATGCTTTTAGATAACGTGCCTGAACCGATCAACTTTTGATATAGGAAATGTTCAAAACATTATCCAACAATACAGAATTTTATCATTTCTTTACTAATAAAGAGACTGATACGATTTTGTATATCAGGTTCGGTATCTAATAGTATTTGTTCAGAATCAATGTACTGATAATACAGGGTGACAGTGACCAACAGACTTGGCTGCAACACTTGCCCCGTTTTCTGTCTCATGAAACTTATCACCCGTTCTCAGTTCTTTACCCATCTGTAGCCCATGTAATAGATTACATATCTGGGATCCTGTTCTGGTATCACATACCTAGGACGTAAAGAATAATGAGAAACAGTTCTTTGTAATGATCACACCCGAAGATGATGCATCATATGCACTTTCTTCGTTTGGGCAGCACGGGAATTCTGGTAATCCCCAATTTCCTGCTCTGTCTTATAACATTTATAAGTTGGAGCGGGACCAACGTTCCCCAGCTCAGTAAAACAAGCGGGTTCGGTCAATATTCCGTATTATTATCTTGATTAAGGCGTGATATGGTCGCTACCAGGAGAGAGAGAGAAGAAAACACTCAGCGTGCGCTCTTGCAAGAATAGATTGGTTATTATTTTATCTAATCAGGATGGCTCCCACTGCTTTTTATCAAATCTTCCTTCAAACCCTAAAAGGAAAGATTAGCCGGGATTAATTGCACGCTACAAGTTCGCCAATCTTTCAGCCAGGAGAGTGTCGGTACTTTGAGGAAGGTGCCCCGTGCTTTCGCACGGACCTAATTAATGTAAACCTCATTTTCCCAGAGGCGTAACCTCGTTGACACCTTTCTAGACACCTACTTAATTGGCTAATTGTAATGTGTAAAACTCTCCCAGGAGTAACTCTTACTCGCAGCGGGTATCGGGATCCAACTATCTCATAGAAGGTATGCAATCTCATTGCAAATTTCAACACTTGAAATTCCCGATAATTATTTTGCCCCTAGCGTCCTATGACCTTGACAGAGGTCAACAAACCATAGGCTGCTAGTCAAGTTCAACCCGTCATTTCCTGATTGAAGTAAACCCACCCGCACGACCCTTGACAGAGGTCAACAAGGTCGCACGACTACCCTAAATCAATCACATCATATGCTTATACAGATAAGCACTAATCAGCTACCGCACACACGCCTTGACAGAGGTCAACAAACGCAGCACGAATACTAACCAGTACATATCTGAAATGACGGAGGGCTACGACAGGTTTTTCTGAAAACCTTTTGCGTAATGAACTTGATATCGTTGTAGGATCGAATGAATTTTGAAATGGAGTGTTTTTTAGGCTTTTGTAGTTTTGCTAAAGGAGTCACTCCCGGTGAAGGGATCGTCGGTCCTTTCCTCGTCGAATGAGGTGCGGGATATATCATATATATCACTGTGCAAAGCAGAACTCTTAAAAGCAATCAAAAGACAAACCGAGTGTGTAGCATCTGCCGGTTATTGCTAAAGGAGTCACTCCCGGTGAAGGGATCTCGGTCCTTTCCTTATCGAATAAGGTGCAGGATATATCATATATACCGCTGTGCAAAGCAAGAACTGTAACTACCTGTTTTATTTTTGAAATTCGATTCTACAACATCTTTAGGTTTCTTTTATTTCATTAATCTCATTAATGAAGTCCCATCATTTAAATTACCTAAACATCACAGATAAATACGACGTACACTTATGCCATCCGCATTCGCCTCGATGTCCCCTCGTGCACCGTTAGGTTAGGTAACTAACGACAGAGCGGGGCAGGGCTAGCGTGGGTGTAAAACATAAGTAATGTCTATATAATATATCATATATACTATATACTGTATCTATCATAGAACATCACATGATCACATCACAGATATCGCAGCAGAAGAAACATATGAAATATTGGATATACTAGGATGTCCGTGTTTTCAATACGAGCCAGTATAAAACAAGGATTCCACGGTCGCGATGAATAGCCAAACCCACACCCCTAGACCCCTACGAGAGCGGCAAGCAACCCTTCCAATTCTAGAGTTAGGAGACCCGGACTCGACTCCTCGAGTTGGTCTCCCACTGGACTCCAGAACCCGGTTACTTATGCCCTCCTCTTTGGGTCTATCCTAGTGCGGAAAAGTAAATAATATACAACAACGGTGACATCTTCCGCAACCTGGAAGTGCCCCAATAAAATAATATTACATACAAGTTTTTACATGAATGAAAATGGAAAACACTCATCTCACATAAAAATCCCCTGGCTATTCAAACACGACGATCCAATATAACATATCCAGCAACACATAACATCACATGGCATCAACGTAAGTAAATATGCGCATCCCAATTGTCGTTGACATATAGCAACGAAACCGGCTGTTTCCTGATTTAAAATCAGAAAAGCTTTTGGGAGAAGCTTCAGAAAGGGGGCCACATGCTTACACGTGACCAGCAGTCACGTGTTGACACGTGACATATAAAAGCAGCGGAAAGGGCACATTGGTTCCCTGATCAAGTCAAGGAAAAGGCTTCAGAAGTGGTCACGTCCTCCAGTTGAATCAAAGAAAGAGGCTCCAGACAGGGGTCACGTGTTCACGCGTGACCAATGGTCACGTGTTGACACGTGATGACTGAACAGCAACCAGAAGACAGAGAATAAAAAGAAAGAGGAAGGCTCGTTCCAAGGGGGTCACGTGGTCACACGTGACCGGCTTTCAAAGCCCGTTTTGTTAACAGAAGTAAATTCTGAAGGAGATTCAAATCTTCCCAAAGGAAAGTGATTATCTGGAGCCGATCGAATTAAAGATTTAGAGGTGATTAAATATCATCTATCTATGGGAAAATCTCAGGTTTGGAAAGATTTCCCCTTTAAATCTAACCGAAATAACAAGGGAGAATCCCCAGTTTGAAATCCAATGGTGAATAAAATTCACCTAATAATCCAAAGGTCCAGAACGAATAATGGATGCAAATCAAATATCTCAACGAAGATTCGTCAAAAACTAATTGACTCGGCTGCTTCTCCTATAAATAGGAGCCAAGAGATACAAAAAAGGGGATATATACGCAGGAGGAGAAAAAAAGAGAGAGAGCCTTGATACTTTGAGGAATTTGGAGCTTCTGCAAACGAAAACCCTAGGTAAGAAAGGGGAGGCTTTTCAAAAGAAAGAGAATTTAATTCTCAAAAGAGTTTAACTCTGGTATATAAAACAGAAGAACATATTTCATCTCTCTTTGATAGAGGATCTGCAAAGTGCACATCTCCCCTTTAGGTTGAGAATTTAATTATCAATGGGTCGAGATCCTGCCATGCAGATCCAAAACATAGAGAGGGAACGGAAACATGAGAATTTAATTCTCACAGAACTATAGGAATTTAATTCCTTTAAGATAAAAGTAGGGCCTGACCCTGTGATTGGGAATTTAATTCCTTCAGAACAAAAAGAAATAGGGTTGAACCCTAATTAAGAACATAGTTCTGTTGAAACAGCGGGAATTTAATTCCCTTAATCATAATTCTTTAAAATGGGAGTTTAATTTCCTTAAAAGCTTTTATTAGGGTTTAACCCTATTCAGTTCTTCACATATATGAGGAATGTAATTCCTACAGAAAATTCAGAGTCCAACTCTATTCAGAATATAAATCTTCAAAAGGAAGTAGGAATTTAATTCCTCTGAAATTACTGTCAGGGTTTAACCCTACGAGGAATTTAATTCCTGGAAAAGATTAACAGATCCTCTAAACATAGAGGCAGGGTGACGTGTCACCACGTGACCCCCCAAGAGATCTACAGAAAGCCCCTTTGAGGCAGCACCCCATGTGACCCACGTGACCCTCGGCAGAAGCTTTAGCATATAAGCATTTAAATGCCCATCACGTGAGGGCATGTGATGCTCAGAAAGATGTGATAATCTCAGCAGAACAAATAAAGGGAGGGCGCCCTCACGTGTTACCACGTGACCCCTCTTGCCTTAGTGTTTAACACTAAATTGGAACCCCTGAATCCAGTGTTAAAACACTGTTTGGCCTTAGTGTTCAACACTAATCAAAGAACTTTATTTGCAGTGTTTAACACTGATTTGAAGCCTCTGCTGCTAGTGTTGGACACTGATTTGCTCTAGTGTTTAACACCAATTTGGACCCCCTGTTGCTGGTGTTTAACACCAACTGCCTTTTAGTGTTAAACACTAACTTGTCAACCTCATTCCTAGTGTTCAACACTGATTGCTCTGTAGTGTTTAACACTAGGCTTTGGCCCAATTGTCTAAATTGATAGAGGCAAAGCCTCTCCTTCAATGGACCAACAAGAAGCCAATATTCCAGATATGATAGGACTTAGCTCGAGCTAGGCCATGAGTCTTCAATTCGTAATTAACTGGGCTAATGGGCTCATAACATAATTAATCGGTCTTGACCCCAAATTGGGCCAAGGACTACTTAAGCCATTCCGGTTCTAGGGTACATCTCTTCACTCCTTTGATACTTGGCATTGTAATCCCTCAATGTCTTCAAAGAGGTGACGGGTCCCGACGACCACCCATGATATGGACTGTGGGGTCCTTAAACCCATGTCTAATGCAAAATTCCTGGTTACGTGGAACGCGGATAACGTCACTCTTTGACCCCGTGGAAAACGTCCAGAGCGGAGCCTGGTCCTCGCCAAGCACGGCAGTGAACCCGTGTGAAGCATCCAGAGCACATACCGGACTGTGGAGTCCTTAAACCCACGGACTATGACGTCCTTAACCTCGACCGAGATGTCTTAAAACTAACAATGGACCGCAATGTCCTTAAACTATCAATGGACCGCAATGTCCTTAAACTACCCATGGACCGCAATGTCCTTAAACTAGAACAATAGAGCCCCGCATGCTCTTTTGTCGGATCTAAACGGTCCCGTTTAAGTTGATCTTAGCCTCAAAGATGGCTAACGTATCCTTAAACCTTCAAACAGACTGGACTATGAATCCCCCCAATTAACTCTGGCTCGAGGGTACATCTCTGAACTCCTCTGACATCCGTCGTTGTAATCCTTCAACGTCGTCAGAGAGGTGACGGGTCCCGACGGCCACATATACGATGGACCACTATGTCCCTAAACTGGAACAATAGAGCCCAAATGCTCTTTTGTCGGATCTAAACGATCCCGTTAAGTTGATCTTAGTCTCAACGTTAGACTAACGTATCCTTAACAAACGTTTGAGTTGATCTTAGCCTTAAGTATGGCTGACGTATCCTCAAACCAAACCCCCAAACCCAAATCTAAGATAAACACGGATTTGGACTAGTCCACGCCCTACGGGCGACGACATAACTCAGTCTCCGTAAACAATCCACGGGCAATAAAAACAAAATAAACACCCACGACACGAAGTGACCATCTAGAGAAGGAGAAAGTTGTTACCGCGATGCGGTAGCGTAATTAACTGCAGGGGCTTGCGCCTGCAGGGAAGAGCGTCCCCACAATCAAAAACCCCTCAAACGAGGGGGAATATGACGAAGTCTGCTACATCGGCCGCATCCGTCTAAACCTTCGATACACGGTGCCATAGATCGACTTGGCATCTTCGGAGAGGTGGACGGATAGCACCAATTAGCATCTGCCCCGAACCTCAGGCACGGACGCCCGAGCCCAGGCCGCCGTTCGGAGGGGAACAGATTCTGGAACGCCCGGTGGGACCTCTTCCTCTTTCCACACCACACTTCGTGTGTCGTGATTCGTGAATCAATCACGGTTCGCTAATGGTTGCCCTTGGGTTTCAAGATACTAAGAATTGGCGTCTTGCTTATTGCAGAAAGCAAAGGATCGATGGCTTCTACTTCTGCGAAATTCTCCAACTGCTCAAACTGCAATTGCGACCAACGCTTTGCCTCGCCAGGAGGCATAGCCTATGGACCCCAAGCTGCTTCATTGTTCACAATGCCGGTGGACCAGGTGACTCAGGCCATTACCGGATTGTTCTTTGGGACTATACTCCCACCATCAAGCTTCGCGGCGCCGGTGCTGACAAAGGAAGCTCTCAAGAAGTCGGCCTTTGATCGTCTTACCCCTGCCGCGGCTCCTCTCAACGAGTCGCCCAACGTCAACGCCTCGGTCTCCTCTAGATTGGGCCAGAAATCCTGCGAACTCATCATGGGGCCTACAAACTCAGAGAAGGATGCTTCTAAGAAAGTGACCGCTCCTGCCCCCGAAATCGCCAATGCGGCTTCTCCGGCCAAAAAGTCGGTCTTTACAAGATTGACGGCTTCAGCTCTCGCTCCTGCTGCCCAAAGGACATCGGTCTTCGATAGGCTAACACCAACAGCGACCCCCCACCCACACAGGGGGCAAGAAGAAACCATTCTTACCGCTGACCCAACGCCGTCCGCTCGACACGCTCGACGTCGTCATTGGCGCCGAGTGAGGAAGGCTGGGGGCAACTCCCCCTCCGGGTTGACTCCATCAGCCCCGATGGCAGAAGTTAATGCTGCTGTTCCAACTGGGAACAGCTTCGAGATGCTAAATAAGGTGTGAAGGGATTCTCCTACTGCAGTGCTAAAGAGGTCTCCTCCCCCATTAAAAAAGGTTGTGGAAATAAAATCAGAACAGCCCCGATCCCCTCAACGGCTGTCTTCCAAAATCTATAAGGTTTGGCGGCAGGCCCGAGACTCGATCATCGATCCAAACTTTTCCCGCCAGCACAAGAAGCTGAAAATCCAACCGGAAGCTGGTCACCAGGCTAAACCCCAAAAGACTGTCTGGACGCCCACCTTAATGGCCCCCTCAACCTCCACTGCTCATAAAAGGAGGAAGCCAGAGAAGATCCCCCCGCCTGCAACGACAGCTAAAAGCACTGAGCCCAGACGCCCTAAGTCTGGGGGCATGATGGTGCACACTGTTTACATGGCCTCTGGAAAGGAGGAAAGCCGCACTTCTACAGGCCACCGACCGCTTACTCGATCCGTGACGAAAGCCCAGAAGCAGCAACAAAAGCTTCAGGAAATGATGAATGCTATGGCCGCACTTACCGGGCCAAAAGAAAGCCCAGGAACGTCCTCGGACGCACGCCAGGAGGAAGAAACCGACGCTGAATTTCTTCGCCGGATACTGGAGAAAAAGGACAAAGAGGCTGTTGAACAAGCAGCCAACATACAACGTATGGGCCTTCTCTTCCAAGATATGATAGGCATGATGATCCAGCAGGACTTACCCGTCGAGGATCCCCCAATCGTTCTTGAAGACGACCGAGGGGAGACGTCAAATCCACCACCAGCCCTATCAACGGCCAAGGAGGAGGCAATCTCTAAGGCTGACTTGGTTGACTACATAGCCCAACAAATCCGGGTTCACCATGCGACTGAGGCAGCTGGTCAAGTCGTAAAAACGGGGCGGCCGTATCCGAGTTGGTACGACCAAATCAAATACCCGCAAGGCTATACGATACCAAAATTCCACGTGTATAAGGGGACCGGCAACCCCCATCAACATGTCGCCCAGTTCCGGGCCCTCTGCGGTAACACCGGCGGCGATGATAAACTGTTGCTCCGCCAGTTCGTGGGCAGCTTATCAGAAACGGCGTTCGAATGGTATTCGGAACTCCCGAACGATTCTATCAAAACGTTCGCTGAAATGGAGCTGTTGTTCACTCAGCGGTTCGCAAGTGCCAGCGAACGCACTCCAATAACAGCATTGATTAACGCCCGGGTAAAACCAGGGGAAACCTGGGTCCAGTATGCTATACGCTGGAGGAATTTGTGGTCGAGATGCGAGCAGCGCATTGAGGAAGCACCCGCAGTGGGCATGTTCGTGGGAACCCTAGACCCCCACGCAACTATCTCCCAGTTTATGATGTTCTTTAAGCCAACCACATTCCAGGCTTTAATCGACAACTTGGCTCAGATGGACCAGATGGGTCATAGACCACCTCCCCCGAAGTCGGAACCTCGGAATGACAAGGGTAAAGGAAGGGCAACCTTCGTCGCGAATGCCCAACAGCAACCTAACGCCCCGAAACCGGCAGATCAACTGGAAGAAAGACGCCGGTATTGTAATGAGAAGATGAAACGTCCCTACTCGTTCCCACGGGACAAGACGAAACGGTTATTTGAGCTGGCAGTACGCAACAGACTTATAAACTTGCCAAATCCAAGGCGACCGCCACAACCCATTGAGCTGAATAACCCCAACTATTGCCCTTACCATCAAACAGTAAGCTATCCGATTGAGGATTGCTTCGTTTTCAAAGGATGGATTGAAGATCAATACCTCCAGGGGAAATTTGTACTATCCAAAAAGTGGAAGGTGAACCCACCACAGCCGCATACTCCTAAGAAAGCAGATACACCGGGGGCAACCTGCTCCTTCATTGAAGAAGCTCCATGGGAAGTCGTGCTATCAACTAAAACCAAAAGAATGCTGAGAGACCTTCATGCGTGCCCCGCGATCAGATGGGAGGACCCTCTTGAACCTCAAGTTATCGAAGGGATGTTGAAGCCCCGCCCAACTACGAAGACTCGTGATAATGGCCCAAATACTCACGCCCAACCATCAAAATCTTCGAAGAAAAATAAGAAGAAATCCAAGAAGCCCGGAGACGAGCACACGAACTTGCAGAAGCAAATTGACGCGCTGGAAGAATACAATCAAAAGACGCGAACTCCTGTCACACTGCGAGAGTTCCTCAACCACATCTTTCAAGAGGGAGATGATGAAGAGAGCTCATCGGATGAATCCGAAGAGTATGTGGCAAGTTGTAACGTAATCTCCCACTTGCTTACCGACGATGAGAAAACTCCTGACACTAAGAAGCTAGAGACGGAGCCCGAACCAGAGCGTGCGTGGCTAACAAATGAAATGATCAATGCCTTTCTAGACGAGATTCGTCTAAAGAGTAAAGCGGATCAGGAGCGTGAGATGGCAACGTCAGAAGGAACCAAAGGCGGGCGACTGAACGAAAGAATTGAACTACCCCTGCCAGAGCAAAAGGCATCCGAAGTAGACAAGAAGATATTCAAGACGAGGAAAAGGTTTGCCAAAGCCATGTCGATGGGAATGAAGCTACCACCCTCGGAAAGAAACACGCACGATGGGGCGGAGAGGCACCCTGATTATTGCACATATCATCGGAAAATCTCACACCCCATGGAGGAGTGCGACGCCTTTAAGATATGGTGGCAAGGATATGTTGCTCGTCGGCAACATGTCAAGCGCATGAAACGCAAGATCCGTCGGGAGCAAAGAAGCACTGTCGAAGGGCGCAGCAGAACTACTGGCAACTGTTATATGGCTCACACCGAGGGGTCATAAGTTCTCACCTTTGGGAGCGACTCTGATGAAGAAATGGCTCTGGGCCCTCTCTTTAGAGAATCCGTTTTAGGGAAAGAGGAGAAATCGGAAGCCTGCGAAAACATTCAGCTGCGCAATCGCACACTCCCAGAAAAGAATCTCGGGCCCGCGAATAGAAAAGATAAGGGAAAGGAAAAGGTCACTGAGGATATCACTTTAGATGACCAAGTCATGAAAGAACTAACTACCAAAGACCCTCCCAGGAAGGGTAAGGTGGACTATAACATCCTCGCGCACCTAAGAAAGCTACCTTCTCAGCTTAGCATTCTCGATGCCCTCCTATTATCAAAAGAAGCGCGAGACTCACTAATTAAGGCGTTACAAGAACCTGAGCAATCCAAGCCTTCCTCGCCACTGAAAAGATGAAGGATGAACTGGAGGAAGTGCATACGGCCGATATCACTTTCGGTAATGAAGACCTCCTTCTCGGGACGTGCGACCACAACCGTCCCCTATATGTCTCCGGATACTGCCATGATATCAAGATAGGTAAGATCCTGGTGGATAATTGATCCTCCGTCAATCTCCTTAATGTTCGGGTGTTGAAGGAAATCTGCATGAGTGTGCAACACCTCGCTCGTGACAAAATTACTATCTCCGGTTTCGATTCACAATCGTCACGGACTCTCGGATCTGTGATACAAACATTACGCTTTGGACTTCTCGTCACGGACATTAAATTCCATGTCATCGACGCCAAGACCTGCTACAACGCCTTGCTCGGTCGTCCTTGGCTACACGAGTACAACATTATCCCTTCTACACAACATCAGTGTATGAAGTACTTTAAGGATGGTTTCGAATATACCGTAACAGGTGAGCTGAACCCATTTTCCGTGAACGAAGTCCGCAAATACGAAGATGCGAAGTACTTTTTGCCAGATTTCGAGGATACAGAAAGGTGTCACAACCCGGAGAACAAAGCCGCCGCCACCATCCCTGTTTTTGGGAGCGATACCGAAGAAGAGGAAGAGATAGTTTATGCCGGGCTATCTCAACGAAACAACCTGGGGACGCCCGCCCCCATACTCGTCTTCGGAAGTGATTCAGAAGATGAAGTTAATGCTGTGTTCTCCAATCGGCTGTCAATACAAGCACCCCCTGGCGATGACCATAGTTTGCAAATCACCATGGTACCGCGAGAACACTACAAGGATCTCGACACGCTGCAAGCTCATAATGTGCAGGACCTGCAAACATTTTACGTCCCTCCCAGGCAAAGGGGTGAGAAAGTGATCCTATTCTACCAATCCTCAGAGTCGAAAGTAGAGAAAGAGATCTGGCATGGCGCAGATGCTACACCTGACAGGCTCCAACCCATCCGTCTACCTAGATACTATACAAATGGATTAAAGAAGCTGTTGAAGCGCCAGGGAATACCCTTAAAACAGACTGTTCGGCAGGCTCGATTCTACAACAAGATTTGGGATGTCCCCGGAACTCAACGCAAATTGCCCAACGGGAAAATGGAGACACTCGGGCTTGGATACGCGAGAGCGGGAAAACGGGAACGGGCCCACAGCAGCTACGCCATATACACCTTTGATGAAGAAGAGGATGCCTCGTCAGGAGATGCCAACCCCTCATCAAAACCAGACCCCGCGATTGAAACACCGAGTCCGTCGTTTGAGGAACGAACGGACAAGCCTATCAGGAAAATGGGTCAGAAAGCTCGGGAAGACCACAACCGCGAGATGGCCATCTACGAGAAGGCCAGGACGCAACGTCTATTTCAACAGGCTCCAAAAGACAAAGATGCTCATCTTTGTCAACCCGTTGTACGAAGGGCCCGATGCGGAGACGGAAATAAATTAAGAAGTGGGAAGAGGAGCCGACAACAACGACGCAGGATTAGAGGGTTACGGGTACTGCACGGCTCGGATTCGTCCCTCATGGAGAAGATGAGTCGAGCGTACTCCTTCCCTCGAGACAAGACGGAGAGGTTACTCAAGCTCGCTCTAAAACATCAAATGATCGCGCTTCCAGAGTCTAGACACCCTGAGCAAGCTAACAAGGCTTCTCGTTTGAGCTATTGCTCTTACCACCGAGCCATAGGACATCCTACCGAAGACTGCTTCACCTTCAAGAACTGGGTCGAGGACCAATACCAACGGGGCAGATTCGCTTTATCCGACGGCTGGAGGGTAACGCCGCCACGAAAACATGAACCCAAGGCCGCAAGAGTAGAACCGGATCCACCTCGGTCCTGGGAGCGGATTCGCACCTGTTATACGATTACGATATTAAAAGAAGAGCTCGAGAACATGGATGACCTTCCCCGGTGCTTTGAGAACGGCGATGATGAGGTGATCTCAGAATTTCCGCCAGCTCCGAAAGAACTGGAAGATGGTATACATACTACGACAGATAACCTCAGGAAGATTGAGTTGGGATCGGCGGGTCACCCGCGACCGACATTTGTCAGCGAGCTACTCTCTGAAGAAAGGGTGGCCGCGTTAAAGAACGTGCTTCTGCGGCATAAAGACTGCTTCGCGTGGAACTACTCCGAGATGCCAGGTTTAGATCCGGAGGTTGCTGTGCATAAATTAGCAATATCCCCAAATATCAAGCCAGTCAAGCAGGCGCCAAGAAGGATGCGACTCGAGCTTGAGATGAGCATCAACGCCGAAGTCAAGAAGCTGATAGATTCTGGGTTTATCCAAGAAGTCCAATATCCCGATTGGATCGCCAATATCGTCCCGGTAATGAAGAAGAATGGGACGGTACGCATATGCGTGGATTTCAGGGATCTCAATAAAGCCTGTCCAAAGGATGATTTCCCAGTACCGGTAACCGAGCTAATGATAGATAACACGTCCACTCACGAGGTTTTCTCCTTTATGGACGGTTCGTCAGGATACAATCAGATAAAAATGCATCCCGAAGACCAGAAGCACACCGCTTTCCGAACCCCTTTGGGTATATTCTGCTACAGGGTTATGCCCTTTGGTCTAAAGAACGCTGGCGCTACCTATCAAAGGGCCATGACAAAGATCTTCGACGACCTCATACATGACATCGTCGAGTGCTATATCGATGACCTCGTAGTAAAGAGCATGTCATACGAAGAGCATTTAAAGCATCTGGAGACCGTATTTCAACGCCTTCGGCAATATAATTTGAAAATGAATCCCCTCAAATGCGCGTTTGGAGTCTCCTCGGGCAAATTCCTGGGATTCATCGTTCGACACCGAGGTATTGAAATAGATCCGTCAAAGATTAAAGCGATCATGGAAATGCCTCCACCCAGAACCCTCAAACAGTTGCGGTCTCTCCAAGGGAAGCTCGCGTACATCCGGCGATTTATCGCCAATCTTTCAGGCAAATGCCGTCCTTACAGCCACCTGATGAAAAAGAGAACTCCTTTCGTTTGGGATCACAAATGCTAAGGTGCACTAGACGAGATCAAGCAGTACCTGCAGAACCCTCCGGTGTTAGCCGCGCCGGTCAAGGGAAAGCCCCTCATTCTTTATACGACCGCCCTCGAAGGTTCCTTGGACGCATTATGGGCGCAAGAGAACGATCAGGGAAAAGAGAGAGCACTCTACTATTTAAGTCGAGTTCTACTGGGGGCAGAAAGCAACTACTCTCCCATTGAAAAACATTGCTTGGCCTTAATCTTCGCGGTAACAAAGCTCAGGCACTATGCGTTGGCGCATGAAGTCCGTCTTATTTCAAAATTGGACCCCCTTAAATACTTGATGTCAAAAGCCATATTGACGGGACGACTCGCTAAGTGGGCCCTGCTCTTGATGGAGTTCTCGATAGCGTATCAACCTCTCAAGGCAGTGAAATGCCAGGCCATTGCCGATTTTCTCGCTGAGCATCCGATACCGGCCGATTCTCCTCTGAACTGTGATTTGCCGGACGAGCATGCATTTGATGCGATTGGCGGCGGTAGCACCCGATGGGAACTCTATTTCGATGGAGCGTCCTCCGTAAAGAAACAGAAACAAGGTATCCCAATGATCAAATCGGGGATAGGCCTCATCTTTGCGACTCCACAAGGAGGGATAATGCGCTTCGCCTTCTCCTTAACAGAGCCAAGGACAAACAATGAAGCTGAATACGAAGCTCTGATAGCGGGCCTCGAAATCGCCATCGACTTGGGAATTGAAGACCTCCTTATATACGGGGATTCTCAACTGGTTGTTAGTCAAGTAAATGGTGATTACCAAACGTGCAAACCGGAGTTGGTGAGGTACGGAGAAAAGGTGCAACAACTATTGACCCAAATTCCCTCCTATACTTTGGAGAACATACCACGCGCGGAAAACAGCAAAGCAGACGTGTTAGCCAAACTTGCTAAAGAACTGGCGGACGAAAACCTCGATGATGTAAGAATCGTGGTACAAAGCCGTCGAGTGCTTGCCCCGACAGAAATACCTCCGGAATTATATAAGGAAAAGGGAACGACTGAGCTGGCGACCCTACAAATAAAAGACCATGAGAAGGCCGAGGACTGGAGGGAAGTCTTCATAGACTACTTCAAGTCCCACCGAATGCCCAAAGACACATCCTCAAGGCATCAGCTCATGAAACGAGCTCTATCTTTCGCCTTCGTCAACGATACTCTATACAAGAGATCGTTTGATTCTCTATGGCTGAGATGCTTAGGACCTAACGAAGCGGAAAGAGTCATTCAGGAAGTCCACGACGGACTTTGCGGTTCTCACCAAGCAGGCCCAAAGATGAAGTTAAAAATTAAACGAATGGGTTACTACTGGCCCACGATGATCCAGGACTGCCTCGAGTATGCGAAGCAATGCCACTCGTGCCAGATCCACGGAGAGTTTATCCACCAACATCCGAATCCACTACATCCAACGGTGGCTAGTTGGCCATTCGAAATGTGGGGGACTGATATAGTCGGCCCCATCGAGCCGGCATCATCCCGGGGACATCGTTTTATCCTTGCGAAAACTGATTACTTCTCCAAATGGGCAGAAGCAGTACCGCTGAGGGAAGTGAAGACGGAGAATATCCTCCATTTCTTCAAGACGCACGTCATCTATCGGTTCGGAACCCTACGGCGGATTATCTCCGACAACGGGCCAGCCTACAGAAGCCATAAGATTAGCCGCTTCGCGCAGCAGCACAATATAGACTGGAGATATTCTTCAGTTTACAACCCACGAGCTAACGGTCTGGCCGAGGCCTTCAATAAGACCTTGACGAAGATCATAAAAAAGACCGTTTCCCGGAATAAGAGAGACTGGCACGAGAGGCTGCAAGAAGCCCTTTGGGCTTATCGAACTACATTCAAGACGGCCACGAACACAACGCCGTACGCGTTGGTATTTGGGACGGAAGCAGTACTCCCCCTTGAGATAGAGTTACCCTCTCTACAAGTAGCGGTCCACCACGAGCCGACGGACGAAGAAAATGCCCACCTTCGGCTTGAAGAGCTTGATGCCCTCGACGAAACCCGGCTTATAGCGCAACAACATCTAGAAGCTTACAAAGCGAAGATGACGCGCTCGTACGAAAGATTGATCAGGCCGAGGACATTCCGCCAAGGTGAACTCGTGCTAGTGGTCAAAAGACCTATGATCCCCAATCGTGCCAAGCGGGGGAAATTTGAGCCAAACTACGAAGGCCCTTACATCATAGACAAGGTCTACCAGGGTGGAGCCTATCTACTCATGGACATGCACGGTGAAAGGCCTTTCAGGCCAATAAACGGCCGCTTCTTAAAGAAATACTATGCTTAATGAGCCATAGCCTGGGTCAATGATAGATGACGACGACTATGTCCGCTCGCTATCTTCCTAGGCTCAGACTTTACAAGCAGCAGCTGGCCTTCCCATAACGACGGACCGAAACGTCCTTAAACTATCGACGGACCGAAACGTCCTTAAACTAACGACGGACCGAAACGTCCTTAAACTAACGACGGACCGAAACGTCCTTAAACTATCGAAGGACCGAAACGTCCTTAAACTAACGACGGACCGAAACGTCTTTAAACTATCGACGGACCGAAACGTCCTTAAACTATCGACGGACCGAAACGTCCATGAACTAGCGATGGACCGAAATGTCCATGAACTATTACCGCAGCATCCTTGGGCTGACGAGATAAAAAAAAATATATATATATATATAAAATAAAAACGGTATGTCCATAAGCAAAATGGGCATGGATGAAAACCCGAAAGGGCTCCGTGAGTAAAAACAGCAGGACAACCGGCGAGTGTTTGTGAAAACCCGAAAGGGCGCAACCTCGTTAAAAAGACACTTATAGGGTCCTCTCGACCTTGCAAGGAGAAACCACCTGCGTGAGATCCTTACGACTCACAAAGGAGCAGCACACTTAGGGATCCTCACGATTCCTAAGGAGAAAATACACTTACGAGATCCTCACGACTTGTAAGGAGAACTCTCTTATGGGACCCTCACGGCTCATGAGACTTGAAAGTCTTAAGTTACAGAAACCTAAACATGTTCTTAAGCAAATCCTCCACAACCCTCGATATTGCCCTACAAGCGGCTCATACTGACCCTTGTATACAATCCACGGGCGCGAATAAACATTTCCCCAGCAAAATCCAACCCTTGTAGGTCCTCTCGATCCATAAGGAGAAAGCCCTCTTGTAGGATCCTTACGACTTACAGAGGAGCACACACTTAGGAATCCTCACGATCCCTAAGGAGAAAATACACCTGCAAGATCCTCACGACTTGTAGGGAGAAATACCTTTGTGAGACCCTTACGGCTCATGAAGTCAAAAGCCTTGGTCGACAGGACCCTTAACCCTGTTTGCTGAGCCACCTTTGTTCATCATCGACAAAGGCAAGTGATGATTCGCTCCTGGCAACATTCCAGTTGTAGCGGTGCTGATGCCGAAATCGGTGCCTAAAATCCAGGCTTGCAGCGAAAAAGCTAGCAAGCCACACATGCCTACAAAATAGCCGAAATGATGGGGCAACTTGCAATAAAAAGCAGCAAGTAAAAATGAAGGCATGAAAGATAGCCGAAATGATGGGGCAACTCGCAATAAAAAGCAGCGAGCAGAAAATAAATAAATAGCCGAAATGATTGGGCACCGCGAAAAATAGCCGAAATGATGGGGCAATCGCGACCTTCGCGATATAAAAGCTGAAATGATAGAGCATCGTGGAAAAAGAAATAAAATAAAAGTGAAATCCTCGCCCTACAGGTGATGTTACATCTACCCCTGTATACAATCCAGGGGCGCAAACAAAGAAGGGATCATACTCCTTCCCCAGGTTTCATCATAAGGAGAAGCTAAATCTCGGCGATTCACAGATAGCCTAGAGATCATCTCGTCGTTCGTCTCATGGCAGCAAACACAACATCAAGCGAAACGGAACAGCGGCAACCCCCAGTTCCATGACTCGACGATGTATTCCTACAGAGAGTCAAACCCCAATCCCGTGAAATGCGGATACAATCAGCAAAATTTCTGGTTACGTGGAACGCGGATAACGTCACTCTTTGACCCCGTGGAAAACGTCCAGAGCGGATCCTGGTCCTCGCAGAGCACGGCAGTGAACCCGTGTGAAGCATCCAGAGCGGAGCCTAGTCCTCGCCGAGCACGGCAATGAACCCGTGTGAAGCATCTAGTGCAAAATTCCTGGTTACGTGGAACGCGGATAACGTCACTCTTTGACCCCGTGGAAAACGTCCAGAGCGGATCCTGGTCCTCTCAGAGCACGGCAGTGAACCCGTGTGAAGCATCCAGAGCGGAGCCTAGTCCTCGCCGAGCACGGCAATGAACCCGTGTGAAGCATCTAGTGCAAAATTCCTGGTTACGTGGAACGTGGATAATGTCACTCTTTGACCCCGTGGAAAACGTCCAGAGCGGAGCCTAGTCCTCGCCGAGCACGGCAATGAACCTGTGTGAAGCATCTAGTGCAAAATTCCTGGTTACGTGGAACGCGGATAACGTCACTCTTTGACCCCGTGGAAAACGTCCAGAGCGGATCCTGGTCCTCGCAGAGCACGGCAGTGAACCCGTGTGAAGCATCCAGAGCGGAGCCTAGTCCTCGCCGACCACGGTAATGAACCCGTGTGAAGCATCTAGTGCAAAATTCCTGGTTACGTGGAACGCGGATAATGTCACTCTTTGACCCCGTGGATAACGTCCAGAGCGGAGCCTAGTCCTCGCCGAGCACGGCAATGAACCCGTGTGAAGCATCTAGTGCAAAATTCCTGGTTACGTGGAACGCGGATAATGTCACTCTTTGACCCCGTGGAAAACGTCCAGAGCGGAGCCTAGTCCTCGCCGAGCACGGCAGTGAACCCGTGTGAAGCATCTAGTGCAAAATTCCTGGTTACGTGGAACGTGGATAATGTCACTCTTTGACCCCGTAGAAAACGTCCAGAGCGGAGCCTAGTCCTCGCCGAGCACGGCAATGAACCCGTGTGAAGCATCTAGTGCAAAATTCCTGGTTACGTGGAACGCGGATAATGTCACTCTTTGACCCCGTGGAAAACGTCCAGAGCGGATCCTGGTCCTCGCAGAGCACGGCAGTGAACCCGTGTGAAGCATCCAGAGTGGAGCCTAGTCCTCGCCGAGCACGGCAATGAACCCGTGTGAAGCATCTAGTGCAAAATTCCTGGTTACGTGGAACGCGGATAACGTCACTCTTTGACCCCGTGGAAAATGTCCAGAGCGGGTCCTGGTCCTCGCAGAGCACGGCAATGAACCCGTGTGAAGCATCCAGAGCGGAGCCTGGTCCTCGCCAAGCACGGCAGTGAACCCGTGTGAAGCATCCAGAGCAAATACCGGACTGTGGAGTCCTTAAAATCCACGGACTATGACGTCCTTAACCTCGACCGTGATGTCTTAAAACTAACGATCAAACACTCCGATTCCCTACGAATTCTTCCTTGGTTTAAGGGTACATCTCTTCACTCCTTTGATACCTGGCGTTGTAATTCCTCAACGTCTTCAAAGAGGTGAAGGGTCCCTGCAACCAAACACCGGACTGTGGAGTCCCTAAATCCATGGACTATGAGGTCCTTAACCTTGACCGTGATGTCTTAAAACTAACATCGGACTGTGGAGTCCCTAAATCCACGGACTATGAGGTCCTTAACCTTGACCGTGATGTCTTAAAACTAACATCAGACTGTGGAGTCCCTAAATCCACGGACTATGAGGTCCTTAACCTTGACCGCGACGTCTTTAAACTACGATACCTGGAGCAGCCTCTGACCCCATGAAACATGGATAAGGGTGACCACATTCAGCACCTGCAGGTCCTCACGACCTGTAAGGAAGGAAAAAAAAAAACTCCCTTGTGAGATCCTTACGACTCTCAAGGGAAAACCCGCTTAAAATCCTCACGATCTCTAAAAAGAACTTACACCTATGGGATCCTCTCAACCTGTATAGAGAAAAACTCTTTATGAGACCCTCGTGGCTCATAAAGTGCAAAAGCCTTAGGCAGCAGATCCTAACCCTGTATCCTAAGCCATCACTGTCCTGCAAAGAGATCAAGATAGAATATTCGCAGAATACATTCAATAAAAAGGGGATACACCATTGAGGGGAAATTGTATCTTTTATTCATAAGCCAAAATGGATACAAAGTACAATTCATGAAAGAAACAAAAAGAAAGATACTCTTATCCATGAGTATGTACAAAAAAAAGAGGAGAAAAGATACAAGTCCTCAAGCCGGCGGGCGGTGCAACAATTTTACCAGCTCATCGTTCTGTTGCTGAGCCACGGCTTCATGACGCAAGATCTCCAGAAGACGAGCCTCCGCCTGAGCTTGCTGAGTCTGATATGAAGCAAGCCGGGCTTCAAGCTCTTTCTCAGTGGCCTTGTGAGCCTCGACCCTTTCACGAGTGAACGTGGCAGCTTTATCGAGGGACACCACCTCTTTGATGAACTCCTGAAGCAACCGCCAGAGTTCATACGCTTGGTTGGCCTTGGTGATAAGGGTAGCGCGAAGCTCGCTCAGCGCCTTGGAAGCTAGCTCCCTCTCCGAAAATTTACGGCCGAGCCTTTTTCTCGCATAACGATATGTTCGCTACGTGGCCACGAAAGCTCGCGTTCGTGACCACGGCCTCGGAAACAAGGCATTTACAAGACCGTATAAATGGGCTTCCAGCCGACGGGAATAATCGATCTAAAACGCGCTCACATCTCCTAACGTGAAAGGCAACAAGAAAGATCTCAAACATATTTCGAGCATGCATTCGCAATCATATGAGCATTCAAAAAAATAATAATGGCATTTGCAGTCGCATGAACGTTCATAATGCCCAAAAAGGTCTAATGCGCAGGAAAATGATGATAGCATTTGCAATTAAAGAAAGTTCTCATAAGAGGAACACAAAATTTATTCATGCAAGCGGAAACATACATACGAGTACCAAGCCTACATGGAAGTTCAACATAAAGCATGCAAAAAGGAGGGACTAATTTAAAAATGCTACGCTAATGGAAAAAGGTCACCAAACACGGGATCGACGGCACAAGGGTTAACAAAACAAAGGACAAGATTCTCCATCTCTCTCTCCGCTCTCTCCAGCACGTCAAAGTGACGGTTCTCACGAGGAGTCGCTCCCCATCGATTAGCGCCGTGTTCGTCTGCGAAAGCAGACATAACAGCTCGCCGGGCCTTTATCTGGCTCAGCAGATTAATTGAGCGATCCTTCAAAGCCTGAGTAATCAGGCACGCTTCATGAAAGCCCTCGAGCTTTTCTTCAGCCGCGTCAAGTATCGCCAAGGTCATCTCTGCCGGGTGAGGAGGGATGTCGGCAAGCACGACCGCGAGAATCATCTGGAGCCAGAGGGAACCCATCGGGAGGGGAGACCCTCTACGGATCGAGAGCTCATGCATGGCTAAGTCGCATTCATTGTCGGAAAGGAGGGGGTCCACCAACCGAGCAGCAAAGCGGGGGATCATCTCCTCAAGAGGAACTTCCCATGGCTGTCGACGAGCATGAGGGCGATTACAAGCCATGGCACTCGTTTCTCCCGCAAGACAAAAAAATATATATGATATAAATCTCTCTGTGAAAGGAAAAGAAAGCTATAGCCTCATATATAATGAAGTGCATTAAGTGCTGTGCGCGGAAAATCTTGCATGGTGAAGTTATTTCCAAGGCCTAAAAAAGGAAAGGCATCGAAAATCAAGGAGATGGAACTATTTCCAAGGCCCTTTTTCTGCATCTAACATTGTGCACTGAAAATATGGCATGGGGAAAATCTTATGAACAGCCACATCAAGGGATCCCACGTGTAGAACACGTGAGGCCTAAACCTGATGTGCATTTAAAAGGAAAAATATGGAGTAGTACCCTGCATATTAAAAAGCACAAACAACAATAG
Organism: Agapanthus africanus; assembly: GCA_030015575.1. NCBI lineage: Eukaryota > Viridiplantae > Streptophyta > Magnoliopsida > Asparagales > Amaryllidaceae > Agapanthus > Agapanthus africanus. Next base: position 910,918,251 of record JASDDO010000019.1, on the reverse strand, counting down.
TAGCAAAATAATAAAATCCCAGAGAAAAAGCATGCAAACATACAAAGACACAACAGAACTTATCATCCAGACTTCAAGAAAGCCATACAAAATAAAAAGAAAACTTTTACAATGGCAAGGCTTCAGACGCAGGGCACGGGTTGAGAAACTCGAAATTAACTTTATTCAAGATCTTCCAAGCATTTCGAACCTCCTTAGTATGCTTTCTCTCACGGTCACAAGCATCGGGGTCCCCGCGGATGTTCTCTACCCTCCGGTAGGCGGCAAGTATGGCTGATTGCTGAAAAATCTGATGCAGGAGATCAATGAGATTATCTCGCCTCCTCTTTGAAATCAAGCGCATCAGATACACCGAGTGTACTTTATCCTCGGCGGCGTCCAATGACCCAAGCGGCACACCAGCACAAAATAAAGGGAGAGCCTCCCTGATCGCCAGCACGATCAGCCTCAGAAGAGAAGAGCGACGGGGGAGTAGCCGATGGTTGTACTCGTCAAAGCGGCTCATGATCTCGGCACACTGAGCATCGGTGAACTCCTGGTTCTGACTGCGGCCCAGCGCACGAATATTCCCGTAGGAAATGATCTCGTCAAGACTATACAGATGGGCATCCATGATACCTGAAATAAAAGTCACAAGACATCATTACAAAGCCCCCATTGCATTAATGGCAGGAAGAACAACCTAGGGCCAAGAGACCCCGGAAAGCCTCCGTGTGAAGAAATCAAGTCCTTCATTGGAATTGAATTCCTTATTAAGAAAAGGGAATTAAATTCCCAGAAATATTTTTGATGGAATTAAATTCCATGGGGTTGAAACGCCATCATCATCTCCCCAAAAAATCATCTAAACCCTAAGAGATCTACAGTTTGAAGGTTAAGCGGTTTCATGTTCTTATGGAAAATATGAAGGAAAAAGGGTAAAAACCCTTGTTTTGGATTTAAAATCCAGAGAAATGTGAAGGTCCATCGTTGTCCAAGAACATTACCTTAGAAAAAGGATTCTTTTCGAACAGAGTTAAACTGTGAAGATTGTTTCAAGACAGAGAACTAAGCTCTGAAAGCGAGAATTAAATTCTCAAGGAAGAAGTCCTCAGAAGAATAAGATGAAGATGAACAAAGTGAAGGCTCCTATGAATAGACAGTGGTATTTATAGAAGACAATGGAAACGTTTCATCTCCCCAAATCCCTAAAAGGAATCCAACGGTCACAAAGGTGACAGCGTTGCACTCACGTGCAGACACGTGAGAAAAACGCTGTGGGGGCATTTGTTTCCTGATTTAAAATCAGAAAAGCTTATGGGAGAAGCTTCAGAAAGGGAGCCACATGCTTACACGTGACCAGCAGTCACGTGTTGACACGTGACATATAAAAGCAGCGGAAAGGGCTCATTGGTTCCCTGATCAAGTCAAGGAAAAGGCTTCAGAAGAGGTCACGTCCTCCAGTTGAATCAAAGAAAGAGGCTCCAGACAGGGGTCACGTGTTCACACGTGACCAATGGTCACGTGTTCACACGTGACCAATGGTCACGTGTTGACACGTGACCAATGGTCACGTGTTGACACGTGATGACTGAACAGCAACCAGAAGACAGAGAATAAAAAGAAAGAGGAAGGCTCGTTCCAAGGGGGTCACGTGGTCACACGTGACCGGCTTTCAAAGCCCGTTTTGTTAACAGAATTAAATTCTGAAGGAGATTCAAATCTTCCCAAAGGAAAGTGATTATCTGGAGCCGATCGAATTAAAGATTTAAAGGTGATTAAATATCATCTATCTATGGGAAAATCTCGGGTTTGGAAAGATTTCCCCTTTAAATCTAACCGAAATAACAAGGGAGAATCCCCAGTTTGAAATCCAATGGTGAATAAAATTCACCTAATAATCCAAAGGTCCAGAACGAATAATGGATGCAAATCAAATATCTCAACGAAGATTCGTCAAAAACTAATTGACTCGGCTGCTTCTCCTATAAATAGGAGCCAAGAGATACAAAAAAGGGGATATATACGCAGGAGGAGAAAAAAAGAGAGAGAGCCTTGATACTTTGAGGAATTTGGAGCTTCTGCAAACGAAAACCCTAGGTAAGAAAGGGGAGGCTTTTCAAAAGAAAGAGAATTTAATTCTCAAAAGAGTTTAACTCTGGTATATAAAACAGAAGAACATATTTCTTCTCTCTTTGATAGAGGATCTGCAAAGTGCACATCTCCCCTTTAGGTTGAGAATTTAATTCTCAATGGGTCGAGATCCTGACATGCAGATCCAAAACATAGAGAGGGAACGGAAACATAAGAATTTAATTCTCACAGAACTATAGGAATTTAATTCCTTTAAGATAAAAGTAGGGCCTGACCCTGTGATTGGGAATTTAATTCCTTCAGAACAAAAAGAAACAGGGTTGAACCCTAATTAAGAACATAGTTCTGTTGAAACAGCGGGAATTTAATTCCCTTAATCATAATTCTTTAAAATGGGATTTTAATTTCCTTAAAAGCTTTTATTAGGGTTTAACCCTATTCAGTTCTTCACATATATGAGGAATGTAATTCCTACAGAAAATTCAGAGTCCAACTCTATTCAGAATATAAATCTTCAAAAGGAAGTAGGAATTTAATTCCTCTGAAATTACTGTCAGGGTTTAACCCTACGAGGAATTTAATTCCTGGAAAAGATTAACAGATCCTCTAAACATAGAGGCAGGGTCACGTGTCACCACGTGACCCCCCAAGAGATCTACAGAAAGCCCCTTTGAGGCAGCACCCCACGTGACCCACGTGACCCTCGGCAGAAGCTTTAGCATACAAGCATTTAAATGCCCGTCACGTGAGGGCACGTGATGCTCAGAAAGATGCGATAATCTCAGCAGAACAAATAAAGGGAGGGCGCCCTCACGTGTTACCACGTGACCCCTCTTGCCTTAGTGTTTAACACTAAATTGGAACCCCTGAATCCAGTGTTAAAACACTGTTTGGCCTTAGTGTTCAACACTAATCAAAGAACTTTATTTGCAGTGTTTAACACTGATTTGAAGCCTCTGCTGCTAGTGTTGGACACTGATTTGCTCTAGTGTTTAACACCAATTTGGACCCCCTGTTGCTGGTGTTTAACACCAACTGCCTTTTAGTGTTAAACACTAACTTGTCAATCTCATTCCCAGTGTTCAACACTGATTGCTCTGTAGTGTTTAACACTAGGCTTTGGCCCAATTGTCTAAATGGATAGAGGCAAAGCCTCTCCTTCAATGGACCAACAAGAAGCCAATATTCCAGATATGATAGGACTTAGCTCGAGCTAGGCCATGAGTCTTCAATTCGTAATTAACTGGGCTAATGGGCTCATAACGTAATTAATCGGTCTTGACCCCAAATTGGGCCAAGGACTACTTAAGCCATTCCGGTTCTAGGGTATATCTCTTCACTCCTTTGATACTTGGCATTGTAATCCCTCAATGTCTTCAAAGAGGTGACGGGTCCCGACGACCACCCATGATATGGATTGTGGGGTCCTTAAACCCATGTCTAATGCAAAATTCCTGGTTACGTGGAACGCGGATAACGTCACTCTTTGACCCCGTGGAAAACGTCCAGAGCGGAGCCTGGTCCTCGCCAAGCACGGCAGTGAACCCGTGTGAAGCATCCAGAGCACATACCGGACTGTGGAGTCCTTAAACCCACGGACTATGACGTCCTTAACCTCGACCAAGATGTCTTAAAACTAACAATGGACCGCAATGTCCTTAAACTACCAATGGACCGCAATGTCCTTAAACTACCCATGGACCGCAATGTCCTTAAACTAGAACAATAGAGCCCCGCATGCTCTTTTTTCGGATCTAAACGGTCCCGTTTAAGTTGATCTTAGCCTCAAAGATGGCTAACGTATCCTTAAACCTTCAAACAGACTGGACTATGAATCCCCCCAATTAACTCTGGCTCGAGGGTACATCTCTGAACTCCTCTGACATCCGTCGTTGTAATCCTTCAACGTCGTCAGAGAGGTGACGGGTCCCGACGGCCACATATACGATGGACCACTATGTCCCTAAACTGGAACAATAGAGCCCAAATGCTCTTTTGTCGGATCTAAACGATCCCGTTAAGTTGATCTTAGTCTCAACGTTAGACTAACGTATCCTTAACAAACGTTTGAGTTGATCTTAGCCTTAAGTATGGCTGACGTATCCTCAAACCAAACCCCCAAACCCAAATCTAAGATAAACACGGATTTGGACTAGTCCACGCCCTACGGGCGACGACATAACTCAGTCTCCGTAAACAATCCATGGGCAATAAAAAAAAAATAAACACCCACGACACGAAGTGACCATCTGGAGAAGGAGAAAGTTGTTACCGCGATGCGGTAGCGTAATTAACTGCAGGGGCTTGCGCCTGCAGGGAAGAGCGTCCCCACAATCAAAAACCCCTCAAACGAGGGGGAATCTGACGAAGTCGGCTACATCGGCCGCATCCGTCTAAACCTTCGATACACGGTGCCATAGATCGACTTGGCATCTTCGGAGAGGTGGACGGATAGCACCAATTAGCATCTGCCCCGAACCTCAGGCACGGACGCCCGAGCCCAGGCCGCCGTTCGGAGGGGAACACCGGCGATATCACATATTACACTTACGGTCACAGAAAAGAAAGTGTAAAACTACAACAGTTGGAATCCGCAATCTCTTTAGACATCGCATGCCTAATCAAATGAAATACTTAGACATCTCATGCCTAACAATTATAAACCCCGTATTTTAGTCTCAAAATCGAAAACTCTTTTCAATATCAAGTCGGGCAATTCAACAAAATTCCCGACATTTTGATCGAATGCTCGTCGCAAACTTTAGTAGACGGTCGCACCCTCGATACCGTCGACGAAGTGCACCAAGGCGGAACACCGCTACAGGGAGCACCCGAACGGATGCTTTCGGCGACGAGGTTCTCCTACAGTCACTTGGTCGGGGCTATGGGGTGTAGCTGTCTATTAAGTTTATCCGGCGAGTATCCGCGTACGCTACGTGATTGCGACGGACTTTTGATCGCATCAAAATTCCGTGGCAACCGATCAAGTGAGACTAAAGTGTTGTGTTTATAACATTCATTCAGTTATCACATAACTTCTTGTGAATTCCAATTATTGTATCCCATTCCAGATAAATAGAAAATGTTAAACTTTCCGATCGAACAATCGAACACCCAAGTTTTCCCGAAACAAATCAACACATGAAATAAGTCTAACAACATTCAGTTCGTGCCTCAGTACCAACGGTCCAGCCGTAGAAGGGTCAAGCCAACGCCTCACATGTGGCACGCCGTACTGCCCCAAACCCGAAGGTTCAAAGGGCAGTTCAAGACGGTCACATAATCGAGTTAAGGTTTGTTGTCTTCTAGAGGGTCCATTGCGTTACTTGCACTACTTAGAACGTTATTAAACCACGGAAAGATCCAACACTTGGAAATTTCCCGACAGGGGAAAAATTGGGTATTTATATCCGGTCGAACTTTTTAACATATTCGGAATTATCCGGAAAACACATATAGACAAAATTTGATAACCCGATCGAATAGTCGAACTCCCAAAATACAACCCCAGAAAATTCAACTCTTGAATAAAAATTAAAATATCCCAGAAAATACAGCACTAAAATATAGGAATTACTGTGCAATTTTCAAGTGGTGATGTGACAACTTAGCCGCGGAACCGCCGCACAAGCCATGCTTTTGCCGCGGTTCCGCCGCACTATAGACGAATTGGCCTCTCGAATTTCACAGTAATTCATCAATTTCCCTGCTGAATTTTCTGCATATTTTTAATATGGAAAAAACCCAGTTTTTAAAAAAAGTCCAGAAAGCAATTTAGAGTTGGGGTTTCGGGTCGATCGGACTTCAAACTCCGTCTAGACTTCGCCTAAGGCTCTAGCTAGGCTCTGATACCACTGTAGGATTCTTAGGCACTCTCAAGAGGTCTCACAAGGCATCAACCATGCCAATTTCAAAATTTACGGTGCCGAGAAACCCTAGACTAGATCGTTGACTAGATATTTAGGCGACAAATGCATCTAGTTAACAACTTAACTAAAAGAACGGAAATACAACCTTTGTAGATCCGGTCCTCCACCTCCATAGCTCCGCAATGAAGTCTCCTCGCTGTCCAAATGGAATCCCGGGCTCTAGCGTCGGCTTCATCGGAGAAATGGGCGGGCAAGGTCGTCGGCTTCGTGCCGAATATGATCTACGTCGAGGCATCACAAGATCAAGCTCCCACTTCACCAAGTCATGAAAACTTGTGAAGGAAACACCCTATACTACTTGGCAAGAGGTAGAGGATGAAGAAATAGGAAGTGGGTTCACTTTAGAATTGGATTTCTCACTCATATTCTCAAGTTTCCATTGATGGAGGCAAGCTTCTTCTTGTTGTCAAGATGAAGAAGAAGAAGAAAGAATATGATAAGTTAATTAAAAAGGGAAAAGAAAATCAATACTTATCATATTCAAACCATGGTTAAGTGTAGAGAATGAATCATGGTTAAGTGGAATGGTTAGGGTTAAGCATGAGACAAGAATGGTGGACTTTGGTCAAAGCTTCATGAAGCTTTAACAAGAAAATAAATTAAGCCACCATTTTCTCTTTATGCTTATCATTTTCAAAATGAATAACTAAATAAGATAAATGAAAAAGAAAACAAAACCCTAACCATTCATATAACCATGGTTTAATCTTTACACAAACCCAAGTAAGCATGCATCATCAAACATGATACAAACTTGCGAACAAAAGTATATCACATATACAATGTGCACAATCCAAGTGAGAAAATCCATTTAAAATGAACCAATACTAGTTAATGCAAAGTAATATATCAAATATATAATTATACATTAAATCATTAAATCAACACTTGATTTAACGATCCGGTCATATCGCATATAGCCGACTAGTATCCAATGTATCGGCTTATCGAATCAATCCTTGATTCGATAACTAGGTTATATCGCATACAACCATTCGATACATTCATCGCGAGAATAGAATACGGTATCACATACAAGCATCATTCTCGGTCCCGCACATATCTCATATATGCTCCTATTTCGTTTCGCTTGAGCCAGGAAACCTCTGTGTAGGACTCTAAAGACTCGTCAATACGCCGGCAGCAGATGATGATCATATCAAACACCCACAAGCCGCAAGCGGTCTGCTAAACTTAACGGCCACCCGGGTATTGAGCGATCAGAAGATCGACGAGCAAGCCCGCTCATACTCCTGTGAATCCAACCAGTAACACTTACCGTACAGTCCGGTCTCGTCGTCTGATATGTCGCATATCTTGCCTAGGGGTGGTAAACGTCAGACCCCAATAGCTCGATAAGTCGTGTCGATATAAGGTCTATAACCATTCGAGAAATTACTGGTAACACTTACCAGTAAATCTCAGCAACCCTGGCCAGGGATTTCCGGTTATAGCCAATCAAACACAGCGCAACATCAACTCCCTATACCGGGAGAGACGAATCCCCTCCTATCGCTCATTGCCTCCATGTGATTCGGGACTGTACCCAAAAACCACCGTTTTGCATGCCCTCTTGGACGTGGTAAGGTGGAAATCAAAGCACAGTGGGAACCACACAAGACTCTATGACGATCTGGGGTCAACAGACTACTCTGTACCAGTGTCACCTGAGAACTGCCATCTGACGTAAGGTATAATACCATCTGGGAGTTCTCGGCGAGTCCGTCCAGTGTACCCAGTCTCCACTGAGCACCCGTATATCATCTCTGATGTCAAACACCAATGGATATGGGATCATCCATCGCCCATCTGTATGGGTCGAGAAGGTATACGCTAGTCTACTCTGGTATATCGATGCCCCGTCTCGATACACCCACGACTAGGGACTTTCAAGGATGTACTTATGGACTACCATGTCCCCACTAGTATGATCCGCATCATAGTCCAGGTAGTCAAGTACACATCCTAAGGGCTTTACCAACATGTAACAGAGAGACAATCAGTGTACACGTTAAGGTAAAGGGTAACCAGATAGCATACTATCATGTCGAGCAAGAAAGTCCTCCCTACATATGTCCCAGCATCCACTACAATATACATCCAATGTACAGTAATGGCCTCTAGGGCATACATATAACTAACAGTCAGCTTAGTCTTTTCATTTCTTTTTATGTAAAAGTGCTAAGCACTTATTTGGGCTCTATTTGTTCAGACCTTTTATTTTTATGTAAAAGTGCTAAGCACTCATTTGAGCTCTGACGCTCACATATATATCATGTACAGCATTCAGTCATGGGCGCTGCCCAATGAGTGTTGAAACTTTTGGCGTTTTGACTAATCATGAAGTGCTAAGCACTTTTTATGACGTCCACGTGAGGTGCGCGTGCAGCACTGGGCGCTGCCCAATCAGCGCTAAGCACTCAGCCGTTTTGGATGCATATGAAGTGCTAAGCATTTTAACTCAGCGCTCACGTATATTTCACGTAAGGCGGGCCTTCTGTCTTAGACGCCCACGAGGGAAGCACGTGAGGCGCTGGGCCCTTTGTTTGAGGGCGCCCACGTGGGAAGCACGTGAGGCGTCATGCCTTCTGTCTTAGGCGCCCACATGAGAAGCACGTGTGGCGTTGTCTCGCTTATTTTAGTCTTGCACCCACGTATGTTTCACGTGGGGCGCTGGACGCTGCCCAATCAGTGCCAAGCACTTAGCCTTTTGGCTGTATATAAAGTACTAAGCACTTTAAGTCAGCTCTCACGTGTATTTTGCATGAAGCGTCGGCCTTCTGTCTTGGACGCCTACATGTTTTTCATGTGAGGCCCAGATTTTTCTTTTACATGGAGATTTAATCTCTGTCAATATTTTCAGAGAGTTTAAACATACGTCAATGGTATTATGACCATTAACGCTCACCAAAACCCCTATTTTTGAGGATTATGGATTGAGTTTTTAAAGAACTAAGTTCTTAATTTGAAAGAACTAAGTTTCTGGAGTATTATGGACTCCATCTTCTTTCTTTCTTTTTTAAACTTGTTCTTCCCTGAATGTTTGATTCTCAAGAACAAGATTTTCCCGTTGAGAATTAAGTTCTCAATTTATAGGAGACTTGTCTTGTGGATCTCAAATCCAGAGAATGAACTAAATTCTTTTAAACGGGTTAAACCCTTAGATATAATATAATAAGTAAAGGAGATATTTTGATTTCTTCTTTTTTCTTTACCTAGGGTTTTTTTTAGAAGGATCTTTTTCTTTGAGAATTAAATTCTCTGTTTTTTTGAGAGCTTAATGTATTTTTGTTGAAGCTTATAGTGGATTCTTTCTCTATGAGACTTGAAGTCTCGGGTCCTTTATATAGTGGAGGCAAGTTTGTTAATTAATTTTGAGAAAATCTCTTATTGAGAGATTCCAATTGATTTAATTGGTCTCGAAATTGGTTTGAGGCATTTTACCCACCGTTGAATCAAGTATTTCTATTTTACAGAATATATTTTCTTGTTTTAACAAAATTGGGAAAATATTTTGCCATATACAGAATTTATTCTGTCAAACGATGATTTTTTTAATCACTATTAAATTTGTGATCCAATGGTTCTCTGTTTTACAGAGCACATATTTCTTTTGTTTAGAAAAATATAGGAAAATATTTTCCCATTTCATTGGATCTTTGATCCAACAATGTTTTGCTCGTTTAGAAAGACTAAAGAAATATTTTCCCTTAATAGAATTTATTCTATTATCTGATAATTTATCATCACCGTTGGATTTTTGATCCAACGGCTCTGTTTAACAGAGAGTATCTCAGATTTTAGGGAAATATCCTCCTGTAGAATTTAATTCTATTTGGTTTTAATTTGGACGCCGACGCTCACGTGCTATGTACATGGGCGTCACTTAAGAATTTAATTCTAAACACTCATGTGCTTTGCACATTGGCGCCTACGTGAGGAGCACGTGCCGTGCCATATAAGAATTTAATTCTTGATGCTCCTGAGCTTTGCACATTGGCGTCCGCGTGAACTTCACGTGCGGCGTCACCATAGGATTTAATTCTAAGGGGGTGGCGCTGGCACTGGCGCCCTCATAAAGTGCACGTGAGGCGCTTCCTCAACAAAATTTAGCAGAGCTTAGCTCTTCTTATATTGTTTAAATTTTGGGGGAACATGTCCTAGGATCCGGTTGCATGACTGCACGCTTGCAGGGTATTAATGGTCCACGCCGCACTAACATGTATGGGTAAGAACGAGGACAAGAAGGAGGAGATTCTCAGAGAGACAATTGATTCAGGAAACCAACTCAGGGAGCTATGAACTGCATCCACTCGAATGTACGAGTGAGAGTATGTTAGCCATTGGTTCCGATCCGGCCCAATTTCTGCCCATATGAGTGGGTACACTATATATTCATATATAAGAGGTCAGGGTTTTAGATATAAGATATAACATATAGAGTTTTCTAGAGAAAAAATAGTGAGACCAATATCGAGTCGTCTTCTCTTTCCTCCATCCTATTCTATTACGGTTGGCTTGCGGGGTGATCATGTGGGGGATTCTCACTTTTTCAAGTGCGATTTCCCTCCGACCGTTGCGTGGAGGCGTAAGAGATCCAGAAAGTGACGTGGACAAGAATAACGATCCCATAAAATGGGATAAGTTATTTCGATAATACCCTAACGTAGATACACATTTATTTCCGCTGCCTTATTTATAAGTATAGTATCTATGCATCTTTATGCTACATATTACAAATATAATATGCAAGTCTTCTTATGGACACAAGTTTCTCTTATCATGTAGTCGGTGGCACGCAGGAAACTACATGTGACATGTGTCGAAGCTGGATTCGGATTTAGCGCATGGTATGTAAAAGTAATGCTGTATTTTTCAGTTTTTTTCCATGGAAGAGATTATAAGTGTCATCAATTTTTACCATTGCTCGGTCATTTTTTGTCATTCCGGTGTGAAAGAATCATGTGGAGAATTTGATCACCGTTTCCATGTTTTAATTTTTTGAATTTATCAAATAACATGCAGACATGAGTTTTCTCTTGACATGTATTGGTCTGATGGATGGCATGTGGTACATCTATATATGATATCTGTCGCTCAAAAGAAAATTGCTTAACTTATTGGGCTTAAAATCCTACCACATTCTATCAAAAGAGACAAATATGATGGACCTCCTTGTCTGATACTAGGTCAAAACATTTTGTCTCTTGGATAGGTTGTGCTAATAAGTCAAGCCGGTAGGTAAAGTATTACTTCAAAAGCTGTATTTTTACGTCGATATGCGAAAATAGTGCTGCATTTTTTATTTTTTATTTTGAGTTTCCAGCAGCAAGAGATTACTTGACCCGCTTCTATATGTGCTAGAAACATCCAGATGATATACTATAGCTTTGATTGTTTCAATCATTGAATGGCAAGTAAAATGTACTGGCAAATAAGATATTGTTTTTTTATGGTAATTGAAATTAAAAATGAGGTGCCTCATAAAATTGAAGCCTACATCTACTTTGTAAAGTATTTTAACGTCAAAAGATATTAAAACGAATAAAGGTTCAATTGTTATCATTCAGGTAACTTTGTCCAATTATATATGTTTATTTATCAACATTTTAAAACTAACAAAAAGTTATTAGATGAATGAAATAAACCACCGATAACATATACTCCATCCGTTTCAAAATGTAAGTCCTTTTTTGATCTTTTTTTGTTTCAAAATGTTAGTCCTTTTAAAAGTATCAAGAACATTTTTTCATTATCAAGATACTTTTGCTATATGATTTCCTAAACTAACCCTCAAAAATTTCCTTACTTACCTTCATGTTTATTCAAATACCAAGAAAGTAAGAAAGATTAATAGAGTTAAATTGGGTATTTTGCATTCATATAATCATAGGTTTATATGGGTGTGCAAAATAAAAAATGTACTTATATTATGAAACGGAGATTGTAGTAATTTTTTTCTCCCTTTCCACTTTAAAATTACGCAATTAACCATAAAATACTATAAAGATGTATAAGGTAAAAACTTGATCGCCAAAACCAACAACTGAAAGTAAAACTAGAAACTAACTTTAAGTTTACCTTAATACTTGAAACCGCAATTTACCTAGTTTATATATTAAATTCCTAATTCTCATAACATATTTCATTTTTCTGAGGAATACTAAATTTATAATATTATAGTAAAATTTATACAATTCTTATAGTTTACATTGGACATCAAATATTCTGAACCAGGCCTATGGAAAGATAGGTCGGCCAACAAGCATTGGTCATACCAAGAACTCAACGGAGCGGGTCGGATAGAGACCACGGATTCGGCCCGTTAGATCAAAACTTGAGCCCCAAGTAAGTTAGAGATTATAAAAGAGTACTCAAGAGCAACAGGGGTCGGCATGAACAATCAATCTCACAAAAACCCTTAGCGTACAATTAGCCCTAGCTTCTAACTTAGACCTAGTTCTTCTCCAGCTGCTATGGTCATAGAATTAGCCAGTAGTTGATCTATAACCGCGGCCACCATCGAGGCCCTTCTCGGGATCAAGAAGTGCAGCCCTCCCGACAATGACTCTTTCGTCCCATATCTACCCTCGGAAACACTAGATGGGGCGATTTTTGGCCCCAGCGCCGACGTACGGCCAATCCATTGTCGATTACGTCGGTGTGAATCTGGCTGAAGGATCCAGTAAAAAGGACTGGAGCAAATCCATCATCAAAGATGACCCAGATGTCTAGCTTTATGCCCTTAGGTCAATGGAGATGGCCCGGACCTCATCACAAGTTAGGTAAGTGGCGAGCGCTCGGCCTCCCAAAGCTTCCACGGACGGCCTAGGATTTCGGTTTCTGAGGTCGGACGAGTGATCAGAGGTCCAGTCCGGCACTTAGACTTGTTGAGGTCAGACCGAGCGAGACGCCGGAGGCCGAGCCGTCGGCTGTGGCTCGCTTTTTCCCGAAAGTCAGATGTCCAGTCCTGGACGGGCATGCGGTCTGCAGCTGATATCTCGCCCGACAACCAAACTGTCCATGAGAAGTAAAGAAGGCACATGCGACACGACAGTCACGAATCTTTTATCTGGAGGCCGAACGTCCCCAAAATAATGGGGTGGATGTTGGTTATGTATATGCCCTAGAGGCCATTGTTGTACATATGATATATATTATAGTGGATGCTTGGATATATATAGAGAGGACTTTCTTGCTCGATGTGATAGTATGCTATCTGGTTGCTCTTTGTCTTAACATATTGACTTATATTGAGTTACTGTCTTACTCTCACATGTTGATAAAGCCCTTAGGGTATGTACTTGACTACTAAGACTATGATGAGATCATACTAGCAGGGGCCAGGGTAGTCCACGAGTACATCCTATAACTGTTCCTAGTCGAGGGTGTATCGAGACATGGCATCGATACTCCAGAGTAGACTAGCGTACACGCATCTTGACCCATATGATGGGCGATGGATGATCCCATATCCATTGGTGTTGGACATCAAAGATAGTGTACGGGTGCTCAGTGGAGACTGGGTTGTAAGTCCACGTTACCTCTCTCGGTACTTACGGGCTTGCGGAAATGATGAAAAACGTTTTTCAAGAGGTGGTAACATGGACTCAAAATACGGATCTTTGTTAAACAACTACCTAACAACCTAACTAGGAGTTTTACCTACTCGGTTAGGGGGTTATACCTTTCTTGAACTCCTTCGTCTTCAACTCTTTGCGGTGTACGAATCGGCCTCATCTCGTCGTCTCCTCGCGCCGAAGATGGATCCACCCGAAAACTTCTACCTTTGGCTTCTTTTCGAACTAGAAGAAACTAGAACACTTGGTTTGCTAAACCTTGTGAACTAGGATGAGTAGAGAAGTGATATGGGTTTTCTTTTATCTCTAAGGCAATATTTCTCAACTGATGAGAGGGAGTTGCCTTGAGCTAGAGAGAGAGCAAGAGGAAGATCAAGAGGGAGAGCTCAAGCAAGAGAGAGAAAGAAAATGAGAGAGAATGAGCAAGACTTTTGGCTCCCATGCTCTCATAATCCAAAATCATGATAACTCATAATAGTAATTGAGTATTATGTGATGATTCAAATCAAAATGGCCATATCATTTCATGCACTCATTTTGCAAAAAGAAACAAGCAAGCAAAAGTCTTTGCCATGAAATGATAGCCATTGTAATGATGGTGGTCAACTAGTCCAACATAGTCAACCGGTCAACAAAGTCAACAAGTCAACAAAGTCAACTCTTCATCTCAACCATGACACAATAATACTTAATTAATATTATCATTAATCATATTTCTTATTCTCATTAGGGTTTAGCAAAAGTCAATAGTCAACAGTCAACAACCCCAATGAGAATCCACTTCCTCTGTCTCTCTGTCAACTGTGCATACACCCCCGCATCCGCGTTCCGAGGAACACGAATGCAAACAAGATAAAACCAATCCCAAAACGTACACTAGGATATAGCTTAAACCAAAGCCCGCTAGTGTTAACTGTCCGGACACTAAACGTGCACAAGTGCACGGATGTGACCGAACCCTGTCGCAAAACCATGCGACCTGTCGCAAAACCATGCGACCTCTACTCTTTTGCCTAAAGGCAAATAACTTTCTTTGTGGGACTCTAAAGACTCGACACTACGCTGGCAGTGGGTTTAACCACAGAACGCAAGCGGCACTAGCTGTGCGTAACGGTCCCCAGGTAGATGCCGACAAGAAGACGGACGAGGTGAAACCCATCTGAACTCCTACTGAGCCTGGATGTGACAATCTCCGTACAGTCCGGTCTGTTCGTCTGATAACATCGCATGGCGGGCCTAGGGGGCGGTAAACGTCAGTCCCCTAATAGCGGTACAAGTCATGTCGGAGTATAGCCCAGAACACCCTGAGACAACACTGGAAACCTACCAGTATATCTCGCTTGCCCTGGCCAGGGACTACTTGTGTAATGGCTCTCCTAGACACAGCGCGATGTCAACCCCCAATACCGGGAGAGACGAATCCTGTCTAACCGTCACTGCCTCCAAGTACTTCGGGACAGCACCCAACTACTACCTGTTTGCACGACTCCTTTGAGCCGTGGTAGGGTAGTAATCAAAGTACAGTGGGAACACACTCGAGGCGAAGTGACAGTGTCAAGTCAGCGGACTAAGCTGTACTCATGTCACTTGGGAACTGATAACTGACGATAGGTATAGTACCAACCAACAGTTCCCGACGAGTCCTGTCCAGTGTACTCGTAACCTAACGAGCACCCGCATACTATCTCAAGTACGACGTACTGACGGCTGTGGGACAGACCGTCTCCCACACTGGGATGAGAAGCGCATACGCTAGTCTACTCCGGAGTATCGATGTCCTGTCTCGATAGTCCTACGACTAGGGACCTGCATAAGGATGTGCTTGTGGATTACCCAGCCCCCACTAGTGTGACTGCCATCACAACGCTGGTAATCAAGCAAAGATCCTAAGGGCTCCACTAATGTGTATAGGTGATATACTAAAATAAACACATGTACACATTAAAGCAGAAACAAACCAAGTAGCATACTACTATATTGAGCAAGATTGTCTATACAAGGTGAATATCCCAAGCTTCCATTAAGTAATATACAAACTAGTATGATACAGTAATGGCCTCTAGGGCATATACACTAATAATCTCCCACTTGCACTAAGGCCATGTACTGGCGTATTGAATACCTATCATCTCGATCAGCCGCTCGAACTGAGTCTGGGGTAAGGCCTTTGTGAGTGGATTAGCAGTGTTATCTTCCGTAGAAACTCTCCGAACCTCGATCTCCTGGCGACCCACGATCTCCCTGATCAGGTGATACCGCCTCAAGATGTGTCTGGACTTCTGATGGGACCTGGGTTCCTTCGCTAAGGCTATAGCCCCGTTGTTGTCGCAATATAGAGGTATTGGACCAACAATGGACGGAATCACCTGAAGTTCTGTTAAGAACTTCCTTATCCAGATGGCTTCCTTTGCGGCATCTGCAGCAGCGATATATTCCGCTTCCATCGTCGAGTCAGCAACGGTTTCCTGTTTGGAACTCTTCCAACACACCGCCCCTCCATTGAGGGTAAAGACATAACCCGACATGGACTTGGAATCATCCTTGTCACTCTGGAAGCTGGAGTCAGCAAAGGCCTCGATCTGGAGGTCTTTTCCGCCATACACCAAGAACATCTCCTTAGTCCTTCTCAGGTACTTGAGAATGTTCTTTACCGCTATCTAGTGTTTCTCCCCAGGGTTTGACTGATACCGGCTTACCATACTCAGTGCAAAAGCTACATCTGGTCTGGTACACAACATCGCATACATTATAGAGCCTACCGCAGAAGCGTAGGGTATAATAGACATGCGATCCCTTTCCAAATCAGTCTTGGGAGACATCTCTTTGGAGAGGGTGATCCCGTGAAAAGCCGGTAAGTTACCGCGCTTGGAATCTTCCATACTGAATCTTTTCAGTATGGTGTCGATGTACCTGGATTGTGAAAGTCCTAATATCCTCTTGGATCTGTCACGATAGATCCGGATCCCCAGAATGTACGAGGCATCACCCAGGTCTTTCATGGAGAACCTGTATGACAAGAATCCCTTGACAGATTGTAGCATAGGAATGTCATTTCCTATCAAAAGAATTTCATCCACGTACAATATGAGGAATACGACAGTTCTTGCTACAAATCTACTGTAGATGCATGGTTCATCTGGATTTTTGATAAAGCCAAATTCTTTGACCGTCTCATCAAAACAGATGTTCCAACTCCGCGATGCCTGCTTTAGTCCATAGATGGACTTAAGCAACTTGCACACCTTTCCGCTGCTCCCACTCTGAATGAAACCCTCTGGCTGGTCCATATAGACACACTCCTCTAAATTTTCATTTAGAAAGGAGGACTTTACGTCCATCTTCCAAATCTTATAATCGTGGAAGGCAGCAATGGCAAGAAGGATCCAAATGGATTTCAGCATAGCCACTAGAGAAAAGGTTTCGTCATAGTCCAAACTAGGTCTTTGACGAAAACCCTTTGCAACAAGTCTAGTTTTATAGGTCTCAACCTGTCCATCTACACCAATCTTCCTTTTGAAGATCCACTTGCATCCTACGGGTTTTACCCTATCTGGAGCAACATCCAACGTCCATACTTTGTTGGTGTACATGGACTCCATTTCGGTCCGCATTGCATCCAGCCATTTTACCGAGTCAACGCTCTGAATGGCCTGCTGGAAGCTAGTCGGCTCATCACTATCAATGATGCAATTCTCTCTATCCCCGTCTATGAGAAAACCGTAGTATCTCTCGGGCGAATGAGACTGCCTACTACTCCTGCGGAGCGGCGCAGGAATGTCATGATCTTTCGAACCCTCTGGTTCTACTAAGCTTTCAGTAATAGCTCGTGGTTCTGGAATTTCTTCCAGTTCTATTGCGCTCCCACTTATCTGATTTTCCAAAAACTCAGTTTCCAAGAAGTGGGCATGACGAGAAACAAAAATCTTTTGTTCCTCTTCGCAATAGAAGAAATATCCCTTGGAGTTCTTTGGATATCCCACAAACTTGCACTGTACTGAATGTGCCTCGAGTTTGTCCGCATGCTGCTTTTTGACAAAAGCTGGACATCCCCATGTCTTAATGTGCTTAAGATAGGGTTTCTTCCCACACCACATCTGATATGGTGTGGTAGGCACAGTCTTAGTTGGAACTCGGTTCAAAAGGTATGCAGCTGATTCTAGTGCATATCTCCATAATGATCGCAGTAACTCAGCGTTACTCATCATGGACCGTACCATATCCAATAGGGTTCGGTTCCGTCTCTCCGATACACCGTTATGCTGCGGAGTGTATGGAGGAGTAAGCTGAGAGAGAATTCCATTCTCTTTTAAGTAATCCAGGAACTCGGCACTTAAGTATTCACCATCTCGATCAGATCTCAGTGTCTTGATACTTTTGCCTGTTTGTTTTTCTACTTCATTCTTATATTCCTGGAATTTTCCAAAGGCTTCAGATTTATGTTTCATTAAGAAGACATATCCGTACCTTGAAAAGTCATCCATAAAAGTAATGAAGTAAGAATAACCGCTTCGCGCATGTGTAGACATTGGACCGCACACGTCGCTGTGTACGAGTCCCAAGAGCTCGCTCGCTCTTACTCCGTGTCCAGTGAACGGAGTCTTTGTCATCTTTCCTATGAGACAGGATTGACAAGTTGCATATGATTGATATTCGAACGGATCCAAATATCCTTCTGTATGTAACTTCGTCAATCTTCTCTCATTGATGTGACCCAGTCTACTATGCCATAAGAAAGCCTGATTTGTTTCTGGAGACTTTCTTTTGTGTGTATTCTGAACATTGAAAATCTGTGGTTGGTTTAATACGTATATACCATTGCTTAATGTACCTGACCCAATCAGAACTTGATTAAGGTGAATGTTTACAACATTACTTACAAACGAAAATTCATAACCTTCTTTAGATATTAAAGATACAGAAATGATATTACAAGTTGCATTGGGTACAAAAAAGCAATTACGTAAAACTAAAACATGTCCATCTGACATTCCCAGGTGATAGTCCCCCACGGCCTTTGCATCCATGCTAGCTCCGTTTGCAACTTTGAGGGTCATGTCACCTGCCTTCAAAAACCTACGCTTTCTCAACGCCTGCAAAGAATTACAGATATGAGATCCTGATCCGGTATCCAATACCCCGGAAGTAGAGTTTATTGATAGACAGTTTTCAAAAACATACACACCTGAAGCTGAAGCTGTAACTTGCTTCAGATCCTGTGTTCTGGCCTTCCAAGCCCTGCAATTTTTCTTCCAGTGTCCACTCTTATGACAGTAAAAGCACTCTTCCTTCCCCACAAGCTTTCCCGCTACCTTTGTTGCTTTTGCCTTTCCCTTCGTATCCACTTTACTAACACCGCCCCTTGGTTTGGCGGGGGCTTTCTTCTTCTTTCCCTTGGCTTTCATCTTGGACCTAGAAGAGGAAGATCCTCCTACAAACAAAGTGGATGTTTCCCTACCTTTCTGTAGGGTGCCCTCTGCACTCCTCAGTATGTTGAGGAGTTCTGAAAGTTCAACTTCCTTTTCTTGCAAGTTGAAGTTCAGGATAAAGTGGGCGTAAGTGGCAGGAAGGGACTGGAGAATCAAGTCCGTATAGAGCTCGTTCTCTAACGTGGTCCCTAGGTCCGCGAGCTCCTCAATGAAGCCAATCATCTTAAGCACGTGTTCCGCTACCGATGATCCGACGGCCAATCTCGCCGAAAACAGCTTTTTCGAGACTTCGTATCTGGCGATACGAGATTGCTCTCCATACAGTTCTTTTGTATGGAGAAATATGGATTCAAGGTCCATATTCTCGTGCCTCCTCTGATGTTCATTGTCTATAGAGGCAAGCACGAGGCACTTGGCCTTCGCGCAATCGATTTCCCAGGTCTTACGGATTTCCCTATCCGCGATGCTGGTTTTGGGACCTGGGACAGGGGGAGCTTTGGTGGTAAGGAGATACCCCAACTTGTCATAAGTGATTGCCATTTTGATATTCCTGAGCCAATCTTTGTAGTTTGGCCCTGTCAGTATGTTTTTATCTAGTAGTAACTTAAGTCCGGTCATGATATTTGGTCGCTGCAATTAGGAGAAAGAGAAGAAACGCTTTAGCATGATGCTCTTGCAAGTTTAGAGTGGTTTTTAATTTGTCTAAACAGGATGGCTCCCACTGTCTCTCGAATCCCTCCTCAAACCAAAAAGGAAGAATTAGTCAGGATCAATCCCACCGTACAATACTTGCTTAACCGTTCGGCCAGGCTGGTGTCGGTACTTCGAGGGAGGTTTTCTAACGCTTTCGCGATGTTCCTTAATTAAATAACCTCTTTTCCCTGTGCGCGTAGCCCCGCTAACACCTTTCTAGACACCTACTTGGTTTATAGCATTGATCGTTAAGTGAGAAATTTCCCGAGGAGTAGCATATACTCACAGTAGGATCGGGATCCAAATATCATTGCGTGACAAAACTGAAGGAATCCTACCAGAATCATCACACTCCAAATGGTATGCAGCGCTAGCAAGTTTCAGTTCTTTTGAAACTCCCGATGTGGATTTTTGCCCCATGCTCTTATGACCTTAACTTTGGCCAACAAATCATAAGTCACATGTCAAGTTCTACCCTTCATTCTCCAGGTTAATTTGAACCCACCCGTACCTACCCTTGACTTTGGCCAACAAGGCAGTACGACTGTCCCAAACCAACACATCTATCTATGCTGCACATGAATACCCAATAGCTACCAATCACTATGCCTTGACTTTGGCCAACAAATATAGATTGAATACTATTGACCATCCATGTGAAACGACGGAGGGCTACGAATGGTTTTGGCGAAACCGTGAACGTAGTGAACTTGATATAATCGATGGAACGAGATAGCTTTTAAAAGGAGTGGCTTAAGCTCCGCATTTAAAAGTTATTTTTGAAAAGAAACCGAGTAGTTTTGAAAGTGTTCCAACGACTTTTACTTGGTTTATTTTTCTTGCATTAATTTTAATGCGTCTCATCATTTAATCCTACCATTGCCGAAAATAACCAAAATATGACGTACGCTTATGCCATCCGCATTCGCCACGGGGCCCCGTCATTACCCGTTAGGTTTCTTAACTAACGACAGAGCGGGGGCTGGACTAGCGCGGATGCAAAATATAAGCAACGCCTAAATAATATCATATATAGATATATTGCAATGATAGCCATTCCAGATCACAGATGAACACATTGGATATACTAGGAATCCGCAATTCGTACGAGCCTATAACGAAAAGCGGATTACACGGTCGCGATGAATAGCCAAAACCCCACCCTAGACCCCTACGGGTGCGGCAAACTACCCGCCAAATATCCGAAGCGGAGAAACCTCCCTCAACAACGTGAGTAGGCCACTCGGCACTTCGAGATACCCGGTAGTTTGTGCACCCCACCTTGGGTCTATCCTAGGAGCAAAAAAAACAGTAAAA
This sequence comes from Agapanthus africanus, assembly GCA_030015575.1. NCBI lineage: Eukaryota > Viridiplantae > Streptophyta > Magnoliopsida > Asparagales > Amaryllidaceae > Agapanthus > Agapanthus africanus. The sequence continues at coordinate 910,897,233 of JASDDO010000019.1, read as the reverse complement.
GAAATTATACAATGATGGCTACAACCTCACCCCGGTTGTGCGGCCAACAATAATATTACATCAATTACAAATTTACATGAATTGAAAGAAAAAGAAAAACTCTCATCTCACAACCCCCCGGCTATTCATCCGCGACAATCCAATGAATTCATATACACATACCATCAACATTACAGATCACATATATGTATAACCCCCACTAATCGACGTATAGCGATTAGCAGACGTTTAATACATATATCACATCACAGATATAAACCCGTTAGCTTAAGTCTTTAGAAGTTCGATCAAAATACGGATTTTTAAGCCCCAAAAACTAATTTTGCTTTCTGGAAAATCTGGGCTGAAAACACATACTGTAAAAATCCCAAAACACCCAACTGAATAAACTGCATGAAAAATCGCCCACGGCCGAGTCAACTCGGCCGCGGATCCGCGGCCGGAGCACGCTCCCGCCGCGGTTCCGCGGCGCGTTGATCGGTTCAGTGGACCATTTTTCTACAGTTTCTTCTAAAAACCCAGAGCCGAATTTTAAGGTAAGATTTATCATTTTTGGAACAGAAAAAAAATTCGGCAGAAAGTTGATTTTTCGGGCGTGTTTCGTGACTTTTTCTCCAATCGAACTTCTAGTTACTTTGCTAACATGTTAGATAGTGTTTAACTAGGCTCTGATACCACTGTAAGTCCACGTTACCTCTCCCGGTACTTACAGGCTTGCGGAAATGATGAAAAACGTTTTTCAAGAGGTGGTAACATGGACTCAAAATACGGATCTTTGTTAAACAACTACCTAACAACCTAACTAGGAGTTTTACCTACTCGGTTAGGGGGTTATACCTTTCTTGAACTCCTTCGTCTTCAACTCTTTGCGGTGTACGGATCGGCCTCACCTCGTCGTCTCCTCGCGCCAAAGATGGATCCACCCAAAAGCTTCTACCTTTGGCTTCTCTTCGAACTAGAAGAAACTAGAACACTTGGTTTGCTAAACCTTGTGAACTAGGATGAGTAGAGAAGTGATATGGGTTTTCTTTTATCTCTAAGGCAATGTTTCTCAACTCATGAGAGGGAGTTGCCTTGAGCTAGAGAGAGAACAAGAGGAAGATCAAGTGGGAGAGCTCAAGCAAGAGAGAGAAAGAAAATGAGAGAGAATGAGCAAGACTTTTGGCTCCCATGCTCTCATAATCCAAAATCATGATAACTCATAATAGTAATTGAGTATTATGTGATGGTTCAAGTCAAAATGGTCATATCATTTCATGCACTCATTTTGCAAAAAGAAACAAGCAAGCAAAAGTCTTTGCCATGAAATGATAGCCATTATAATGATGGTGGTCAACTAGTCCAACCTAGTCAACCGGTCAACAAAGTCAACAAGTCAACAAAGTCAACTCTTCATCTCAACCATGACACAATAATACTTAATTAATATTATCATTAATCATATTTCTTATTCTCATTAGGGTTTAGCAAAAGTCAACAGTCAACAACCCCAATGAGAATCCTCTTCCTCTGTCTCTCTGTCAACTGTGCATACACACCCGCATCCGCGTTCCGAGGAAAACGAATGCAAACAAGATAAAATCAATCCCAAAACGTACACTAGGATATAGCTTAAACCAAAGCCCGCTAGTGTTAACTGTCCGAACACTAAACGTGCACAAGTGCATGGATGTGACCGAACCCTGTCGCAAAACCATGTGACCTGTCGCAAAACCATGCGACCTGTCGCAAAACCATGCGACCTCTACTCTTTTGCCTAAAGGCGAATAGCTTTCTGTGTGGGACTCTAAAGACTCGACACTACGCTGGCAGTGGGTTTAACCACAGAATGCAAGCGGCACTAGATGTGCGTAACGGTCCCCAGGTAGATGCCGACAAGAAGACGGACGAGGTGAAACCCATCTGATCTCCTACTGAGCCTGGATGTGACAATCTCCATACAGTCCGGTCTGTTCATCTGATAACATCGCATGGCGGGCCTAGGGGGCGGTAAACGTCAGTCCCCTAATAGCGGTACAAGTCATGTCGGAGTGTAGCCCAGAACACCCTGAGACAACACTGGAAACCTACCAGTATATCTCGCTTGCCCTGGCCAGGGACTACTTGTGTAATGGCTCTCCTAGACACAGCACGATGTCAACCCCCAATACCGGGAGAGATGAATCCTGTCTAACCGTTACTGCCTCCAAGTGCTTCGGGACTTCACCCAACTACGACCTGTTTGCACAACTCCTTTGAGCCGTGGTAGGGTAGTAATCAAAGTACAGTGGGAACACACTCGAGGTGAAGTGACAGTGTCAAGTCAGCGGACTAAGCTGTACTCATGTCACCTGGGAACTGATAACTGACGATAGGTATAGTACCAACCAACAGTTCCCGACGAGTCCTGTCCAGTGTACTCGTAACCTAACGAGCACCCGCATACTATCTCAAGTACGACGTACTGACGGCTGTGGGACAGACCGTCTCCTACACTGGGATGAGAAGCGCATACGCTAGTCTACTCCGGAGTATCGATGCCATGTCTCGATAGTCCTACGACCAGGGACCTGCATAAGGATGTGCTTGTGGATTACCCAGCCCCCACTAGTGTGACTGCCATCACAACGCTGGTAATCAAGCAAAGATCCTAAGGGCTCCACTAATGTGTATAGGTGATATACTAAAATAAACACATGTACACATTAAAGCAGAAACAAACCAAGTAGCATACTACTATATTGAGCAAGATTGTCTATACAAGGTGAATATCCCAAGCTTCCATTAAGTAATATACAAAATAGTATGATACAGTAATGGCCTCTAGGGAATATACACTAACATGGGTACACTGAACGGACTCGCCGAGAACTCCTAGATGGTATTATACCTATCGTCAGATAGCAATTCTCCGGTGACACTGGTACAGGTTAGTTTGTAGACCCGAGATCGTCATAGAGCCTTATGTGATTTCCACTGTGTTTTGATTTCCACCTTACCACGTTCACGAGAACGTGCAAAACGGTGGCTTTTGGGTACAGTCCCGAATCACATGGAGGCAATGAGCGATAGGAAGGGTTTCGTCTCTCCCGGTATTGGGAGTTGATGTTGCGCTGTGTTCGATTGGCAATAACTGGAAGTCCCTGGCCAGGGCTGATATGGAGATATACTGGTAAGTGTTATAAGTAGTTTCTCGACCCGTTATGAGCCTCACATCGACACGACTTATCGGTTTTTGGGGTCTGACATTTACCACCCCTAGACTGGATATGTAACATATCAGATGAAGAGACCGGACTGTATGGTAGTGTTACTGATTGGATTCGCAGGAGTATGTACAGGCTTGCTTGTTGATCTTCTGGTCGCTTAATACCCGGGTGGCTGTTACGTTTAGCTGACCGCTTGCAGCTTGTAGGTATTTGATATGATCATCACCTACTGCCGACGTATTGATGAGTCTTTAGAGTCATACACAGAGATTTCCTGGCTCAGACGAAACGGAGTAGGAGCACATATGTGATATGTGCGGCGACCGAGATTAATACGATGTGTGATACCGTATTCTATTCTCGCGATATATTATATCGGCCGGTTATATGTGATATAGACGGATTATTGGATCAAGTGTTGATTCGATAAAATGATATATATATATATATATATATATATATATATATATATAAAATATGCTATGCTCACTTAAGTATTTATTATTCTCACTTGTAATACATTTAACATATATGTGATATATGTTTATTGTATTGTTTTCTTTTGTTACATAAATATTATATATGTGATATAAAATATTGTGACATGCTCGGTTATACATGCAACTAGGATGTATGAGAACTATACCATGCTACATGTAATGTTTGGGTTTAAATTCTTAAGTAATTCAAAATTGAGGAAATGAGTCATGGTGAAGCTTGTGGATAAACTTTGACAAAGTCTTCTCTTTTTGTTTTGCTTGAGATATTTCTAAACTCAACCATGACACATAGCCATGGTTAACTCTCTACATGAGTTAGTGAATGACATACACTAACCTAGGGTTGCATTTCTAACCTTATCTCTTTCATTATTCATCTTCTTCCTCATCTCATTTTTCATCTCTAGATTTTAAGATCAAGAAGAAAAATAGTGAGAAATTAAATACTAAAGTGAGCTAAATTCCTACTTCATCATCCTCTTCTATACTGGCCATATAGATTAGTGTGTTAGCTTCACTAATTCCGTATTAGTGAAGAGTGAGCTTAAGTCCGTGTTTCCTCGACGTAGATCATCACAGACTTTGAAGACTTCAAGTAAGGATGCATCGTATATCTTATGGAGCCTCTCAAGAGTTTAGGAGCTTGATTGGTGTGAGATTTAGCGTGCTTGCGCTTTCTAAAAGATAGATCAAAAATATTTGTAACCGCAATCAAGAACGGCGTCGCTTTGCAGCTAGCCGGTGAGTACGGGTCGGTCCACAGGGATTTTGTGAATTTTAGATTCGTTCTTACGAGTTAATTCCGAAGGGTGTTCGGAGTTATTAAATCTAAAAACCTAATTATTCTAGTGCAATTAATTAAATCTATTCTTGCTAGGGCTAGGTTTAGGGATGATTTGGAAATGGTAGTAAATCTCAACGCTTTCTTTACCCGAATGAAGATCTGTGAGGAGTTATGGTAATTATCAATAAAGTGGATTAGATCCGTTCGGGAAGGTGTTCCTTCCTCTAGGTTCTTGTCCTTCCTTTAGAGATCCTTACCCTAACCTCCATGGAAAACATCACACCCGGGCCTTTATACTACGGTATCACCGCTACCTCGAGGGATAGGGTGCCGTAGGGAGCGGTATGTGCATGTATGCATGGAGTCCTATTGTAAATATTTGATGGGTAAGAAAGGGATGAGAGATCTCATCTCTCAAAATCCTTCCCAAAAGCTAAACCCTAAACAAGTTCCTAGGGCATGAAATTAAATCTTCCTAGGGCAAGGAATTAAAATCTACTCTAGGGCAAGAAATTAAATTACTTACAGATGGCTCTCTCCAAACATCAAAGCAGGTTTGTCAGATTTGAATTTCTGAATTAAAGAGAGGCACCGATGCTCTCCAAAAGATTTCTAAAATTTATTAATGAAGGGAGGCATAAAGTTTACAATGAATTAGAGTCCCTATTTATAGGAAATAGAAACCCTAGGTTACATCTTGCACCGCATGTCTACAATTACAAAGATACCCCTAGAAAATCTTTCCACAGCCGCCATATAAAACTTGGTAAAATTTCTGCCATCAACTCCTCAGACCCACCGCGGAACCGCAGCCCAAGGCCTGGTATGGCCGCGGTTCCGCGGCCAAAAGGAAGAATTGGGTTCTTAAACTTCTGGGCTGGGTTCTTGGTCATTTGGGCTTTTTATTTCTTTACTTCTTTTCTCCATTGGGCTTCTGTGTATTCTCCAGATTTTCCAGTGAATACTTCTAGTGGATTTTTAACCGTTGCTTTGTGTTGACGTCTTGAACCTTGCTTTGTGAACTGTTTCTTATGTAGGCTTGATCAAGATCTTCTGTTCATTGGTTAAAATTCACTTTTTCATCGTCTTTACATTGTTTTCACTGTTTTCTGTCCAAGAACCTGTAACCTGTAACATGTAGCAGACATGGGTCAAAAGCACCTGTTTTCATTGTAAAATGCATAAGAATGGGGAATATAAAATACAATATTATGGTGTGAACAAATACCCCCAAACTTATCTTTTGCTCGTCCTCGAGCAAACTTATTGTTTTATTCACTACAAAAAACCTAACCGCACTTTCGCAGGGAAATGCGATTGCACTGAGCTCGTGCAACAAGCCGTTAAACCTCTAGGTGTCCCTAGTAGGAGGAGTGTTGTCTCCTGAGGGTTTACAGTGGATTACACCCACAAAATCCTATCAATTTGGCTTTTCGACTTTTATTCTCCAATTAGGTTTTCTAGCAAGTAATTCTATTATCTTTTGACTCGCAAATTGTCCACCCATATTCTTCACACTTCCTCATTATTTAACTTAAGATTATATATATCCTGTAGAATTACCTAGCTTTCGGCATTTCCTAAGTTTTCCTTCTAGGGTTCCATCTCCACTTAGGAATTTTTATCAACTCTACCAAAGATACAAGTTCTATTTTTCATTTCTTTCTCTTATCTAAACTCTAATCACATATCCCCACGTGTGTGTAATTATCACCCCTACACTTGGAAATTCAAATCAAGCAATCGTACTCCCGTCCATTGTCCAAAGCACTTGTGAAATTTCGCTTTCACATCCTTCATGCGACTGTTAATACTTCTTGAGGTACCAACAACCGATTACAAGATGCGTTGGCACTTTTAAGGCGTACTTCCTAGTTTTGCAACACCCAAGGCTTTTAGCAGTGACTCCCAAACCAGTTGGTCTAAGGCACTAGGTGATGAAGCACCCTCGCTAAATATTTTTCTATTTTTGCAGCCTTAAATAATAACAAAAACCAGTGTCCATTTTTTTTCTTTATTCACACTTTTTCATACTAAGGACTTTAGACAAGAGCATTTCAAGGTCTCTTCTACTATTCCAAGTTTCAAGGTGCGTGATTGTGCAAATTGTAGGGTATACGTTTTTAGAATCTAGACTTAAGCTAGGAACTATTTTTCAAACTTATACTCTATTAAGAACATCAATACTCTTCCCTTGTTTCGACTTAGCCCAAGAAGTGAACCCAAAATTTGCCTATTTCTAAATAAACTACAAGGCATATACTTTCTACTGTTAAACTTTAAGGAATGTTATTTTTAGGGTTTTTAATTCACTAAGTCTAAGATCTAGTTGTTCCTAGCCAGTTAACCTATCTGTCAAACTCTAGTCAAATAGGCCAAAATTGAATACAATAATTTTTATAATTTTGAAATTTTTCAAATTTTTATGGGTTTTCAAATAAGCATGCAAATGCAAAAATATGTACAAATGAATGCGAAGGAAGAAGACGTATCGAGCATACCCCCAAACTTAAACTTGACAGTGTCCTCACTGTCATGCTGAACCAAGAGGGTCAAAATGCCGATACTCCCCTGTTTATTTATTTACAATTTTTTTTTTATATTTTTAATGTTTTGAAATTTTTTTTTAATTTTTTATAGAAAAAGAAAACAAAAATATATATACGAATATACAAAGGTTCCCCCCAAACTTAAGCTTGGCCTTACACAAGCCAAAGGTTAGCACCAACCATTCAAAAATTCTATCGTGGTAATGGTAGAGTTGGTGAAAGAATGGAGTGGAAAGAAAAGAAATGAGAAGCACACGAGACCGTGTGGAGAGAAAGGGATAATATGGTCTCGGTGGAGGAGAATGGAGGAGGGGAAGAAGAAATGGTAGGGGTTCTACTTCTTCGAGTGGAGGTTGATTAATCACAAAATCCATATTATTTAAGAATGCGAGTTCGTCGGCGAAAATATCTTCGAAACTTTCCTCAAAGGTCCAATTGAAAATTATCGAACTCAAAATGTCGGATTGTGATTCATCAACACTCGATATCATTAAAGGAAGATTAGAAGAACCAAAGAAAGTGGGAATACGAATTTGAGGGTGTGGATGGAGCGTATAGATTAGCACAATATGGGATGACCGAGATGTTAAAAGCGATTGCGCCAACCTACCAACTCGTCGGGAAATGGGGTCAAATCCCTCAAGATTCGCAAGAAAACATGGGTACACCGAACTTGGTATAGGAGATGAAAGCGTAACGGTCATTTGTTCGGTCGGAACAATGGGAAAGACGAAAGGGAGTGAATTAGGGATAGTATCTTTCTCACCGTAGTAAACTGTTTCGAACTTGAAAGATTCCATTAATGGTTCGAAACTACTGTAATCAACCGAGTCTGATGGTTCAACTAACTCATCTGAAAATGTAAAGGACTCAAACTCGGGCGGTGAGTCATCAATATCGTCCGAAAAAGTGAAACACTCGTAAGTGTTATCGTCTGTGAGAATTGTGTCAGATTCAAAGGAAAAGGTTTCAAGCTCACAGTCTTCAAGCGGGGTCGGAACGATGGGAAGGAGGGAGGGTGATATAACAGTCAAAGGTTCAGGAGGATGAATTGGAAAATCAGACACATCAAACAAAAATGATTCAACCTCAATATTATCCTCAAGACTCTCCTCAATACTATCCTCAATATTCAACTTATTATTTAGCCTATCCATGCCATTATCATCAAAATCAAGACGCATATGAGATTCGGGAGAAACATTTAATAACTCAGGATGATGATTTGAACATAAAATTTCAAGCAAATCGACAGGTTCATCATCCGAAATATTCCCGGCGTCTATATCCTCAATCAAGTGAAAATCAATTTCTTTAGACACTTCATCCACAGCATGGATATTTATCAATGTAGGTTCTAAAGTGGAGGTGTAAAGATCGAAAGGATTAGGTGCGGTTTCACTCGAAAGGGGTTCCTCACAATTTGGCAAATCAAACACTACAAAATCGCACAACTCATTTTTATTTTCAACTGGTGAATCATTTGGAACAATCGATGGAAAACCGGAGTTGTGGGTTTCAATTGGGTAAGGGTAGGTTTGATTTGAAAATCCTCTCTCGTTCTCACTCTGTCCAACTGCCGCTTTATACATTGAAAATTTCGGAGCTAGCGGGACACTAGCTACCGGTTCACTAGGTTGCATAAGGGCGGCCATGGACGCTTCCACATTCCTCATCATTTTATTTGTTGCAGCAATATATGCCTCCAACGCCTCTTCCAAACTAGACTTTGGTGGTAAGGGGGTTTCAGTAAAAGATTCAAAATTGGTTGGATATGTGAAACTCCCTAATGGCTGTGAAGAAACAGTGTCTAGTGAAGATGGAAAAGTCGGGTAGGACTGATAGGAAGTGGGTGGTAGGACAGGGGTAGGGTCAACATGTGGATAAAAAGTTGAATAATCGTGCGGGCCCCTAAAACTAGATGAGTGGAGAGGGGTGAAAGATTGGCTGCGAGATTTAGCAATATGCTCAACAATGGACATCGGCCTAGGAGTAACAAAAGGACTTGAAAAAGTGGTGTCAACATATGGAGGTGGTGAAGGTTGACTCGGTTGACACAAGGTGGGTTGAAAAGTCAAACTGTTTCTCCTAGACTCCTCTATGTGATCTTTCAAAGATTTTTTAGGCATGGAAGGATCGTCTTTAAATTGACCGAACACATTGACATATGACGCAAAATTAGATTCGGGATACCAAAGTTCGGCTAATGATTTTTTATGTGGGGTACCCATGTTAGAAGAAGAAAGGTGACAAAAAGGAAGGTTGGATGGTGCAAGGATTTATTTGGGGCAAAAAAATTTTGCAAGTTCTATAAAATATTTGTCCTTTTTATTTCATTTTTCATTAATTTTTTTCTTTCTCTTTATTTGGAAAAATTTTGTTGCAAAAAGATTTTTAGAGAAAAGATATGCAACAGCAAAATATTTTATAGAAAAGATATGCAACAGCAAAATATTACTTGCAATTGGTTATTATTTGAAGCATATCACAAGAATCTTTATTTGGAAAAAATTGTTACGAAAAGATATTCGAGAAAAGATATGCAACAACAAAATATTTCTTGCAATCAATTTAGTTCAAGCGGGGCCCAAAAATCCTGCACAAGACTTGTTATATGGAAGGCAATATATTTTATAGCTCACAGAATCTTGCAGGAATTTCCATAAAATATATTTCAAAAATTACAGAGGAGGAACAGAGGATGCTTACAGAGCAAAGATAATCAGATGATGTCACTGTTCCACCGCCCTTCCGCGGCAAAACCAGGCTCCCACCGCGATTTCGCGGTCAAAATGACTGCACAGTGCCCCAAAGAAATTTTCACGGTCTGATTTGACAAGACGGCCGCGGTTCCGCGGCCTAAGGTAGGGTTTGGCCGCGGAAGCGCGACACTTTGGGCGGTTCACTGCTCCAAAAAAAAATCCAGTGTTCTGTTTTTTAAAATATCTTCTGTTTCGATATTTTGTTTCCTGTTTTGCTTTCTGGAAATCTCCAGATCCGAATTTATATATCCTGCAAAAATTCAACCACAAAGTATCCTTCCCAAAAATAACAAATGATATATATTTTTTGGATTTTTTAGATTTTTATGATTTTTTTAAATTTTATGATTAACCCGAAATTGCGAAAAGAAAATTCTACGCCATCCCCGGCAACGGCGCCATTTGATTGGTGTGAGATTTAGCGTGCTTGCGCTTTCTAAAAGATAGATCAAAAATATTTGTAACCGCAATCAAGAACGGCGTCGCTTTGCAGCTAGCCGGTGAGTACGGGTCGGTCCACAGGGATTTTGTGAATTTTAGATTCGTTCTTACGAGTTAATTCCGAAGGGTGTTCGGAGTTATTAAATCTAAAAACCTAATTATTCTAGTGCAATTAATTAAATCTATTCTTGCTAGGGCTAGGTTTAGGGATGATTTGGAAATGGTAGTAAATCTCAACGCTTTCTTTACCCGAATGAAGATCTGTGAGGAGTTATGGTAATTATCAATAAAGTGGATTAGATCCGTTCGGGAAGGTGTTCCTTCCTCTAGGTTCTTGTCCTTCCTTTAGAGATCCTTACCCTAACCTCCATGGAAAACATCACACCCGGGCCTTTATACTACGGTATCACCGCTACCTCGAGGGATAGGGTGCCGTAGGGAGCGGTATGTGCATGTATGCATGGAGTCCTATTGTAAATATTTGATGGGTAAGAAAGGGATGAGAGATCTCATCTCTCAAAATCCTTCCCAAAAGCTAAACCCTAAACAAGTTCCTAGGGCATGAAATTAAATCTTCCTAGGGCAAGGAATTAAAATCTACTCTAGGGCAAGAAATTAAATTACTTACAGATGGCTCTCTCCAAACATCAAAGCAGGTTTGTCAGATCTGAATTTCTGAATTAAAGAGAGGCACCAATGCTCTCCAAAAGATTTCTAAAATTTATTAATGAAGGGAGGCATAAAGTTTACAATGAATTAGAGTCCCTATTTATAGGAAATAGAAACCCTAGGTTACATCTTGCACCGCATGTCTACAATTACAAAGATACCCCTAGAAAATCTTTCCACAGCCGCCATATAAAACTTGGTAAAATTTCTGCCATCAACTCCTCAGACCCACCGCGGAACCGCGGCCCAAGGCCTGGTATGGCCGCGGTTCCGCGGCCAAAAGGAAGAATTGGGTTCTTAAACTTCTGGGCTGGGTTCTTGGTCATTTGGGCTTTTTATTTCTTTACTTCTTTTCTCCATTGGGCTTCTGTGTATTCTCCAGATTTTCCAGTGAATACTTCTAGTGGATTTTTAACCGTTGCTTTGTGTTGACGTCTTGAACCTTGCTTTGTGAACTGTTTCTTATGTAGGCTTGATCAAGATCTTCTGTTCATTGGTTAAAATTCACTTTTTCATCGTCTTTACATTGTTTTCACTGTTTTCTGTCCAAGAACCTGTAACCTGTAACATGTAGCAGACATGGGTCAAAAGCACCTGTTTTCATTGTAAAATGCATAAGAATGGGGAATATAAAATACAATATTATGGTGTGAACAGAGCTCATGGATAGCAGCGAAGGGACCACTACTCGGAGCTTTTGAAGCGAAGGAACGGAATACAAAGGTTGTAATCCCTATCACTTAGATGTAAAGTTGTTTACATACAAAGTTAACCCTAATTCTCTAGTTCGATTACTTGGTTGGTTTGTTTAGCACCCCAAAATTTTAATATAGCATGTTTGATACTTGCCAAAACCTTCACAAGGTGCTAAGCCAACCCTACAGTGGTATCAGAGCCAAGCTAGAGCATTAGGCGTTGTCTAGATGAATTTTAAAGTCCGATCGAAACCCCGAAAAACCGATTTGACCCCCTCTCTGGAAATGTTTCAAAAAGTTGGATTTTTTCATGTTAAAAATATTCAGAAAATCATGCAGGGAATTCTATGGACACACCTGAAGAACGAAACCCTAACTCGTCTAAGTGACCGCGGATCCGCGACCAAAACATGCTTTTGGCAGCGGATCCACGGCGCCACTTGAGAGGCTTGGGTCGGGCCTTCAGCTGTAGGTCCGTAGGTGATGTAGGATGTTTCTGGTTAACTTTAACTGTGCTCAAGTGTTGAGCTCTCTGGGAATTTTTGGGAATTCGTTGAATCGATCGAATTGTCTAACTTCGCCTAGTTATCTGTGATGTTATGTGTTGCTGTGATATGTTATATTGGATCGTCGTGTTCTGAATAGCCCGGGGGTTTTATGTGAGCTGAGAGTTTTTTCATTTTCATTCATGTAAAATTCATTGTATGTAATATTCTTTTATTGGGGCACTTTCGGTTTGAGGTTGATATCACCATTGTATATTATTTATTTTTCCGCATTAGGATAGACCCAAGTCGGGGAGCACAAATAACTGGGTTCTAAGGTCCAGTGGGAGGCCATCTCGAGGAGTCGAGACCGGGTCTCCTAACCCTAGAATTGGCAGGGTTGCTTGCCGCTCTCGTAGGGGTTTAGGGATGTGGGTTTGGCTATTCATCGCGACCGTGGAATCTGTGTTTTATAGAGGCTCAAAATAAAACACGGACCTCCTAGAATATCCAATATTTCATATGTTATCTTCCGCTGCTATTATACTGTGATGTGATCACTTTATATGCGTGAGACGAATGCTTGTACTATATATATATGATATATAAATATTACTGCTTTAGTTTCTTCTGTGATACTTAGGAAGCATTTAAATGATGGGATTTCATTAATGAGATTAATGAAAAGAAAAAGAAACCTAAAAGATATTGTAGAATCAAATTTTCAAAAAGGGCGGCTCTAGTTTTCGCTTTGCATAGCGGTATTTCTTGTAGAATATCCAGCACCTTATTCGATAAGGAAAGAGCCGCGATCCCTTCACCGGGAGTGACCTCTTTACCAAAACTAGCACATGTTACAACTCACTCGGTTATGTTTTTGATTACTTCTATAGTTCTTGTTTTGCATAGAAGTATTCCTTGTAGAATATCCAGCACCTTATTCGATAAGGAAAGAGCCGAGATCCCTTTACCGGGAGTGACCTCTTTAGCGAAACTAGTAAAAACCTCAAAAACACTCCTTTTCAAAATCACTTGTTTCTACAACGAAATCAAGTTCATTACGCTCATGGTTTTCATAAAAATCTGCGTAGCCCTCCGTCATTTCAGATAAGTACTACTTAGTATTCGTGCTGTATTTGTTGACTATGTTAAGACGTAGTGTGCGGTAGCTAATTGGTGTTTATCTGCTAAAACATGATATGTTATTGGATTAGGGTAGTCGTACGATTTTGTTGACTATGTTACGGGTTATGCGGGTAGGTTTAATTCAATCGGGAAATGACGGGTGGAACTTGGCTAGCGCTTATGATTTGTTGACTATGTTAAGGTCATAAGTTGCTAGGGGTAAAAGTATTATCGAGAATTTCAAGTGTTGAAATTTGCAATAAGATTGCATACCCTCTATGAGATAGTTGGATCCTGATACCCACTGCGAGTAAGAGTTACTCCTAGGAGAGTTTTACACATGACAATTAGCTGATCAAGTAGGTGTCTAGAAAGGTGTTAATGGGGTTATGGCTATGGGAAAACGAGGTTTATTTTAATTAGGTCCGTGCGAAAGCACGGGGAAGCTCTCTCAAAGTACCAACACTAACCTGGCTGAAAGATTGGCGAACTTGTAAGGTGTAATTAATCACGGCCAGTCTTACCTTTTAGGGTTTGAAGGAAGATTTGATGAAAAACAGTGGGAGCCATCCTGATTAGATAAGATAATAACCAATCTAATCTTGCAAGAGCATACGCTAAAGTGTTTCCTTCTCTCTCTCCAGGCAGCAACCATGTCAGGCCTTAATCAAGATAATAATATTGATGTATTGATCGAACCCGCTTATTATTCTGAGCAGGGGAACGTTGGTTCCATTCTTTCTTATAATTGTTATAAAACTGAACAGGAGATAGGAGAATATCCGGATTACCACGCCACCCAAATGAAATATAATCATGCTGATGCATTTTATTCAGGTGTGTTAGTTATTGGGAACTGTTTCTCAGTTCACTCTACGTCGTGGGCATTAGATACCGGATCAGAATCCCACATATGCAATATGTTGCATGGGCTAAGGAAAGGTAGAGAACTGGGAATATGTGATCATTCCGTAAAAGAAGGGAATGGTACAAATGTTGCAGCCAAAGCAGTTGACGAATATCACCTTGTATTACCAAATGGTAATACATTGATTCTGAACGAATGCTATTACATACCAAACCTGATATGCAATCTTATATCTGTTTCTTTATTAAATAAAAAAGGATATAATTTTGTAATACAGGATGATGTTATGAACATATTCCTAAATCAAAAGTTGATTGGATCAGGCTCATTACATAATGGCATATACATTCTAAATCAAACCACAGTTCTTAATGTACAAAACACTCACAAGAGGAAGAGTTCAGAAATGAACGAATCCTTCTTGTGGCATTGTAGACTTTGTCATATCAATACGACACGACTGGCTAAGTTGCATAAAGATGAATATTTGGATCCGTTCGAATTATCATCTTATGAAACTATCCATTCATGTCTCAAAGGAAAGATGACCAAAACTCCGTTTAGTGGACACGGAGAAAGAGTTACGGAACTCTTGGGACTGATACATAGTGATGTATGCGGTCCCATGTCTACACATGCCAGGGATGGTTCCTCGTACTTCATTACATTCAATGACGATCTCTCAAGATACAGACATGTGTTCCTGATGAAACACAAGTCTGAAACTTTTGAGAAATTTAGAGAATATAAGCACGAAGTAGAGAACCAAACGGGTAAAAGTATTAAGATCCTTCGATCTGATTGAGGAGGAGAAAACTTAAGCAATGAGTTCCTGGACTATTTAAAAGAGAATGGAATTCTCTCTCAGCTTACTCCTCCGTATACACCATAGCACAATGGTGTATCGGAACGGAGGAATCGCACCCTATTAGATATGGTGCGTTCTATGATGAGCACTGCTGAGTTACCTATTTCCTTTTGGGGTTATACGCTTGAGACATCAGCATACCTATTGATTCAAGTTCCATCTAAATATGTACCTACCACACCACATAAGATATGGAGTGGGAAGAGACCATATTTTAAACGAGTTAAGATATGGGGTTGTCCGGCCTATGTCAAAAGGCAAAATCCTGACAAACTCGAGGCACGATCAGTTCTATGCAAGTTTGTGGGATATCCAAAGAATTCACAAGGATACATTTTCTACTACGCCGAGGAGCAAAAGGTGTTTGTTTCTCAATATGCCACCTTTTTAGAAAAGGAATTTCTTGCAAAAGAAATTAGTGGCAAAGAGGTAGAACTGGAAGAAGTTCCAGCAGCACAAACTGCAACTGAAGATTTATTGGAACCAGAGAATTCGATAGTTGCCAACGAACCTCAGCCTCTCCGCCGATCTAGTAAGGTTCCTCATCCACCTGAGAGATACTACGGTTTTCTCATTGATGGTGGGAGCGAGGATTGCATCATGGAAGATGATGACCCAACTAGCTTCGAGCAGGCCATCACGAGTGGGGACTCTGTGAAATGGCTGGATGCAATGCGATCTGAGATGGAATCCATGTACACCAAAAAAGTATGGACTTTGGAAGTTGCTCCTGAAGGGGTAAAACTTATTGGGAGCAAATGGATCTTTAAGAAGAAACTTGGTGTAGATGGAAAAATTGAGACATACAAAGCTAGACTTGTTGCAAAGGGTTTTCGTCAACGACCAGGTGTGGATTATGACGAAACCTTTTCTCCAGTGGCTATGCTTAAGTCCATCAGGATCCTACTTGCCATTGCTGCATACCATGACTATTTCCCCCAATCAGAGCAAAGCTCTGTTGAAATTCAAAATTCAAATTTTGAAGCAACGCTTCAAATCCCGGGCGCAACGCGCCACGTGTCAGGTGCTGATACGTCAGCGCAGCGCCCGAGGCAGCGCGCCCAATCAGAGCAAAGCTCTATTAAAAAACAAAAGGAAGCAACGCTTCAGTTGCGCAAGCACTGCGCTGTGTGACACGTGTCAGCGCAGATACGCTAGCGCAGTTGCGCTGCGCGACACGTGTCAGCGCAGTTGCGCTGCGCGACACGTGTCAGCGCAGTTGCGCTGCTTGACACGTGTCAGCGCAGATGCGCTAGCGCAGTTGCGCTGCTTGACACGTGTCACGCGTTGGGGCGTTTGCTCCAAACAGAATTAAGATTTTAAAGAAATCTTTCTGTTCTTGTTAAAACAAGAAGCTTTTCTTCTGTAAAACAGAAGCCCTTGGATCAAAGATCCAACGGTGGGGAAAATTCCCCATATCACTCAGAGAAAGATCTCTTTAACAAATTTATGGGCACTATATAAAGGCCCCTAGACCTCAATTCAAAGGCATCAACATTTTGTGAGAAATCAAAAATTTCAAGCAGAGAGAACTCTGAAGAAATTTCAAGAAGAAAAAAGGTAAAAGACCTTTTAGAAGAAGAATTTCTTCTAATAGATCATTGATCTAAGAACAAGATCAATGATCTTTAATAAAAAATAATAATAAATATAGTGCTTTGCACTTATGAACCATTGGTTCTCTAAGATCAAGAAAAATAAGAAACACTTGTTTTCTTTGATCTAAATTAGATCAAGAAACCAAACAGTGCTTTGCACTTTTTTATGAACCATTGGTTCTGAAATCTAAAAGATTCTCAAGTTAATAGTGCCTTGTGATCGCACGCTTTTGGCGTGTCGGATGTTCAAAGAATTAAAGTATAACCGCGATCAGGACGGTGTCGCTATGCAGCTAGCCGGTTGAGCACGGGTCGATCCACAGGGAGATGGTTGTATTTCCGTTCTTGTCTTAGACGAGTCAATAAAGAATTTGTGTATATTTGTTCGATCTAACCTATATGTTTATTTGCAAGTATAAAGTTGTTAAGAAAAGATACGAGATTGTAAGCTAAAGAAATCCGTACTCAAAACCTTTGAGCCGAGTCTTGACCAATTGAAGCTAAAGCAATCGGCAACAACGTGGATTAGGGGATTTAAGCGCGGTATTCGTGGAATACGGCTTATTTACCCTTGTCCTTCCGTTCTTGTCTCTTGCTTTCGCTTCCGGCCAAACCGAACACAACCGGTCGCGGTTAGGAATCACTGTTACCTTGTTAGGGTAGGGTGCCTAACGGAGCGCTTGCGTATGGTTTGGGCGGAGTTCAATGGAAAATAACGGGAAAAGGAAAAGAGAAAAGAAAATCTTTAACTTATAATATCGTATTTCTTCTTAACAATAATAATTACATTCATTCACAAAATGAACAAAAGAGAGCAAAAGAAAAGAACAAAGAAAAGAAAAGATTACAAGTATTAAGTGCATGAATTTAAGTGCATGAATTAAATTGCAAGAAAGTAAAGCAAGGTAATAAAAAGCAAGTAATAAATAAGCAAATAAAAAGAACAAGAAACTAGAACTCAAGACAAGCATGTGATCAATAGCCAACCCTTAAACTTGCAAGCTCAATCAAGAGGTTGCAAGATCAAGGGAAGGGTAGAGAACGCATGTGAAATGAAGTGCTAATTCCATGAAAGAATACGACCCTTGAGATCAATAACTAACCCTTAACCATTCAAGCTCAATGAAGAGGTTGAATGATCAAGAGAAAGCAAGAATCTCAAAGGGAAGAAGAAACACAAGAGAATGATACAAAAAGCCCTCATCTTCATTGATCTCCAACTCAAAAAGCTCTCACTACAATTTTCATGGAAAAAGAATGAAGAAGAAAAAGAAAAAGACTAAATCCTAAAAAGAAAGAAGAACAAAAGAATGACCCTTGGTTGGGCTCAATTCTGGAGTATTTATAGGCAGAGAAAATGAAATCTAGGGCAACAAACTGGACCTACATAAAAAGACCAAAATACCCACAAAAGTTGACAAGCTGCGGCGCCAGTACGGCCGTGGATCCGCCGCCAATACCCCCTATTGGCCGCGGATCCGCCGCACTATAGTGGGTTCAGGGCATGGGTTTTTCTGTACGACCCTGGTCTGCTGTCCCCTGTTGTCTGGTACATGTATTTTCTGATAATCTTTCTAGAATATCTTCAGAATTCTTAGTCCAAGATTGCTATCTTTTCTTCACTTTTGACTTTATCTCCCTCGAGCTCCGCGCACCCATTGATTCTTGTGCAGCCCCTCTCGTGCTCTGTGCTTGTCCGAGACACGAATGACCGCTGTCATATGTCTTGTCCCTGGAACCGGTACGCAGCACTGGACGGATATGGATGACCGGAACCCGGCTTTTATCTGTTGTCAACAGATGTTCTGTATTTGGTGTAACTGTGGAGATTTTGTCTTGAATTGCAATATTTGTAGTGGAAACCTGTATTCTATAAATATGTAACAAACACAGATTAAAAGCACCTACCTATAAACAACCGAGCGTAAGAATGGGCGGTATAAAATGCAGTATTCTGTGATGAACACCTTGCACTTGCAAAACTGCACAGTTGCGCTCTTGGGTTGGCGCAAACCACCAGAGAGCGCCACGTGTCAGCATCTGAACCATTTGCGCTATGCGCTTTTGAAATAGAGCCTTGCTCTCTGAAACTTGCGCAACTCACCACAGCGCGCCACGTGTCAGCAGCGCAAGCGCAGCGCACTGTGCTTGCATGACACGTGTCATCACCACAAGCGCTTGCGCTCTTTGATTGGCGCAAAGCACCTGACAAATGCAATGCATTTCTTTTGCTAAAGGGCCAGGCCCAAGTCAAAAAGACCTAGCAGCCCAAAATAAATTGCAAAGCAATAAAAGGGCAGAGCCCAAATAAAATTGATGCTCTGTATCATTTATAAAAGGGCAGAGCCCAAGTAAGATTGATGCTCTGCATCATTTATAAATGGGCAGAGCCCAAAACAAATTGATGCTCTGCATCCTTTATGGGCAGAGCCCAAACAAAAATAAAAAGTAATGCAATGCATTATTTAAATGTGGGCAAAGCCCTAGCACAGGTCTAATAGACCAAAAGTAAATAAAAGCGTTGAATATTTTTCAACTGGACTTAGCCCAATCATAGCCGTAAGTCCTCAAATTAAATTGACTGAGCACAGCTGCTCTCTTGAATCAATTTGCGACCGGTTCGAGGGTACATCTCCGAACTCCTTTGACTCCTATCGTTGTAATCCTTCAACGATGTCAGAGAGGTGACGGGTCCCGACAACCACACATCAACACGGACTGTGGGGTCCTTAAACTCATGGACTTAAGCGTCCTTAAACTAAAACACGGATTGTGGGATCCTTAAACCCGCGGACTTATGCGTCCTTAAACTAAAACACGGACTTTGGGGTCCTTAAACTCATGGACTTAAACGTCCTTAAACTAAAACACGGATTGTGGGATCCTTAAACCCGCGGACTTATACGTCCTTAAACTAAAACACGGACTGTGGGGTCCTTAAACTCACGGACTTAAGCGTCCTTAAACTACCTATGGACCACCACGTTCCTAAACTGGAATATGGACCGCAATGTCCTTAAACTACCTATGGACCACTATGTCCCTAAACTGGAACAATAGAGTCCCCAAACGCTCTTTTGTCGGATCCAAACGATCCCGTTAAGTTGATCTTAGTCTCAAATCAGACTAACGTATCCTTAACACGTTTAAGTCGATCTTAGCTTAAATACGGCTAACGTATCCTTAAACCAAAACACCGAACCCAAATCTAAGTAAATACGGATTTGGACTAATCCACGTCCTACGGGCGATGGCATCGCTTAGTCTCCGTATACAATCCACGGGCAACCACAAACAAAACAAACACACACGACATGAAGTGAAATTCTGGAGAAGGAGAAAGTTGTTACCGCGATGCGGTAGCGTAATTAACTGCAGGGGCTTGCGCCTGCAGGGAAGAGCGTCCCCACAATCAAAAACCCCTCAAGCGAGGGGGAATCTGACGAAATCTGCTACATCGGCCGCATCCGTCTAAACCTCCGATACACGGTGCCATAAATCAACTTGGCACCTTCGGAGAGGTGGACGGATAAAACCAAATAGCATTTGCCCCGAATCTCAGCGTCAGGACCTCGCAGTCTTGTGCGCCATCTTTCGGAGGGGAACAGATTCTGGCACGCCCGGTGGGACCTTTTCCTCTTTCCACTCCACAATTCATGTGTCGTCTTCGCGAACGAATCGCGGTTTGTTAATGGTTGCCTTCGGATTTTAAGTTACTAAGATTTGGTCTTTTGCTTGGCGCAGAAATCAAGTATCGATGGCCTCTACCTGTTCGAAGTGCTCTAACTGCAGCTCCAGCTCGCGTCCGGCCTCAACTAGGGGCATAACCTATGGGCCCCAAGCGGCCTCTTTATTCACCATGCCCGTGGAGCAGATTACTCAAGCCACCACGGGGTTGTTTTTCGGAACTATGCTTCCGCCAACAAACTTCAGCACCCCCGTGCCCGTACAAGAAGCTCCTAAGAAGTCGGTCTTCGATCGACTTTCAGCTACTGCGGCCCCTCTCAATGGGTCGCCCAACACCAGTGCCTTGGTCTTCTCCAGGCTGGGCCAAAACTCCTGCGGGCCCACAATGAAGCTTGCAGTCCCGGAAAAGGTTATTCCAAAAAGAATAGCCAAACCTGCTCCTGAAGTTGTCAAGGCGGCTTCTCCTGCTAAGAGATCAGTCTTTACAAGATTGACCGTCCCAATTCCCACTCCTGCTTTTGCTGCTCAAAAGATATCAGTCTTCAATAGGCTGACGCCGGCAACAGCCCCACACCTGAACATGGGGCAAGAAGAAGTTGTTTCTGTCTCTGAGCCAATACCGACAACTCGTCGCGCCCGACGACGCCACTGGCGCCGGATAAGGAAGACCGGGGGCAACTCCCCTTCTGGGATGACTCCGCCAGCTCCAACGGTGGAAGTTAATGCTGCTGTTCCCACCGGGAACAGCTTCGAGCTACTGAATAGAGTACGCAGAAACTCGCCGTCTGCGGTGCTCAAAAGATCTCCCCCACCAGTAGAGACTGCCGTGGAAGCAGAAAAGCCAGAGCAGTCTCCTCGATCGCTGTCCTCCAAGATCTACAAGACATGGCGACGAGTTCGAGAATCTGTGATTGAGCCTAAGTTCTCTCGCCAACAGAAGAAGTCGAAAGGTCGGGAAGAAGAAAATCCTCCGGTCAAGCAACGAAAGATAATGACCGCTTGGGTGCCCAAAGCAACGGCCCCCTCAACTTCTACGGCCCATAAGAGAAGAAGGCCAGAAAAAGTCCCTACGCCGACGACGAATATCAAGGGTGGTGAACCCAAACGCCCTAAGTCAGGGGGCATTGTAGTTCATACCGTCTACGTGGCGTCTGGTAAAGAGGATAGTCGCATATCTACGGGTCATCGACCGCTTACGCGATCAGTGACCAAAGCGCAGGAGCAGCAGCAGAAGCTCCAAGAGATGATGAACGCTATGGCCGCACTTACTGGGCCAAAAGAAAACCCTAAAACGTCCTCGGATGAACGCTAGGAGGAAGAAACCGACGCCGAATTCCTTCGTCGAATATTGGAGAAGAAGGACAAAGAGGCTGCTGAACAAGCAGCCAACATAAAGCGTATGGGCCTCCTGTTCCAAGACATGGTAGGGATGATGATCCAATAAGATCCTCCGATCGAAGATCCCCTGATTATCCTTGAAGATGATAGGGGAGAGACATCGAATCCTCCGCCAGCTCTGTCAACAACTAAGGAGGATACAATCTCCAAAGCTGATTTGGACGAGTACATAGCCCAGCAAATACGGGTTCATCATGCGACTGAAGAAGCTGGCCAGGTCGTAAAAACGGGGCGGCCATATCCAAGTTGGTACGACCAAATCAAGTACCCGCCCGGTTACACAATTCCCAAGTTCCATGTCTACAAGGGGACGGGCAATCCTCACCAGCATGTTGCCCAGTTCAGGGCACTCTGCGGCAACACCTGCGGTGATGACAAGCTTTTGCTTCGACAGTTTGTTGGAAGTTTATCAGATACGGCGTTCGAGTGGTACTCTGAGCTCCCGAACAACTCTATCAAAACCTTCACGGAGATGGAGCTGTTATTTACTCAACGTTTTGCAAGCGCCAGTGAACGCACCCCGATGACGGCACTGATTAACGCCAGGGTAAAGCCAGGCGAGACATGGGTTCAATATGCTATACGGTGGCGGAAATTATGGTCGAAGTGCGAGCAGCGCATTGAAGAAGCTCCCGCGGTGGGAATGTTTGTGGGAACCCTTGATCCTCAAGCAACCATCTGGCAATTTATAATGTTTTTCAAGCCGACTACCTTTCAGGCCTTGATTGACAAGCTAGCGCAAATGGATCAGATGGGCCATAAACCCCCTCTTCCAAAGACGGACTCCCGAAATGACAAGGGGAAAGGAAAAGCGATCGTTGTCGCTAATGCTCAACAACAACCGAGCAACTCGAAGCCGGTTGTTCGTCAAAATAATATGCGTCCGTACGTAGCCCTTGAGGAGAGGCTAGGACGTTCTTACTCATTTCCCCGAGATAAAACGAGAAGGTTATTCGAGCTAGCGTTGCGCAACCGACTCATAAATCTGCCGGATCCAAAACGTCTGTCGCAACCAAATGATGTCAGTGAGCCCAACTACTGTCCTTATCATCGAGTACTGGGTCATCCGATCGAAGATTGATACGTCTTCAAAAATTGGCTTGAAGACCAGTACCGACAGGGCAAGTTCGCGTTATCTAACAAATGGAAGGTGAATCCCCCACAGCCCCATACCTCTAAGGGGATGAGTACGCCAGGGGCAACATGCTCTGTCGTTGAAGAAGCTCCTTGGGAGATTGTATTATCAGCCAAGACAAAGAGGATGCTAAATGATCTTCAAGTATGTCCAGCGATCAAGTGGAAGAACCCGTTGGAACCGCAAGTCATTGAGGGGATGTTGAAGCCGCGTCCAACTCCAAAGACCGATGGTGGTGGCCCAAGCATTCACAACCAGCCGTCGAAATCTTCAAGGAAGAAGAAAAAGAAATCAAAGAAGCCCGTGAAGCCTGGCGACAAGCGCACGGACTTGCAAAAACAAATTGACGCGCTGGAGGAATACAACCAGAAGGCACGGACTCCCATTACACTCCAAGAGTTCCTCAATCATGTCTTTCAAGGGGATGATGAGGGAGAAAGTTCATCTGATGAATCTGAAGAATATGTAGCGAGCTGTCATGCGATTTCCCATTCGTTCATGGACGATGAGGAGACTCCTTGTACTGAAACGCTGGGGGCAGATCCTGAATCAAAAATTCTGGGGCCATCAGATGAAGTAATTGACGCATTCCTTAACGAAGCTCGGTTGAAAAGTAAAGCTGATCGAGAACGCGAGGCGGCTATATTTGAAAGGGCCAAGCGTCGGCGACTTGACGAAAGAGCTGAAACACTTCCGCTGGAGCAAAATACATCCACTACGGACAAAGGCAAATTCAAGACGAGGAAAAGGTTTGCTAAGGCCATATCAATGGGCATGAAGCTACCATCCTCCGAAGGAAACGTTACTGGTGAAGTGGAAATGCACCCCTCCTATTGCTTATATCATCAGAAGATTTCGCACCCCACCGAAGAGTGCAAAGCTTTCGATAGATGGTGGCAAGGATATGTTGCTCATCGACAACATTTTAAGCGGGAGAAGCGTAAAACTCGTCGGGAGCGAGAAAATACGACCGAGAGGCTTAAAAGAACTACCGGCGATT
The DNA here is from genome assembly GCA_030015575.1 of Agapanthus africanus. Classification (NCBI taxonomy): domain Eukaryota; kingdom Viridiplantae; phylum Streptophyta; class Magnoliopsida; order Asparagales; family Amaryllidaceae; genus Agapanthus; species Agapanthus africanus. Next base: position 910,873,481 of record JASDDO010000019.1, on the reverse strand, counting down.
GTCGCATGGTTAACACTGGCGGGCCACAAGTGCTTACATTCGGGAGTGATTCTGATGAAGAGCTGGAGCTTGGCCCTCTCTTTAAAGAGTCCACTTCAGGAAAAGAAGAAGAGCCGAAGGTTTGCGAAAATATTCGGCTGCGGAATCGGACGCTGCCTGAAAAGAATCTCGGACCCTCAAACAGAAAAGATAAAGGGAAAGAAAAGGTCTCTGAAGATATCGTCTTAGATGACCAAGTTATGGAGGAGCTAAGTGCCAAGGACCCGCCGAAGAGAAATAAGGTGGATTACAACGTCTTAGCGCATCTGAGGAAGCTACCCTCACAGCTCAGCATTCTTGACGCACTTTTGCTATCAAAGGAGGCGAGAGATTCGTTAATCAAGGCATTACAAGATCCGGAACAATTCCAAGCTTTCCTGGCTGAAGAAAAGATGAAGGATGAATTGGAGGAAGTGTACACGGCCGATGTCGCTTTTGGTGATGAAGACCTTGTCCTTGGGACGTGCGAACACAATCGCCCCCTCTATATCTCAGGATACTGCCACGATATAAAGATAGGCAAAATCCTGATCGACAATGGATCCTCCGTTAACCTCCTCATTGTTCGGGTGTTAAAAGAAATCTGCATGAGCGTCCAGCACCTTGCTCGTGACAAGATCACCATCTCCGGGTTTGACTCCCAGTCATCAAGAACTCTTGGGTCTGTGATACTGACGCTACGCTTTGGGCTACTCATCACGGACATTAAGTTCCACGTCATACACGCCAAGACATGCTACAATGCTTTGCTCGGCTGACCGTGGTTACACGAGTACAACGTCATCCCTTCTACGCAACATCAGTGTATGAAATACGCTAAGGATGGTCTCGAGTATACCGTGGCGGGAGAACTGAATCCGTTTTCCGTGAACGACCGCAAATATGAAGATGCCAAGTACTTCTTACCGGATTTCGAAGACACGGAAAGGTGTCACAAGCCGGAAAACAAAGCTAACGCCACCATCCTTGTCTTCGGCAGTGATACCGAGGAGGAAGAGGAGATAGTTTATTCGGGGCTGCCCCAACACAACAAGCCAGGGCCATCTACTCCTACGTTAATCTTTGGTAGTGACTCGGAAGATGAAGTCCATGCTGTATTCCCTGCTCGACCTTCAATACAAACGTCCGCTGACGAAGAGCAAAGTCTACAAGTCGCCATGGTGCCGCTTAAACACCGTAAAGAACTGGACGCACTTGATATCTACAGTGTAGAAGAGCTGCGGACGTTCTATATCCCTCCCAGGCGAGAAGGTGAAAAGACGATCCTATTCTACCGCTCTGAGGAAACCAAAGTGGAGAAAGAGATCTGGCACGGCGCGGATCCTATGCTTGACAGGCTTCAGCCCATCCGTCTGCCCAGATATTATACAGAGAGTTTAAAAGGCTGTTGAAGCGCCAGGGGATATCCTTCAAGCAGACCGTTCGAAAATCCAAGTTCTACGACAAAGTCTGGAACGTTCCTGGAACTCAACGCAAGTTGCCTAATGGGAGAATGGAAACAATCGGGCTTGGATATATCCGGTCAAAGAAACGAGAGCTACTACACGGTTGCTATGTCATGTATGACTTCGATGAAGAAGCGGATGCTCAATGGGAGGACGCTAATCCTGAACCAGTAAAAGTTCCAGATGCAAAAGAGCCCAGTCCGTCGTTCGAAGAACAAATGGACAAGCTTATAAGGGAAGAGGGTCAAAAAGTCCGAGACGATCATAACCGCGAAATGGTCATCTACGAGAAAGACAAAACGCAACGCCTTCTCCAACAGGCCGTAAAAGATGAAAATGCCGCTCCTTGTCAACCTGTTATAAAGAAGGCCCGACGCAGAGGCAGAAACAAGTCGAAACGCGAAAAAGACGCTCAACAGCAACGAAACGGGGCTAAAAGGCCACGCAAGCGGGAACCAAGCGGTTCCGATCTATCCCTCATGAGAAAAATGGGTCGAGCATACTCTTTTCCTCGGGACAAGACGAAGAAAATACTTGACCTCGCTTTAAAACATTATATGCTTACACTTCCGGAGTCTAAACACCCTGAACAAGCAGGCGAAGTCTCTCACCCGGACTATTGCCCTTATCACCGAGTGATAGGGCACCCTCTCGAGGACTGCTTCACCTTTAAGAATTGGGTTGAAGATCAGTATCAGCTTGGCAAGTTCGCTCTGTCCGACAACTGGAGGGTAGCGCCGCCACAGAAGCACGAACCCAAGGCCACGGAAGAAGAACCAATCCCACATTGGGATTGGAAGCGAATTCGTATTTGTCACGTGATAACGATATCAAAAGAAGAGCCCGAGAATATGGATGACCTTCCCTGGTGCTTCGAAAACAGCAACGACAAAGTAATCTCAGAATTCCCACCAGCGCCGAAAGAGCTGGAAGATGGAATCCAAACCACCGCAGATAAACTTAAGAAAATTGAGTTGGGACCGGCGAACGATCCGCGACCGACATTTGTTAGTGAGCTACTGTCTGAAGAGAAGGTGGCTTCATTAAAAGACCTGCTTATGCAACACAAAGATTGCTTCGCGTGGAACTATTCCGAAATCCCGGGACTAGATCCAGAAATTGCTATGCACAGATTGGCGATATCTCTGGACGTCAAGCCAGTCAAACAGGCGCCGAGAAGAATGCGGCTCGAGCTTGAGATGAGTATCAATGCCGAGGTCAAGAAGTTGATCGACTCTGGCTTCATCCAAGAAGTTCAATATCCTGACTGGATCGCCAACATCGTCCCGGTGATGAAGAAAAATGGGACAGTGCGCATATGCGTAGACTTCCGGGATCTTAATAAAGCTTGTCCGAAGGAAGATTTCCCAGTGCCAGTCACCGAACTGATGATAGACAACACGTCCACTCATGAGGTTTTCTCCTTCATGGACGGCTCATCGGGGTATAACCAGATAAAGATGCATCCCGAAGACCAGAAGCACACCGCCTTTAGGACTCCTTTGGGTATATTCTGCTACAAGGTGATGCCCTTCGGTTTAAAGAATGCCGGTGCCACCTACCAAAGGGCCATGACGAAGATCTTCGATGACCTTATACACGAAATAGTCGAATGCTATATCGATGATCTCGTGGTTAAAAGCAAATCATACGAGGAACATCTCGAGCATTTGAAGACCGTATTTCAACGCCTTCGGCAATACAACTTGAAGATGAACCCTCTCAAGTGTGCGTTTGGAGTTTCCTCAGGCAAATTCCTGGGGTTCATCGTCCGACACCGAGGTATTGAGATAGATCCGTCGAAGATCAAGGCGATCATGGAAATGCCTCCGCCAAGGACTCTCAAACAGCTGCGGTCTTTCCAAGGGAAGCGGGCGTATATACGGCGATTTATAGCCAACCTTTCAGGAAAGCGCCGTCCTTACAGCCACTTGATGAAGAAGGGAACCCCGTTCGTCTGGGACCAAAAATGCCAAAGCGTGCTAGACGAGATCAAGCAATACCGGCAGAACCCGCCGGTGTTGGCTGCTCCGGTCAAGGGAAAGCCCCTCATTCTTTATACAACCACTCTCGAAGGCTCCTTAGGCGCATTATGGGCACAAGAGAATGATCAAGGGAAGGAGAGAACTCTCTATTACTTAAGCCGAGTTCTACTGGGGGCAGAAAGCAACTACTCCCCCATTGAAAAACACTGCCTGGCGTTGATCTTCGCGATAACAAAGCTCAGGCACTATGCATTGGCGCATGAAGTCCGTCTCATTTCGAAGGTGGACCCCCTTAAATATTTAATGTCAAAGGCCATATTGACGGGGCGACTCGCTAAATGGGCCCTGCTCTTGATGGAGTTCTCGATAACGTATCAACCTCTCACGGTAGTGAAAGGCCAGACCATCGCCGACTTCCTCGCTGAACATCCGATACCCGCCGATTCTCCTCTGAATTGCGATCTTCCAGATGAACATGCGTTTGACGCGATCGACGGTGGTGATACCCGATGGGAGCTTTATTTCGATGGAGCATCTTCTATGAAGAAGCGCAAACAAAGTACTCCTATAATCAAATCGGGGGTAGGACTCATCTTTGTAACTCCACAAGGAGGGATAATGTGTTTTGCTTTCTCCCTAACAGAGCCGAGGACAAACAATGAAACTGAATACGAGACTTTGATAGCCGGCCTCGAGATCGCCATCGACATAGGAATTGAAAACCTCCTCATATACGGAGATTCCCAGCTGGTCGTTAGTCAAGTAAACGGCGACTATCAAACGTGCAAACCATAGTTGGTGAAGTACGGCGGAAAGGTGCAGCAATTGTTGACCCAAATTCCTTCCTATACTTTGGAAAACATACCGCGCGTGGAAAACAGCGAAGCGGACGCATTGGCCAAACTCGCTAAGGAACTGGCTGATGAGAACCTCGATGACGTAAGAATCGTTGTACAAAGCCGTCGGGTGCTTGCCCCAGCAGAAATATCTCCGGAATCACCCGAAGAGAAGGGAGCAACTGAGCAGACGACCCTACAAATAAAAGATCGGGAAAATACCGAGGATTGGAGAGAAGTCTTTATAGACTACTTCAAATACCGTCGAACGCCCGAAGATGCGTCCTCAAGACATCAGCTTGTGAAACGAGCTTTGTCTTTCGCCTTCGTCAACGATACTCTGTACAAGAGGTCATTTGACTCTTTGTGGTTGAGATGTCTGGGACCTGACGAAGCGAAAAGAGTCGTTCAGGAAGTTCATGACGGACTCTGCGGTTCTCACCAAGCAGGCCCAAAGATGAAGCTGAAGATCAAACGGATGGGCTACTACTGGCCCACGATGATTCAAGATTGCCTTGAGTATGCGAAGCAGTGTCACTCATGCCAAATTCATGAGGACTTCATCTACCAGCACCCAAATCCTCTCCATCCAACGGTGGCTAGCTGGCCATTCGAAATGTGGGAAACTGACATAGTCGGCCCCATCGAACCAGCATCGTCTAGAAGACATCGTTTCATCCTGGCGACAACTGACTACTTCTCCAAATGGGCAGAAGCAGTACCGCTGAGAGAAGTGAAGACGGAAAATATCCTCCACTTCTTCAAGACGCACGTCATATATCGGTTTGGAACTCCGCGACGGATCATCTCCGATAACGGGCCAGCTTACAGAAGCCACAAGATCAGTCGCTTCGCGCAACAACACAGTATAGACTGGAGATATTCCTCGGTTTATAATCCATGAGCTAATGGTCTAGCCGAGGCCTTCAACAAAACCTTGACAAAGGTCATGAAGAAAACGGTGTCCCGAAATAAGAAGGACTGGCACGAAAGACTACAAGAAGCTCTTTGGGCGTATCGAACTACGTTCAAGACAGCCACAAACACAAAGCCATATGCGCTGGTATTCGGTACAGAAGCAGTACTCCCCCTCGAGATAGAGTTACCCTCTCTACGAGTGGCAGTCCACTACGAGCTAACGGATGAAGAAAATGCTCACCTTCGGCTTGAGGAGCTTGACGCCCGTGATGAAACCCGGCTCATAGCGCAACAAAATCTGGAGGCTTATAAAGCAAAGATGACGCGCTCATATGAAAGATTGACCCGGTCAAGGACATTCCGCCAAGGCGAACTCGTGCTAGTGGTCAAGAGGCCTATGATCCCCAATCGCGCCAAGCGGGGAAAATTCGAGCCGAACTATGAAGGCCCGTACATCATAGACAAGGTCTACCAAGGTGGAACCTATCTGGACATGGATATGCACGGTGAAAGGCCTCTTAGGCCAGTAAACGGTCGCTTCCTAAAGAAATACTATGCTTGATAAGCCACAGCCTAGGTCAACGATAGATGACGACGACTATATCCGCTCGCTATCTTCCTAAGCTCAAACTTTATAAGAAGTAGCCAGCCTTCTCCTGAGCGGACCGAAACGTCCTTAAACTAATAACGGATCGAAACGTCCTTAAACTAATAACGGACCGAAACGTCCTTAAACTAATTACGGACCGAAACGTCCTTAAACTACTACCGCAGTATCTTCAGGCTGACGAGATGAATAAATATATATATATATATATAAAAATATAAAATAAAAATGAAAACGGTATGCCCATAAGCAAAAGAGGCACGGATGAAAACCCGAAAGGGCTCCGTGAGTAAAAACAGCAGGGCTACCGGCGAGTGTTCGTGAAAACCCGAAAGGGCGTGACCTCGTAAAAAAAAAAAGAGAGAGAAAATAAAAGGAAAAAAAACGGTATGTCCATAAGCAAAATGGGCACGGATGAAAACCCGAAAGGGCTCCGTGAGTAAAAACAGCAGGACTACCGGCGAGTGTGTGAAAACCTGAAAGGGCACAACCTCGTTAAAAGACACTTACAGGGTCCTCTCGACCTTGTAAGGAGAAACCACCCGCGTGAGATCCTTACGACTCACGAGGGAGCAACACACTTAGGGATCCCCACGATTCTTAAGGAGAAAATACACTTGCGAGATCCTCACGACTCGTAAGGAGAACTCTCTTATGGGACTGATCAGTCGAAAATACTGCATTTCTAACACGGCAATTTCCCTACCTTTTGCATCATGTATAGGTATCCGGTAGTCATATCGCACATATTAGCAAAACACATGTAAAATACTGGATTACTTGTACTGTATACTAAAACCGGCACTTTTAGGGAAATTGTGTGTTTTTCATGGCATTGCATCTCCCTTGTATTGCGCAACTCTTGTCTTGGGGTTTAATGCAGGAAAATTCCAAAAGCAAAGCCCAAATTTATGAAAACAGTGCTGATAAAATACGCCAACTCAAAGGCTAAAGATCTGGTATCAATACAGAAGGCCAAATAAAATTCTACGCATCAGAAAGAGGCCCAAATGAGAGCCCAAAGCAGCAGAAGAAAGCGCATTCCCCTAGGCCACTAAAGGACCGCGGATCCGCGGCCCAAACCCCCTTGGCGCTGCGGATCCGCGGCCATATTAAAGGATCATTGGCTCAAATTTTGTCACGTGCTCTCCCATAACGGCCAAACCTTCCAGAAGACCCCAGAAGCTCCACGTGGCGCATCGAGAAGGCTCGGCGTAACAAACTATTTCTAGAAGGCTCTTTTGGAGGGAAATTCAAATATTGGCTAACTAACTTATGGAGGGAAATTCAAATATTAGCTAACTAACTTGTGGAGGGAAAATTCAAATTTAAATCCTAGCTCTAGGGTTTTGGAAGTCTATAAAAGAGAGCCTAGAGCTAGGGTGAAGAGTGTTCAAGAATTCATTCATCTTCTTCCACCCACAAGTTTAGTGACAAAGCTTGTGCCAAACCCTTACCCCAATTCCAATTCAACTTCAAGATCAAGATCCCGAGAGCAATTCAAGCAAGAGAGCCTTCAACCTTTAGCAAGCGACGCCAGATTTCAACGGAGCAAGAGATCCACGCCGATCCGCGACTCAAGGAGCCGAGCGAAGCCGAAATCGACGATCTAGTTCCTTCCTTTTGTAAATTGAAGAGAGTTGTAACGAAAATTGTCGATAAATAAAGGTGAATTTTCTATATTCTTGCTTATCTTTTAATTCAAGCATAATAATTAGATCTCAATTTGTGATTGTGTTTGTGATCATGATGTTTGAGTAATCTCCGCTCGTGTAGGAGTTGTGACGATCTTTAGATGATGATGATTTAGATATTTTTTATAATTCTTAAATCTTATAATGTTTGGAAATTCTAGTGAATCAAATGATCAATGACCTAGTTTCGGGATGATGCTTTCTTGATCGTGTTCACTCGAAACTAGGGAACAACTATTGACCATTTGATTAACTAGAAACTAGAATTTGAATGCGATCCATTGAAAGGATAAAGGATGAGTTACGAAATCCCTAATTTCCTCGCACGATCCTTAAACCTCGATGAATTTGCATCGATCTAGTACCAATTCGTTAAAGGATAAGAATGAGTAATCATTAGATCTCATCACATCTATAGATCCGATCTACTCCTACGAGCCATACTTCTAATCTTGATTGTTGGTTGGATATTATCACACATCTCAATTCTTGTTTTTAATGTTTCTTTTAGATCTAGATTTTTCTTACTCTTGATCTTCAATTAAAAATCATGAATTGTTTTCTTTTTTTTTCCTTAAATTTTCGACTCATCTAATTCGGAAATTGAACGGATTACACTTTCCCTGTGGACGATCCGCACTCGCTAACGATCTACATCCGACACCGTAGTTGATTGCGGTCAAATAATTTTTGGTTGTGATTTCTAAATACAATTTTCTATAAACCAACACATAACGGAAAATCGTTCCAATCAAAATGGCGCCGTTGCCGGGGACTTTTCAGCGAACTCTTCTAAATATCTCCAAGCTTCCCCTACCAGTCACAAAATTTCCAAAACCAGGTCAACACTCCTGCACCGTCTAATCCTATGCAGTCGACCTGTTCTGACGAGTTCTCCCAAGTCGCTCAAACCATGAAATCACTCCTTTCAAATTTCATGGAAGTGTCGGCCGAGGTTAGGTCTTCCGTCGGTGAGATAAAGAAAAACTCAGCGTCCCAAGCTGAGAGTATCAAAACGATGGAAGCTGAGATTGCACGACTTAAGGCCGAAATGAGTGCGAGAGAAAAAGGGAAACTTCCGTCTCAACCCCTACCGAATCCGGGGCATTATAATGTAAATGCCGTCACAACGTTGAGATCTGGGAGAGTGCTGGATAACCATGTTGGGGAAGAAGTTGATGATACTGAAAATCCTATCAACACCCCGGCTGAGACATTTCCTCACACACACACTTCTACTTCTGCTCCTTGTTCTTCTACCCCACCGCCTTCTCACGAGCCTATTCTCCATTTCCCACTAGGCTCGACACCTCACCCCACCTCTTCTACTCCTCCACAGATGATCCCCACTCCTCTTTTGGGATCTCGTCTACCCCCTCTTCCTTCTCCTATGATGGACCCAGCGCTCATTGCTAAAGCACCTTACCCGAACCGGTTAAGGGCTAACAGATCGAGTCCTCATATGGAGAAAATCATGGAAATGTTCAAGCAGGTTAACATCAACATCCCTCTCCTAGATGCAATTCAACAAGTCCCCGCTTATGCGAAAATTCTTAAGGACTTGTGCACTAGGAAGGGGAAGACTCAAGTGCCGAAGAAGGTCTTCATGTCCAATAACATTAGCACTGCTTTTATCCCCCAGCTACCAAAGAAACGTAAGGACCCAGGATGTCCTACGATATCAATTTCTATTGGGGGTAAAAACATCAACCGTGCTCTTTTAGACCTTGGCGCAAGTGTTAACCTACTTCCATACTCTGTCTATGAGCAGCTAGGGATTGGAGAGTTGAAACCTGCTCACTGCACTCTCCAAATGGCAGACCGATCTATCACCAAACCTAGGGGTGAACTAGAGGATGTGTTGATAAAGGTCGGGGAATTTGTATTCCTTGTAGACTTCATTGTTCTCGATACACAGCCTGTAGCAAACCCCCGGAGCCAAATTCCGGTGATTCTGGGTCGGCCATTCCTTGCCACTTCCAATGCTGTCATCAACTGTAGAAATGGTTCAATGAACTTATCATTTGGAAATATGACCATTGAACTAAACATCTATAAAATTGGAAGTCAGCCATCAGAACCCTCTGCTCATATCCTCGATGTGTGCTCTGTCCATGAGATTGCTCCCGAAGGTTGCGGAGTTGAGGAACTTTGCTTTACAGATCTCGACGAAACTACCACATCATTGTTTGACCTGGCATATGACCTTAGTGAGGACACCATTTCCACGCTTGAGTCTGCCACTCCTGACTCATCACCATCTGAGTCTGTATCTTTTACAGGCTATGAGCTTCTTTATGACTTCGAAAATCACTCGATGATCCCACCTTCTATTATTTCTCCGCCAGCATTAGATCTCAAAATTTTACCCTCTCACCTTAAATATGCATATTTAGGTGAGAATGAATCTTTACCGGTTATCATTTCCACTTCTCTAGCATCAGAGCAAGAGAATGCACTCTTATCGGTATTGAGATCTAATAAGGAGGCGTTTGGTTGGACCATGGCGGACATAAAAGGGATTAGTCCCTTGATTGTCGAACATCATATACACTTGATGGATGATGCTAGACCAACCCGAGAACCACAGAGACGGTTGATCCCCGTCATGAAGGAAGCGGTGATGAAAGAGATCGTCAAATGCCTTGATAGTGGTATCATATACCCAATCTCCGATAGCCAATGGGTGAGTCCTATACATGTCGTCCCTAAGAAATCTGGCATCACTGTTGTTACCAATGAGGCAAATGAGTTGATTCAGACACGCGCCCAAACTGGGTGGCGTGTATGTATTGATTACAGAAAACTCAATGCCGCCACGAGGAAAGACCACTTTCCTCTACCATTCATTGATCAGATGCTGGAACGCTTAGCTGGACGTGCGTATTATTGCTTTATGGACGGATACTCTGGCTATAATCAGGTCCCCATCGCCAAAAAGGATCAAGATAAAACCACTTTTACTTATCCTTTTGGTACCTTTGCTTACAGTCGCATGCCCTTTGGGTTATGCAATGCTCCCGCTACCTTTCAGCGGTATATGATGGGGATATTCTCTGATATGGTAGAGAATTTTCTGGAGATCTTTATGGACGATTTCTCAATTTTTGGAGACTCTTTTTCCGATTGCCTATCGAATCTTGACGTTGTTCTTACTCGTTGTAAAGAGAAGAACTTGACTTTGAACTGGGAAAAATGCCATTTCATGGTCCAAGAAGGAATTGTTCTTGGACATGTCATTTCACAGAAAGGCATTGAGGTCGACAGAGCTAAGATAGATGTCATTCAAAACCTCACTCATCCCAAAAGCGTCAAAGATATTCGATCTTTCCTTGGCCATGCGGGCTTTTATAGGAGATTCATTAAGGACTTTAGCAAAATTGCTAGACCTTTAACTCTTCTCCTAGCTAAGGATACGACCTTCCACTTTGACTCGGACTGTGAGACAGCTTTCGACTCACTTAAACACTCACTCACTTCAGCCCCCGTTCTATCGTCTCCAAATTGGGACTACCTCTTTGAGCTGATGTGTGATGCATCCGACTTTGCAGTAGGTGCAGTCTTAGAACAGCACATTGAAAAGATACCACACGTGATATACTATGCAAGTAAGACCCTGAATGATGCACAAATCAATTATACAACCACCGAAAAGGAACTTTTAGCGGTTGTATTTGCATTAGAAAAATTCAGGCCTTACTTAATCGGCTCTCCAATAATTGTGTACACAGACCATTCCGCCTTGAAACATCTTCTGGCGAAGAAAGATGCAAAAGGACGGCTAATACGTTGGATCCTTCTGTTACAAGAATTTGATCTTGTTATCAAAGATAAGAAAGGATGTGAAAACATAGTAGCCGACCATCTTTCACGCATCTCTTCTTCCCCTGTGACCCTGCCGATCAATGATTCATTTCCTGACGAACAAATCTTGAACGTATCCAATGAACCATGGTTCAGGGATATTGTGAACTATCTTGTCACGGGACTTATACCCAGCGATTGGTCAAAACAGGACAAATACCGTTTTCTATCCCAAGTAAAACACTTTTACTGGGATGATCCATATTTGTTTAAGTATTGTCCTGATCAGATCATTCGCCGGTGTGTCTCGAAAGAAGAGTTCAAGAGTGTTCTTTCTTTTTGTCATGATCAGGCCTGTGGGGGTCACTTCGGTCCTAAAAAGACGGCGGAAAAGGTTTTGCAATGTGGATTTTATTGGCCGACCTTATTTAAGGACGCATTTGACTATTGCAAAACCTGTACACAATTCCAGTACACGGGTAGAATCTCCCGGAGAAATGAAATGCCTCAGCAACCCATCTTGGTTGTTGAAATTTTCGATGTTTGGGGCATTGATTTTATGGGTCCCTTTCCCAACTCCTTTGGGAATTTTTACATATTGCTGGCGGTTGATTATGTCTCAAAGTGGGTAGAAGTCATTCCATGTCACACTAATGACAGGAAAGTTGTCATTAAGTTCTTGAAAGAGAATATCTTTTCGCGATTTGGACACCCACGCGCTATCATTAGCGATAATGGGACACATTTCTGCAACAGGTCTTTCGAGACCCTGATGCGGAAATACTCAATCAACCACCGACTTTCTACACCCTATCATCCCCAAACGAGCGGGCAGGCTGAGATTTCGAATATACAGATCAAACTAATCCTGGAGAAGACTGTTGCTAAAAATAGAAAAGACTGGTCGACCAAACTGACGGATGCTCTTTGGGCATTCCGAACTGCATTTAAAACCGACCTAGGGATGTCTCCATATAGGATAGCGTTTGGGAAGGCATGTCATTTACCTGTCGAGATTGAGCATAAAGCATTGTGGGCTATTAAGAAAATAAATTTTGACCTAAACCAAGCCTGCAACTTTCGGAAGCTGCAACTTAATGAGCTAAGCGAACTCCGCGATGAAGCTTATGATAACGCTGTGATTATAAAGAATAGGACTAAGGTTTTTCATGATAAAAACATTTTGAGGAAAACATTTTCACCTGGTCAACAAGTCCTTCTTTATGATTCACGATTACACCTTCATACGGGTAAGGTTCGATCTCGGTGGAAGGGACCTTTTGTTGTGCGGTCTATCTACCCGCACGGGGCAGTAGAGGTAGAAAATGTTAAAAACGGCACATTTTTCAAAGTGAATGGATATAGACTAAAGCCGTATTTTTCCACTGACCCCACGGAGGAGCTCCGGTTCTTACAGGAGCCAGTTTATCTTGATTAAATTCCTCCGTCTCACCTCCATGTCCTGTATATTACTGCATCATCTTTTTGAATGGAGGTGAGTGAAAAGAGTAAGTTTGGGGGAGGATCTTCACTTATATATTTTGCCCCCACTAATAAATTCCTCCCAGGCTTACAGGTTTTGTAGATATAGTGGTTGGCAACAGTTAGGACACTGTTGAAAACAAGTTTGGGGGAGGTTTGTGCTTAGTTTTGCATCATTTGCATATCATTTGCATAAACACAAAACATTTCTTAAAAAAAAAACCATAAAAATTTAAAAATTCTCAAAGCCCATAAAAATTTTGTGTAAAAATTTTTTGTAAATAATTTTTCAAAACCCATAAAAACCTATTAAAAATTTAAAAAAATTTCAAAAACCTATAAAAATTCAAAAAAAATTCAAAACTCTTAAAAATTTAAAAAAAATTCAAAATATAAAAATATTTAATATTTATGATAATAAAAGATTAGATAGTGAAAAATTACATCCATGAGATTAGAAAAATTTAAGAAAACCAAGAAATTAGAAGTTTTCTTATACGAACTAGTAATAAGTAGTTATGAGCCGTTGTCCCAAGGGTTAGTAAGATGGAGGAAGTCACTAATCTGAGGATAAAAATAAGTCTGAAAAATAGTTTCTATTCTAGAAAGCCAAACATTTTGAACGTTGATACCCTGCTATTCGCACTCACACATGTCTTAAAGCCTGGGATAGTAGAGGATACCTTGAAATGCTCTTGTCTTAAAGCCGATGTATGAAGAAAAAAAATGAAGAAAGTGGTGAGAAAAATGGACACTGGTTTTGTTATCACCAAGGGCAATAATAAAAAAATATATAGCGATGGTGCCTTTTCACTTAGTGCCCTAAGGCCAACTGGTCTGGGAGTCACTGCTATACCTGAGGTGGTGCAAGACGAGGAAAATACACCAAATAAGCAAGCACATGAGTAATCGGTCGGTTAGCACCTCAAGAAGTATTAACGGTCGCATGAAAGTGTGTAAGCACATCTTATTAAAAAGTACCGAGACTGATGGGCAAGAGTATGATAGCTTGAATTGAATTCTCCGGGTGTAGGGATGTCTTTACACACACGCAGGGTGATATGATCGATGTTTGGAATAAAGATAGGAATGAAGAATAAGACGATGTTTTATTGAGGGAGGACGTGATTTCTAACATCTTTTCATGACCATTAAGATAGGGCTCATGACAACCGAAAAGCTAGCTTAGTTGGAAACCCTAATTTTCAAGGCTTTTCTTTTACAATTCTTTTCTTTAAATGTAATATTCATGATCTTCCTTTTATTATTGGATTTTATGGGTGCAATCCGCTTAAAACCCTCAGGAGACAACACTCCTCCTACTAGGGACACCTAGAGGTTTAAAGGCTTGTTGCACGTGCTCAGTGCAATCGTGTTGCCTACGAAAGTGTGCTAGTTAGTTTTTCTCTTTCTTTATTTTCTCCTTCTCTTTTTAATAAAACAATTCGATCGAGACGATCGAAAATAAGTTTGGGGGAATTTGATCAGTCGAAAATACTGCATTTCTAACATGGCAATTTCCCTACCTTTTGCATTCATGTATAGGTATCCGGTAGTCATATCGCACATATTAGCAAAACACATGTAAAATACTGGATTACTTGTACTGTATACTAAAACCGGCACTTTTAGGGAAATTGTGTGTTTTTCATGGCATTGCATCACCCTTGTATTGCACAACTCTTGTCTTGGGGTTTAATGCAGGAAAGTTCCAGAAGCAAAGCCCAAATTTGTGAAAACGGTGCTGATAAAATACGCCAACTCAAAGGCTAAAGATTTGGTATCAATACAGAAGGCCAAATAAAATTCCACACATCAGAAAGAGGCCCAAATGAGAGCCCAAAGCAGCAGAAGAAAGCGCATTCCCCGAGGCCACTAAAGGACCGCGGATCCGCGGCCCAAACCCCCTTGGCGCCGCGGATCCGCGGCCTTATTAAGGGATCATTGGCTCAAATTTTGTCACGTGCTCTCCCATAACGGCCAAACCTTCCAGAAGACCCTAGAAGCTCTACGTGGCGCATCGAGAAGGCTCGGCGTAACAAACTATTTCTAGAAGGCTCTTTTGGAGGGAAATTCAAATATTGGCTAACTAACTTTTGGAGGGAAATTCAAATATTGGCTAACTAACTTGTGGAGGAAAATTCAAATTCAAATCCTAGCTCTAGGGTTTTGGGAGTCTATAAAAGAGAGCCTAGAGCTAGGGTGAAAAGTGTTCAAGAATTCATTCATCTTCTTCCACCCACAAGTTTAGTGACAAAGCTTGTGCCAAAGGCTAAAGGTTCAAGCAAGAGAGCCTTCAACCTTTAGCAAGCGACGCCGGATTTCAACGGAGCAAGAGATCCACACCGATCCGCGACTCAAGGAGCCGAGCGAAGCCGAAATCGACGATCTAGTTCCTTCCTTTTGTAAACTGAAGAGAGTTGTAACGAAAATTGTCGATAAATAAAGGTGAATTTTCTATATTCTTGCTTATCTTTTAATTCAAGCATAATGATTAGATCTCAATTTGTGATTGTGTTTGTGATCATGATGTTTGAGTAATCTCCGCTCATGTAGGAGTTGTGACGATCTTTAGATGATGATGATTTAGATATTTTTTATAATTCTTAAATCTTATAATGTTTGGAAATTCTAGTGAATCAAATGATCAATGACCTAGTTTCGGGATGATGCTTTATTGATCGTGTTCACTCGAAACTAGGGAACAACTATTGACCATTTGATTAACTAGAAACTAGAATTTGAATGCGATCCATTGAAAGGACAAAGGATGAGTTGCGAAATCCCTAATTTCCTCGCACGATCCTTAAACCTCGATGAATTTGCATCGATCTAGTACCAATTCGTTAAAGGATAAGAATGAGTAATCATTAGATCTCATCACATCTATAGATCCGATCTACTCCTACGAGCCATACTTCTAATCTTGATTGTTGATTGGACATTATCACACATCTCAATTCTTGTTTTTAATGTTTCTTTTAGATCTAGATTTTTCTTACTCTTGATCTTCAATTACAAATCATGAATTGTTTTCTTTTCTTTTCCTTAAATTTTCAACTCATCTAATTCGGAAATTGAACGGATTACACTTTCCCTGTGGACGATCCGCACTCACTAACGATCTACATCCGACACCGTAGTTGATTGCGGTCAAATAATTTTTGGTTGTGATTTCTAAATACAATTTTCTATAAACCAACACACAATGGAAAATCGTTCCAATCAAAATGGCGCCGTTGCCGGGGATCGTGTGCTATTTGTTCATTTTTTGAAATTTGAGTTGAAAAGTTTATTCCATTTGAAATTTTGAGATCAAAACTCGCGCAAAACACTAAACGGGTTGTTGTGGTTAATTGCAAGGAAATCTGGAGCTTGCTGTGAAATTGGAAAATTATTTGGAGAATTCCAGAGAGCTAAGGAAGTGTTCAGGAGTGCTCTGGTGAATTTTTGTGCAGAGAGGAGCTTGAGGCGCGGCGGAACCGCGGCATAAGTCGACATCCGCAGCGGAATCGTGGCGGTTCAAGGGGTTCTCTGAAAAAAATTAGCAGGTAACTTCTATCTTTCTTATCTCCTTCCTAAAATCTGCTCTAATTAACAATTTGTTGCAGGATTCTTTGCAAATATCACAGCGCCGCAAAAAGCAAAATAAATTATGCTTGTTTTTTATTTTGTGGTTGTTTGCATAATTAATACGGATATTAAGGGGCACGGCCAAATCCAGATTAGGTGGGGAGTTCATTACCCTTCCTAAGCCCCAAAAATCACAAACCTGCATCCGCATTACCCTCATTAATTAAAAAATATCTAGAGATGACTCTAAGGACCGTCGCGATCACTTAGGACAGAAGAAGGCCGTGGGTAATTCATTTCTTATCCGCGTTTCTTTTTGTGGTGTCTAAGGCAAGTGTGTCAAAGGCTAGTGGTTACTTAATTAGGCACACTACTTACGTAGTGAAGAACCTCCCACTTACCTGGCACTTACCTGGCCACAGGAGAAACAAAGAGGCAGTGGAGGATTTTATCCTGCGACTTGTCTTTTGGAAGTTAGGAGCGGTCTAGAGCTTTGATCTAGGTGACCATAAATTTTAGGGTTGCTTGTTTCTTGTTGCATTTGTTGTGATCGCGTCATCTTTTCAAAATCCGTATCATTTTCAAAACAAACACCGCATTCACTTCATTTCCCCTAATTATAAATCACGCTGCCACTTGTATTAACACCTTTTTAGTGCAAGATAGGCTGGACACGGGATTCTAGTGCCCGACTTGTCCGCGTCCCCTCGATCGACTCCGAAGTCGGTATTTCTCCATTTACCTTTCTTTTACCCACCACCACACCCACACCGATGGATCAGTCTCCATCGAACCTCTTTACCACTGCTCTGCCGCCGTCCGTTGGTATGCAGAATCCTCCCCGCATCTCTCTCCAAGAGAGGTGCTACCCTTTGCGAGGTCCTCTCTCGACCTGCTTATCCATTCCACCAGCCAACGGGGATAACTTTGAGATTAAGCCCCAGTACATCAACCTTCTACCCAAATTCCACGGTCTCGAGACTGAAGACGCTTACGTTTTCATTACCAAATTTGAAAACGTATGCGCAATGATGGGTACATCATAACTTTCTGTGGATGCCATGCGTCTACAACTTCTTCCATTTACTTTGTGCGATATAGCCGAGAAGTGGTTGTATAACACCACCGCACATTCCATCACGAATTGGGAAGAATTCATTGCGGCATTCCTTAAGAAATTCTACCCTATGCAAAAGACAGCTCGAATCCGTAGCGAACTATATCAATTCACCCAGCTCCCAGCTGAACCATTCTCAAAATGCTTTGAACGATTCAAGGATCTTTTGGTTCAATTCCCACATCACGGCATCCCGAGATGGGATCTTTGCCGAATCATATATGAGGGCAGTAACCCTACCACTAAACAAAACCTTGAAAACATGTGTCAAGGCACCTTTATGACCAAGGATGATGGGGAAGCTTGGAGATATTTAGAAGAGTTCGCTGAAAAGTCCGGTCAACACACCTGCACTGTCTAGTCCTTTACAGTTGACCGGAACTGATGAATCCTCTTCTTTTGCACAATACATGAATTTGGTCTTAACAAATATCATGCAAGTTTCGGCTGAAATGAAGTCTTCTGTCGATAAAATTGAGAAAAACTCTGCGTCACAAAACGAGAGTATTAAATCGATGGAAGAAGAAATTGCACGATTAAAAGCTGAAATGAGTGCAAGAGAGAAAGGGAAACTCCCAGCTTAACCCTTACCCAATCCTGGCTATTCACATCATGTGAATGCAATCACCACGTTGAGATATGGGAGAGTGCTAGATAACCATGTTGGGGAAGAAGTTGATGATATTGACAATCCTATCAACCCTCACGGCTCATAAGATTTGAAAGTCTTAAGTTACAGAGACTTAAACATGTGCTTAAGCAACCCCCATAACTTTCGATATTGCCCTACAAGTGGCTCAATACTGACTCTTGTATACAATCCACGAGCGCGAATAAACATTTCCCTAACCAAGTTTCATCCGTGATTGGGGATATGTTTGCATAGTGAACAACCCATGTAGGTCCTCTCGATTTACAAGGAGAAAATTCTCTTATAAGATCCTTACGACTTATAAGAGAAAACACGCTTAGGAATCCTCACGATTCCTAAGGAGAAAATACACCTACAAGATCCTCATGACTTGTAGGGAGAAATACCTTTGTGAGACCCCTACAGCTCATGAAGTTAAAAGCCTTAGTCGACAGGACCTTAACCCTGTTCGCTAAGACACCTTTGATCAACATCGACGGAGGCAAATGATGATTCGCCCCTGGCAATATCCCAGTTGTAGTGGTGCTGATGACCGAAATCGGTGTCTAATTTCAGGTTTACGGTGAAAAGCCGGTAGGCCGCACATGCATACGAAATAGCCGAAACGATGGGGCACCTTGCAATAAACAGCAGCAAGTAAAAACGTATGCACACGAAATAGCCGAAATGATTGGGCAATTCGCAATAAAAAGCAGCGAGTAAAAATAAAATAAATAGCCGAAATGATTGGGCACCGCGACAAATAGCCGAAATGATTGGGCAATCACGACCTTCGCAATATAAAAGCTGAAATGATAGTGCATCGCGGAAAATAAAAAAAAATGAATGAAAAATGATAAAACTTTGGCCCTACAGCTAAGATCACATCGATCCCTGTATACAATCCAAGGGCGCAAACAAAGAGGGAACCATACTTTCCCAACAGGCTCTGCCAGAAAACGAAGCCAAATCTCGACGGTTCGTCCCAACCCCGAAGAAACCAGTGTCTTCGGCAAATCCTTTGACTCGAGGAAACAAGTGTCCTTGACGAAGAAAATCCTAATTCGCGTCGACTCGCATAGAAACCAGTATCTCCGTGGGAAATTCTCGATCCGTTTCAACACCAGGGAAACAAATATCCTTGGAAAATACCTCAATTCAGGGGAAAAATATCCTTGATGAGAGCCTCCTGATTCGCGTCGATTCGCAGAGAAACCAGTGTCTCCGTGGGAAATTCTCGATCCGTTTCAACACCAGGGAAACAAATATCCTTGGCAAATACCTCAATTCAAGGAAACAAACATCCTTGATGAGAGCCTCCTAATTCGCGTCGACTCGCAGAGAAACCAGTGTCTCCGTAAGAAATTCTCGATCCGCTTCAACACCAGGGAAACAAATATCCCTGGAAAATACCTCAATTCAGGGAAACAAACATCCTTGATGAGAGCCTCCTGATTCGCGTTGACTCGCAGAGAAACCAGTGTCTCCGTGGGAAATTCTCGATCCGTTTCAACACCAGGGAAACAAATATCCTTGGCAAATACCTCAATTCATGGAAACAAACATCCTTGATGAGAGCCTCCTGATTCGCGTCGACTCGCAGAGAAACCAGTGTCTCCGTGGGAAATTCTCGATCCGTTTCAACACCAGGGAAACAAATATCCTTGGCAAATACCTCAATTCAGGGAAACAAATATCCTTGATGAGAGCCTCCTGATTCGCGTCGGCTCGTAGAGAAACCAGTGTCTCCGCGGGAAATTCCCGATTCGTCTCAACTTGCAAGATGAAGCCTCAGGCAACAGGGATTAAAAAACTTGTTTCCTGAACAATGGGACCCTGCAAGTCGGTCTAAAACGGTCTATTGCATACTATTCACGGGTCTCACTCTCCAAAGTCGAATTTCGACAAGGAGGGAAACAACCGCTTACGGGTCCTCTCGACTCGTAAGAGGGAAAAATTCTCTTATAAGATCCTTACGACTTATAAGAGAAAACGCGCTTAGGAATCCTCACGATTCCTAAGGAGAAAATACACCTACGAGATCCTCTCGATCCGTAAGGAGAAAATCTCAATGAGACCCTTACGGCTCATAAAGTTGAAAAGTCTTAGGCGGCAGATCTGAACCTGCGGTCTAAGCCATCGCTATCTCTCGGAAAAATCTAAATGCTTACTCTATTATCGGTCAAATGTGTTTATCAAGACAGTGTGCTGATAATAAGAGAAAAGAAAAAGCAAAGAAATAGCACAAGACATTGCAAAGAAAAATGTATATCTTTATTGAATGTAATCAAGTACAAAGTGAAGCGTACAAAAGAATAAAGAATGGATACATATTATTTTAAAAAAAATTACAAATATGTAGATACAAGGGGAATCATTGGGAAGGAAGCATCTTGCATAGCTCTATTAATTGTTCGTGCACTTCCTTCCGCGCCTTTTCTTGATCGGCCACCGTCGCCAGTTCAGCCTCCACTTGAGCCCGCTGTTGCAAGACGGATGCAAGCTGCTCCCTAACGGCCTGATGAGCAGCTTCACAGCCTGGAGTGTCACGCTTGGTAATATCAAGCTTCCGCTCCAAGTTCAGCCCATGAGAGATGCGTTCCAAGAGGCCCTCAAAGATAGCCTTCACTTGGGCAGCATTTGCCTCAACCTCAGCACGCAGATGAGCCGTCTCGCTTGAAGTCTTTTGGTACTCCCTCAGCCTTAAAGCCGCTTCTTGTTCCAAGTGGTGGACGTAAGAAGCGCTTTGCTCAATCCACGCTGCTCTGTGATTGCCTACGGCTAAGGTCTCGGGAGCGGGACGCATCAACTCTAGCTGGTGCAGACGAGCCTCGATCTCCCTACAATGGTTAACCCAAGATGCGATGATGCTCTCGTCATGAAAATTCACGAGTATCACCAACATCGGGTTAACCGCCGTAGCGAAGTCTGCCGCAGACGTAGGAGTCTCTACGTCGAGCTCCTCGATGTAGTCGCTCAGAATACGCAGACTGTTCGTGGCGCCTTTCGAGGATGGACGTCTCAGGAAAGGGAGTGCTCTTTAACTAGAGGATTTGTCCCCAACCTTAAACTCAACCGGCCTTCTGTCCTGATCTGCCCACTTGCCGGCATTGTGATGCGAGACTCGAAGGGTACCGAGACCAGAACAACAGCTGAAAAGAAACAAGATATGGTCAGATAACAGTTCAGGAAATAAAAAAGGGGAAGTTATTAGTGTGATAGTTGTTGTACCAGCTGAGGCAGGTGGCAAGGCCGGAAGGGCCGGTGGCGCAGCCGATCTTTCACCCTCTCCTTTAATCTGTAGCACTGCAGTCGGGACGAGAAAAAAGGTTAGAAGTAATTCCATCAATGGAAAAGAAAGATATCAATGGAAATCATACTCACCAGCGCCACCAGAGGAAGAAGCGAGTTCGGATGGGAAGGAGAAGTGTGGGAGCAACACCTGATAAAGATGGTCAAAAAGCACTCCTGAAAGGCACAACAGTATGACTTTAGTACACAAATTATACGTCTGAAAAGTAAGATTAATAAGTTGCAAACCCATACCTTCCAACATCTTTGACGGTATGAGAGAGGGCTGAGAAATGACCACCGCCAAGGCAGTAGTTGAAGGCGCTCCCTCGAGCAATGGGGCATCGGCACTGGCTGCACCTGCGTTACGAACAAATATGAACTTGTCAGAAAGGATTGTAAGATAAAGAGGACGGTAACTTGGGATTTACCTGATGAGCTGCCGGCCGAAACGGAGGCGACAACCTCCTCCATCGACATGAGGCCACCGCCCGTGGCCTCGTCACCCGACTCAATGGGGACCGTTGTCATGCTCGCAAGACCTGGAGACGGCGGGGGACCATAGGCGGGGAGGGCTATGACCGGAGCATTACCAGATTCCTGAGAAAGAGCGGTTGGCTCGTCTTCAGAAATCATGTCTACCTCACCCGTTACTCCCTCAGGCTCAGCAATCATGGTTGCCTCGTCCACTGTCACCACGAGGTCATCGGCCTCAGGCACTCCGCCCGCTGCTACCTCGGGCTCAGCAACAACCGCTTGCTCAGGCATAGTGGACATGACCAGTTCGTCAGCTACTATCTCGGGCTCGGCAATCCCAGCTGTGTCATCCGCCACTGGCTCGGGCTCGACCAATGCCTCTTCCCTTAGCCCCTCAGGTTCGACAGTCTCCGCCTCCCCCTCGGTTGGGCTTGGCCCTACAAAATAGAATGTATAAGAACCGACAGCTTTATAATTCTTACAACAAAATTCTGAAAGAAGTATTACCTGAGGTGGACTTGTCGTTAGCCTCCCTGTTGGCGCGGATCGCCTGTCTATGAGCTGTAGACAGGGCGACCGGATACTCTTCTGACGGAGTGTCGGCACGAGGAACGGTGCTTGGGCCCGCTCCAATGGCCAAGGCAGCTCTGCGTGCCTTTGCTTCGCGCCTCGACCGCTTCCTCTCCTCCCGGGCTTTCACGATGGACCTCTTTGACGCTTCCTTCATCGAAGCGTCATCGTCCTCATTCAAAGATGCCTCTAGAGCCTTTAAGGCATCTCTCATCGGCTCTTCAAGACGGACCTCCTGCGGTAGCCCAGAGGAAGCAGAAACATCGGCAGCCGGCAGAACATTTGCGTCACTTGGCGGGAACGGCATTGAGTTCTGTGATAAAAAGGGAGAGGTTAAATTGACCATAACACAAGGAAAACGAAAACTTGATGAATTGAAATTTACTAAGGCCTAAAGACACTCTGAGACGTTCCTCCTCTTGGAAAGTCTCGAGGGAAGCGGCAATGGCTTCTTCATCGGTGATGCCTGTTGGAAGAAAAGAAGGAGAAACGTTAGTCAAAGGCAATGAGGAGGATATGATACAATAAAGAAAATGCGACTAGTAGTTACCTGATTGCGCAAGCATAGCTAGCCACGCGTCCCGCTTTGCCAACCACGCTGAAGTTTCGAGGGCGGCCTCCAAGTCTGTGTCATCCGGCGGCGGCATGACTAATCCCTCGTTAGTCCCATATTCGCTCAGGCCCTCGGCATAGGGAGCGTGGGGTTCCTGACCGAATACGACGTCAGCGGCGAAGAGCGACTTCTTTTTCTTCTTCTGCCCACCAACCCTAGCGGCACCAGGGATCGACTTACGCTTAGTAGCCACCTTGGGACGGCGGGTCCCGATGTCCCCACCCACGCCAGACTCCGGCGAGGCTACAACCACTGTCTCCACTGGAGCACAGGGCGCTGGAGGTGCATCTGCAATATCGAGGAACGGCAATCCGTGCGGAGGACTTGGCGCACGCGATGGCCCGGCTTTAACATCTTTTAGAGGGGCAACTACTGGGGTCCTAGGCACTAAAGGAGCATTGCGGTCGCTGCCTGGAGGAGCACCCTTACGGTCGACCAGCAATCGCCTTTCCTCCTTTATAACGGCTCCCGTTGCATGATTGTACCATTCTTTATATACGTTGAGGAGTCGTGGAGCACAAGCCGGCGCACTGATAAAAAAGTGAGAACCCGTATTCAGGCGCATGAAATGATGCAGCGCGTTCTTCATCCCTTCTTCAGCGGCAGCGGGTTCCAGTAGGAAAGCTTCCAAGGGTGCCCCTTTATCGTAGCTCAGTTGCTGGGCGAAACGATGCGGGTTGTATCTCATGAAAATCGCCGCACCGTTCTGCCTGAATACTAGGAAGCCCAGTCTAATAGAATATAAGTGAAGGGTCTCCCGGGCCGTCAAAACTGAGGCTCCATCCTTGAAAGCGTCTTGTAATGGCCGCATCGCAGTGGTAGACGCCTTTCCAATAGTCAACACCTTATCGATGAAAGACATCCCGTCTCCAACGGTGTGGGGGCGAAGGAGTAAACCCCTGGCGTTCCTTGGAGATGGAGTCACAATTGATGCGCCAATCAACTGTATAATGCGAGGGAAACCGCACTTGTCGTAGAACAAGAGCCTTTTGTGCATGCCGAAGACACCTGACGTGTGTAGCTCGAGCCACGATACGAAGTAGTGCATCGGGAAGACCACGTGCAGTACCCCAGGCTTATTAACGTCCGCTTCTCGACTGAGGCCATGATACAAGTGTGCCAAGCCGGCGATCCCAACGGCCACTTTTACCCCGATGGTCATCCGGTGGGCTGGGTAAAAGACAGAGGGCCGCATATGGCGAGAATGCATTGGGATCGCAAACCAACTCAGCCATAGCCCAAGAAATCCTAAGAAAAAGGCCTCCTCGTCCATCCCAGGGGCTGCAATTTCTGCAAAAGACATAGTCGGGAAGTCCAGAAGGAAAAAACCCTTTTGGTCTATTTCCTTCGCCGGCAGGTTATCCAAACCTAGACCGAAAGGGTCATCCAGGGTAGCAAACTTGGCAGCTTCTGATGAGAGGACGCTTGGGCGAAGGAACCGAGCGATGAAATCCTCAAAGCTAACTCCGCGACTCCCATATTCGATGAAAAGGGCCTCATAGATGTTCAACACTTTGATCAAACTTGGGAATTGGTGTTGAACAACATTTTCCGGCGTGAGGCCCCTTACCACCGGCTTAGCACCGAAGACATACTCGTCTGTCGGAAGCAATTCCTTATAGTGCTCCCCAATAACCGGCAAACCGGAGACCTCTGTGAACTCCTCCAGAGAAATTGACACTTCCCGATCCATTGCAAGGAAAGTGTGGGTAGGAATGTTCCACTGCTCCAAGAAAGCCTTGAACCACCAGGTGGGAAGCGTGGGATACTGGAAGAGGGAGACGTAAACCGCAGTATATAATCCTAACCTTATCAACTGTGACTTCTTCGTCGACAGGATATACCGGGCCCACGGCAGATAGCCGATCGGGTGGCGGGGGATCAGACCGATGTTATATGATTGCCCCCAAGGTCGCGCCTCGTCTTGACAGATACGGCGTCCTAGGATATCCAAAACCATAGGACGCTGGACCGGAATCGCATCTATGGTGGGATGAAGAAAGCCCTTCGAGGTCCAATCAACCATCTCCACGGCATACTGCACCGAGGGTGGGGTGGCATAATGAATCGCCGTGATGGGTTCTGACGGTACTGCGCACGTGAAGCTCCGTCGACCCATGATAATCTGATTATACCATGACCCCCAAAGGTGGAGACTCTTGTATTCCGGGTCGTGGTCCTGAATCATGGCTAGAACCTCACGGTCCAAGGGCGCTTCAGGAAACCCTTCCTCCGAGCGAGGGAACGGGAATGAAGTATCAAGAGAGATGGTTACTGCAAGGGAACAAAAAATAGCCGTTAGTGCTGCAATTCCAACGCTTGGCGTTTAAAAGTTTTAATGAACTGAATTTAAAAATTAATTAAATTAAAATTAATCACACCACACTGCAGTGCAGTGGGTAGGGGACCAGATGAGGACCCACAAAATCTGGATGAAAGTGCCTCATTTAATAAGACAGCCCCATCATTGGGTGAGACTGTCAGTTAAAGAAAAGATCCCCAAGAGAATATTCTCATCAGTGGGGAATCCCTAGAGACAAGGAGAAAATCTCCTGTTTCAGAGCAAAGCTCTGTCACAGAATGACACTTGTCAAATTCTGGTCTCAAAGGAATAAAATTCCTTAAAAAGAGCTTAGCTCTATAATGGTGATAAAAAAATCCATCAAAAGAAAATTTTAACTTTCAAAGAAAATTAAAATTAAAAATTTTGGGATCTTGAAAATCCAAGAAAACTCTTAAGAGTTCATCATCAGGAGATCCAAAGATCTATATTCTATAAATGAGCAAAGCTCTGTTCATGGGTTAAGAAACCCTAAAACAAATTCTTGAGAGCAAAGCTCTGTTTATGAAACCCCAAAGGGAATTTCTTTAGATCAAAAGATCTGTGAGAGCAAAGCTCTTTTGGTTAAGATTGATTTGAATTAATTTAATTTAAATTAATTTTACCTAAAAGTTTACTAACTTTGGAAACGAGCAAAGCTCTGAAGTTCTTAAGCAAGAGCAAAGCACTGGAAAATCAAAATCTTGAAAAGATGGTGAAGAGTTTCTAAGAGCCAGAGGTCCTATTTATAAGGCACTTGCGCCCCTTCAGCTCACCCGTTGATCCAACGGTCAGGAGCTTGCCACCGCTACACTGACGTGCGCGCCACGTGAGCGCAACGGTGGGGGGGCATTTGTTTCCCCCAATCAGAGCAAAGCTCTGTTGAAATTCAAAATTCAAAATTTGAAGCAACGCTTCAAATCCCGGGCGCAACGCGCCACGTGTCAGGTGCTGATACGTCAGCGCAGCGCCCGAGGCAGCGCGCCCAATCAGAGCAAAACTCTATTAAAAAACAAAAGGAAGCAACGCTTCAATTGCGCAAGCACTGCGCTGTGCGACACGTGTCAGCGCAGATGCGCTAGCGCTTTGCGCTGCGCGACACTTGTCAGCGCAGATGCGCTAGCGCAGTTGCGCTGCGCTTTGCGCTGCGCGACACGTGTCAGCGCAGATGCGCTCGCACAGTTGCGCTGCGCGCTGCTTGACACGTGTCACGCGCTGGGGCGTTTGCGCCAAACAGAATTAATATTTTAAAGAAATCTTTTTGTTCTTGTTAAAACAAGAAGATTTTCTTCTGTAAAACAGAAGCCCTTGGATCAAAAATCCAACGGTGGGGAAAATTCCCCAAATCACTCAGAGAAAGATCTCTTTAACAAATTTATGGGCACTATATAAAGGCCCCTAGACCTCAATTCAAAGGCATCAACATTTTGTGAGAAATCAAAAATTTCAAGCAGAGAGAACTCTGAAGAAATTTCAAGAAGAAAAAAGGTAAAAGACCTTTTAGATAGAAGTATTTCTTCTAATAGATCATTGATCTAAGAACAAGATCAATGATCTTTAATAAAAAATAATAATAAAAATAGTGCTTTGCACTTATGAACCATTGGTTCTCTAAGATCAAGAAAAATAAGAAACACTTGTTTTCTTTGATCTAAATTAGATCAAGAAACCAAACAGTGCTTTGCACTTTTTATGAACCATTGGTTCTGGAATCTAAAAGATTCTCAAGTTAATAGTGTCTTGCACTTGCAAAACAGCATTGTTGCGCTCTTGGGTTGGCGCAAGCCACCAGAGAGCGCCACGTGTCAGCATCTGAACCATTTGCGCTATGCGCTTTTGAAATAGAGCCTTGCTCTCTGAAACTGGCGCAACTCACCACAGCGCGCCACGTGTCAGCAGCGCAAGCGCAGCGCACTGTGCTTGCATGACACGTGTCATCACCACAAGCGCTTGCGCTCTTTGATTGGCGCAAAGCGCCTGACTAATGCAATACATTTCTTTTGCTAAAGGGCCAGGCCCAAGTCAAAAAGACCTAGCAGGCCAAAATAAATTGCAAAGCAATAAAAGGGCAGAGCCCAAATAAAATTGATACTCTGCATCATTTATAAAAGGGCAGAGCCCAAGTAAGATTGATGCTCTGCATCATTTATAAATGGGCAGAGCCCAAAACAAATTGATGCTCTGCATCCTTTATGGGCAGAGCCCAAACAAAAATAAAAAGTAATGCAATGAATTATTTAAATGTGGGCAAAGCCCGAGCACAGGTCTAATAGACCAAAAGTAAATAAAAGCGTTGAATATTTTTCAACTGGACTTAGCCCAATCATAGCCGTAAGTCCTCAAATTAAATTGACTGAGCACAGCTGCTCTCTTGAATCAATTTGCGACCGGTTCGAGGGTACATCTCCGAACTCCTTTGACTCCTATCGTTGTAATCCTTCAACGATGTCAGAGAGGTGACGGGTCCCGACAACCACACATCAACACGGACTGTGGGGTCCTTAAACTCATGGACTTAAGCGTCCTTAAACTAAAACACGGATTGTGGGATCCTTAAACCCGCTGACTTATGCGTCCTTAAACTAAAACACGGACTGTGGGGTCCTTAAACTCATGGACTTAAGCGTCCTTAAACTAAAACACGGATTGTGGGATCCTTAAACCCGCGGACTTATGCGTCCTTAAACTAAAACACGGACTGTGGGGTCCTTAAACTCACGGACTTAAGCGTCTTTAAACTACCTATGGACCACCACGTCCCTAAACTGGAATATGGACCGCAATGTCCTTAAACTACCTATGGACCACTATGTCCCTAAACTGGAACAACAGAGTCCCCAAACGCTCTTTTGTCGGATCCAAACGATCCCGTTAAGTTGATCTTAGTCTCAAATCAGACCAACGTATCCTTAACACATTTAAGTCGATCTTAGCTTAAATACGGCTAACGTATCCTTAAACCAAAACACCGAACCCAAATCTAAGTAAATACGGATTTGGACTAATCCACGTCCTACGGGCGACGGCATCGCTTAGTCTCCGTATACAATCCACGGGCAACCACAAACAAAACAAACACACACGACACGAAGTGAAATTCTGGAGAAGGAGAAAGTTGTTACCGCGATGCGGTAGCGTAATTAACTGCAGGGGCTTGCGCCTGCAGGAAAGAGCGTCCCCACAATCAAAAATCCCTCAAGCAAGGGGGAATCTGACGGAGTCTGCTACATCGGCCGCATCCTTCTAAACCTCCGATACACGGTGCCATAAATCAACTTGGCACCTTCGGAGAGGTGGACGGATAAAACCAAATAGCATCTGCCCCGAATCTCAGCGTCAGGACCTCGCAGTCTTGTGCGCCGTCTTTCGGAGGGGAACAATGACTACGAAATCTGGCAAATGGATGTTAAGACCGTCTTTCTAAATTGTGATTTAGAAGAGTGCGTGTACATGACTCAGCCAGAGAGCTTCGTAGATAATGGGAGCAGCGGAAAGGTGTGCAAGCTGAAGCAGGCATCGCGGAGTTGGAACATATGTTTTGATGTGGTAGTCAAAAAGTTTGACTTCATCAAAAACATAGATGAACTTTGTATATACAAGAAGGTTGCAGAGAGTAAGGTTGTCTTACTCGTATTGTACGTGGATGACATACTCTTGATAGGAAATGATGTTCCTATGCTGCACTCGGTCAAGCTCTTCTTATCACAAAGATTCTCAATGAAAGATCTAGGTGATGCCTCCTGCATTTTTGGGATTAAGATCTATAGAGATAGATCTAGACGGATATTAGGATTGTCCCATTCCAGGTACATTGACACCATACTAAAAAGGTTTAGTATGGATGAATCCAAGCGTGGGAACTTACCCACGATCTCTGGACTCACTCTCTCCAAAGAGATGTCTCCTAAGACTGATTTGGAAAGAGCTTGCATGCAAGGGATACCCTATGCTTCGGCAGTAGACTCTATCATGTACGCGATGCTATGTACCAGACCCAATGTAGCATACTCACTAAGTGTAGTGAGTAAGTATCAAGCAGATCCTGGAGAGGATCACTGGACAGCTGTGAAGAACATTCTCAAGTACTTGAGAAGGACTAAGAATATGTTCTTGGTGTATGGTAATGGAGAACTCCAGGTGGAGTCCTTTACCGAGTCGAGCTTCCAAAGTGATAAGGACGACTCTAAGTCGCACTCGGGATTTGTCTTTACCCTCAATGGAGGGGCGGTGTGTTGGAAGAGTTCCAAACAGGAAACCGTTGCAGACTCGACAATGGAGGCTGAATACATCGCTGCCAACGATGCTGCCAAAGAGGCTTTCTGGATAAAGAAGTTCATTACTGAACTTGGTGTGGTTCCATCCATTGAGCATCCAATACCTTTGTATTGTGATAACAATGTAGCTGTGGCTTTGTCCAAGGAACCCAGTTCCCATCAGAGATCCAGGCATATTTCTGAGGCGGTATCACCTGATCCGGGAGATAGTTGATCGCCGGGAGATCGAGGTCAGGAGAGTAGATACGAAGGACAACACTGCAGATCCATTCACGATAGCCATTCCCCAGATACAATTTGAGAGACTCTTCGGGATGTTGGGTATGAGATACTACAACAGCTGGCCTTAGTGCAAGTGGGAGATTGTTAGTTATGTATATGTCCTAGAGGCCATTGTTGTACATATGATGTATATTATAGTGGATGCTTGAATATATAGAGAGAGGACTTTCTTTCTCGATATGATAGTATACTATCTGGTTGCTCTTTGTCCTAACAGTTGACTTATATTGGGTTACTGTCTTACTCTCACATGTTGATAAAACCCTTAGGATATGTACTTGACTACTAAGACTATGATGAGATCATACTAGTGGGGGCCAAGGTAGTCCACGAGTACATTATATAACTGTTCCTAGTCGAGGGTGTATCGAGACAGGGCATCGATACTCTAGAGTAGACTAGCGTACACGCATCTTGACCCATATAATGGGCGATGGATGAACCCATATCCATTGGTGTTGGACATCAAAAATGGTGTACGGGTGCTCAGTGGAGACTGGGTACACTGAACGGAATCGTCGAGAACTCCTAGATGGTATTATACCTATCGTCAAATAGCAGTTCTCCGGTGACACTGGTACAGATTAGTCTGTAGACCCGAGATCGTCATAAAGTCTTATGTGATTCCCACTGTGTTTTGATTTCCACCTTACCACGTTCACGAGAACGTGCAAAATGGTGGCTTTTGGGTACAGTCCCGAATCACATGGAGGCAATGAGCGATAGGAGGGGTTTCGTCTCTCCCGGTATTGGGAGTTGATGTTACGATGTGTTCGATTGGCTATAACTAGAAGTCCCTGGCTAGGGCTGATATGGAGATATACTGGTAAGTGTTATCAGTAGTTTCTCGACCCGTTATGAGCCTCACATCGACACGACTTATCGGTTATTGGGGTCTGACGTGTACCACCCCTAGACTGGATATGCAACATATCAGATGAAGAGACTGGACTGTATGGTAGTGTTACTGATTGGATTCGCAGGAGTATGTACAGGCTTTCTTGTTGATCTTCTGATCGCTCAATACCCGGGTGGCTGTTACGTTTAGCTGACCGCTTGCAACTTGTAGGTGTTTGATATGATCATCACCTACTGCCGATGTATTGACGAGTCTTTAGAGTCCTACACAGAGGTTTCCTGGCTCAGGCGAAACGGAGTAGGAGCACATATGTGATATGTGCGGGGACCGAGATTAATACGATATGTGATACCGTATTCTATTCTCGCGATATATGATATCGGCCGGTTATATGTGATATAGCCGGATTATTGAATCAAGTGTTGATTCGATAAAATGATATATATATATATATATATATATATATATATATATATTTATATATATTATATGCTCACTTAAGTATTTATTATTCTCACTTGTAATACATTTAACATATATGTGATATATGTTTATTGTATTGTTTTCTTTTGTTACATAAATATTATATATGTGATATATAATATTGTGACATGTTAGGTTATACATGCAACTGGGATGTATAAGAATTATACCATGCTACATGTAATGTTTGGGTTTAAATTCTTAAGTAATTCAAAATTGAGGAAATGAGTCATGGTGAAGCTTCATGAAGCTTGTGGATAAACTTTGACAAAGTCTTCTCTTTTTGTTTTGCTTAATATATTTCTAAACTCAACCATGACATATAACCATGGTTAACTCTCTACATGAATTAGTGGATGACATACACTAACCTAGGGTTGCATTTCTAACTTTATCTTTTTCATTATTCATCTTCTTCCTCATCTCATTTTTCCTCTCTAGATTTTGAGATAAAGAAGAAAAATAGTGAGAAATTAAATACTAAAGTGGGCTAAATTCCTACTTCATCATCCTATTCTATACTAGCCATATAGATTAGTGTGTTAGCTTCACTAATTCCGTATTAGTGAAGAGTGAGCTTGAGTCCGTGTTTCCTTGACGTAGATCATCACAGACTTTGAAGACTTCAAGTAAGGATGTATCGTATATCTTGTAGAGCCTCTCAAGAGTTTAGGAGCTCATGGATCGCAGCGAAGGGACCACTACTCAGAGCTTTTGAAGCGAAGGAACGGACTACAGAGGTTGTAATCCCTATCACTTAGATGTAAAGTTGTTTACATGCAAAGTTAACCCTAATTCTCTAGTTCGATTACTTGGTTGGTTTGTTTAGCACCCCAAATTTTTAATATAGCATGTTTGATACTTGCCAAAACCTTCACAAGGTGCTAAGCTAACCCTACAAATAATGGGGGGAAACATGTTCGGCCGATATATTTTCTGTAATGTCCTGCACCTCATATGTCAAGAGTTGACTGCTTGTAATTGCCAACTATTAGCAAGCCAACGTGATGGATTTTTTGTAATAAATAAGATATTGGAAGTCGGGTCGTTGTAATAAGTCAAGCTTTTATGAGCCGATGTCTTGAACTCGGTAAATACACATGCCTAAGGACAATATCGAAATGAAGCGCGTCGACCGACTGGGTCGAGGTCTATCCAATTTTTATGATTGTGAATAATTTACCATGCTTGCATATAACCGGGTTAAAACCCCTTTTTCATTAATTTTAGGTAGACCGTTCTTCCCTTTCTCTAAAAAATGAGATAAATCATTTAGGGAGACACAGTTGCCAAGTTTGGTTTTTTCGGTTAAATGCAGGCCCTTCAGGAGACCGGCAAAATAACACAACACCTATCAAATTTTAGGACTCAACCGTGAACATGTGGTAGGAACTACCAAGCTACTAAAGTACAGTTTATTTCCAATCATGTTGGAAATAAGGCTTATTTACTAAAAACTCCCAACAGATTTTGATCATTTTAATAAAACTATCATCACTTTTAAAACTACCAAGAAACTACCAAATTTAACGGTGCCACGTCAGCTCCGTCTGTGTCACGTCATCAGTTTTTTCTTAAAATCCCCAAATTACCCTTATTCTAACCCAAACCCTAAATTCAATTTTTTTTTTAAAAAAGTACACAAATAAAAAAACCGCATTTACTCATCCTTCACTGTCATCACCATCGGCGATGAAGGCACCTCGCCGCCGCCATCGTCATCATCAACACCACCTCCGTCACCACCACCACCATCAACAACACCGCCACTACCTTCTTTTTCCTCCTCTTCTTACTGTCGTCGCCATCATCACTACAATCAACAATAACAACACCACCACCATCACCGTCTTCCTCCTTCTCTTCTTTAACCCGCCGCCATCATCACTATCGTCATCATCGACATCATCAGCATCCACAACAACACCACCATTTTCTTCTTCTTGCTCATCTTATTCACACCACCACCATCATCATATCCCTCGCCGGCATCCTCTCCCTTCCTCCCTCCAGCTCCTCCCCTGCCTCCGACACCAACCTCGTTCCCTTCCTTCAACCCCCAAAAATTACCACCGCTGAAAATCTCCACCGCCGCCACCGCTAGCTCGTCCCTCCCTCTATTCCCTTCCCTATCCCCGACCTTGTCCCCTCCCTCCGGCCCCGGATCTCCAATCTTCCCCTGACCTCACCCAAAAAAAAACATGATCTATTTAGTTAATAATTAATAATTATATAAGATTATTATTAATATAGTTAATAATTAATTATTTGTTTTATAAAAAAGGCAAAATGGATTTTACTGCGATATTTAACACGCTGATAATTTGAACCGTTAACTCATGATGGCTTCTTGATAATTTTAAAGGTAATGTGAGTTAAAATGATCCAACCTGTTGTGAGTTCAACAGCTCTTAATAAATAAACCTAGAAATAATATCTAATCACTCGTTAATACGCTTGATCTCCTAACAACTTTCTTAAATTGCAATTTAGGCCAATGCGATTTTTTTCATAGAACAAATGAACGGTCGAGATCACTTGATGATATAATCGAGACCTTCAAATGAAAAGTCAAAGTGATATGAACGGCAGATAATCTCGATAGGGATGTGCACTTTTCAATTGAATAGCTTTATTTTGGAGGAATAATTCGGTGGGCCGGATGTAATATACCCGGGCAAAGGTTAGAGAGAGGGCAATTTCGGACAGTTTGGGCTGCGTGTGGAGCCCACACTTTTATTACTTCTTTCTCTTGTCCGGATGTATACGGCCGTCACATGGAATAATTTTTCCGTTATATTTTGGTGGTTTGCTAGTGCCATGTTCAGGAACTGCGAAAGTTTTGTCCTGATAGTAGAGGGAGCGGCTGAGAATGTCCGCCGCATAGGTTTGTTTGTAGTGGCCTTATGAGATCATGACAGTGGGGATTCTATAGATTCCCTTAGAAAAATTTTCTTAATAAATTAAAAATTAAAAATGTTTGTTTTCCTTTAAAAATTTGGCAGGAGCTGATTCACCGAGACCCTGCCTTATTTTTAATATGAGACAACTCTTCAAAGGCCATTCACCATGTTTATCATCGATCACTTCTGATCAAAGTGATCTATGTGCTTTAAATAAGTTATGTATTAAATTTCACAAGATTTGAAAAGTTTTATCACACCTATTAAGTAAACTAAAAATCAACAGTTTTTCGGTACGCGGAAAATATAAACTTTACAGAGATCGTGTGTTGAGAAAGCTGGCCTCATATTAAAAGAAAAAAATCAAGAAATTGCCTCAGCAGATCATCTCCGAATATTTATTTTCCATTACTTAGTCAATATCTAATGCCCGAATCTTTTCTTTAAACATAAGGACCCCTAATTACTCTATTTCCATCTTTCATGTCTTTCTCTGTATTGAACATTGTAACGTACAACATCTTTCCGTCCAAATTAAAAATTAACTTTTGCTAAGCAAATCGATAAATTTGTGCAATGGTTTTATATGAAGATCACCATTGGCTATCTAACTTTCATGTAAAGCACATGTTCTCTTTTTTTCCAGTGTGGATGCAAAACGAGAGGTTATAATTAAACTAAGAAAAAGGTTTATTTTAAAAAAAAATACTTATTGATGTACATGAAACATATGGCCTTATAATTTTAAAACCTAGAAAATCATTCAAATCAAATAAACATGCATCAACGGTGATCATAAAATTAAGAACAATTCTCGAACTAAAATTAAACATAAATTTCAGCGTAGACCTTGGAAACCGAGGAAGAGAGCGTACTAAAATCATAAACCAGTTAATAAATAAATAAATAAACCAATTTTGGCTGAAATATAAAAATCTTATAAATTTTATTTATTTGAATATAAAGAAATCAAAAGGTTAGACAAGGGTATAATTATTCGTTGCAGCAGCTAGTCCTTGTCAGCCACGTGGTAAAAGGCGTCTAAAAATAATCTAAACAGATTTTTTATTTAATTTGAAAAATTAATATATATTTTTAATGAAAATTTAAAAAAATGTTGCCTGCCTTGAGGATAAGGATTCTATGTGCTGGGGTGGGGCCCAGGGGGTGAGGTGTCCTGGGGCTTTGTTTGTTGAAAGGACAGAGGAAAGAGAGAGAAGATGCTTCAAGAGAGAGAAAGAGAGAGGGGGTAAACGACAAAATGGAGAAAGGCACAGATTCCTCTCTAAGGTTGCCCAAGAGAATCTCCCGCCCCCTCACCTCGCCTTCACGTTTTCCGTATTTTCTTTTTCAAGTACAAGTAATGTGTTTATGAGCATAAGATTCCCCCATGATAACTCAAATCTTTGCATCTTCCTTTTTTTTTTTATCATTTAGTAGTTATTAATTAGTTGGAGAATACAAAGGAAACAAAAAAGAAAGTTGATAAAAAGAAGATGGAAAAGGATGAATCTCAAGCTGATTGCGAGGTTTAGGAACAGGCGTAAGAGTTTTGGTCGATAGATATAAAGGCAACAACTCATAATAAAGTTTTGTTAAGCAGCTAAGTTGCCACAACAAACAAGTTCTCAAGTTAAATGGCAATCATTTGAGTTGGCTAGAGTGCAACGCCGGTGTTTTCAAGGGTTTTGGTCGATGAACGAAAGAAACATATGCATTAATGAATTACATGATGAGGTGTAGTACAAGGACAACATGATTTTGTGCCATTAACTCTGATTCATGTCTCTCGTCAACTCGTTTGCACCATTGTTATTGCATTTTACTTTAAAAGTAGCAAGCAAGATCATTGATGATGCTCGATATCGGTGATCTTCCAGATCATGACACGTGGCAAATAACTTGTCTCGGGGCTCACAAGAAAGGACCTACAGTGGCCGACCAGACCACTCGCGTGCCCGTCCTACAACCAAATGCCGGCTCACCTCCGAGCCCCTGCACAATTGGTCTCCTCGGCCTACCAGCTCGTCTTCTAGCTACCACAGAACCAAGATACCTCGGCTCTCCCGCTCGTCCGCGAGCTCTCCCGCTGAGGTCATTTTCCTCGATCTTATCGACCGACCAATGGCACCGCTCACAGGCGCAACCGCCATCCCGCGAATCTCGCCATGCGCGAGATATCCGCCGGCCACATCCCACGTTCCACGCCATCACTATCCCCTATTAATGAGCATGTCTCGCCATTAATGGGAGGTCTCGCTCATCACGCGGGCGTGACGTCGGGTGCGTAACTGCCGGCGTGATTCTCGTGCCTGCCCTGCCTGCTGCCACCACTATATAAACCCCTCTTCAAGACGGTTCAAGTAAGCCATTTTTACTCCACTAAGCCGTTACTCTGCTCGGATCTCTAGTCTAACTTGACTGTCGGAGGGTCCTCGGTGGTACAACCACCCGGGACTTTCTTGCAGGTAGCTCGGTGACCACAACCTCAAATCCATTGAGATCCACACGCTTCAGGAGCGACAGCCTCCAGATCCAATATCAGTCACCCATCGCCGCCATCAGCAGATCAACGGAAGGTGACATCTTGGCACGCTCCAGGTCGCGCCAGCTGGCGCCGTCTGTGGGAACTCTTTGATTCCACAAAAACAAAAGTTCGTTTTCCAATCTCAATCCAATGGCGAGCGATCATCACGAAGATCCAAACACTAGCAGCCGCCTCCCCCTGAACGGAGACGCGGACGAACCTCTTCCGCCGAATGCCATTAGCGCCCTTGCCGGCCGAATAGACCAACTCACGTCCTTCGTGGAGGCGCTCATCCGCGTCCAAACGGCGGGGCAAGATCCCCAGGTCACCGCTCCCCCGCCTCGGGACCGGGACCCCCACGGGGGGAGAGAAGACTCGGCGCGCGTCGGCGCGGCCGACCGCCGCCTCACTGTTTCTGACAACCGCGGGTTCCCCTGGCCGACATACTCAACAACCCGGTGGGCACCGCTCCGTTTGGCTCCGAAGTTCTACGCTAGAGAGTTTCGCCACGAGTCTCGACGCACCCATGTCCTTCCCGAGGAGGTGGCGGTCAGCTCGCCTGTTTACAGGCATGACCGGCACCCCCCCTCTCGACGGGGTCGCGCATGCGAGACTCTCCATGGCAGCTCAAAAACAACCCCACTGGGGGGCGTAAGGGACCTCACCAAAAGGAACCGAGGCTCACACTAGTAAAATAGGGGGTTGCCCCTACGGATGGAATTATCCGTTGGGGCAGATTTTACTTGGCCCTACGGATTACTCCGTAGGGCTAAAAGGTTGCCCCTACGGGCACTGACGTTCAAGAATAAAAAAATTAATTCTTAATTTGGTGTTTGCCCCTACGGTGGCGCAAACAAAGGACCTACGGATATATCCGTAGGGGTAAGTAAATATCGTTTTAAAACAAAGCCAGATCGAAAAGCCTACGCTCATTTTCTCTCTCTCCCTCAAACGCGCGCGAAAAACCCTAAATCGCCACCGTCGCGTCGCCACCGTCGTTGGGCAGAGTCGCCACCGTCGTCGCCACCGCCGATTTCGTCGCCACCGTCGTCGCCATCGCCGGTTTCGTCGCCACCGTCGTCGCCACCGCCGGTTTCTTCGCCAATTCGCCACCGTCGTCGCTCCAGCCCACCAGCGCACCCGTTCAGGTATAAATCTCGAGGTAAATTAAAGCATTTTTGGATTATTCATGGCTGGGTCTGGGTTGCGCGCGCGAGAGTTGGGTTTGGGCAGGGGCGCGGTGGCGGTCGGGGTCGGGGTCGGGGTAGGGTTAGGGTTGGGGTTCGGCTGCTGCTGGGGTGGGGCTGGGGTTATGGTTACGGTGGGGCTGGGGTTAGGGTTACTGTGGGGCTGGGGTAGGGTTACGGTGGGCTGGGGTTAGGGTTGGGGCTAGGGTTAGGGTTACTGTGGGGCTGGGGTTAGGGTTATGAGAGGCATGTCAGCATATTTATGTGTAATAATTGAGAGGATCAAGCTAAGTTCTATGCAAGCAGTCCCTCAGAATACATAGAAAGCTAGCCTTACATTTTAAATTAACATATTCCATAGTTGTCTTAATGGTAAGGCAGATACTCATATTGTGTAAGAGCTGACATTAATACAACCATAGGGAGCTGACTGATTACATCTCATGTGGCATTAAAATCTGTAAATGGACATACGAGATAATGCAAAGAAAGAGCAATAGATCAAGACTCAATCAACTTTCCTATGCTTTATGATTTCAGCGGATAGCTCAAGTTTAGTTTCAACTTTATATTCTTATTTTTCTCTCTTTTTTCTTTAGTGCTTCTTCCTCCATTTCTTTGAAGAGTCTCTCACAGCGAAATACACTCCATTTTTTCTTAATGGGATAGAATCCTACCCCCGACAGCCGGAACACATACATACAAATGCATAATTAGAGAGCGACTCGAGATGTTCGGGTTAAAACCAATATATGATACTCGATGATGATATGAAACCTTCATATTCCCATCGATACCCGTATATGAAACTAAAGCGCCACTTAGTCGCCGTCTATCGGTTAACATACGTGCGATGCTCGTCGTGACCTAGAACTATACGAAGGTTGTTAAATATCGGACAGTATAGCTCGATACTAACAACCGTCGTATAGTCTACGCGACGAGAAAATTCAATCGTATGGTAACCCATAAATTTGTCCCGTATGGACAAGTTAAGAATGTATAAAGCAAACGCCTTCATTCACTTGTGTTTTCATCCGTTTCGAGATATTTCGTCGGTACCTTTCCGCTGGTTCTCCGTGTACAAAGATAGATTAGATGTTCATTTCAACGTTGTTTCACAGCTTTGAAATGATTATCTATTCTATTACAGTGTACTCGGAGAACAGCGGGGAGGTGCTGCCGAAATTTACTCGAAACGGTTGAAAGCACAAGTGATGGGCGTTCGCTCTATACATTCTTAATGGGATAGAAGCCTACCCCCGACAGCCGGAACACATACATACAAACGCATAATCAGAGAGCGACTCGAGATGTTCGGGTTAAAACCAATATATGATACTCGATGATGATATGAAACCTTCATATTCCCATCGATACCCGTATATGAAACTAAAAGCGCCACTTAGTCCCCGTCTATCGGTTAACATACGTGCGATGCTCGTCGTGACCTAGAACTATACGAAGGTTGTTAAATATCGGACAGTATAGCTCGATACTAACAACCGTCGTATAGTCTACGCGACGAGAAAATTCAATCGTATGGTAACCCATAGAGTTGTCCCGTGTGGACAAGTTAAGAATGTATAAAGCAAACGCCTTCATTCACTTGTGTTTTCATCCGTTTCGAGATATTTCGTGGGTACCTTTCCGCTGGTTCTCCGTGTACAAAGATAGATTAGATGTTCATTTCAACGTTGTTTCACAGCTTTGAAATGATTATCTATTCTATTACAGTGTACTCGGAGAATAGCGGGGAGGTGCTGCCGAAATTTACTCGAAACGGTTGAAAGCACAAGTGATGGGCGTTCGCTCTATACATTCTTAATGGGATAGAAGCCTACCCCCGACAGCCGGAACACATACATACAAACGCATAATCAGAGAGCGATTCGAGATGTTCGGGTTAAAACCAATATATGATAATATGAAACCTTCATATTCCCATCGATACCCATATATGAAACTAATTAAAAGTGCCACTTAGTCCCCGTCTATCGGTCAACATAACGTGCGATAATTTATTCTTTTCAACGACAAACGCACACACAAAGCATATACATAGATTTTCTCCTTTGTCAGTAACTATCCCGTTCTTATATTTCTCAATATAGTCAGCATAACCTACAATTTATATGTTATTCAGTCTAACATGGCCCATGAGTACGTCAGAGTTAAGGACTGGATGTATGTGGATTGGAAACAACGTATGCAACCTAAGTTTGTCGCAGGAGTTGCTGCTTTCCTTGAATTTGCACGAGCACATAATAAGATCATAATAGAGAAGATTCTATGTCCGTGCGATAGATGTGGCAATAAGTACTGGCAGAAGGTAGAATTGGCAGAGCTTCATATTGTAAAACATGGGTTTACTAGACTTTATTCAATTTGGAAATATCACGGGGAAGGAGAAGAATGCAGTACTACGGTAGAAGGAGAACACGATAAAGCGACAGGAGAAGAAGAAGAATTCGGTAATACGGCAGGGTACGGAAATTTATTTCCATCAGAAGAAATGGAGGATATGGTAGAGGCTGCCCTAGGTGAATCTATTCGTACCGAAGATGACATTCCTTCCGGTCAAGGACCGCGTGCGGATAAATATGAAAATTTTATGAATGATGCTAGGAAACCAATTTATGAGAATGCGAAGTATTCCACCCTCTCATGGTTCGTCCAACTTTTCCAAATTAAGTGCCTAAATGGATGGAGCAACAAGTCATTCACAATACTTCTTTCGTTCTTGAAAGATTCTATACCTCCGGGAAATAATGTGCCCGAAAGCTGGTACGAAGCCCATAAAATGATGTCTGATTTGGGTCTAAAGTGCGAGAAGATTCAAGCATGTCCTAAAAATTGCGTGTTGTACCGGAAAGAGATTCAGATTTGAAAAAGTGTCCAACATGCGGAGAGGCCAGGTATAAGCCGAAAGATTCTGATAAGAAGCCTGATATACCTGTGAAGATAGCACGATATTTTCCCATAACACAGAGGCTACAGAGGCTATTCAGGTGCAAGAAAACAGCCGAGGCAATGATTTGGCATCACCGTGCTCCTCCAAGCGAAAATGGAAAAATGAGCCATCCAAGAGATTCACCGGCATGGAAGGATTTCGATAGGAGGCACGCAATATTCAGTAGCGATCCCCGCAATGTCCGGCTCGGACTGGCTGCCGATGGCTTCTGCCCATTCAACTATATGGCTGGAAGTCACAGTACATGGCCCGTTGTAATGATAATTTATAATCTGTCGCCTTGGTTGGCTATGGACCAATCATACTTTATGATGCCTCTTCTTATCGACGGACCAAACTCACCGGGGAATAATATCGACGTCTATCTCCGACCTCTGATTGAGGAGCTGAAAACTTTGTTCATTGATGGTGTAGAGACATATGATTCAAACACAAATACAACCTTCATACTGCGTGTGGC
The DNA here is from genome assembly GCA_030015575.1 of Agapanthus africanus. Taxonomy (NCBI): domain Eukaryota; kingdom Viridiplantae; phylum Streptophyta; class Magnoliopsida; order Asparagales; family Amaryllidaceae; genus Agapanthus; species Agapanthus africanus. Next base: position 910,832,130 of record JASDDO010000019.1, on the reverse strand, counting down.
TTTAATGTGGACAATTAATGACTTTCCTGCATATGGAATGCTTTCAGGTTGGTCCGTACATGGTCACAAAGCATGTCCTCATTGCCATGAACACACAACATCAAAATTTTTGAATTTTAGCAGGAAGGTTTGTTATTGCGGCCATCGACGTTTTCTGCCTCCAGACCACCCCTACAGGTTAGACACGGTTCACTTTGATGGTCATCAGGAGCTTCTTGGGCCTCCATCCCCATTGTCCGGAGAGGACGTGACTGCTAAATGGGATGGTTACAATAACGTGACCTTCGGGATGGATCCGACGAGACAGGTCAAACCACAATATTGGAACAAGTTAAGCATTTTCTTCGAGCTTCCGTACTGGTCTACAAATTCAGTGCGTCATTGTCTGGACGTCATGCATATAGAGAAGGGAGTATCAGAGCACATACTTAACTTGCTTCTGTGTAAAGACGGGAAATCGAAAGACAACATGAATGCCCGGATGGATCTACAAGAGTGGGGAATAAGAAGTGAACTGCACCCTAAACCGGTAGCGGGTAAACCGGGCAAGTTTGTACTTCCCAATGCCGCTTATCATATGTCACAACCGGAGAAGAAAAGATTCCTGCAGGTGTTGCATGATTTGAAAGTCCCCATAGGTTTCTCAGGATCATTCAGCAAGAAAATAAAAATTGTGAAGGGCAAGATCGATGGGCTGAAAAGTCATGACCACCATGTTATCGTGGAGCACCTTCTTCCATTAGCCCTCAGGACTTCTCTCCCCGACTCGGTTGGTCTAGTAATCAACGACCTATGTTGTTTTTTCAGGGAGTTGTGTGCTAAAACGCTGGAGGTTGCGACGCTGGATAAACTAGAAAATTCTATTGCGTTGATACTTTGCAAGTTTGAGCGTATTTTCCCACCGTCATTCTTCGATATCATAATACACTTGACGGTTCATCTTGCAACTGAGGCGAAGTTAGCCGGACCGGTACAATATTGATGGATGTATTCCGTCGAGAGGTACGTGTAATTTTTCGTTTCGCGCAATTTATAAATTTATTTTTGTCATGTATGCCCGTGTTTATTTATTCAACATATTCTCATTAGGTACCTTTACACTCTTAAGAAGTATATACGCAATAAAAATCGACCAGAGGGTTCTATCATGCAAGGTTATCTTCTTGATGAAGCAACCACATTTTGTTCCCGCTATCTGGACGAGAACATTGAGACAAGGCTTAACCGACCACGAAGAATTCAAGACGGGCCATATGGTAAAGCCGAGTATAAGAGGGTAGACACTATGTTTATCAACAAGATATACCGGTTTATCTTGCTTAATTGCGTATGTCTTGAACAAATTAGAGAGTAAGTTCTTTTGGATTAATTGTTATATCTGTGTATGTGTGTGTATGAAATGACATAATATTAATGTCACAATTATTTGTCGAAAACAGAACTCATTTTAACGAGGTACGTGAGGGGCATCCTGATTGGAACGAAGAGCGTTTGGAAAAATACCATCAGGATAATTTTTGTGATTGGGTCACAGAGCATGTAAGTTATTCGAATTACATTTTATTGCTATCAGTTTTAATCTAAACTTGTATCGTTATGTATTTATCGTAAAATTTGTTTTGTTAGATCCACGATCCGAACTTGTCTGCATCATTTGAGAGTGATTCAAGATGTTTAGCTCAATTTCCTAGTATGGAGGTTGCACATTACAAAGGATTTGGTGTCCTTGGATACAAATTCGAAGTTAAGGACATAGAAACATCTAGAATCACTCAGAATAGTGGTATTGCGACGGTAGGATCGGACGGTGTGATTTACTATGGGTACTTAAATTGTATACTCGGCATCCACTATCCCGGACGATCAGAACCCTTTTATATATTCCACTGTACTTGGTACGATCCGCGAACCGATACAGACAGGTGGAGAAGCAGTCTTGGGACTTGGAAAGATGAATATGGATTGACCAGTGTGAACACACTTCGATTTTACGGTCAAGACGATCCGTTTATCTTTCCGAACCAAGCGTTCCAAGTATACTACTCACAGTGTTTGAAGCATCCGGGGTGGAGTGTTGTATGTCGATGGAAACCTAGAGATGTCTACGATGTCCCAGAATACGAGGACAGCGATGAGGACGAAGAAGAGAGAAGGCTTAAAGTGCTCCGACCGTCTGTTTCGAAGGACGGGTTGTCTTCGACCGATCATGAAGTTACGTGGATTAGAAATGACATCGACGATGAAATCCAAGTAGATATGTATGATGCGCCCACGAAACGAAAAAGGTTATCAGTAATGTTATATTATTACTTCACATTTTACGCTCTAGATCATATATAGTCAATACTTTTAATGATTGTCTAATGCGTCCACGAACCGTTTATCTAGATTTGATGACGATGTCGGGAGCAGCGAGGGGCGGCAGGAGCTCCAGCCGCGGCAGAGGCAGAGGCAGAGGCAGAGCGGTTCTGCCGCCCGGAGAGCTCCGTAGGGAGCTTCAGAGGGCCGGTCTTGCACCCAGATTGGAGACCCCTTCGGATGCCTCCTTCCGTGTGGATTTTGCCACACATCCAGGTATACTGCACGCATATCCATTTTCAATTTAATATTACAGATATTCATGCCTGTTTATGTCAAAATTACTTATATTGTCAATTTTTGATTGTCTAGTTGTTGGTGATGCGTCCACATCTGGGACAGAGGCCACCCCCGCTCCTCCAGGTATGTTTATATATCATATAGTGTATGTATATTGATTTAGAATGCTATATCATAAATATACACATTCCTTTTGCTCTTACTTAGCAATTTTTATTATTATCTAGCTGTAGGTGGTGACACCACCGCACCTGCGGGTATGTTTATATGTCCTATAGTGCATGCATATTGATTTAGAACGTTATATTATTGATCTACACATTCTTTTTGCAATTACTTATCAAATCTATTTTTAATTGTCTAGCTGTTGGTCCTGCGTCCACATCTGGGACAGAGGCCACCCCCGCTCCTCCAGGTATGTTTATATATCATATAGTGTATGTATATTGATTTAGAATGCTATATCATAAATATACACATTCATTTTGCTCTTACTTAGCAATTTTTATTATTGTCTAGCTGTAGGTGGTGACACCACCGCACCTGCGGGTATGTTTATATGTCCTATAGTTCATGCATATTGATTTAGAACGTTATATTATTGATCTACACATTCTTTTTGCAATTACTTATAAAATCTATTTTTAATTGTCTAATTATAGATGGTGCGTCCACACCTTCCACAGGGGCCATCCTGCCGCTTCCATACCCTCCGCATCGTCTGCAGGTTAGTATGAATAAATTTAAAATATTTATTTATTTTACATATGCTATATAGAATAAATATGAACTTCATGGAAATTTAGCGTCGATGTTTATTTTATAGTTGGAGGGGATGCGTCCGGGTCTGGGACCCCGGTTGTTCCTCACCGGAGGAACTATCGCCCCGCTCGTGCTGCTGCTCGGGCCCAGGCTCGTGCGCTAATCACCGGAGGTATATATCACACTTGAATTTTTGTTTAACCTTGATTTCTTAATACAACTTTGTCTTATTATTGATTGTCTTGATATTTCGTGCAGACGCAGGGCCTCTCCATCCCCAGAGGGGGACTCGAGGCCCGAATCAGTCCCATAGGCTGAGGCCTGATAGAGCTAGGGGGGAGGCAGCATTCCCCCTATTTTTTACCCTTGACTATCGCTATACCGGTCCTCATGCCGAGAGGTTCGGTCGGTATTTGGGGGACGAGAGCCGGATCGTGAAGAACTATCCACTTTACGTTAAGTGGGGCGAGCAGCACCAGCGCTCATTCGCCCTCTTCTTTGATCAGGCTCGGGTATGTATTAATATATATTTTCATTTGATCTATCCAATATATTTATTATTAACTCTTGCAATCTAATAACAATGTTTTTTTTTGTATTTTCAGTTGGATTACGATTTTCAGCCTGTAGCCGACCCTGATCACTCGGGGAGGGTGCTCGACCTTCATGCTCTGTACAATGGCCTGATGAAGAACATGCAGGCCAAGGTCCGATACAACAGGAATGAGCTGAAGGCCGACTGCTACTCCCTGTGGATAGCGACCCCCGAGACAGAGAGAGCGGCCCTCCTATCTACTCCGGCGTTTGCGAGAGTCGACGTAGAGACATGACCTCTATTGTGCGCTTATTTCGACTCCGAACGCAAACAAGTATGTATTTTAAATTTAATTCATTATTTATGATATAATTTATTTCTTTGTGTTTCTTAATTAGAAAACTAAATGTTAATGCGTTGTGCAGAAACAGGCCGCTCAGAATACGGAGAACAGGAAGTCGGCGAAGAGGGGTCGCCCCACTTACACAGGTGGCTCGAGGAACATTACTCGAGCCATGGAGTTATCGGTAAATTAAGAGTTATTCTCTAATATTCTGCAATATTAAGAGTTATTCTCTAATATTTCTAATATTAAGAGTTACTTTCTAATATTGCAGACATCTCGGACCGTGGCGTCAGGTGGTACACCGAGCGTGCTGTCCGCATATCTTGCCGTCCACGGCACCTCGACAGATCCCGCCACGGGCGAGCTTCGATATCCCGACATCGCTACACAGGAGTACTGCGTAAGTGTTAATATTTTTTTACCCAAATTTGAAATTTTAGTTTTGGAAGGTTCAAGTTTAAATTTTATAGTTATACTTTACTGCTTAATGTGGGTGTAGGAACGGGTGGTTGAGCAGGCCCAGGCCTCGGGGATCGATTTTACCGGACAGAACGATCCGAGGCTGCTGACCCCAGTTCTGGACGCCGCACACGGAGGGCACCACGGAGGTTGGGAGAGAGGCCGGGGATTGGGCCCTAGCAGGGCCCATATGAGGTTGGACTCCACCCCGGCGGTTACTTCCTCCGTCTCCAGTGGCCGGCATGTCCATCAGGAACTGGATAGCTTGAGGGCCACCGTTCAGGAGTTGAAGGAGATGCTGGTATGTATACTACTTTATAGTAAAATATCATTTCATATTATATACATATCAACATATCCATAATTAGTACGTAGCTTGAGCTTATTTGGTTTTAGACTTAAGTTTGATTAATCATACATACATATGTAATTAAAATAAACAACGCTTTTCCAAACTAGATATCCAAACAGGGTTTCGAAATAACTTAATAATAAAACGAATTCGAATAATACACAGTTCTTACACGCTTCTTACACACGTTATGTCCAGACGCGACAGGGTAGATCGGCCGAGCCTCCACATGCATCTCCTTCGGCTGCGGCTCCGCAAGCCACTACATCGGCTGCGGTTCCGCAGACAGCTCCTGTAGCTTCACCGCCCACTCAGACTCCCGCAGCCGCGGCTCCGCAAGTGACTACCTCGACGGCGGCTGCGCAGACCACATCGCCAGCTCCACATGCCGCTCAGACTCCCTTATATGCAGCATTGCAGAGTGTATTGACCGATGAGCAGGCGCGCGTTATTCTAACGTTATTCGGAGGTGGAGCTGGACCGAACTAGGGTAGCTTTTTGGTTCTTATTTTTTGAAACATGTATTTATATCACATTGTACTACATTTTGAAACGATATTGATATTGGTTTGTATTTATATCATATTCAGTTTTTGGGTTTCTTTTGTATATTATATATATGCGTGAGATGTGATTATGAATACTGCAATATATGATTTGATTGATGTATATAGTATTGTGCACAGGGCGGGAAAAAATCTAGCAGCCCATTTTTTAAAAAAAAATACAGACAATATGTACCTACGGCTTAAGCCGCAGGTACATACGTTGCCCCTACGGGTATATCCGTAGGGGCAAACTATCAGGAAACCCGATATTTTCCCACCTGATATCAGTGCAGGGTGTTGGGGTTGTCCCTACGGATATGTCCGTAGGGGCCACTGTTTATCCCCTACGAATTTATCCGTAGGGGCAAAATATCAGGTTTCCTGATATTTTCCCCCCCGATCTCAGTGCAGGGTGTTGGGAGTAGCCCCTACGGACTTAACCGTAGGGGCTACATTATATCCCCTACGGATGTAGCCGTAGGTATATACAATATATTCCAAAAAAAATTACATATATGATTTTATTACCCCTACGGGGTACTCCGTAGGGGCTATAACACCTACTGATATATCCGTAGGGGCTTAAATTTGTCCGTAGGGGCAAGTTCAGGGCCTCAACTTGCACCTGCGGCCTTTGCACCTACGGGGTCTTTTTTCGCCCCTACGTATATATCCGTAGGGGCAGTGGGTTGCCCCTACCGATAAATCCGTAGGGGCAACCCTTATTTGTAGTAGTGTCATCGAAAATCATGGTCATGAAGGCCGGGGGTACGTCGAGTACATACGAGACTCAGCACCCCGCGCCAGCCGCGGAGGCCGTCTGCTGTCCGAGGAAGAAGTCGAGGGAGACCGAGACGATCACTTTTGACGACAGGGACTTTCACGGCATCTCCTTGCCCCACAACGACCCTCTGGTGATCACGACTCGGGTCCGTCAGTACGAAGTGCACAGAATCCTGGTCGACTCAGGAAGCTCGGCAGACATTCTCTTCCACGATTGCTTTCTGCGTATGGGGTTCACAGCGGCAGACCTGAGGCCGACCTCACACGTCCTCTCAGGATTCACCAACCACTCCATCCCGGGGGAAGGGTGTTCCCCTCCGAAAGGCGGCGCATAAGACTGCGATGTCCTGACGCTGGCGATTCGGGGCAGATGCTATTTGGTTTTATCTGTCCACCTCTCCGAAGACGCCAAGTTGATTTATGGCGCCGTGTATCGGAGGTTTAGACGGATGCGGCCGATGTAGCAGACTTCGTCAGATTCCCCCTCGCTTGAGGGGTTTTTGATTGTGGGAACGCTCTTCCCTGCAGGCGCAAGCCCCTGCAGTTAATTACGCTACCGCATCGCGGTAACAACTTTCTCCTTCTCCAGAATTTCACTTCGTGTCGTGTGTGTTTGTTTTGTTTGTGGTTGCCCGTGGATTGTATACGAAGACTGAGTAATGCCGTCGCCCGTAAGATGTGGATTAGTCCAAATCCGTATTTATTTAGATTTGGGTTTGGGGTTTTTTGTTTAAGAATACGTTAGCCATATTTGAGGCTAAGATCAACTTAAACGTTCGTTAAGGATACGTTAGTTCTGTTTGAGACTAAGATCAACTTAACGGGATCGTTTAGATCCGACAAAAGAGCGTTTGGGCTCTATTGTTCCAGTTTAGGGACATAGTGGTCCAACATTCCCATTTTAGGGGCGGATATTGGTTTAAGGACGCATAAGTCCATGAGTTTAAGGACCCCACAGTCCGTATTAATGTGTGGTTGTCAGGACCTGTCACCTCTCTGACGACGTTGAAGGATTACAACGACAAATATCAGAGGAGTTAAGAGATGTACCCTTGAACCAAAGTTGGTTGAGAGATTTATAGTCCAATTTGGGACTAAAGTTTGTTTGAAGGTTTGATTTAAGGACACGTTAGCCATATTTGAGGCTAAGATCAACTTAATCGTTTGTTAAGGATACGTTAGTCCAATTTGAGACTAAGATCAACTTAACGGGATCGTTTAGATCCGACAAAAGAGCGTTTGGGCTCTATTGTTCCAGTTTAGGGACATGGTGGTCCAATGCCAGTTTAGGGACATGGTGGTCCATCGTTAGTTTAAGGACATTTCGGTCCGATATTAGTTCAAGGACGTTTCGGTCCGATATTAGTTTAAGGACGTTTCGGTCCACGAGTTTAAGGACCCCACAGTCCATATACGTGTGGTCGTTGGGACCCGTCACCTCTCTGACGTCGTTGAAGGATTACAATGACAGGTGTCAGAGGAGTTCGGAGATGTACCCTCGAACCGGTAGTAAATTGATTTAAGAGAGCAATCTTGCTCAGTCAATTTAATTTAAGGACTTACGGCCAAAATTGGGCTAAGTCCAGTTGAAAATGTTTAACATTTTATTTGCTTTTGCAGTACATTTCTTTTTTATTTTTATTTAGGCTTTTCCCAGAAAGGATGCAGAGCATCAATTTGTTTTGGGCTCTGTTCTTTATAAATGATGCAGAGTATCAACTTTATTTGGGCTCTGCCCTTTTATTACTTTGCAATTTATTTTGGCCTGCTTGGTCTTTTTGATTTGGGCCTGGCCCTTTTAGGAAATGCATTGCATTTGTGCAAAGCACTAAGAATCTTTTTAGATTAAAAAAAAAACAGAAGTGCAAACCACTTTTTGATCCCTTGATCTAAACAAGTTTTTTCTTGTTTCAGAGAACCAAAGGTTCATAACAAGTGCAAGGCACTATTTTTATTTTTATTTATTTATTGAAGATCAATGATCTTGTTCTTAGATCAATGATCTGTTCATAAGAGAATTTTCTCTTCTTTTAAAGGTTTTTACCTTTTTTTTATGTTCTTCAGGAGTTCTTGAGAGTTCTCTTCTCTTTTTTTTTAGCAAGATGTTGATGCCATTGAATTGAGGTCTAGGGTCCTTTTTATAGTGCCCATAAATTAGTTAAATTTGTTAAAGAGATCTTTCTCTGAGTGATTTAGGGAATTTTCCCCACCGTTGGATCTTTGATCCGAATGCCTCTGTTTTACAGAAGAAAATCTTCTTGTTTTAACAAGAACAGAAAAGATTTCTCAGAATTTTAATTCTGTTTGGCGCAAATGCTCCAGAGCGTGACACGTGTCGCACATCGCAGCTGCGCTTGCGCATCTGCGCTGACACGTGTCGCGCAGCTAAAGATTTATTATTATTATTTTTTTGCGCTGACACGTGTCGCGCAGCGCACAGCGCAGCGCAGCTGCTCTTACGCAACTGATTTTTTTTGTACGCGTCTGCGCTGACACGTGTCGCGCAGCACAGCTGCGCTGACACGTGTCGCGCAGCGCAGCTGCGCTTGCGCAACTTTTTTTTTGTGCGCTTCTGCGCTGACACGTGTCGCGCAGTGCACAGCGCAGCGCAGCTGCGCTTGCGCAACTGAATTTTTCTTTTTTTTGCAGAGCTTTGCTCTGATGGAGTACGCTACCTTGGACGCTGCGCTCCCTGCGCTGGTGTGTCTGATTTTGAAACGTGGCGCTCTGTGCGCAGCGCAGGAGATCTAAAGCGTTGCTTCATTTATTTTAATTTTAATTTTCAATACAGAGCTTTACTCTTATTGGGGAAACAGAAGTGTTGCTTCGTTTTTCGCCTTGGAATTTGAACAGAGCTTTGCTCTGATTGGGGTAAACAAATGCCCCCCACCGTTGCGCTTACGTGGCTCTAAACGTGAGCGCAACAGTGGTGGAATTCCAACCGCTGCGGTAACTCTTAGGAGTTGAAAGGGTATTTGATGCCTATAACTAGGACCTTTGGTCCTTTAGATGATTTTCATCTTCACAATTTTACTTTCAAAACTCAGAGCCCTGCTCTCTTGTTTAAACACTTTTAAAATTTAAACTTTAGAGAATTTTAGGTAAAAATATTAATTTTGATTAAATTAAATTAATTTTAAGATCTTTGCTCTCAATAGATCCCTGATCTAAAGAAGGCCCATTTAGGGTTTCACTTAGCAGAGCTTTGCTCTAAGTGGGTCTAAAGAGAACTAAAAGGAACCCTATTAGGGTTCCATTAACAGAGCTCTGTTCTCTAAAAGATTTTCCTTGGATTTTCTTAATTAATGGAGCTTTGCTCCTTCCAAATCATATAGAAGAACTCTTAAGAGTTCTTCATGGCATTTGATACTATTATTATTATATAATTTTTTCCCAGAGCAAAGCTCTCAATGTTCTTAGGGAATTTTCCTTAAATTCTCCTCATAGCTGATTTTGACTGGTATCACTCCTGTCTGCAGAGCATTGCTCTCGAGGAGTTTAACTTTTAACTTTCTGTATTTTCTTATTTGTTAATCACCCTGTACTGTTTTCTTCAGGTATTATGGCGGTGCGTCTATACAGCTTGTACGAGTTCATCACTTATGAGGATATCCGTGTACAGGGCCGTCAACAGAACCAGGAGTTTACGGACGCCCAGCGTGCGGAGGTCATGGGTCGCCTCAACGCAAGTGGTGGTTGGTTGCTTCCTCGTCGTTCAGCTCTCTTAAAGGTCGTGCTGGGAGCAATATGGAGAGCACTTCCGGGGTTTCATGAGGCCCTACCGCTCAATGCGCTGGATGATGCCGAAGACAAGGTGCATTCAGTGTACTTGACAGGGCTGATCTCGAAGAAACGGCGGGACAACCTCATCGAAATCCTACATCAAGTCTTCCAGCAGACGACGATAATCGTTGCTTATCAAAGGATAGGGGGCCTTGCTGAAGACCTTGACACCCAGGAGCGCGAGAGGCTGCGCACGAGAATCATCAGAAAGGCCAGGAGAACTCTGGATGGCCTTATTTTTGAATTCCTCAATCCGTGCCCCGGATCCGAAGTCATACCTTTGTAAACATTTTAATAATGTTATTATTTATTTCTCTGTGATTGTAAAAACCCCCTTTTTTATGATCCGCCTAAGACTTTTCAACTCTATGAGCCGTGGGGGTCTCATAGAGACTTTTCTCCCTACGGATCGAGAGGATCTCGTAGGTGGTTTTTTTTCCTCCTTAGGAATCGTGAGGATTCCTAAGTGTGGTTTTCTCTTATAAGTCGTAAGGATCTCATAAGAGAATTTTTCCCTCTTACGAGTCAAAAGGACCCGTAAGCGGTTGTTTCCCTCCCTGTCGAAACTCGACTTTGAAGAGTGAGACCCGTGGATGGTATGCAAGAGACTGTTTTGGGTCAACTTGTAGGGTCCCAGTGCTTAGGAAACAGGCTTCTTTTATGCCTACTGCCTAAGGCTTTATCTCACGAGTCGAGCCGCCTCAACAATTTCTTCACAAGTCGAGACGAATCGAGCGTTTCTCGCAAGAACATTTTAACGTCGCATTTAGCCTCTGTTCTTTACGACAGAAGCCCGTTAAGGTTGGTGGTACTTAGGGTTTTGGCCATCGTATCGTCGCATAAGCCGATATAGTCCTCGATAGGCAATCGTGCTGTTCGAGTAGCCCTGCGACTGCCGTGTCTCTGATCCCTTCGGGGGCTGGACAAGACGTCTTCAAGCAATCTTCCTAGGCAGTTTGACCGTCGGAAGAGCAAGCGTTAGGAATTTGCCATGCCACTTTTTACTTGAGGTTAGGCTCATTTTGGCGAGCCCCGATGAGTCATAACCACTCCGCGCTGGTGTGGGGATGATCTCCGATAGTCTTTCGGGCTTTATGTGAGTTGCCGTCAAGACCCTGAAGCTAGGAATTTGGCCTTTGCTTCGTTTGCTGGCATTGCGTCTGCTGTATCGAGACGAATGTTGTGGTGGAGCTGGGATTTTGCCGTGGCTCCGTTTGTTTGATGATGTTGCGTCTGCTATGTCGAGACGAACGTTGGGGTGGAGCTGGGATTTTGCCGTGGCTCTATTTGTTTGATGATTGTTGCGTCTGCTGTGTCGAGACGAACGTCGAAGTGGTGACCATTCCGTACTGGTGTGAGATGATCTCCAGTTGTCTTTCAGGCTTTATATGACTCGCCGTTAAGACCTTGAAGCTAGGAATTTGGCCTTCGCTTCGTTTGCTTTGTCACGTCCGAATCCTGTAGGAGGAAGAACGCTGGGGTGACATCTTGTCTGCTGTATCGAGACGAACGTCATAGTTGTCTCTAGGTTGCTGGTGAACCGTCGAGGTTTGGAACTAGGGATTTTGCCGTGGCTCCATCTGTTTGATGATGTTGCGTCTGCTATGTCGAGACGAACGTTAGGGTGACATCTCGTCTGCTGTATCGAGACGGACGTCGAGGTTGTCTCTAGGTTGCTGATGAACCGTTGAGTTTTGGAACTAGGGATTTTGCCGTGGCTCCATTTGTTTGATGATTGTTGCGTCTGCTGTGTCGAGACGAACGTCGAAGTGGTGACCATTCCTCACTGGTGTGAGATGATCTCCAGTTGTCTTTCAGGCTTTATATGACTCGCCGTTAAGACCTTAAAGCTAGGAATTTGGCCTTCGCTTCGTTTGCTTTGTCACGTCCGAATCCTGTAGGAGGAAGAACGCTGGGGTGACATCTTGTCTGCTGTATCGAGACGAACGTCGTGGTTGTCTCTAGGTTGCTGGTGAACCGTCGAGGTTTGGAACTAGGGATTTTACCGTGGCTCCATTTGTTTGATGATATTGCGTCTGCTGTGTCGAGACGAACGTTAGGGTGACATCTCGTCTGCTGTATCGAGATGGACGTTGAGGTTGTCTCTAGGTTGCTGATGAACCGTCGAGTTTTGGAACTAGGGATTTTGCCATGGCTCCATTTGTTTGATGATTGTTGCGTCTGCTGTGTCGAGACGAACATTGGGGTGACATCTCGTCTGCTGTATCGAGACGGACGTCGAGGTTGTCTCTAGGTTGCTGATGAACCGTCGAGTTTTGGAACTAGGGATTTTGCCGTGGCTCCATTTGTTTGATGATTGTTGTGTCTGCTATGTCGAGACGAACATTGGGGTGACATCTCGTCTACTGTATCGAGACGGACGTCGAGGTTGTCTCTAGGTTGCTGGTGAACCGTCGAGGTTTGGAACTAGGGATTTTACCGTGGCTCCATTCGTTTAATGACGTTGCGTATGCTGTGTCGAGACGAACATTGGGGTGACATCTCGTCTGCTGTATTGAGACGGACGTCGAGGCGGTGACCATTCTGTGCTGGTGCGAGATGATCTCCGATTGTCTTTCCGATTTTATATGAGTTACCGTCAAGACGTCGAAGCTAGGAATGTGGCCTTCGCTTCGTTTGCTTTGGTGTGTCCAAATCCTGTTGGAGGAAGAACGCTGGGGTTGACATTTCGTCTGCTGTATCGAGACGAATGTCAAAGTGGTGACCACTCTGTGCTGGTGCGAGATGATCTCCGATTGTCTTTCCGGTTTTATGTGAGTTACCGTAAAGACGTTGAAGCTAGGAATGTGGCCTTCGCTTCGTTTGCTTTGTCACATCCGAATCCCTGCTGGAGGAAGAACGTTGGGGTGACAACTCGTCTGCTGTATCGAAACGAACGTCGAGGAGGTGACCACTCCATGTGAGATGATCTCCGGTGGTCTTTCAGGCTTTATATGACTTGCCGTTAAGACCTTGAAGCTAGGAATTTGGCCTTCGCTTCATTTGCTCACACTGCGTCTGGTGTATTGAAACGAATGCTGAGGTGGAGCTGGGATTTTGCCGTCACTCCGCTTGGTTTCGACCATGGGGTCTTTTGTTAACTTTGCATGTACACCCTGCTGGACTGCGAAGGAACGCCGTTGTTGACATTGCGTCTGCTGTAACGAGACGAATGCTAAGGTTGTCACGCCCCGCTTCCCAAAATACGGAATACGAGGGGTAGACAAGGCCAGCCATGCTCCTACGGTCAAGGAAAAGTCCTGCCGTAGTCACACTTCGGCTTCTAGTTTATCATGGTAAACAGTAAACGATGCGCAGGTAATGAGAAATGCAGTAACAGAAAGATACAATAATGTAAACTGACCTGAAGTGGAACAACCGGATGTAACTAGGAACGGCAAGTCAGGAAGTCTGTGATGCACTGGTCCAGGCTAAACCGTCTTCTCACACTGAGCATGCATACTCAGGTCGTCAGAGCGACACAAAAGCAATATAATGTATATAATCAAGTAACGGTTCTAACAGTGGTGAAGGATGTGAATAACAGTAAATCAATAACAGCATGAATATAAATGAGCAGAGATAAATGCAGCGGAGCAGTAAAGCAGTATAACGATATGTCATGTACGTCAACACAGTATATAAGGAATGTAAACGACAGTAACCCTATCAGTCTCTAAGTCTCACTGCACAGGTCAATAAGCCTATCGTCAGTCCAAGTGTGAGAGTCAACCACTCGCGAGTGTCCTCCACCCAAGGGTAGAACCCAAGGGCAAGGGACCATGGGCCCAACATGTAACGAATGTATCACGGTGTATATAGCACATACCCTGTAAATCTCCATATAACTCCCTAAATATATAAGCCGGCATGGGACTCCCGAGATTCTGTTGAATTCACACTTGAACTACCCCACACCCCGAGGTCTACATCAAACGCTAACCATAACCCTAAATACTAATCGATCCGTGACAAGTCTGCGCGAGAACTGGAAGCAGGACCTCCATCAAGCACGTCCCGACTAATACCTAAGATAAATGGCAGTGTCGGATGCCTTATCTGTGACATCCGTGCAAGCGCTTCCATAAGTGTCCCATACCACTTATAGTCACACGTACACGCATCCCACAGACGTCGACAATGCAATAGAATAAAAGGGACACTGATTGTGCACAAGTACGTATCACTTTCACTTAATCACGAATACACGAACACTGACGTACTTGCCGCAATCAACACTAAAATCTAACACTGGGTAAATGCACGATGTCACTAGGTTATCACTACAATGATATAGGTATGATATGATGCATGAACAGTATAAGAAGCACAACTAAGGTATCATAAAAGCATCAGTCTATCACTTGCACGATTTATCATGAAACATATGTATATAATTTTGCGAAATGATAAACAGGTAGTAATTTATATGTTCAGTTAGCTATCCATAGAAATTTGTTTCAAGTCAATCGGGTTTCAGGATCATTAGTTATAACTGTTTCATTTTAAGCGCACGCGGCTGGAAATCCGGTTTCAGAATCAGGAATCCATTTCGCAACGCATTTTAACCCCAGTTGGGATCATAATTTAGCGACGCTACAGTTGAAAGAATTCTAGGGTTTTCAGTAAAGTTTTCAACGCAACATACGGATCTTCAATCGCCTCTGTATGTTAGGAGTTATAATCTATTTAATATCAACATGTCAATTCTGAATCTGCTGGGACTGTTAGGTGTCCCGATATATTAAATCACCGATAAAATATCAAACGGTAATGAAACAGAAAGAAACCAGCTGTGTTGTCTAGATAACAGGTTTCTCTACAATAAACAGCGGAGTTCCGCAACCTAAGAGTTAAGTAAAACCTGTGGTACCCATTACGGAACAGCAACCAATAACTGGAGTCGCTCTGGATTGCAGTCCAGAGTCGCATTCCGATCTAATTTTCATCATAGTTTAAGTACAGTAATGTCTGGAAACTAGTACAGGGTTAAAGCTCGTCGAGTTGGCTTCGATTCGAGCCCTCGAACGCACCATTCTAATATGTATGTGATTTATGGTGAATTTAACGGTTTTCAGGTGCAACAGAATTACAGTCTTACGGTTAAACTTGGGGGCAGTTGTTTTAATCTTAAACGATCAAATTTTCCAGCGAAGTTTACACAGTAGGTCCACGACAATACGGGCCAAGCAATAATATCTAATTCCGTCAAATTGGATAATGTTTTCCTATGAGAACAAGCATCGAACGGTTTATTGGCTATATTTAGCATCAAGCAAAATATGTATTATATCTACGATTTTGATTTGTAACTTAATAATGAATAGCATGAAAGCAAGTAAAAACTTGCCTGGAACGTCTTGGGGTTGTATGGCAGTAGCGGCAACGACCGAGGCAGCAGAGATCGATGACGTATGGAATGTGCTCGATGAAATGACCGAGGGCTTAGCTTGCTTGAGTTGGCTTGGGGCTTGAGCTCGGCTCCTCGATGTATTAGCTCGGTGCTGGGGTTGTAGGGGTTGTAGGTGGTGGCGGAGTCTCGAGTTGGGGTGCGATGAGAGCAGTGACGGTGGTAGACGGAGGTCAAGGCGGGCCGGCGGGTTTTGTGAGGAGAAGAGGTCGAGGAGAGAGAGATCCGGGGCGGTTAGTGGGTTCGAGGGAGGGAGGAAGAAGGAAAGGAGGGGAGCAAGTGATTGAAGGTTTAGTGTAGAGGGGAGAGGGTCGTGGGGGTGAAACGTGCGCGTCGTGGGTAACGCTCGCGCGAGCGCGGGCGACGGCGGAGGCGAGGAGCGCGCGCGGAAGGTGGGGAAGTAGCCGTTGAAGAATTTTAGAGGAGATGAACAGTGGGGGAAAACGGGCGCGAGTTAGAGGCTGGGAAGTGGGGGAAGTGGGCTAAGGAAAAATAGAGTGGGGCCGGGCCAAGCTTCGCAAGGAAGGAATTCCTTGAGAAAAATTTTGTGGGCTGCAGGAAAGGCTATTGGGCTGAAAAATAAGGAATTTAAGAAGAAAGTGGCTGAAGAAAATAGAGCGGGCCAGGAAAAGTTTGGCTAGGTAAAAAGAAATTCAATTAAGGAAAAGGGAGCTGGGCTCTGGGCTTTAGAAGAATAAGATATGATTAGAAAGAAATGGAGAGTGGGCCGGGAAAAGAGTTGGGCTAGAAAATATAGGGAAATAATGAGGAGAAAGTAGTGAATGGGCTCGGGCTCGATTGGGCTGCAAGATTATAAAAACTGAATCATAAAGAAAACTGTGAAAACATTTTTGAGCCGCAGGAAATTTACTTAGAGGAAAAATGGAAAACTGGGATGGCAGCTGGGGCGGCACGAGAAATTTCGAAGAATTTATAATAGAAGGGATTGAAGGTGGGCCAGTAGAAAAGAGAGAATGGGTTGAAAATTTAAATAAGAAATAAATTTATTTAAAAGGGGGCTTGGGTTCTAATAAAAGAAAATGGGGTTGGGCTGCTTGGAAATAATTTGGGAAAAAAGTAATTAGGATTAGGGTTCAAATGGGGATTGAAAATAAAATAAAATAATTAATTTATAAATAAAATAAATAATTCCCAAATAAGAATAAAGAGAATTATAAGTAACAAAATACGGTCTTTGGTATAAAAGGGGCCGGGTGTTACAAAGGTGGAGTTGGGATTTTGCCGTTACTCCTCTTTGTTTCGACCGTGAGGTCTTTTGTTGACGTTGCATCTGCCTCCAGCTGGACTGCGGAGGAACGCTGTTGTTGACATTGCGTCTACTGTATCGAGACGAATGCTGAGGTGAAGCTGGGATTTTGCCATCGCTCCGCTTGATGGTGTAACATCTGTGTCCTGCTGGAATGAGGAGGCACACCATTGTTGGTCTCCAGGCTGCAGATGTGGCCATTGAGATTTGGAACTAGAGACTTTGCCATGGTTCCGTTTCGTTGCGATTCTGAGGTCGGTTGTTGACGTCATGTCTGCATCTAGTTGGAGTGAGGAGAAACGTCGTTGGTGATCTCTAAGTTGTCGATGTTGACGTCGAGACCCTGAAGCTCGGGATCTTCGTTTGCTTCATTTGTTGACATCGTGTCTGTAATATTGTGACAAATGTCGAGATTGTCTCTAGGTTGTCTATGAACCGTCGAGATTTGGCTTCGCTTTCTGATGGAGCCTGTTGGAAAGGTATGGTTCCCTCTTTATCTGTGCCCCTGGATTGTATACAGGGATCGATGTGATCTAACCTGTAGGGCAAAAGTTTTATCATCATTTTTTTTTATGTCCGCGATGCTCTATCATTTCAGCTTTTATATCGCGAAGGTCGCGATTGCCCAATCGTTTCGGCTATTTTTCGCGGTGCCCAATCGTTTGGGCTGTTTATTTTGTTTTTACTCGCTGCTTTTTATTGCGAGTTGCCCAATCATTTCGGCTGTTTATTTTATTTTTACTCGCTGTTTTTTATTGCGAGTTGCCCAATCATTTCGGCTATATTTTTTTTATTTTTACTCGCTGTCTTTTATTGCGAGTTGCCCAATCATTTCGACTATTTCGTGTGCATACGTTTTTACTTGCTGCTTTTGTTGTAAGTTGCCCCATCATTTCGGCTATTTAATATGCATTTTCAGCTCGCTGATTTTTATCGCGAGCGTAGAACTTGGAATCTGGTGCCAATCTCAGCATCATTATCGCTACAACCGGAATATTGTGAGGAGCGAATCATCATCTGCCATGAAAGGACTTGGAATTTGATACCGATTTAGGCATCAGTATCGCTACAACTGGGATATTGCCAGGAGCGAATCATCATCTGCCTCCGTCGATGTCGAACAAAGGTGGCTTAGCGAACAGGGTTAAGGTCCTGTTGACTAAGGCTTTTGACTTCATGAGCCGTAAGGGTTTCACAAAGGTATTTCTCCCTACAAGTCGTGAGGATCTTGTAGGTGTATTTTCTCCTTAGGAGTCGTGAGGATTCCTAAGTGTATGTTCTTCGGTAAGTCGTAAGGATCCTACAAGAGGGTTTTCTCCTTGTAAATCGAGAGGACTTACAAGTGTTGTTTGCTGTACGAGCATATCCCTAGTCACGAATGAGACTTTGTTAGGGAAATGTTTATTCACGCCCGTGGATTGTATACAAGAGCCAGTATTGGACCACTTGTAGGGCCATAACGAAAGTTGTGGGGGTTGCTCAAGCACGGGTTTAGGTCTCTGTAACTTAAGACTTTCAAATCTTATGAGCCGTGAGGGTCCCATAAGTGAGTTCTCCTTACGAGTTGTGAGGATCTCGCAAGTGTATTTTCTCCTTAGGAATCGTGGGGATCCCTAAGTGTGCTGCTCCCTTTGTGAGTCGTAAGGATCTCACGCGGGTGGTTTCTCCTTACAAGGTCGAGGGGACCTTATAAGTGTCTTTTAACGAGGTTGTGCCCTTTCGGGTTTTCACGAACCTCGCCGGTAGCCCTGATGTTTTTACTCATGGAGCCCTTTCGGGTTTTCATCCGTGCCCATTTCGCTTATGGATATACCGTCTCCTTTTTTTTTTACGAGGTCGCGCCCTTTCGGGTTTTCACGAACACTCACCAGTAGTCCTGCTGTTTTTACTCATGGAGCCCTTTCGGGTTTTCATCCGTGCTCGTTTTGCTTATGGACATACCATTTTACTTTTTTTTATTTCTTTTTTTTATTATTCTTTATATATATATATATATATATATATATTTTCTCGTCAGCCTAAGGATGCTGCTGTAGTAGTTTAAAGACATTTCGGTCATTTGCAAGTTTTAGGACATTGCGGTCCATCATTAGTTTAAGGACATCTCGGTCCGCCGTCGCCGTATTTGAGGCGAATATCTAGTTTATTGACTTTTCGGTCTATGGGGCTTTCTCTATGACTGACCATGATGTCCCCGGTGTATCCATCTTTCTCGGAGCATGCGGTTGTGGCGGGTTCACCTTCCAATTTTCGTACAACGCGAACTTGCCCTGTTGGTATTGGTCTTCAACCCAGTTCTTGAAGACGTAGCAATCCTCGATCAGATGACCTACCGTTTGATGGTAAGGGCAATAATTAGGATTATTAACATCGCCTGGCCGCAACGGACGTTTTGGACTCGGCAGATTAATGAGTCTGTCGCACACTGCCAGTTCGAACAGTCCCCTTGTTTTATCTTGCGGAAACGAGTAAGGACGTTTCAACTTTTCCTGGAGGGGTTGCCGCTTGTTGCTTTGGCGAGCAACCGGTCTAGGGTCACTTAATTGTTGTTGAGCGCTGGCGACGAAGGCCGTTTTTCCTTTTCCTTTATCCTTTTTGTTCGCTCCGTTGTTTGCGGAGCTGAGATTTTTCCCGAGTAGCGTGCGATTGCATGGCTGAACGTTCTCGCAGCTCCTCAATTCCTTTATTTTTGAACTAGATTCCTCGAGAGAAGGATTGGGGGTAGCTTCTTCGTCAGAGTCGCTTCCAAAGGTGATAATTTGCGATCCCTTGAAGTCGGCTATATGACAGTCGTCGGCGGCTCATTTGCGCTCATATATCGCATTTTTCCGATGTCCACAAGCTTCACACTTTGTCCTGTCGAAGTGTTGCTTTTGAGCGACATACCCTTGCCACCAACAGTTAAAGGATTCGCAGTCTTCGGTAGGATGTATGATCTTCTGATGATATAAACAGAAGTTAGGGTGCATCTCTACCTCAGCGAAAGTATTTTCTTGAGAGCGGTAGCTTCATTCCTACTGATAAAGCTTTGGCGAACCTTTTCCTCGTCTTGAATTTGTTTTTATCCGCAGTGGATGGCTTTTGATTTGACGAGAATGCCTTGGCTCTTTCCAGTATGGCCATTTCATGCTCTTGATTGGCTTTTTCTTTCAGACGAATTTCATTTAGGAAGACATCGATCAGCTCGTCTGATGGCTGTAGAATTTTCGGTTCGGGGTTCACCATTGGTTTCTCGGCGCAAGAAGCTTCTTCATCATCTGCCAGTGAGTGAGAAATCACATGACAAGTCGCTACGTAGTCTTCAGATTCATCTGATGAGTTTTCTCCATCGTTTTCATCCTTGACTAAAGAACAAGCTGCCCCCGGCGTGTCCGTCTTCTTTGGAGAGTGCGGCTGTGGTGGGTTTACCTTCCAGATTTCCGACAACTCGAACTTGCCTTGTAGGTACTGATCCTCGATCCATCCCTTAAAGACAAAACAATCTTCGATCGGGTGACTTACCGTTTGGTGGTAAGGGCAGTAATCGGGATTATTGAGATCTCCTGGTCGCAACGGACGTTTTGGATTCGGCAGACTAATGAGTCTGTTGCGCGCTGCCAGCTCGAACAGTCTTCTCGTTTTATTCTGCGGAAACGAGTAATGACGTCCTAGCCTCTCTTCGAGGGATGGGCGTGGGCGCACGTTGTTTTGGCGAACGACTGGCTTTGAGTTGTTCGACTGTTGCTGAGCATTGGCGACGACGATCGCTCTCCCTTTTACTTTCTCATTTCGGGAATCTGGTTTTGGAGGAGACGGTCCATGGCTCATCTGGTCCATTTGGGCTAATTTTTCGATCAGGGCCTGGAAGGTGGTCGGCCTGAAGAACATCATGAATTGCGAGATGGTCGCCTGCGGATCGAGAGTGCCCACAAACATGCCTACCGCAGGTGCCTCTTCTATGCGTTGTTCGCATTTTGACCATAGGTTCCGCCATCGTGTTGCGTATTGGACCCACGTTTCGCCTGGCTTTATTCTGGCATTTATCAGTGCTGTTATCGGGATGCGTTCACTAGCACTCGCGAATCTTTGCGTGAACAGTAACTCTATCTCCGCAAATATTTTAACAGAGTCATTAGGTAGCTCCGAATACCATTCAAAGGCTATTTCTGCTAAGCTGCCGACGAATTGGCGAAGCAACAGTTTGTCATCGCCTCCAGTGTTGCCGTATAAGGCCCTGAATTGAGCGACATGCTGATGCGGATTCCCTGTCCCTTTATATACGTGAAACTTAGGGATCGTATATCCCGACGGGTAACTGATTTGGTCATACCAGCCCGGATAGGGTCGTCCAGTTCTAACAATTTGCCCAGCCGCTTCACTCGCCTGATGAGCTCGTATTTGCTGAGCTATATAGTCGTCAAGCACGGCCTTGGAAATGGTTTCTTCCTTGGCTGCTGAAAAAGCCGGAGGAGGATCAGATGTTTCCCCTCCATTATCTTCAACAATGATTGGAGGGTCTTCAGCTGGAGGGTCCGGCTGTGACATCATCCCTACCATATCTTGGAAGAGGAGGGCCATTTTCTTTATGCTGGCTGCTTGTTCCGCAGCCTCTTTATCCTTTTTCTCTAATATCCGGCGAAGAAACTCAGCGTCAGTTTCTTGTTCTTGACGCTCATCCGAGAACGTTTCAGAGCTTTCTTTTGGCACAGTGAGTGCAGCCATTGTAGTCATCATTTCCTGAAGCTTTTGTTGTTGCTCCTGGGCTTTCGTCACGGATCGGGTGAGCGGTCGGTGGCCCGTAGAAGTGCGGCTTTCCTCCTTTCCAGAAGCCATATAAACAGTGTGCACCACCATGCCCCCAGACTTGGAGCGTTTGTGTTCGGTGTCTTTGCGATTTGCCGAAGACACAGGGGCTTTTTGCGGCCTCCTTTTTTGAGTGATTGGAGTTAAGGGAGCCGTTGTAGTGGGCACCCAAGTAGCTTTTGCTTTTTGTGGTTTGACAGAGTAATCCTTCCCCTGCCGAGCCTTCATCTTTTTCTGTCGTCGGAGGCAGTCTTGATCGATCACCGACTCTTGGACCTGTCGCCAGACTTTGTAAATTTTAGAGGACAGCCGTTGAGGGGGCTGCTCTAGCTTCTTCTCTGGAGTATTCTCCACAGGTGAAGGAGTTCGTTTCAACATCGCAGTAGGAGAGTTTCTACGCACCGTATTCAGCAATTCAAAGCTGTTCCCGATTGGAACAGCAATATCGATCCCCACCGTTGGAGCTGGAGGAGTAAATCCGGAGGGGAAGTTGCCCCCAGCCTTCTTTACTCGGCGCCAGTGGCGACGTCGAGCATGTCGTGCTAATGGAGTTGTTTCAGCTATAGGGGTGACCTCCTCATGCCCCCTGTGTTGGTCAGAATATGCTGGTACCAGCCTTTTAAAGATCGACGTCCGTTGAACGGGGACGACCAACCTGTCAGAAGCGGACTTCCGAACATGGGAAGCAACCTTGGTGACTTCGCCAAGAACGGGAGCTGGGATGGCTATCCGCTTCGGGATAACGCCTTCTGGTATGGCAGGCTTCTTGGCCTAATCTATTAAAACCTGAAGCAGTGGAGTTGGGCGACCTGTTGAGAGGGGTCGCGGCAGTGGTAAGTCGATCGAAGACCGACTTCTTTGGAGCTTCTTGCAATGTCATTGGGGCGTTGAAGCTCATTGGTGGGAGCATGGTCCCAAAAAATAGTTCAGTGGTGGCTTGAGCCACCTGCTCCACCGGCATTTTGAAAAGGGAGGCCGCTTGGGGCCCATAAGTCACTCCTCCAGTAATGACGGAGCAAGAGTTGCAGCTGCAGGCAGTGCAGTTCGAAGCCATCGATCTTCTGTTTTCTGCATGGAGAAAGACACCAAATCTAAGTACTTTGAATCCACAAGCAACAACAACAAACCGCGATTGGTTCGCGAGGAAGACACACGAAGTGTGGAGTGGAAAGAGGAAAAGGTCCCACCGGGCGTACCAGAATCTGTTCCCCTCCGAAAGGCGGCGCACAAGACTGCGATGTCCTGACGCCGGCGATTCGGGGCAGATGCTATTTGGTTTTATCTGTCCACCTCTCCGAAGACGCCAAGTTGATTTATGGCACCGTGTATCGGAGGTTTAGACGGATGCGGCCGATGTAGCAGACTTCGTCAGATTCCCCCTCGCTTGAGGGGTTTTTGATTGTGGGAACGCTCTTCCCTGCAGGCGCAAGCCCCTGCAGTTAATTACGCTACCGCATCACGGTAACAACTTTCTCCTTCTCCAGAATTTCACTTCGTGTCGTGTGTGTTTGTTTTGTTTGTGGTTGCCCATGGATTGTATACGGAGACTGAGTAATGCAGTCGCCCGTAGGACGTGGATTAGTCCAAATCCGTATTTACTTAGATTTGGGTTTGGGGTTTTTTGTTTAAGGATACGTTAGCCGTATTTGAGGCTAAGATCAACTTAAACGTTCGTTAAGGATACGTTAATTCTGTTTGAGACTAAGATCAACTTAACGGGATCGTTTGATCCGACAAAAGAGCGTTTGGGCTCTATTGTTCCAGTTTAGGGGCATAGTGGTCCAACATTCCCATTTTGCGGGCGGATATTGGTTTAAGGACGCATAAGTCCATGAGTTTAAGGACCCCACAGTCCGTATTAATGTGTGGTTGTCAGGACCCGTCACCTCTCTGATGACGTTGAAGGATTACAACGACAAATATCAGAGGAGTTAAGAGATGTACCCTTGAACCAAAGTTGGTTGAGAGATCTGTAGTCCAATTTGGGACTAAAGTTTGTTTGAAGGTTTGATTTAAGAACACGTTAGCTATATTTGAGGCTAAGATCAACTTAATCGTTTGTTAAGGATATGTTAGTCCAATTTGAGACTAAGATCAACTTAACAGGATCGTTTAGATCCGACAAAAGAGCGTTTGGGCTCTATTGTTCCAGTTTAGGGACATGGTGGTCCAATGCCAGTTTAGGGACATGGTGGTCCATCGTTAGTTTAAGGACGTTTCGGTCCGATATTAGTTCAAGGACGTTTCGGTCTGATATTAGTTTAAGGACGTTTCGGTCCGATATTAGTTTAAGGACGTTTCGGTCCACGAGTTTAAGGACCCCGCAGTCCATATACGTGTGGTCGTTGGGACCCGTCACCTCTCTGACGTCGTTGAAGGATTACAACGACAGGTGTTAGAGGAGTTCGGAGATGTACCCTCGAACCGGTAGTAAATTGATTTAAGAGAGCAATCTTGCTCAGTCAATTTAATTTAAGGACTTATGGCCAAAATTGGGCTAAGCCCAGTTGAAAATGTTCAACATTTTATTTGCTTTTGCATTGCATTTCTTTTTTATTTTTATTTAGGCTTTGCCCAGAAAGGATGCAGAGCATCAATTTGTTTTGGGCTCTGTTCTTTATAAATGATGCAGAGCATCAACTTTATTTGGGCTCTGCCCTTTTATTACTTTGCAATTTATTTTGGCCTGCTTGGTCTTTTTGATTTGGGCCTGGCCCTTTTAGGAAATGCATTGCATTTGTGCAAAGCACTAAGAATCTTTTTAGATTAAAAAAAAAACAGAAGTGCAAAGCACTTTTTGATCCCTTGATCTAAACAAGTTTTTTCTTGTTTCAGAGAACCAAAGGTTCATAACAAGTGCAAGGCACAATTTTTATTTTTATTTATTTATTTATTTATTTATTGAAGATCAATGATCTTGTTCTTAGATCAATGATCTGTTCATAAGAGAATTTTCTCTTCTTTTAAAGGTTTTTACCTTTTTTTATGTTCTTCAGGAGTTCTTGAGAGTTCTCTTCTCTTTTTTTTAGCAAGATGTTGATGCCATTGAATTGAGGTCTAGGGTCCTTTTTATAGTGCCCATAAATTAGTTAAATTTGTTAAAGAGATCTTTCTCTGAGTGATTTAGGGAATTTTCCCCACCGTTGGATCTTTGATCCGAAGGCCTTTTGTTTTACAGAAGAAAATCTTCTTGTTTTAACAAGAACAGAAAATATTTCTCAGAATTTTAATTCTGTTTGGCGCAAATGCTCCAGAGCGTGACACGTGTCGCGCATCGCATCTGCGCTGACACGTGTCGCGCAGCTGAAGATTTATTATTATTATTATTATTATTTTTGCGCTGACATGTGTCGCGCAGCGCAGCTGCGCTTGCGCAACTGATTTTTTTTTTGTACGCAGACAGCACAGCTGCGCTGACACGTGTCGCGTATCGCGCAGCGCAGCTGCGCTTGCGCAACTGAATTTTTTTTTTGCAGAGCTTTGCTCTGATGGAATACGCTACCTTGGGCGCTGCGCTCCCTGCACTGGTGTGTCTGATTTTGACACGTGGCGCTCTGTGCGCAGCGCAGGGGATCTGAAGCGTTGCTTCATTTATCTTAATTTTAATTTTCAATACAGAGCTTTGCTCTTATTGGGGAAACAGAAGCGTTGCTTCGTTTCCCGCCTTGGAATTTGAACAGAGTTTTGCTCTGATTGGGGTAAACAAAGGGGTAATCACTCTACAGTTCAACGTCGGAGAGGCCGACCATACGCGGACATTGCCGGTGGAATTCATCATGGCGAGGATTCCATCGGCCTACAACATCCTCCTTGGCCATCCCACGCTGAACTCCCTCCGGGCCCAGATATCGACCTATCACCTGGCGATGAAGTTCCCTCTCGACCAAGACGGGATAGGTCGGGTCTATGGAGACCAGCGGATTGCAAAGGTTTGCTTCTCCGCAACATCTTCATCGAATAGGACGGCTGACGATGTCGAAGGTGAATGTGACATCAAGGGTTCTCTGGACACTCGAGACGAGCAAAAAGAGGTCCGAGGGCCCCGGCGGAGCCTCTGACAGAGGTCCCCCTCGTGGAAGAGGACGATGGAAAACTCGTTCAGATCGGGTCGCTTCTGACAGGAACTCAGCGAGACGACCTGATTCATTTCCTCATAAACAACTCCGACGTGTTTGCCTGGGCACCTTCTGACATGCCTGGGATCGACCCCAAAGTTATATCTCATAAGCTTGGGATGGATCCTACGGCCCGACCCGTCAGACAAAAAAGGCGAAGCTTTGCCCCGGTCAAACAGAAGGCAATCGAAGACGAGATGGATCGGCTCCTCACCGCCAACTTTATTCGGAATGTGCCCTATTTGGAGTGGCTAGCGAACGTAGTCCTAGTCAAGAAGTCGAGCGGGACGTGGCGCATGTGCGTCGAATTCACCGACCTCAACAAAGCGTGCCCCAAGGACAACTATTCCCTACCTCAGATAGACCGGCTCATCGACAGTTCGGCAGGCCACGAGCTATTGAGCTTCATGGATACCTTCTCCGGCTTCAATCAGATCCATATGAATCCGGCAGACGAAGACCTTACCGCATTCACAACAGACCGGGGGGTATACTGCTACAAGGTGATGCCCTCCGGCCTCAAGAACGCCGGAGCTACGTACCAACGGTTGGTCAACCGCATGTTCAAGCCACAGATCAGCAGGAACATGGAAGTTAACGTCGACGATATGCTTGTCAAATCGGTCTCGTCGACCGACTACTCCAAGGACCTGGGCGAGGCCTTCGAGGTACTCCGCAAGTTCAAGATGAAGCTAAACCCCACGAAGTGCGCATTCGGGGTCATCGGGGGAAAGTTCCTCGGTTTCATGGTCACCCACCATGGGATCGAGGCCAACCCGGAAAAAATCGACGCAATCCTCAACATGACCGTGTCCAAGACCAACGTCGAGACCATGCGTCTAAACGGGTGGGTTGCCGCTCTGAGCCGCTTCATGTCGAGGTCTGGGGAAAAGTGCCTCCCATTCTTCAAAGCTCTAAGGAAAATTCCGAGGTTCGAGTGGTCAGAAGAGTGCCAGACCGCCTTCGACTAGTTAAAGAGGCACCTTGCGACGACGCTGCCGCTCACCCGACCGATTGAAGGGGACGAGCTATCGTTGTATCTGGCGGTATTCGACCAAGCGGCAGGCTCAGTGCTCGTCCGGGAGGTCGACGGAGTGCAGAATCGGGTATACTACGTGAGCCAGGTCTTCAAAGATGCAGAGACGAGGTATCCGACCATAGAGAAGATCGTCCTGGCCCTTGTTGTGGCCTCAAGGAAGCTACGGCACTACTTCCAAGCACACACTATCCTCGTTCTCACCGAGCGCCCGCTGGGGGCTATTCTCGCCTTACCCGAATCCTCGGGCCGCCTAGAGAAGTGGAGGTGGGAGCTGTCCCAGTTTGACATAAAATACCGCCCGAGGCAGGCCATCAAAGCACAAGCCCTGGTCGACTTTATCGTCGAGTGCACCATCCCCAGCAAGGAATCAGAGCCCACACCGACCCTCGCGGATCAACACCCGATCGTGGGGAGACCCAACTCGGTCCCTGAGTGGGTCATCTACGTCGACGGGTCCTCAACCGAGGAAGGCTGTGGCGCCGGCCTTATCATTCGGGGCCCGAACTAGGCAGAAATGGAATATTCACTAAAGCTCGGATTCAAGGCTTCAAACAACGCGGCAGAGTACGAGGCCCTGCTGGCTGGTCTTCGCATGGCCTCCGGGCTGGGGCTGAAGACAATTCGAATCCGCGGTGACTCAGCCCTAGTCGTTGGCCAAGTGACCGGCCACTTCGAAGCTCGGGAACCCCTAATGGTGAAATATCTGGCCGAAGTAAGAAAACTTCAGAAGAACTTCGACGAAGTCCAGATAGAACAAATACCCAGACAGATCAATGCCCAAGCCGACGCCCTGAGCAAGCTGGCCTCATCCTACTCGGCCAACAACAAGCAGTCTATACTCTTCGAAACCTTGCCACGGCCCAGCGTGGAAGACGGGGCGACAGTACTCCATGTGTACACAGCGCAGGAAGACGACAAAGACTGGACCCCTCATGGAATTCCTAAGGGATGGAGCCCTCCCAGAAGATTGGGGAGCCGCCCGTTGCCTCCGGGCTAAAGCCCGTCACTTCGTCTTGAGCAAGGGGAACCTTTACAAGAAATCCTTCACTCAGCCCCTGCTCCGGTGCGTCGACCCCCTGAAGCCGACTACGTCTTCCGTGAAATCTATGAAGGGGTCGGCGGCGCACACCAAGGAGCCCGAACCTTAATCCAGAAGGCATTGCTCCAGGGGTACAACTGGCCAACTATTCACGAGGACGCCCAGAAGCTCGTCAGGAGATGCAAAAGCTGCCAACTCCACGGAAGCATACCTCGCCTCCTGGCCACCGAGCTGACCGCGCTGACCTCCCCGTGGCCGTTCGCCCAGTAGGGATTGGACATGATAGGCCAGTTCCCTACCGGCGCGGGCGGGAACAAATATGTTCTCGTCGCGATAGATTACTTCACGAAGTGGATCGAAGCCATCCCCATCAGAAAACCGGACGCCGCCACGACCATCAAGTTCCTGCAGAACAACCTGATACTCCGGTTCGGCATCTCGAGGTGTATCATCATCGACCACAGGACGAATTTCGAGAACGAGAAGGTGAATGATTTCTTCAAAGAATATCATATCCTCATGAAGTTCACCACGGGCGCACACCCCCAATGCAACTGGCAGGCCGAGGTCACCAACCGGGATGTTCTCCGGGGTCTCCGGACCTGCTTGGAGGGACGCCAAGGCAGTTGGGTCGAGAAATTGCCCCGGGTCTTATGGGCCCTGCGCACGTCAAAGAAGACCCCCACCGGGGAAACCTTTTCAGCCTCTGCTACGGGACTGAGGCGATGGTCCCGGCGGAGATCGGGCTACCCAGTCACCGGGTCAAACACTTCGACGATAAAGCAAACACCATGGCACTGCAGATCAACCTGGAAATCTTGCTGTAGAAACGAGACCGGGCTCAAATCAGGGCTGCCGCCTATCAGCAGCAAACTGCCCGATACTACAATGCGCAGGTCAAGCGTCGCTCCTTCAAGACCGGAGTCCTGGTCCTACAGCGAAACGGGTTCATCGATCAAGGCAGGCTGCATAAGTTCTCCCCGAAATAGGACAGTCCTTTTCTCGTCTCCAAAATCCTTCCCGGCGGAGCCTACCGCTTACAGGACACGGATGGTTGCAAGTTTCCACGGTCTTATAACGCTAAGAAGCTTAAGCTGTACCAATGAAACGGATACCTACGAGTGTGTACCTCTACTTTCTTAAAGGCAATGTAAATTTTTCTAAAAAGTTCTTTCTACTTAAATAATAAGAGGGGAACACTAGAGCATTGCAAAAAGAGGAATCTTATTAATTCAAAAAGGTACTCTGGGCTCCTTAGCCTTACAAAAAGGGGGGGTTACAAAAGAGGTGGAACGGGATCGAGAAACTACTCCTGGTGATACTCAGAGTGGATCTCCGTCAACCGGGCCCTAGCCGCTGCAGCCCGCTCCTGCCGACGCTGCATGCGGACCCGGGACGCCACGGACGCACCCGACTCACCGCCCGCTGAGCCTTGACCCACGATGTACCTCATCTTGAAACATTCAAGAATCATAAGCAAGGATCGGTTGTGCCTGGCCTTCGAGATGAGGCCGAACAGGAAGATCGAATGCACCTTGTCGAGCGCCTCGTCCAGAAGCTCCTCAGTGAAGGGGTTGTCCAACCCCGGGGACCTCCTCCAGATCGCGTACATCAGGAGCTGGAGCAAGGAAGACCGCCGAGGGAGGAGACGGCCTAAGTGATCCTCGACACACCGAACCACTCCCCGGCAACCCTCCTCGGACAGCGATTGGTCGTACAAGGACACATCACCAAGGTTGACAATCTCTTCGATCAAATACACACACCCAGTCATCTCGAAGGTAAGGGGTGCCAAGGGAACTGCCATCTCCTTCCCTAGTTATAGCTTCAAGAAGAATCTTCAAGGACCCGGATTCTTGGGCATGCCAGCGCGAATCTTGGGAATCGCAGCAACTACCCTAATGCCATGCCGCCACATGGCGAAACGGGCATGACATTCCAAAATGCTTCGCGTTCCCTACGCGGTCGCGACACGTGTCACTCGCGGCTGTCCATCTTCCCAAAGCCCTCACGAAGAGGCAACCCAGCAGCTACCCTGCTCGGCTATCCCTGGCCGGTAGCTCGCCTACCCCACAACGCCAGGGATCTAAGCCCTCAAAAAGAGGCAACCGAGCAGCTTCACTGCTTGGTTCATCCTTGGCAAGCCTCCCACGGCCCCTCCAGCGCCAAGGAACTAAGCCATCACCAAGAGGCAGCCCTGCAACTATCCTTCTCGGTTATCTCTGGCTGGTAGCTTCCCTACCCTATAACGCCGGGGATCGAAGCCCTCACGAAGAGGGATCCCTGCAGCAACCCTGCTCGGCTATCCTTGGCTGGTAGCTTCCCTACCCTACAACGCCAGGGATCGAAGCCCTCACCAAGAGGCAGCCCAGCAGCTACCCTGCTCGGTTATCCCTGGCTGGTAGCCTTCCTACCCCACAGCGCTAGAGATCAAAGCCCTCGCCAAGAGGCACCGGGCAGCAACCCTGCTCGGCCATCCTTAAGGACAAAAAGCCCTCCCCAAGAGGCACCGGGAAGTAACCCTGCTCGGCCATTCTTAGTAGGCCACTTCCGGCCCCTCCCGTGCTAAGCATGAAAAGCCCTCGAAAAGAGGCAACCGGGCCCACCCTTGCTCGGTTATCCCTGGCTGGTAGCTCCCTACCCCAACAAACCAGGGATCAAAGCCCTCGCCAAGAGGCAACCAGGCCCGCCCTTGCTCGGTTATCCCTGGCCGGTAGATCCCTACCAAACCAGGGATCAAAGCCCTCGCCAAGAGGCACCGAGCAGTAACCCTGCTCGGCCCGTCCTTAGGGATCAAAGCCCTCGCAAGAGGCAACCGAGCCTACCCTTGCTCGGTTATTCCTGGACGGTAGTTCGTCTATCCCACAACGCCAGGGATCTAAGCCCTCACTAAGAGGCAAGCGAACAGCTTCACTGCTTGGTTCACCTTTGGTTGGTAGCTTCCTTACCCCCACAACGCCAGGGATCGAAGCCCTCACCAAGAGGCAGCCCTGCAGCTACCCTGCTCGGCTATCCCTGGCTGGTAGCCTCCCTAGCCCACAACGCCAGGGATCGAACCCCTCATGAAGAGGCAACCGAACAGCTTCACTGCTTGGTTCACCCTTGGCTGGTAGCTTCCCTACCCCCACAACGCCAGGGATCGAAGCCCTCACCAAGAGGCAGCCCTGCAACTACCCTGCTCGGCTATCCCTGGCTGGTAGCTTCCCTACCCCACAACGCCAGGGATCGAAGCCCTCACGAAGAGGCCGCCCTGCAGCTACCCTGCTCGGCTATCCCTGGCTGGTATCTTCCCTACCCCACAACGCCAGGGATCGAAGCCCTCACCAAGAGTCAGCCCTGCAGCTATCCTGCTCGGCTATCCCTGGCTGGTAGCTTCCTTACCCCACAATGCCAGGGATCAAAGCCCTCGCCAGGCACCGGGCAGCAATCATGCTCGGCCATCCTTAGTAGGCCCCTTACGGCCCCTCCCGTGCTAAGGATCAAAAGCCCTCAAAAGAAGCAACCGGGCCTGCCCTTGCTCGGTTATCCCTAGCTGGTAGCTCCCTCCCCAACACAACAGGGATCAAAGCCCTCGCCAAGAGGCACCGAGCAGCTACCCTGCTCGGCCATCCCCCGCTGGAAATTCAATACTTTAAAACTCCAGGGATCAAATCCTTCGCCTAGAGGCGCCAGGCAGCTACCCTACTCGGTCGATCATCAGCATGCCTCTCCAAGCTTCCCACGCTAAAGAACATAACCTCACCAAGAGGCATCCGGCTCTACGCTAAGCAATCTCCACCTCGACTTCGGGGCCATGGAGATACCGTCTTCGCACCGGTCTTTGCATACTCGGCAAACGAACAGATTCATCTCGATGTGTGATCTCTAGACAAAGAACCGACATAAAACGAAGGCAGTGCTGCGCAAATACGAGTGCTTACCGACAAAGGAAAATACGAGCACAAATACTACTGCAAAAACAAGAATCTTTATTCACAAAGTCAAAGCTTTCACAAGGGTACTGTGGGCTCCCCAGCCTTACAAAAATGACTGAAAGCCTTACAAAATACCCGGAGGTTTACAAAAGAGAGGAGGAAAAGCAAAAAAAAAAGGGTTTGGCCACAGGCCCCGCCTAGACGTCGCCTCCCTCATCACCATCGGCTAGAGGAATGACAACCGAAAGTGGGACCCGAGCACGGAGCTTACCGTCGACAAACTCCGGATACTGCTCCTTGACGGCGTCAAGAGCTTTGTTCCATGCGATGTCAGAGGTCTCGCCGAGGATGACATAGAACTGGTCCGACTCCTTGTAATCAGCCACGGCCTTTCTAGCCCGAGTCTCGACGACCTTCGCCGCCTGAAGCGCCGCCTCGGCATCCCGCCTACTGGCATCTCTCGCCCTCTTCATGGCTGCAAAGCGATCGGCCAGTTCCATCAACTTCACCTCGACAACTCGGTGGGACTCACTTAGGCGGCGATAAGACTCCCGGTACTTCTAGGCGGCGAGTTCCGCATCGGCCGATCGGGCTTCAAGGACAGCCATCCTGTCCCTCTCCAGACGCAGCTCGAGTCGCAGATTCTCGGCCTTCGAAGAAGACTCTTCTGCTGACCTCGCAGCATGGAAGGCCCCCTCATCCTCCATACGAGTAACGAGGGCGCAATGCTGAAGGACCTGGCAAAAAACGGCAGAGAGACTTAGGGACACTCGAACTAAGAAGAGGGCGCTCAAAACAATACATGAGAGAGTACATACCTGAACCACCTCCTGTGCGATAGCCGCCATTTAGGCCCTGAGGGTCCCCCGAGGCATCTGGCCCCCGGTCGACTCCTCCATACAGGCAAGAAGGCTGGCAGCGACGGAAAGCCCCGACGGGACCACGAAGTGGGCGTCCCCCTCATGCACGGGAACCTCCGCAGGAATCTCCGACGGTAGCGCACGGGAGACTGTCCTCTTCCTCTTAAGGGGAACCCCGTCTTCGTCCTCTCCTGCATCCCTTGTTTGGGGTTGGGGACCCGTGGATGCCTTTGGCCTCCGCCGGGGCAATCATCGGGAGCTCGTGACAAGGCTGATGGCTCCGCCATCGGCAGCACATTTGGTGCGGGACTCGGTTCAGTCGGAAGCACGGCCGCACCGGCGCCCCCCCTCCGGGGCTGAGTACCGGGGGCACCAAGAGTCCCGGATCGATCCATTGGTCCTGCCAAAGGGAGAAGCAGGCTCAACTCAGAAGGAGAAGAAACAGGAGAGAAAAAAAGAAGACATCTAACCTGATGGAGAAGTCCTCGGAAATGCATAAATCCGACCTAAGGGGAGAGCGCCGAGCTTACAAGATCAAGAACGAGGAAAATATGAAGAGAGATGGGCCATGAAGCAGACCCCACCTCTATTTATAGCCACCGACGTCCTCATCCCAAAGCGACAGTCGAATCCCGCCAAAACAGCTCTTCGCATTCGACGATCACGATCGCTCCACCTGTCGCACGCACATTGGCCGGATCCCATCAGACGCCAGAGGTCTGCGGCCCGTCGCGTCATCCAACCAGCGCCCGGCACATGGTCTGTCGCTTCAGCAAAAGTACGCGCGATCCGACGCACCCTCTTTAATGCGGAGATCTCTCCCTGATTCCCTGACATCATCTAGAAAATACAACAGATTACCCGGGAACACGCCTGACGATATCTTCGAAAGGAAGCTCACCTCGGGTGACTCGGCAGACCACTCTCGACCCGACCCATCAGCTGGTCGGGACGAGAGTGGGGGGCTAATGATGATGCTCAATATCGGTGATCTCCCAGATCATGACACGTGGCAGATGACGTGTCCCAGGGATCATAAGAAAGGACCTACAGTGGCCGACCAGACCACTCCCGTGCCCGTCCTACAACCAAACGCCGGCTCACCTCCGAGCCCCTGCACAATTGGTCTCCTCGGCCTACCAACTCGTCTCCGAGCTACCACAGAACTAAGATACCTTGGCTCTCCCGCTCGTCCGCGAGCTCTCCCGCCGAGGTCATCTTCCTCTGTCTCATCGACCGACCAACGACACCACTCACAGGCGTAACCGCCATCCCGCGAATCTCGCCATGCGCGAGATATCCGCCGGCCACATCCCACGTTCCACACCATCACGATCCCCTATTAACGAGCTTGTCTCGCCATTAATGGGAGGTCCCGCTCATCACGCGGGCGTGACGTCGGGAGCGTAACTGCCGGCGTGATTCTCGCGCCTGTCTTGCCTGCTGCCACCGCTATATAAACCCCTCTTCCAGACGGTTCAAGTAAACCATTTTTACTCCACTAAGCCGTTACTCTGCTCGGATCTCTAGTCTAACTTGACCGTCGGAGGGTCCTCATTGGTACAACCACCCCGGGACTTCCTTGCAGGTAGCTCGGTGACCACAACCTCAAATCCATTGAGATCTACACGCTTCAGGAGCGACAACCTCCAGATCCAATTTCAGCCACCCATCGCCACTATCAGCAGATCAATGGAAGCTAACATCTTGGCGCGATCCAGGTCGCACCAACCACCAACTTAATAAATTTTTTGGAGTCAATTTAAGCAAAACTTGCTCCATTAACAGGTGGTTTTAATTTTATGGGTTTTTTTTAAAAATAATATTAATTTAAAATAATATTATTAAAATAGGGGGGATAAATTTTAATTAGCGAAATAGGGTGGTTTCGAACCACCCCACCTGGCCCACCCCACCCCTCAGTATAGGGGGCGGGTTCTGGGAACCCGCCCCTTTTTTTTTATAAATTATTTTAATTATTAACGATATAATTATAATTATAATTATAATTATAATATTATTAAAAATAAAATAAAATTAAATAGACAAAAAAACATTTAAATGAAATAATAAAATTTCACTATATCAAATTTTTTTTACAGGATGAATCCGTCAAATTTTACAATGCCAAAATATCCTATCTATTTGTAAAATCTAAATGCTATTTTTTTCCTTTCCCTTTTCCTTTATGAAATCCGAGAAGGCTTGACATAAGCCTATGCCTCCTGGGATGACTGGAGGAACCACCTGTTTCTTGGATAGATGGCGGTGGCGGCGTCGGCGTCTGCTCTGCTGCTTCGGGTTCGGGTTCTGTTTCAGCTTCGTCTTCAGCAACGTCTTGGACAGGCTGTTGATCCACAAATCCTGAACCTGAATGTGGGACAGGTGTCGGATATGTGTTGCTTCCCAACAAATTTGCGTAGGACGCTAAATCTGAAGCCCAACTGGGCAGTTGTAGCGAAGAACTTGTACCGGTTTCATGCGGCTGATTTTGCACAAAAGCTTGGCCCCATGGCTGCGCAAATCCTGACCCCCAAGGGTGCTGTTGTTGCGCTAAACCTAACCCCCAAAACGGCTGTTCTGCAAAACCTGATCCCCAAGTCTGTTGTTGTTGCGCCTGTCCGGTATGCCAGGGTTGCTGTTGACGGTATGGTGATCCAAACCACTGATCCTGCTGCGCTGGATCTCCTTGATGCTGCGGCTCTGGTGCCGGGTAATACTGCGGCTGCGGTGCCGGGTCATACTGCGGCTGCGGTGCCGGTTCATATTGCGGCTCCGGTGCCGGCTGATACTGCGGCTCCGGTGCCGGCGATAAATGTTGAGAAATACCATATGAACCAAGTACACCACCAATAAATTGGTCGAGATTTGAAAATTGAGCCTGAGATGCCGGACCAGCATCAGTCGGGTATGGTTCCTGCACCATTGTTTGTACGAGATGCAACCCACGAGCCTGTCGTTACATTAGAAATAAGAAATAAGTATTGACTCATACCGCCGGATGTTAAAAAGTAATATGATATAAAGAGAGCGGCTTACCAAATCTCGTTCCATGTGTCCTCTAGGTTCGTACCGCGAGATGTTTGGGAAGTTTTTGGGAGGAGCAGAAAGATATCTTATGGTGACACGCTTATACCACTGTAGATATACTTTGGTAGCGTCGGTAGCTGTGTGGTCACCTATTTGCTGTAAGGCAATACTATGCTGCCTATCCTCCCATCTCAGCAAATACTGATGATGATGCTCCCTCCAATCACGCTCCGTATTTCCTCCTCGCATGTCTCCCTCTACTGTCATAGGCGAAGGCGGCGGGACAGGAATATGTTGCAATCTATCAAACTGCCGCAATACCCTATCTGGGAGGTGCATAACAACAACATTGATGCAGAGGAGTGGGCATCGAGCCCGCCAAACCGGCTCTCCTTCGAGACAGATGCCGGGTAAGTTTTGTAGACGATCTGCTGTATAAGGCGTCCACAGAAACTGCGCAAATAACATAGTAAAAAAAATTGTGATTTAGGTATTTTCAAAATTGTAAAACAAATTAAATTACCCAAATTATGATTACCTGAGCCGCCTCCATGCGATCTAACTCATCTCTATAGTACCTAAGCACTCGATGAGGAGCCTTATACGCTTTCTTCCCATTCCACCAGCAGCCGAGCGGCTTTCCGGGGTTATCCAAGCCAGTTATTTTAATAGTCTCTGGTCTTCCTATATACATATGCTCCCACGACCAGATCTAGAAAAAAAGTTTTAGATTATAAGAGAGAAAACCAATATTGCAAAATTCTAGCTGTGAAAAATAAAGAATTTACCTGAAGTAATGTACTGCATCCGCAAATTTTATTCTTCGTAGGAGCACATGCTTTATCGAGTTCCTTATAGAGAAAGGCCAGGACCCCTGCTCCCCAAGCATATTGGCCACAGACATCAAAATCCGCTAGGAAGCCAAGGTATAACGGATGGACATGCGTTGCTGATTGGTCCGGCATCAACCAAGAACCGATCATGTACAGAATGTAGGCACGTGCATGTCTATCCAAAACTTCATCGGTGGCTTCATCAGGGATATTACTGAATGTATCTCTTAACCAATTCAAATTGATTTTATACCCCTTACTGTGGCCTCCTGGTGCCTGATATTAGTATTTTTTTAAATGTTAAAGCTAGAAATAATGTAAAATATAAAATAGGTACACTAAATAGGAAAAACAGAATGAAATTGTTTACCTGTCCGAGAGCAGACTCGGCATATGTATCCCAGTATGGGTGGTCGGTATCTGGACCAACAATTTTTCCTCCGACCAACCCAAGCCCATTAACCCGTAAACCGAGTAAGAGGCCAATATCCTGGAGTGTGATTGTGGCCTCACCCCATCTTAGATGAAAGGTGTGGGTCTCTTTTCTCCAACGTTCGACCAGAGAGGTGACGAGAGCGTGGTCGATTTGGATATGTCGAATCAACGACGCTTCATAAAATCCGGCCCGTCTAAGCCGTTGATTTATTCTTTGGTCGCTAACTACCCATTTGTCGGAGCTATGCGTGACGACGGTGAGATTATCTCCATCCTGCAAAATTAAATAATGTTATTTTCAAGTACAAAAATTAAATGAAAGGTGTAATTAAAACAAATTAACTAAGTTTAGAATATTTCCTCCCCGTGTAATATTTTGAACGATCTGTGTTCATTTTGATGCACAAGCAGAGATTTGTCGAGTGGTTGATTCTCCATTGAAATGTACTGAAGCAGAGATTTATCGAGAGTTTTATCAAGAGATTAGAAATTGTGTGGTTGATGAAAGTGTGGAGGCTCGGTATTTATAGAGGTGAACGGGTTCCAGGAACCCGCTACAGTCTTTCTTGTGAAGAGGGCGGGTTCCAGGAACCCGCCCTCTTCAATAATTAGTCAAATCAATTACTAATTAATGAAGAGGGCGGGTTCCAGGAACCCGCCCTCTTCAAAAATCACAGAGATCGGGCTTATTCACAAAGAAGAGGGCGGGTTCCAGGAACCCGCCCTCTTCATTAATTAATGAGTTGTCAAATCAGTACTATTCAAGTACTATTTATCCTTTGTACTTTATATGTCACATCAAAACTTTTTAATAAACGTTAGTAATATTTGTCTTTGTCCATTCACATCAATACTGTTGTTTTCAGAAATTAAGAGGGCGGGTTCCTGGAACCCGCCCTCTTCATTAAATTTATTTTTTTATATTGTGTTGTCAAATCAATTTAATGTATGCAGAATATGATGCAGAAGATCATATTGAAGAGGGCGGGTTCTTGGAACCCGCCCTCTTCATTAATTTTGTCACTTTCTTCAATAATTATTTGTACGACGACTCTGGTGAACGACTCTGGTGAATAATAGGGCGGGTTGTTAGAACCCGCTCTCTTCAATATCTTGCCGCTATAAATATGTCTCCGCACTACCCATTTCATTTCATCTCTGTCAAATTTGCATCCTACACCGCTCACTATCCATTTACTTCGATCTGTTCTTCTCCGCTATCAATTTTGTGTAAGTGTGGAGTTTTAGAAGAAGGTGAAGTTCAGTACCATAGTCTGCGAGTAAGCAATCTTCGAGCAGTAGAACAGTTCATAAAGTATTGGAAGTAAGCAACCTTCGAGTTTGAATTTTTTTTGCAATTTCAACACAACATAAAAAAATATAATTATTTTTTGTGCAGGATTATGGCCTCCCCAAGTATATTTGTTGTATGTAAATATGATGGCCAGGTTATCACAAGTGCATAAGGTCCCGAGTATATGGACGGGTCTGCACGAATCATGCGATTGGAAGCATCAACGACATATGATGAACTAGAGGCTAAAGTGTACAAAATTACGAAATACGATCCCCGTGAAAGTAGGGTTAAGTTAAGTTGTATCTGGCCTATGTTCAGTGGAAATGCATTGGTTGAAATTACAGACGATGCATCAATATCTTCGATGATAGATTTCGATCTCTCAAGCACCCAGCATTCTTTTGAACTTTTGGTTCAGAAGGAGCAATTGGAAGTATCAGATGCCCCTCCAACGGATAATTTTGATGGTAATGCTGGAGATAGTTCCTGGAGGTACGGTCACATGGTCAACGATGATGCCGTCAGTGCCGGTGGATATGACTATACACAACATTATTCAAATCTTCAAGCACATGGGTAAACATTTTATAAACCCATATTTAAGCATTTTAGTAATACCTGTATACTAATATTCAAACATTTAATAAAATGCATAAATCCAGGTTCTTCCAGTCGACTGCTGCAGTTACATGCACCCCAGAAGAACAGCAAGAATTACCATACACAGCCTTCCACAGGTAAATAAATTTGAAATAAGTGATGATTTAGTTACGAAAAAATTAGGGAATAATATTATAATAACAATTTATATACTAAACGCAGATTTCCCCACACCTCCGCATCATTCCAACACGATCCAAGCAGCGCATTCCAAGCATGTCCGTCCACATCTTTCCGGTCTTCTCACCCTGAACCATCCACATTACACCGACCACAACCATCATATATTGCACCCGAGCCTTATGTTTCTATGGGTGATATTGATATGTGTGGCAGTGATGATGATGAAATTGGTGAAGGTGATCAGGGGGAGGATAGCGTGGAATATGCTGCTGGATTGAATGAGGTAGCATTCTTTGATGGTATGGTTGCGAATAACGATTTTGTCGAACTAGAAGATCCCGGTCTCGATCCGCTAGAAGATGATGGTTGGGTAGACTTAGCCGTTGCAGAAGTAAATACGGCACCTTATTTGGACGCGACAGCAGCAAGCGAAGACTGCATCAGCGTCGGGGATTTGTTTCAGGAAAAAGGAGATCTTATTTGTAAGCTGAAGTCGTGGTCCATTCAGCAAAACGTTACATTTAAAACCGAAGAGTCAAATAAGACGTACTATACTGTGGTATGTACGAAATCTCCTGAATGTCAGTGGAGATTGCATGCATGTTGTTCCA
This sequence comes from Agapanthus africanus, assembly GCA_030015575.1. Lineage (NCBI taxonomy): Eukaryota > Viridiplantae > Streptophyta > Magnoliopsida > Asparagales > Amaryllidaceae > Agapanthus > Agapanthus africanus. The sequence continues at coordinate 910,792,549 of JASDDO010000019.1, read as the reverse complement.
AAAGAGCCAAGGCTTGGAAGGTCACGAAATACAACCAAGAACACACTTGAATCAATTCTATTATGTCACAGGATCACCGGAATTGCACTTCATCTTACATTTGCTCGCTAATCATGCCCCTGATCCGTACAGATGTGGCGATGACTCCCCGAGAGATACGGCTCTTGGTTAGCGGAGAGCATAAAATTCAGATTTCGTATGTGAAGGCATGGGATGCTCGTAGAAAGACTTTGTGCAAGATATTCGGGGACTGGGAAAGCTCGTACAACTCACTAGTCCCTTTTATGGAAGCCATGAAAGTATCAAATCCGGGGACCGTATACCGGTTAAAAACCACAGAAACAGACGTCGAGGGCTCTGTCAGGTTTCAAAGAATTTTCTGGTGCTTTGGTCCATGTGCGGCTGGTTTCACACACTGTCGGTCGGTATTGTGCGTTGATGGTACGTATCTATACGGTAAGTACAGAGGCTGCATGTTAATTGCTACAGGTGTTGATGCTAATAACGGTATATTTCCGTTGGGATTTGCTATTGTCGAGGGTGAAAATACATCATCCTGGTCATGGTTTTTCCGTAACCTTAAAAATATCCCATCTGTTCTTCATAGAACGGATTTATGCATCATATCTGATAGACATATGGGAATACTGGCTGGAATGAGATCTGTATTTCCGACGACCCCACATAGGTTTTGCCTACGACACTTCAGGCAAAATTTTGATCGAAAATTTAAAAATTCGAATCTACATAAACTTATGTATAGAGCCGGTGAAACGCCTGACCCTAATGTTCACGACATATACATGACGAAAATTGGGGAGATGAGTCAAGCCGCGAAAGCGTGGTTAGATGAGTATCCAGTACGCATGTGGTCACAAGCACATGATGATGGGTGCAGATATCTCCTAATGACGACTAATATGTCTGAAACCTTCAACGGGGTCCTTAAAGGGGTTAGAGGCTTACCGATACAGGGGTTGATTGTTCGAACATTTTTCCGGATGAATACTTATTTTGTGCACAGAAGAGAAAAGTCCTTGGCGATGGACACTCCGCTCACCGCGTATTACGAAGATATCTTTCGGAAAAGAGAGCGCAGAGCACAATACTACAGATCCGAAAGGTTTGACACGGCGGAGTTTCAGGTGACGGGCGGTAATGGGAATCAATATACCGTGAACTTTAGAGATGAAGGGCTCTCTTCGTGTACATGCGGTCTTTTCCAGCAACAACATTTACCTTGTGCCCACGCTATTGCTGCTGCGAGCAGTATGCATACCTCACATTACAATTTTGCTTCCAATTACTATACAGTTTCTAATTACCAAGGTGCATACGATCCAAAATTTCATCCTATACCGGACAATCGCTATTGGCACTATTATACTGCCAACAGACAAACACCGACTGTATTACCGCCGGAAAAAAATATAAGGCCCGGAAGATCTAAGGTACGTCGAGATCGAATGACAATGGATACTGATTCTCAGCAAAGGCAATCCAGATGTAGCCTATGCAAACAACCAGGCCATTATAGGACCAGATGTCCAGGATATGCATCAGGGGCGGGACCTTCAGGATCGTGACAAGTGCACTCAGATTTTTTTGTATTATAAATTTGACGGATTCATTTTGTTATTATAAATTTGACCGTCGATATAGCATTTACATTTTACAAATAGATAGGATTTTTTGGAATTGTAAATTTTGACGGATTCATTCTGTAAAAAACATTGATATAGTGAAATTTTATTATTTAATTTAAATGTTTTTTTCCGTCTATTTACTTTTATTCTATTTTTATGAATTATAATTATAATTATAATTATAATTATAATAATAATATTATTATAATTATATAATTTAGAATTATAATTATAATAATAATAATAATAATAATATGATAATTATATAATTAAGAATTATAATTATAATAATATTATGATAATAATTATAATTAATAATTAAATTAATAATTAAATTAATTTTTTAAAATAAAAAAAAGGGCGGATTCTGGGAACCCGCCCCCTATACAAATGTATAGGGGGCGGGTTCCCAGAACCCGCCCTTTATACAAAAGTATAGAGGGCGGGTTCTGGGAACCCGCCCCTTATACATTTGTATAGGGGGCGGGTTCCCAGAACCCGCCCCCTATACTGAGGGGTGGGGTGGGCCAGGTGGGATGGTTCGAAACCACCCTATTTCGCTAATTAAAATTTATCCTCCCAATTTTAATAATATTATTTTAAATTAATATTATTTTAAAAAAAAAAACCTAATTTTATCTTGCCAAAATTGGATTCACATTGAATTATCTTTTCTTCTTCTTTCAAATTCATGGTCATAAAGGAGCTAAAAGGGTTCATGTGGTAGGAGAACCTATTCCCCATGTTTTCAAGAGGGAAATTAATGAGAAAGGGGGAAGTTGTTGAATCAATGAGATACAACTCATGAAGAAAGGAAATATAATCTTTTTGATCCTCAATTGATTGAATTGGTGGTTGATGTTTTTAATAGAATAGATTTTTCTAGTATCATGAAATCTATTCAACTGATCAAATAATACAACATGAAATAAAATATGTGCTAGAGCCTCTCGGATTCAAATTGATGGCAAGCCAGAGTTTAAGATAGCTTTATAATATTATAACTCCACAAAAAATTTCAATAAAAAAAAAATCTCGTGATTTGCAAAAGAGTATGATTAACATTTTGCGAAAAAAGATAATTAGATTTCTTCAAAAAATAATTAAGCTGATAAGAGAAAGGCAATCTACAAAGTATGATATCTTTCAGGTTTTTTTTTCTCCTGTTAGCCCCTTTCCTATAGTTAGTATTTTGCTGTACCCCTATACTTATAAATTACTCTTGCAGCCTCTTACTTCATTTTTGAAAATTATTCAGAGAAAAATATTGAAGTATGAGAGGGCTAACAGAAAAAAAACCGTTCTTTTATTACACAAGGCATATTCCATTATTGCATGCCTTTATTTCTATTATTGTGTTCAACATCTAATGATCCACTGTGGCCACATGATCCATTGTCGATATGATAAATAAATATTTTTCTCTACTGAAAATTTTGGTGCATGGTGTTTGTTTATCACATCTTACTAATAAACAACCAAATGAATTAAAAGTGTTTGGAGTACGCTGTAGTACAACACAACATTTAAACTAATATATATATATATATATATATATATATATATATATATATATATATATATATATATATATATATATATATATATATATATAATTTTATATATCTCATTAAATTTCAGTGAAATGTCATGTATTTCAGTAGATTTTCCATTCCTCAGTATTTAGAAATTACAAATATTTGTCATAGATTTTGTTTTTGATCAAACAATATTTTTCTCATCAAAACCAATAGATCCTAACAAAAAATAAATAGCTAAAGAAAAAATCCTGGCAATTAAATGTAATTGCTAGCCTCAAACGTCAGGAAATTTTCTACAGTGTGCCGACCATACATGCCCGATCATGAGAGAGAAAGAACTAAGAACACGAATCCCACCAGGTAACCTGAAAAATGCCCTAAATTCTCCATCCTTTTCTCTCTCCCGTCGCGATGTATTACACTTGGACACGCATCAGAATAATTTCTCGAAAATTAGAGGATCCTCTCTCTCTTAATAAATAAATAAATAAATAAAAATAGAGGATTCCACAGCTGCTAGGCGGACCCTAATTAGTTAGTTGAAAAAAGGCCATGTCTTCATATGGATGTTTTAAAATATGCTTTTCTTGACCATTGTTCATAATAGAGAAGAAGTATCTTTGCATTGGATGCTTAGATTTTGAGGCCCCATAAACAAAACCTATCAAAACAATGAGGAATTGTCAGGATGCTAAAAATGAAAAGAATACTACAAGATTCTTCTGATTCTTGTTCCATGTGATTCATGAAGACCCCAAACAGCTAGGCAGGCTTAAGTAGGAGGAGGGAGATGCCTTAGCCAAATTGTTGGACCACCAATTTTTTTTTTTAAAAACTATTGATTGCAGCAGGGGACCATGGGAGCTAGTTGGTGAGGAACTCCTTGGCTTTCTTCACACCTGTCAGTCCATTATTTTTCAGTAAAAGATTCATCCTTCTTATGTATTTTATATTTTTTGCCGGACTCAAAGGGCAGGACGACCGTCTTGCTCGAAAATAGATATTTAACATGAACATAATATATATTATAAGAGATTGGTTGAGAGGTAATCCGTAAGACTGTGAAAACACTGGATTGTAAGAAGAAAAAGATCGGCAGACGAGCCACGGCTGTCATCCATAACTTATTCCATTACAAATTTAGTACCGTTTGAACCTTCCTGCAGCAAAAGTAAAAACCCTTAACCATACTCAAATAAAGAGAACAAGATCATACAAAATTAGTTACAAGAAATGATTTGATCTGTGTAATTAAAAACAAAAAATATTGATTTGGTTTTCTTTTATATGAGCGAAGTTGGTAGCTGAAAATAACAGAGCATGTGAGCATGTGTGTGTATGAGACCAAACTTATAAAAGTCGACCAAGTGTACATGAAAGTAATTTAAACTCGGAAAAATTGCCCTCGATGTACAGGTAATTAGAAATAGAGATGGTTCAAGATCTTTATGGATTGGTAAAATATTATATATTGAGTGTTGTTTTTTAGTCAAAGGTAAGAAAAAACAATCCCACACACTTGTTGTCAACGATTTACTCGATCCGGTATCTAGAGAGACAAAAAATTCATATAAAAAGAGAGACGATTTATGAAAAGTATAGTTGCAACTACTTTCTTTGAGTGCATTTCACATGATTTTTCTTCTTGAATTATAATTGTACTAGTAACATGCATGTGCTATGCATGTGTGTGATCAGGAAAAATCATCATGCGTCATGATTTTTGTATACTTCCTTGATGGTCATTAATCCAAATACCTTTTTACTCAATTTGTTCATTTCCCAAAAAGAATGCATTTTGTATTGAAAATTGTTGAAGGGTATTGATGGAGCTTTGGATCTCCTTCAGATGTTGTCCTCCGTCGATCCTGTGATGGCGGTCTTTGACAGCTAAAATTTGTTTTTGAGAGTTGTTGAGTGTGGATCTCACTGGGTTGGTATTGGACGCCGAGCTACCTGTAAAGAAGTCACGGGATGGGTGACCACCGTAGGACCCTCCGACGATTAAGTTAGAGCCGGGATATAGGTGCAGAGTAGCGGCGTATTGAAATAAATTCGAGTTACCCGAGTCGTCTGAGAGAGGGATTTATATAAGAGTTGCGTGGAGCGAGCGGGCGCGAGATCATCGCTGTCAGTTACGCCCTAGCGTTATCATCGTCTTGAATGGAGGGATGTGTCTGTTAATGGCGGGATGCGCCTGTTAATGGGAGGATGCGCTGGTGTGGGATGCGGATCGTGGGGAGGCGGATATCTCGTCCTGGTGATATACACGGAGCCGTTATGGGACGCATGAGATCCACGCTCTTGGTTGATCTGGGGAGGCCGATGAAGCTCGGCATGTCAGGGGCTTGGAGACGGGCCGGGAGACCGAGAAGGCTCGGCACGTCAAGGGCTCGAAGACGAGCCGGGAGGCCGAGGAAGCTCGATACGTTAGACGGCTCGGAGATGAGCAAGGAGACCGAGAAAGCTTGGAGACGAGCTGTTGGTAGTTTCCCAAGTAAAGGTGGAATGTATTCAGGGAGGTCTCCTGAAAGGTCGGATACGTCCCTCGAGACAAAGTCCCGATAAATCATCCTAATATAACTCATTTATTCCACCTCCATAGCCTTCGGGACACGTCATCCTCCACGTGTCGTAATCTAAGGAGATACCACTTGTGAGCATCATCATTAGCCCCCCACTTTCGTTCCAACCTATTCATGGGTCGGGTCGAGAGTGGACTACTTTGTTTTTCTTTTGCTCATTTTGGCGCCAAGACTCATAATGTGGATCACCCGGAAACATCAAGGCGTTTGGGGGTTGCGTTGTTTCGATCTTTGGACCGATGTGTCGCCTCGTCGTGCACCTGAATCTTCACGCCTATCCTTGATGGCGTCAGCGGATCAATAAAATGATCGTGCTTTAAAGAGGGACGCCATTTCAGCCGATCGCGAGTTAGGATACGGGCCACGTGTCGGTCGTCGGTTGGCGGAAGTGACATGCTGTCTCTGACTTCTGCAGTCGAAAAGATGTCCCCAATGGCCGATCTCCACGTAGAGCCCTGCCGGTCGCTTGGCGCGACGTTTCGTTTTGGCGGGAATCAATCGGGGCCGTAGGATGTTCTCCTTTGGGATGTATAAACAGGAGGGGACCATCTTAGGGCTGACACTTTACTCAAATTCTCTTTCATAGTTGAAGATTTCCCGGTGCTCTTTCTTTTAGATCGGATCCTCTGTTGATTTCTCCTCTGTGAGTCCCTTCCTTTGAATCAGGTTCGATGTCTTCATCTGAGGAGTCCATAGAGGTAGTAAGGATAGAGTCGGACGATAAGGCATCCATTGTTGGGGCCGAGTCCAGCGGGTCTTCCTCCTCTTCGGTTTCAGATAGCCAAGAGGGTTCTTCATCTTCATCCTCTGTGTCAGGTTCCCCCTTAGAGTCAGGGTCGCCCCTGTCACTCGCCATCGGGCGGCGACAAGGGCCCCCAAGGTGCGCGTCGGGAACACTCAGTTTTGAAGAGTCTGGACGAGATTTATGAAATTCGGGCTCGATTCCACATCCCCTCTAACTATTCCCTCCATTTAGCTAGATAGGGCGAGCGGGCAGACCAGGTGCAGGGCAAAGAGATTGCCCTGTATATGGAAGCGTTCCAGACAGGAATGCATCTGCCCTTCCCAACTGGGGTCTGCGGGGTGCTTCGTTGCTTTCATCTCGCCCCGAGCCAGCTAGCTCCGAACTCGTGGAGAATTCTCCTCGAGTTTCTGTTCCGGTTAAAACTTGAAAATATCCCCTTCAGCTTGACTCTCCTTGTCTCTTTCCTTTTTTATAAGAATCACATCGACACCAGTAAGGATAAGCCAAGCTGGGTGTGTTTTTTGTTCAAACAACGTAAGGGCGGAGTGGCCAGGTCGGGGGTAATAGCCGTCCCTTCTTCTATCCATGAATAGAAGGAGAAGTTTATATTCGTCGGGCCACCTGAGGGCGAGGATTGGCCTGTTCCTACACAGTGACACAGGGCCGACTGCCCGAGGGCAAATCAGTCGACTTCCTCCGAAGCGAAGGTGGTTTCCTAGTGGGAGCCGATCCAACGGGCGGATGTCTTGCTATCCGAGCAGGCACTGAGCCGGGCTGGGATCAGTCCTGTGCGTTTCTTGGGTAAGTTTGGGCTTTCAACGATCCTTTTAGAATTTGTCAAATTTCCTTTGCTGTTTTTGTGTTGCTAACCCCCTTTGTTTGTGTGTTCCCTTTTTGCAGAGCCTATAGACGGAGCGAAAATCCTAGCCGCCTTAGCCGCCAAGACCCAGGGAAAGAATGCCGGGGGTGCAAGCTCATCCCGATCTGGTCCGAGTTCGGCCACGAGGCCAACTCCACCATCTAAGCCCTCCGCCGCTCCCCGAGCTCCAGAAGAACGCCGCGGGGGGAGCCATAAGCACTCGCGGGACCCGGCGCCCCGGACGCGAGAGGAGGAGGAGGTGGGAGAGGCTGAGCCCGCTGAGGTCCCCCTCAAGAGGCAGAAGCGGACGGTCTCTAGGCCACCTTCTTCCGGGACCACAGTACAGGAGGGAGACTTCTGCATTGAGGTGCCCTCAGGGCTCTTAGTCGCGGAAAACCTGCTTTCTGACATGGAGCAGGTGACCGGGGTTAAAATCCCCCAGGGGACCATGAAGGCCTAGGTGGCCGCCATAGCCCAGGAGGCGGCTCGGGTGGGTTCTTGACTTTTCTCAAAAATTATTTTAAGTCTTATTTTCTCGATTTGAGCTTTTTAACCCGTTCGCTGCTTTCCTCAGGTCCTCCTCCACTGCGCACTCCTCGTCGTCATGGAGTCCGAAGAGGTAGCCCTGGCCCTAAAAAAGGCGGACGAGTCCTCCATGCTAGAGGAGGAACTCCGCCACCAACTGCGGCAAGCGAGGAGAAGGCCGCTCTCCTCGACACTTGTTTGGTCGCCAAGAAGCTGACGAACTCCAAGCTGAAGAGGTCTCATCGGCTTCTGGACGAGTCCAGCCGGGTTATTCAAGCCAAGTTGGAGGAGGTGAACGGCTTCTATCACTCGATGAAGAAGTCGAGGGACGCCCTCAAGAGAGATGTCCGGGTGGCTTTGGATGCGGTGAAGCTCGCCGAGTGCCGGACGGCGAAGGCCTTGGAGGTGTTCAAGGCGTTGGAGCAATTCTACGCCGATCTCACCGAATTCATGGCCGTCATGTGGCACAGCGCCTTCAACGTCGTCAAGGAGTCTGCGCCGGAGTTCGATATCAGCGAGCTCCATGCTAAATACCCTCTGGCCGAAGAGGTGCTGCAGGGGGAAGTTGCTGGGGAGGTTGCCAGGGGTGAGGCTGCCGGTGGAAGCGCCGACCCAGAGGTCACAGTTTTGGTCCCCGACGCTGGCGTCGGCAGGGCAAGATCCTTCTTGAGCGGACGGCCTGAGTTTTCCTCCCTTGGAATTTTTTTCTTTTTCAGAGTTTTGTAAGCCTCCGGGCATTTTATTAAAGCTGAGGAGCCCAGAATACCTTGTATTTATTTTGGATCATGAATAAAGTTCACATTTTTCTTCTTTGTCCAAATGTCTGCTCACTGTGCAAGTGCCTATAGCTTGTATATTTTTGTTCGAACCTTCATTCTGCAAGTACTTTTAGCTCATACGTCTTTACATCTCGCAAGTACTTATTAGCTCGTAGGTCTACCCTTCCCTCACTTGTCGACTGTTCATCAAGTAGAGTCGAACAATTGCCAAGTGTCGGAAGGTCGGTATCCTCCATTTCCTCGGAGTTGAGGTGGCTGCCGCGCATCGATGGCCAAGCGTAGGAAGGTCGGTATCTCCTTTCTATTCAGCTTCCTCATGGTGAGGGCTTTGATCCATAGCGTTGTTTAGCAGGAACCTACCCATTGCGGACGGACCGAGCAGAAAGTTGCTCGACCGCCTCATGAGGAGGGGTTTCGATCCACAGCATAAATTGGGCAGGAAGCTACCCGTTGTGGATGGACTGAGCAGGAAGCTGCTTAGTGGCCTCGTGAGGATGACTTTTGATCCACAACGTAAGTTGGGAAGGAAGCTGTGATCGGCACGCTTTTGGCGTGTCATATTTTAAGGTCTAAAGTTTAACCGTAATCAAGGACGATTTCGCTTGGTAGATAGTCGCGATGAGTACGGGTCGTCCGCAGGGAGACGGAGCGTTTCAAGTTCTTGTTATGACGAGTTAAAGCGCGAGGTGGAATGGTTTCATTCTAACCTAAGCGTATATATGCAAAGTGTAACTTTGTTAGGATTAGATAGGTTAGTGTAAGTTATGGATTTCCGTACTCAATCCTTTGTGCCGAATTCGACCATTGAATCTAGAGCAATCGGCAACAACGTGGATTAGGGTACTTAAGCACGGTATTAGTGAAATCCGGCTTATTGACCCTTGTCCGTTCGTTCTTGTCACTTGGATTTCGCCTCCGGCCAAACCGAACGCAACCGGTCGCGGTTAGGGATCACCGATACCTTGGTAGGATAGGGTGCCTAACGGAGCGCTTGCATAAGATTTGGGCGGAGTTCAAATAGAAAATACCGAGCAAAGGAAAATGAGAAAAGAAATCTTAACTTACAACACCATTCTATTTCCTAACAACACCATTATTTACAAACCATCAAAACCACAAAAGAGAGAGCAAATGAAAAAGAAAAGAAAGAAAAGAAAAGCAACATTACAAGTAAGTAAATGCAAGGTAATCAACCGCAAGTAAGTAAATGGCATGGAAATAAAATTGCAAGTAAAGAGAGAGATTAAAACACTAAGAACCCAAGAACAAAAATGAAAGCTTTATTATGTCCAAGTGATACAACCTTGAGTTCAATAACTAAAACTTAAACTTGCAAGTTCAATGAAGAGATTACAAGATCAAGAGAAGGCAAGGAGCTCAAGGGAAACTAGTTATATACAAGAACAAAAGAAAAGAGAAACAAAAAGAGTGTGAAGAATATGAGAAAACTTGGACCCCCTATCCCCTGCTCACCGGTCTGTATTTATAGACTCAAAAGAAAATTAAACAAGTAATAAAAATAGGATAACGTAGCAGCAAAGGATGGACAGAAAAAAAATTGGGGATCTTTGGGGCTAGGGGGCCGGCGAGCTCGGATATTTAGAGGGTGTGGCCGGCCCAAAACCGAGCAAGTTGGCTCGTGTTGAAGTGGTGGTCTTGTATGCTCTCCAATATCACTCTGGTGCTGCTTGATTTGTCTATATTAATTTGTTATGCAATTAGGGATTTGGAGGGAAATATTTAGCTTTATACCACATCATACCTTTTTAGCATTTAACACACATTACTTCACTCTTTTGCCCACTTGTGCCCCTTGCATCATGGCAGCCCCACCATGGTCAATGCCAAAGAGTTGTGTGTATACATGCATTGTGTTGGACCAAAAGTTGTGTGCACATATTTATTTGCAAAAGAACTCTTTGGTCATCGATCGGTTTGCAGTTCTGGTTGCAGTGTCGGCTCACAAACGTTATATCCGTGAATTTGACTATGTTTCCAGTATTTTGTCACGGATACCTGTAATCTGTAATTACTGAGTAGACACTGGTTAATAGTACCGATCCAATAACAAAACAGATAATGGATGAGTGGTATTAAAATGTAGTTTTCTGAGATGAACAAGCTGCCTGCTGCGGATGGACCGAGCAGAAAGCTGCTCGGAAGTCTCGTGAGGAGGGCTTTTAATCCACAGCATTGCTGGGCAGGAAGCTACCCGCTAAGAATGGACCGAGTAGGAAGATACTCGGTGGCCTCGTGAGGAGGGCTTTCGATCCACAGCATAGTTGGGCAGGAAGCTACTCACTGAGGATGGATCGAGCAGGAAGCTGCTCAGTGGCCTCATGAGGAGGGCTTTTGATCCACAGCGTTGCTGGGCAGGAAGCTACCCGCTGAGGATGGACCGAGAAGGAAGCTACTCGTTGGCCTCGTGAGGAGGGCTTTCGATCTATAGCGTAATTGGGCTGGAAGATATTCATTGAGGATGGACCGAGTAGAAAGCTACTCGACTGCCTCGCGAGGAGGGCTTTTGATCCACAGCGTAAGTTGGACAGGAAGCTACTCGCTGAGAATGGACCGAGCAGGAAGCTACTCGGTGGCCTCGTGAGGAGGGCTTTCGATCCATAGCGTAGTTGGGCAGGAAGCTACCTGCGGAGGATGGACCGAGCAGGAAGCTACTCGGCCCCCTCACGAGGAAGGCTTTTGATCCACAGCGTAAGTTGGGCAGGAAGCTCTCCGCTGAGGATGGACTGAGCAGGAAGCTACTCGGTGGCCTCGTGAGGAGGGCTTTTGATCCATAGCGTAAGTTGGGCAGGAAGCTGCCCGCTGCGGATGGACCAAGCAGGAAGCTGCTCGGTGGCCTCGTAAGGAGGACTTTTGATCCACAGCGTTGCTGGGCAGGAAGCTACCCGCTGAGGATGAACCGAGCAGGAAGCTTCTCGGTGGCCTCGTGAGGAGGTATTTCGATCCACAACGTAGTTGGGCAAGAAGCTACCCGCTGAGGATGGATCGAGAAGGAAGCTACTCGGTGGCCTCATAAAGAGCTTTCTAGACTCTCTTGCTCCTTCGTGGGGTGTCGTCAACCTTCCCTGGTCTGCATTGGCGAGAGTGAGGGCGTAGTTCAACCTTCCATGGGTTGTATAGCCGCTTGTGATGACCGGCATGGCCGACACGTGGCAGTTCTATATCGTGAAATTGAGACATCCCGTGATTCGCGTCGCTGCGCGAGTAAATTTCGGCTGATGGAAGATTTTTGTTGAGGCTATAAATAGCGAAGGCATGTTGGTTTCTTTCTAGCATTGTGTCTCTAAAGATGGCCGGGCGCATTTTTACCATCGGGGAGATCATATCTCGAGACGACGTGTTCCTTTACAGCCTTGATCGCTCCAAGCAGACGTATGAGGCAGTGATAGACCGCGTGGAAGGACACTTTGGACGCCTACTTCCCCGGTGATCTGCTCTCCTCCAAGTGCTCATTTACATGATATGGAGGATGTCCCCGGATCTGCACAACGTCCTGTCTCCGCAGCTGAGGGTGAGGCGCTTGACAAGATGCACACGCTCTACCACCTCGGTCTGATCTCGAAGAGCCGGCGGGAACGATCAGTGGGTCTTCTTCTGGAGTGTTTCCAGAAAAGGTTGATCGTTGCCTCTTGTCCGGCGGATGGGGTCCCCGGCGCTTTCGTGGCCTCTAGGGTCCGCGGGCACCGTCAGAGGGAGCAGGCTGAGGAAGCTCGGGCTCAGCTGGAGGAGATTTCCTCGGAGTACCATCAACAGTACTTCCTTGGTCCTCGCCCCTTCTGTTGTAATTATAGTAAGGCTAGGGATCCTATAATACCCCTTCATAAATAAATCATGTTTTTGGCAGTAGTGTGTTGTCTCTTTTTTTCTTTTTTCTTCGTGCATTATATGGACTTAACTAAATGCCAACAAGAATTACATTATTTCAAAAGAGGATACAATTTTTTTTACATATACAACTTGAGCTTTTCAGCGTTGTGAGGCCAGGGAAAGTTATGCCCCTGGGTCTTGTAGGCGGTACGCCCCACCGGGAAAAACCTCTGTAATGAGGAATGGTCCGTCCCATTTTGAGGAGAATTTATGTAGTCTCCCTTGGTCCACGAACTCGTTTCTTTGTAAGACCAAATCTTCTGTCAATACTTCCACCGGGGATCCTCGGACTTCCTTTTGGTCGTCGCGTGTATCCAAAGACCCTTGGAAATCACACGCATCTTCAAAATCGTCGCCCGGCTCTCTGCGGGTGACATGGAGGCGAGACAAACCTTAGCGATTTGCTGGTTCCTGTAGGCCCGGCCTATCCCCCCTTGATCAAAGGGAATTTGATCGCGAAGTGAGAAGTCGAGATTTGAGCCCGGATGGCGTTTAAGTTTGGATGACCCGGGAGGATGTTGTAGGATGGAGGGAACTTAGCGACTATGAATTTCACTGGTATAGTCCTCGTATGGCCTGCTTCTCCAATGTTGAGGAGGAAGGTGACTACTCTTTCGGCCGGGATAGAGTGGTTGGTAAACCCAGAGAGGACGTGGAAGGTCGGCTGTAGGTCAGATGGTCCTAGCCCCATACGCTGGAAACAGTCGTAGAAGAGGATGTCTACCGAGCTTCCGAAATAAACCAATATTCTCTGTACCTCATAACGGTGGACCCAGGCCGCTATCATGAGAGGGTCGTTGTGAGGCAGGGATATACCGTGGAGGTCTTCATTGGTGAAGATGATGGGCTCGTCCTTCCTGCACTTATTCTGGGGGGATCGCCTACACCCTCGACCGGGAGGAAGTGGTGGATTCCGCCAGCTTCCTGAGTAGGATATGAGATAACGACCATGATTTTCCCGATCGTTAACTCCCCGAGAGGGGGCTGGTTCTCTTGCTCCCGTTCTACTTTCCGCTTGTCTCGCAAGTACTTCGCTAAGTGGCCGGAACGGATCAACTCCTCGATGTAGTCATAGGGTTATTTGCAGTTTTCGTTCGGGTGGCCCTGCGACCTGTGGAAGGCGCAGTACGGGACTAGGAGACGCTTGCCTGCCCTCTGGGTAACTGGCGGGAGCTTGAAGAACCTCTCGCTCTTAGCCTTCTCCAGCAGCTCGGTCTGGGAGATGTTAAGAGGAGTGTACTCCTGAAACTTTGGAGAGTATGGTTTTGGTCGGTCGACTATCTTTTTCTCTTCTCTGCCCCGCTTTTTTGGTCGGTTTGGTCGATTCTGGGCAGATTTGAGTTCACCTCCGTCTCGAGCTGGATCTCCCGCTCGGTCCAGGCTTTTACTTCGGCCATGGTCTTAGGTTGTGCTAATGCAAAAGAGCAGAGCCACTGTTTGTGCCTAAGACCCGACCTCAATGCGGTGATGACTGTTTCATCGCGGTGCTTGGGGACCTCTAAGAGAGTGTTGCAGAAATAAGTGACATACCCTTTGATGGATTCTTTGTCTCCGCTCTTAATGGTGAACGGTAGTCGACCGTCCTTTTCTGTCATCAATTCCCGACGAAGTGACCGAGGAATTTGGTGGCCAGCTCATCGAAGATTGAGATGGAGAGTGGCGTAAGTCCTCGGAACCAGTCCCGGCCAGCCCGGATGAGGGTGGTGGGGAACGCTCGGCATTGAGCCGTGTCAAAGTTATCCTGGAAGCTCGTAAATGCATCTAGATGGTCCTTCGGATCGGATTTCCCATCGAAAAGGGCCACTTTTGGCGGCTTGTTCCTGGATGAGACGTGCTCGGCTAGCAGCTCCTCTATGAAGGGGTTCGTTAATGAGTCGGCGAGTACCTGGACCCTTCGCCGGACGTGTGGCTATCCCTTCATATGCCTTCGATCTTCATCTCGATGGCTTCAAGCCGATGGTGGTACCCTGAGGATTCTGCACGGTCGGAGTGGTAGCTACCCCCACTACGGGTCTGTGCGATGGTGCGGTTTCGATTTTGCTCTATCAAGTGCCTCAAATCCTCGGGCAGGCCCCTTCTCGAGTAGTTTATGTAGGGTTACCTAGGTCGCCACTGGATTTCGGGAGGCATCTACCATGCTATTTTAAAAAATTGGCGCACTAAAGAACCCTAACCTAGAATCTTAACTAAAGAATTATACGAATCAACAATGGAAACAACTTTATATCTAAGTGAATGTGGAATACAACATTTGTAGACCGGTCCTTCACTTCTAAAGCTCCGTGTAGTAGTCCCTTCGCTCCAAGTAGTGAACACCCGAACTCTAGTAAGGGTTCACATGAAGAAATGAACAAGCTTGCTTGATGTCTTCGAGACCGAAGATGATCTACGTCGAGGAGACACCAACTCAAGCTATCTTTTCACTAGTATGGAATTAGTGAAGTAAACACCCTAAACTAAATGGCTAATTTAGTAGAGGATGATGAGGTAGGAATTTTGCTCACTTTAGAAATATTTTTCTCACTCATTTTCTTCACCTCCCAAAAAGCAAGTGAGCTTGAGGAAGGAGATGAAGAAGAAGCAACCATAGAAAAATCTCAAGTGTTGAATGGCAACCATGGGTGAGTTAATATCATATACTAACTCTTGTAGAGACTAAACCATGGCTAATCATAATGGTTGGGTTAATAAATATCTTGAGTAAAACAAAATTTGTGGACTTAGTCAATGAATCTACAAGCTTCCATTAACCATGACTAAATTCCACTCAATTTTGAATTACTTTAAATAAATAAAATCCTAGATTATGTTAAGCATGGTGTGAGTCTCATACACCCATGTCACATGTGTCATCTAGCATGACACACAAAAATGTACATTAATATATATCATACATATACTAAATGCACACAAGTGAGAAAAAGAATTCTTAAGTGAGCTAATATTTGTTAATGTAAATTAATATATAAAATATATAATTATACATTAAATTATTAAATTAACACTTGATTTAATAATCCGGCTATATCACATACAACCGACTAATATCAAATGTATCAACTTATCGAATCAACACTTGATCCGATAACCCGGCTATATCACATATAACCGTCCGATATCACATATCGCGAGAATAGAATATGGTATCACATACGCGTATTAATCTCGGTCCCGCGCATATCACATATATGCTCCTACTTCGTTTCGCTTGAGCCAGGAAACCTCTGTGTAGGAATCTAAAGACTCGACAATACGCCAGCAGTAGGTGGTGATCATATCAGTCACCCACAAGCCGCAAGCGGTTTGCTAAACGTAATGGTCATCCGGGTATTGAGCGATCAGAAGATCAACAAGCAAGCCTGCTCATTCTCCTGCGAATCTAATCAGTAACACTACCATACAGTCCGGTCACTTCGTCTGATATGTCGCATATCACAGCCTGGGGGTGGTAAAACGTCAGACCCCGATAGCCTGATAAGTCATGCCGATGTGAGGCCCATAACGGTTCGAGAAACTACTGATAACACTTACCAGTAGATCTCAACAACCCTGGCTATGGATTTCCTGTTATGGCCAATCGAGCATAGCGCAACACAACCCCCAATACCGGGAGAGACGAAATCCCCTCCTATCGCTCATTGCCTCCATGTGACTCGGGAATGTACCCAAAAATCACCGTTTTGCACGATCTCTTGAACGTGGTAAGGTGGAAATCAAAGCACAGTGGGAATCACACAAGACTCTATGACGATCTTGGGTCGACAGACTAATCTGTACCAGTGTCACCAGAGAATTGCTATCTGACGATAGGTATAATACCATCTAGGAGTTCTCGGCGAGTCCGTTAGGTGTACCCAGTCTCCACTGAGCATCCGTATACCTTCTCTGATGTCAAACACCAATGGATGTGGGATCATCCATCGTCCATCATATGGGCAAGAAGCGTATACGCTAGTCTACTATGGAATATCGATGCCCCGTCTCGATACTACAACGAATAGAAACAATTGAAGGATGTACTTATCGACTACCTCTGCCCTACTAGTATGATCTGCATCATAATCCTGATAGTGAAGTACTCATCCTAAGGGATTTATCAACATGTAATAGAGAGACGATAAGTGTACATGTTAAGATAAAGAGCAACCAGATAGCATACTATCATGTCGAGCAAAAAAGTCCTTCCTATATATGTCCAAGCATCCACTATAATATACATCATATGTATAATAATGGCCTCTAGGGCATACATATAACTAACAATCTTCCACTTGCACTAAGGCCATTTGTTGTAGTATCTCATACCCAACGTCCCATAAAAGTCTCTCTAGGGAAAGGCCTCTGTGAGTGGATCCGCCGTGTTATCCTTCGCATCAACTCTCCTAACCTCGATCCCTAGGAGATCAACCATCTCCCTGATCAGGTGATACTATCCTCAGAATATGTCTGGATCGCTGAAGGGACCGGTGTTCCTAGGCCAAGGCCACAACTCCATTGTTGTCACAATAACAGTTATTAGACGCTCAATAGTAGGAACCATGCCCATCTTATGAACAAGAATTATCCAGACATCTACTTTGGTAGCATCGTTGGTAGCGATGTATTCAGCCTTTATCGTCTAGTTTGCTACGGCATATAGCTTGGAACTCTTCTAGCATACCGTCCCTCCACTGAGGGTAAAGACAATGCCCGAGATTGACTTTTAGTCGACCTTATCACTCTTGGAGCTGGAATTGGTAAAGGACTCCCACTGGAGTTTACATTTACCAAACACCAAGAACATTTCTTTAGTGCTTCTCAAGTACATAAGAATGTCCTACACAGCTGTCCAGTGATTCTCCCAAGATGCGATTGATTCCTGATCACTACACCTAGTGAGTAAGCTACACCTGGTCTGGTACATAACATTGCATACATGATAGAGTCTACTGCTGAAGCATAGGGTATCCCTTGCACGTGAGCTCTCTCAAAATCAGTCTTGGAAGACATCTTTTTGGAGAGAGTGATTTCTGAGTAAGTGGGCGAACCACCACGCTTAGAATCTTCCATACCAAACCCCTTTAGTATGGTGTTAATATACCTAGATTTGGGACACTCCCAATATCCACTTAGATCTATCAACATAGATCATAATCTACATGATGTTTAGGTATCACCCAGATTTTCCATAGAGAATCCTCGTGCTAAGAGGAGCTTGACCGACTGTAGCATAGGAAACCATTTCCTATCAAGAGTATGTCATCTACGTACAATACGTGGAAGACAACCTTACTCTCTACAACCTTCTTGTATATACAAGGTTCATCTACCTTTTTGATGAAGTCAAACTCTTTGACTGCCACATCAAAACAGATGTTCCAACTCTGCGATGCGTGCTTTAATCCTGATGGACTTAAGCATAGCCATTGGAGAAAAGGTTTCATCATAAACCATACTTGGTTGCATGACGAGAACCTTTTACTACAAGTCTAGCTTTGAAAGTCTTAACTTTTCCATTTACACCAAGAATCTTCTCAAGATCCATTTGCTCCCAATGGGTTTTACCCATTCAGGTGCAACATCCAAAGTCATACTTTGTTGGTGTACTTGGATTCCATCTTTGATAGCATAGCATCCAGCCATCTCACAGAGTTCCCACTCGTGATGGCCTGTCTGAACCTAGTTGGGTCATCATCTACCTTGATGCAAATTTCGCTCCCACCGTCATCGAGGAAACCGTAGTATCTCTCAGGTGGATGAGGAACCCTACCAGATTCGTGGAGAGGCTGAGGTTCGTTGGAGACTATTGAATCCTTTGGTTTACCCAATCATCAGCTGTTAGTTTGTCCAGCTGGAACTCCTTCCAGCTCTACCTCATGACCACTAATTTCTTCGGAAGAAATTCCTTTTCTAAAAAAGTGGCATGCTGAGAAACAAAACACCTTTTGCTCGTCAGTGCGGCAGAAGATATTCCCTCGCGAATGTTCGGGATATTCAACAAACTTATACAAAACAGACCTTGCCTCGAGTTTGTCCGGATTTTGCTTTTCAACATAGGCCGGACAACCCTTTATCTTAACTCATTTAAGAAATGGT
This sequence comes from Agapanthus africanus, assembly GCA_030015575.1. Classification (NCBI taxonomy): domain Eukaryota; kingdom Viridiplantae; phylum Streptophyta; class Magnoliopsida; order Asparagales; family Amaryllidaceae; genus Agapanthus; species Agapanthus africanus. The sequence goes on along the minus strand of JASDDO010000019.1, from coordinate 910,773,909 downwards.
CTCTTCCGATTCCATATCCCATATGGAGTGGTAGGCACTGATTTGGATGAAACCCTATTCAATAGGTATGTAGCTTCTTAAGTGCATAACTCCAAAAGAAAACATGCAACTCAGTAGTACTCGTCATAGAGCGCACCATATCTCATAGGGCGCGATACCTCCGCTCCGACATACCGTTGTGCTGTGGTGTATTCGAAGGAGTAAGATGAGAGAGAATCCCATTCTCCGTTTATAAAATCCAGGAACTCCATGCCCAAGTATTCGCCTCCTCGATCACATCGAAGGACTTAATACTTCTACCCATCTGGTTCTCAACTTCAAGCTTATATTCATTAAATTTCTCAAAAGTTTCAGACCCGTGTTTCAACAGGAACACATGTTCGAATCTTGATAGATCGTCGATGAATGTAAAGAAGTACAAAGAACCAATCCTGGTATTTGTAGACATAGGACCGTATACATCACCATGTATTAGTCCCAAGAGTTCAATAACTCTTTCTCTGTTTCCAGTAAACGGAGTATTGGTCATTTTATCTTTGAGACAAGACTGGCAAGTATCATAACATGAAAATTCGAACAGATTCTAATATTCATCCTTATGTAACTTAGCTAGCCGTGTCGCATTAATATGACCTAGTCTGCAATGCCACAAGAAAGATTCGTTCATTTCTGAACTACTCTTTGTAGGGTGTTTTTCGTCACCCTACTAAGATGGGAATATGCGCGCGCTTGTCAGGCGTACTACAGATTCCCCCTGCCTAGGGTAGGCGGGGGTTTATTGATCGTGGGGATCCGGATCTCCGGCAGCCGCGAACTAAGCTGTTGTTAATTACTCCTTGCCTTTAGAGTGAGGGAACCTACGATTAACGGGTTAAACTGGTCATGCGAACTCAATGTGCTGTGTTGTGTTTTGAAGGGGTTTTGGTTATACCAGGGGCCCCGCAGAGTTTTTTACGGGGGTCCAGCTACCTGGATAGCGGGCTAGGGGTCAAGAGGGCTAGCAGCCCCCTTGCGGGGTGTGGGGCAGCACCCCATTAGAAATTTTTTCTAACGGGAACAGCGTGGTGGAGTATGTGTGTGTGCATATATATAAAGGAAAGGGCATCCATAGGATGCGTGGTAGAAGGCGCCAGCGCCTCACGTGAGCGGCACGCGAGCGCTTAGGTGCTTGGGCGCTGGCGCGAGCGCTGGCGCGAGCACCCCCCATGTGCCCGGTACGTGGGCGTTCGGACGCTGGCACTAGCGCCCCCACGTGCCCGGCACGCGGACGCTCAGGTGTTGGCGCTAGCGCCCCATGTGCCTGGCACGCGGGCACTCGGGCGCTGGCGCTTTGGGCGCTTGGGTGCTAGCGCTTTGGGCGCTCGGGCGCTGGGCGACAAAAAGGGACTTGGTTCCTGCACTGGGAGTTGTACTCCCAAAAAGAAATACTTATTATTTTGTGTGTATATATATATATATATATATTTTTTTTTTTTAAGGAGTTAAACTCCTAAGATATTTTTGGAGCTGATGAAGGGCCTTCTCCTTTGAGCCCTGGATCTCCTCCAAAGTGTGATTTTCGGGGATGGGTCTCCTTCTTCATCCTCTGTTGGCCGGATCTTGAAAAAAAGAGGTATGAAATTTAAAAATCTTCTTTTTTTGAGATCTAATGGAAGATCTGGGCTCCCCTTTGTGGGTTTTGTGGTGAAAAACTATTTAGTTTTGGAAAAGGAAGAATAAAACTCTTGATTTAATTCAAAAGAAGGGAAGAAGGTTTTAGAACCTTTTGGAAGGAGAAGGAGGCACATGAAACCTAGTTTTTGGGGAGAATGAAAAGTGTCCCATTTATTCATCATCATGTTGCCTTATATAGGCTTATACATTTACATATAGCCCCTTGGGCTTTACAAAATGGCATTTTGCCCATCCCATGCCTCATGTGCTCATTTCTTTTGCACATAAGCCATGGGCTTTACAAAAATTTGGGTTTATGCCCTTTTTGCTTACATGCATGGATAAAAAATTACATCAAAATTATTTATTACATGATTTTTATTTTGGCATAGAGGATGGCCGGCCGCTTCATGTTCGGACTCGACTTGGGCATGGGCTCACTTGATCTGGGCTTGGGCCCACTTGGCTTGGGGTTGACCTTGACTTTGACTTGGTCAACCAGGGTCCAATTTTCGACCCTAACAAAGTGCCCCCATCAATAAATGCACACCATACATATGGGTCGTGTGCATGAAATTGATGAATCTTCTTTCACGCGGAGGCGACATGATTTGGTTCCCGTTTTTGGGAAGCTGGCACTGCCCTTTTTACAACATGGACGTTCGATTCGGCCTTTTTTACTACTTGGATGGTTGGTTCGGCCCTTTTTGCGACTTGGACGGTCGGTGCTGCCCTTTTTGCGATGTGGACGGTCGGTTCTGCCCTTTTAGCGACTTGGACGGTCGGTTATGCCCTTTTTGCGACTTGGACGGTCGGTGCTTGATGCGTCTCCGAGACGGAATGTCCGTGGTAGACTTTTCCCTAGCCCGGAGCGATTTGGTTCCCGATTTGTAGGAAGCCTGCCCTGCCCTTTTTATGACATGGACGGTCGACGCTTGACGCGTCTCCGAGGCGGAGTGTCCATGGTATACTTTTCCCTGGCCCAGAGCGGTTTGGTTCCCGATTTGTGGGAAGCCTGCACTGCCCTTTTTACGACATGGATGGTCGACGCTTGACGCGTCTCCGAGGCGGAGTGTCCGTGGTAGACTTTTTCCTGGCCCGGAGCGATTTGCTTCCCGATTTGTGGGAAGTCTGCACTGCCCTTTTTACGACATGGACAGTCGACGCTTGACGCGTCTCCGAGGCAGAGTGTCCGTTGTAGACTTTTCTCTGGCCCGGAGCGATTTGGTTCCCGATTTGTGGGAAGCCTGCACTACCCTTTTTACGACATGGACAGTCTACGCTTGACGCGTCTCCAAGGCGGAGTGTCCATGGTAGAGTTTTCCCTGGCCTGGAGCGATTTGGTTCCCGATTTGTGGGAAGCCTGCACTGCCCTTTTTACGACATAGACGGTTGACGCTTGACGCGTCTCCGAGGTGGAGTGTCCGTGGTAGACTTTTCCTTGGCCCGGAGCGATTTGGTTCCTGATTTGTGGGGAGCCTGTACTGCCCTTTTTACGACATGGACGGTCGACGCTTGACGCGTCTTCGGGGCGGATTGTCCGTGGTAGACTTTTCCCTGGCCCGGTGCAATTTGGTTTCCGATTTGTGGGAAGCCTGCACTGCCCATTTTACGACATGGACGGTCGATGCCTGACGCGTCTCCGAGGCGGAGTGTCCATGGTAGACTTTTCCTTGGCCCGGAGTGATTTGGTTCCCGATTTGTGGGAAGCCTGCACTGCCCTTTTTACGACATGGACGGTCGACGCTTGACGCGTCTCCGAGACGGAGTGTCCGTGGTAGACTTTTCCTTAGCCCGGAGCGATTTGGTTCCCGATTTGTGGGATGCCTGCACTGCCTTTTTTACGATATGGACGGTCGATGCTTGATTTGACTTGCTGTGCTTCTTGCAGTGTCAGGGATGAACTTGACTTGCTCCGCTTCTTACGGTGTCGAGATTGGATTCTGACTTGCTCCTCTTTCTGTGGTGTCGGAGTTGAAATTGACTTGTTGATTGTGATTTGGGTTGACATCGGCATCGCTATACTGGAATATGGTACCAGAAGCGAATCATCATTTGCAATGAGAGGATTTTGGGATTTTGGTTTTAGTCGGCATCTGCATTGCTGCACTGGAATAATGCCAGAAGCAATTCATCTTTTGCCCCTGCCCTTTGAGGAGCGATAGCTTAGGAGACAGGTTTAGATCCCTATCACCTAAGGCTTTTCAATTTTATGGGCCGTAAGGATCCCATAAAAGCATTTTCTCCCTACGAGTCGAAAAGATCTCATAGGTTTATTTTCTTCTTAGGAGTCGTGGGGACTCCTAACTGTGTTGCTCCTTTGTGAGTCGTAAGGATCTCACGCGGGAATTTTCTCCTCACAAAGTCGAGAGGATTTTGCGAGTGCATTTCATCTCTTTTTCACGAGTTCACGCCCTTTCGAGTTTTCACAAACTTGCCGGCAGTCCTGCTGTTTTTACTCACGGAGCCCTTTCGGGTTTTCATCCGTGCCCATTTTGCTTGTGGACATACCTTTTTTTTTAGAATCTTCATCGCTGGTGGTACTTTGAATGTGGTCTCGCCGGTAGGACTTGGGAGAGATTGGGATTGTTTTACGCCCGTGGATTATATACGGTTTTGCCGGATGTATGATCCAGACCGTAAGGCCGAAAGAATTTCGGGACTTTGTCGGCGTCTGCATCGCTGCACTGGAATATGGTACCAGGAGCGACTCATCATTCGCCGTTTTGAGAATTTGGATTTTGGTTGGCGTCTGCATCGCTGCACTGGAATATGGTACCAGGAGCGACTCATCATTCACCGTGAAGGGATCTCCCTCGTTTCCAGTTTAACGACTTAGGGGTCATCTGTTCCCAGTTTAACGACTTAGAGGTCATCTGTTCCCAGTTTAAAGACTTAGGGGTCTGTGGATCGGAAGCTTGGAATTTTGGGGTAGGGGTCGGCATCAGCGTTTCTAACACTGAAGTACAGGTGTCAGGAGCAATTCATCATTTGCCTTTTCCTGTTGGGGAGCGATGGCTAAGGAGACAGGTTTAGGTCCCTATCGCCTAAGACTTTTCAACTTTATGAGCCGTAAGGGTCCCATAAAAGCATTTTCTCTCTACGAGTCGTAAGGATCCCGTAGGTGTATTCTCCTTAGGAGTCGTGCGGACTCCCAAGTGTGTTTTTTCTTTGTGAGTCGTAAGGATCCCACGAAAGTGTTTTCCTACGAGTCGAGAGGATCTCGTAAGTTTGTTCTCCTCATGTATCGTGAGGACATATGAGTGGGTCTTTCCAAATGGAGCATAATTCGAAGGGCAGAGACCAGCCGCGTGACTGGTGATTGCGGTGGGACATGGGTATAATGAGAATTATTTGAGCCCGTGGATTGTATACGGTAGTCAACTTAGGGACCAACCGTAGGGCTGGAAGAATTTTGGGAAATTGTCGGCGTCTGCATCGCTGCACTGGAATATGGTACCAGGAGCGACTCATCATTCACCGTTTGGGATTTAAGTTTTGGACGGCGTCTGCATCGCTGCATTAGAATATGGTACCAGGAGCAATTCATCATTCGCTGTTAGGACATTCAGAGTTTGGTTGGCGTCTGCATCATTGCACTGGAATATAGTACTAGGAGCGACTCATCATTCGCCGTATTTTTTTTACCGCGATTGCTCTATCATTTCAGCTTTTCTTATTGCGAAGGTCGCGATTGCCCTATCATTTCGGCTATTTATCCGCGGTTGCCCTATCATTTCGGCTTTATTTTTCGTGTTTATTTTTACTCGCTGATTTTTATTGCGAGTTGCCCCATCATTTCGGCTTTTCTTTTGTTTTTTTTATTTACACACTTTTTTTTATATTTACATTCCCAGTTTAACGACTTAGAGGACAACTGTTTCCAGTTTAATGATGTGGTGGTCGACTGTTTCCAGTTTAAAGGCGTGGTGGTCATCTGTTTCCAGTTTAAAGACGTGGAGGTCTATTGGGCTTGCTTATCCCAACTCTTCGAACTTTGATCTTGGCGGAGCTGTGTTGATGACCATAGCACTGTGGATTGCCGATACATCCGAGGACCGTGAGGTTTTTCCAAGCTTGTATTGGTCTTCTGCCCAATCTTTGAAAACACAGAAGTCTTCAATGGTATGACTCACCACCCTATGGTATGGGCAGTATACGGGATTGCCGGTCATATTCATTTCATGTGGCCTCTTCGGAATAGGCAGTTGCAGACCGTTGTTCAAGGCTTCCTCGAATATATTGCGGACCTCATCCCTCCTGAAGGAGTACACCTTCTTCTTTCTCTCCATTAGAGTAGGTGCCCTTACTGATGCTGGTCCTTGAGGCCGATCGTTCTTTGGTTCGCCCTTCTCAGATAATGGCACATGTCTGAGAGGATTAGGTTCCCGAAAGGCTTCGGTCTCCATTTGTATGAAATCGGTGGTCGTAGCTCGACTGTTTGCTAACACGCCTTTAGACAATTCTATCTCTCCCATCTTGTATTGCCTTTCGACTCAATCTTTAAAGACGAAGCAGTCCTCAATGGCATGACATATCACCCTGTGATAGGGGTAATATTTTGGGTCGTCGGTCATATTCGCTTTTTGCGGTCTCTTTGATTCTGGCAGTTGTAGACCGTTTCTTAGGGCGTCCTTAAATATCTTGTGGACTTTGTCCCTTTTGAAGGAATAAATCTTATCCAGTTTCTCTTTCAGAGGCGATTCCTCTTCGATGTATGTAACGGAGGGACTGAAGGCTGATCGCGGCCGTTTTTCGCAAAGGTGCTCCGCTCTTAGGCTAAAGGGGTATCAGTTGGCTGCCTCTGGGTATCAATCCCGGCTCATGAACCAAAATTTGATTCTGCTGTAATTGCAATCGAGCGACTTGGGTCGCAAGATCTGCCGCGACGTTTGCCAATTCGTTGACCTTATACTGTACCTTGGCTAACTTCTCATCCCTGTCCTGAAGCTGCCTCTGAAGCCATCGGAATAATGCTTGTTCTGTAGTTCCGGTTATGACAACCGGGTCATCATTATTGCCTGAGCTCAATTCCGCAGGAACCCCGGGCTCTTTTGGCTTATCGGCCTGAGCGAGCTCTTCATCATTTAGACCGAGTCGACGTCGGGTGTTTACCATATCATCACCTTGGCTGTGAAGCATAGGAGGGTTCGTTTCTTCATGTCCGACCATGTAGACAGTGTGGACCACATATCCAGTCGTCTCTTTATCTTTGGCAGGGTAATCCCGTTCTTGGAGCCTCATGAAGCTCAACCTAGCGTGAGCCCTAACCCTTTTGTTGGCTCTGTATCTGAGCCTTTTCTTCCCCAGCTTCTCGATTTTGAGGGCTTGGCGAGCATCCGTTTTTTGGGAAGCCACCATGATTCGATTGATAGGGAGCTTAAAGAAGATACCCGATCAAGAAGTTGTCGAGGGTACCGCTGGAGCTTGCCCAAGATGCCCCGTTGCTTTGTTGACGTTGATGGCCTTGTCCCCAGCTGGAGCGATGGAGAGTCGTTCGGAAACGTATTTGTGCTTGGGCTGAGGTGCCCTCGTGACCATGACATTCAGCCTTTTCCCTTTTGAGACCGGTTTGTCTGTTACCGGAGCTTGCGGAGCAGGGATGGCATTAGCCGAGACAAACAGAATAGACCCAAATTGTAGCAGCGGTTCTTCCTACTATCGTCCGAGACTTGCCGGGAGGACCGTCCTGGCGTTTATATTCATCGTGTAGGAGACGGGAGCTGAGCTGATCCTTAGAGACATTTTGTTGCGTCCGGAGATTGCAATTTGAAATTTGTTAACCTGCACAAAGAAGCATGATTTCAGTACAGGCAGTCGATATGTATATTAATTGAGTTCGCATGAACGTTTAACCCGAAATATGGGAGGTGAGATAAGTCCCACCGGGCGTGCCAGAATCTGTAGGGTGTTTTTCGTCACCCCATTGAGATGGGAATATACGCGCGCTTGTCAGGCGTACTACAGGTTCCCCCTGCCTAGGGTAGACGGAGGTTTAATGATCGTGGGGATCCGAATCTCCGGCACCCGCAGACTAAGCTGCCGTTAATTACCCCTCGCCTTTGGAGCGAGGGAACCTCCGATTAACGGGTTAAACCGGTCATGCGAACTCAATGTGCAGTGTTGTGTTTTGAAGGGGTTTTGGATATATCGAGGGCCCTGCAGAGTTTTTTACGGGCGTCAGCCCAGAAGGAGAGTTGCCCCCAGTCTTCCTTACTTAGCGCCATTGGCGACATCGAGCATGTCGATCCGTTGGGATTATCTCAGCTGTAGGAGTGACTTCCTCATGCCCCCTGTGTTGGTCAGAAGTTGTCGTTGTCAGCCTATTGAAGACTGATGTCCGCTGAGTGGGGATGGACAACCTATCAAAAGCAGACTTCCGAGCAGGTGAAGCAGCCTTGACGATTTCGCCTGAAACGGGAGCTGAAACAGTCAGTCTTGTGAAGACCGACCCTTTGGCGGGAGAAGCCGCTTTGACGACTTCGAGAGCAGGAATGACTATCCTTTTTGGGATAAACCTTTCTAGTATCACGGGCTTCTTCATGGGCCCAAATGAGCTTTGGCCCAGTCTGTCAAAGAATGAGGCACTGGATTTGGACGACCTGTTGAGAGGGGCTGCTGTAGTTGAAAGTCGATCAAAGACCGACTTCTTGGGAGCTTCTTGCGATGGTACAGGGGCGTTGAAGCTCATTGGTGGGAGCATGGTCCCAAAGAAAAGCCCAGTGGTGGCTTGAGTCACCTGTTCCACTGGCATGGCGAAGATGGAGGCCGCTTGGGGCCCATAAGTCACTCCTCTGGCGATGACGGAGTGGGAGTTGTTGCTGCAGCTAGTGCAGTTGGAAGCCATTTTCTCTGCACGGGAGAAAGATGTTCACACCATAATATTGTATTTTATATTCCCCATTCTTATGCATTTTATAATGAAAACAGGTACTTTTGACCCATGTCTGCTACATGTTACAGGTTACAGGTTCTTGGAGCGAAAACAGTGAAAAAACACAAAAGACGACACAAAAGAAGGATTTTTGACCAACAAATAGGAAGATCTTAGTAAAGCCCGGCAGAAGAACGGTTCACCATCAACGAGGCGACGCAAGATCCAAATTTACAAGAAAAACGGTTAAAAGATCCATTGCAAAGTGTTCACTGAAGATCTGGAATCACTGCAGAAGCCCAAGTGGAAAACGAAATAAAGAAATAAGAAGCCCAGAAGAACCAAACCAAGCCCAGAAAAGCCCACCAGATGAATCCATTAAAGGGCCGCGGAACCGCGGCCCAATCCCTACTCCCGCCGCGGTTCCGCGGCCTGAAGAAGCCCAAAGGAGAATTAAAAATTACCAAAATACAGTGGCTGCGTTGACTTTTCTTAGAGGGCAATTTTGTAAATGCAGATGTGCGAATCATTGTAACCCTAGGGTTTCCTATGCTTTATAAATAGGGACTCTAATTCATTGTAAACCTGATGCCTCCTTTTAATAATAAATTTTAGAAATCTTTTGGAGAGCATCGGTGCCTCTCTTTAATTCAGAAATTCAGATCTGACAACCCTGCTTTGATGTTTGGAGAGAGCCATCTGTAAGTAATTTAATTTCTTGCCCTAGAGTAGATTTTAATTCCTTGCCCTAGGTAGATTTAATTTCATACCCTAGGAACTTGTTTAGGGTTTAGCTTTTGGGAAGGATTTTGAGAGATGAGATCTCTCATCCCTTTCTTACCCATCAAATATTTACAATAGGACTCCATGCATACATGCACATACCGCTCCCTACGGCACTCTATCCCTCGAGGTAGCGGTGATACCGTAGTATAAAGGCCCGGGTGTGATGTTTTCCATGGAGGTTAGGGTAAGGATCTCTAAAGGAAGGACAAGAACCTAGAGGAAGGAACACCTTCCCGAACGGATCTAATCCACTTTATTGATAATTACCATAACTCCTCACAGATCTTCATTCGGGTAAAGAAAGCGTTGTGATTTACTACCATTTCCAAATCATCCCTAAACCTAGCCCTAGCAAGAATAGATTTAATTAATTGCACTAGAATAATTAGGTTTTTAGATTTAATAACAACTCCGAACACCCTTCGGAATTAACTCGTAAGAACGAATCGGAAATTCACAAAATCCCTGTGGACCGACCCGTACTCACCGGCTAGCTGCAAAGCGACGCCGTTCTTGATTGCGGTTACAAATATTTTTGATCTATCTTTTAGAAAGCGCAAGCACGCTAAATCACACCAATCAAATGGCGCCGTTGCCGGGGATGGCGTAGAACTTTCCTTTTTGCGATTTCGGGTTAATCTTAAAATTTAAAAAATCATAAAAATCAAAAAAAATCAAAAAATTATAATAATATATCAATTGTTATTTTTTTGGAAAGGGTGCTTTGTTGTGTGAATCTTGCAGATACAATCGAGACGGATCTGGAGATTTGCAGAAAGCAAAACAGAAAACGGGATATCGAAACGGAAGATATTTTTAACAACAGAAGAGCCACAGAAATTTTTTGAACTGATCACCTACCCTAACCGCGAAACCGCGGCCGTACCTACTCTTAGGCCGCGGTTCCGCCGCGTCCTAGAAGAATCATCATCACAGATTTTTTTTGGGATCCGAGCCGACTTTATCTCCGCGGAAACGCGGTGGGAACGCCCATTTGGCCGCGGAAAAGCTGCGTTCTGGTGACGACATCTTATGCAAATTTTTCTGTAAGCCTATCTTTTCTTCCTCTGCAAAAATCTCCATATATTTTCTGAAAAATGCCTGCAGGATTTTGTGCACTTTAAAAATATATTCCCTTCCAAATAACGATCATGTGCAGGATTTTTGGGCCCCGCTTGAACTAAATTGATTGCAAGAAATATCTTTTTGTTGCATATCTTTTCTCAAATATTTTTTTGCAACAATTTTTTTTTCCAAATAAAGATTCTTGTGATATGCTTAAAATGATAACTGATTGCAGGTAATATTTTTTTTTTGTTGCGTATCTTTTATCAAAAATCATTTTGCAACAATTTCCAAAAAAAAAGAAAAAAGAAAAGGGATAAATCTTTTATAGAAAACTTGCAACCTTTTGCCGCAAATAAATCCTTGCACCACCCAACCTCCCTTCTTGTCACCTTTCTTCTTCTAACATGGGTACCCCACATAATAAATCACTTGCCGAACTTTGGTATCCTGAACCAAATTTTGCGTCGTTCGGCAATTTGTTCGGTCAATTTAAAGACGATCCTTCCATACCTAAAAAATCTTTGAAAGATCACATAGAGGAGTCTAGGAGAAACAGTTTGACTTTTCAACCCACTTTGTGTCAACCAAGTGAACCTTCACCACCTACATATGTTGACACCACTTCTTTAAGTCCTTCTGTCACTCCTAAGCCGATGTCCATTGCTGAGCATATTGCTCAATCTCGTAGCCGATCTTTCACCCCTCTCCACACATCTAGTTATAGGGATCCGCACGACTATTCACCTTTTTATCCATATGTTGACCCTACCCCTGTCCACTCACCCACTTCCTACCAGTCCTACCCGACTTTTCCACCGTCACTAGACAATGTTTCTACACAGCCATTAGGGAGTTTCACATATCCAACCAATTTTGAATCTTTTACTGAAACCCCCTCACCACCTAAGTCTAGTTTGGAAGAGGCGTTGGAGGCGTATATCGCAGCAACAGATAAAATGGTTAGGAATGTGGAAGCATCCGTGGCCACCCTTATGCAACCTGCTGAACCGGTAGCTAGTTTCCAACTAGCTCCAAATTTTTCAATGTATGAGGCGGCAAGTGGACAGAGTGAGAATGAGAGAGGATTTTCAAATCAAACCTACCCTTACCCAATTGAAGCCCACAACTCCTGTTTTCCATCGATTGCCCTAAATAGTTCACCTGTTGAAAATAAAAATGAGTTGTGTGATTTTGTAGTGTTTGATTTGCCAGATTGTGAGGAACCTCTTTCGAGTGAAACCGCACCCAATCCGTTTGACCTTTACATTTCCCATCTAGAACCTAAATCGATAAACATCCATGCTTTTGAGGAGGTGTCTAAAGAAATTGACTTTCACTTGATTGAGGATATAGACGCCGGGAATATTTCGGATGATGAACCTGTCGATTTAATTGAAGTTTTATGTTCAAATCATCATCCCGAGTTATTAAATATTTCTCCCGAATCTCATATGCGTCTTGATTTTGATGATAATGGCATGGATGAGTTGAATATCGAGGAGAATTATGAGGATAATATTGAGGAGAGTGGTGAGGATCATATTGAGGTTGAACCATTTTTCTTTGATGTGTCGGATTTTCCAATTCATCCTCTTGAACCTTTACCTAAATCACCCTCCCTCTTTTCCATCGTTCCGACCACGCCTCATTTCACGCCTGACGACTGTGAGCTTGAAAACTTTTCCTTTGAATCTGACACAGTTCTCACAGCCGATGACACTTACAAGTGTTTCACTTTTTCGGACGATATTGAAGTCTCACCGCCCGAGTTTGAGTCCTTTGCATTTTCAGATGAGTTAGTTAATCCATCAGACTCGGTTGCTTACAGTCGTTTCGAACCATTAATGGAATCTTTCAAGTTTGAAACAGTTTACTACGGTGAGAAAGATACTATCCCTAATTCACTCCCTTTCGTCTTTCCCATCGTTCCGACCGAACAAATGACCGTTACGCTTTCATCTCCTATACCAAGTTCGGCGTACCCATGTTTTCTTGCGAATCTTGAGGGATTTGATCCCATTTCTCGACGAGTTGATAGGTTAGCGCAATCGCTTTTAACATATCGGTCATCACATATTGCGCTAATTTATTCACTCAATTTACACCCTCAAGATCGTACTCCACTTCCTTCTTCTTTCCGCCATTCTTCTCCCCCACCGAGACCATATTCTCTTCTTCCTACACGGTCTCGCGTGCTTCTCATTTTCTTGCACCAGCTATACCATTTCCACGATAAGATTTTTGAATAGTTGGTGTTAACCTTTGGCTTGTGTAAGGCCAAGCTTAAGTTTGGGGGAATCTTTGTATATATGTATATATATTTTTGTTTTCTTTTTCTATAAAAAAATTAAAAAAAAATTTCAAAACATTAAAATATAAAAAAAAAATTATAAATAAATAAACAGGGGAGTATCGGTATTTTGACCCTTTTGGTTTAGCATGACAGTGAGGACACTGTCAAGTTTAAGTTTGGGGGTATGCTCGGTACGTCTTCTTCCTTTGCATTCATTTGTACATATTTTTGCATTTGCATATTTATTTGAAAACCCATAAAAATTTGAAAAATTTCAAAAATTATAAAAATTATTGTATTCAATTTTGGCCATATTTGACTAGAGTTTGACAGATAGGTTAACTAGCTAGGAACAACTAGATCTTAGACTTAGTAAATTAAAAACCCTAAAAATAACCTTTCTTAAAGTTTAACGGTAGAAAGTATATGCCTTGTAATTTATTTAGAAATAGGCAAATTTTGGGTTCACTTCTTGGGCTAAGTCGAAACAAGGGAAGAGTATTGATGTTCTTATTAGAGTATAAGTTTGAAAAATAGTTCCTAGCTTAAGTCTAGATTCTGAAAACGTATACCCTACAATTTGCACAATCACGCACCTTGAAACTTGGAATAGTAAAAGAGACCTTGAAATGCTCTTGTCTAAAGTCCTTAGTATGAAAAAGTGTGAATAAAGAAAAAAAATGGACACTGGTTTTTGTGATTATTTAAGGCTGCAAAAATAGAAAAATATTTAGCGAGGGTGCTTCATCACCTAGTGCCTTAGACCAACTGGTTTGGGAGTCACTGCTAAAGCCTTGGGTGTTGCAAAGACTAGGAAGTACGCTTTAAAGTGCAAACGCATTTTGTAATCGGTCGTTGGTACCTCAAAAAGTATTAACGGTCGCATGAAGGATGTGTAAGCAAATTTCATTCACCAACTAATTAGTACTTTGGACAATGGACGAGAGTACGATTGCTTGATTTGAATTTCCAAGTGTAGGGGTGATATATACACACACGTAGGGATATGTGATTGGAATTTAGATGAGAAAAAGGAATGAAGAATAGAACTTGTATCTTTAGTAGAGTTGATAAAAATTACTAAGTGGAGATGTAACCCTAGAAGGAAAGCTTAAGAAATGCCGAAAGCTAGGTAATTCTACAGGATATATACACTCTTAAGTTAAATAATGAGGAAGTGTGAAGAATATGGGTGGATAATTTGCGAGTCAAAAGATAATAGAATTCCTTGTTAGAAAACCTAATTGGAGAATTAAAGTCGAAAAGCCAAATTGATAGGATTTTTTGGGTAGTATCCGCTGAAAACCCTCAGGAGACAACACTCCTCCTACTAGGGACACCTAGAGGTTTAACGGCTTATTGCACGAGCACAGTGCAATCGCGTTCCCTGCGAAAGTGCGGTTAGGTTTTTTGTAGAGAATAAAACAATAAGTTTGCTCGAGGACGAGCAAAAGATAAGTTTGGGGGTATTTGTTCACACCATAATATTGTATTTTATATTCCCCATTCTTATGCATTTTACAATGAAAACAGGTACTTTTGACCCATGTCTGCTACATGTTACAGGTTACAGGTTCTTGGCGCGAAAACAGTGAAAAAACACAAAAGACGACACAAAAGAAGGATTTTTGACCAACAAATAGGAAGATCTTAGTAAAGCCCGGCAGAAGAACGGCTCACCATCAACGAGGCGACGCAAGATCCAAATTTACAAGAAAAACGGTTAAAAGATCCATCGCAAAGTGTTCACTGAAGATCTGGAATCACTGCAGAAGCCCAAGTGGAAAACGAAATAAAGAAATAAGAAGCCCAGAAGAACCAAACCAAGCCAAGAAAAGCCCACCAGATGAATCCATTAAAGGGCCGCGGAACCGCGGCCCAACCCCTACTCCCGCCGCGGTTCCGCGGCCTGAAGAAGCCCAAAGGAGAATTAAAAATTACCAAAATACAGTGGCTGCGTTGACTTTTCTTAGAGGGCAATTTTGTAAATGCATATGTGCGAATCATTGTAACCCTAGGGTTTCCTATGCTTTATAAATAGGGACTCTAATTCATTGTAAACCTGATGCCTCCTTTTAATAATAAATTTTAGAAATCTTTTGGAGAGCATCGGTGCCTCTCTTTAATTCAGAAATTCAGATCTGACAACCCTGCTTTGATGTTTGGAGAGAGCCATCTGTAAGTAATTTAATTTCTTGCCCTAAAGTAGATTTTAATTCCTTGCCCTAGAGTAGATTTTAATTCCTTGCCCTAGGTAGATTTAATTTCATGCCCTAGGAACTTGTTTAGGGTTTAGCTTTTGGGAAGGATTTTGAGAGATGAGATCTCTCATCCCTTTCTTACCCATCAAATATTTACAATAGGACTCCATGCATACATGCACATACCGCTCCCTACGGCACTCTATCCCTCGAGGTAGCGGTGATACCGTAGTATAAAGGCCCGGGTGTGATGTTTTCCATGGAGGTTAGGGTAAGGATCTCTAAAGGAAGGACAAGAACCTAGAGGAAGGAACACCTTCCCGAACGGATCTAATCCACTTTATTGATAATTACCATAACTCCTCACAGATCTTCATTCGGGTAAAGAAAGCGTTGTGATTTACTACCATTTCCAAATCATCCCTAAACCTAGCCCTAGCAAGAATAGATTTAGTTAATTGCACTAGAATAATTAGGTTTTTAGATTTAATAACAACTCCGAACACCCTTCGGAATTAACTCGTAAGAACGAATCGGAAATTAACAAAATCCCTGTGGACCGACCCGTACTCACCGGCTAGCTGCAAAGCGACGCCGTTCTTGATTGCGGTTACAAATATTTTTGATCTATCTTTTAGAAAGCGCAAGCACGCTAAATCACACCAATCAAAAAACACCAAATCTTAGTACCTCGAATTCAGGGGCAACCACATTAAACCGCGATTCGTTCGCGAACACGACACACGAAGTGTGGAGTGGAAAGAGGAAAAGGTCCCACCGGGCGTGCCAGAATCTTTTCCCCTCCGAAACACGGAGACGGGACTGCGCAAATTCATCTTGCCTGAATTTGGGGGCAGATGCTAATTGGTGCTATCCGTCCACCTCTCCGAAGATGCCAAGTTTATTTATGGCACCATGTACCGGAGGTTTAAACAGATGCGGCTGAAGTAGCAGACTTCGTCAGATTCCCCCTCATTTGAGGGGTTTTTGATTGTAGGGACGCTCTTCCCTGCAAGCGCAAGCCCCTGCAGTTAATTACGCTACCGCATCACGGTAACCACCTTCTCCTTCTCCAGATGGTCACTTCGTGTCATGTGTATTTGTTTTGTTTTTGGTTGTATTTGTTTTGTTTTTGGTTGCCCGTGGATTGTATACGGAGACTAATTTATGTTGTCGCCCGTAGGGAGTGGATTAGTCCAAATCCGTATTTTTCTTAGATTTAGGTTTGGGGGTTGGGTTTAAGGATACATTAGTCTCATTTGAGGCTAAGATCAACTTAAACGTTAGTTAAGGATAAGTTAGTCTAATTTTAGACTAAGATCAACTTAACGGGATCATTTAGATCCAACAAAAGAGCATTTGGGCTCTATTATTTAGTTTAGGGACATCGCGGTCGATTAGTTTAAGGATATTACGGTCCAAGGCTAAGGACATCATAGTCCATGGGTTTAAAAAGACCCCACAGTCCAAGGTTAAGGACATCATAGTCCATGGGCTTAAGGACCCCACAGTACGAGGTTAAGGACATCATAGTCCATGGGTTTAAAGGGACCCCACAGTCCGAGGTTAAGGACATCGTAGTCCATGGGTTTAAAGGGACCCCACAGTCCGTGGTTAAGGACATCATAGTCCATGGGCTTAAGGACCCCACAGTCCAGGTTAAGGACATCATAGTCCATGGGCTTAAGGACCCCACAGTCCATGGAATGATTGGTTATCGGGACCCGTCACCTCTCTGAAGACGTTGAAGGATTACAACGACAAATATCAAAGGAGTGAAGAGATGTACCCTTGAACCAAAGTTGATTGGGAAATCTGTAGTCCAATTTGGGAATAAGATCAATTAACTGGATTATGAGCACATGGGCTCAGTCAAATCTTAATTGAGGACTTATGGCCAACTTGGTCTAAGTCCAATTAGGTTTAAAATGTTGGACCTTTGTTTGGACTATTGAACATTTGTCTGGGTTCAGTCCCCTATTATTTAGCAATGCTAAACAGGGGTTTGAGGTTCTGACGACATTTTGTCTTTGGCTAAGCACTAACCATTCATTATAGCTCTGGACTTTACTTTGCATATCATATGAACTGATCAATTTTGAAGTTCAGTTGAAGAGGAGATTTGCCTCTGGAAAACTTAGCCAATTTGGGCTAAACTTGGTTTTAAAATAGTGTTAAACACTAGAGAATATTTGTCGATCACGTGTTCCCACGTGATACGCTTAAAATAGTGTTAAACACTAGGAATGAAGCACTTAAAATAGTGTTAAACACTAAAAGTGAGGTGGTCACGTGGGGTCACGTGAGGCGCCTGAGAATAGGGCCAGACTTTCTTTATTTGTTCTCAGAATATTCACAGAAGTGTTAAACACTTAATCTTAATGGCCATCACGTGTGGGCACGTGATGTGTACCCATGCATTGATTATTAAAGTGTTTATTCGGGGTCACGTGAGGGCGCCCAAAATCTATTCTGCCTTTGCTTTGTTCCCTTTTGTTTTGAGGGTCACGTGTGAGCACATGAGGCATTGCCTCCAAGTTTTTTCTTAATCATCTTGAAGAGACTATTTAAGGGTCACGTGGGGGTATGTGACCATGTCTCATTCTTTCTTTTCTGATCATTGAAGGGAGAGTCACGTGTTGCCACGTGATCGGGTTGGATACTGCCTTTTTTACGTGCATGGAGAGTTTTAAGTCTCTTGTTTAAGAATTAAATTCTTTGGTAGGGTTAAACCCTAATTTTGTTTAGAGGAATTAAATTCCCATATATTTTGAAAGAATTAAATTCTTTAAACTCAACTCTCCCTCTAAGTTTTGGATCTGCATGGCAGAATCTCCCAGATGGGAATTAAATTCTCAACTTATGCGGAGATCTGCTTCTGCAGATTTTCAACCATGAAGAAGAACTAAGTTCTTGTTTTAAGAGTTAAACCCTGTTTCTGTTGGAGGAATTAAATTCCTAAGTATATGGAGGAATTAAATTCCCTAAACTCAATTCTCCCTCTAAATTTTGGATCTGAATGGCAGAATCTCCTCGATGAGAATTAAATTCTGAACTTATGGAGAGATCTGCTTCTGTAGATCTTCAACCAAAGGAAGAACTAAGTTTTTATTCATAAGAGTTAAACTCTTAATTTGAGAATTAAATTCTCTTTTTGTTTTATGGAGCTTAGATCTCTTTCCCTTTCTCACCTAGGGTTTCTTTCTCTTCTCAAGAGACCTTCTTTTCTCTTTGGAGAATTAAATTCTCTTTTTTTTTATTCTCTCTCTGTTGTTGTTGTATCTCTCCAAAAAAAATTCCAAGCATCCTTCTCTTCTCTTCTTGGCTCCTATTTATAGGAGAAAGAAAAGAATCAGTTTGTTTAGTCAATCTTTAATTGAAAGATTTTAATTGATTTTGTAACTAACATGATCTTTTAGATCACTCAGTGAATTTTATTCACCATTGGATTTTTAATCCAAAAGATATTCTGTTTGTTATTCTTGGTGAATTTCAGGGAAATCTTTCCTTGTATAGAATTTTTCTATAAATTGGTAATCTTTAATCACAATTGGATTTTTAATCCAACGGCGCTCCACTTTACAGAGCACAATCTTTTTGTTTGGAAAGATCTAGCGAAATATTTTTCCAACTAGAGTTTTTGATTTCTTTTAATTAGAATTTAATTTTATTAGTTCAGAATGTTTAAGAGCCTATCATGTATTAGCACGTGACCCCACTGATTGACCAATTAATTAGAATTTAATTCTATTGGTTTAGAGGGTTCACGAACCCATCACGTGTTGGCACGTGACCCCACTGATTAATTATTTAATTAAAATTTAATTCTATTGTTTTAGAAGGTTTAAGAGCCTATCACGTGTTGGCATGTGATCCCACTGATTAATTATTTTCAATTATTTATTTTATTCAGTGCCTACAGGCTTTGCCTGTAAATGGTCACGTGTCTGCACGTGATGCCCGGTCACGTGTGGGCACGTGATGCCTCATAACTTTTGATCCCGGATGAATTATGAGGCCCATAATATATCAAATCGAAGGATTTTTCGAGACACTTTTGATACCATCAGAATTTATCTGTTTCTCATTCGGGAGTTTGTCAAAATACAGCCCGGAAAATACTGGTTCGTAATTTCTTCCTTAGATTACACGTGCATAGTATATTTGCTCATAACTTTTGATCCCGGAAGAATTATGAGGACCATAATATATCAAATCGAAGGATTTTTCGAGACGCTTTCGATTCCATCAAATCGAAAGTTTATATGCTCATGAGTAACTTCTCCATTTCAGTGGCATGTAATTTTGGTATGTGTAGCCTATAGATGGTAGATAACAGTTCATCTTGAACTCTTTATAAGATAGTGATGGCTTGGAAAACAGGGTTAGGATCTGTTGCCTAAGACTTTTCAATTTTATGAGTCATGAGGGTCTCATAAAGGCTTTTCTCCCTACGAGTCGAGAGGATCTTGTAGGTGTATTTTCTCCTTAGGAATTTTGAGGATTCCTAAGTGTGCTTTCTCTTGAAAGTCGTAAGGATCTCACAAGAGAATTTTCCCGCTTATAAGTCGAGAGGACTCGTAAGTGGTCGTTTCCCTCCTCGTCGATGTTCGACTTCGGAGAGTGTGGCCCGTGGATAGTCCATGTTGACCTCCTTGCAGGTCAGTGATGGCTTGGGGGACAGGGTTAGGATCTGCCATCCAAGACTTTTCAATTTTATGAGCCGTGAGGATCTCACAAAGACTTTTCTTCCTACGAGTCGAGAGGATCTCGTAGGTGTATTTTCTTCTTAGGAACCGTGAGGATTCCTAAGTGTGTTTTCTCTTGAGAGTCGTAAGATCTCACAAAAGAGTTTTCTCCCTTACGAGTCGAGAGGACACGTGAGTGATTGATGAGTTGACTTGCTCCCGATTCAAAGAATTATTTTGACGGGGAAGTCGAGGGTTGACTTTATCCGCATTTCACGGAGTCAGGAGTTGCTCTGGCCATTTCCCACGATGTCAAGATTGACTTTAACCGTGTTCTATGTATGTTTGTTTTGTTTTTGGTTGCCCGTGGATTGTATACGAAGACTAATTTATGTTGTCGCCCGTAGGGCGTGGATTAGTCCAAATCCGTATTTTTCCTAGATTTGGGTTTGGGGGTTGGGTTTAAGGATACGCTAGTCTCATTTGAGGCTAAGATCAACTTAAACGTTAGTTAAGGATACGTTAGTCTAATTTTAGACTAAGATCAACTTAATGGGATCATTTAGATCCAACAAAAGAGCATTTGGGCTCTATTGTTTAGTTTAGGGACATCGCGGTCGATTAGTTTAAGGACATTACGGTCCAAGGTTTAGAACATCATAGTCCATGGGTTTAAAAGGACCCCACAGTCCGAGGTTAAGGACATCATAGTCCATGGGCTTAAGGACCCCACAGTCCGAAATTAAGGACATCATAGTCCATAGGGTTAAGGACCCCACAGTCCAGGTTAAGGACATCATAGTCCATGGGCTTAAGGACATCATAGTCCATGGGCTTAAGGACCTCACAGTCCAGGTTAAGGACATCATAGTCCATCGGCTTAAGGACTCCACAGTCCAGGTTAAAGACATCATAGTCCATGAGTTTAAGGACCCCACCGTCCACGGAATGATTGGTTATCGGGACCCGTCACCTCTCTGAAGACGTTGAAGGATTACAACGACAAATATCAAAGGAGTGAAGAAATGTACCCTTGAACCAAAGTTGATTGGGAAATCTGTAGTCCAATTTGGGATTAAGATCAATTAACTGGATTATGAGCACATGGGCTCAGTCAAATCTTAATTGAGGACTTATGGCCAACTTGGTCTAAGTCCAATTAGGTTTAAAATTTTGGATTTTTTTTTGGACTGTTGAACATTTGTCTGGGTTCAGTCCCCTATTATTTAGCAATGCTAAACAGGGGTTTGGGGTTCTGACAACATTTTGTCTTTGGCTAAACACTAACCATTCATTATAGCTCTGGACTTTACTTTGCATATCACATGAACTGATCAATTTTGAAGTTCAGTTGAAGGGGAGATTTGCCTCTGGAAAACTTAGCCAATTTGGGCTAAACTTGGTTTTAAAATAGTGTTAAACATTAGAGGATATTTGGCGATCACGTGTTCCCACGTGATGCGCTTAAAATAGTGTTAAACACTAGGGATGAAGCACTTAAAATAGTGTTAAACACTAAAAGTGAGGTGGTCACGTGGGGTCACGTGAGGCGCCTGAGAAGAGGGCCAGACTTCCTTTATTTGTTCTCTGAATATTCACAGAAGTGTTAAACACTTAATCTTAATGGTCATCACGTGTGGGCACGTGATGGGTACCCATGCATTGATTATTAAAGTGTTTATTAGGGGTCACGTGAGGATACGTGAGTGCGCCCAAAATTTATTCTGCGTTTGCTTTGTTCCCTTTTGTTTTGAGGGTCACGTGTGAGCACGTGAGGCATTGTCTCCAAGTTTTTTCTTTATCATCTTAAAAAGTCTATTTAAGGGTCACGTGGGGGCACGTGACCATGTCTCATTCTTTCTTTTCTGATCATTGAAGGGAGGGTCGCGTTTTGCCACGTGATCGGGTTGGATACTGGCTTCTTTATGTGCATGGAGAGTTTTAAGTCCCTTGTTTAAGAATTAAATTCTTTGGTAGGGTTAAACCCTAATTTTGTTTAGAGGAATTAAATTCCCATGTGTTTTGGAAGAATTAAATTCTTTAAACTCAACTCTCCCTCTAAGTTTTGGATCTGCATGGCAGAATCTCCCCGATGAGAATTAAATTCTCAACTTATAGGGAGATCTGCTTCTGCAGATCTTCAACCATGAAGAAGAACTAAGTTCTTCTTTTAAGGGTTAAACCCTGTTTCTGTGGGAGGAATTAAATTCCTAAGTATTTGGAGGAATTAAATTCCCTAAACTCAATTCTCCCTCTATATTTTGGATCTGCATGGCAGAATCTCCCCGATGAGAATTAAATTCTCAACTTATGGGGAGATCTGCTTCTGCAGATCTTTAACCGAAGGAAGAACTAAGTTCTTATTCAGAAGAGTTAAAATCTTAATTTGAGAATTAAATTCTCTTTTTGTTTTATGGAGCTTAGATCTCTTTCCCTTTCTCACATAGATTTCTTTCTCTTCTCAAGAGGCCTTCTTTTCTTTTTGAAGAATTAAATTCTCTTTTCTTTTTTATTCTCTCTCTGTTGTTGTTGTATCTCTTCAAAAAAAATTCCAAGCATTCTTCTCTTCTCTTCTTGGCTCATATTTATAGGAGAAAGAAAAGAATCAGTTTGTTTAGTTAATCTTTAATTGAAAGATTTTAATTGATTTTGTAACCAACATAATCTTTTAGATCACTCAGTTAATTTTATTCACCATTGGATTTTTAATCCAAAAGATATTCTGTTTGTTATTCTTGGTGAATTTCAAGGAAATCTTTCCTTGTATAGAATCTTTCTATAAATTGGTGATTTTTAATCACCATTGGATTTTTAATCCAACGGTGCTCCACTTTACAGAGCACAATCTTTTTGTTTGAAAAGATTTAGGGAAATATTTTTCCAACCAGGGTTTTTGATTTCCCTTAATTAGAATTTAATTTTATTAGTTCAGAAGGTTTAAGAGCCTATCATGTGTTAGCACGTGACCCCACCGATTGACCAATTAATTAGAATTTAATTCTATTGGTTTAGAGGGCTCAGGAACCCATCACGTGTTGGCACGTGACCCCACTGATTAATTATTTAATTAGAATTTAATTTTATTGTTTCAGAGGGTTTCAGAGCCTATCACGTGTTGGCATGTGACCCCACTGATTAATTATTTCCAATTATTTATTTTATTCAGTGCCTACAATCTTTGCCTGTAAATGGTCACGAGTCTGCACGTGATGCCCGGTCACGTGTGGGCACGTGATGCCTCATAACTTTTGATCCCGGATGAATTATGAGGCCCATAATATATAAAATCGAAAGATTTTTCGAGACACTTTCGATACCATCATAATTTAGCTGTTTCTCATTCGGGAGTTTGTTAAAATACAGCCCGGAAAATACTGGCTCGCATTTTCTTCCTTAGATTACACGTGCATAGCATATTTGCTCGTAACTTTTGATCCCGAATGAATTATGAGGCCCATAACATATCAAATCGAAGGCTCTTTCAAGACGCTTTTGATGCCATCAAATCAAAAGTTTATATGCTCATGAGTAACTTCTCCATTTCAGTGGCATGTAATTTTGGTATGTGTGGCCTATAGATGGTAGATAACGGTTCATCTTGAACTCTTTATAAGGTAGTGATGGCTTGGAAAACAGGGTTAGGATCTGTTGCCTAAGACTTTTCAATTTTATGAGTCATGAGGGTCTCATAAAGGCTTTTCTCCCTACGAGTCGAGAGGATCTTGTAGGTGTATTTTCTCCTTAAGAATTTTGAGGATTCCTAAGTGTGCTTTCTCTTGAAAGTCGTAAGGATCTCACAAGAGAATTTTCCCGCTTATAAGTCGAGAGGACTCGTAAGTGGTCGTTTCCCTCCTCGTCGATGTTCGACTTCGGAGAGTGTGGCCCGTGGATAGTCCATGTTGACCTCCTTGCAGGTCAGTGATGGCTTGGGGGACAGGGTTAGGATCTGCCACCCAAGACTTTTCAACTTTATGAGCTGTGAGGGTCTCACAAAGGCTTTTCTCTCTACGAGTCGAGAGGATCTCGTAGGTGTATTTTCTTCTTAGGAACCGTGAGGATTCCTAAGTGCGTTTTCTCTTGAGAGTCGTAAGATCTCACAAAAGAGTTTTCTCCCTTACGAGTCGAGAGGACACGTAAGTGATTGATGAGTTGACTTGCTCCCGATTCAAAGAATTATTTTGACGGGGAAGTCGAGGGTTGACTTTATCCGCATTTCACGGAGTCAGGAGTTGCTCTGGCCATTTCCTACGGGGTCAAGATTGACTTTAACCGTGTTCTATGGGACCAGAAGGTGCTCTGGACGCTTCCCATGGGTTCAGGATTGACATTAGCCGTATTCCACAGGACCAGGATCCGCTCTGGATATTTCCCACGGGGTTAGGATTGACATTCGCCGTGTTCCACAGGACCAGGATCCGCTCTGGACGCTTCCCATGGGGTCAGGATTGACATAAGTCGTGTTCCATATGACCAGGATTTGCTCTGGACGCTTCCCACGGGGTCAGGATTGACATTAGCCGTATTCCACGAGACCAGGATTTGCTCTGGATGCTTCACACGGGGTCAGGATTGACATTAGGCGTGTTCCACGAGACCAGAATTGGTTGACTCTTGGTTGTCTGTGTATCGCCGAGTCATGGAACTAGGAACTTTGTCGCGGCTCCGATTTGCTGATGTTGCGTCTGTTATAATGAGACGAATGTTGAGATCTCCAGGCTGTCTGTGAACCGTCGAGATTTGGAACAGGGACTTTGCCATGGCTCCAAGGTTGATTGTCGCGTCTGAACCCTGCTGGAATGAGGAGGAACGCTGTTGGTGATCTCTAGGCTGTAGATGCGGCCTTCGAGACTTGGAACAAGGGCCTCTGCCGTGGCTCTTTTTAGCCGACGTCATATATTCCTGCAGAGACACTGATTTCTCTGCGGGTCGACGCGAATCGAGATGCTCCCGTCAAGGACGCTGATTTCCCTGAATCGAGGTTTTTGCCAAGGACACTGATTTCCCTGAGGTTGAGACGAATCGAGGTATTCCTGCAAAGATGCTGATTTCTCTGCAGGTCGACGCGAATCGAGATGCTCTCGTCAAGGACGCTGATTTCTCCGAATCGAGGAGGTTGCCAAGGACACTGATTTCCTTGGGGTTGAGACGAATCGAGATATTCCTGCAAAGACGCTGATTTCTCTGCGGGTCGACGCGAATCGAGATGCTCTCGTCAAGGACGCTGATTTCCCTGAATCGAAGAGGTTGCCAAGGATACTGATTTCCCTGGGGTTGAAACGAATCGAGGTATTCCTTCAAAGACGCTGATTTCTCTGCGGGTCGACGCGAATCGAGATGCTCTCGTCAAGGACGCTGATTTTCCTGAATCGAGGAGGTTGCCAAGGACACTAATTTCCCTGGGGTTGAGACGAATCGAGGTATTCCTGCAAAGACGCTGATTTCTCTGCGGGTCGACGCGAATCGAGATGCTCTCGTCAAGGACGTTGATTTCCCTGAATCGAAGAGGTTGCCAAGGACACTAATTTCCCTGGGTAGAGACGAATCGAGGTATTCCTGCAAAGACGCTGATTTCTCTGCGAGTCGACGCGAATCGAGATGCTCTCGTCAAGGACGCTGATTTCCTTGAATC
Source organism: Agapanthus africanus (assembly GCA_030015575.1). NCBI lineage: Eukaryota > Viridiplantae > Streptophyta > Magnoliopsida > Asparagales > Amaryllidaceae > Agapanthus > Agapanthus africanus. The sequence goes on along the minus strand of JASDDO010000019.1, from coordinate 910,748,717 downwards.
GAGGAGGTTTCCAAGGACACTGATTTCCCTGGGGTTGAGATGAATCGAGATATTCCTGCAAAGACGCCGATTTCTCTGCGGGTCGACGCGAATCGAGATGCTCTCGTCAAGGACGCTGATTTCCCTGAATCAAGGAGGTTGCCAAGGACACAGGTTTCCCTGGGGTTGAGACGAATCAAGGTATTCCTGCAAAGATGCTGATTTCTCTGCGGGTCGATGCGAATCAAGGTGCTCTCGTCAAGGACGCTAATTTCCCTGAATCGAGGTTTTTGCCAAGGACACTGATTTCCTCGGAGTTGAGACGAATCGAGGTATTCCTGCAAAGACGCTGATTTCTCTGCGGGTCGACACGAATCGAGATGCTCTCGTCAAGGACGCTGATTTCCCTGAATCGAGGTTTTGCCAAGGACACTGATTTCCCTGGAGTCGAAATGAATCGAGGTATTCCTGCAAAGACGCTGATTTCTCTACGGGCCGACATGAATCGAGATGCTCTCGTCAAGGACGCTGATTTCCCTGAATCGAGGTATTTGCCAAGAACACTGATTTTCCTGGAGTCGAAACAAATCGAGGTATTCCTGCAAAGAAACTAATTTCTTTGCGGGTCGACGCGAATCGAGGTGCTCTCGTCAAGGACGTTGATTTCCCTGAATTGAGATTTTTGAGTTGACTTGATTCCGAGACGGGGTCAATGGATGACTCCAGGTTGTCTGTGAACCGTAGAGTCTTGGAACTGGGGATTTTTCCGTGGCTCCGATTGATGGTGTAGCATCTGTGTCCTGCTGGAATGAGGAGGCACACAGTAGTTGGTCTTCGGGCCGTAGATGTGGCCATTGAGATTTGGAACTAGAGACTTTGCCATGGCTCCGCTTCGTTGCGACTCTAAGGTCGGTTGTTGACGTCACGTCTGCATCTGGTTGGAGTGAGGAGAAACGCCGTTGGTGATCTCTTGGCTGTCTGTGAACCGTCGAGATTTGGAACTAGGGGACTTTGCCATGGTTCCGTTGTTTTGACCCTGGGGTCGTTTTTTGACGTCGTATCTGCATCCTGCTGGAGTAAGGAGAAACGCCGTTGGTGATCTCTAGGCTGTCTGTGTACCGTCGAGATTTAGAACTAGGGGACTTTGCCATGGTTCCGGGATAGTCTCTAGGCTGTCTGTGAACCGTCGAGATTTGAAACTGGGGACTTTGTCGTGGCTTTGTTTGTTGATGTTGCGTCTTCATCCGATTGGAGGGAGAAAGAACGCCGGTGTTGATCTCTAAGTTGTCGATGTTGACGTCGAGACCCTGAAGCTAGGGATCTTCCTTCACTTCGTTTGTTGACATTGTGTCTGCAATATTGCGACGAATGTCAAGATTGTCTTTAGGTTGTCTATGAACCGTCGAGATTTGGCTTCGCTTCGAGGAAGCCTGGTGGGACGATATGGTCCCCTTTTTGTTTGTGCTTATGGATTGTATACAGGGGTCAATATGACCTCACCCGCAGGGCAAAAAGTTTCATTCTTTCATTTTTTTTAATTCTTTCCGCGATGCTCTATCATTTCAGCTTTTTACATCGCGAAAATCGCGATTGCCCAATCATTTCGGCTATTTTTTCTTTTTACTCGCTTTTTTTTATTGCGAGTTGCCCAACCATTTCGGCTATTTTGTATGCATATATTTTTACTTGCTGATTTTGTTGCAAATTACCCTATCATTTCGGCTATTTCATATGCATTTTTGGCTCGTCGACTTTTCTTCACGAGTATGGAACTTGGGATCTGGTGCCAATCTTAGCATCAGCATCGCTATGATTGGAATATTGCCAGGAGCGAATCATCATTTGCCGTGAAAGGGCTTGGAATTTGATACCGATTTAGGCATCAGTATCGCTACCACTGGGACATTGCCAGGAGCGAATCATCATTTGCCTCTGTCGATGTCGAACAAAGGTGGCTTAGCAAACAGGGTTAGGATCCTATTAACTAAGGCTTTTTTTACTTTACGAGCCGTAAGGGTCTCATAAAGGTATTTCTCCCTACGAGTCGTGAGGATCTCGTAGGTGCGTTTTCTCCTTAAGAATCATGGGGAGTCTTACGCATATGGTCTCTTATAAGTCATAAGGATGTTACAAGAGTGTTTTCTCCTTATAAGTCGAGAAGACTTACAAGGGCTGTCCACTGTGTAAACATATCCCTAGTCGCGGGTGGGACTTTGCTAGGGAAATGTTTATTCGTGCCCGTGGATTGTATACAAGGGTCAATATTGAACCGTTTGTAGGGCAACATCGGAAGGTATGACTATTTAAGAACATGTTCAGATCCCTGTAGCTTAAGGCTTTTGAATCTTATGAGCCGTGAGGGTCTCATAAGAGGGTTCTCCTTACGAGTCGTGGGGATCTCGCAAGTGTAATTTCTCCTTAGGAATCGTGGGGATCCCTAAGTGTGTTTCTCCTTTGTGAGTCGTAAGGGTCTCACGCAGGTGGTTTCTCCTCACAGGGTCGAGAGGACCTTGCAAGTGTCTTTTGACGGGATTGCGCCCTTTCGGGTTTTCACAAAACTCGCCGGTAGTCCCGCTGTTTTTACTCACGGAGCCCTTTCGGGTTTTCATCCGTGCCCATTTCGCCTATGGACGTACCCCCCTTTTTTTAACACCACGTCAGCCTGGGGACGACGGGGGTTGGTAGTAGTTTAACGACATTTCGGTCAATGGTCCGAGATTTTTCGGGCAATGTACGATTACGCAGCTAGATTTTCTCGCAAATCTTCGCATTTTTTGTGTCGGAGGTGGACTTCTTGAAGAGAGGGCTGAGGGCGATTTCTTCGTCAGAGTCGCTTCCAAAGGTGATAACTTGCGATCCATTGGTGTCGACCATGCGACAGTTGCCAGCGGCTCTTTTGCGCTCATCTGTCGTGTTTTTCTGTTCCCGACGAGCCTTACGCTTCACTCGTTGAACGTGTTGTCAGTGGGCAACATATCCCTGCCACCAGTTTTTAAAGGCTATGCACTCCTCGATAGGGTGTGCAATCCTCTGATGGTATAAGCACAAGTTAGGATGTATGTCCTCTTTATCAAGATGTATACCGCTAGGAGAATTTCCTCTGAAAGATGGCAACTTCATTCCTATTGACAGGGCCCTAGCGAATCGTTTGCTTACTTTAAGCTTGCTTTTGCTGGCGATAGGGATGCTTCGATCCGGTTGGGGTGCCTCGACCTTTTCATCCAGTCATCGGCGTTTGGCTTTTTCGAATATAGCCAGTTCGTGCTTTCGATTGGTTTTGCTTTTCTGACGGGCTTCGTTCAGTAGTAAGTCGATCACCTCGTCAGACGGTTCCAAGGTTTTTGGCTTCGATCCTGCCCCCAGCTCCTCTACATTATCTTCTGATACCGAGTGAGATTCTTTGTTATTTAGCGACGAATGAGAGATCATGTGGCAACTTGCCACATAATCTTCTGGTTCCTGTGACGAGTTGTCTCCCTCATCATCATCGCTATCTCCACCCTCCAGGATATGGTTGAGAAATTCTTGGAGTGTGACCAGGGTTCGTGCCTTTTGGTTGTATTTCTCTAGCGCGTCAATATGCTTTTGCAAGTCCGTGCGATTGTCATCAGGCTTCACGGGCTTCTTCTTCTTCTTTGAAGACTTAGCGGCTGGGCCTGAGCATTTTGACCATCGCTACCAATTCTTAGCGTCGGGCACGGTTTTAGCATTCCCTCAATGATCTCAGGCTCTAGGGGGCTTTTCCACCTGATTGCTGGGCATGTTTGAATATCCTTCAGCATTCTTTTCGTCTTGGCTGAAAGAGCAATCTCCCACGTAGCTTCTTCTATAAAAGAGCATGATGCCTCCGGTGTGTCCACCCTTTTAGGAGTGTGCTGTTGTGGCGGATTCACCTTCCAGTTTTCAGATAGCGCGAACTTGCTCTGTTGGTATTGGTCTTCAACCCAGTTTTTGAAGACGTAGCAGTCTTCGATCGGATGGCCCAATATTCGGTGATAGGGGCAGTAGTTAGGATCGTTGATGTCGTTCGGTAGCGGTGGGTGTCTTGACTTCGGTAGAGTGATGAGCCTATTGCGCACTACCAGTTCAAACAGTTTCCTTGTTTTATCCCGAGGAAACGAATAAGAACGTCTCAACTTCTCATCGAGGGATTGTCGCTTATTGCTTTGGCGAACAAACGGTCTCGGGCCACTCGGTTGTTGTTGATCGTTGGCGGCAAAGGTCGCTTTCCCTTTACCCCTTTCATTTCGAAGCTTCGTTTTCGACGAGGACGGTCTATGGCCCATCTGGTCCATTTGAGCCAGCTTATCAATCAAGACCTGAAAAGTAGTTGGCTTGAAGAACATCATGAATTGGGAAATGGTCGCCTGAGGGTTGAGAGTACCCATGAACATGCCTACTGCAGGAGCTTCTTCTATGCGCTGTTCGCACTTCGACCATAGGTTGCACCACCGTATTGCATACTGAACCCATGTTTCGCCTTGTTTAACCTTAGCATTGATCAACGCCGTGATTAGGGTGCGTTCGCTGGCGCTTGCGAAACGCTGGGTGAATAACAACTCCATCTCCGTGAATGTTTTGACGGAGTCATTTGGAAGCTCCGAATACCATTCGAAGGCCGTCTCCACGAAACTGCCAACGAATTGGCGAAGCAGTAGCTTATCGTCACCTCCGATGTTGCTGCACAGAGCCTTAAATTGAGCGACATGCTGATGCGGATTTCCAGTCCCCTTATATACGTGGAATTTGGGGATCGTGTATCCCGGCGAGTACTTTATTTGGTCATACCAACCCGGATAGGGTCGTCCAGTTTTAACAATTTGCCCAGCCGCTTCATTCGCCTGGTGAACTCGTATCTGCTGAGCGATGTAATCATCCAGGGCAGCTTTGGAGATTGTCTCCTCCTTGGCTGTTGACAGAACCGGCAAAGGATTTGATGTCTCTCCTCTATCATCTTCAATTATTACTGGAGGATCTTCGGCTGGGGGATCCGGCTGGATCATCATGTCCACCATATCTTGGAATAAAAGGGTCATTTGTTTTATATTGGCCGCTTGTTCTGCGGCCTCTTTGTCTTTCTTCTCAAGCATTCTCCGAAGGAATTCGGCATCAGTTTCCTGCTCACGGCGCTGCTCCGAGGATATCTCTGGGCTTGCTTTCGGTCCTATGAGTGCGACCATAGCTGTTAACATCTCTTGGAGCTTTTGTTGCTGTTGCTCCTGAGCCTTAGTCACTGATCGCGTAAGCGGTCGTGACCTGTAGAGATACGGCTATCCTCTTTTCCGGATGCCATATAGACGGTATGCACCACCATGCCCCCAGACTTAGGGCGTTTAGGTTCAGTGGTCTTGCGATTCGTCGCAGACTCAGGGATTTTCTCTGGCCTTCTTCTCTTGTAAGCAGTCGAAGTTGAGGGGGCCGTTGCTGTGGGCACCCAAATAGCTGTCGCCTTTTGTGGCTTGACAGGATGGTCCTTTACTCACTGAACTTTCACCTTTTTCTTTCGGCGAGAGTAATCTTGATCAATCACCGAGTCCTGAACCTATTGCCAAACTTTGTAAATTTTAGAGGACAGACGCTGAGGGGGCTTCTCTAGCTTCACCTTAGTAGCGTTCTCTACGGGTGGAGGAGATCTCTTCAGCACGGCAGTCGGAGAGTTTTTGTGCACTCTCCTTAGCAGTTCAAAGCTGTTCCCAGTTGGAACAGCAGCATCGATTTCCACCGTTGGAGCCGGCAGAGTCAGTCCAGAAGGAGAGTTGCCTCCAGTCTTCCTTACTTGGTGCCAGTGGCGACGTCGAGCGTGTCGAGCCGTTGGGATTATCTCAGCTGTAGGAGTGACTTCCTCATACCCTCTGTGTTGGTCAGAAGTTGTCGTTGTCAGCCTATTGAAGACTGATGTCCGCTGAGTGGGGATGGCCAACCTATCGAAAGAAGACTTCCGAGCAGGTAAAGTAGCCTTGACGATTTCGCCTGAAACGAGAGCTGAAACAGTCAGTCTTGTGAAGACCGACCCTTTGGCTGGAGAAGCCGCTTTGACGACTTCGAGAGCCGGAATGGCTATCCTTTTTGGGATAACCCTTTCTGGTATCACGAGCTTCTTCATAGGCCCAAATGAGATTTAGCCCAGTATGTCAAAGACTGAGGCACTGGATTTGGGTGACCCGTTGAGAGGGGCCGCTGTAGTTGCAAGCCGATCAAAGACCGACTTCTTAGGAGCTTCTTGCGATGGTAAAGGGGAATTGAAGCTCGTTGGTGGGAGCATGGTCCCAAAGAAAAACCCAGTGGTGGCTTGAATCACCTATTCCACTGGCATGGCGAAGATGGAGGCCACTTGGGGCCTATAAGTCACTCCTCCGGCGATGACGGAGTGGGAGTTGTTGTTGAAGCTAGTGCAGTTGGAAGCCATTTTCTCTGCACCGGAACAAGACACCAAATCTTAGTACCTCGAATCCAGGGGCAACCACATTAAACTATGATTAATTCGCGAACACGACACACGAAGTGTGGAGTGGAAAGAGGAAAAGCTCCCACCGGGGTTGCCAGAATCTGTTCCCCTCCGAAAAACGGAGACGAGACCGTGCAGGTTCGTCTTGCCTGAATTTGGGGGCAGATGCTAATTGGTGTTATCCGTCCACCTCTCCGAAGATGCCAAGTTGATTTATAGCACCATGTACCAGAGGTTTAAGCGGATGCGGCCGATGTAGCAGACTTCGTCAGATTCCCCCTCATTTGAGGGGTTTTTGATTGTGGGGACGCTCTTCCCTGCAGGCGCAAGCCCCTGCAGTTAGTTACGCTACCGCATCATGGTAACCACTTTCTCCATCTCCAGATGGTCACTTCGTGTCATGTGTGTTTGTTTTGTTTTTGGTTGCCCGTGGATTGTATACGAAGACTAATTTATGTTGTCGCCCGTAGGGCGTGGATTAGTCCAAATCCATATTTTTCTTAGATTTGAGTTTGGGGGTTGGGTTTAAGGATACGCTAGTCTCATTTGAGGCTAAGATCAACTTAAACGTTAGTTAAGGATACGTTAGTCTAATTTTAGACTAAGATCAACTTAACGGGATCATTTAGATCCAACAAAAAAACATTTGGGCTCTATTGTTTAGTTTAGGGACATCGCGGTCGATTAGTTTAAGGACATTACGGTCCAAGGTTTAGAACATCATAGTCCATGGGTTTAAAAGGACCCCACAGTTCGAGGTTAAGGACATCATAGTCCATGGGCTTAAGGACCCCACAGTCCGAAATTAAGGACATCATAGTCAATGGGGTTAAGGACCCCACAGTCCAGGTTAAGGACATCATAGTCCATGGGCTTAAGGACCTCACGGTCCAGGTTAAGGACATCATAGTCCATCGGCTTAAGGATTCCACAGTCCAGGTTAAAGACATCATAGTCCATGAGTTTAAGGACCCCACCGTCCACGGAATGATTGGTTATCGGGACCCGTCACCTCTCTGAAGACGTTGAAGGATTACAACGACAAATATCAAAGGAGTGAAGAAATGTACCCTTGAACCAAAGTTGGTTGGGAAATCTGTAGTCCAATTTGGGATTAAGATCAATTAACTGGATTATGAGCACATGGGCTCAGTCAAATCTTAATTGAGGACTTATGGCCAACTTGGTCTAAGTCCAGTTAGGTTTAAAATTTTGGATTTTTTTTTGGACTGTTGAACATTTGTCTGGGTTCAGTCCCCTATTATTTAGCAATGCTAAACAGGGGTTTGGGGTTCTGACAACATTTTGTCTTTGGCTAAACACTAACCATTCATTATAGCTCTGGACTTTACTTTGCATATCATATGAACTGATCAATTTTGAAGTTCAGTTGAAGGGGAGATTTGCCTCTGGAAAACTTAGCCAATTTGGGCTAAACTTGGTTTTAAAATAGTGTTAAACACTAGAGGATATTTGGTGATCACGTGTTCCCATGTGATGCGCTTAAAATAGTGTTAAACACTAGGGATGAAGCACTTAAAATAGTGTTAAACACTAAAAGTGAGGTGGTCACGTGGGGTCACGTGAGGCGTCTGAGAATAGGGCCAGACTTCCTTTATTTGTTCTCAGAATATTCACAGAAGTGTTAAACACTTAATCTTAATGGCCATCACGTGTGGGCACGTGATGGGTATCCATACATTGATTATTAAAGTGTTTATTAGGGGTCACGTGAGGATACGTGAGTGCGCCCAAAATCTATTCTGCATTTGCTTTGTTCCCTTTTGTTTTGAGGGTCACGTGTGAGCACGTGAGGCATTGTCTCCAAGTTTTTTCTTTATCATCTTGAAAAGTCTATTTAAGGGTCATGTGGGGGGCACGTGACCATGTCTCATTCTTTCTTTTCTGATCATTGAAGGGAGGGTCACGTTTTGCCACGTGATCGGGTTGGATACTGGCTTCTTTATGTGCATGGAGATTTTTAAGTTCCTTGTTTAAGAATTAAATTCTTTGGTAGGGTTAAACCCTAATTTTGTTTAGAGGAATTAAATTCCCATGTGTTTTGGAAGAATTAAATTCTTTAAACTCAACTCTCCCTCCAAGTTTTGGATCTGCATGGCAGAATCTCCCCGATGAGAATTAAATTCTCAACTTATAGGAAGATCTGCTTCTGCAGATCTTCAACCATGAAGAATAACTAAGTTCTTCTTTTAAGGGTTAAACCCTGTTTCTGTGGGAGGAATTAAATTCCTAAGTATTTGGAGGAATTAAATTCCCTAAACTCAATTCTCCTTCTATGTTTTGGATCTGCATGGCAGAATCTCCGCGATGAGAATTAAATTCTCAACTTATGGAGAGATCTGCTTCTGCAGATCTTTAACCGAAGGAAGAACTAAGTTCTTATTCAGAAGAGTTAAATTCTTAATTTGAGAATTAAATTCTCTTTTTGTTTTATGGAGCTTAGATCTCTTTCCCTTTCTCACATAGATTTCTTTCTCTTCTCAAGAGACCTTCTTTTCTTTTTGAAGAATTAAATTCTCTTTTCTTTTTTATTCTCTCTCTGTTGTTGTTGTATCTCTTCAAAAAAAAATTCCAAGTATCCTTCTCTTCTCTTCTTGGCTCATATTTATAGGAGAAAGAAAAGAATCAGTTTGTTTAGTTAATCTTTAATTGAAAGATTTTAATTGATTTTGTAACCAACATGATCTTTTAGATCACTCAGTTAATTTTATTCACCATTGGATTTTTAATCCAAAAGATATTCTGTTTGTTATTCTTGGTGAATTTCAGGGAAATCTTTCCTTGTATAGAATCTTTCTATAAATTGGTGATTTTTAATCACCATTGGATTTTTAATCCAACGGTACTCCACTTTACAGAGCACAATCTTTTTGTTTGGAAAGATTTAGGGAAATATTTTTCCAACCAGGGTTTTTGATTTCCCTTAATTAGAATTTAATTTTATTAGTTCAGAAGGTTTAAGAGCTTATCATGTGTTAGCACGTGACCCCATTGATTGACCAATTAATTAGAATTTAGTTCTATTGGTTTAGAGGGCTCAGGAACCCATCACGTGTTGGCACGTGACCCTACTGATTAATTATTTAATTAGAATTTAATTTTATTGTTTCAGAGGGTTTCAGAGCCTATCACGTGTTGGCATGTGACCCCACTGATTAATTATTTCCAATTATTTATTTTATTCAGTGCGTACAATCTTTGCCTGTAAATGGTCACGAGTCTGCACGTGATGCCCGGTCACGTGTAGGCACGTGATGCCTCATAACTTTTGATCCCGGATGAATTATGAGGCCCATAATATATCAAATCGAAGGATTTTTCGAGACACTTTTGATACCATCAGAATTTATCTGTTTCTCATTTGGGAGTTTGTCAAAATACAGCCTGGAAAATACTGGTTCGCATTTTCTTTCTTAGATTACACGTGCATAGCATATTTGCTCATAACTTTTGATCCCGGATGAATTATGAGGCCCATAATATATCAAATCGAAGGATTTTTCGAGACGCTTTCGATTCCATCAGTATTTAGCTTGGGCTATTTTGCACAGATTTTTTTTTTGGCGGGAACAAGAAATATTTTTCTCGCTCATTTTCTTCACCTCCCAAAAAGCTAGTGAGCTTGAGGAAGGAGATGAAGAAGAAGCAACCATGGAAAAATCTCAAGCGTTGAATGGAAACCATAGGTGAGTTAATATCATATACCAACTCTTGTAGAGACTAATTCATGGCTAATCATAATGGTTAGGTTAATAAATATCTTGAGTAAAACAAAATTTATGGACTTTGTCAATGATTCTACAAGCTTCAATTTAGCTTCAACCATGACTAAATTCCACTCAATTTTGAACTACTTTTAATAAATAAAACCCTAGATTATGTTAAGCATGGTGTGAGTCTCATACACCCATGTCTACCATGACACACAAAAATGTATATTAATATATATCACATATATACTAAATGCACACAAGTAAGAAAAGGAAATCTTAAGTGAGATAATATTAGTTAATTTAAATTAATATATCAAATATATAATTATACATTAAATTATTAAATTAACACTTGATTTAATAATCCGGCTATATTACATACAACTGACTAATATTAAATGTATCAACTTATCGAATCAACACTTGATTCGATAACCCGGCTATATCACATATAATCGTCCGATATCACATATCGCGAGAATAGAATACGGTATCATATATGCGTATTAATCTCAATCCCGCGCATATCACATATATGCTCCTACTTTGTTTCGCTTGAGCTAGTAAACCTTTGTGTAGGACTCTAAAGACTCGTCAATACGCCGGCAGTATGTGGTGGTCATATCAGTCACCCACAAGCCACAAGCGGTCTGCTAAATGTAAAGGTCACCCGGGTATTGAGAGATCAGAAGATCAATAAGCATGCCTGCTCGTTCTCCTGCGAATCCAATCAGTAACACTACCATACAGTCCGATCTCTTCGTCTGATATGTCGCATATCGCAGCTTGGGGGTAGTAAAACGTCAGAACCCAATAGCCTGATAAGTCATGTCGATGTGAGGTCCATAACGGTTCGAGAAACTACTGATAACACTTACAGTAGATCTCAACAACCCTGGACAGGGATTTCCTGTTATGGCCAATCGAGCATAGCGCAATATCAACCCCCAATACCGGGAGAGACGAAATCCCCTCCTATCGCTCATTGCCTCCATGTGACTCGGGACTGTACCCAAAAACCACCGTTTTGCATGATCTCTTGAACATGGTAAGGTGGAAATCAAAGCACAGTGGGAATCACACAAGACTCTATGACGATCTCGAGTCAACAGACTAACATGTATCAGTGTCACCAGAGAACTGCTATCTGACGATAGGTATAATACCATCTAGGAGTTCTCGGCGAGTCCGTTCATTGTACCCAGTCTCCACTGAGCAACCGCATACCTTCTCTGATGTCAAACACCAATGGATGTGGGATCATCCATCTCCCATCATATGGGTCAAGAAACGTATACGCTAGTCTACTCTGGAATATCGATATCCCGTCTCGATACTCCCACGAATAGAAACAATTGAAGGATGCACTTACCGACTACCTCTGCCCCACTAGTATGATCTGCATCATAATCCTGGTAGTCAAGTACTCATCCTAAGGGTTTTATCAACATGTAATAAAGAGACTATAAGTGTACATGTTAAGATAAAGAGCAACCGGATAGCATACTATCATGTCGAGCAAGAAAGTCCTTCATATATATGTCCAAGCATCCACTATAATATACATCACATGTATAATAATGGCCTCTAGGGCATACATATAACTAACAGTTTCTGCGCTCGTCGTTCGCGCGGTCCCTGCGTGAGTTGGGGCGTCGGTCGTGCCTGGAAGCAGGTGAGCTGACCAATACCTCTTCAAGGGGAGAGAACGCGCGACGGGCATCGGAGTGACGGCCCAGTCTTCCCTGGGACCGTGGCGTGGAGCTGTCTGGTGCCCAGCGGGTCATAGAATCAATCACCGCGTGCGGGTTAAGGTGGCCGGAGTCTGCCCGCCGGTGCTCGGTGGTGCTGTGATGAGGGTGAAGGAGATCGAGGGTCGAGTGTGCCCGTTCTTCCTTCTGCAGACGTTGTTATCCCGGGGAGGGGAGCCACGGTCTGGTGGGTAGGGCCCGCCGCATGAACGCGGACGAGAGCATCCACCAGTGATGTGAGCCTTTCCATCCGGGCTGACAAGGCGTGGATGGCATTGGAGGAGGAGACAAGCCGCTCCCGCCTCCATTTTGGTGGCTCATATTTGGACCGTCGCGGTTGTCGCTCGCCATTGGGTTAAGGGCGGAAGATCAACTTTTATGGTGGAAAAAGAAAACAAGTCTTTCGTTCCCACAGACGGCGCCAACTGATGGAGCTTCGGATCTCCTTCAGATGTTGTCCTCTGTCGATCCTATGATGGCGGTCTTTGACGGCTGAGATTTGTTTTTGAGAGTTGTTGAGTGTGGATCTCAATGGGTTGGTGTTGGACGCCGAGATACCTGCGAAGAAGTCCCGGGATGGGTGACCACCGTAGGACCCTCCGACGATCAAGTTAGAGCCGAGATATAGGTGAAGAGTAGCGGCGTATTGAAATAAATTCGAGTTACCTGAGTCATCTGAGAGAGGGGTTTATATAGGGGTCGCGTGGAGCGAGCGGGCACGAGATCTTCGCCGTCAGTTACGCTCCAGCATTATTCTCGCCTTGAATGGCGGGATGCGCCCGTTAATGGCGGGATTCGCCCATTAATGAGGGGATGCGCTGGCGTGGGACGCAGATCGTGGGGAGGCGGATATCTCGCCCTGGAGATATACGCGGAGCCGTTATAGGATGCATGGGACCACGCTCTTGGTTGATCGAGGGAGGCCGAGGAGGCTCGGCACGTCAGGGGCTCGGAGACGAGCCGGGAGGCTGAGGAAGCTCGGCACGTCAGACGGCTCGGTGACAAGTAAGGAGACTGAGAAAGCTCGGAGACGAGCTGTTGGTAGTTTCCTAGATGAAGGTGGAATGTATTCAGTGAGGTCTCCTGAACAGTCGGATACGTCCCTCGGGAAAAAGTCTCGAGGAATTCTCTTAATGCAACTCATTTATTCCATCTCCGTAACTTTCAGGACATGTCATCCGCCATGTGTCGTAATCTGAGGAGGTACCACTTGTGAGCATCATCAGGTATAAAGATAATTATATATGTGTGTGTGCGTGTGACATGGCATGCTCTTGCTCTAAAATTCTCACATAGATTTTTCTCCTTTTTTCTTGCATTTTTTTAATGAAAAAATGAAAGATTTTTTGTGTTGTCTCCATGAATTTGAGTTATAACAGTAGAGATATTTTTCGGGTTTCAATTCAACATCTTAAGAGAGGTGCAGGTAGGATCAAACCCCTTTAATTTTATTAATGAGAATTTATGTGAAAGCAAAAGTCCTAAAAAAGGCACATTATCATTTTTCATAAAATTTCTATAAATTTTTCTTCCAAGAAAGTTGTATTAATGTCAACTAGACAACTAATATGTCTTCTTGTTATAAGCATCCCTACAAGAGTTCTAATCTCACTTTCCACTCGATAGGGATTCCAGTATTATAATTTAGTCTCACAGATAAATTGAAGAAAAACATAATGAATCCTATCAAACAATTTGTAAATTAAGGTTTGTTTGTTTTGTTTTGTTTTGTTTTTGAGATAATAGGTGGGATAAATTAGCCACTCCCTTATAAATGGAAGATCCGGGCTCGATACCGGGTCTACCCCTTAGGCAACTCCAAACCCCATTAAGAAGTTGTTTGTTGGATGATGAAGGAGCGGCAACAACATTTTTCTTAGAGAGTAACTCTATCATATGTATTTTGAATGTTGAGCAACTGAAACGTGGAAAGAAGTATATATAATAAATGATAAGCTTTTATGTTCAGTGTCATCATAGTGAAATACATGTGAACAAGTGAGAAACTTGCGAAAATGCTTATGCCAATCACTATGATGAATATTCTTTTAAACTTAAAGAATGGGAGAATGGTAAACTCAAATTTTGAGCACCTTGAAGATCACCATGGATTCTCATCGCAACACAACCTCTTATTATAGAATTGGAGGGTCCTGTGTGCATACATAAAGTAAAAAATGCAACTAGATTTGGTCAACCAACCTTGTGAATCATGTTGATGCATCAACTTTGTAGATAAAAGTAATACAGGTGTGAAAATGGTCAACAAGTACCTCAGTGAAAAGTTTCAAAATTTCAATGGCCTACCATCAATTAATGTTGAAGACAATTGGAAAAGGATATTGATTTTGTCCAGCAAAATTAATGTAAAACAATGAGACCTTGCTGTACCCCTTAATCAGGATATGCCAGAAAAATATGCATATAGATGGTATGCTATCAATGTTGATGATAAGATAAATATTTATTTGGCCCATGCTAAATTAATTTGATACTTGTTTAATTAGAAGGGAAACCCGAAGATGGCAGGTTTGGATCTCAATATAGAAGAAGTACAAAACTAAAAATCAATTATTACGAAACACAACAACAACGATGCATTGTTATCTTAATAGAAAGAAATTGCATATATCAATACTATGGGAATGATGAATTGTATAAGAGATTTGGAATCAATCTGGTTACAAACCGTAAACAAATCATGGTTTGATGTAACTGATTTTTAAGCGACAGTGAACATATAACTGGTTATCATCAAGTATCTACATATTTTACTGCCGACTCTTCTTCTCATGCTTATGATTGTGTGCATGAGCTGAATAACTAAATCATATAAGACTACGATAATTGAACTTTAAGACTAGCTAAAATTATGAAAGTTATCTTTTATTACCTGTAACGACTCTAAAATCCCTGTACGGAAAATTCTGTTAATATACATAAAAGAGTTTGACAGCCTGTATATGAGTTATAAATTATTTCTTTTAAATAAAAATAAGAAACAACTTGCAGCTCACTGATAAAACCCTTGCACTGCTGTGATAAAGCCTCTGTGTTTGATTCCCATCAGACACAATTGTTTTTTGATTTTTCTTTTTACTTTTTGAAAGCCTAAAAGATTGCACGTGCAATACACAAGGAAATGAAAGGTTAAGAAAAATCAAATATGTGCAAAATGGTGTACACACTGAACAATACACGTGGCACGAATCTCGAGACCAGACGTCACCAAACGACCGGCTGATATAGCCCCGTGCTGTGCACGCATGTCTCTTCAGTTCCTATTAACTCCCCTGCACTGTTTGATTTCTCTGCAATCAAACAGAGACCTTTCATTTCATAATTTATCATTTTTAATGCTTTTTAATACAAATTTTAATTCCCAAACCCTAATTCCATACTATAAATATCACATCACATTTTGGCTCAGCACCATTCTGAAAAATTCTAACCAAAACTCTCTAAAAAGTTTCTAGGTGTAAGTGGAGTAAAGTGGAGTTAGCGAGCAAGTTAGTTCCGACGAAGATCGAATCCAATTACGGAGCTCCCGTGACAACCCGACGCATCCCTCCTCTTCCTTAACCCTTTCTTGACATTTTCAAACGGCAATTCCCTCACAAATCTCCTTCTTTCTATCAAAATTACTCTTCAAATTTTATATCGGTAAAAGTGGAGTTATTAACGACATTTTTTTCTAAAAATATATAACTCACTTTTCCTTTACAATTTAATCAATATAATTTTACTACATCACCTGTAACCTTAAACCCTAATATTTAGAATCAAATTTCATCAAAATTCTCATGTGAAACAACAATAGTAGAATTTTTTCATTAAAATAGCTTGAACTTTATAAACATCTCATTTAGTATTTGTTAAAACAATACTTTTAGAAAAACTTCACGGGGTAACGACCTACCCCACACGCACACTTGGTTCCATAGCACGACACCTCTTTGTATGAATATTTTCTACGAAGAAAACTTTACAATAAAATACCACTTATTTTAAAAACCGGATTTCTTTTAAAGAAGTATTTTATATCTTTTGCGATTATGCATCTACAACCCTGTTTAAGGGACCCGCTAATGGATGGTGCGGATTATCGTGCATCTTTGGGTTAGTAGAGCGAGATGCAGATCTCCTCATAGAGCATTCGATCTCAAAAGGATCTAAATACGGTTTTTAAGAAATACGAACTTTCTAAATAAAAATTTATTTTAAAATTATTTTATATAAAATTATAAATCCATATTTTCAAAATATAATAAACTTATATTTTTTTTAAAATGAAAGGTTAACAAATGTCAATAAAATACCATCAAAATTCCAAAAGGACAAGTTTTTCAATAAAATACCATGAACTTTCAAATGCTAAGTGTTTATCATCAAAATACCACAACACTTAAAATCCATGCTCATGAAAACCATAAATAATACTAATCACCCTCGAGATTTATTTTTTACTATATTACAATATTTTTCATAAAATCCCCTCGAATTATATAAAAACAAAATTTTAATGACTTTAGTAAATATGGGTTTAAGCGAGATCAATTCTCTTAAGCCCTAGGGAACCGGAGAAAGTGAGTGCTTGCCTATTTAAAATAGACAACTTAACAGAGTTATCAATGCTAATTGTCTTGAAAAAAAACACAAATCATGCCGTACATGTGCAGCAGTTACCGATAATTTCCAAACCTAAGAATTCAATAAGTAAAAGTGTCGGACTCAGTTTGAGTCCAAAATCAAATATGAATCCAAGATCCAACATGAATACCTAATCATGAACTTGAACACTCAAAATCAATATCAAACTCAAACATGTATACTTGACTTGATTTGACCAAAACCTGGTTATAATTGGACATGAACTTAACATAAATACCAGAAAAAAATGGTTGCAATTGAAACTGACTTGACTCGAACCATGAATACAACTTGACATGAATGCATGAATACTTGACACGAATACATGATATTGACATGAACTCAATCTTGCAACTTTATGTATTCATGAATTCGAGCAAGGCTGGTAATTTTAACTGTAACTTAGAATACACGGGGTGTTAGGGTAGTTCATGTGTGAATCAAATGGAATCTCAAGAGTCCCCCTAGATCATGAATCCATGTCTACTAACACAAACAAGCTATCATGAGGGCTCGTGTTTCCTTGCTCTTGAATTATAGCCTGTTGAGTTTGAAATACTTCAACACTAGATTGAAGTCCCGTTACTAACACTTGATTCGGGCCCGTGGTTCCTTACCCCTGGATTAAGACCTGTTGGGTTCGAGAACACTCTTGAATTTAGTTGACAGTCGCCCTTGAACTTAGGTTATATCAGTTGACCCATGTAAAGACCTTTTAGGAAACTTACTTCATATCCACTATAACTACACCACACAGCCATAATATACTATGCTCATGTTATTTTTCCATGATATATATAGAATTGCATGTTAAATAGAATTTCCATACTTACATCGAATGACATGTTAAACAACATATCTCCTAGTCCATTAATTTTTTATATACATTTTTATCATTATACTTTATACTTCACACCTATTTCTTGGGGACTTACTGAGCCAAAGTTCACTGATGGGCATTCCACCCATCTTTGTTTCTTGGAATGTTCGTCGGATACTATGGAGACTGAGGAGGTGGCCACCACCGAGAAGGAGCACGATCAGATCGTGACTCGGGCCTAGACTAGTTATCCTCTTTCAGTTTATGTATGCCATCTATTTAGTCATTCTCTTCTTGTATTTTTCTTTCAGTTGAACTCATGTATTGTAAATGTATTAAGTTGAATGTAAATAAAGTTGTTGAAGTTTAAATCTCATGTTTATTTCTTGTTATTTTATATTGCTTATTTTACGCTTAGCGTATTTATTCTGGAAAATGACCTTCTCGAAATAAATACGTCGCGGGCTTGCCACGTCACCGTTTCCGTCTATTGGGAAGCGGGACGTGACAGGTTTTGTTGGCGGCCCATACAGGTCCGTTCTGTATGAAGTCTTAAGCAATATATCACAAGAAATATGAAATTCAACAACTTTACATTCCTTGCAATTTCAATTTCCGTTGAATCTATCCTAATTTTTCTTCTCTATGTAAGGTGATGGATTCTCCCAACAATTCTAGCACCAACGTCAATGGAAGTACACCACCTCCATTTACCGTAGCCGCTCCACTCACAGAACAGACAATACTTTTGGAGGCTATCAAAAGCCTACTTGAGGGTCAGCAGGCTCAAAGCATAATTTTGCAGAAGCAGACTGCTTTTTTTCAACAGAGTTTCATCCGCTCTGAAGCAGAAGCATCGAGAGTGAAGCAATTTCGAGCATTACACCCGAAGAACTTTTCAGGGAAAGAGAAACCGCTTGAAGCCAGGAAATGGACTCAGAGTATAAAAGATGACCTAACCGCGGCCCAAGTTCCAGAGGTGGCTTGGGTCAGAATAGCAAAACTCCAGCTTACTGACAATGCCAGAATTTGGTGGAAGGCCGAGGAGAGCCATCTTGAGCAGCTGATTGAGTGGAAGACTTTCCGTGATCTCTTTGACGCCAAGTATTTTCCGGAAACTGCACACTTCGAGATGGAACAGAAGTTCATTCACTTGAAACAAGGATCCATGTGGGATAAGTCGGTAGATGAGTATGATGCAGAATTCACCATGCTCGGCAGATTCGCCGTCCATGTCACGCCCCGCTTCCCAGTGTACGGAAGCGGTGACATGGCAGGTACGCGACGTACTTACTAAGAAATATATACGTTAAGCGTAATTAAGCAATATATATATATATATATATATATATATATAAATAATGCACAAGAATTGACAAGAGATATAAACGAAACAACAACTTTTATTAACATTCATCTTTACAATACAACAGCTTTGAAAAGGAAAGTACAGTGATATAAAGCAATGCCTAAACAGTGGCATACCAAATGAAAAGTAAGTACAAGAAGCTAGAAGTCCTGCTGGAAAGTGAGCTGGTCCACGTCCTCCTGGCTATGCTCTATCCCGAGAGAGTCCTGTCCTTCTGACGAATATTCCAAAGAAAAAAATAGCCAGGAATGTCGTCAGCGAACTAGCGCTCGGTAAGTCCCAAAAGAAAGAAAGGAATATAGTAAGTAATGAGAATTGAACTGGTAAGATATACAGGTTTAAGATTGTTATTCTAACGTAGTTGTTTGTAGTTTGGTACAGAAGGTATTTGTGTATATGAGAGAAGTCCATCTTTCACCGTGGACTATGTAACATGTAGTACAAGGCCCCGTCAAAACCCACGGGACAACGGCACGAGAGTTCATGTAGGTGTATTTTAGTGACCATCTCGTGACACACTATACATTTCGTACCAATCTACCCCGTTAACCCCGTAATGTATTGTATAGATTATATGGTATGCCGAGACCATAGATATAAGTTGTTCAAGTAGTCAGGTTCAGGATGTAAGCTTGTAGTCATGTCAAGTTATAGCCATGGTTCAGTCAAGTCAAGTCTTGTATTCAGGTTTGATATTCAGGTTCATATTCAAGTATACATGTTAGAGTTTGGATTCTTGTTTGAATTGGATTCTAGTTTGAGTTTGGATTCAATCTTGATTTACACTCAGACTTGAGTCGGACACTTATAACTGATTTAGATCCTGAATTATGTTCGGGAGTTATCGATAACTGCTGCACATGGACGGCAGGATTTGTGTATTTTCTCAAGACAATTACCATAAATAACACCGTAAATTTTCTACCTTAAATAGGCAAACACTCACTTTCTCCGGCTCCCTGGGGCTCAAGAGAATTGATCCCGCTTAAACCTATATTTACTAAAGTCCTTAACAGTGTTTTATATAGCTCGAGGGGGTTTTATGAAAAATATTTTTAATATAGTTTCAAAATACATCTCGAGAAGTTATTTATTTTATTTAGGGTTTTCATGGATATGAATTTTAAGAGTTTGAGGTATTTTAGTGATAATTATCTTAATTTGAATAGTTCATGATATTTTACTTTAAGCTTGTCTTGTATTGATATATTAATGGTATTTTAGTGAACTTGTAAACTTTCATCTTTAGAAAAATGTAAGTTTGTTATATTTTGAAAATATATGGATTTGTAATATTTATATAATTATAAAAAAAATAATTTTATTTAAATAGAAAAATGTGTTTTTCTTAAAAACCGTATTTAAAAACCTTTCGAGACTGAATGCTCCGCGAGGAGGTCTGCTTCTCGCTCTACTAGCCCGAGAATATACGATAATCCGCACCATCCACTAGTGGATCCCCTAAAAAGGGTTGTAGAGGCTTATTTATTCCAAAGAAAACCGTTTTTATAGTAGATGGTATTTTAATGAAATATATTGTATTCGCCATAAAAATACATTCAAAGAGTATCGTGCTATGGAACCTCGTGTGTATGAGAGGAGTAAGTCATTACCCCGTGAAATTTTCTAAAGGTATGTTTAAACAAAGGAAAATAAGATTACATATCTAAAGTTCATAATATTTTTGAGTGAAAGTTGGCTCTAAACATTAGTTTTATGTTAACAAGTAAGATGTAGAAATATGAATGAGCAATGCTTATGAAAAATGTAATTTCTAGGGTTTACAATAAAATGTCGGTATTAATTCCACTTACCGACATGTTTTGAAAAAAAAACTTTTCAAGGAAGGAGAAGAGGAATTGAAAGTGACTTACTAGCTAGTTATCCTATGAAAAGGTAGAAGAGAGAGTGTTGAATTTCGTGACGTCGTGGGGTCGCCGGAACGTGCTTCGATCCTCGCCGGAAGTCGATCCCTTGCTAACTCCACTTGTACTCTTCTTGTACTTAGAAATCTTTGAGAATTTTGTCTATAATTTTCAGAATGAATAAGGGCTAGGGCATGGGGTAGTATTTATAATGTGGAATTAGGGCTTTGGAATTAAACATATGAATTAAAATGCATTAAAAAGATAATAAATGAGGAATTGAGAGGTCACTGTTTGATTGCAGGGTAATCAAACAGTGCAGGGGAGTTTAGGGTAGGGGAAAGGTCGTGTGTGCAAAGCACGGGCACCATTGGCTACGGGGGGACCGTTGGCGCCGGCCCAATTAATGATCTTGCCGGTTGTTTGGTGAGGGGGGCGTCGGATTGAAACCACGTGTACATCTTTGTATTTAAATTATTGTGCACATGTTTGTTTTCTCTGTCTTTTCATTTTTATGTGCATTGCACGTGTAAACTTTTGGGCTTCCAAAAAGTTTAAAAGAAAAATTAGAAAAAATAAAATGTGTCTGATGGAGTTCGAACACAGTGGCTACGTCACAGCAGTGCAAGGCTATACTAGTGAGCTACAAGTTGTTTCTTGCTGTTCTTAAACAAAAATTAACTTATAAATTGTACTCGGGCTTGTAAACTCCTTTTTGTACATTAAATTGAAAATTTTCGTACAATAAATTCAGAGTCGTTACATTCTATCCTCCTTATAAAAATTTTGTCCTCGAAATTTACAATTATATAAGGACTAGTTTACAAATAAGTAAAGGTATCTTGCACGCATGTCATCTTCTCGTTCCCACGTTGATTCTCTTGATGAATCTTTTCTCCACATCACTTGGACCAAGTTTACTTCCTTGTCCCCCATTGTCTTCACTTTTCGGTCCAGGATTTCAACGGGTTGTTGTTCGCAAGTTAGGTCGGTCTGTACAGTGAGCTCGGAGTGATCAAGGATGTGGATGGGGTCACTCACATATCTTCGTAGATGGGATATGTGGAACACGTTGTGCACTCCTTCTAATGAGGTTGGTAGTGCCAAACAGTATGCCACTTCTCCGACTCGTTCGAGAATGTCGAACGGTTCTATATATCTGGGACTGAGCTTACCCCTCTTTCCAAAACGTATCACTCCTTGGTTTTAAGAAATCTTCAGAAAAACATGGTCTCCAGGTGTCGATGCTTTATATCGGCTCAATGCTTCTGTCGGTCTTGGGCTATGCGCATTCTTTCCATGATCGTGCGAACTACATCCACAGTTGCCACGATCATCTCTGGTCCAAGGAGTTCACGATCTTTTATGCCGTCCCAACTTAGTGGTGATCGACACTTCCTTCCATAGAAAGCTGCAAATGGTGCTATTCCAATACTCGCCTGATAGCTATTGTTGTATGAAAACTCCACAAGGTGTAGGTGATTGTTCCCCCAATCAGAGCAAGGCTCTGTTTGAATTTTGAAAATTCAAATTTTGAAGCAACGCTTCGGTTCCCGTGCGCTGCGCGCAATGCGCCACGTGTCAGAAGTTGACACGGCAGCACAACGCCCAAGGCGGTACGTCCGATCAGAGCAAGGCTCTTTAAAAACATAAGTAACACTTAACTGCACAAGCGCACGGCAGCGCGACACGTGTCTGCGCAGTTGCGCAAGCACAACTGCGCAAGCGCACGGCTGCGCGACACGTGTCTGCGCAGTTGCGCAATCGCCGTTGCGCAAGCGCCTTACTGCGCGACACGTGTCACGCGCTGGTGAGTTGCGCAACAACAGAATGAAAATTTAAGGAAATCTTTTCTGTTCTTGTTAAAACAAGAAGATTTCTTCTGTAAAACAGGGGCTTTTGGATCAAAGATCCAACGGTGGGGAAAATTCCCCGAATCAAAAGATCCTTTTAACAAATTTAACTGATCTTTGAGCACTATAAAAAGGACCCCAGACCTCATTTCAAAGATATAGAGAATTTGGATTAAAAAAAAAGGAAAGAACTCTTGAAGAATTTCTGGAGAACACAAAAAGAAGGTAAAAACCTTTGAGATAAGAGAAGATTCTCTTAAAGAATAGATCATTGATCTAGAAAACAAGATCAGTGATCTTCAATAGATAAATAAATAAAAATAATAAAAATAGTGCCTTGCACTTGCTATGAACCTCTGGTTCTCAGATAAATAAATAAATAAAAATAATAAAAATAGTGCCTTGCACTTGCTATGAACCTCTGGTTCTCAGATAAATAAATAAATAAAAATAATAAAAATAGTGCCTTGCACTTGCTATGAACCTCTGGTTCTCTGAAACAGAAAGAAAGAAAAGATTTCTTTCTTTTCTTTTCTTTGATCTAAATTTAGATCAAGAAATTAAAAAGTGCCCTGCACTTCTTTTTCTGAATCTAAAAGATTCTTGGTGCTTTGCACAAATGCAATGCATTATTTGAAGGGCTAGGCCCAAGTTAAAAAGACCTAGCAGGTCAAAATAAATTGCAAAGGGCTGGGCCCAAATAAAATTGATGCTCTGCATCCCTTTTGGGCAAAGCCCAAATAAAAGCAAAAGAAATGCAAAAGCAATGGACTTAGCCCAATCGTGGCCATAAGTCCTTAAATTAAATTGACTGAGCAAAATGGCTTTCCTAAATCAATCTACATCCGGTCCGAGGGTACATCTCCGAACTCCTTTGTCATCCATCGTTGTAACTCCTCAACGACATCAAAGAGGTGACGGGTCCCACCGACCACACATCAATATGGACTGCGGGGTCCTTAAACTCGTGGACCGAAACGTCCTTAAACTAATATTGGACCGAAACGTCCTTAAACTATAAAACTAATATCGGACCGAAACGTCCTTAAACTAATATCGGACCGAAACGTCCTTAAAACTAATATCGGACCGAAACGTCCCTAAACTAACATCGGACCGAAACGTCCCTAAACTAATATCGGACCGAAACGTCCCTAAACTAATAATGGACCACCACGTCCCTAAATTGGCGATGGACCACCACGTCCTTAAACTGGCGCAATAGAGCCCGAATGCTCTTTTGCCGGATCTAAACGGTCCCGTTTAAGTCGATCTTAGCCCCAAACACGGCTAACGTATCCTTAAACATTCACATGGATTATAAAACTCCCAATCAACTCTGGTTCGAGGGTACATCTCCGAGCTCCTCTGATACATGTCGTGGTAATCCTTCAACGACGTCAGAGAGGTGACGAGTCCCGATGGCCATACATTAAATTAATCACTACGTTAAGTTGATCTTAGTCTAAAACAGGACTAACGTATCCTTAACGAACGTTTAAGTCGATCTTAACCGCAACGCGACTAATGCATCCTTAAACTAAAAACACCAAACCCAAATCTAAGTAAATGCGGATTTGGACTAATCCACGTCCTACGGGCGACGGCATCACTCAGTCTCCGTATACAATCCACGGGCAACCACAAACAAAACAAACACACACGACACGAAGTGAAATTCTGGAGAAGGAGAAAGTTGTTACCGCGATGCGGTAGCGTAATTAACTGCAGGGGCTTGCGCCTGCAGGGAAGAGCGTCCCCACAATTAAAAACCCCTCAAGCAAGGGGGAATCTGACGAAGTCTGCTACATCGGCCGCATCCGTCTAAACCTCCGATCCACGGTGCCGTAAATCAACTCGGCATCTTCGGAGAGGTAGACGGATAAAACCACATAGCATCTGCCCCGAACCTCAGGCACGGACGCCCTAACGTCCGGGCCGCCGTTCGGAGGGGAACAGATTCTGGCACGCCTGGTGGGACCTCTTCCTCTTTCCGCTCCACACTTCGTATGTCGTCTTCGCGAACCAATCGCGGTTTGTTAAATGGTTGTCTTCGGATTTCAAGGTACTAAGATTTGGTCTTTTGCCTGGCGCAGAATTCAAGATCCAATGGACACCAAATGCGCGAAGCACCACTGCAACGGACGCTCCACCTCACCGAGAGGTGTAACATATGGGCCCCAAGCGGCCTCTTTCCTCGCTCTGCCGGTTGAACAGGTGACTCAGGCCACCACTGGCCTATTTTTTGGGACCATGGTCCCACCTACAAGCTTCTCTATGCCGATATCCGCACCGGAAGCGAACAAGAAGTCGGTGTTCGACCGGCTCACTACTACCACGACCCCTGTCAACGGGTCGCCCGCTACTAAACCGACAGCCTCCGTTTTCACCAGGCTAGGTCAGAACTATGAAGTGGCCGCCCCAAAGAGAGCAATGGCCGCTGCTTTGGAAGTCGTTAAAGCGGCTTCTCCCATCAGAGAGTCGGTCTTCACAAGATTGACGGTTCCCACTCCTCCCCCAGCTGGTCAAAAGGCATCAGTCTTCGATAGGCTGACATCGGCAGTTACCCCACACTCAAACAGGGGGCAACAAGAAACCATCTCGATTTCCGAGCCAGTCCCAATGGCTCGTCGTGCGCGACGTCGCCATTGGCAACGAGTAAGGAAAGCAGGGGGCAACTCCCCCTCAGGGCTAACCCCACCTGCTCCAGTGGTGGAGGTCAACGCAGCTGTTCCAACTGGGAACAGCTTTGAATTGCTGAGGAAGGTGAGAAAGAACTCTCCAATTGCTACATTGAAAAGATCTCCTCCGCCTATGGAAAAAGCTCCGGAGACAAAGCAGGAACAGCCCTCTCAACGGCTGTCGTCAAAAATTTATAAAGTTTGGCGGAGGGTTCAAGACTCCGTGATTGACTCAGACCACTTTCGTCGCCAGAAAAAGGCAAAGGTGGAAAAGGACAAGAACTGCCCCATTAAACAGCAGGGGGCAACAAATGATAGGATGCCCACTTCAACGGCTCCTTCAACCTCAATGGTCCACAAAAGAAAAAAGGCCAGAGAAAGCTCCTGTGACACTGACAAAGTTTAAAAGCGATGAACCTAAACGCCCCAAGTCAGGGGGCATAACAGTTCATACGGTTTATATGGCTTCTGGAAAGGAAGAAAGTCGTACTTCTACGGGTCACCGACCGCTTACCCGATCAGTGACCAGGCTCAGGAGCAGCAACAAAAGCTCCAGGAGATGATGACTACAATGGCTGCACTCACGGAGCCAAAAGAGAACCCTGGGACGTCCTTAGATGAACGCCAAGAGGAAGAGACCGACGCCGAGTTCCTCCGCCGAGTACTGGAAAAGAGAGACAAAGAGGCTGCTGAGCAAGCAGCCAATATACAGCGTATGGGCCTCCTCTTCCAGGACATGATAGGGATGATGATACAACAAGATCCCCCGACTGAAGAACCCCCGATTGTCCTTGGGGATGATAGAGGAGAGACATCAAACCCTCAGCCCGTTCTATCAACGGCTAAAGAGGATACAATCTCTAAAACTGATCTGGACGAATATATAGCCCAGCAAATAAAGGTTCATCACGCGGCCGAAACAGCCGGCCACGTCGTAAAAACGGGGCGGCCGTATCCAGGCTGGTATGACCAAATCAAATACCCGCCGGGTTACACAATTCCCAAGTTTCATGTCTACAAGGGGACCGGCAATCCCCATCAACATGTTGCCCAGTTCAGGGCGCTTTGCGGTAACACTGGCGGCGACGACAAGCTTTTGCTTCGCCAGTTCATTGGAAGCCTATCAGATACGGCGTTCGAATGGTATTCTGAGCTCCCCATCGACTCTATTAAAACCTTTGCGGAGATGGAGCTGCTCTTCACCCAACGTTTTGCAAGTGCCAGTGAGCGTACCCCGATGACGGCACTGATTAACGCTAGGGTAAAACCCGGCGAGACATGGGTTCAGTACGCTATACGGTGGCGTAATCTATGGTCTAAGTGTGAACAGCGCATAGAAGAAGCCCCTGCAGTGGGAATGTTTGTTGGAACCCTTGATCCACAAGCAACCATTTCACAGTTTATGATGTTCTTCAAGCCGACTACCTTCCAGGCTTTGATCGACAAATTAGCGCAGATGGACCAGATGGGCCATAAACCCCCTCTCCCGAAGCCGGACTCCCGAAACGACAAAGGAAAGGGAAAAGCGATCATTGTCGCTAATGCCCAACAACAACCGAGCGACTCGAAGCCGGTTGCTCGTCCAAACAATACACGCCCATACGTACCCCTTGAGGACAGGATGGGACGTCCTTACTCCTTCCCTCGCGATAAAATGAGGAGGCTATTCGAGCTAGCGTTGCGCAACAGACTCATAAATCTGCCAGATCCAAAACGTCCGTTGCAACCGAACGACGTCAACGAGCCCAATTACTGCCCTTACCATCGAGTGCTAGGACATCCGATCGAAAGACTGTTACGTTTTCAAAAATTGGCTTGAAAACCAGTACCGCCAGGGCAAATTTGCGCTATCCGACAAATGGAAGGTGAATCCCCCGCAGCCCCACACCTCTAAAGGGACGAATACGCCGGGGGCAACATGCTCCGTCATTGAAGAAGCTCCCTGGGAGGTTGTATTATCAGCCAAAACGAGGAGAATGCTAAATGATCTTCAGACCTGTCCAGCGGTCAAGTGGAAGAACCCCTTGGAACCGCAGGTTATTGAGGGGATGTTGAAGCTACGTCCGACTCCGAAGACCAATGATGGTAGTTCAAGCGTTCATGGCCAGCCGTCAAAATCTTCGAAAAAGAAGAAGAAGAAATCTAAGAAGCCCGTGAAGCCTGGCGACAAGCGCACGGACTTACAAAAACAAATCGACGCGCTGGATGAATACAACCAAAAGGCGCGGACTCCCATTACGCTCCAAGATTTCCTTGATCACGTCTTTCAAAAAGAAGATGGGGGAGAAAGTTCATCGGATGAATCCGAGGAATATGTGGCGAGCTGTCATATGATCTCCCATTCGACCACGAACGATGAAGGGACTTCTGGCACTAAAACGCTGGGGGCAAATACTGAGTCAAGGGTTCCGGAGTTATCAATCGAAATGATTGACGCGTTTCTTAGTGAAGCTCGATTGAAAAGTAAAGCTGATCGAGAACGCGAGACGGCTATATTCGAAAGGGCCAAGCGCCAGCGACTTGAGGAAAGAGCTGAGATGATCCCGCTGGTGCAAAATGCCTCCACCGCTGACAAAAGCCAACTCAAGATAAAAAAGAGGTTTGCTAAGGCCATATCGATGGCATGAAGCTACCATCCTCTGAAGGAAAAATGACTGGTGTGGTAGAAATGCACCCCTCTTATTGCTTATATCATCAGAAGGTCTCGCATCCCACTCAAGAGTGCAAGGCTTTCGATAGATGGTGGCAAGGATACGTCGCTAATCAACAACACTTTAAACGGGAAAAGCGTAAGATTCGTCGGGAGCAAAGAAACATGACCAAAGAGCTTGAAAGAACTGCCGGCAATTGCCACATGGTTAACACTACCGGGTCACAAGTGCCTACATTTGGGAGCGACTCTGATGAAGAGCTAGAACTTGCCCCTCTCTTTAAAGAGTCAACTTCGGGAAAAGACGAGGAGCCAGTGGTTTGCGAAAATATCCGGCTGCGGAATCGGACACTGCCTGAAAAGAACCTCGGACCCCCGAATAGAAAAGATAAAGGGAAAGAAAAGGTCTCTGAAGACATCGTCTTAGATGACCAAGTTCTGGAAGAGCTAAACGCCGAAAACCCGCCGAAGAGAAGTAAAGTGGATTACAATGTCTTGGCGCATCTGAGAAAGCTACCCTCACAACTCAGCATTCTCGATGCCCTATTACTATCAAAAGAGGCGAGGGATTCTTTGATTAAGGCCCTACAAGATCCGGACCAATTCCAAGCTTTCCTGGCCGAACAAAAGATGAAGGATGAATTGGAAGAGGTGCACACAGCCGACGTTGCTTTTGGTGATGAAGACCTTCTCCTCGGGACGTGTGAACACAATCGCTCCCTTTATGTCTCAGGATACTGCCATGACATAAAGATAGGTAAAATCTTGGTCGATAACGGGTCGTCTGTTAATTTACTCAATGTGCGAGTGTTAAAGGAGATTTGCATGAGTGTCCAACACCTCGCCCGAGACAAAATCACCATCTCCGGATTCGACTCCCAATCATCAAAAACTCTTGGATCTGTGATATTGACGCTACGCTTCGGGTTGCTCATCACAGACATCAAATTCCATGTTATAGACACCAAGACATGCTACAATGCTCTGCTCGGCCGACCATGGCTACACGAGTACAATATCATCCCTTCTACACAGCATCAGTGCATGAAGTATTCTAGGGATGGCCTCGAGTACACAGTGGCGGGAGAGTTGAATCTGTTTTCCGTAAACGAAGTTCACAAGTATGAAGATGCCAAATACTTCTTACCGAGTTTCGAAGACACGGAAAGGTGTCACAAACCGGAGAACAAAACTAACGCCACCATCCCTGTCTTCGGCAGTGACACCGAGGAGGAGGAGGATATAATTTATTCAGGTCCATCCCAATCCACCAGGCCAGGACCATCCGTTCCCTTCATTGATCTTCGGTAGTGATTCAGAGGATGAAGTTCATGCTGTATTCCCTGCTCGGCCTTCAATACAGGTTTCCGCTGATGAAGAGCGAAGTCTGCAGATAACCATAGTGCCGCTTGAACATTACAAAGAACTGGATGCACTCGACACCAACAGCGTAGAAGAATTGCAGACATTCTATATCCCTCCCGACGAAAAGGCGAGAAGGCAATCCTATTCTACTGTTCTGAAGAAAACAAGGTGAAAAAAGAAATTTGGCATGGCGCGGATCCAACGCTCGACAGGCTTCAGCCTATCCGTCTTCCCAGATATTATACCGAAGGTTTGAAGAAACTGCTAAAACACCAGGGGATATCCTTCACACAGACCGTTAGAAAGGCCAAATTCTATGACAAGGTCTGGAACGTTCCCGGGACTCAATGCAAACTACCTAACGGGAGAATAGAAACAAAAGGGCTTGGGTACATCCGGTCAAAGAAACGGGAGCTAGTAAACAGCTGTTATGTCATGTATGACTTCGATGAAGAGGCGGGAGCTCAATGGGAGGACGCTAATCCTGAACCAGCAAAAGTTCCTGATACAAAACCGCCCAGTCCATCGTTTGAAGACCAGATGAGCAAACTTATAAGGGATGCAGGTCAAAAAGCCCGAGATGATCACAATCGTGAAATGGCAATCTATGAGAAAGCTAAGACACAGCGCCTCCTTCAACAGGCGGTGAAGGATGAAAATGCCGCTCCTTGTCAACCTACTACAAAAAAGGTTCGACGCGAAAGCAAAAACAAGTCGAAAGGCAAGAAAGGCGCTCGACAACCACAAAGCAGAGCTAAGAAGCCACGCATCCGAGAGTCGAGCGTTATTGACCTAGCCCTCATGAAGAAAATGGGTCGAGCATACTCATTTCCTCGGAATAAAACAAGGAAAATACTTGATCTTGCTCTAAAACATCAAATGCTTACACTGCCAGAGTCTAAACACCCTGAGCAAGCGGGCGAAGTCTCCAACCCAAATTATTGCTCTTACCATCGAATAGTAGGGCATCCGCTTGAAGATTGCTTCACCTTTAAGAATTGGGTTGAGAACCAATATCAGCTCGGCAAATTCGCGTTGTCTGACAACTGGAGGGTAGCGCCGCCGCAAAAGCACGAACCCGAAAACACAATGATAGAACCAACTCCGCATTGGGGTTGGCAGAAAATTCGCACTTGCCACGTGGTAACAATATTAAAAGAAGAGTCCGAGGACATGAACAGCCTTCCTTGGTGCTTTGAAAACGGCAGCGATGAGGTAATCTCAGAATTTCCCCCAGCTTCGAAAGAACTGGAGGATGGAATCCATACTACTGCAGATAACCTCAAGAAAATCGAGTTGGGGACAATAAATGATCCGCGACCGACATTCGTCAGCGAGCTGCTGTCTGAAGAGAGGGTGGCTGCGTTAAAAGACATCCTTGTGCAGCATAAAGATTGCTTCGCATGGAACTATTCCGAGATGCCGGGACTAGACCCAGAAGTTGCTGTACATAGACTAGCAATATCCCCGAACATCAAGCCAGTCAAACAGGCGCCGAGAAGAATGCGACTCGAGCTTGAGATGAGCATAAATACCGAAGTCAAAAAGTTAATCGACTCTGGCTTCATCCAGGAAGTTCAATACCCTGAATGGATCGCCAACATCGTCCCAGTGATGAAGAAAAATGGGACAGTGCGCATATGCGTAGACTTCCGGGATCTTAATAAAGCTTGCCCGAAGGATGATTTCCTAGTGCCAGTCACTGAACTGATGATAGACAATACATCCACTCATGAAGTTTTCTCCTTCATGGACGGCTCATCGGGGTATAACCAGATAAAAATGCATCCAAAAGACCAGAAGCACACAGCCTTCAGGACTCCTCTTGGTATATTTTGTTATAAAGTGATGCCCTTCGGCTTGAAGAACGCCGGTGCTACTTATCAGAGGGCCATGACAAAGAACTTCGATGACCTTATACACGAAATCGTTGAATGCTATATCGACGATCTCGTGGTTAAAAGCAAATCATACGAGGAACATCTCGAGCATCTGAAGACTGTATTTCAACGCCTTCGGCAATACAACTTGAAGATGAATCCTCTTAAATGTGCGTTCGGGGTTTCCTCGGGCAAATTCCTGGGATTCGTTGTTCGACACCGAGGTATTGAAATAGATCCGTCAAAGATTAAAGCGATCATGGAAATGCCTCCGCCGAGGACTCTCAAACAGCTGCGGTCTCTCCAAGGGAAACTTGCATACATACGGCGATTTATAGCCAACCTTTCAAGAAAGTGCCGTCCTTATAGTCACCTGATAAAGAAGGGAACCCCATTCGTTTGGGATCAAAAATGCCAAGACGCACTGGATGAGATCAAGCAATACCTGCAGAACCCGCCGGTGTTGGCTGCTCCGGTTAAGGGTAAGCCTCTCATTCTTTATACAACCGTCCTCGAAGGTTCCTTAGGCGCATTATGGGCACAAGAGAACGATCAAGGGAAAGAAAGAGCGCTCTACTACTTAAGTCGAGTTCTGCTGGGGGCAGAAAGCAACTACTCTCCCATTGAAAAACACTGCCTAGCGTTGATCTTCGCAATAACAAAGCTTAGGCACTATGCGTTGGCGCACGAGGTCCGTATTATTTCAAAAGTGGACCCTCTCAAATATCTAATGTCAAAAGCCATATTGACAGGGCGACTCGCTAAATGGGCCCTGCTCTTGATGGAATTTTCGATAACATATCAACCTCTCAGGGCAGTAAAAGGCCAGGCCATCGCCGACTTCCTTGCTGAGCATCCCATACCTGCCGATTCTCCTTTAAATTGCGATTTGCCAGACAGACATGCGTTTGACGCAATCGACAGTGGTGATACCCGTTGGGAGCTTTATTTCGATGGAGCATCTTCCATGAAAAAGCACAAACAAAGTACGCCAATGATCAAATCGGGGGTAGGACTCATCTTTGTGACTCCACAAGGAGGAATAATGCGCTTCGCCTTCTCCTTAACAGAGCCGAGAACGAATAATGAAGCTGAATATGAAGCTTTGATAGCAGGCCTCGAGATCGCCATTGATATGGGAATTGAAAGCCTCCTCATATATGGGGACTCCCAACTGGTCGTCAGTCAAGTGAACGGCGATTACCAAACATGCAAACCGGAATTGGTGAAATACGGTGAAAAAGTGCAGCAACCGCTAACCCAAATTCCTTCCTACACGTTGGAAAGTATACCGCGCGCGGAAAACAGCAAAGCGGACGCACTGGCCAAACTTGCTAAAGAATTGGCTGACAAGAACCTCGATGAAGTTAGAATCATGATACAAAGCCGTCGAGTGCTCGCCCCAGCAGAAATACATCCAGAATCATATAAAGAAAAGGGAGCAACTGAGCAGGCGACCCTACAAATAAAAGACCATGAGAAGACCGAAGACTGGAGAGAAGTCTTCATAG
This sequence comes from Agapanthus africanus, assembly GCA_030015575.1. Lineage (NCBI taxonomy): Eukaryota > Viridiplantae > Streptophyta > Magnoliopsida > Asparagales > Amaryllidaceae > Agapanthus > Agapanthus africanus. The sequence goes on along the minus strand of JASDDO010000019.1, from coordinate 910,716,164 downwards.
ATTACTTCAAGTTCCACCGAATGCCTGAAGAAGCGTCCATAAGACATCAGCTCGTGAAACGAGCTCTGTCTTTCGCCTTCGTCAACGATACTCTATACAAGAGGACATTCGATTCTCTGTGGCTGAGATGCCTAGGACCTGACGAAGCGAGAAGGGTCGTCCAAGAGGTTCACGACGGACTCTGCGGTTCCCACCAAGCAGGCCCTAAGATGAAGTTGAAGATAAAACGGATGGGCTACTACTGGCCCACGATGATGCAGGATTGCCTGGAATACGCGAGGCAATGTCATTCATGCCAAATTCATGGGGACTTCATCCATCAGCATCCCAATCCACTGCATCCAACAGTGGCTAGTTGGCCATTCGAAATGTGGGGAACTGACATAGTCGGCCCCATCGAACCAGCATCGTCAAAGGGACATCGTTTCATCTTGGTGACGACTGATTACTTCTCCAAATGGGCAGAGGCGGTACCGTTGAGGGAAGTGAAGACGTAGAACATTCTCCATTTCTTCAAAATGCATGTCATATACCGGTTTGGAACCCCAAGAAGGATCATCTCTGATAATGGGCCAGCCTACCGAAGTCATAAAATTAGCCGTTTCGCACAGCAGCACAATATAGACTGGAGATATTCCTCAGTTTATAATCCGCGAGCTAACGGTCTAGCTGAGGCCTTCAACAAGACCTTGACGAAGATCATGAAGAAAACAGTGTCACGAAATAAGAGAGATTGGCACGAAAGATTGCAAGAGGCTCTTTGGGCATATCGAACTACATTTAAAACGGCCACAAACACAACGCCATACGCGTTGGTATTTGGGACGGAAGCAGTACTCCCTCTCGAGATAGAGTTACCCTCTCTGCGAGTGGCAGTCCACTACGAGCTGACAGACGAAGAAAATGCTCACCTTCGGTTTGAAGAGCTTGACGCCCGTGATGAAATCCGGCTTCTAGCACAACAAAAGCTGGAAGCTTATAAAGCAAAGATGACGCGCTCATATGAAAGATTGAGCCGGCCGAGGACATTCCACCAAGGCGAACTCGTGCTAGTGGTCAAAAGGCCCATGATCCCCAATCGCGCTAAGCGGGGAAAGTTTGAGCCAAACTATGAAGGACCGTACATCATTGATAAGGTCTACCAGGGTGGGGCCTATCTACTCATAGACATGCACGGTGAAAGGCCTTTCAGGCCGATAAACGGTCGCTTCCTAAAGAAATATTACACTTAATGAGTCACAGCCTATGACAATGATGGATGACGACGACTAAGTCCGCTCGCTATCCTCCTGAGCTCAAGCTTCATAAAGAATAGCCAACCTTCTCAACAATGGACTGAAATGTCCTTAAACTAATAGCAGACCAAAACGTCTTTAAACTAATACCGCAGCATCCTTAGGCTGACGAGATAAAAAAAACATATAAAAATAAAATAAAATAAACGGTATGTCCATAAGCAAAAAGGGCACGGATGAAAACCCGAAAGGGCTCCGTGAGTAAAAACAGCAGGGTTGCCGGCGAGTGTTCGTGAAAACCCGAAAGGGCGCGACCTCGTAAAAAAAAAAAGAAAAAGAAAATAAGAAGAAAAAAAACGGTATGTCCATAAGAAAAATGGGCACGGATGAAAACCCGAAAGGGCTCCGTGAGTAAAAACAGCAGGACTACCAGCGAATGTTTGTGAAAACCCGAAAGGGCACAACTTCGTTAAAGAACCCTTATGGAGTCCTCTCGACCTTGTAAGGAGAAACCACCTGCGTGAGATCCTTACGACTCACAAAGGAGCAACACACTTAGGGATCCCCACGATTCCTAAGGAGAAAATACACTTGCGAGATCCTCACGACTCGTAAGGAGAACTCTCTTATGGGACCCTCACGGCTCATAGGATTTGAAAGTCTTAAGTCACAGAGACCTAAACCTGTGCTTAAGCAAACCCCCACAAACTTCCAATATTGCCCTACAAGCGGTTCAATATTGACCCTTGTATACAATCCACGGGCGCAAATAAACATTTCCCTAGCCAAATTTCATCTGTAACTGGGAATACGTTCGCATGGTAAACAACCCTTATAAATCCCCTCGATTTATGAGGAGAAAACCCTCCTGTAGGATCCTTACGACTTACAGAGGAACAAAACACTTAGGAACCCTCACGATTCCTAAGGAGAAAATACACCTACAAGATCCTCACGACTTGGAGGAAGAAATACCTTTATGAGACCCTTACGGCTCATGAAATCAAAAGCCTTAGTCGACAGGACCCTAACCCTGATTGCTAAGCCTCCTTTGTTCGACAACGACAGAGGAAAATGATGATTCGCTCCTGGCAATATCCCAGTTGCAGCGGTGCTGATGCCAAAATCGGTGTCCAATTTCAGGTTTACGGCGAAAGCCAGTAGGCCGCTCATGCATACGAAATAGCCGAAATGATAGGGCAATTTGCAATAAAAAGCAGCAAGTAAAATGTATGCATGCAAAATAGCCGAAATGATTGGGCAACTCGTAATAAAAAGCAACGAGTAAAAATAAAATAAAAAGCCGAAATGATTGGGCACAGCGAAAAATAGCCGAAATGATTGGGCAATCGCGACCTTCGCGATATAAAAGCTGAAATAATAGAGCATCGTGGAAATAAAATAAAATAAAAAGAAGAAATGATAAAACTTTGGCCCTACAGTTAAGATCACATTGATCCCTGTATACAATCCAAGGGCGTAAACAAAGAAGGAACCATACTTCCCCAGCGGATTCCGTCAAACGACGAAGCCAAACCTCAACGGTTCATTTCAACCGAAGAAGCCAGTGACTTCAACAAAAAATTCCTCGACTCACGGATACAAACACTCCTTGACGAGAGCTTCCTGATCCGCGTCGACCCGCAGAGCCACCAGTGCCTCCGTAGGAATCCTCGACTCGTTTCAAACCCCAAGGAGACAAATAATCCTTGGCGCTTGGGAAACAAATAATCCCAGCAAACTCCTCAACTCACGGATACAAACACTCCTTGACGAGAGATTCCTGATCCGCGTCGACCCGCAGAGCCACCAGTGCCTCCGTAGGAATCCTCGACTCGTTTCAAACCCCAAGGAAACAAATAATCCTTGGCGCTTGGGAAACAAATAATCCCAGCAAACTCCTCAACTCACGGATACAAACACTCCTTGACGAGAGCCTTCTGATCCGCGTCGACCCGCAGAGCCACCAGTGCCTCCATAGGAATCCTCGACTCATTTCAAACCCCAAGGAAACAAATAATCCTTGGCGCTTGGGAAACAAATAATCCCAGCAAACTCCTCGACTCACGGATACAAACACTCCTTGACGAGAGCTTCCTGATCCGCGTCGACCCGCAGAGCTACCAGAGCCCCCGTGGGAACCCTCGACTCGTTTCAAACCCCAAGGAAACAAATAATCCTTGGCGCTTGGGAAACAAATAATCCCAGCAAACTTCTCGACTCACGGATAAAAACACTCCTTGACGAGAGCTTCCTGATCCGCGTCGACCCGCAGAGCTACCAGAGCCCCCGTGGGAACCCTCGACTCGTTTCAAACCCCAAGGAAACAAATAATCCTTGGCGCTTGGGAAACAAATAATCCCAGCAAACTCCTCGACTCACGGATACAAACACTCCTTGACGAGAGCTTCCTGATCCGCGTCGACCCACAGAGCTACCAGAGCCCCCGTGGGAACCCTCGACTCGTTTCAAACCCCAAGGAAACAAATACTCCTTGGCGCTTGGGAAACAAATGATCCCTAGCAAACTCCTCGACCCACGGATACAAACACTCCGTGATGAGAGCTTCTTAACTCATGTCAACTGTTCCGCTACAACTGCAGACAGATCCCCGATTCGTCTCAATTTGTAAGAAGAAGTCTCAGACAGCAAGGAAGGCTTGCTTTTTGAGCAATGGGGCCCTGCAAGTCAATCCAAACTGGTCTCTTGCATACTATTCACGGGTCTCACTCTCCGAAGTCGAATTTCGACGAGGAGGGAAACAACCACTTACGAATCCTCTCGACTCGTAAGAGGGAAAATTCTCTTATAGGATCCTTACGACTTATAAGAGAAAACCACACTTAGGGATCCTCACGATTCCTAAGGAGAAAATCCACCTATGGGATCCTCTCGACCCGTAGGGAGAAAAGTCTCTATGAGACCCTCACGGCTTATAGAGTTGAAAAGCCTTAGGCAGCAGATCTGAACCTGCGGCCTAAGCCATCGTTATTTCTTAAGAAGGTCGGGATACTCGTCCCAATCGTCCGTCAATCATGGTTACTAAGGTGGCGTACTGATAATAAAAGAAAGAAAAGACGGAGAAATGACACAAGACATTACAAAAATGTGCATCTTTTATTCATAAATATTGATTGAGTACAGGATACATTGTGCTAAAGAATAAAAAATATATACATATACTTTACAAAGACAAATGATGCAAGGAGAATTATTGGGAAGGAAGCGTCTTGCACAGATGTAGCAATCGCTCGCATATGTCCTTCCATGCCTTCTCTTGATCGGCTACCACCGCCAGCTCTGCCTCCACTTGGGCTCGTTGCTGCAAGACCGACGCAAGCTGCTCCCTCACGACTTGATAGGCAGCCTCCCGACTTGGGATATCGCGCTCAGCTACGTCAAGCTTCCGCTTCAAGTTTAGCCCATGGGAGATGCGCTCCAAGAGACCCTCAAAAATAGTCTTCACTTGGGCAGCATTTGCCTCAACCTCAGCACGCAGATGGGCCGTTTCGTTCGAGGTCTTTTGGCATTCCCTTAGTCTTAGAGCTGCTTCTTGCTCCAAGTGGCGGGAGTGCGAAGTGCTTTGCTCGAGCCAAGTTGTGCGTTGGGTGCTCAGGGCTAAAACTTCGGGAGAAGGGCGCGTCGACTCCAGCCGGTATAGACAGGCCTCGATCTCCCTGCAGTGATTAACCCAAGATCCGACGACGCCTTCGTTATGAAAAGTTACGAGCGCCGCCAACATTGGATTAACATCCACAGCGAAATCTACGGCAGAAGGGAGAGCATCCATGTTGAGCTCTTCGATGTACCCGCTCAGCATGCCCAAACTCATCACAGCACCCTTTGAAGACGGGCGTCTCAAGAAAGGGCCTGCCGGTAGAAAGATGCGAGACTCAAAAAGGACCGGAGCCGGAACAATAGCTGCAAAACAAAACATGGTTAAACGATGGTTCAAGAGATATTTAAGGGTTACCAAAAAAGGAATTTGCTATACCAGAAGCAACGGACGGCAGAGCCGAAAGGGCCGGTAGCGCGGCAGGTCTGGTATCCCCTCCTTCGATTTGTGGCACTGCAATAAAGAAAGGGAAAAGTCAGAAATCATTCAATTGCTAGAAAAAGGGGATGAACAAAGATATCGTATTGAACGTACACTCACCAGCGCCACTAGAAGGAGAAGCAAGTTCAGATGGGAAGGAGAAGTGTGGGAGCAACACTTGATATAGATGATCAAAGAGCACTCCTGAAAAGATGCGGTGGTATGGCGTTAGTCCATGAACTACACGTTTAAAAGATTAACTTGTGAGTCGCAAATCCATACCTTCCAACATCCGTGATGGCACGAGGGAAGACGGGGAAGTGACCACCGCCAAAGCAGTAGTTGACGGTGCTCCTTCCAGCAATGGAGCGTCGACACTGGCCGCACCTGCAAAGATAAGCTTGTTAGAAGAGATCGCAAGATATATAAAAAAGGGGGAAACGATAGTAACCCGAAACTTACCCGACGAACTGCCAGCCGAGACTGAGGCAATTCCTTCCTCCATTGACATCAGGCCACCACCCGTAGCCTCGTCACCCGACTCGATGGGAACCGTTGTTGTGCTCGCAAGCCCGGGAGATGGCAAGGAACCATACGCGGGGAGGGCTATGATTGGAGTATTGCCAGATTCCAGAGAAGGAGCGGCTGGCTCGTCCTCAGGAATCGTGGCCACCTCACCCGCTACTCCTTCGGGTCCTGCGGTCACAGTTGTCTCATCCATCGGCACCGTGACATCTCCAGCCTCAAGCGCCTCGACTTCTACTGCCTTCGGCTCGACAATCATCTCATCTGCCGCCACTTCAGATGCGGCATCGATGACCTTCTCGGCAGCGGATCCTTCAACTTCTGTTTCAGGCGCCGTGGCCCCGATGACGTTGCTCACTGTTAGCTCAGGCTCGGCAAGTACCGCTTCCTCCGCTCCTCGGGGTTCGACGGTCTCCGCCTCCCCGTCAGTCGGACTAGGCCCTGCCCGATGAAATGCATATGAGCCAATGGCTTTATAATTCTTACAACAAAGCTCTGAAAGAAGTACTACCTGAAGAAGATTTATCATTTACACTTCGGGCCGCGCGCGCCGCTCGCCTGTAAGCAGTAGATAGGGCGACAGGGGCCTCTCCAGAAAGAGTGTCAGCGTAAGGAATGGTACTCGGACCCGCTCCCGCAGCCAAAGCAGCTCTACGAGCCTTTGCTGCACGTCTCAACCGCTTCCGCTCCTCCCGAGCCGTTGAGACGGATGCCACTAGAGCTTCCCTAATTGAGGTGTCCTCGTCCGTGAATAGGGAGGCCTCTAGGTTTTTCAGGGCATCCCTCGTCGTTTTGTCAAGCTGAGGCTCTTGCGACAACTTCGACGGAGCTAGGACTTCGGTAACAGGCTCGGGAAGGATCCCTGCGTCAATTGACACAACTCCTGCAAAGAAACAAAAGAAAGTCAGGTTGACTATCATAAAAAGACAACAAACTTTCCTTGTAAAAGAGAAAGGGATAAAACATACCGACGCTTGCTAGAGCACGCTTCTCCTCCTCCTCTTGGAAGGTTTTCAGGGAGGCAGCGATAGCCTCTTCAGTAGAGACACCTGTTGAAAATGGAGCAAATGTTAGTTAAATATAATAATACAAAGTGCAATGAAATAACAAATAAAGCGTCTGATGATTACCGGACTCAGCGAGTTTGCTTAACATCGCTTCAAGCCTTGCCGATCGCTCTGAAGCTGCAATGGCGGCAGCCAGATTGGTGTCCTCAGGGTCTACCACGAAGCCCTCATTGCTGCCATACTTACATATAGCCCCGGCGGGAGAAGCCGCAGGCTTTGAGCTGAGGATCGCATCGAGGGAAAGGGCGGACTTCTTCTTTTTCTGCTGTCCACCAGCTTTAGATCCACCCGGAGTGGATTTGCGCTTGGCAGCCACTTTAGGGCGGCGAGTCCCGATCTCTGCCCCTCCGCCAGATCCTGGCGATACCACATCAACCGCCTTCGTGGGAGCATGGGGCGCCGGCGGTGCATCCACCGTAGTGGGCAATGGCAATCCACGCGGGGGGCTCAACACGCGCGGTCGGTCGACTCTGGCATCTTTTATCGGAGGGATGACCTGGATCCTTGGCTGCAAGGGAGCCTTGCGATCACCGCCAGGAGGCGCAGCCCTACGGTCGACCAGCAGACGTTTCTCCATTAAGATGATTGGGCCCATAGCATGCGCATACCAGGCTACATACGGATGGATTATTTTAGGGACACAGCTAGGCTCACTGATAAAAAAATAGGAGCCTGTATTGAGCCGGGTGAAATGATGCATCGCATTCCTTATCCCCTCTGGGCCGACCGCTGGTGTTTCTAGAAAGGCCTCCATCGGGATCCCTTGATTGTAACTCGATTGTCGGGCAAATCGATACGGGTTATACCTCATAAAGAGAGCCGTCATATTCTGCCTAAATACTAGGTAGCCCGGCCGAATGGAGTAAAGGTGAAGGATTTCCCGAGCCTTCAGTACAGAAACCCCGCCCTTAAAGTCATCACGCAGCGACACCACTGACTTAGCGGTCTCGGAGCCCATGGTGACGACCTTATCCACAAAAGAGGTCTTCGCTCCAACTAGATGTGAACGCAGGAGCAGTCCCCTAGACTCCCGCGGAGGTGCAACCACGATTGAAGCCCCGACCAACCGCATGATTCTTGGGAGTTTGAATTTCTCAAAGAACGGAGGAGTCTTATGGGCACCAAACACCCCTCGCACATGCAGCTCCATCCAAGTAGTGAAGTAGTGCATCGGAAAGTTAGCAGGCTGTACCCCAGGCTCATTAGCGTCCACCGCTACGCTAAGTCCATTATAAAGGTAAGCCAGCCCGGCAATCCCCACCGATAGCTGCAAACCAGCCGCCATTCGATGCGCCGGGTAAAAGACGGAAGACCGCATGAGGCGTGGATGCATGGGGAGTGCAAAGCTGCATAGCCATAGACCCAAGAACCCTATAAAAAAAGTCTCCTCGTCCATGCCAGGAACGGCGATCTCTAAAAAAGGGACGCTGGCAGTGCCAGGGAGATAAAAATCCCGTTGGTCATTCTCCGATAAAGGTCGGCGGTCCAAGCCGAAACCAAAGGGGTCAGCAAGCTGAGCGAACTTCTCGCCCTGCTCTGATAGGAACTCCGGGCGGATAAAACGAGCAATGAAATCCGCGAATCTGACGCCCCGGTCGCCCGATTCCAAATGAAGTTCCTCATAAATCTCCAACACCTTCACTAAGCCCGGGTGCTGATGTTGAATGGCATTTGCCGGAGATAAGTCAAATACTAGCTGCTTGGTGGCGAAGACATACTCGTCAGGAGGAAGCAGCTCCTCGTAGTGTTCTCCCCTCATTGGCAAACCCGAAATCTCAGCAAATTCCTCCAGAGAGATGGAGACTTCCCTATCCGCTGTCAGGAAGGTATGGGTGGGGATATTCCCTTTATCCACCACGTCGGAGGAGAGGGATACTCGAAAAGTGAGACGTAGACGGCGGAGTACAAACCAATCTTCGTCAGGTGAGCCCTCTTCGTCGCCAAAATGTAACGGGCCCATTGCAAATATCCGGCAAGCGGCCGCGGGGTCAATCCAATATTATAAGCCTGTCCCCAAGGGCGTGCTTCACCCTGACAGATTCGCCTCCCCAAAATATCTATAGCCGGCGGCGGCTGCACCGGAATGGCACCGATTGCAGGCTGAAGGAGGTCGTCGGAATTCCAATTTTTAACCTCCACGGCATACTCCACCGGGGGTTTGTCCGCATAAGGGATCGTAACTATGGGCTCGGAGGGTGAGGTGGAGCTAAAGCTGCGACGGCCTTGGATAATCTGGCTGTACCACCTTCCCCATAGGTGAAGTCTCTGGCACTCAGGATCGTGATCTTTAATCAAGGCGAACACTACCCTGTCCACTGGTGCATGTGGGAACCCTCCTTCTGAGCGAACAAAAGGGAAAGACAAATCTTCAGACATGTTTCCTGTAGACAAAAAAAAAAAACATAACCGTTAGTGTTCCAATGCTTCGCATTTTAAAGGCCTATATCACACTACAATGCAGTGGGTAGGGGACCAAAGGGGGACCCACAAAATCAAGATGACGGCGCATCATTTGATAAGACAGTCCCATCATTGGATGAGACTGTCAGTCAATAAAAAAAAGACCCCCAAGAGAATATCCTCATTGGGGGGGAAATCCCTAGAGACAAGGAGAAAATCTCCTCCTTTTAGAGCAAAGCTCTGTCACAGAGTGACATTTGTCAAACTCTGGTCTCAAAGGAATAAAACTTCTTAAGAAAGAGCCTAGCTCTGTAGTAATAATAAAAATTATAACTCCTAAGAATTAAAATTTTTGGGATCTTAAAGATCCATGAAAACTTTTAGAAGTTCTCTATTTGATCTATGAGCAGGGCTCTGTTCATAGGTTAAAACCCAAGAACAAGATCTCTGTAAATTTTTGAGAGCAAGGCTCTATGGATGAAACCCCAAAAGGGTCTTCTTTAGATCAAAGATCTATGAGAGCAGGGCTCTGTTGAAGAAACCCCAAAGGGGTTTTCTTTAGATCAAAGATCTATAAGAGCAAGGCTCTGTTAATTAAAATTAATTTAAATTTTTACCTAAGAATGATTCTAAGTTCTGAACTTCAAAGTTCTTGGGAAGAAGCAAGAGCAAGGCTCTAAGAGTTTTTAAGCAAGAGCAAGGCTCTGAGTAAAAGTTCTTGAAACGGTAAAAAAAATTTAAGGACCAAGGATCCCATTTATAGACGCCTGCGTCTCTTCACCTGACCTCCATGATCCAATGGTCGGGATCTTGCCACCGCTGCACTCACGTGCGCGCCACGTGAGCGCAACGGTGGGGGGGCATTTGTTCCCCCAATCAGAGCAAGGCCCTGTTTGAATTTTGAAAATTCAAATTTTGAAGCAACGCTTCGGTTCCCGTGCGCTGCGCGCAATGCGCCACGTGACAGAACTTGACACGGCAGCACAACGCCCAAGGCGGTACGTCCGATCAGAGCAAGGCTCTTTAAAAACATAAGTAACGCTTAACTGCGCAAGCGCACGACAGCGCGACACGTGTCTGCGCAGTTGCGCAAGCACAACTGTGCAAGCGCACGGCAGCGCGACACGTGTATGCGCAGTTGCGCAATCGCAACTGCGCAAGCGCACGGCTGCGCGACACGTGTCTGCGCAGTTGCGCAATCGCAACTGCGCAAGCGCCTTACTGCGCGACACGTGTCACGGGCTGGTGAGTTGCGCAACAACAGAATGAAAATTTAAGGAAATCTTTTCTGTTCTTGTTAAAACAAGAAGATTTCTTCTGTAAAACAGGGGCCTTTGGATCAAAGATCCAACGGTGGGAAAAATTCCCCGAATCACTCAGAAAAGATCCTTTTAACAAATTTAACTGATCTTTGAGCACTATAAAAAGGACCCCAGACCCCATTTCAAAGATATAGAGAATTTGGATAAAAAAAAAAGGAGAGAACTCTTGAAGAATTTCTGGAGAACACAAAAAGAAGGTAAAAACCTTTGAGATAAGAGAAGATTCTCTTAAAGAATAGATCATTGATCTAGAAAACAAGATCAGTGATCTTCAATAGATAAATAAATAAATAAAAATAATAAAAATAGTGCCTTGCACTTGCTATGAACCTCTGGTTCTCAGATAAATAAATAAATAAAAATAATAAAAATAGTGCCTTGCACTTGCTATGAACCTCTGGTTCTCAGATAAATAAATAAATAAAAATAATAAAAATAGTTCCTTGCACTTGCTATGAACCTCTGGTTCTCTGAAACAGAAAGAAAGAAAAGATTTCTTTCTTTTCTTTTCTTTGATCTAAATTTAGATCAAGAAATTAAAAAGTGCCCTGCACTTCTTTTTCTGAATCTAAAAGATTCTTGGTGCTTTACACAAATGAAATGCATTATTTGAAGGGCTAGGCCCAAATTAAAAAGACCTAGCAGGTCAGAATAAATTGCAAAGGGCTGGGCCCAAATAAAATTGATGCTCTGCATCCCTTTTGGGCAAAGCCCAAATAAAAGCAAAAGAAATGCAAAAGCAATGGACTTAGCCCAATCGTGGCCATAAGTCCTTAAATTAAATTGACTGAGCAAAATGGCTCTCCTAAATCAATCTACATCCGGTCCGAGGGTACATCTCCGAACTCCTTTGGCATCCATCGTTGTAACTCCTCAACGACGTCAAAGAGGTGACGGGTCCCACCGACCACACATCAATATGGACTGCGGGGTCCTTAAACTCGTGGACCGAAACGTCCTTAAACTAATATTGGACCGAAACGTCCTTAAACTATAAAACTAATATCGGACCGAAACGTCCTTAACTAATATCGGACCGAAACGTCCTTAAAACTAATATCGGACCGAAACGTTCTTAAACTAATATCGGACCGAAACGTCCCTAAACTAATATCGGACCGAAACGTCCCTAAACTAACATCGGACCGGAACGTCCCTAAACTAATATCGGACCGAAACGTCCCTAAACTAATAATGGACCACCACGTCCCTAAACTGGCGATGGACCACCACGTCCTTAAACTGGCACAATAGAGCCCGAATGCTCTTTTTGCCGGATCTAAACGGTCCCGTTTAAGTCGATCTTAGCCCCAAACACGGCTAACGTATCCTTAAACATTCACATGGATTATAAAACTCCCAATCAACTCTGGTTCGAGGGTACATCTCCGAGCTCCTCTGATACATGTCGTGGTAATCCTTCAACGACGTCAGAGAGGTGACGAGTCCCGATGGCCATACATTAAATTAATCACAACGTTAAGTTGATCTTAGTCTAAAACAGGACTAACGTATCCTTAACGAACGTTTAAGTCGATCTTAGCCGCAACGCGACTAATGCATCCTTAAACTAAAAACACCAAACCCAAATCTAAGTAAATGCGGATTTGGACTAATCCACGTCCTACGGGCGACGGCATCACTCAGTCTCCGTATACAATCCACGGGCAACCACAAACAAAACAAACACACACGACACGAAGTGAAATTCTGGAGAAGGAGAAAGTTGTTACCGCGATGCGGTAGCGTAATTAACTGCAGGGGCTTGCGCCTGCAGGGAAGAGCGTCCCCACAATCAAAAACCCCTCAAGCGAGGAGGAATCTGACGAAGTCTGCTACATCGGCCGCATCCGTCTAAACCTCCGATCCACGGTGTCGTAAATCAACTCGGCATCTTCGGAGAGGTAGACGGATAAAACCACATAGCATCTGCTCCGAACCTCAGGCACGGACGCCCTACGTCCGGGCCGCCGTTCGGAGGGGAACAGTGATCTTCCCACAAACCTCCGAAGACTAACATACAAGCTCTTAGTATGTCCTCCAAAATCTGAATTGTTCGTTCAGACTGTCTGTCCGTTTGTGAATGGTAAGTCGTGCTGAAGTTCAGACTCGTACCCAGGCTAGCTTACAGACTCTGCCAAAATTGTGATCGAAATCTGGTATCATAATTGGAGACGATGCAAACTGGTACTCTATGTAATCTCACGATCTTCTGAATGAGTTCATGGGTATCAATATATAGTACACTTTGAGGTTAAATCTTACTTTAGATTCATGCTTACCTCCATGTACTTCTTTGCTAACGTCTCAGTAGATTGGCCAACTCGAAATAGGATGAAATGTGCCGACTTGGTGAGTCAATCCACAATAACCCATACTGCGTCGTTATCCTTCGTGCTGCGAGGAAGAGCAGTCACGAAGTCCATGGTAATGTGCTTCCATTTCCATTCTGGGATGGGTAATGGCTGAAGTAGACCAGCAGTTCTGTGATGTTCAACCATTACTTGCTGACACACTAAACACTTGGCTACGCTTTTGGCTACTTCACGCTTCATTCCATGCCACCAGTAGTGTTATCGTAGATCCTTATACATTTTGGTACCACCGAGGTGTACTGAGTACGGAGAGCTGTGAGCTTCTTTCATCAACTTTTCTCGAACAGGACCTTATGGTACACACAATCTACTTCCATATCTCAAGGATCCATCTTCGTGGATGATGAAATTAGTTCGAAGTCCACTTTCTACTTGTTCTCGGATCTTTTGTAGTTTGGCATCATTTGCTTGAGCTGCCTTGATCAGATTGGCAATAGTAGACTGGACTTGTAAGTTCATCAAATACAAAGCGTTACCTGGCATAACTACTTCGATCGCCAATCTGTGCAATTCCTGCCGTAGCTTCCACTGAGCGGTGAGATTCATTGCTAATGGCTGGCGGCTAAGTGCATCAAGAACTACATTCACCTTCCATGGATGATACTGTAGGTTGATGTCGAAGTCCACCATGAGTTCTAACCATATTCTCTGCCGCATGTTCAATTCCTTCTGAGTAAATACATACTTCAGACTTTTGTGGTCAGTGTATATATCCACTCGTTCTCCCAAAAAATAGTGGCGCCAAATCTTAAGTGCAAAAATAACGGCTGCCAACTCTAGATCATGTATTGGATAGTTGCGCTCATGAACTTTCAGCTATCTTCATGCAAAAGCTACAACTTTTCCATGCTGGTATAGAACACATCCTAATCCCTTACCGGACGTATCATAATGTACGACGAAACCTCCAGATTGATCCGGTATTACGAGAATAGGAGCTGAAGTTAATCTCAACTTGAGTTCTACAAAAGCTTATTCACATGCTTCTGACTATACGAATGCTTCATCTTTACGTGTAAGTTTGGTCAGGGGTTCTGCAATCTTCGAGAAACCTTCAATGAATCTTTGGTAATATCCAGCTAATCCCAAGAAACTTCGTATATCTTTCACTGTCTTTGGTGTCGGCCATTCGCTCACAGCTGAACTTTAGCTGGATCTACTGAGATTCCTTCTCCTGAAACAATGTGTCCGAGAAATCCGACTTGATCTAGCCAAAATTCATACTTGCTGTACTAGGCATAGAGTTGATGCTGTCGCAATGTCTCCAGGACAATCCGTAAATGCTCGGCATGTTCTTTTCGATTCTCTGAATACACCAGGATGTCATCGATGAAAATAACAACAAACCTGTCTAAATACTCTCGGAAAACTTGGTTCATCAGGTTCATGAATATAGCAGATGCATTGGTCACTCCAAATGGCATCACGAGATATTCGTAATGACCATAGTGAGTCCTGAATGCCGTCTTCGGAATATCGGACTCTTTGACCTTCACCTGATGATAACCCGAACGAAAATCTACCTTTGAGAATACACAATACCCACATAGCCGATTGAAAAGTTTATCGATGCGAGATAGTGGATACTTGTTCTTGATCATTACTTCGTTCAGTGCTCGGTAATCTACACACATTCTGTATGAACCTTCTTTCTTCTTCACGAGCAAAATTGGAGATCCCCAACTTGAAGTACTGGAACGAATCCAACATTTCTTCAGAACTTCATCCAACTGAGTACGGATCTCCTTCAATCCTTTTGGACTTAACCGGTACGAAGATTTGATTACCAGTTGTGCACCAGGTAGTAGGTCAATGCTGAATTCAAGAGCTCGAGCGGGAGGCAAACCTGTTATATCTTCAGGAAACACATTCTCGAACTCTCGAACTATCTCTGGCTTTTCTTCTTCCGCCGGTAGAGTAAATACTTCTGCATTTTTTGGCTTAACACTACTACAAATAGGGGTTGCCCCTACGGATTTATCCATAAGAGCAAACCACTGCCCCTACGGATATATCCGTACGGGCAAGAAATTACCCTGTAGGTGCAAACGCCGTAGGTGCAAGTCTTAGCCTTGAACATGCCCCTACGGTTAAATACTTGCCCCTATGATGTACTGCGTAGGTCCATATGTCTCTACGGATTAGGCTTTAGGGACAAAAAATTTATTTAATTTATCGGTTTATAAAATAAAATAGTTGTCCCTACGGAGTTATCCGTAGGGCTAGATATCTTCCCCTACGGATACATGCGTAGGTCCAGATGTGTAGGGGCAAAATATCAGGATACCTGATATTTTGTCCCTATGGATACCTGTGTATGGGCATTTTTAAGCCCCTACGGATATATCCGTAGGAACAAGTATAACCCCCTCTTATTGAGATCATAGGGGCAAAATATCAGGTATCCTGATATTTTGCCCCTACGGATAAATCTGTAGGGGGAAGTAGGACCCTACGGATTAATCCGTAGGGGAAATGTTAGGCCCTACGGATTAATCTGTAGGGACCGCTTATCAGGGTTTTTTTATAAAAAAGGGCTGACTGTTTTTTTCTCGTCCTGTGCACAATAATATATACATCATATATAAAATTAATCAACACACAGAATATATACCGCAGTATTCATAATCACATCTCACGCATAATATACAAAAGAAATTAACAAGCAGAATACGATATCAATATAAACACGCAAACACCACCAATATCAATATTGTCCAAAATATATACAATATGTATCATATAAATAAATACATGTTTAAAATATAAGAATCAAAACTCTATCCCAGCTCGGTCCAGCTCCACCTCTGATAAACGCCGTAATCTGGCTCGCCTGCTCCTCGGATGTACCCCGAGTCAATAAATTATGCAATGCGGAGTGTGCGGGAGTCTGAGCGGGATGTGGAGATGTAGGAGTGGTCTGCGCAACCGCCGCCGAGGTAGTGGCTTGCGGAGCTGCAACTGCGGGAGTCTGAGCAGGCAGTGGAGCTATAAGAGTTGTCTGCGGAACCGCAGCCGAGGTAGTGGCTTGCGGAGCCGCAGCCGAAGGCGATGCATGTGGAGGCTCGGCCGATGTACCCTGTCGCGTCTAGACCTACGTGTGTAATAAACGAGTAAGAACTGTGTATTAGTCGAATTCGTATCATTATCAAGTTATTGCGAAACCCCAATCTATGTATACTCAGGGACTAATAAAAGGAACCCACATTGAGTACTAGCCTATGCTCATGATGATGCACATGTGAGTTGTGACCCTTAGGAGATGGCTTGAGTTGAACCTCCGCTAGGTTGTTAATATTGTGGGCCTAAATGAAAGATCTCAATTAATTTGTTAATTGGATTTTTATGAATGTTGATGTGTCATTGGGATAATTCTTATTGTTTTGTAAAGAATGATCAGCTCCCTTTTCTTGGACCTCATTCTTATGCTTTTATTGGTAAAATCCAATGATAAACTTGTGTATCTTCTAGAATATATATAGAACATGTTAGGTACCATGCGTTTGTGATTAAAGGGCTAGCTCTTCAATTAGTTTATTAATGCATGGAGATATAAGATATGAGTAGAGATTTTTGTGGGTCTAATGGATATATGCATCTCATATAATCTAATGAATGGCTAAAATGTTCAACAAAAGTGTCAACATTTTTAAAGATTTTGGTGCGATAATCTAAGGAAAGCGATCCAAAGTTCAAATCACAATTGAAAGAATATAACAACATACTGCATGTTATTTCCTAACCGAGGGTCACAAATATGGATCTCTAATGTCATTTTCTAAGGGATACAACAAAACCACCAATCACTATGTAGCCTAGTAAAAATTTATATATGCAATACTATATCCAGTTTGGAAAACCGTAGTTTATTTTAATTAGATATGTATGTATGATTAATCAAAACTAAGTCTACAACCAAATAAGCTCAGGCTACGTACTAATATTGGATATGTTGCTATCTATAATATGACATAATATTTTACTATTAAGTAGTATACATACCAATATCTCCTTCAACTCCTGAACGGTGGCCTTCAAGCTGTCCAGTTCTTGCTGGAAACGTCGCTCACTAGAGACGGAGGAAGTAACCGCCGGAGTGGAGTCCAACCTCATATGGGCCCTGCTAGGACCCAGTCCCCGGTCTCTCTCCCAACCTCCGTGGTGCCCTCCGTGTGCGGCTTCTAGGACTGGGATCAGCAGCATCAGATCGTTCTGTCCAGTAAAATCGATCCTCGATACCTCCGCCTGCTCAACCACCCGCTCCTACACCCACATTAACCAGGAAAATATAAGTACATCATTTAAATTTGAACCTTTCAAAACAAAAATTTCAAATAGGGGTTGAATAAATATTAACACTTATGCAATACTCCTGGGTAGAGGTGTCGGGGTATCGAAGCTCACCCGTGACGGGATCTGTCGATGTGCCGTGGACGGAAAGATACGCGGACAACACGCTCGGTGTATTACCCTGCGCCAGGGTCTGAGCTCTCTGCAATATTAGAAAATAACTCTTAATATTAGATATATTAAAAAATAACTCTTAATATTACATTATATCACAAAGGCCGGTCTATTGTAATTTACCGATAACTCCATGGCACGAGTAATATTCCTCGAGCCACCTGTATAAGTGGGGCGACCCCCTCTTCGCCGACTTCCTATTCTCTTTGTTTTGATCGGCATGTTTCTGCACAACACATTCAGATTTAGTTTTCTAATTAAGCAACACAAAAAAATAAATTATATACTAAACAATGAATTACATTTAAAATACATACATGTTTGCGATGAGAGTCGAAATATTGGCACAATAGAGGCCATGTATCTACGTCGACTCTCGCAAAGGCCGAAGTAGATAGGAGGGCCGCTCTCTCTGCCTCGGGGGTCGCCATCCACAGGGAATAGCAGTCGATCTTCAGCTTATTCCTGTTGTATCGGACCTTCGTCTGCATGTTCTTCATCAGGCCATTGTACAGAGCGTGAAGATCGAGCACCCTCCCAGGGTGATCAGGGTCGGATACAGGCTGAAAATCGTAATCCAACTGAAAATACAAAAAAACATTGTTATTAAATTGCAAGTGTTAATAATAAATATATTGGATAAATCAAATGAAAATATATATTAATACCCGAGCCTAGTTCCAGAAGAGGGCGAATGAGCGCCGGTGCTGGTCGCCCCACTCAACGCGAAGTGGATAGTTCTTCACGAGCCGGCTCTCATCCCCCATTTACCGGCCGAATCTCTCGGCATGATCGCCGGTATAGCGATAATCAGGGGTAAAAAAGAGGGGGAATGCTGCCTCCCCCTAGCTCTGTCAGGCCTCAGCTTGTGGGACTGATTCGGGCCTCGAGTCCCCCTCTCGGGATGGGAAGGCCCTGCGTCTACAAGAAATATCAAGACAATCAATATTAAGACAAAGTTGTATTAAAAAATCAAGGTTTAACGAAAATTGAAGTGTGATATATACCTCCGGCGACTAAAGCACGAGCCTGGGCCCGGGCAGCAGCACGAGCGAGACGATAGTTCCTCCGGTGAGGAACAGCCGGTGACCCGGACGTGGACGCATCTCCAACAAGAAAATAAACATCGATAAAATTACATGAAGTTCATGTTTATTCTTAAAGGATATGTAAAATGAATAAATATTTTATATTTATTCATACAAACCTGCAGACTGAGCGGAGGGTATGGAAGTGACGGGAGTGGCTCCTGCACCAGACGAGGACGCAACACCTATAATTAGACAATCAAGTATCAGCTATATAAGTAATTGAAAAAAGAATGCGTATATCAATAATATAACATTCTAAATCAACTTGTATACACTATAGGATATATAAACATACCCGCAGGTATATGATATATAAACATACTTGGAGGTGCGGGAATGGCCTCTGTCCCTGATGTAAGTACGTAAGAGCAAAAAGAATGTATGTATATTTATGATATAGTATTCTAAATCAATATACATGCACTATATGATATATAAACATACCTGGAGGTGCGGGAGTGGCCTCTGTCCCTGATGTGGACGCATCACCAACAGCTAGACAATCAAACATTGACAATATAAATAATTTTGATATAAACATGCATGTATATCTATAATGTTAAATTCAAAATGAATATGCGTGCAATATACCTGGAGATGTGGCAAAGTCCACACGGAAGGAGGCATCCGAAGGGGTCTCCGATGGGGGTGCAAGACCGGCCCTCTGAAGCTCCCTACGCAGCTCTCCGGACGGCAGAACCGCTCTGCCTCTGCCGGTGCCGCGGCTGGAGCTCCTGCTGCCCCTCGCTGCTCCCTTCATCGTCATCAAATCTAGATAAACGGTTCGTGAACGCATTAGACAATCATTACAAGTATTGACCATATATGTATAGATCGTAAAATGTGAAGTAATAATATAACATTACTGATAACCTTTTTCGTTTCGTGGGCGCATTAGACAAATCAATTTGGATTTCATCATCGATATCATTTCTAACCCACGTAACTTCATGATCAGCCGAAGACAACCCGTCTTTCGAAACAGACGGTCGGAGCACTCTAAGTCTTCTTTCTTCTTCATCCTCATTGCTATCCTCGAATTCTGGGACATCGTAGACATCCCTGGGTTTCCAACGGTATACGACACTCCATCCTGGATGCTTCAAACACTGTGAGTAGTATAGTTGGAACGCTTGGTTCGGAAAGATAAACGGATCTTCCTGACCGTAAAATCGAAGTGTGTTCACACTGGTCAATCCATATTCATCTTTCCAAGTCCCAAGATTGCTTCTCCACTTATCCGTATCGGTTCGCGTATCGTACCAAGTATACTGAAATATATAAAAGGGTTCTGATCGTCCGGGATAGTGGATGCCGAGTATACAATTTAAGTATCCATAATAAATCACACCATCTGATCCTACCGTAGCAATCCCACTATTCTACGAATAGATTCACCTAGATCAGCCTTTACCATATCCTCCATTTCTTCTGATGGAAAGAAATTACCGTCTTCTTCTTCTGCCGCATTACCTTCTTCTCCTTCTTCTCCTGACGCATTATCGTCTTCTCCTTCTTCTTCTGCCGCATTACTGTGTTCTTCTCCTTCTCCGTGATATAGCCAAGTTTTATAAAGTCTAGTAAAACCATATTTTACGATATGAAGCTCTGCCAATTCTACCTTCTGCCAATACTTATTCCCACATCTATCGCACAGGCAGAGAATTTTCTCTATCATGATCTTATTATGTGCGCATGCAAATTCAATAAAAGCAGCAACTCCTGCGACAAACTTAGCTAGCATACGTTGTTGCCGATCCACATACATCCAGTCCTTAACTCTGACATACTCATGGGCCATGTTAGACTGTATAACATATAAATTGTAGGTTATGATAACTATATTGAGAAATCTAAGAATGGGATAGTTACTGACAAAGGAGAAAATCCGTGTATATGTTTTGTTTGTTCGTTTGTCGTTGAAAAGAATAAATTATTGATAATCAAAATTAGATTTGAGGATACTCATGTAT
Organism: Agapanthus africanus; assembly: GCA_030015575.1. Classification (NCBI taxonomy): domain Eukaryota; kingdom Viridiplantae; phylum Streptophyta; class Magnoliopsida; order Asparagales; family Amaryllidaceae; genus Agapanthus; species Agapanthus africanus. Next base: position 910,695,676 of record JASDDO010000019.1, on the reverse strand, counting down.
GAGAATATGAAAGTTTCATATTATCATCGAGTATCATATATTGGTTTTAACTTGAACATCTTGAATCACTCTCTAATGATGCGTTTGTTGTGTATTCTTGTTGTATGTGTGTGTTTCGGCTGTCGGGGGTAAGGCTTCTATCCCATTAAGAATGTATAGAGCGAACACCCATTCGCTTGTGCTTTCAACCGTTTCGAGTAAATTTCGGCAGCACCTCCCCGCTGTTCTCCGAGTACACTGTAATAGAATAGATAACTATTTCAAAGTTGTGAAACAACCTTGAAATGAACATCTAATCTATCTTTGTACACGGAGAACAAACGGAAAGGTACCGACGAAATATCTCGAAACGGATGAAAACACAAGTGAATGAAGGTGTTTGCTTTATACATTCTTAACTTGTCCACACGGGACAAATCTATCGGTTATCATATGATTGAATCTTCTCGTCACATAGACTACACGACGATTGTTAGGATCAAGCTATACCGTCCGATATTTAACAACCTTCGTATAATTATATGTCACGACGAACATCGAACGTATTTTAACCGATAGACGGGGACTAAGTGGCGCTTTGAGTTTCATATATGAGTATCGACGAGAATATGAAAGTTTCATTTTATCATCGAGTATCATATATTGGTTTTAACTTGAACATCTTGAATTACTCTCTATTGATGCGTTTGTTGTGTATTCTTGTTGTATGTGTGTGTTTCGACTGTCGGGGGTTTCTATCCCATTAAGAATATATAGAGCGAACACCCATTCGCTTGTGCTTTCAACCGTTTCGAGTAAATTTCGGCAGCATCTCCCCGCTGTTCTCTGAGTACACTGTAATAGAATAGATAATCATTTCAAAGCTGTGAAACAATGTTGAAATGAACATCTAATCTATCTTTGTACACGGAGAACAAGCGGAAAGGTACCGACGAAATATCTCGAAACGGATGAAAACACAAGTGAATGAAGGTGTTTGCTTTATACATTCCTAACTTGTCCACACGGGACAAATCTATCGGTTATCATACGATTGAATCTTCTCATCACATAGACTACACGACAGTTGTTAGGATCGAGCTATACCGTCCGATATTTAACAACCTTTGTATAATTATATATCACGACGAACATTGAACGTATGTTAACCGGTAGACGGGGACTAAGTGGCGCTTTGAGTTTCATATATGAGTATCGACGAGAATATGAAAGTTTCATTTTATCATCGAGTATCATATATTGGTTTTAACTTGAACATCTTGAATTACTCTCTATTGATGCGTTTGTTGTGTATTCTTGTTGTATATGTGTGTTTCGGTTGTCGGGGGTAAGACTTCTATCCCATTAAGAATGTATAAAGCGAACACCCATTCGCTTGTACTTTCAACCATTTCGAGTAAATTTCGGCAGCACCTCCCCGCTGTTCTTCGAGTACACTATAATAGAATAGATAATCATTTCAAAGCTGTGAAACAACGTTGAAATGAACATCTAATCTATCTTTGTACATGGAGAACAAGAGGAAAAGTATCGACGAAATATCTCGAAACCGATGAAAACACAAGTGAATGAAGGTGTTTGCTTTATACATTCCTAACTTGTCCACACGGGACAAATCTATCGGTTATCATACGATTGAATCTTCCCGTCACATAGAGTACACGACGGTTGTTAGTATCGAGCTATACCGTCCGATATTTAACAACCTTTGTATAGTTCTATATCACGACGAACATCGAACGTATGTTAACCGATAGACGGGGACTAAGTGGTGCTTTGAGTTTCATATATGAGTATCGATGAGAATATGAAAGTTTCATATTATCATTGAGTATCATATATTGGTTTTAACTTGAAAAACGTGCCGTTGAAACAAATTATTGTTCTCCACCTTGCACTCTCTTAACAATGGTACATGCATTAAACAACATGTAAGAACTATCTATAACACCTCTAAACTTTCACCTGTTGGGTTCAACAAAAAGGTTTTTGATATAACAAACACAACCTTCCTCAATTTTTTTGGAGACATAAATCAAGGATAAAATAGATTTCAGATGGTGATCAAAATACCAAATTCTTTCATTGTTGGGTTAATGTCAGAAGATGTCAAAATAGAATTACAAAGTTGCAAAATGTAGAAGGCATTTATTTTGAGGAGCATAAACAGATTGTTCATATGGAAGCTTCTCATTTTGAAAAAGCTTTTACTTCACAAAATATAAATGCATAATTTGATTGCAGATATATCATTTCTAATATGATTTCAGATGTTGAAAATAAAATACTTAATGATATTCCTTTTATTGAAGAGCTACACGGTTGTATTAAGAATATAGATCCAAATAGTACTTCTGGTCTTGATGGGTTCTCTGACAAGTTCTATTTGGCTGCATGGCAGATTATTAGTGAAGATCTTTTGGAAGCTGGGAAATATTTTTTCAAACATAAAGAGGTAACCAAGGCTGTTAATTCTACTCTCGTTTGTCTTATTCCCAAAAAGGCAAACTATCGCTCCATCATCGATTATAGGCCTATAAATCTTTGTAATTTTCTATACAAAATTTTCATTATCCCCAACCCTAACCCAGCCGAACCCCAACCCTAACCCTAACCCCAACCCCAGCCTCAGCCGAACTCCAACCCTAACCCTAACCCCAACCCCAACCCCAACCCCAACCCCAGCCGAACCCCAACCCCAACACCAAACCCCACCCGAACCCTAACCCTAACCCCAACCGATGCCTAACCCTAACCCTCATCGGTACCCAAACCCTGAACCCTAGCCCTAAAATCATCAAAATTATGTTTAATTGGAGATTTACTAACCTGTAGGCGGTGGAGGAGACGATGGAGATGCTCGATCGGTGGTCGACGACGCGCGCAATCGGCAACGAGGAAGAATGAGGGCAGTGGCGACGACGAGAATGGAGGGCGATGGCGACGACGAGAAAACTGCAGACGCGCGAACGAGAATTTTGGGAATTTTGGGAACGTGCAAGGGAGATCAAGGCGTAGGGCATTTCTGTGCCTTTTTTTTTATTAAATTCCCATTTAGATGCCCCTACGGATTAGTCCATAGGTCATTGGTTTGCGGCTCCGTAGGACCAAACAACAAATTACGATTTAATATTTTTAAATTAAAACGTTGGACACCATAGGGACAACCATTGGGCCCTACGGACTAATCCGTAGGGGCAACAAACATCTGCCCCTACGGATTCCATTATCCGTAGGAGCAACCCCATATTGTAGTAGTGTAACACGGAAGATTCCTGGCTCCAAAATTCTATCTTCACTCTTGAAGTAGAAGACTGAGTGATCTGGTATCTCAAATACTATCCTCCTTTGACGGCAGTCAATTGTAGCATAGAAAAATCCCAGCCAGTCCATTCCTAACACAACATCGAAATTTAAGATGTACAGTACTTTGAAATTCGCGTAGAATTCTCGTCCGCAAACTACAACTGGACACTGAGCCAATCCCATAGTTGCCTTCAATACTTCATTCCCGGAACTGACATTCCAGCTTGAAATGAGTGGTTTCACGAGAATCGCATGTGTCCTCACAAATCTTTGCGACATGAAGCAGTGTGACTCTCCAGTGTCGAACAGTGCTAGTGCAGGAAGGGTGGTTAATAGTATAGTACCTAAGTTTGGTTTTAGATACAGGAAAAATATAGAGATATACAAGGATAGAAAAGATAAAAGGATTGGGAATTTTCAGTAATAACTTGGCCAGTAGCTTCGGCTTCCTCAACTGTCATTATGAAAGCCTGACGTCGGAGTACAATCCTTCTTGCAGGAGGCACATTCCTCTGTCTTTAGGGCATGTTTCTCTGCCCTTGAAGCATGTTCCTCTGTGCCTGATGGAATTGACAAGGAGGCTGTGCAGGAGGTCCACGTGGAGGTGGAGAAGGTAAGGAAAGATGAGGTGTAGGAGCCTGAATAGCTGGTCGCTGCGGGACTGTGATCACGGGTCTAGGTGCTGGAGCTGGGTTGAGACGATATGGACAAGCTCCGATGGCGTGAGTGGACGCGCCATAAAATAAACACAGGCCATTTGCATGCCTGCAGTCTTTCGCCAGGTGACCATTCCTGTTGTAGTAGAAGCAAAAGTATGGACTGGGTCGGTTAAATGTTACTCCCGGTCTCCTGGGTGGAAAAATTGGCCTGGAAGAGGCTCCTCCTGCCATCTGAGTGGCAGGGCATTTCACACCGGCAATCTGAGATCTGCCCTTCTTCTTCACAACTGTCTCATAGCGTCGGGCAGCCTTCAGAGCAAGATCATGGGTTGGGAAATCTCCTGTAGCGAGTGTAGCTTGGATTTCCGAGTCCAACCCTTGCTGAAATCTTCGTGCCAGGATCTCAGCGGTAGGAATCAGGTGTGCCGTGAACCTGTTACGGTCTTGTGTTAGCAGTGTAGAATGTGAAATCAGGAAATTGAATATTGAGACATATCTTACCTGCTAAGCATGGTAAACTCAGTATCGTATTCATCCACCGATTTTCTCTACATCGAGCCTTATTGTAAGTGGATGAACTGTTGTTCCATGTCGAAACAGGCAGTCTCAGGAAAGTATTTCACATCGAACATATCGCGAAACGTCTTCCATTCAATCGGTTGGACGAGTCGGATTTCTTCAGCCTTCCACTAGACTCTGGCGTTATCTGTTAGTTGCAGCTTTGCAACTCTCACCCAAACAATCTCTGGCACTTATGCTGCTGCCAAATCATCTTCGATAGACTGAGCCCATTCTTCTGCCTCCAGTAGGCTCTTTTTCCCAGAGAAATGTTTCAAGACCTGCATGGGCCACCAACAAAACCTGTCACGTCCCGCTTCCCAGTGTACGAAAGTGGTGATGTGGCATGTGTTTACCGCCGAAAGTCGTGAAAGACAAACGTCTTACCTAAATTTTGGGGCAGATGCTATTTAGTTTTATCCGTCCACCTCTCTGAAGATGCCAAGTTGATTTATGATACCGTGTATCGGAGGTTTAGACAGATGCGGCCGTTGTAGCAGACTTCGTCAAATCCCCCCCGTTTGCGAGGTTTTTTTTATTATGGTGACGCTCTTCCCTGCAGGCGCAAGCCCCTGCAGTTAATTACGTTACCGCGTAACGATAATCACTTTCTCCTGCTCCAGATGTTCACTTCGTGTCGTGAGTGTTTATTTTATTTTTGGTTGCCCGTGGATTGTATACGAAGACTAATTTATGTCGTCGCCCGTAGGGCGTGGATTAGTCCAAATCCGTATTTTCTTAGATTTGGGTTTGGTTTAATTTAAGGATCGTTAATCTCGTTTAAGATTAAGATCAACTTAAATGTTCGTTAAGGATACGTTAGTCTAATTTTAAACTAAGATCTACTTAATAAGTTTTAGGATCATTTAGATCCAACGAAAAAGAATTTGGGCTCTATTATTTTAGTTTAAGGATATTGCGGTCCATTATTAGTTTGGGGACGTTGCGGTCCACAGATCACCATTTATGAGGTGAGGGTTTAGTTTAAGAACGTTGCGGACCACAGTAGTTTAAAGACGTTGCGGTCCGTTATTAGTTTAAGGACGTTGCGGTCCATAGTAGTTTTAAGGATGTTTTGGTCCATGGGATTTATCCATGGGTTTGGAAATGCACCAAAGAGTTGTTGGTTGTCGGGACCCGCCACCTCCCTGAAGACGTTGAAGAATTACAACGACATGTATTAGATGTGTGGAGAGATGTACCTTTGAACCAATGTCCAGACTGAAGGGGGATGGGATAAACATCATTTTAGATGCCATTTGTTAGGATCTCATTAGCTATCTTTGGGACTAAGATCGGTTTGGGGGACCCTGAGCATGAGGGGCTCGGTTGATTGGTGACCAAAAAGGTCTTGGCCTCGGGAGACTTGGCTAATTTAGGTTAAGGTTGATTTAGCTTAGTTACCCTACAGTGCTAAGCACTGAATCGGTATTAAACACTGGACTTTGGAGGCTCTCACGTGTGAACACATGAGGGGCCCCAAAGTGGGCGTTGTTCCTTGAGTTTATTCCCTCTTTTATATATAAAAGTGCTGAGCATTTGGCTCACGTGGGAGCACGTGAGGCGTCCGAGATGGGAACTATTCTCTGGATTTAATTCCTCTTTATAAGTGCCAAGCACTCGGTTTATCAAATGGTCACGTGCGAACACGTGAGGTGTCTTCAAAATATGAGCTCAGTTTCTCGGGCTTATTCCCTTTCTGTGTATAAGTGTTAAACACTTGGTCTTGTGCCCTCATGTGTAGACATGTGAAGCGCCACAGTGCTAAGCACTTAGCTCATAGAATGCTCTCATGCGAACATGTGATGTGCTCAAAATGTGAGCGTTGCCTTTGGAATTTTCCCCCTTTTTCATATAAGTGTTGAACAACTATTTGGGGGACACGTGGGAACACGTGAAGCGTCCTAAAATTGAAACTGTCTTTGGGTTTATTCATTTTTTCATGAAATTGTTGAGCGCACGTTTTAAAGGGTCGCGTGAGAACACGTGATTCAGTTTCAGTCATTCTTTTTGTTCATCAGAGGTGCTCACGTGGGAACACTTGAGCTTTGCTATGTAACGTTGAACGCTAATGAATCACCAGGTTGTTCTTCTATGGTTCTGAGGAATCAATTTCTCCTTTTGTTCTTTGCAGGGATTAAATTCTTTTTAGAGGGTTAAACCCTAGTTTCAGAGGAATTAAATTCCCATATATTTTGTAAGAGTACTCTTTTGAACTCAGTTATTTCCCCTAAGTTTTGAATATGCATGACAGAATCTCCCTGATGAAAATTAAATTCTCAACTTGTAGGGAGATCTGCTTCCGCAGATCTTAACCAAAGGAAAAACTAAATTCTTTGAGAAGAGTTAAATTCTTGGTTTAAGAATTAAATTCTCTTCTTGTTTTGTGGGAGCTTTTGGGAGGGGTTCCTCTTCTTTCTAGAGAATTAAATTCTCTTTCTATTTTTCTTCCCCTCTCTCCCTCTGTGTCTCTTTTTCCTCCTCTCCTTACTCATATTTATATGAGAAGAAAAAGAATCAATTTGTTAAGGGAATCTCTCATTGAGAGATCATGATTGATTTCATGATCTTTTAAGATCAATCGATGAATTTTATTCACCGTTGGATTTTTAATCCAAAGGCTCTCTGTTTAACAGAGAAGATTTCTTATTTGTTTAACAAGATTATAAATTTCATGTTAGTTTTAACAAGATTAGAATTTTATTCTATCATATCATTTTAGTTTAACAAGATCAGAAATATATTTTCTTAATATAGAATTTTAATTCTATCATATAGATATCTCGTTAGTTTAATAAGATTAGAATTTTATTCTAACATAGAATTCTGATCATATGAATATCTAGTTAATTTAACGAGATTAGGAAAATATTTTCCTATGATAGAACTTTATTCTACCAGATGATCATCGTTGGATCTTTGATCCAAAAGTCCTATGTTTAACAGAGAAGATCTTTTTAGTTTGAGAAAGATCAGGAAAATATTTCCCAAAATAGAATTTAATTCTAGAATTTGATAAGAACATTTTAAATTGGGGCACTCACATGCTTCTCATGTGAGAGGCAAGAGAACTTATGTGTTTAACATGAGACCCCTGCTGTGGGTTTTAGCCTGTTTATGTTCAGCGCACATATGATTTGCATATGAGCGCTCACATGTTGGTGATTTATGTTCAGCGCTTATATACTTTGCATATGACCGATCACATGTTTTATACGTGAGGCCTGTTTGGCCCTTTAAGTTTATTTTATTCAGCGCTCATATGCTTTGCATATGAGCGCTCACGTGTTTAACACGTGATGCCTATTTTGCCCTTAATTATTTTATTCGGCGCTCATATGCTTTGCATATGAGCGCTCACGTGTTTTACATGTGAGGCCAAATTTTGAGGACTCCCCCCTTTTTATAAGGGAACAAGTAGCTCTTGGCCGAAAATTTTGGCGGGAACAAATGCCCCCCACTACTTTGCCCACATATGTATGTACGTGGGTGAAGTAGTGCGAAGTAATGTGTGACCATAGAATTGATGGCCTAGAAGACAAGTTTAGGGTCCTTGTAGCCTAAGACTTTCCAACTTTATGAGCCGTGAGTCGAGACGAGCCGAGAAGTTCTCGCAGGAACATTATTTTCCTTACGAGTCGAGACGAATCGAGAAGTTCTCGCATGGACATTATTTTCCCTACGAGTCGAGACGAATCGAGAAGTTCTCGCAAGAACACTAATTTCCTCACGAGTCGAGATGAATCGGGAGATTATTGGCTGACTTGATTCCGAGACGGAGCATTGTTCCGGCGGGGAGGTCATTGGCTGACTTGTTTCCAAGACGGAGCGTTGCTTCGGCGGGGAGGTCATTGGCTGACTTGTTTCCGAGATGGAGCGTTGCTCCTGCGGGAAGGTCATTGGTTGACTTGTTTCCGAGACAGAGCGTTGCTCCGGCGGGGAGGTCAATGGTTGACTTGTTTCCGAGACGGAACGTTGCCCCGCCGGGGAGGTCATTAGTTGACTTGTTTCCGAGTCGAAGCGTTGCTCCGACGGGGAGGTCATTGGTTGACTTGTTTCCGAGTTGAAGCATTGCTCCGGCGGGGAGGTCATTGGGTGACTTTTTTCTTAGTTGGAGCATTGGTCCGGCGGGGAGGTCATTGGGTGACTTGTTTCCAAAATGGAGCATTGCTCCGATGGGGAGGTCATTGGGTGACTTGTTTCTGAGTCGGAGCATTGCTCCGACGGGGATGTCATTGGGTGACTTGTTTCCAAGACGGAGCATTGCTCCGGCTGGGAGGTCATTGGGTGACTTGTTTCCGAGTCAAAGCATTGCTCCGACGGGGAGGTCATTGGCTGACTTGTTTCCGAGACGGAGCATTGCTCCGACAGGGAGGTCATTGGTTGACTTGTTTCCGAGACAGAGTGTTTCTCCGACGGGGAGGTCATTGGTTGACTTGTTTCCGAGACGGAGCGTTGCTCCGACGGGGAGGTCATTGGTCGACTTGTTTCCGAGTCGGAGCATTGCTCCGACGGGGAGGTCATTGGTTGACTTGTTTTTGAGTCGGAGCATTGCTCCGACGGGGAGGTCATTGGGTGACTTATTTCCGAGATGGAGCATTGCTCCGGCGGGGAGGTCATTGGGTGACTTGTTTCTGAGTCGGAGCATTGCTCCGACGGGGAGGTTATTGGGTGACTTGTTTCCGAGATGGAGCATTGCTCTGGCGGGGAGGTCATTGGTTGACTTGTTTCCGAGACAGAGCATTGCTCCGACGGGGAGGTCATTGGTTGACTTGTTTCCGAGTCAAAGCATTTCTCCGACGGGGAGGTCATTGGGTGACTTGTTTCCGAGTCGAAGCATTGCTCCGACGAGGAGGTCATTGGCTGACTTGTTTCCGAGACGGAGCACTGTTCCGGCGGGGAGGTCATTGGCTAACTTGTTTCAGAGATGGAGCATTGCTCCGGCGGGGAGGTCATTGGTTGACTTGTTTCCGAGTCAAAGTATTGCTCCGACGGGGAGGACATTGGGTGACTCTAGGTTGTCTGTGAACCATAGAGTTTTGGAACTGGGGACTTTGTCGTGGCTCCGATTGGTGATGCCACGTCCGTATCCTGCTGGAATGAGGAGGAACGTCATTGTTGGTCTCCAGGCTGTAGATGTGGCCGTTGAGATTTGGAACTAGGGACTTTGTCATGGCTCTGCTTCGTTGCGACTCTGAGGTCGGTTGTTGACGTCACGTCTATATCCGGTTGGAGTGAGAAGAAACGCCATTGTTGATCTTTAGGCTGTAGATGTGGTCGTCGAGATCTGACATCAATTTGACGCAACCCGGTGGGGAAATATAGTTCCCTTTTCTCTTATACCCATGGATTGTGTACAGGGGTCACTATGGACTTACCTGTAGGGCAAAAGTTTCATTTCATTTTTTTTTGTTTTCTTTCCGCGATACTCTATCATTTCATCTTTTTATATTGCGAAAGTCGCGATTGCCCAATTATTTGGTGCCAATCATTTCGGCTATTTTTCTTTTTATTCGCTGCTTTTTATTGCGAGTTGCGTAATCATTTCGGCTATTTTTATATGTCTTTTTGGCTCGCTGATTTTGTTGTGAGTATAGACTTGAGATCTGATGCCAATCTTAGCATCTGCATTGCTGCGACTAGAATATGGCCAGGAGCAAATCATCATTTGCCGTGAAAGGACTTAGAATTTGATACCGATTTAGGCATCAGTATCGCTATCACTGGGACATTGGCAGGAGCGAATCATCATTTGCCTTCGCCGCTATCGAACAAAGGTGGCTTAATAAACAGGGTTAGGGACCTAACGACTAAGGCTTTTGACTTCGTGAGCCGTAAGGGTCTCATAAAGGTATTTCTCCCTAAAAGTCGTGAGGATCTTGTAGGTGTAATTTCTCCTTAGGGGTCATGAGGAATCCTAAGTGCGTTTTCTCTTAAGAGTCGTAAGGATCTCACAAGAGCATTTTCTCCTTGCAAGTCGAGAGGACCTACAAGTGTTGTTCACCAAATAGAGGAATTTCACACCATTGGTGGAACTGGGCGATGAAACTCTTGTTTATGCCCATGGATTGTATACAAGGGTCAATATTGACCGCCTGTAGGGCAGTTTGGGGGATATGATGGCTTAAGAACAGGTTCAGATCCCTGTATCTTAAGACTTTTGAATCCTATGAGCCGTGAGGGTCTCATAGGGGGGATTTCTCCTTACAAGTCATGAAGATCTCGTAAGTGTAATTTCTCCTTAGGGATCGTGAGGATTCCTAAGTGTTTTGCTCTCTTGTGAGTCGTAAGGCTCTCACACGGGTATTTTCTCCTTACAAGGTCGAGAGGACCCTGCAAGTGAACAGGAAATTTTTTACGAGTCTGCGCCCTTTCGGATTTTCACAAACTCGTTGGTAGCACTGCCGTTTTTACTCACGGAGCCCTTTCGGGTTTTCATCCGTGCCCATTTCGCTTATGGACGTAACCCCCTTTTTTTGCAAGATTGCGCCCTTCCGGGTTTTCACAAGCTTGCCAGCGGTCCTGCTGTTTTTACTCACAGCGTCCTTTCGGGTTTTCATCCGTGCCCATTTCGCTTGTGGACGTACCGCTTTTTTTTTTTAACTAGATTGCGCCCTTCCGGTTTTTACAAGCTCGCCGGCAGTCCTGCTGTTTTTATTCACGGCGCCCTTTCGGGTTTCAATCTGTGACCATTTCGCTTGTGGACGTACCATTTTTTTTGTTTTTTTTATTATTTTTTTTAGCGGGGCATTCCACTAGATTGTAGGACCTGTTTGTAGGCCCCTTAATATCCTTCCTGTCCTTTGAGAAGAAAGGACCATTCTACATAGAGATTCTTCCTCTAGTGAGAAATATGCCCCCTATGTATATCTTGGGGGGAACGAATACCCTCGTCGTCGCTATTTTGGAAACAGCTTGCTTCAGAGCCACTTATTTTTGTTGAGCGTAGGCGACAAACGCCATTTGGCCTCCGCTTTCCACTCGTCATCATCGGATGAGAAAGAGTCTTGACCCATTTGATCCAATCGAGCTATTTTATCTATGAGTTCTTGGAAGGTCGGGAACGCTTTTGAATTTGGGTTAAGGGTGGCTATGAGCATTCCCATGGCTGCAACTTCATCGATGCGTTGCTTGTATTTGACCAGAGATTTCGCTATCGGGTAACATATTGAACCCAAGTCTCATTCAGTCTAACCCTTTCATTGACCAGCGCCGTTACGGCAGTATGTTCGTTCTCATTAGCGAATCCCTGATGGAAGAGCATATCCATTTCGCCGAAGCTCTTCACGAAATCATTTGGGAGTTCCGCATACCATTCGAAGGCAATGCCCGCCGGACAGCTGACAAACTGTCATAGGAGGAGTATACCATTCTCTCCAGAATTGTCGCACATGGATTTAAAACGCGCAATGTGCTGGCGAGGATTCCCAGTTCCTTTGTATATGTGGAGTCGAAAGTATGTATTCTGGTGGGTACCGTATTTGATCGTAGCACGCTGGATACGGTCAATTAGTCTTGATTGGCCTATTTGATGCTTCACTGGTATAGCGAGTTTTGACTTGCTGAGCGATATATGCATCCAGCTTTTCTTTTAGGATCATTTCCTTCTCAGCCGTTGATGATGTTTGCAGAGCATTTGAAATGTCATCCTTATCTTTAAGACCGACTACCGGCGGTTTATCTTCCAGTGGTTCCGATTGAACCATCATTCCAGCCATATTCTGAATCAGAAGGGCCATCTGGTTCATTTTAGTGGACATTTCTGCCTCTTCTTCATCTCTTTTTTTTTTCAGAGTGCGCTTTAGGAAATCAATATCTGACTTCTTCTCTACTCTTTTTCTGGGGTGCGTCTTCGGGATTTTCCTTAGGCGATGGAATAGATTTTGTCGCCGCCTGAGCGAGCATCTCCTGCAGCTTTTCACGTTGCAGTTGAACTTTTGTCAAGGACCGAGTTTGGGGTCGGTGACTAGTAGAAGCTCGAACTTCATCTTTGGAATTCACCACATAGGCTATGTGAACTACCATACCCCCAGGCTTGGGGTGTTTGGAGTTTTGGCCTTTGGAGTTTGCTTCAAGCACTTAAGCTTTATTGGGCCTCCCTTTTTTCTGAAAAGCCGCTTTGGTTTTGGGAGGAACCGCTGTATCAGGATCCGTCTTGGGATGAGTCCCTTTCACCTGCTTCCACACCTTATATATAGATGAGGAAAGTTGTCACAGGGAGCGAACTGGTTTCTGCTCTCTCAGGATCTCCATGGGCTGCGGAGATTTCTTCAATATTGCGGTAGGAGAATTTTGTCTGACCCTTCGCAACAGTTTGAAACTGTTCCCAGTTGGAACAACAACATTCACCACTGGGGTTGAAACAGGACCATAAGGAGAACTGCCTCCAGCTCATTTTGTATGATACTGATATCGACGTCGACCCTTTCTTATGGCCGGGAGTTGATTAGTTTCAGGATTTTGCCGAGCCTGCCTCCTGTTTCCTTTGAAAGCTTGAATATTCTTCCCCCTGCGCCGACCTTGGTCCTTGGCAGGTGCCAGTTGTTTGAGGACTGATTCCGTCGTCAAAGCTGCAGCTTGGGGAACCAACCTGTGGAAGACAGACTTCCTCTGGGCTTCCTCCATCGGCGTTGAGGCACCGAGGGTGGGAGGTGAGAGCATCGACCCACAGAGAAGCCCGATGATTTCTTGAAGAGCCGGATTGCAGAGATTTGAGGCTGCAAGTGGCCCATACTTGACTCCACCAGATATGACAGAGCCTGAGTTGCTAGGGTGGAAGCAAACGTCATTCTTCATAGAGACGAAACACCGGCTTCAGTATCCCATCACCTAAAGGCAACCACAAACATATATACCGCGATATTTGATCGCGGAAAAGGAAAAACACGACACACGAAGTGTGAAGTGGAAAGAGGAAGAGGTCCCACTAGGCGTGCCAGAATCTGTTTACCGCCGAAAGCCATGAAAGACAAACGTCTTGCCTGAATTTTGGGGCAGATGCTATTTAGTTTTATCCGTCCACCTCTCCGAAGATGCCAAGTTGATTTATGATACCGTGTATCGGAGGTTTGGACAGATGTGTCCGTTGTAGTAGACTTCGTCAGATTCCCCCTCGTTTGCGAGGGGTTTTTGATTGTGGGGACGCTCTTCCCTGCAGGCGCAAGCCCCTGCAGTTAATTACGTTACCGCTTAGCGATAACCACTTTCTCCTACTCCAGATATTCACTTCATGTCGTGTGTGTTTATTTTATTTTTGGTTGCCCGTGGATTGTATACGGAGACTAATTTATGTTGTCTCCCGTAGGGTGTGGATTAGTCCAAATCTGTATTTTCTTAGATTTGGGTTTGGTTTAATTTAAGGATCGTTAATCTCGTTTGAGATTAAGATCAACTTAAATGTTTGTTAAGGATACGTTAATCTAATTTTAGACTAAGATCTACTTAACAAGTTTTAGGATCATTTAGATCCAACAAAAGAGCATTTGAGCTCTATTGTTTTATTTTAAGAACATTGCGGTCCGTTATTAGTTTGGGGATGTTGCGGTCCACAGATCACCATTTTTAAGGTAAGGGTTTAGTTTAAGGATGTTGGGGTCCACTGTAGTTTAAAGACGCTGCGGTCCATAGTAGTTTTAAGGACGTTTCGGTCCATGAGATGTATCTATGGGTTTGGAAATGCACCAAAAAGTTGTTGGTTGTCGGGACCCGCCACCTCCCTGAAGACGTTGAAGAATTACAACGACATGTATCAGAGGTGTGGAGAGATGTACCCTTGAACCAATGTCCAGACTGAGGGGGGATGGGATAAACATCATTTTAGATGCCATCTGTTAAGAGCTCATCAGCTATCTTTGGGACTGAGATCGGTTTGGGGGACCCTGAGCATGAGGGGCTCGGTTGATTGGTGACCAAAAAGGTCTTAACCTCGGGAGACTTGGCTAATTTGGGTTAAGGTTGATTTCCTTTAGTTACCCCATAGTGCTAAGCACTAAATCAGTTTTAAACACTGAACTTTGGAGGCGCTCACGTGTGAACACGTGAGGGGCCCTAAAGTAAGCGTTGTTCCTTGAGTTTATTCCCTCTTTTATATATAAAAGTGTTGAGCATTTGGCTTACGTGTGAGCACGTGAGGCGCCCTAGATGAGAACTGTTCTCTGAATTTAATTCCTCTTTATAAGTGCTAAGCACTTGGTTCATCAAATGGTCACGTGCGAACACGTGAGGTGCCTTCAAAATGTGAGCGCAGTTTCTTGGGCTTATTCCCTTTATGTTTATAAGTGTTAAACACTTGGTCTTGTGGCCTTCATATGTGGACATGTGAAGTGCCACAGTGCTAAGCACTTAACTCATAGAATGCTCTCGTGTAAACATGTGAGGTGCTCAAAATGTGAGCGCTGTCTTTGGAATTTTCCCCCTTTTTCATATAAGTGTTGAACAACTATTTGGGGGTCACGTGGGAACACGTGAGGCGCCCTAAAATTGAAACTGTCTTTGGGTTTATTCCTTTTTCCTTGAAATTGCTGAGCGCTCGTTTTAAAGGGTCATGTGGGAGCACGTGATTCAGTTTCAGTCATTCTTTTTGTTCATCAGAGGTGCTCACGTGGGAACACGTGAGCTTTGCTATGTAGCGTTGAACTCTAATGAATCACCAGGCTGTTCTTCTATGGTTCTGAGGAATCAAGTTCTCATTTTGTTCTTTGCAGTGATTAAATTCTTTTTAAAGGGTTAAACCCTAGTTTCAGAGAAATTAAATTCCCATATGTTTTGTAAGAGTTAAACTCTTTTGAACTCAGTTCTTTCCCCTAAGTTTTGAATCTGCATGACAGAATCTTTCCGATGAGAATTATATTCTCAACTTGTGGGGAGATCTGCTTCTGCAGATCTTAACCAGAGGAAGAATTAAATTCTTTGAGAAGAGTTAAACTCTTGGTTTGAGAATTAAATTCTTTTTTTTGTTTTGTGGGAGCTTTTGGGAGGGGTTTCTCTTCTTTCTAGAGAATTAAATTCTCTCTCTATTTTTCTTCCCCTCTTTCCCCCTGTGTCTCTTTTTCCTCCTCTCCTTACTCCTATTTATATGAGAAGAAAAAGAATCAATTTGTTAAGGGAGTCCCTCATTGAAAGATCATGATTGATTTCATGATCTTTTAGATCAATCGGTGAATTTTATTCACCGTTGGATTTTTAATCCAAAGGCTTTCTGTTTAACAAAGAAGATGTCTTGTTTGTTTAACAAGATTATGAATTTCTTGTTAGTTTTAACAAGATTAGAATTTTATTCTATCATATCTTTTTATTTTAATAAGATCAGAAATATATTTTCTTAATATAGAATTTTAATTCTATTATATAGATATCTCGTTAGTTTAATAAGATT
The DNA here is from genome assembly GCA_030015575.1 of Agapanthus africanus. NCBI lineage: Eukaryota > Viridiplantae > Streptophyta > Magnoliopsida > Asparagales > Amaryllidaceae > Agapanthus > Agapanthus africanus. The sequence continues at coordinate 910,679,779 of JASDDO010000019.1, read as the reverse complement.
AGAATTTTATTCTAACATAGAATTCCGATCATATGAATATCTTGTTAATTTAACAAGATTAGGAAAATATTTTCCTATGATAGAACTTTATTCAACCAGATGATCACCGTTGGATTTTTAATCCAAACATTCTCTGTTTAACAGAGAAGTTCTATTTAGTTTGAGAAAGATCAGGAAAATATTTCCCAAAATATAATTTAATTCTAGAATTTGATAGAAGCATTTTAAATTGGGGCGCTCACATGCTTCACATGTGAGAGGCGAGATAACTTATGTGTTTAACACGTGACCTCTGCTGTGGGTTTTAGTCTGTTTATGTTCAGCGCTCATATGCTTTGCATATAAGTGCTCACGTGTTTTACACATGAGGCATGTTTGGCTATTGGTGATTTATGTTCAACGCTTATATGCTTTGCATATGAGCGATCACGTGTTTTACACGTGTGGCCTATTTGGCCCTTTAAGTTTATTTTATTCAGTGCTCATATGCTTTGCATATGAGCGCTCACATGTTTAACACGTGATGCATGTTTGGCCCTTAATTGTTTTATTCAGCGCTCATATGCTTTGCATATGAGCGCTCATGTGTTTTACACGTGAGGCCAAATTTTGAGGACTCTCCCCCTTTTTTATAAAGGAACAAGTAGCTCTTGGCCGAAAATTTTGGCGGGAACAGCAGGCACGTGATGTACTTACTAAGAAATAAATATGTTAAGCGTAATTAAGCAATATATGTATAAAATGCACAAGAATCGATAAGAGATATAAAATGAACATCAACTTTTATTAACATTCATCTTTACAATACAACAGCTATGAAAAGGAAAGTACAATAATTTAAAGCAATGCCTAAAATGTGGCATACCAAATGAAAAGTAAGTACAAGAAGTTAGAAGTCCTGCTCGAAAGTGAGCTGGTCCACATCCTCCTGACTAGGCTCTATCCCGAGAGAGTCATGTCCTTCTGACTAACATTCCAAAAAAAAAAGAAATAGACAGGAATGTCATCAGTGAACTAGCGCTCGGTAAGTCCCAAAAGAAAGAAAGGAATATAGCAAGTAATGAGAATTGAACTGGTAAGATGTACATGTTTAAGATTGTTATTATAACATAATTGTTTGTAGCTTGGTACAAAAGGTATTTGTGTATACGAGAGAAGTCCATCTTTTCCCGTGGACTTTGGTAACATGTAGTATAAGGCCCTGTCAAAACCAACGGGACAACGGCACGAGAGTGAAAGTGTGTCTTAGCATCTCTACTAGGTTTCCACATACATCAAGTATGCAATTTAAAAAAATCCAAAGGTCTAAACTACACTAACCTAGAATCGAACTAAAGAATTAGGGTTTGAATGCATGTAAATAAGTTTTACACTAACTGAATAAAAAATACAACTTTTGTAGACCGGTCCTTCACTTCTAAAACTCCAAATAGTAGTCCCTTAGCTCCAAGTAGTGCTCCCTAGAACTCTTTTTAGACTCCACTTGGTGAAAGGAACAAGCTTGCTTCGTCGTCTTCGAGGCCGAAGATGATCCACCTTGAAATTACTCTAACTCAAGTTACCTCTTCACTAATCAAGAAATCAGTAAAGAAAACAACCTAATCTTATGGGCTAGATGAGAGTAGCTTAATGAAGTAGGAAATTTGCTCACTTTAGAAATCACTTTTTCCTTTTCTTTTCTCACCTCATGAAAAGCTAGAGAGCTCTTGAAAGAAGAAGATGAACTAGGATGAGAAAATATCTCCAAGTGATAAGTAGAGAGTTAACCATAGACTAAAAATAATGGTTGGGTTAAAAAATATCTAGAGTAAAACAAAAATTAGTGGGATGAGTCATGGCTTCTATATGCTTCCACAAGCATCTCAAGCAATGCTCATTTCCACCTCATTTTTGAATTACTCTTAATAAATAAATACCCTAATTATCTTTAGTCTCGGTGTGAGTTTTATACACCCATGTCCAATGTATCATCCATCATAACACAATATATAAATACATATATTAATATATATCACATATATATTAAATGTATTTCAAAAAGAAAAAAATCTTTAATGAGCACAATATTAGTTAAAATATATTAATATATAAAATATAAAAATATATATCAAATTATTAAATCAACACTTGATTCAATAATCCGGTTATATCATATATAACCGACTAATATCATTTATATGTATATCACATTATCGAATCAACACTTGATTCAATAACCCGGTCATATCACATATAACCGACAACTTTCAATATACTATATCAAATCAATATTTGATTCAATAATCCGGTTATATCACATATAACCGGCCAGTATCAAACATATATACATATAACATATCATTGAATCAACACTTGATTCAACAATCCGGTTATATCACATATAACCTAACCGATATCATATATCGCGAGATTAGAATACAGTATCACATACTCGTATTTAATCAAGCTCCCGCACATATCACCATATGTGCCCTACTTCGTTTCGCTTGAGTTATGAAACCTCTGTGTGGGACTCTAAAGACTCGTCAATACGCCAACAGTATGTAATAATCACATCAGTCATCCACAAGCCATCAGCGGTACTAGCTGGACGTAAAGGCTACCCAGGTATTGAGCGAATAGAAGATCAACAAGCAAGTTTGTCCATACAGTCCGGTCTCTTCGTCTGATATGTCGCATATCAGTCTGGTCTCTTCGTCTGATATGTCGCATATCTTATAAGCAAAGCCTATAAGCAACACTTACCATACAGTCCGGTCTCTTCGTCTGATATGTCGTATATCAAGTCTAGAGGTGGAATCGTCAGACCCTAATAACTTGATAAGTCATGCCGATGTGTAGCCTATAACCGTTCAAGAAACTACTGATAACACTTACCAATAAATCTCATCAACTCTGGCCAAGGACTTACTGTTATAGCTAATCGAGTATAGCGCAACATCAGCTCCCAATACCGGGAGAGACGAAACCCTTCCTATCGCTCATTACTTCCATGTGACTTGGGACTGTACCCAAAATCCACCTGTTAGCACTACTCCTTTGAGCCATGGTAGGGAGGAAATCAAAGCACAGTGGGAACCATACAAGACTCTATGACGATCTTGGGTCTACAGACTAACCTATACAAGTGTCACCAAAGAATATCTAATGATAAGTATAGTACCAACTAGGAGTTCTCGGCGAGTCATGTTCGGTGTACCCATTCTCTAATGAGCACCTGTGTACAATCTTTGATGTCAAATACCAATGGATGTGGGATCAACCATCGCCCTATACAAGGTCAAGAAACGTACACACTAGTCTGCTCTAGAATATCGTTGTCCTGTCTCGATACTTTCTCGACTAGGAACTGTTAAAGGATGTGCTTGCGGACTACAAAAGCCCCACCAGTATGATCGGCATCATAGTCCTGGTAGTCAAGCTAACATCCTAAGGGCTTTATCAATATGTATCAGAGAGACAATATAATAATACTAGTATATATGTTAAGATAAAGAGCAGCCAGATAGCATACTATCATATCGAGCAAGAAAGTCCTCTACATATATGTTCAAGCATCCACTATATCATACAATAATGGCCTCTAGGGCATACATATTCATAACAATCTCTTACTTGCACTAAGGCCAGTTGTTATAGTATCTCATACCCAACATCCCAAAAAGTCTCTCAAATTGCGTCTGGGGGATGGACTTCATGAGTGGATCCACTATGTTATCCTTCATGTCAACTCTCCTGACCTCGATCTCTCGGCGATCAATTATCTCCCGGATCAGGTGATACCGCCTAAGAATATATCTGGATCGTTGATAGGACCGGGGTTCCTTGGCTAAAGCCACAGCTCCATTGTCATCATAATACAAGGGTATTGGATCCTAAATGGATGAAACCACACCAAGTTCAGCAATGAACTTCTTCATCCAGACAGCATCTTTGGCAATATCGTTGGCAGCGATGTATTCAGCCTCCATCGTTGAGTCTGCCACGGTATTTTGCTTAGAACTCTTCTAACATATCGCCCCTCCATTAAGGGTCGTCTTTATCACTCTGAAAGCTCGAATCGGTAAAGGACTCCACCTGGAGTTCTCTATTACCATACACCAAGAACATTTCTTTAGTCCTTCTCAACTACTTAAGAATGTTCTTCACAGCTGTCCAGTGCTTCTCCCCGGGATCTGATTGATACCTACTTACCATATTAAATGCGTAAGCTACATCCGGTCTGGTACATAATATCACGTACATGATTGACCCAACTACAGAAGTATAGGGTATCCCTTACATGCGAGCCCTTTCTAAACCAGTCTTGGGAGACATCTCTTTGGAGAGAGTGATTCATGAACAAGCGGGTAAATTACCACGCTTAGAATCTTCCATACTAAACCTCTTTAGTATGGTGTCAATGTACCTAGATTGGGACAATCCCAACATCCTCTTAGATCTACCTCTATAAATCTTAACCCCCAAGATGTAGGAGACATCACCTAGATCTTTCAAGGAGAACATTAGTGATAAGAAGAGCTTGACCGAGTGTAGCATAGGAATATCATTTCCTATTAAGAGTATGTCATCCAGGTACAATACGAGGAAGACAATCTTACTCTCTACAACCTTCTTGTATATATAAAGTTTATCTACGATTTTGATAAAGTCAAACTCTTTGACTGCTACATCAAAACAGATGTTTCAGCTCCGCGATGTCTACTTTAATCCGTAAATTGATTTAAGCAGCTTGCACACATTTCCGCTGCTCCCACTGTCTACGAAGCCCTCTGGCTGTGTCATGTACACGCTCTCTTCTAAATCACCATTTAGAAAAGCGGTATTGACGTCCATCTGCCAGATTTCGTAGTCATACTATGCAGCAATGGCAAATATGATCCTGATGGACTTAAGCATAGCCACTGGAGAAAAGGTTTCATCATAGTCGACACCTGGTCATTGACGAAAACCTTTTTCTACAATTCTAGCTTTGAAGGTCTCAACCTTTCCATCTACACCAAGTTTCTTCTTAAACATCCACTTACTTCCGATGGGTTTTACCCCTTCAGGAGCAACTTCCAAAGTCCATATTTTGTTGGTGTATATGGATTCTATCTCAGATCGCATAGCATCCAGCCATTTTACAGAGTCTCCACTTGTGATGGCCTGCTTGAAACTAGTTGGGTCATCATCTTCCATGATGCAATCCTCAGTCCCACCGTCTATAAGAAAACCATAGTATCTCTCAGGTGGATGAGGAACCCTAGTAGATCTGCGGAGCGGCTGAAGTTCATCGGGGACTATTGAATCCTCCGGTTCTACCAAATCATCAGTTATACTTTGTGCATCTGGAACTTCTTCCGGTTCTATCTCATTACCACTAATTTCTTTTACAAGAAATTCCTTTTCTAAAAAGTTGGCATGTTGAGAAACAAACACCATTTGTTCCTCATTATGATAGAAGATATATCCATATGAATCCTTTGGATATCCCACAAACTTGCACAAAACAGACCTTGCCTCGAGCTTGTCCGGATTTTGCTTTTTAGTATAGGCCGGACAACCCCATATCTTAACTTGTTTAAGAGATGGTATCTTCCCATTCCATATCTCATATGGAATGGTATGCACGGATTTGGTCGGAACCCTATTCAATAAGTATGCAGCTGTCTCAAGTGCATAACCCCAAAAGAAAATAGGTAACTCAGCAAGATTCATCATAGAGCGCACCATATCTAATAGGGTGTGATTTCTGCACTTCGAAACTCTATTGTGCTGTGGTGTATAGGGAGTAGTAAGTTGAGAGAGATTCCCATTCTCTTTTAAATAGTCTTGGAATTCCGTGCTCAAATATTCTTCTCTTCGATCAGATCGAAGGATTTTAATACTTTTACCCGTTTGGTTCTCAACTTCATACTTATATTTCTTTAATTTCTCAAAAGCTTCAGATTTGTGTTTCAACAGGAACACATGTCCGAATCTTGAGAGATCGTCGGTGAATGTAATAAAGTACGAGGAACCATTCCTGGCATGTGTAGACATAGGACCGCATACATCACTATGTATCAGTCCCAAGAGTTCAGTAGCTCTTTCTCCGTGTCCAGTAAACGGAGTTTTGGTCATCTTGCCTTTGAGATTTGACTGGTAAGTTTCGTTAGATGTAAATTCAAAAGGATTCAAACATCCATCTTTATGCAACTTCGCTAGTCTTGTCGCATTGATATTACCAAGTCTATAATACCACAAGAAAGATTCATTCATCTCTGAACTTTTCCTCTTGTGTGTGTTCTGTATATTTAGAACTGTAGTTTGATTTAGAACGTATATGTCGTTATACAACGTACCAAACCCAATCAACACTTGATTTAAGAAAATATTCATAACATTTTTCTCTAGTACAAAGTTATATCCTTCTTTATCTAATAAAGAAATTGATATTATATTGCACATCATTTTTGGTACGAAATAACAGTCGTTCAGAATCAATGTAGTACCATTTGGTTATATAAGATGATATTCGCCAATTGTTTTGGCTGCAACAATTGCACCATTCCCTACTACTAGAGTTTTATCACTCTTTCCCAGTTCTCTACTTCTTCTTAACCTACGTAATATATTATATACGTGGGATCCTGATCCGGTATCCAATACCCAGGACATAGAGCATACTGAGAAATAGTTCTTGGTTACGAACACACCCGAAGAAGATGCATCATTATGCTTTTTCTTCATTCGGGTTGCATGGGAATCCTGATATTCCCTTATTCCTCGCTCAGACTTATGACAATCATAAGATAAAGCGGAGCCAACGTTCCCCGGATAAGTATAATAGGCGGGTTCGGTCAATACATCCATATTATTATCTTAATTAAGGCATGTCATTGTCGCTACCTGGAGAGAGAGAGAGAGAAGAAAATACTTTAACGTGCACTCTTGCAAGATTAGATTGGTTATTATCTTATCTAATCAGGATGGCTCCCACTGTTTTTATCAAATCTTCCTTCAAACCCTAAAAGGTAATACTATCCGGGATTAATTACATCCTACAAGTTCGCCAATCGGTTAGCCATGCAAGTATTAGTATTCCGAGAGAGTCTCCCCATGCTTTCGCATGGAACTAATTAAATAATCTCATTTCCGCAGAGGCATGACCCAGTTAACACATTTCTTAGACACCTACTGGATCAGCTAATTGTAAAGTGTAAAACTCTCCCAGTAGTAACTTTTACTCATAGTGGGTATCGGGATCCAACTATCTTATAGAAGGTATGCAATCTCATTGCAAATTTCAATACTTGAAATTCCCAATATCTATTTTTACCCATAGCAACTTAGGACCTTGGCTATGGTCAACAAATCATAAGCGCTAGCCAAGTTCAATCCATCATTTCGTGATTGAATTAAACCCACCCGTACGACCCTTGGCTATGGTCAACAAAGCCGTACGACTACCTTAATCAAATCGCATCATATACGGCAGATAAGCACTAATCAGCTACCGCACACTACGTCTTGACTATGGTTAACAAACGCAGCACGAATACTAAATAGCACTTATCTGAAATGACGGAGGGCTACGACTGGTTTTGAATAAGACCTTCAACGTAATGAACTTGATATCGTTGTAGAATCTAGTGAATTAAAAAGGAGTGGTTTAAGCTCCGCTTTTTAAATCGAGTAGTTTTCAAAACAAACCTAGTGGGTTGTAGCATTTTCTAGCTTTTGCTAAAGAGGTCATTCCCAGTGAAGGGATCTCGGCGCTTTCATCATCGAATGAGGTGCTGGATATCCATCAAGGAATACCGCTATGCAAAGCAATAACTAAAGCTATCTTTTTGAAAAATTTGATTCTACAATATCTTTAGGTTTCTTTTCAGCATTAATCTCATTAATGAAGTCCCATCAATTTTGTTTCCTAAACATCACAAAAGAAACGAAAATAGAACGTACGCTTATGCCATCTGCATTCGCCATGGGGCTCCGTCATGCACCGTTAGGTTACTTAACTAATGGCAGAGCGGGGGCTGGACTAGCGCGGGTGCAAAACATAAGCAACGTTTATTATATATAGCATATATATATAGCATTCGTCTCATGCAGTTATATGATCACATCACAGAACTCAGGCAGCATAAGTCAACATATGAAATATTGGATATATTAGGAGGTTCGTATTTTAAATTCAGCCAGTAATGAAAAACATGGATTCTACGGTCGTGATAAATAGCTAAACCCACATCTCTAGACCTCTACGAGAGCGGCAAGTGACCATGCCAATTCTAGAGTTAGGGGACCCGGTCTCGACTCCTCGAGATGGTCTCCCACTGGACTATAGAACCCGGTTACTTGTGATCACCGCCTTGGGTCTATCCTAATGCGGAAAAAGAAATAATATACATCAATGGTGACATCATCCTCAACCCGGAAGTGTCCCAATAAAAGAATATTATATACAGTTTTTACATGAATGAAAATAGAAAAACTCTCATCTCACGCAAAAAAAAACCCGGCTATTCAATCACGACGATCCAATATAACATATCACAGCAACACATAACATCACATGTCATCAACGTAAGTAAATATGCGTATCCCGAATGTCGTTGGCGTATAGCAACGAGATCTGGGATACACCACATATTACACTTACGACCGCAGAAAAAAATGAAACATACAATAATTAGAATCCGCATCAAACCTTAGACATCATAAACATGGAATATCTCATATCTTGAATTTCATGCCAAACCCAATAAATCTAGCATTTATGTCTCGTATTGAAAACACTTTTCAATATCGGTCGGGTAATTCAACAGGATTCCCGATTAAATGATCGAATGCTCGTCGGGAATTTTAGTAGATTGTCGCACCCCCGATGCCGTCAATGAAGTGCACTTAGGCGGAACACCGCGGCCGCAAGCACCCGAGTGGATGCTTTTGGCTACAGTGTTCTCCTATAGTCACTTGGTCGATGCAATGGGGCATGTCTATCTAGTAGTATTTTCCAGCGACTATCCGCGTACAATACGAGATTGCGACGGAGTTTTGATCCGATTCGAAACTCCGTGGCAATCGATCAAAAGAGACTAAAACGTAAGATTTACAAAACACAAACTAGTTTTCACAAAACTAATTAATGTGGATTCCAAATATTTATCACATATCATATATATTTAGACGATGTTAAACATTTCGATCGATATATCAAACACCCACAAATCACAGAGACCCAGCAACTTGAGTCTCATCAAAAACACCCAGAAAGTGCCAAATTACAAAATGGAGCAGCACAAGAGAATTGAGTTCCTAACTCACCAATAATGCCACGAAACCGCGGCTAAACCCAAGTTTATGATGTGGTTGCGCGGCCAATTGGTCGAGTTAGGCCTTCGTATTTTTTGGGGCTCCATAGAAAACCCTGCACAATTTTCTGCATGTTTTTAATATCCAAAATTTCAACTTTTGAAAAATTGGACATAAACATAGAAAATATGGGATTTTGAAGTTCGATCAAACACTTTAACGCCGTTAAGACCAAACCTAATGCTCTAACTTGGCACTGATGCCATGAAAGTGTGTTTTAGCACCTCTACTAGGTTTCCACATGCATCAACTATGCAATTTAAAAAAATCTAGAGGTCGAAGCTACACTAACCTAGAATCGAACTAGAGAATTAGGGTTTGAATGTATGTAAACAAGTTTTACACTAAGTGAATAGAGAATACAACCTTTATAGACCAATCATTCAATTCTAAAGCTCCAAGTAGTAGTTCCATAGCTCTAAGTAGTAGTCCCTTAGCTCCAAGTAGTGCTCCCTAAAACTCTTCTTAGGCTCCACTTGGTGAAAGGAACGTGCTTACTTCATCATCTTCAAGGCCGAAGATGATCTACCTTGAAGTTACTCTAACTCAAGTTACCTCTTCACTAATCAAGAAATTAGTAAAGCAAACAACCTAATCTTATGGGCTAGATGAGAGTAGGTTGATGAAGTAGGAATTTTGCTCACTTTAGAAATCACTTTCTCCTTTTCTTTTCTCACCCCATGAAAAACTAGAGAGCTCTTGAGAGAAGAAGATGAACTAGGGTGAAGAAATATCTCCAAGTGATAAGCAGAGAGTTAACCATGGACTAAAGATAGTGGTTGGGTTAATAAATATCTAGAGTAAAACAAAAATTAGTGGGATGAGTCATGGTTTCCACATGCTTCCACAAGCATCTCAAGCCATGCTCATTTCCACCTCATTTTTGAATTACTTTTAATAAATAAATGCCCTAATTATCTTTAGTCTTGGTGTGAGTCTCATAAACCCATGTCCAATGTATCATCCACACAATATATAAATACATATATTAATATATATCACGTATATATTAAATGTATTTCAAAGAGAAGAAAATCTTTAATGAGCACAATATTAGTTAATATATATTAATATATCAATAATAAAATATATATCAAATTATTAAATCAACACTTGATTCAATAATCCGGTTATATCATTTATAACCGACTAATATCATTTATATGTATATCACATTATCGAATCAACACTTGATTCAATAACCCGGTCATATCACATATAACGACAACTTTCAATATACTATATTAAATCAACACTTGATTCAATAATCTGGTTATATCACATATAACCAGCTAGTATCAAATATATATACATATAAAATATCATTGAATCAACACTTGATTCAAAAATCCAGTTATATCACATATAACCTAACCGATATCACATATCTTGATTTTAGAATACGGTATCACATACTTGTATTTAATCAAGCTCCCGCGCATATCAGCATATGTGCCCTACTTCGTTTCGCTTGAGCTAAGAAACCTCTGTGTGGAACTCTAAAGACTCGTCAATACGCCAGCAGTAGATAATGATCACATCAGTCACCTACAAGCCGTCAGCGGTACTAGCTGGACGTAATGGCCACCCAGGTACTGAGCGAATAGAAGATCAACAAGCAAACTTGTCCAAACTCCCGCAAAGCCTATAAGCAACACTTACCATACATTCCGGTCTCTTCGTCTGATATGTCGCATATCAAGTCTAGGGGAGGAATCTCAGGCCCCAATAACTTGATAAGTCATGTCGATGTGTGGCTTATAACCATTCAAGAATCTACTGATAACACTTACCAGTAAATCTCATCAGCCCTGGCCAGGGACTTACTGTTATAGCTAATCGAGCATAGCGCAACATCAACTCCCAATACCGAGAGAGACGAAACCCCTCTTATTGCTCATTGCTTTCATGTGACTCGGGACTGTACCCAAAATCTACCTGTTTGCACGACTCTTTTGAGCCGTGATAGGGAGGAAATCAAAGCACGGTGGGACCCACACTAGACTCTATAACGATCTCGGGTCTACAGACTAACATGTACAAGTGTCACCAGAGAACTGCTATCTGATGATAGGTATAGTACCAACTAGGAGTTCTCGGTGAGTCCTGTTCGGTATATCCATTCTCTAATGAGCATATGTGTACAATCTTTGATGTCAAACACCATTGGATGTGGGATCAACCATCGCCCCATACAGGTTCAAGATACACACTAGTCTATTCTGGAATATCGATGCCCTGTCTCGATACTCTCTCGACTAGGAACTGCTAAAAGATGTGCTTGCGGACTACACCATCCCCACTAGTATGATCTGCATCATAGTCCTGGTAGTCAAGCTAACATCCTAAGGTCTTTATCAACATGTATCAGAGAGACAGTATAATACTACTAGTGTATATGTTAAGATGAAGAGCAACCAGATAGCATACTATCATGTCGAGCAAGAAATTCCTCTATATATATGTCCAAGCATCTACTATATTATACAATAATGGCCTCTAAGGCATACATATTCCTAGCAGAGAGTTCATGTAGGTGTCTTTTAGTGATCATCTTGTGCCACGCTATACATTCCGTACCAATCTACCCCGTTAACCTCGTAATGTATTGTATAGATTATATGGCTTGCCGAGACCTTGGATACAAGTTGTTCAAGTAGTCAGGTTCAGGATGTAAGCTTGTAATCATGTCAAGTTATAGCCATGGTTCGATCAAATCAAGTCTTGTATTCAAATTTGATATTCAGGTTCATGTTCAAGTATACATGTTAGAGTTTGGATTCATATTTGAATTGGATTCTGGTTTGAGTTTGGAAGCTTGATTTAGACTCAGACTTGAGTCAGACACTTATAACTGATTTAGATCCTGAATTATGTTCGGGAGTTATCGATAATTGCTGCACATAGACGGCAGGATTTATGTCTTTTCCCAAGACAATTACCATTGATAACACCGTTAAATTTTCTACCTTAAATAGGCAAGCACTCACTTTCTCCGGCTCCCTAGGGCTCAGAAGAATTGATCCCGCTTAAACCTATATTTACTTAAGTCCTTAATAGTGTTTTATATAGCTCGAGGGGGTTTTATAAAAAATATTTTAATATAGTTTCAAAATAAATCTCGAGAAGTTATTTATTTTATCTAGGGTTTTCATGGATATTAATTTTAAGGGTTTGAGATATTTTAGTGATAATTATCTTAACTTGAATAGTTCATGGTATTTTTATGTAAGCTTGTCTTGTATTGATATCATGATGGTATTTCAGTGAACTTATAACTTTCATATTTAGAAAAATGTAAGTTTGTTATATTTTGAAAATATATGGATTTGTAATATTTATATAATTATAAAAAAATAAATTTTATTTAAATAGAAAATTGTGTTTTTCTTAAAAACCGTATTTAAAAACTTTTCGAGACCGAATACTCCGTGAGGAGGTCTGCATCTCGCTCTACTAGCCTAAGGATGTGCGATAATCCGCACCATCCAATAGTGGGTCCCCTAAAAAGGGTTATAAAGGCTTATTTGCAAAGGAATTTTAAAATACAATTCCAAACAAAACCGTTTTTATAGTAGATGGTATTTTAATGAAATATATTGTATTCGCCACAAAAATACATTCAAAGAGTATCGTACTATGGAACCATGTGTGTATGTGAGGGGTAGGTCATTACCCCGTGAAGTTTTCTAATGGTATGTTTAAACAAAGAAAAATAAGATGACATATCTAAAGTTCATGGTATTTTAATATAAAAGTTAAATTAAAGTTATGTTTCATGATATTTTTGAGTGAAAGTTGGCTCTAAACATTAGTTTTATGTTAACAAGCAAACTGTAGAAATATGAATGAGCAATACTTAAAAAAAGTGTGATTTCTAGGGTTTACAATAAAATGTCGGTATTAATTCCACTTACCGACATGTTTTGATAAAAAACTTTTCAAAGAAAGAGAACAGGAATTAAAAGGGACTTACTAGCTAGTTATATTATGAAAAGGTAGAAGTGGGAGTGTTGAACTTCGTGGCGTCGCGGGGTTGCCGGAACGTGCTTCGATTCTCGCCGGAAGTTGATCTCTTGCTAACTCCACTTGTACTCTTCTTGTACTTAGAAAACTTTGAGAATTTTGGCTATAATTTTCAGGATGAAGACGGGCTAGAGCATGGGATAGTATTTATAGTGTGGAATTAGTGTTTTGGAATTAAAAAGATGAATTAAAATGCATTAAAAAAATGATAAATAGGGAATTGAGGGGTCTTTGTTTGATTGCAGAGTAATCAAACAATGCAGGAGAGTTAGGGGTAGGGGAAAGGTCGTGTATGCAAAGCACGGGCACCATTGGCTAAGGGGGGACGGTCAGCGCCGGTCCAATTGATGATCTCGTCGGTTGTTTGGTGAGGGGGAGCCGTCGGATTGATGCCACGTGTACATCTCTGTATTTAAATCATTGTGCACATGTTTGTTTTCTCTGTCTTTTCATTTTTATGTGCATTACACGTGTAAACTTTTGGGCTTCCAAAAAGTTTAAAAGAAAAATTAGAAAAAATATAATGTGTCTGATGGGGTTCGAACACAGAGGCTAGGTCACAGCAGTGCAAGGCTTTACCAGTGAGCTACAAGTTTTTTCTTAATGTTCTTAAATAAAAATTAACTTATAAATTGTACTCAGCCTTGTAAACTCTTTTCTGTACATTAAATTGAAAATTTTCGTACAGTAAATTCAAAGTCGTTACATTCTATCTAATTCCTACTGCAGAAATCAGAGCCAGACGCTTCCAGCAAGGATTAGACCCTGAGATCCAGGCTGCCATAGCAACGGGAGAATACCTAACTCATGAAGCAGCTTTGAAGTCAGCCCGTCACTATGAAGCCGTCATTAAGAAGAAGGGAAGGCCACAATCGGTCGGTATAAAATGCCCTGCCACTCAGATAACAGGAGAAGTCTCTTCTAGACCAACTCTCCCAGTGCCAGTTATGAGGACAGGAGGATCATTTTCCGAAATTGAACCGAACTTCTGTATCTATTGTAAGAGGGCCAGACGCCAAGTCAAGGATTGTCGTCGAGCGAATGGCTTTTGTCTGATATGTGGATCATCCTCACACACTATAGGAACTTTCCTACACAATCAAACTGGCTCAGCCCCTGCAGCTAGACCAGCTATTCAAGCTCCACCTACTCGGTTAGCCGTTCCTGCACCACCTCCACGTGGACCACCTTTTTCTCGTCAGCCATCGATGTACCAGCATGCACAGAGAAATGTGCAGAGACGTCAGGCTTTCAGTTTGGCGGCTGTAGAGGCCGAAGCTTTAAGTCAAGATAACACTGGTAAATCTCCTCCCATCTTTTTCAGCATTTCAAATTCTTGCATTATTTCGTTCTTTCATCCACCCAAACATTTTCATGCACTTTCGGTACAATATCAGTAGTTCCTTCACCACTGCTTTAATCAAATTTTATTGAATCTGTTACAACATCCTTGTATAAATTTCGAGAACGAAATTTTTATAAGAAGGGTAGAATGTAACGACTCTAAAATCTCTATACGGAAAATTCTGTTAATATACAGAAAAGAGCATGGCGGCTTGTGTATGAGTTATAAGTTATTTCTTTTAACAAAAGCAAGAAACAACTTGTAGCTCACTAGTAAAGCCCTTGCACTGCTGTGACGTAGCCCCTGTGTTCGATTCCTGTCAAACACAATTTTATTTTTATTTTTTTACTTTCTGGAAGCCCAAAAGATTGCACGTGCACGGGGAAATGAAAAGTTCAGAAAAATCAAACATGTGCAAAATGGTGTACACACTGAACAATCCACGTGGCATGAATCTCGAGGCCAGACATCAACAAACGACCGGCGGATATAGCACCATGGCCGGCGCCGACGATCATATTTTGGGAATTTTGCCCCGTGCTATGCACACATGCCTCTTCAGTTCCTATTAACTCCCCTGCACTGTTTGATTTCCCTGTAATCAAATAGAGACCTTTCATTTCATAATTTAACATCATTTTTAATGCTTTTTAATCCAATTTTAATTCCCAAACCCTAATTCCCCACTATAAATACCACCTCACACTTTGGCTCAGCACCATTCTGAAAAATTCTAGCCAAAACTCTCTAAAAAGTTCCTAGATGCAAGTGGAGTTAGCGAGCAAGTTGGTTCCGGTGAAGGTTGAAGCCAATTCCGGAGCTTCCGCGACACCCCGATGCATCCCTCCTCTTCCTTAACCCCTTCTTGACATTCTCAGACGGTAAGTCCCCCCCAAATCTCCTTCTTTCTATCAAAATTACTCTTCAAATTTTATATCGGTAAAAGTGGAGTTATTACCGACATCTTCTTTTCTAAAAACATATAACTCCATTTTCCTTTACAATTTAATCAATCTAATTTTACTACATCACTTGTAACCTTAAATCCGAATATTTAGAATCAAATTTTATCAAAATTCTCATGTGAAACAACAATAGTAGAACTTTTTCATTAATATTTCTTAAACTTTATAAACGCCCCTTTTAGTATTTCTTAAAACAATACTTTTAGGAAAACTTCACGGGGTAACGATCTACCCCACACGCACACTTGGTTCCATAGCACGATACCTCTTTAGTATGAATATTTGCTACGAAGAAAACTTTACAATAAAATACCACATACTTTAAAAACCGGATTTCTTTTAAAGCGGTATTTCATATCCTTTGCGATTATGCATCTACAACCCTGTTTAAGGGACCCGCTAATGGATGGTGCGGTTTATCGCATATTCTTGGGCTAGTAGAGCAAGATGCAGACCTTCTCATAGAATATTCGATCTCGAATGGATTTAAATACGGTTTTTAAGAAATACGAACTTTCTAAATAAAAAATTTATTTTGAAAAAAATTTATATAAAATTATAAATCCATATTTTCAAAATATAATAAACTTATATTTTTCTAAAAATGAAAGTTAACAAATGTCAATAAAATACCATCAAGATACCAAAAGGACAAGTTTTTTAATAAAATACCATGAACTTTCAAATGCTAAGTGTTTATAATCAAAATACCACAACACTTAAAATCCATGCTCATGAAAACCATAAATAATACTAATCACCCTCGAGATTTATTTTTTACTATATTAAAATATTTTTCTTAAAACCCTCTCGAATTATATAAAAATAATATTTTAAGGACTTTAGTAAATATGGGTTTAAGCGGGATCAATTCTCTTGAGCCCCACGAAGCCGAAGAAAGTGAGTGCTTATCTATTTAAGCTAGACAACTTAACGGAGTTATCAATGGTAATTGTTTTAGAAAAAAACACAAATCCTACCGTACATGTGCAGTAATTACCGATGACTCCCGAACCTAAGAATTCAATAAGTACAAGTGTCGAACTCAGTCTGAGTCCAAACTCAAATTTGATTCCAAGATCCAACACAAATATCTAATCATGAACTTGAACACTCGAAATCAATATCAAACTCAAACATGTATACTTGACTTAACTTGACCAAAACCTGGTTATAATTAGACATGAACTTAACATGAATACCAGAACACAATGGTTGCTATTGAAACTGACTTGACTCGAACCATGAATACAACTTGACATGAATGCATGAATACTTGACACAAATATATGATATTGACATGAACTCAATCTTACAACTTGATGTATTCATGGATTCGACCAAGATTAGTAATTTTAACTGTAACTTAGAATACATAGGGTGTTGGGGTAGTTCATGTATGAATCCAACGGAATCTCAGGAGTCTTCCTAGATCATGAATTCATGTCTACTAACACAAACAAACTATCATGTGGGCCCGAGTTTCTTTATTCCTGGATTAGCCTATTGAGTTTGGAATATTTCAACACTAAGTTGAAGTCGCGTTACTAAACTTGATTCGGGCCCGTGGTTCCTTACCCCTGTATTACAGCCTGTTGGGTTCGAGAACACTCTTAAGATTGGTTGACATTCACCCTTGAACTTACGTTATATCAGTTGACCCATGTAAAGACCTTTTAGGACAATTACTTCATACTGACTATAACTACACCACACGGCCATGCTATACTATATTCATGTTATTTTGCCATGATATATAGAATTGCATGTTAAATAGAATTGCCATACTTATATTGAATGACATGTTAAACAACATATCTTCTAGTCCATTAATTCCTTATATACATTTTTATCATTATATTTTATGCTTCACACCTATTTCTTGGGGACTTACCGAGCGAAAGTTCGCTGACGGGTATTCCATCCATCTTTATTTCTTGTAATATTCGTCAGATACTGTGGAGACTGAGGATGTGGACACCACCGTGGAGGAGCACGATCAGATCGCTACCCAGGCCTAGATTAGTTATCCTTTTTCAGTTTATGTATGCCACCTATTTAGGCATTTCTCTTCTTGATTTCTTTCAGTTGAACTCATATATTGTAAATGTATCAAGTTGAATATAAATAAAGTTGTCGAAGTTTAAATCTCATGTTTATTTCTTATCATTTTATATTGCTTATTTTATGCTTAGCGTATTTATTCCGGAAAATGACCTTCTCGAAATAAATACGTCACGGGCTTGCCACATCACCGTTTCCGTTTATTGAAAAGCGGGGCATGACATTACCTCTGTTCTATCTTCATGTATCCTAAATCGTAAAATTTAACGAACGAACACTAATTCAAGATGACGCGAATCTAACCATCTATGTAACCTTTATGCTAAAATTTTAGCTAAGTGCACATGCAAATAGGAAAAAGTAGTTTTAAATGGTGTTGCACAATATTATAAACCAAAGTGTTGGTGCTTATATATATATTTATTGTGGGTACAAGTCAAAGTTTTTCATCGCTATCACCAAAGATCCTCACACCAACTGTAATGACCCTAATTTTCAAATAGTATAAAGGCCTATTTTATTTTCGGAGCTAAATATTTCCTTTATAGTATTTTAATGTTAATTTAAATTTATATTGAAGGAATACAATAGTTAAATGTTTATTTGTTTATAGAATTATTTAATATAAGTTTTGTAGAGAGAAAATAATTTTTAATTATTTTATAAAGTTTATTTGGATTTTTAAAGATTTTTCGAAATTCTTAAAAAAGGAATTATTTTTAAAGAAAAAATTTGAAAAAGAGAAAATAATTATTTGAAAATTTTCAAGAATTTATTTAGATTACTTCGATATTTAAAACTATTTGTAAAACATTTTTTATTAAAGAATAAATTAAATATTTACCAATACATATACTAGTAAACTCATTTGACCAAATTAATTTACTTACTATTTAATTGGCAATAAATAATTTTACATCTTCTAATTATAGCATATATTAATAGGAGTTTTTGTCTTTAAATATGATGCCTTAAATATCTGGCAATTATTTGAGCAATTAAGTAAGATATAAATGCTGGTATAATTAGAATTAATTATAAACATTTCTTATTTTGTATCTTCTCACCTATAAATAGCCCATACTCTTCTTCTTTTTTCTCACACTTCTGGCGTTCAGATAATTCCAGAAAAATTCCTGTGCGGTCGTCTCTCGACGATCTACACATAACTACTGGTGACGGGTGCTAGAAAAATTAGGGATGGGGGCACGATTTGTTGCGAGTTGTTGTTTCGTGTCGGCTAAATCTGCACGAGGCAGGATTCCGCCTCTCTCCCTCTCGTACTAGTTGTTCATCTTCTATACTATAATCTATCATGTTTCGCACACTTGTATGATAATTTTAATACGGATAGATTCATACTCGTATCTATATTATTATAATCTTCTACTTGTGATGAGCCGACACTTTGACTTCTATCTTTTACATTATAGCCTTAACAAAATCTTGGACTCGTAGAATCGAGGTAATGACCTACCTCGAACCCCTTAACAATGTTTATATCTTAACTACAAATACGCCGTTTTGCAGCCCGATGGCAACTTGCTAAGAAATAACTTTAACTTAGGAATCTTGTTCCTTAGACGTCGTGGTAATGACCTACCACAACTTATAATCATGTAAAACCTTTGCATGCTAATCACGCCGTTAGGATGCCCAAATCATGCCGAAATACCACCAAATTTACCTTAAACGACTTTTTACCAAATGGCAATTTCTTCCCAAAAAGATAGACATTCATTTATCAACCGTTGTAGCACGCTTTGTCATCTAACACGGAAATGAACACCTTTTTTAGACGCTGCACTTGTTATTAACCAATTGAATACAAATTGCACATAGCCACATCCGTACTCTTTTGTAACTGTCATTGGTATTTAAACTTCTTATACCATAGCGTGAATAACATAACTAGTCATGACATGAATTCCACCTTACCTAGTAACATGAACGGTTATGCGTGAGTATGTGGACACTGGACATGGGATAAAAATGGAATAACCTAATTTGGAAAGAAACGCGTTTCCCATATCTTGTTGGTTCCATGTGCTAGCTTGTAACTGATAACTTAACTTAAACACACATTTACACGGGGATGGGTAATTTGGATAGTAAGGTTGTACGACGTATCTCGGAAGTTCTCCTGTCGTGTTACCGTGATTTCGGGCATTTACGGAATGCTAAATGTCGTGGTTGTGATCGTTGTGGTTCCAAACCGGAACATAACGTTAACTCCCTTGTCGTGTTACCGTGATTCCGGACATTTACGGAATACTCTCGAAATGCGTGTACCCTTATAAAACCAAACTAAAATAAACTAAAATACAAAAAGTAGTTATTAGACGATACATATCCACACTTATACTTGCATACTTGCAACACTATCTCATACTGAATATAACCCCCATGGGAATCCTGCTCGTAATGAAAGCTCGCTGACGGATATTTCCCTCCCTTTTTCCTCTAAAATGCCCATCAGGCATTGAAGATGATAGAGATGAAACAGCAGACGCTGAAGCCACGATGGTGGACTACTCTCACTTCACGACCGACTTTTAGACTTGGTCTTTTCTTTGTAATCTTTCCAGCCTCACTGTTTAAGGCTCGCTTTATTTTCTGGTGTTTCCAAATAAATGATGTAACAAACTTTGGAGTTATCATTTGTAATAAATGTTGGTTAATAAATAAAGTTTCTTTATTCATCTTGCATTTTGTGTACTCTTGCATTACAAAACGCTTAGCGTAACTGTATTGAGGAGAGTCTACTTCTCGGTATAGTTACGTTGTGGATCTCATTACGTCTCCGCTGCGATAGTGCGATACCCAAATAAATTAACTAATCCCTTCAACCCCATCCTCAAAAGCTTCTTAATTTGACTTTAATTATTAATGGCATATTTGGTTGGACTATTGTGAAAAGAGTTTTTAGCGAAAATGTTGTTGAAGAAAACTCTTTAAGCAAAAGTGTTGTTGCAAAATGTGCTTTTTTATTTGAAAAACTGTTTGGTTCAAAAAGCGATTGGGAGTTGCAGAAATGTTGTTAACATTTTAAATGACCGTAAAGGATATCATTTTTATTAATATTTGAAAGAAATCAGTGAAAAAATATCATTTTTTTAGTTTACAATTTACTTTCAAAAATTTTACAAAGATCAAAAGATCTGCACAAAGATATCTGCAGAAAAATATTTGAGATCCATTCTCTCAATCTATGTATTTTTCTTTGAAATCGAGAGGCTTCGATCGCCTGATGCATAAAACGCAAAACTTGTATCTCGCCGATCAACCTCTCAATGATTGTGTTAAGCTTAGAGGTCTCGATTGTTTAGGGTTTTTCGTCATCATCTTTTAGGGTTTCGATTTAGGGGCCTCTATCATCTCGATCGTCTAGGGTTTCGAACTGGAGAGATGATGAGGAGAGAAATCAAGTGCAAGGATCGGACTTGGGTGATGATGATGAGGAGATGATAGGAATAAAAAAAATTATGAAAAGCTTTTTCCGAAAGCTTAATTTTTTAGCTTCTGAAAATATTAGATTTTCTTCTTTTTCTTTAGCTCTAAAAGAGCTTTTGGGCATATGACATGTTTGGTATTTTTTCTTCAAAAGTATTTTTTTTAGGTCCAATAGTGTTTTTGGGAGCTCAAAACGTCCAACTAAACGGGCCCTTAATCTCTTTCCCTAAGTTCAACAAGGGAGGGGGAGGGGGGGGGGGGGAGGGCTACTCGCCCGCACTTGCTTTTTTCATTTTTCACGGTTTTCACATGAATCACATTCCTTTCTTTTTTGTATATGTGTATGATTGTATGTACTAGTATTTTGATATGTGTATGATTGTAGGCCCGCACTTTCTTTTTTTCATATATGTGTATGATTGTATGTACTAGTATTTTGCACATACGATGCATGCATGTGTATTTTGAACAACGTATATACATCGCAATGAAGGCATGCTTCTATACATTAGGTGAAAATTTCTAAATAAACATAGAGTTGTTCTAAATTTAAATCTAAAGAAAAAGTTTTCTTTTTGGCAATGGTCCGTAAGTCCTTACTTATGCACACTGCAGAACCATGCACACATCACACACAAGTACACAACACACAAGCAACATAACTAACTATTGAAAGTTGAGACCCGTATGCCGGTCGAGCAAACAATGGAAGATCAACCTTTGGCTGCTTTATTTGTTTGTCATGTCTTCGCTAGGTGTTTATGGAATTATTATATATAGCTAGTTGGTCTAGCAATTATGCATGACAATCTGACTTATGAATTTGCCAGGCCACTTCCCCTGTTGGGGGTTCGAACTGTGCAGGGAAGCATGCATATCAATTGAGCTAAATCAAGGAAAAGTTGACAGTGGATTATCATAGGTTTCAAATAATTGTGATGCCACGTTTCTTTCCTGGTTATTATGCAGTAGAGTTTTAATCTAGAAATTCATCCTGTCTTCTTACAAAAAATTTAGCCCATTTATTAGAGGATTGAATTTTGAGCAATTTGTAGAGGTAAAAAGATTTTTAAAAAATTGCAAACCCCATTTTTAAAATTGGGGGATATGATATATGCAGAAGATTCTTTGGATTACATGAATGAGTCCATGAGTCCACGCGACCCGAGTGGCTCTGTGGCCCAACATTTGAGGCTCCGTTTGAATGAGCGACGTGAAATCATGGTTTATTGTGAAACAATGGTTTTGTAACCAAACTATATTTGAGGTGTGTTCAGAAAAACGATGTGAAACCGTGGTTTTACAACCATGTGTTGTTTGGATAACCTAAACCATAGTTTTGTAACCATTGGTTTTGTAACCATGATTTTAAACGTAAATTACAAAAAAAAAATTGACCGTTGCTCTTGAATTTTTATAAAAAGAATGGAAGGGCCCACGTGAGCTTCCCAATCCAGCTGTGGGAACCGTCTCGCCGTTCTCCTGAACGGAGAGCTGCCGCTCAATGCTCGCAGCAGCGGCTGTTCCCTGAACGGTGCCTGGGCCGCTCGCCGCATCGGGGACGGCGGAGGGATCGGTGCGTGGTGAAGTGTGTCCCAAGTTAAAATAACGGATGGGATCTTTTTGTGGGCCCCAAGTTTCGCGGGATTCTCTCTTTTATGGTGGGCCCACTCCTTGTCCGCCGTTGGTTTTTTCTAGTTGCTTCTTCACTCCTCATGAGTTTTCTCTCTCTCGTCCGCGCATCACATGGTGTGTTTTCACTCCTTGTCACGCCACCTCTCTCTGTCTCTCATCCTAAAAGATACCTTGTCCCATTTTACGCTCCAAACGCCTCATCTCATCACAAGAAGTTATAGCTCAAGCCACATGTTTTCATTTAGGCCCTCTACTTCTTATTTATTTAAACTTATTTATTTCATTTAGGGTTAAATGTGGCAATGGACGACGGGCAGGTGTACTTCCACCATAGTGACAAATTCGTCGTTCGGGTATAATTCGGCGAGGTCGAAAATTCGGATTCGGAGAACTATTCGGCAAAAATCGGCAGGTATTCGGGAAAGATTTGGCAAATATTCGGGAAATGTTTAGAAATAATTTCGAGCAAGAAATTAATATATGAGACACTAGGTTTTAATTTTGTGAATTATTTGCTGTTTTTTGAATTATTCGTTGTTTTTTCAAATAATTCGGGAATAATTCGCGAATTATTCTTGAATAACTCAGTCTATTCGGCAACGGCGATTAATTCGGAGATTAATTCGTCTGATCAAAAATGCACGAATTATTCACGAATTCGGCGAATAATTAAGAATTATGTGACTATGACGTACACAGCTAATGAGACATATTCGGGACAGCCAAATTTGGGTAAATCAATAGGTGTTCTCATGTGGGGATTGTGGGTGGGACCCACCATGTTTTTCGGGTGTGTCGAGCTGTGGGTGATCGCGGTCCCATCCAAATGCCACACGTATAAACTTATATTTTTTTAATACCACCTCCAAATTCTTAATGTTATTTAGTAATCCTATGTTGTCGACTTGTCATCGATTTACCTGGACGTATCGACTAGAGTAAACTATTTACTGAAACCTTTTCTCATACCTAAGCTCATATATGTCTTGTTGCTACATCCAATTTTTCTAAATGGTTCGACAAGAGATTAATATCCTCCTATGTTCTTGGCTATCAAATAGATTCGGTAAAATTAGATAAATCGAAAGGTTTTCGAGGTGATATATGAAAAATATGAACTTTATGAGATGGTATATAAAAATAGCTGACTTTGGATGTTGTATTTAAGAACAAAAGGTTATTGGGCCTGTGGTCCAGTCTCTGCGGTATCTGAGGTCAGGGTCCTACTATTTTTAAGTTGGGGCCCCGCTCTAGGTTTGTCTCTGCTTTTATGAAATCCTCATTTTATTTTTAAACAAAGATTCAAAGAACCAAAGATGCCTACATTTTTTCTTTTCTTTCTCTCCTACAATAATAATATAATGTTCCACTTGCTTAAAATAGAGTACCTAATAACTTTAGGTTAATATCCAATGGATGCACATGAGCCGAACAATTAAGACCCAGGGCCACATACATAACAAATGAGGATCTAAGCATCAACTAACTAGCCAACATAACTTCCTAAAAATGAGAAGCTAGTGAGAAAAAGATGATATTATAAGCAACCCAAGAAATAATGAGGAATATATATATATATATATATATATATATATATATATATATATAGAGAGAGAGAGAGAGAGAGAGAGAGAGAGAGTACGGATATATTAGGGCAGATTCGCGTTTTTAAGTTCACGATGCTGAATAACAGCCATTGGATCTAACATTTGTTTTCAACGGTTCCGATTAAAACAAATTAATGAATCCATTAAATAACAAACTAAATATTCTCTTATCTAGTTTTTGGGATCCATCATTATAAGATTTCAATACTCATGACTCCAATTAATATTATCCAAAACATTTTTAATAAACCCAATGATAAAATATTAAAATATACACCAAATTCAACTGCCGTAATTCTAAAACAATATTACTCAAAATATTACATGAAGCCAAAGATAAAAATTTGTACATCCAATAAATCCTCATGATCCATATTATCCAATAGTCACAAATTCTGCATTCGAGATTAATTCGGTGAGATCGAAAATTCGGATTCGGAGAACTATACGGAAAAAATCGGAAAGTATTCGGAAAAAATTTGGCAAGTATTCGAGAAATGTTCGGGAAGAAATTCGAGGAAGAAATTATATGAGCCGCTGGGTTTTAATGTTGCGAATTATTCGCTTCTTTTGTGAATTATTCGCTGATTTTGCAAATTATTCATAAAATAATTCATGAATTATTCGGGAATAATTCGAATCGTTCGCCAACGACGATTAAATCGGAGATTTAATTTGCAGTTCAAAAATTCGCCAATTATTTACGAATTCGCCTAATAACTCGTGAATATTGTGATATTACCCAAAATAAATTAATAAAGATACACATGGATCTCAAAAAAACAGATAAGAGAGTATTTACTTTGTTCTTTAATAGATTTATTAATTTATTTAATCGGAGCTGATGAAAACAAAGGGTAGATCCAACAACTGTTATTCATATTCGAGAATTTAAAAATAAGAACCCGCCCTAACAGATCCGTATTCTCTCTCTCCCTCTCTCATGATGCTCTATATTGGCGATCCCCCAAATCAGGACACGTGGCAGATAACGTGTCCCAAAATCCAGAAGAAAGGGCTCACATGGACCGACCAGGCCACCCCTGTACCAGACCTGCAAGCACAAGCTGGCTCACCTCAGAGCCCCCTGCAAATTGGCATCATCGGCCTCTCAGCTCGCCCCCGAGCTATCACAGGACCAAGATACCTCGGCTCCCCCGCTTGTTTCCGAGCTCTCCCGCCGATGCTTTCTTCCTCGATCCCTCCGACCGACCAACTCCACCACTCACAGGCGTAACCATCGCTCCGCAAATCTCGCCATGCGCGGATTCTCCGCTGGCAACATCCCACGTTCCACGCCATCACGATCCCCATTAAAGGGTGATCCGCTTATTACACGGGCGTGACGTCGGGAGCGTAACTGCCGGCGAGATTCTCACGCCTACTACTGCGTGCTGCCGCCACTATATTAACCCTCATCACAAAGGGGTCAAGTAAGCTTTTTTCACCCCACTTAGCCGTTACTCTGCTCGGATCTCGTGCTAACTTGATCGTCGGAGGGTTCTCGGTGGTACCAAAGCACCCCGGGACTTCTTTGTAGACACTCAGCGCAAACTCCTCAAAACCACCAATCTCCTCAAAACCAATTGAGACCCACACGCAACAGGAGATCACCTCCAAGATCCACCGGGAGATCGACGAAAAACAATATCTGACGGAGACCCGAAAAGGACCTCCATCAGTTGGCGCCGTCTGTAGGAACTTAAGCTCCACAAAAACAAAAGTTGGCCTTCCGATCTCCATCCACATGGCATGCGATCATCCTGAAGATCCAGGTACCAGCCGCCGCCTCCCCCTCATCGGAGGCGCGGATGAACCTTCTCCGGCGACCGTCATCAACGCACTCGCCGGCCGAATAGACTGACTACAGTCCATCGTGGAGGCGCTCGTCCGCGTCCAAACGGCCGAGCCAGGGCACCAGATCGCCGCTCCTCCGCCTCCAGAAGACTCTGCCCTTGTCGGCACGGCTGACCACTGGCAGGCTACGTCCCATGGCCACAGATCTCACGGGCCGATACTCTCTGAGGCCCGCTGGGCGCCCCACGGCTCCACACCAAGATCCGCCGCCAGAGCGCCTCGCCTCGAGCCTCCTCGCGACCCTCACCCCCGTGAGGAGATGTCGGTCACCTCGCCTGTCCCCAAGCATGACCGACACCCCCTCCCTTGACGGGGTCGCACAAAAGGGGCTCGCCACGGCGGCTCGAGGGCCATCTCGCCCGGGGATCTGAAGAACCTCATCGAGAGGAACCGGGGCCGCGCCCAGACGCAGATCTCCCACAGCAGAGGCCAGGGATCACAAGGCGCCGAATCCTCGGGTTACCACGGCCGACTCGACGCCTTCGAGAAGAAGATCGAGGGCATGCGCCTAGAAGGTCACCTCTCGGGCGACGGGGCTAGGTACGCCGCCGACTCGCTCACCAAGCCATTTACTGAGGGACTGCTCGTTGTTCACGTCTCCTCGCGCAACAAGCCCCCGAAGTTCTATCTGTTCGACGGGAAAACCGACCCGAAAGACCATTTGGATGCTTTCACCACGGGGATGAGCTTCCAGGACCATTCCGACGCCGCCCAGTGCAGAGCCTTCCCAGCCACCCGCATCCGCTCTGGTCGGGACTGGTTCCGAGGACTCGAGCCTCGCTCAATCTCGACCTCTGACGAGCTGGCTACTCAGTTCCTCGGACACTTCGTCGGGAACCGTCGGCAGAAGCGCATGGCCGAATACCCCCTCACAACTCAACGGAATCCAACGGTCGCCCGTTTTCGCCCACAAAGTCGCTGCCACGCGCCGATCATTGAGCCTTCTCTAGCGGAATCGAGATGGCGCGACTCTGGCGCTTCGCATCCCCACACATTCAATGCGCATGCTGCGCGCACGTTCGCCGCGACCGTTCCTGTTCCCCATACCTGCAACGGGATGATCGGGCGAAACCTCATGAAGAATCGGCCAAGCATCTACCATGCTCGGCTATCCCTGCCCGGCAGCTTCCCTACGCGCAATGCCGGGGATCAAAGCCCTCGCCAAGAGGCAACTGCGCAGCTTTACTGCCTGGTTGTCCTTAGCAGACCTCCTACGGCCCCTCCAACTCTAAGGATCAAATTCCTCCTTTGAGGCAGCTCAGCAGCTACCCTGCTCGGCTATCCCTGGCCGGTAGCTTCCCTACTCGCAATGCCGGGGATCAAAAAGTCCTCCTTAGAGACAGCTCAGCAGCTACCCTGCTCGGCTATCCCTGGCCGGTAGCTTCCCTACTCGCAACACCAGGGATCAAAGCTCTCGCCAAGAGGCAACCGCGCAGCTTCACTGCCCGGTTATCCTTAGCAGGCCTCCTACGGCCCCCTAACGCTAAGGATCAAAGTCCTCCTTAGAGGCAGCTCAGTAGCTACCCTGCTCGGCTATCCCTGGCCGGTAGCTTCCCTACTCGCAACGCCAGAGATCAAAAAGTCCTCCCAGAGGCAGTCGAGCCCGACCCTCGCTCGGCTATCCCCGGCTGGTAGCTTCCTACCACAACCGACAGGGATCAAAAGCCCTCCCAGAGGCAGTCGAGCCCGACCCTCGCTCGGCTATCCTTCAGGACAAAAGCCCTCGCCAAGAGGCACCGGACAGTAACCCTGTCCGGCCAAGGGTCCTTGGTAGGCTTCTTACAGCCCCTCCCGCGCTAAGGACCAAAGTCCTCCTTTGAGGCGGTCGAGCACAACCCTTGCTCGGCTATCCCCGGCTGGTAGCTTCCTACCACAACCGACAGGGATCAAAGTCCTCGCCAAGAGGCACTGGGCAGTAACCCTGCTCAGTCCCCGTCCTGAAGGATCAAAAGCCCTCACAAGAGGCAACCGAGCCCGACCCTTGCTCGGTCATCTCTGGTTGGTAGCTCCCTACCCATGACGCCAGGGATCAAAACCCTCCTTAGAGGCATCTGAGCGGCTATCTCGCTCGATCATCCCAGGCTGGTAGTTGCCTACCCACGATGCCAAAGATCAAAGCCCTCGCCCAGAGGCAACCGCGCAGCTTCACTGCCCGGTTATTCTTAGTAGGCTTCTTACAGCCCCTCCAACGCTAAGGATCAAAGTCCTCCTTAGAGGCAGCTCAGCAGCTACCCTGCTCGGCTATCCCTGGTCGGTAGCTTCCCTACTCGCAACGCCAGGGATCAAAAAGTCCTCTCAGAGGCAGTCGAGACCGACCCTCGCTCGGCTATCCCCGGCTGGTAGCTTCCTACCACAACCGACAGGGATCAAAAGCCCTCCCACAGGCAGTCGAGCCCGACCCTCGCTCGGCTATCCCCGGCTGGTAGCTTCCTACCACAACCGATAGGGATCAAAATCCCTCCCACCAGAAGTCGAGCCCGACCCTCACTCGGCTATCCTTCAGGACAAAAGCCCTCGCTAAGAGGCATCGGACAGTAACCCTGCCCGGCCAAGGATCCTTAGTAGGCTTCTTACAGCCCCTCCCGCGCTAAGGACCAAAGTCCTCCTTTGAGGCAGTCGAGCCCGACCCTTGCTCGGCTATCCCCGGCTGGTAGCTTCCTACCATAACCGACAGGGATCAAAGTCCTCGCCATGAGGCACTGGGCAGTAACCCTGCTCGGTCCCCGTCCTGAAGGATCAAAAGCCCTTGCAAGAGGCAACCGAGCCCGACCCTTGCTCGGTCATCTCCGGCTGGTAGCTCCCTACCCATGACGCCAGGGATCATAACCCTCCTCAGAGGCATCTGAGCGGCTACCCCGCTCGATCATCCCAGGCCGGTAGTTGCATACCCCATGACGCCAGAGATCAAAGCCCTCGCCCAGAGGAAACCACGCAGCTTCACTGCCCGGTTATCCTTAGTAGGCTTCTTACAGCCCCTCCCGCGCTAAGGATCGAAGCCCTCCTTAGAGGCGGCCGAGCAGCTACCCTGCTCGGTCATCTCCGGCTGGTAGCTCCCTACCCACGACGCCAGGGATTAAAGCCCTCGCAGGAGGCATCTGAGCGGCTGCCCCGCTCGGTCATCCCCGGCTGGTGGTTGCCTACCCACAACGCCAGAAATCAAAGCCCTCGCCAAGAGGCAACCGCGCAGCTTCACTGTCCGGTTATCCTTAGTAGGCTTCTTACAGCCCCTCCAACGCTAAGGATCAAAGTCTTCCTTAGAGGGAGCCGAGCGGCTTCCCTGCTCGGCTATCCCTGGATGGTAGCTTCCCTACTCGCAACGCTAGGGATCAAAGCCCTCGCCAAGAGGCAACCGCGCAGCTTTATTGCCCGGTTATCCTTAGCAGACCTCCTACGGCCCCTCCAACGCTAAGGATCAAAGTCCTCCCGGAGGCAGTCGAGCCCGACCCTTGCTCGGCTATCCCCGGTTGGTAGATTCCTACCACAACCGACAGGGATCAAAGCCCTCGCCAAGATCAACCGAGCAGCTTCCCTTCTCGGTCATCCCCAGCATCCATCCTCTTGCCCAACAGACGCTGCGGATTTGTAGCCCTCATAACGAGGCCACTGAGCCCTTTTATGCTCGGCACAACTACGGCGAGCATCCCTCTGCCCATCACATGCAGCGGATCCGAAGCCCCAACAAGAGACATCAGGTCAATCCAAGTCTGAGTGATCCCCCTTCGACTTCGGGGCCATGGAGATGACTCCTTCTCAGCAGCGCTTGGCACACTTGGCAAGTGATCGAAATCAACTCGACGAACGATCACTAGACAGATAGCCGACCTGACATGGAAGCCCAACAATACAAGCAAGGATATCTTACGAGCATTCTTCACAAACGAAAGATAAAGTGCAAGCTGATGAAACAAAAAGTTTTACTACCAAAAGCGAAGTCTTTACAAAGGGTATTTTGGGCTCCCCATCCTTACAGACTGCCCGGAGGCTTACAAAAATTCCAGAAGCGGCAAAATAAAAAGAGGAGGAAGAAGGGGGCTTTAGGCCTCGGGGCCAGGCACGACCTCGGGGTCCCCGATATCTACCACGAGTCGAGCAGGGTCCTTGGCCACCTCCTTGTCAGGAATCTCTTCCCTCTGCTCATCGGCGTCCGTGAGGGAGTATTCGGCCCGGAGCTCTTCATCAGCGAACTCCAGCATCTGGACCTTAACGGCGTCGAGGGCCTTGTAACAGATGCGGGTGGTGGCCACGGCTAAGTCATTGTAGAAGTCCTTCGACTTCTTGTAGTCCTCGACCGCCTTCGCCACCGAGAGGTCGGCCCGCTTCGCCGCCTCGACCGCCGCCCCCAGCTCCTTCCGGAGGGTCCTCACCGTCTTCTTCAAGTTGTCGGCGAGCGCCTGAGCGTCCTCAAGCTTGACCTCGGCAGCCACGGCGGCCTCACAATGCCGGGAAACCTCCCGTTTCCCGGCCTCCACCTCGCCCTCCAGGGCAGCAACCCTTGCCATCGCCGCCTCCAGCTCCCGCTTGGAGCTCTCTTCCAGCGAGGTAAGCTGATCCGCGGCCTTCATCGCCGGGGCTATCACCTCAGCCTCTATGCGTACGGCAAGGGCGACGTGCTGGAGGACCTGAAAAAAAAAAGAAAGAGGTCAGGAAAACGAAGGAAGCACCGAATCTCACAGATAACCGAGCACTTACCTGCACGGCCTCCTGGGCGATGGACGCCATCTGGGCCCTGAAGGTCCCCCCGGGGACCCTACCTCCTGTCGACTTCTTTATTTCGTGCAGCAGGCTATCCGCGACAGATATCCATGAGGGCACCGCGAACTGGAGGCATCCCTCCTCCACCATGATCGGCGAGGGCGGGCCCCGAGGAGACCTCCGTGGACCCCTCTTGAGTGGCTCAGACGGAGAGCCGGTCTCCTCCTCCGAGACCCGGTCCTCCAGAATTCAAGCCCGCTTCCGGCCCGGCGCTCTGCTAGACCCTCGGGGGGGATCAGCCCCCGAACGCTCAAGGGACGCGGCCACCGAAGGCACTGGGACGGAGGCCGAAGGAGCCGGGGCAGGCTTCGAACGGGAAGAGCTGGCGCCTCCATCCTTCGTGACCTTCTTCGGCTGGCGCATGGAGGCTTGGAGCTCGTTCATGTCCATGGGTCCTGCATAAAACCAAATGCTAAGAAGTCAGCGACACGTGCAATATAAAAGCCAAAAAGCAAGCATAACTTACCGACGAACTCGACGGGGATGAGCCCGGCCCAACTCAGGACCCTCTCAGACAACAGCACGTCAAATCGAGGGACGGGCTCCCACGACGCCACTCTCACCGCAGCGGGGTCATTGGACTGGTTCCCCGGCAAGCATTTTTCCCTCGACCACTTGGTAGGCACGGGCCAGTCCTCTCCCTCGGGCGGCGCGACGAAGAAAAACTTCTTCTTCCAGTCGTGAATGGAAGAAGGCAGGACTACAACCCCTGTCCCAGCGGCGCCCCCTGTCGCTTTATAAAAGAGAGGTAGACCCACCTTGGGTCGCCCGCTCGACCCCCAGGATCATTTTTGAAAACAAGGGAAGAATCAATGATGAAGAGGCTGAAGGGAACCGCCTGTAGCTTCAGGCGGATTAGGAACCCGAGGAGAATCCTACATGAGTTCGGCACTAACTGGCCAGGGGCTAACCCGAAGAAGTTCAGCGCTTCGAAGACCTCGGAAGAGAAGGACAGGCGCATTCCACCCCAAAAAGCTTCCAAGTACAGGGCGATCTTCCTACCCCGTACTTGGTCTGCCCTCTCTCCCTCCTTGTCCAGACGAAGCGTATAACGTGAGGGGATGTGGAAGCGAGCCCGAGCATTGGCAAGCTCGTCCTCGTGCCTCACCTAACACGACGCGCCGGGGCAGCATCTACCGCCTCCTCCCTGGGGGCTGCCCCCGCCGCACGATCCCGGAAAGAGGATATGTTCCCTGCTCCCCAGGAAGACTCGGGCTTAACTAGAGGGTCCTTAGAACCTACTCCTATGACATCTACAGATTCTACGAAAAAAGACATCTAGCTTAGAGAAGAGGGATCCTCGGGAAACGAAAGCAGAAGAAAAAAGATGTGCGCCGAGCAACCAGGACTCAGAGCGAGGAAATATGAAGGAGTAGGGGCCCTGGAGCGGGCCTCACCCCTATTTATCACTGCAGTCGCCCTCATACAACGGCACCCTTCATCTCCCGCCAAAGCGCCTCCTCGCGTCCAACGGCTCCGATCGCTCCACTTGTTGTTCCCACACTAGGCCGCATCCCATCAGACGTCGCAGGTCTGCACACGTCGCGTCGGACAACCGATGCTTGACACGCGGACCATCGCTTCAGTGACAGGATGCACGAACCGACGCACCTTCCTTAAATGCAGATATCTCGCCCTGATTCGCTGGCAGAAAATACAGTTGACGGCCCGGGGACGCTTCCCGATGGAATCTTAGGAGGGAGCTCATCCCGGGCGGCCCGGCAATCCACTCTTGACCCGACCCGCCAGCTGGTCGGGACAATAGTGGGGGGCTAATGATGATGCTCTATATTGGCGATCCCCCGAATCAGGACACGTGGCTGATAGCGTGTCCCAGAACCCAGAAGAAAGGGCCCACATCGGTCGACCAGGCCACCCATGTACCCGACCTGCAAGCACAAGCTGGCTCACCTCAGAGCCCCCTGCAAATCGGCCTCCTCGGACTCTTAGCTCGCCCCTGAGCTACCACAGGACCAAGATACCTCGACTCCCCCACTCATTCCAGAGCTCTCCCGCCGAGGCCATCTTCCTCGGTCCCTCCGACCGACCAACTCCACCACTCACAGGCGTAACCGCCGCTCCGCAAATCTCGCCATGCGCGGATTCTCCTCCGGCAACATCCCACATTCCACGCCATCACAATCCCCATTAACGAGCGATCCGCTTATTACGAGGGCGTGACGTCGGGAGCGTAACTGCCGGCGGGATTCTCACGCCTACTACTGCGTGTTGCCGCCACTATATTAATCCCCATCACAGAGGGGTCAAGTAAGCTTTTTTCACCCCCACTTAGCCGTTACTCTGCTTGGATCTCGTGCTAACTTGATCGTCGGAGGGTCCTCGGTGGTACCAAACCACCCCGGGACTTCCTTGCAGGTACTCGGCGCAAACTCGTCACAACCACCAATCTCCTCAAAACCCATTGAGACCCACACGCAACAGGAGATCACCTCCAAGATCCACCGGGAGATCGACGGAAGACAACATCTGACGGAGACCCGAAAAGGACCTCCATCACTCTCTCTCTCTCTCTCTCTCTCTCTCTCTCTCTCTCTATATATATATATATATATATATATATATATATATATATATAGGGGGGAGAAGAAGATGATCTTATGAGGCCAGTCCTCATTTCTTATTTTGAGGCCAAATTTTTAAACACACAACCTCTCATGTTTTTCACCGATCCATACCGGTCACTTTGATCTACTTATATTAGATGAGTTATGTATAAAATTTCAGTAGATTTGGATATCTTTAACACATCCATCAAGCGATCATTTTTTCTTGCATCGTAAAGCCGTCGATTTTTTAGTTTATTTAATGGATTAGTTAGAGATTTCCAAATCTCATAAAATTTGATACATAATCTATCTAACATGTGTAGATCACGATGATCGATGCGAATCGATGAAAAACACGACGTATTGTGTGTTTGAAAAGTGGACCTCAAAATAAGAAATAAGATCGGACATCATAGGATCAGTGCTATATATATATATATATATATATATATATATATATATAGAGAGAGAGAGAGAGAGAGAGAGAGTGAGTGAGAGAGGGGCACGTACTTATTTTTAAAAAATGAGCCCTCGCCTCAAAACATACATACCCCCGTGTATTTCATCGATCCAAATCGGCCATCTTGATTTATGTATTATAAAACCCTTATGTATAAAAAAAATCTCAGAATTTAAAGATCTCTAACACATTCATCAACCGACCGCAATTTTCATATACCGCTAAACCGTTAAATTTTCTATCTGCTTGATGAACGTGTCAGAGATCTTAGAATTTAAATTTTCTATTGCTTTTGGTACATGCTTTTGTGGTGGGGCTACCCTCCAACTGTTAGATAGAGCAAACCTGCCTTACTGATATTGGTCTTCGACCCAGTTTTTGAAGGTGAAGCAGTCTTCAAGAGGATGTCCTATCGCTCGGTGATAGGAGCAATAATCCGGATGATGAATCTCGTTTGCTTGATCGGGGTGCCGAGACTCCGGGAGTGTCATCATTTGATGTTTCATGACAAGGTCAAAGATTTTCCTTGTCTTGTCTCGAGGGAAAGAATATGCTCGACCCATCTTTTTCATAAGAGACGGATTCCGGCTGACCTTTTCACGATCGCATGGTCTTTTGGATCCGTTTTGCCGCTGTCGAACATTTTTTCCGTTCTTTAACTTGTTTTTGCCTCCGTGTCGGGCCTTTTTCTTGTCTTGGGAATGCATAGCGGGCTGACGGTGAAAGGCATTGTCATCCTCCGTAGCCTGGTGAAGGAGGCGTTGCGTCTTGGCTTTCTCGTAAATGGCCATTTCGCGGCTGTGGTCGTTCCGAACCTTTTGACTCGCTTCCCTTACTAGCTTGTCCATCGGTTCTTCAAACGACGGACTTAGCGTTTTTATGGCAGGACCTCGTTCTGGTTCGACGTCAGCATCTTTTAAAAGAGCATCCCCTTCTTCATCGAGGTCATTTATGACATGGCAGCCATGGAATTGCTCCCGTTTCTTGGACCGGACATATCCAAGCCCAATCGTTTCCATTTTTCTGTTGGGCAATTTTCGCTGAGATCCGGGGACGTTCCAAATCCTGTTGTAGAACTGGGCCTATCGAGTAGTTTATTTGAAAGGTACGCCTTGGCATCTTAATAACCTTTTCAATCCCTTTATGTAGTATCTGGGCAGACGGATTGGTTGGAGCCTGTCGAGCGCGAAATCGGCACTATGCCAGACTTCTCTTGCGACTTTAGTCTCCGTGGATCGAGAGAATAGGATCGTCTTTTCACCTCTTCGCCTAGGCGGGACGTAGAATGTCTGCAGCTCTTGCACACTATAAGTCTCAAGCGCATCAATCTCTCTGTAGTGCTTCCGCGGAACCATGGCGATTTGCAAACTCTGATCATCTCCAGTGAGGGCCTGCATTGATGAACGGATCGAAAACACTGCGTTGATTTCATCTTCAGAGTCACTGCCAAAGACCAGAATAGGGGTCGATGGCCCCGGCCTATTGCATTGGGGCGGCTCTGAATAGACTATCTCTTCTTCCTCCTCAGTGTCGCTCCCAAAGACCGGGATAGTGGCGATAGCTTTTTGTTTGTTCTCCGGTTTATGACATCTTTTCGTATCTTCGAAGTCTGGTAAGAAGTACTTGGCATCTTCGTATTTGCGGACTTCAATTATGAAGAATGGGTTTAGTTCCCCCGTCACGGTATACTCGAGACCATCTTTGAAATACTTTATACACTGATGTTGTGTAAAAGGGATGATGTTGTACTCGCGTAACTAAGGTCTGCCGAGCAAAGCGTTGTAGCAGGTCTTGGCGTCAATGACATGAAATTTGATGTCAGTGATGAGCAGCCCAAAGCGTAACGTCGGTATTATAGACCCAAGCGTCCGTAACGACTGGGAGTCGAACCCGGAGATGGTGATTTTATCCCGAGCGAGGTATTGAATGCTCATGCAGATCTCTTTTAGCACCCTCACATTTAGGAGGTTAACAGAGGACCCGTTGTCAACTAAGATCTTCCCTATCTTGATGTCATGGCAGTACCCGGTGACATACAGGGGACAGTTATGCTTGCACGTTCCGAGAAGGAGATCTTCATCGCTGAAGGTAATGTCGGCTGTGTGAACTTCTTCCAGCTCGTCCTTCATCTTTTCTTCGGCAAGGAAAGCTTAAAACTGCTCGGACTCTTGTAACGCCCTGATCAGAGAATCTCGTGCCTCTTTAGACAACAGAAGGACATCCAAAATGCTTAGCTATGAGGTTATCTTCCTCAAGTGTGCCAGGACATTGTAATCTACTTTGTTTTTCTTAAACGGGTCCTTGGCTGCAAGCTCTTCGACGACTCGGTCATCGAGGGCGATATCCTCAGGGACTTTTTCTTTCCCTTTATCCTTTTTGTTCGATCCCTTGTTTGTGGGTCCGAGATTCTTTTCGGGCAACGTACGGTTACGCAGCTGAATATTCTCACAGTTCTTTATCTCTTCCTCTTTTCCTGAGGTGGATTCTTTGAAGAGAGGGCCGAGGGATACTTCTTCGTCAAAATCGCTTCCGAAGGTGAGAACTTGTGATCCCCTGGTATCAACCATGTGACAGTTGCCGGCAAATCTTTCTTGCTCACCTGTCGTATTTCTCTGCTCCCAACGAGTTTTGCGTTTCAACCGCTTGAAATGTTGTCGGTGAGCAACGTATCCTTGCCACCACTTTTTAAAGGTCATGCATTCTTCGGTAGGGTGTGCAATTCTCTGATGGTATAAGCAGGAGTTAGGATGTACATCAGCTTCGTCAAGGTGTATACCGCCAGGAGTATCTCCTTTGAAAGATGGCAGCTTCATTCCCATTGACAGGGCTTTAGCGAATCGTTTCCTTGTCTTAAACTTGTTTTTGTCTGCCGCGGGTGTGCTTCGATCTAGTTAGAGTGCTTTACGACTCATCCCTACCATGACTTCTTCAACTTGATGCCGACGCCTGGCCCTTTCGAATATAGCCATTTCACGCTCTTGATCAGCTTTTCTGTTCTGACGGGCTTCGTTTAGCAGCATGTCAATCAACTCGTCTGACGGTTCCAAGGATTTTGGTACCAATCCTGCCCCCAGCTCCTCTATGTTATCTTCTGACGCCGAGTGAGCTTCTTCGTCATTTATTGGTGAATGAGAGATCATGTGACAACTTGCCGCATAATCTTCGGGTTCTTCTGACGAGTCTTCTCCCTCATCATTGTCATTATCTCCGCCCTCAAGAATATGATTGAGAAACTCTTGAAGTGTGACCGGGGTTCGCGCCTTCTGGTTATATTCTTCCAGCACGTCAATATACTTTTGTAGGTCCGTGTGTTTGTCGTCAGACTAGACGGGGATTTTGGTCTTCTTCTTCTTCGAAGACTTCGACGGCTGGGCCTGGGCGTTTTGCCCATCGTTACCAATTCTCGGTGTTAGGCGCGGTTTCAGCATCTCCTCAATAATCTCGGGCTCTAGCGGGCTTTTCCACCAGATTGCCGGGTATGCTTGAAGATCCTTCACGATTCTCTTAGTCTTGTCCGAAAGAACAACTTCCCATGGAGCTTCCTCTATAAATGAGCATTATGCCCCTGGCGTGTCCATCTTTTTAGAAGCGTGCGGTTGTGGCAGGTTTACCCTCCAGTTTTCAGACAAACGCGAACCTGCCCTGTTGGTACTGGTCCTCGACCCAGTTTTTGAAGAAGAAGCAATCTTCGATTGGGTGGCCCACTATTCGGTGGTAGGGGCAGTAATTGGGATTGTTGACGTCGCCCAGTTGCAGTGGGCGTCTCGAATCTGGTAGAGTGATAAGCCTGTTGCGCACCGCTAGTTCGAACAGTCTTCTCGTTTTATCCCGAGAGAATGAGTAAGGACGTCTTAGCTTTTCTTCGAGTGATCGTTGTTTATCGTTTTAGCGAGCAGCTGGTTTCGGATCACTCGGCTATTGCTGAGCGTTGGCGACGAAGGTCGCTTTCCCTTTGCCCTTTTCATTTCGAAGCTCCGTTTTCGAGGCGGACGGTCTATGGCTCATCTGGCCTATTTGGGCCAGCTTGTCGATCAAGGCCTGGAAAGTGGTCGGCTTGAAGAACATCATAAATTGGGATATAGTTGCTTGCAGGTCGAGGGTCCCTACGAACATGCCCACAGCAAGAGCTTCTTCTATGCGTTGTTCGCATTTCGACCATAGGTTCCGCCACCGAATTGCATACTGAACCTATGTCTTTCCTGGCTTCACCCTGGCATTGATCAATGTCGTGATCGGGGTGCGTTCGCTGACGCTTGCGAAACGCTGGATGAATAGCAACTCCATTTCTGTGAATGTTTTGATGGAGTCATTCGGAAGCTCCGGGTACCATTCAAATGCCGTCTTCGCTAAGCGGCCAACGAACTGGCGAAGTAGCAATTTGTCGTCATCTCCAGTATTGCCGCAAAGAGCCCTGAACTGAGCGACGTGCTGATGGGGTTGCCTGTCCCCTTATACACGTGAAATTTAGGGATCATATATCCCGGCGGGTACTTAATTTGATCGTACCAGCTTGGATAGGGTTGCCCAGTTCTGACGACTTGGCCAGCGGCTTCGCTCGCCTGATGAGCTCGTATTTGTTAAGCTATGTAGTCATCAAGCGCAGCTTTCGAGATCCTCTCTTCCCTGGCTGCTGATAAAACCGGAAGAGGGTTTAATATCTTCCCTCTGTCGTCTTCAATGATTATTGAGGGATCATCGGCTGAAGGGTCCGGAAGGATCATCATGCCCATCATATCTTAGAACAAGAGCGCCATTTGTTTTAGGTTAGCCGCTTGTTCCGCGGCATCTTTATCTTTCTTCTCGAGCATCCTTCGTAGGAACTCGGCATCGGTTTCTTGTTCCTGGCGTTGTTCCGACGACATTTCTGGGCTTTCTTTCTGCCCAGTAAGTGCAGCCGTCTTTGTTAGCATCTTCTGGAGTTTCTGTTATTGCTCCTGAGCCTTTGTTACGGACCGTGTAAGTGGTCGATGACCCCCAGAAGCACGGCTTTCCTCTTTTCCAGAAGCCATGTAGACGGTGTGCACTACCATGCCCCCAGACTTGGGGCGTTTGGATCCATCACACTCAGAATTTGTCGCTGGTGGTGGTTGATTCTCTGGCCTTCTCCTTTTATGGACGGTCGAGATTGAGGGAGCTGCAACAGACACCCCTGCAGACGACACCTTCCGTAGCATGGCGGCGAGATGGTCATCCTCTTGCTGAACCTTCGTTTTCTTCTGTCAACGGGAGTAGTCTTTGCCGACCACGGATTTTTGGACTCTTCGCCAGACCCTGTGGATTTTGGAGGACAGCTGCTGAGGGGGCTGCTCCGGCTTCGTCTTAGTAACATTTTCAGAATGTGGAGGAGACCTTTTTAGTATGGCAATTGAAGAGTTCTTGCGCACCCTCCTGAGCGGCTCAAAGTTGTTCCCAGTTGGAACAACAGCATCAACTTCCACCATTGGAGCTGGTGGGGTAAGTTCAGAAGGGAACTGCCCCCAACTTTCCTCACTCGGCGCCAGTGACAACGTCGAGCATGTCGTGTAGCTGGGATCACCCCTATCATCGGAGTAGCTTCGTCATGCCCCCTGCTTTGAGGAGAGGTTGTTGTTGGCTCCAGTCTATCAAAGACTGACATCCGCTGGGAAGGAACGGTCAACCTGTCGAAGGCCGACTTTCGAGTAGGGGATGTAGTTTGGACGAATTCACCTACAGCAGGAGTTGGGATAGCCTTCTCCGGTATCGCGAGCCTCTTCACGGGCCCATTTGAGCTTAGGCTCAGCCTGTCGAAGACTGAGGTAATAGACTTGGACGACCCGTTGAGAGGGGCCGCGATAGTTGCAAGCCGATCGAAGACCGGCTTCTTTGGAGCTTCTTGTGATGGCACTGAAGCGTTGAAGCTCATTGGCGGGAGCATGGTCCCGAAGAATAATCCAGTGGTGGCCTGTGTCACCTGTTCCACCGGCATTACATAGTTGGAGGCCGCTTGGGGCCCATAAGTTACTCCTCCAGAAGGGGTGGAGCGGGAGTTGCTGTTGCAGTTGGTGCAGCTGGAAGCCATTGATGTTATCTTCCCTTCTGCACGGAGCAAGACACCAAATCTTAGTACCTCGAATCCATAGGCAACCATATAAACCGCGATTCGTTCGCGAACACGACACACGAAGTGTGGAGTGGAAAGAGGAAAAGGCCCCACCGGGCGTGCCAGAATCTGTTCACCGTCGAAAGACACGACCGGGACGTTAGGACGTCTGGCCTGAATTTTAAGGGCAGATGCTATTTGGATTTATCCATCCACCTCTCCGAAGATGCCAAGTTAATTTATGGCACCGTGTATCGGAGGTTTAGACAGATGCGGCCGTTGTAGCAGACTTCGTCAGATTCCCCCCATTGTGAGGGGTTTTTTGATTGTAGAGACGCTCTTCCCTGCAGGCGCAAACCCCTGCAGTTAATTACGTTACCACGTAGCGATAACCACTTTCTCCGGCTCCAGAAGGTCACTTCGTGTCCTGTGCGTTTGTTTTATCTTTGGTTGCCCGTGGATTGTATACGAAGATTAATTCGAGTTGTCGCCTGTAGGACGTGGATTAGTCCAAATCAGTATCTTCTTAGATTTGGGTTTGTTTGATTTAAGGATCGTTAATCTCGTTTGAGGTTGAGATCAACTTAAATGTTTCTTAAGGATACGTTAGTCTAATTTTAGACTAAGATCTACTTAACAAGGTTTTAGAATCATTCAGATCCAACGAAAGAGCATTTGGGCTCTATTATTTTAGTTTAAGGACGTTGCGGTCCGTTATTAGTTTAGGGACGTTGCGGTCCACGGATCACCATTTTTGAGGTGAGGATTTAGTTTAAGGACGTTGCGGTCCGTTATTAATTTAAGGACGTTGCGGTCCGTTATTAGTTTAAGGTTGTTGCGGTCCACAGTAGTTTAAGGACGTTGCGGTCCATTGTTGCTGGTTGTCGGGACCCGCCACCTCCCTGAAGACGTTGAAGAATTACGACGACATGTATCAGAGGTATGAAGAGATATACCCTTGAACCAATGAATGTTCATCAGGGACTTGGTAGTCCTGTATGGAACTAAGGGCAATTTAGAAGAAGGCATATAGGCTCGGTCAATTTGGGGTCTGGCCAACCTTGAGCTCAGCCCACTTGATTATTTATTTGGGCTTGATCCCCTTTCCGTATCGGCACTGTTGAGAATCTATTTGGGTTCTGACACCCCTCTTTCTTTTTGTTTTATTCATATTCTTTTATATGGAGTGTTAAACAATTTATGGCGCCCACGTGCAGAGCACGTGAGGCGCTCGGCGCTGAGTGCCAAACACTAAGTGCTAAGCACTTTTTATTAAATTGCGTCCACGTAAGGGGCACGTGGAGCGCTCGGCGCTGAACGCCAAACTTTGAGTGCTAAACGCTTCTTATTAAATAGCGTCCACGTAAGGAGCAGGTGGATCGCCAGCCTTTGAGTGCTAAGCACTTCTTATTAAATAGCGCCCGTGTGAGGAGCAAGTGGAGCGCTCGGCACTGAGCGCCAAACTTTGAGTGCTAAGCACTGAGTTTTCTGTTCTGCTCAATTTAATTCTCTAAGAATTAGATTCTCACTTTTGAAAGGGTTTCTCTTATAGATCTGAGATCTGGAAAAAGAACTAAGTTCTTCTGATGTGAGAGCTAAACTCTTAGATATGGAGGAGATGCTATGATCTCTCTTATTTTATTTACCTTGAGGAGAAATCGTTCTCGTCTTGAAATTTAAAGTTTATGGGGGGTTCTTCTCTGTGTCCAAGACTTGAAGTCTTGGATCCTTTATATAGTGGGGGCCGATTTGTTGATTCAGTTAAGGAAATCTCTCATTGAGATATTTCTTAATTGATTTGGGGATTTTATCCACCGTTGGATCTTTGATCCAAGGACTTCTGTTTTACAGAAGATATTTTTTTTTGTTTTTAAAAATATTGGGAAAATATTTTCCATACAGAGCTTATTCTTTAATTTGGTGATTTTTTAATCACTATTGGATCTTTTGATCCAACGGTGCTCTGTTTTACAGAGCATAATTTTTCTTGTTTAGAAAGATTGGGAAAATATTTTCCCGTACAAAGCTTATTCTGTAGCTTGGTGATTTTTAATCACCATTGGATTTTTGATCCAACGGTGCTCTGTTTTACAGAGCATAATTTTACTTATTTAGAAAGATTGGAAAAATATTTTCCCCTACACAACTTATTCTGTAGCTTGGTGATTTTTAATCACCATTGGATCTTTGATCCAACGGTGCTCTGTTTTACAGAGCATAATCTTTCTTGTTTAGAAAGATTTGAGGAGTATTTCCTCAATCAGAATTTAATTCTGTGCTCTTATGATTTATCATCTTCGTTGGATCTTTGATCCAAGGATGGAGAACTTTTAGTTCTGGCGCCAGCGTCCTCATGCGGGGCACGTGAGGCGCTGCCTCAGAGTTTTTAACTCTTGGCGATGGCGCCCTCGTGCTTTGCACGTGAGGCGCTGCCTCAGTTCAAATTTTGAACAGAGCCTTGCTCTCTTATTGGGGGGAAACAGTAGGCATGTCCTGCACAGCGCGACATCGACTCCCTTTACCAGGAGAAACGAATCCCCTCGACCGCTCACTGCCTCCACGTGCTTCGGGACTATACCTAACAAAAACATATTTGCACGACTCCTTTGAGCCATGGATAGAAGTCTAAGTATAGTAGGAACACACATGAGACACTATGGCGATCTCAGGTCCTAGGGATTACCCTGTACTCATATCACCAGAGAACTGCTATCTGATATTGGTAAATTACCAACTAAGAGTTCTCGGTGAGTCCGTCCAGTGTAACTCATCCAATGAGCACGTGTACACAATCCTCGATATCAAACACCAATAGCTGTAGGATTAGCTAACGCCCTCCAACCGGATCAGGAAACGTACATGCTGGTCTAAACTGGAGTATCGATGCCCAGTCTCTATACTCCTACGACTAGGGACATTTAAGGATATGCTTATCGACTACTCAGGCCCTACTAGTATGATCTTCATCATCATCCTGGTAGTCAAGAAAAATCCTAAGGCTTTATCTCATGTTTATACGATACGTAATAGTAAATAAAACGCATCACATGAAAAATAAAGGCAAACCAGATAGCACTATCATCTCGAGTAAAATTGCTCTCTCGTATAGGTCATCATTCAATTACAATAATTGACTTGATGGCACATATATCCAACAATCTTCCACATACACTTAAGGCTATTTATTGCAGTAACTCATACCTAACTCTGTACTAACAGTTTCATAAACTGTGTTCGAGAACTAGCCTCAATGAGTGGACTCGGTACAGCACATCTCTTTGTTTCTCCCTGAATTTCAACTTCGAGGAGATCAAATATCACCCGAATAGAGCAATACATGCCTTAGTATTTGCCTGGACAGATGATGGGATCATATTCATAAATGAACAATTATATCTAGTGAATTCTAGGGCGGTGTACTTTTGCTGATTCACAATCAGCATCCGGCGTCACGACTACCTCAATATCCCACTTGGAACTCTTTCCAATATACTGCTCCTCAAAAGTGAGTAAACTTATAACTCACGACAGTCTATGGGAAGCTAGAATCGGTAACCACCTCTTTCAGGAGGCCGCCGTTACCAAACACCAAGAACATCAAATGCTCTTCACTGCTACCCTATGTTTCTCCAGGATTTGACTGACATCTATATCCTGTATGGAAAAACACTTGTGACCACCATTGTTTTACCGATTTGCAGCATAGGAACACTTCCTATCATGAGTATGTCATCCACATACCATATGAGGGATCTGAAAACACTCCCTACTAGTTTCTTAAAAATACCAGGTGCATCTCTCATTTTAATGAAATCAAACACTTTGACTATATCATCAAAACAGATGATCCATTTCTACCATGCCTGCTTTGAAAGTGTATGTTAGCACCCCCACTTGGTTTTACTAGCATCAAGCATGCCATTTTTTTAAAAATTAGAGGTGCTAATCTATTCTGACCAAGATCTTAAACCAGATGATCAGGGTTTAACTGTGAT
Source organism: Agapanthus africanus (assembly GCA_030015575.1). Taxonomy (NCBI): domain Eukaryota; kingdom Viridiplantae; phylum Streptophyta; class Magnoliopsida; order Asparagales; family Amaryllidaceae; genus Agapanthus; species Agapanthus africanus. The sequence goes on along the minus strand of JASDDO010000019.1, from coordinate 910,635,647 downwards.
ATCATAAAAACTAGCTAAGAGAAAGATGGCTACAACCTTTGTATACCAAGTCCTTCTCTTCTCTTGCTCCGTGTAGTAGTCAACGCGACTCCACTAGACTCCACTTGAAGGTTGAACGAACTTCCTTCGATGACCTTCGTGCCGAAGATAATCCACCCGAAATCCGCTAATCTAAGCTACCTCTTCACTAAACTCTTTAGTGAAGTAAACACACTACACCAAAACACTTATCTAGTGTAGGATGGTGAAGTAAGGGTGTTGTTTGCTCACTAGAGTTCTCACAAGCTCAAGGGTTCACAACTCATGTGAGGGATTGAGCTTGGAGGAGGAGGTGAAGAAAACGAAGAGCTAGAGAGCATGAAGCTCAAGTGAAGAATAATAACTCAAGAGTAGAATGGCAAGTGTAGAATGGTTCTTTTAAGCTCACGCATTACTGAAGCATACAATTTTCAGCTATTAAAAATTGTAGCCATGTTTCAATAGTGCAAGCAAATGAATATAAAAAAGAATAAGCCATGCTATGCTCCATGCCACAAAAGTCTCCCCATTTTCCACCTCAATTTTTATTTTCTAAAAATAGAAAATCCATGCCATGCTTCATATATATATATATATATATATATATATATATATATATGAGATTAATGGAGGAAAGAGGCCATAGGAGGGAATTCCCTCCTATGGCGTCAAAAAAATACCCCCTCCATCAATTTTTCCGACGATCGGCCCCCATCATCTTCATCGTCATCATTTAAGATGTGGGTACACCAAATTTCATGTGATTCTACAACTTTTTCACCGTTGATTTAGTGGGTTCAAAATTAACGGTTTACCGACAATAGAACTTTTTACATTGCTAAATCAACGGTGAAAAAGTTGTAGAATCACATGAAATTTGGTGTACCCACATCTTAAATGATGACGATGAAGATGATGGGGGCCGATCGTCGGAAAAATTGATGGAGGGGGTATTTTTTCGACGCCATAGGAGGGAATTCCCTCCTATGGCATCTTTTCTCCATTATTCTATATATATATATATATATATTATGAAGAATAATTAGTGAGCTAATAATATTAGTCAATATACAATTATATCAAATATAAATATATATCATATTATTAAATCAACACATGATTTAATAATCCGGTTATATCACATATAACCGACTAATATCATTTATCTGTATATCACATTATCAAATCAACACTTGATTCAATAATCCGGTTATATCACATATAACCTAACTGATAACAAATAGCAGCCAGATTACAATATGGTATCTCATACTCGTATTTAATCAGGCCCCCCGCACATATCAGCATATATGCCTTAGTTCGTTTCGCTTGAACCAGGAAAATTCTATGTGGGACTCTAAAAACTCGTCAATACGCCAGCAGTAGGTGATGATCACATCAGTCACCCACAAACCGTCAGCGGTACTAGCTGGACATAACGGCTACCCAGGTATTGAGCGAATAGAAGATCAACAAGTAAGCTTGTCCAAACTCCCATGAAGCCTATAGGTAACACTTACCGTACAGTCCGGTCTCTTCGTCTGATATGTCCCATATCGAGTCTGGAGGTGGAATCGTCAGACCCCAATAACTTGATAAGTCATGCCGATGTAAACCCTATAACGGTATGAGAAACTACTGATAACACTTACCAGTAAATCTCATCAACAGCCCTGGCCAGGGACTTCCTGTTATAGCCAATCGAGAATAGCGCAACATCAACTCTCTATACCGGGAGAGACGAAACCCCTCCTATCGCTCATTGCCACCATATGACTCGGGACTGTACCCAAAATCCACCTGTTTGCACGACTCCTTTGAGCCGTGGTAGGAAGGAAATCAAAGCACAGTGGGAACCACACAAGACTCTATGACGATCTCGGGTCTACAGACTAGCATGTACCAGTGTCACCAGAGAACTGCTATCTGACGATAGGTATAGTACCATCTAGGAGTTCTCGGCGAATCCTGTTAGGTGTATCCATTCTCTAATGAGCACTTGTGTACAATCTTTGATGTCAAACACCAATGGATATGGGATCAACCATCGCCCCATACATGGTCGAGAAACGTACACACTAGTCTACTCTGAAATATCGATGCCATGTCTCAATATTCCCTCGACTAGAAACAATTGAAAGATGTGCTTGCGGACTACCCAGGTCCCAGTAATATGATCTGCATCATAATCCTGGTAGTCAATCCAACATCCTAAGGGTTTTATCAACATGTATATGAGAGACGGTATAATAATACCAGTGAACATGTTAAGATAAAGGCAACCAGATAGCATACTATCATGTCGAGCAAGAATGTCCTCCATATATATGTCCAAGTATCCACTATAGCATACAATAATGGCCTCTAGGGCATACATATCACTAACATGCTTTAGTCTAATTATAGACTTAAGCTACTTGCACGCTTACCGCCGCTCCCACTAACTAAGATAACCCTCTGGCAGAGTCGTATACACGTATATTTCTAAATCCTATTTAGAAATACATAATAGTCATCCATCTGCATGATATCACAGTCATGAAAAACAACAATGACAAATTATATCCGTATGGACTTCAGCACAGACACTGAAATAATAGTTTCATCATAATTCACAACGGGTATTTGATAAAAACTTTTTACTACAAACTTTAGCCTTATTAGGTTAGTACCTTTCTATTTGCACTGATCTCGAAAAATCTGCCTGCTCCTTATGGGTTTTACCCCTTTCAGGAGACGTAACAAAATCCACACTTTGTTGCAGTGCATGGAGTCCAAATAGGATAACTCGACATCCAACCATCAGTCGGAAGTCACCACTTTCCATGTCCTGCTGATAACTAGTAGGGTCATCATCACATGATGCAAGCCTCCTTGTCACCGTTAACGAGAAAACCATAGTACCTCTCATATGGCTGAGCTCACCTACCAAATCTGCGGAGTGGCTAAGCTTTGTCAAGGTCAATTGAATTTTCAGGTTCTACTAAATCTTCAGTAATTGTTTGTGGTTCTGGAATCACTTCCAGTTCTACCATACTCCCACTAATTTCTTTTGCAAGAAATTCATTTCTAAAAGGTGACTTGTCGAGAACAAAACAACTTTTGATCCTGAAAATTGTAGAAAGTTAATCCATCGTCAAATTCTCGGGATAACCCACAAACTGCAATTACTGAAACGTGCCTTGAATTTATCCGAATTCTGGTTTTAAATATTAGCCGGACAGCTTAACATCTTAACAATCGTAAGAATATAACTCATTCTATATCGCATATAGAATTTGAGACACTGATTTAGGTAGAACCAGTATCAATTGATATGCATATATTTCTAGTGCATCTCTTTATTGAAAAAGACGATTCAGTATTACTCATCAAGGAGTGCGCCCACGGATGAGTAATCTGAGAGAGAATCAAATTCTCGATTTTATTACTGCGGAATACCTAGCATAAGTATCCACTTTTCGAACACTTCGAAGAATCTTAATACTTCCATCATTTGGTTCTCTACTTTATTCCTATATCTTATGAACTTCTTAAAAATTTTGGGCTTTGCATTTCAACAAGAATGCATGTCTAAAACAAGACGGAACGAAATATGAGTACCAACTTCTTGTCTGTGCGGACATTGAACAACATACATCATTATGTATAAGTCCTATGAATTCACTAACTCATAATTTGTGTATTATAATTTGAAAACTGTATTTTAGTTAAGAATGTATATCCCGTTATTCAATACACCATACGTAATCATCAAATGATAAAGACAAATGTTCACAACATAATTTTTGAAAATTTATATCCCACTTTATCAAGTAAAGAGACAGATATATCAGTTTTTAAAAGTCGGTGCATAATAACAGATATTCAAAACCAAAAGTTTGCTGAAAGCAAAACCAGGTGATTTCCCCAATAGCAACAATTGCTCCGATATCCGATATTGAGGATCAAATCATCTTTCCAATAATTAACCCTTCTCAGTATCTATAACAACTTACAGAGGTGGGATGTTAATCCAGTATCTATATACCCAGAATTCAGAATTAATTGGAAAACAGTTTTCGATCATAATCACATAGAATCCATGAAACATCAAAATATTTCGAGGGGTGGCCAGGTATTTCAAGTAATGTCTCTTTCATTGCTCAGGGTCATAACAGCAATTGTATTTTCCTTTCCACTCATTTCGTTCGCTATTGTTGTCTCTCTTTCTTACCTTATTTATACCGAACTTATGCTAGCTAGTTTTCTTCTTACCCTTCCTCTCAGCTCCAGTATCGGGATTGGAAGAAGACTGTCCAACAAACATAGCTTGTGACATTGGAATTCATGAAACCCAAATTTTTCAAAACTAGTTTTAAATATTTGCATGAAAAGCTCTCATTTTTGCTTGTGCCCCGCTCTCAACTCCTTGAGAAGGCCACCCGCTGCAATCTAAAATTCGGTTGATCATGCGCTTCTAGGGGTATAGGATAGACCCGCGGAGGAGTGCTCAAGTCACCGAATTCGAGAGAGCGTTGGGTGCCCCCATCATGATGATGATGTTGGGTTGCCTCGTTTCTTAGGTTGCCGGTAGCTTGCCGTACTCGTAGGGGTCTGCTTTTGGCTGCGTGCGGGCTATTCACGCGATCGGGGAATGTCGCGTTTCATTTGTGGCTCGAACGAAACGCGGGATTTCTATATGATCTGACCATTCCTATTCTATGATTATCATTACTTTCTTGTGATGTGATTACCTTTCTGTAATGATATTTATCGCTTACATGTAATGTTGATTATCTGCCTGCGATGATACACACACACACAATATATATATATACACACACACACACACGTTTTGCATCCATGCTAGCCCACCCCAGCCCTCGCCGTAAATTGAGTAACCTTACGGTGAAGATCCGAGGGGCCGTGGCGAATGCGAATGGCGTATATGTGCATTCTATTTCTTTTCATGCTTTTCTGTTCATGCTTTTCTGTAACTGTATGAGAAGATGCTAGGTAATGTGATTATCTATTTGATGGGATTGCATTTATTCGGATTAATGCAAAGATAATAAACCTAAAACATGTTGTAGAAACCAAATATCAGATATTATAGTGTTATAGTCGAATCTTTTATTTTGCACAGAAGTATTCGGTTAAGAATATCATGCACCTCATTCGACGAGGAAAGAGCCTAGATCCCTTCATAAGGAGTGAACTCTTTGGCGAAATATTGTGTTACTATAAATTTGCAAATTAAATAGCCCTGATCTTTTGCTTTGCATCGAGATATTCGGTTAGGAATATCATGTACCTCATTCAATTAGGTAAGAGCCATGATCCCTTCACAAGAAATCCGCACTTAAGCAATAGTCTGCGTAACTATAAATTTGCAAAACCACTCGATTCCTACAATGAGATCAAGTTCATTATGTTAAAGGTTTTCTTCAAAAACAGTCGTAGTCCTCTGTTATTTCAGAAAGTAGAGTACTTAGTATTCATGCTCCGTTTGTCGACCTCGTTGAGACGTAGTGTACGATGGCTAAGTGATGTCTTCCTGCTTGCATGTGATGCGATTAGCAAGGACGGTCGTATGGTTTTGTTGATCATTCGTCAAGGGCTTATACGGGTGGGGATCTAGACTAATCAAGAAATGACGAGTTGAACTTGACTAGGACTCTTTGATTTGTTGATCATTCGTCAAGGTTTTAGGGTCCTAGGGGTAAAAACCAATATCGGGAGTTTCAAGTGTTGAAACTTGCAATGAGATTGCATACCTTCTATGAAGTGGGGTAATTTGTTAATCATTGGTCAAGGTTACCACGCCATGATAGGTTGGATCCCGATTCCTACTGTGAGTAATAGTTACTCTCGGGATATGATCCCGGCTAATTCTCCTTTTAGGGTTTGAAGGAGGACTTGAGGGAATAGTAGGAGCCATCCTGATTAGATAAATATACCAATCTAATCTAAGTTAGAATGCACGATGAGTGTTTCTTTTCTCTCTCTCTCTCTCTCTCTCTCTCTCTCTCTCTCTCTGTCTCTGGCAGCGACCTAAGACTAGCCCTAAATTAAAAATCTAGAGAGTTTTAGCAAACCCAAACCAAGAATCAAACCAAACTACTAAACTTGTCACTAAACTAGAAAGGTAAAAACAAGAGTTTAGCGGGCTACAATCTTTGTAGCGCGTTACCCACCTCTCCTTAGACTCCGATCAGACTCCACGAAGCCCGGAACAAACTTGATCGATGATCTGCTCGCCGAAAATGATCCACCTTGAGATAACTCCAACACAATCTCTAACTTCAAATTGATCTCATCAAATTGAAGCAACCCCTAATTAAACTTGCTAAGAATGATTGGTAGGAAATGTAGAATAAATAGCTCACTTAATTTTTCTTTTTTCTTTTTCCCTTCCTCACTTCAACAAAATCAAGAGAGGAAGCCATGGTCATCTTGTGATGAAAATGAGAAGATAAAGATTTTTCTAAGATGAGAACAAAATACAAGAATGAGTCATACCAAAATGAGTCATCAAGTCTACAAGCTTCATAACCCATGACTCATTCTCATATCATATCTTTCATGTAAGTCTCATACTCCCATCACCCATGAATCATCATACATGTCACGATATTTATATCAAATATAAATATTAACAAAAAGAAGAAAGTAATTAAGTGAGCATGATATTAGTTAATATATAAATATATCAATATATAAATATACATTTTAATTATTAAATCAACACTTGATTTAATAATCCGGCTATATCATATATATACCGGCTAATATCAATAAACACCTAATTAAAATACGTGTATCAAATACACGTGTTTAATCGAATTCCTACATGTATTTCTATGTGTGCCCTACATCGTTTCGCATGTGCTGGGAAAGTTCTGTGTGGGACTCTAAAGGCTCGACAATACGCTGGCAGTAGGTTAGGATCATATCCATAGCCCACAAGCACGTCAGCGGTACTAGTTGCACGTAACGGCTACCTAGATATTGATCGAAAGAAGGTCAACGAGCAAACTCAACAGAACCCTGCAAAGTCTATCAAAGACATTACCGTACAATCCGGTCTCTTCGTCTAAGAGTATTGCATATCGGGTCTAGGGATTGGAAACTGTCAGACCCCAATAACTCGATAAATCGTGCGACAGAAGACTCATAACAAACCGGAGATACAACTGATAACACTTATCATTTTATCTCCACTGCGATGGCCATCGACTTGTAGTTGTAGTCATGTCCTGCACAACGCGACATCAACTCCCGGTATACCGGGAGAGACGAATCCTCTCGACCGCTCACTGTCTCCACGTGCTTCGGGACCATACCCAACAAAAACCAGTTTGCACGACTCCTTTGAGCCGTGGTAGGATAGAAGTCTAAGTATAGTGCAAACACACATAAGAGACTATGGCGATTTTAGGTCCTAGGAAGTACCATGTACTCATGTCACTAAAGAACTGCTACCTGATATTGGTATATTACCAACTAGGAGTTCTCGGTGAGTCCGTCCAGTGTAACTCATATAATGAGCACATGTATACAATTCTCGATGTCAAACACCAATAGCTGTAGAACCAGCTATCGCCCTCCATCCGGGTCAGGAAATGTACACACTAGTCTAAACTGGAGTACCGATACCTAGTCTCGATACTCCTACAACTAAGGACATTTAAAGATGTGATTATCGACTACCCAGGCCCTACTAGTATGATCTCTATCATCGTCCTGATAGTCAAGAAAAATCATAAGGCTTTATCTCATGTCTATACAATACGTGGTAGTAAACAAAACGCATCACATGAAAGATAAAGGCAAACCAGATAACATATTATCATCTCGAGTAAGATTGCTCTCTCGTATAGATTCTCCTTCAATTACAATAATAGACTTGAGGGCACCTATATCCAACAATCATGAAGGAGATGAGATAGTATGAAGAACAGATAAGGTTCAATAAAAATTAAACTAAAAACAAAAATGTGTCGTGAAAATAAAGCACCTTCCATTGTAATAACCCTGAATTTTCTGTACAAAATTTTTTCTTCTTAAATTACAAAAAGGAGTTTGCAAGCCTGATCACAATTTAAAATTTATTCTTATTTAAGAACAGCAAGAAAGCACTTGTAGCTCATTGTTAAAGCCTTGCACTGCTATGACGTAGCCCTTGTGTTCGAATCCCATCAGCCACCTATTATTTTTCCTAATTTTTCTTTTAAACTTTTAGGTAGCCCAAAAGTTTACACGTGCACTGCACACAAAAATGAACAGTCAGGAAAAACAAACATGTGTAAAATGATGTACAAACAGAGAGGGACACATGGCAGAGATCCACCGGCCCCTACCCATAATTTGGCCTGCGAGATGTGGCCTAGGACCGGCGGCGACGGGCCCCCGTCGGTAAAACATCCCCATACTCTGCACACTTGACCTTTGGCCTACCCCCATTACCCCTGTCCTGTTTGTTTTCTCTGCAATTTAACAGAGAATTCAATTTCCCAATTAATCCAATTTTAAATGCATTTTAATTCATTATTTCAATTCCAAAACCCTAATTCCATACTATAAATACAACCCCATACCCTAGCCCCTCCTCATTCTGAAATCCCTAGCCAGAATTATCAAATTTATCTAAGTAGAAGAGGAGTTAGCCGAAGCTCAACTTCTGGCGAGGAACTACGCAAGTTTCGGTGACCCCGCGACGCCACGACCACCAAAATAGTTTCTTCAACCTTTCTCTACCCTAGTTCACTTGTAAGTCCCACCCCTTTCTTCTCTTTCTACATAAAAAGTCTCTTTTTATAAAACATATCGGAAGTGGAGTAAACACCGACATCTTCTTTAAAAACCTTATAAATTCTACTTTTCTTACATTTTCTTCATGTATATATCTACACCATACTTATTAATCATGAAAACTAATAATTAAAAATAATTTTCACCTTAAAACGTCATGTTATATAACTTTAACCTAACTTTTCATTAAAATACCATGAACTTCATATATTCATGTTTTAGTTCTTTTGATAACTATTACCTTTAGAAAACTTCACGGGGTAATGACCTACCCCTCACATACACACATGTTGACATAACACGAAACTCTTGGAAACATATTTTTGTGGTGATTACAACTTTTCATTAAAATACCATGAACTATAAAAACCTGGTTTTCTTTAAAATTGTATTTCAAACTCTTTGCGATTATACCTCTACAGCCCATTTTAAAGGATCTGCTATTGGATAGTGTGGATTATTACACATCATTGGGCTAGTAGAGTGAGGTGCAGACCTCCTCACTAAGCATTCGGTCTCGAAAGATTTTAATACGATTTTTAAGAAAAATGACATTTTCTATTTAATAATAAAATTAATTTTTTATAAATATATAAATATTATCAAACCACATATTTTCAAGATACAATAAATTTCCATGTTTTCTAAAAAGATAAAAGAATGACGAGTTTCACTAAAACACCATCAAGTATCAATACAAGACAAGTATTACACTAAAATACCTTGAACTATTCAAGTTATGGAAATATTCACTAATATAGCTCACTCTTTAAAATTCACATTTATGAAAACCCTAAAGAACATAAATAATTACTTAAAATTTATTTTGAAAGTATATAAAATATTTTTCATAAAACCCTCTCGAGTTATATAAAATTACATTAAGGGCCTTAGTAAGTATAGGTTTAAGCGGGATTAATTCTCTTAAGCCTCGGGGAGCCGGAGAAAGTGAGTGCTTGCCTAGTTAAGGTAGAAAAACTTAATGGTGTTATCAATGGTAATTGTCTTGGAAAAAAACACAAATCCTACCGTCTATGTGCAGCAGTTACCGATAACTCCTAAACCTAATTCAGGATCCAAATCTGTTTAAAGTGGCTGACTCAAGTCTGAGTATAAATCAATCTGAGTCTAACTCAATCTGAATCCAACCAGAATCCAATCCAAACATGAATCCAATACAAACATGAATCCAATTCAACATGTATCCAAACTATAACATGTATGAACCTGAACCTGAATACCAGAATAATATCAATATGACTTGACTTGACCGAACCATGGCTATATCTTGACTTGATTACATGACTACTTGATACATCCTGAAACCGTTTACATGAACAATTTATATCCATGGTCTCGGCAAGTCTGATAACTACAATCTATACAATATACATTACGGGGTTTTAACGGGATAGATTGGTACGGAATGTATTAAAAGTGGCACAATGATGGACACTAAAAGACGTAGATTAACATCCATTGCTGTTGTCCCGTGGGTTTTGACAGGGCCTTGTACTTTCCGTTTCCCATAGTCCACAGGATAGTTGAACTCCTCTCGTATACACTGATACATTCTGCACCAAGTTACAAACAACTACATTAGTGTAACAAACATATAATTACCAGTTCTATTCTCTTTACTTGTCTATTCCATTCTTTCTTTTGGGACTTACCGAGCGCTAGTTCGCTGACGACATCTCTTCTATTTCTTTCTTTGGAATGTTCGTCAGGAGGACCCGATTCTCAGGAGACCAAGCCCAGCCAGGAGTAATTGGAGCAGATACCCGAGCAACACGACTACTAGCTTACTTGTACTTATTTACTTTTAGGTTCATATGCCACTGTTTAGGTATTGCTTACATCCTTGTACTTTCCTTTTCAAATCAGTTGTAATGTAAAGAATGAATGTTAATAAAAGTTGTTGTTTATATTACATCTCTTGTCATTCTTGTACTTTTATTTATATATTGCCTATTTACGTTTAACGTGTTTCCTTCTGAGTAAATACGTCGCGGCCTGTCACGTCTACTTCTCCATACACTGGAAAGCGGGGCATGACATCCATCCACACCATTCTCTTAATAACAAATGCGCAACCTCGATAACACCATAAAACCCTACACTATATGAGCCTTGATTCGAACCTAAAACGGTCCCAATCAGGAGCGGGATCAGCCCCGCATCAGGGCTGAATCAGCCCTGGAACAGCCCCAAATCGTGGCTGATTCAACCCCCGATGCGGGGCTGAATCGGCCTCGGTTCGGCCACGAATCAAGGCCGAATCGAGCTCAAATTGGGTGGGTTCAGGTTATCATGAGCCTACTCTAAACTCTTGGCCTGAACCAAGATAATGTGCCATGTGTAATAATGATGTCATGTATTTGGAAATATCTTGACAATAGCATTTGTCATAACTTGATCTTGATCAATGATTATTGATAGCGATGCCTTATTATTCATCGTAATTAACCACTGCTGAAACAACCAGATGAAAGACTCTTCAGACTCATTCCGCAGTAACGCCAAACCAAATATTTATAATTTATAATGATGATTAACACAACTGAATGGGGCAAGAGGCATTTGAAATTTGTTAGTTCGATATGTGAAATCAAAAGTTATTACATCAGCAAAAGTTTTATAGGAAGCTTTAGAGTGCGCCTCCATGAATAAGAGGATATCGATATGATTTTCTTCATCATATTTTACTACGGAAGTATAATTAGGCTTCTCAACTTAAATGAATTGCAAATAAGCTAAACTAGCTTGGGCGTCCGATGCGTCCATAGATTGATGACATATTTTTCTTAATACACTCTTTACATCGTTTAGCCTGTAACCAAGATTCTCTACCCCTCCATGACCACTGTTCTAAATATCGGCCATATCGGGCGAGATCTCGGTATCGGCTCGGCCACAATACGAAACAACATTTTTTTCCAAATCTCATTTTAGACCAATATCAGCCGAGATTTTAAAATATCGGGTGATATATCGCCTATCTCACATCGCTTAAATATCGACCGAGATGTATATAAATTGACTTTTGGGTTATGGTTAAACCAAAACTTATCCGACCCGACTCATTATTTATTGCCTCAGGCCCTCAATTCTTCTCAGAAGAAAAACCCTAAAATTTTCCCCTTTTCGCTTCTTACCGCCTCTGCTCTCGAGTCGACAACACCTCCTCTTCTCGAAGCCACTAGCTGCACCTCCTTTCTCAAGCAGCTGGTAAGCTTGTTTTTTATACTTTCTTTTTTTTGTTTGATCTTTACTTCTGATGAATGGATTATAGTTGCATTTTTTACTAATTTTTATAGGTTTTGATCTTAATTACTTGAGGTGTTGCATCTTGGGTGAGCCCTAATCTTTTTTTGTTGTCATAATTTGGTAAACTTTATTGCTGCTGAAACTTGATCACAGCCTCTCTCGATATTGCATCGTCTTCTTTTATTTTGCAAAATTGCTCTCAAGCATTAACAATTGTGTGAAATCAAAGGCTATGCAAGATAAATTGTAAAAGTTGTGAAAGATGAATATTGAAAATGGGACCAGCTTAAAAAAATCATTCAATTAAATGCCTCTCTTTCTTTGCATGTTTTAATGTATAATTATTTCCCTTTACATGACACTGGGGGGCGTCGACGGCAACAACAAGAAGAAGCAAGCAAGCAGCGGCTCGGCAGCGGCACTACACTCGCAAGGATGCAACATAAGCAGTAATGATATCAACAACAACAACTTCCATCAAGTTTACAGGTAAAACAACCGCAGATAAAACAACGTAAGATTTTATTACTAATTCCATGTATTACAATATGCAATATGAAAATACATCATATGAAAATATAATATATTACGATATGAACCTTGTTGAATTTCATGTATAACTTCCATCAAATTATATCATATGAAAATACAATAAATTACAATACGTTTACAAATTACATATTTCATGTTTACAAGACAAGATTTTTTATGTTTACAAGTAATATATGCCCAATATTATCGTCTGATATACTTGATATTTGCGTCCGATATGTCCGATATCGATATCCGATATAACCACCCAAAATGAATTCGTATCGCCGCACGATTTCCGCTATTCGATATTGAAAACACAAGTCTGATACGCATCCGATATCCGATATTTAGAACCTTGTCCCGATATCATATATGTTTTGCATGGACCAACCCTCTATCCTTCAAATTATGAATTTAACTTCGGTCGAATTTGAAAATTCTTTGTGACAAGATGGATATTGCACTATTGACTGCGGTACAAATGAATGGTTATGCCATCTGTTATAAGAAGTTACTATCTATCGATTTTTCCTTTAACAACAAACATGATTCACGGTTGGATCCAATATAATCACATCTCCGGAACGCCAAAATAGATATTTTACATTTTACATCGAGCTTAAACTGTTTAGATTTTGCAGCCTTGTTACATTCATATAGCCTAGATATTACAGAATTACTGCAATCTGCACGATGAGTAGAACGGACTCTGATAGCAAACCCAATGTTTCGAGTATAATCCAAATGCATCATCTAGTGAATTGAATATCATGGCAATTTGATGTTCTTCCAAATCACATGTAGTATTCTCAAAATTTTCATGAATTCGACTCCTGTCAAATTTGAAAATTCTTTTGTGACAAGATAGGTATTGCACCATTGACTGCGATACAAATGAATGATTATGCTATCTCTTGTAAGAAATTACTATATATCGATTTTTCCTTTAATAACAAACATACGAGTTTCGCAGTTGGATACAATATAATCATATCTCCGAAACGCTAAAAAGATATTTTACGTTTTACATCGAGCTTGAACTGTTTAGGTTTTGCGGTCTTGTTACATTTATATAATCTAGAGATTACAGAATTACTGCGAACTGCACGACGAGTAGAACGGACTGTAATAGCAAACCCAATGTTTCGAGTATAATCCAAATAACATCTATAAGCATCATCTAGCGAATTGAATATCATATCAATTTGATGTTCTACCAAATCACATGTAGTGTATCTAAATAATCTCCTTCGTTATTTTCGTTATTCTCATCAGGACCGACTATATGAGACAACATTTTTACATTTGCTTCCACTAGTTGACGATATAAACTTAACATTTTTTCTTTCAGGAATTATTAAACCAATAAGAATAATAGGTTTTTTCAAGCTTTGATATTCGTTTGTTTCTTCCAATACTATTCCTTCTTCTAATTCAAGAACAAGAACAGTCCACTCATATGCTCTCATGTGCTTGATTAATAACATGCTGTATGTAAATGTAGAAATAAAAAATTTACCACAACTACTTTGAAAAACTTTGTTGAGGAAGATGTAGAATGCTCTGGTGGAAGCTAAAATTCCAAAATCGATAGATGACATATTCCTCCACCGCTAAAAAAATTTACTTAAATAACAGTTTGATATTTATTTTTAACTGCTACTTTAAGTGACGCTTAAATAAGACCCGTTAGATTTTAACCGCTTCTTAAAATAGCGGTTGAGTTTGCACGGCCTTAAAATATCCTACGTTGTACCAGGCAGCGAACCCAAAAAAAAATAAAAACTTATTCTAAAACTGTACATTGAAACATCAAAATACTATGTAAATGTTGCTCAAAACCCGTGTCCTAAGAAGAATCTTGGGTGAATGATTGAAGGTGGCTGTGGTAGTAACTTCTGTGTGGCTCTCATTCCTCACCTTTCAAGTCCTGTTTGGCTTTTGAACCAGCCAAAAGGGCAGTCACATCTTTTGAAAGCAGCATATATATCATTAAAATCCCCAACCTTATCTACATTAAAGATTTGGCTTCAAGAATCTTCCATGGTATTTGTATATTGAAATTTAATCCGATACAGTTTAAGAATCCACATCACTCGGAAACTCAGCAGAGGCATGACAATGCTGCGACTGACTTTACTCCTACATATCTGTTCTGGGGCCCGAAGTAATCATCCAAAACCAAAAGCAAGTTATATTGTTTGAACTAAAATTATATTTAAAAAATAATAAGGTTAAATCTTTAGGACTGATAACAATATCACAAATACAATGGTGAAGTCCAAGCTGCAGTATACCATATGTCCCTACAATGTGTGTTTCCTTCACATATAAAGTGAAACCTGATAACAACGTCTACTGCTCATAAGAATTCATAGGGCGTAAACAAATCCAAAATGGATGCATCACATAAAAAGAAAACAGAAGGTTTGTACATCAAATTAGTTAACCAACCGCATCATTCTATTAAGGTGACTACACACCATCACCCTAATTCATAATCCGCGGTTATAAGACCCGCGATCGATAGATTCTACAGCGAGAAAAGTCAGAAAACTGAAAAAATGACAGCATTTGAGTTGAACAAGCTACGCTTCGTTATTCCGAAGATATAACACCAAAAGTATATTAATCAGGCCCAAGCCAGTTAACCAGATTTCACTGAAATGGAAAACGTCTGTAAAAGGAATGGCCGACAAAATATCAAAACTCATACAAGGCTTTAGGACAACTCTCAACCAAAGTTGCATTCAGAAGATGTCATTATATACAAAATAGTTTTAACAGTGTCAGAATCTAACTGAGTGGGGATGACATCAACTTGGATTCCTTGAGAGGGAGGATACAGCAGCTGTAAGCTAATTTAAAGCAAGGAAAGTGATGGTCCTATTGGCATTACTCTTTCTCATCACACTACATCCAGGAGCTGGCTGTTTACTATTGGTATTTCAAGGTCCCCCCCCCCCAAACTTCACATGGACTATACTCTACATACAAGCAATAGATAGGGTTTAGGACATCAATTTCGTGTACGGATCGAAGCAACGTGACAAATAAAATACGAAGGATTTTGTCACAGATTCTTGGATAAGGATGTGAGCGGTGAATTGGAAGGCTAATGGAGACCTTGTCTCTTGCCTCGGTATAGGGCTTCAGGACCACTGGGAAGAGCTTGTCATAATCTGGAGCTATAATGTGTATAGAGACGTCGCAAATGGACACAGAGTGAGAGTGATTAATGATGGTTCCTTAGGTGAGAGGCGCATCTAAGTCAATTTTGTTGAGATGACAGTTTCTAGTGTGGAAGGAATCAACTCTGTGAAACTAATGAGGTAAGGACTCTGCGCCGAGTTCTATGGTACAGGAAAGCATGTATACGCGAAAATGGAAGAAGAATGATATCTCTAGAGGACGCAAAATTGCAATGTGCAATCTCAGCATGAGGAACTATTTGCATCTGCTAAAATGTCCCAATGCAGCATAATGGGCTCCTTCAAATCACTATAGATCATAAATTATTATTATTTTTTAAACATGCAGGACCTATCAGATTGATCAAAGATATACATGAAGACGGTTCGTCCTATTAAGATATTCTTCATATATTCTCGACCAAGAGGTATTGGATTCTCTTTCGGATAAGACCTGAAGAGAGAAGGCTGGAATGGCAACAGGCATATGTTGTGTCAAAGTCACTGAATGAGTAACGTCTTGTGTCAAAGTCACTGAATGAGTAAGTCACCAATCCCTAGAACGAACTATGTAATGTACTTTATCTGTTGGGTTGTGGGTACTGGTGGGTATTTTACTAAAGGTTTCTATCAACATACCTTGTTTGATTCCTGTTGAACCTATACTTGGGGTGGGGGCGGGATGGACGACGCACTCCTCATTCATTAGATAGAGAAGATCGCCAAGATTTTGTGATCTACTGCAAAACCTATTCCAATTCCAACAGCTAAGACTAGGAACATGAGGATCGCCAAAATACTTCATATTAATAATAAGGTACTCAATATATCAATATTGATTAGATCCGAAATCTATTATTGAAAATGCACATCCCTCATAAGGTGACCTGCAGGTGTAGCAGGCAAGAAAATCAAGTGCAATGGTGAGCCCTCACTCAGTTTATAAATGGAGTGAGCAGAAGTAGAGGGATTCATTTCCCCGTCCATAAACATGTGATGTTCCAAAACCTTATATTAAGATGTAAACCTAATAAGATAATGGATGCATAGATGAAATTTGTATTTCATATATTCAAATTTCAAAAGAATCAACCTAAGGCAGATTATCATGGAAATTCACGATAGTCACTCTGTTTAAAATTCAGTAGACATAACTATTTACTAACCATAAGAAAACATGATGGAAGGAAAGAAGAAGACAGTATAACAATAGTTCAAGGACATGTAACAATCCATCCTAAAAGTATCGAGCTACAAAGTTGTCGAATCGTGATACACATCGCACTAAATCAAATATCAGGTCATTTTGGCTGTTAGATCAGTCGATAAATCGTATAGACCCTTCATAATACGATTAAAACCGATATATGTTTGCCAATATGGCGTATCACCATATACGATATAGGAAATATATATCCAATACGATTCCGATATCCGGCAATATTTGACATTTAAATTACCGTGATGTATTGTATATCGTTTTTCTTATATATTGTATCGTATATTGTATTGTATCATATATCGTAAGATATCTTGGTCCCTTGTACAATAGCTAAACAATTAAGCAAACAACAAACTACATATTTCATAAAAATATGATTAAACTAACAATATAGAACAATACATAAGATATTTAATGTTTAGTTCAATGCCAATCACACAGCTCACAGCCTCACACAAACATATGCAAACACAAGAAACATGAATCGTAACAATTATAATTAATAAGACAACTCAGTAAAATGATACCTTATGGCATGACAAAAACATTAACATAACCTTCGCAAATAGAACTTCCTAATATAGTCTACAAATCATAAATCATAGGCTTCTAATAAGTAACAAAATTTCCTGGAGGAAAGGCAAGGAGAGGAGAGGAGAGGAGGCGACACAAGGTGAGATTTGTCACGGACAAACGATTAGGGTTTTGATCGAAAGAATTTGGGAAAGTTTGGGCGGGAAATCTTTATATATTATAGGCCATTAGCCTTTGAAACCCAAGCCGATAAAGTTCAGACCTAACCCAGTATGACTTTGCACCCAAATCTTTTTATCATAAATATCGCATATTGTAAATTTTCATACCATCTCATAAGATACATATCATATATCATATGATATGATATGATATATACTACTGATATGTATCAATAACCTCTTGTATCATATCATACCCTATCGTATCGTAAGATATATATTGTATAATCTACAAGTTTGACAACTATGTGGAGCTAGCTTATGAAGCATGGACACTTCCAACATATTGATGTATCCCATGTATGACGCATATCAGAACAGAACCGACAATTGCCCAACATATCTAGGTCATATCATGCATGTGTCATATAGGTGTCGTATGCGTGTCTTGCATGTATCTTGTATGTGTCTTTAGTAAAATAACATGTTATTACCATATTTTCTGTTAAGCCTAACTCATAGAAATTTAATTGACTTTCTTATTATAATCATGCATGCATCTAGTTAACGACTTGATTTTGTTAAATAAGATATTAGTTCATTATCATTCTCAACTTGCATGTTTGTTTTATAAAGTTCTTGTGTCTTTCTATTTATGTTAGCCTTTCCTTTTGATGGGTATATCTTTAGATTTGTTATATTTAGGTAGAATAAATGCTCATTATAACATAGTATCAATGTATAGATTTAGTTGGGTCCTTTTTTATTGATATTTCGACTAGTTATTCTTATATATGTAATGTCGATCATGGTCATAGTTTTATAGCTGATAGTTTAATTACTTTTACAGATAAAAATATTATATATCAGAATGGGTGTGTGTGTGTGTGTGAGAGAGAGAGAGAGAGAGTGCATACGCCTGCGCATATATTATCATAGCGCATGCATGCATGCACATTATCAACATAGTTGTATTGCCATGTCCACGTGCCCTATTTTTATAAGCATTTATCGTGCTTCCATATCTGTGTCCTATGCCCGTGTCCATGTTCCATAGGAGCTAGCCTTGGATGATAGGAATGAGGCATTAGTAGGACAAATATATGCATCTGTTGCATTATTTGGCTAAATAGTAGATATCCTGGAAGGAAAAAAAACTCACTTAAAAATGTAAATATCTGATAATGCTATCCATAATCTGCATTTACTTTATTCAGGTATGAAGAAGGATGAAATAAAACAAGCCCATCTTAGCATCAAACTTGATGGTTTTTCTTAATTACTAAAGGTCACGCCATGATCAGAGCAAGCAATTAAAACCATATCATCCAAATCTATCTCAAAAAAACTGGATGAGGCATATTTCCTCATTGCCACCAGCATAGTGAAAAATTAAACGGACGGAAAATCTTTATATGTAAACTTGATGTAGCAATATAGCTAACCCATTCATCATCAACACGTTCATCATCAAATATGGAGTCAGGTATGGAGCACAAGTCGCCATAATTTTTTTATAGTTGTAGGACTGGCTGCCATGACATGAACCCTCCCTTAATCAGCAGCAGCCAGTAGCCAGTAAATTCGTGGACAAGAGAGAGACTTTTTAAAGTACCAACTACCTTTCCCTACAAACATGCCAATAATATGCATCCCAATGTTAATAACCTTCAGGATCTAAACTGATTTCACACTGAAAATATCTGTCAAGAGACTACGGCCTGGTGTCTTGATTAAATATATGTTGCATCCATAAATACACTTCTTTATGCTCATAGAAATCCAAGATTCAAAAGATTCTTACTCATGATTAGCCAAAAAGAACTTGAAACAAAATCAACCAAATAATTAAATCAGAAGGTCTAATATTTCGATTGTAGAAGATGAAGTGATGACTAAATGAATTTTCATTTCCATTCTCATGTCATTCTCTTAGACATGTAACTAGAGAGGGAATCAAAACAGTTAAAAGATATTCAACCTAATTTTTGCAAACAAAATTGCCCATTTTTTGGGTAACAGGTTTTAGAGTAGATACCAGAGGGGACATCAAATACTATTTTGGCTTTATAAAATGAGCTGCAAGCAACTTTGGAACAGTGAATCCAACAAAGGAATCAACCAGGAATAACTCTTTCAGCTTCTCGTCGCATAGAATAGTTTTTCTGTCATTAGGATCCTACCAGGAAATAGGTGTTAGTAAACATGATAACACCAACATTCGTCATTATATGTCATATAAATTATCTCTAGCTGTAAATTGAATGGATTCTAAAATAACAAAAACGAGTTTTCTGTATGCAGGGTGATGAAGATCTAGGCAAATGTCCTGCAATTTCACGTAAGTATTTTTTTGGTCTAATGATAACAATACTGAAGAGCAGCTCAAAAATGTTTGTAACAGAATAATTCATAGGAAAAGGCATCAGTAATGGGTAACCAAATTCAAGAAAAATCATTTTCCTTCTAAGCTCTGAATGCTGCTAAGTTTTTCTCTAATCAACCCCCCCCCCCCCACCCCAAAAAAAAACCAAGCAAAATAAAATTGAAAAAAAAAACCAACAAAAAAAATGTTGGAGGTGAGTTTGCATGTGGGTAAGCTTCAATGGTTTTGTTAATGGCAACAATGTACTTACGTTAGGCTACAGCATGAAAATAGTGAGCAACATCACTCTCTTAGGTCTGGTCATTACTATCACAAATTTTATGTCGAGTTGTCACAGTTTGGAGCTTATGTTCTTTGCAAGTCTACATTAAATGGGTCAACTTCAGAAACAAGAACTTTTAGCATGTAAAGTATCCTTCTGCATGAAACTAATATTACTTCCACACCCAGTCCATGTATTCATAGACATATCATCACCAATTCACCATAATGGTATCGTCACTTCAGCTAGCCATACTTTCAACACAATTAAGCCACAAGAACCTTAGCAAGAGAACCCTGAACACCATAAATGTGTTGATTAACCTACTCCAAGTAATCACAAGAAAACAATGATACGCACAAGATGTTGCATATAAAGCAAATTGCCCCTACTCCTGCACATATTTTTCTCTCTCAGAATTACTATTAATTATTAAAGCCTAAGCGGTGTGATCAAGACAGAATAGAAGGGTTAGCTACATGTGGGTATGCAGATGATAAGGCAAGCATGCTTTGATACATGCAAACCGTAGATGAAAAGCTAGATGGTGCAACACATAATAGATGCAAATTAATCTTTATGCAAAAGCCACACACAAAGAGACCAAACATTTGATATTGTGATTAATAAAAAATTAAAAGCTGTCACAAAATAATCACAATTAATTATCAGAGTTCAAATTTTGAGTGGTGATGATAATAGGTAATCCTTCGAGTGCAGATCACCATACATCATAACGTAAACGATCCAATTTTATATTTATGAAATTAGATTCAACTATATTAGTTCTAAATGTCAGATAAGTGCCAATAAATAAATAATTCAAGTTATGAATAAATGACCAGCTTAAATTTCCATGTTCTCCACCAAAATACAAACATGGGATACATCTATGTTCATCTCCGCACCTTCGGATACCCCCTAAAGGCATGTTTAGATAGTTTGGAAAATAATTCTAGGGATTCCATTTTGGATAAATAAATCTTGGAAATCACATGCATTCCATTAATGAAATTTCGAAGTATTTTTTTAACTCGTACATGTTTGGATAGTTTAGGATAAGGATATGCATTTAATGGTTGCTTTTTCTTTTCATGCTCGTGGAGTTAAAATATTCTTTTTTGAAAGAAAGAAAAAGAGAGCGACGCGGTTTTCAAAAAGATAGAGAATGCGAAAGTTCGGGGAAAAATAATTAGGCCTTGGCTAATTTTTTTTATCCCATGGAATGGACCTATTTAGGGTATTTTTTCTCTCCGGATTTACCCATGAAAATGTCATCCAAACAACCATTTTAAAAAGATTGCATTGATCCGAAGGGAAAATGGAATCTAGCATTTTTATCCTATGGATTGTGTGTATCCAAACATACCCTAAGGGATATCCGACATCGGATACCCCAAAAGGGGATATCCACTCCAAATACCCCAAAAGAGATATCCTCCTTTGCTTCTCTCTAGTAGAGCTACCTGATGTCACATGGCTCCCAAAAAGCTACTCGACGTTGGATAGCTATCTGATCCACCAAAACACCCATACAGCAATGGGACCCCGACCCCGAAAAATCTATGAGGCCCCGTAATATTCAAAGCAGGCTCGTAAGGTTTTCTTTGAAGTTTCCTTGCACGAGAAACAACAAATTTAGTCTGCATCCCAACCAAAGCAAACAAAACTCCACACACATAAATTTTAGAGTGAGTTTGCACGATACATATAACCCGTTAATCGAAGGTGCTCTCGTGTCTCGTTAACGAAAGGTAATTAACAGCAGCTTTATTCGCGACTACTGGAGATTAGAACCATGGGATCAATCAACCTGTAAGGGACAAGGGATTTGTACAATCTTGAAGCACACTCACATCCATCTCAATGAGGACCGTTTGCGACGAAAAACACCCTACATGTGTATATAGATTGAGAAGTATAAAGCGTCACTAAAGGAATTTTCAATAGTGATGGGACACAGGGCAACATACTATCCATTAAGCTATGTATTAATTCAAGATCTTTATAATTAGCATGAGAATAGGAAAAGAGACATGAATGAGTGTTAGTGTTGTGTTATGTGTCCCGCCACGGGCTCTATATAATCTGCATCCTCGTACATACAAACATATTATAGATATTTACATATACATACATTCATGCATAATTGGATATTTCAATTATACACAATATAGATAGGTATACGCAAGCCCCGGATCCAGCAAATTTTTGTCGTTTTGTGTGGAAAATTAGCTTCGACTCTTGTATTCGGTACCTTTCATCTAATGAATGGTTATTGTTTTGGGTTGGAAAAATTAGCTTTTTCCCTTACTATTTTAGGAAATTTGCAGTTGGCTCATTCGTCTTCTATATATAATTAATTATATTCATATTTCCGATGAGAAAGCTTAGTTCTCCGTCTGTATCTTTAATAAAGATGTAAATGGATATGGATAGTTCGAATGGAATCTGTATTAATATCCAATTTTCATCAAATATGGATATAAATTTTCATGTCCGATAACTACCTCTACCCGCATTCGTGTTCGTCAACGATAACCAGATACGGATATTGTATCTGTACCAACTTTTTCGAATACAGATACTGTTTTCATTATCTGTATTCGCGTCCAAATGACTATCAGATATTGATATGGTTATATCTATATCTGATCTGTGGATCCGTTACATCCTTGATCTGTGCAAATATCTTAAACTTATTGATTACTGCATATAATTTAATGCTAATTACTTTTGAAAATAGGAAGTGACAGATTCGCTTTAATCCTATAAATTTCATTCAACAAGAAGTTCGCATTGAACTGATTTATCCACATTGTCAATTGCTATGTGATTGTATGAGACTAGCCATGCACTATCAACACTGCAAAACATTGACATCTGATTTTGAGCTGCTATCCCGCGCGTGTAAAGTGTTTTTCGTCACCCTATTAAGGTAGAATGCACTCACTTGTCAGCGTGTACATAATCCCCATGCTTAAGGTAGACGGGTGTTTAATGATTGTGGAAATTCTAATCTCTGGCGGCCGCAGACAAAACTGCCATTAATTATTCCTCGCTTTGAGGCGAGGAAACCTCCAATTAACGAGTCGTATAGGCCATGCGACTCAGCGTGCAATATGCGCGTCTTGTTTTGAAAACAATTTCAAGGGTGTTTTGGGCATATCAGGGGCCTCACAGAGTTTACGGGGGTCCCGCTACTCTGTTAGCGGCCCATTTGCGGGATGCGGGGCAACGCCCCGTTAGAAAAATTTTCTGAGAGGAAGTGTTTTGAGTGAGTCGGAGATCTCCGAGAAGAAGACTGGTGAAAAGCGGGTGTCTTCTTGGGAGATGCCCGCCGCGGGTACCTCTTTTGGAGATGCCTGCATGCGGGTATCTCCTTAAAGGATACCCATAGGAGGCATTCTCCTTTGCGGGGAAACCCATTAAGGACATCCCCTTTACGGGGATATCCGAGATGGAAACCCCCCTTGCAGGGGCATCCAAAGGTGGAAGATTCCCCTTTGCAAGGATTTCCGCGGATGGAACATCCCCTTCATGAGGATTCCGCGGGCATGCGTTGATGAAAGTCGATGACTTCCATCGGGTTCTCTATTCGAAAAATATGCTTGCTCAGGGTGAGCTCATCCCGAGAACCCTTGTGCTCTCTTGTTCTTCAAACTTGATGAAGAAAGCTTGCTCCTTTTCTTGGTCTTGATCAGTGTTGGAAAAAACGGATTGAACGGCTGATTAATCAGTCGATAAGTCGTACTTGGTGGCAAAACGATTAGATGATCCATTACTCGGTCCATTGTGCGGACAAACCGGTTATTCGGGTATTAATCGTATTATTCGAATTATACAGTGTATTATTCGTTGATTAGTCGGTTATTTGTTTAAAATTTGAATTTTCAAATAGCTTAAAAGCCCACAACCTAACCTAAACTTGTTGACTAATTGGTCTAACCTTATAATCAATTAGGATTACCTCCGTCTCATCTCTTCTTTTATCTAACCCGAGACGACCCGAACCTTTGTCGCATCGACTAATCTCTACGTTCTTCAGCAATCTCCGGTGAATCTCCGTGATCTCTAGCAAATCTTAGAGCTTTGTACTCTTTTCATCTATTCTTATCATACATTTTTCTTAATGTTTATATTAAAATATTCTTGGCCGCATAATCTGCGTAAAATGATTGATCACCAAATAACCCAACAACAACTGAGCCTTTTATCCCAAGCATATGGGGTAGCATACGCTGATGATATAATCACAAAATAACCCAATAATACTTTATCCACCTTCCGAACGAATAGTGAACGAATACGTGTTTTACAACCTTGGTCTTGATCTTGGACTCTTGAGATGAGTTTTCTTCTTCAAGTGATGGATTCTCTTTCAATGGGTTATATTTGGGAAGAAATAGATAAGATGAGAGAGCCAAGAGGAACTTCCTTTCCTGTTGGATCTCTCTTGAAGAATAAAATAGCAGCTTGCCTCTTTTGGTGGAGGCTCAAAACCCTAGAAAGATTGTAAGCGAATGAATGTTGTTATTTCCGCATATGCTTGGTTTTTATTGCCTTTACATTTTACACATAACCCCTTGGGCTTTACAATTTTGGCTTTTTACTCATTCTTTTACACATGTGCACATCTTTTGCACTATAGCCCTTGGACTTTACAAAAATTGGCTCTTTGCATATTCCTTTTACATTAACTTCTTATTTATTACATATTAAATCAATCTATTACATTTTTTCTTAGCATGGGGCCAACCCCCATGCTTGAGCTTGGACCCGGCTTGGGCTTGATTCAAGCCCACTTGACTTAGGTTGGGCCAGCCTTCAAGTTAACTTGACTTTTTGACTTTGGTTGAAGAGGTGTAATTTTTTACCCTAATAAAATGCCCCCGTCAATGAATGCACACCACCTATACGGGTCGTGTGCATGAAATTAAGGAATTTTCTTTCATGGAGATGTTGGCTTGATTTGGTTTCCATTTTTGGAAGGCCGACGCTACCCTTTCTGCGACGTGGACGGACGTTACCGCCCTTTCTGTGACATGGACGGTTGATGCTGCCCTTTTTGCGATGTGGACGGTCGATACTCGACTTGATTCCTTTTCTGGCGATGTAGAGGTCAATGATGCCTTTTTTACGACATGGACGGTCGATACTGCTCTTTTTGCGACGTGGACGGTCGATACTTGACTTGTTTCCATTTTGCGACGTGGAGGTCGATGCCGCCCCTTTTGCGATGTGGACGATCGATACTTAACTTGATTCCTTTTTGCGATGTGGACGGTCGATACTTGACTTGATTCCTTTTTAGCGACGTAAAGGTCGATGCTGCTCTTTTTGCGAGATGGACGGTTAATACCGCCATTTTTTGCAACGTGGACGTGGAGGTCGATACTTACTTGATTTCTATTTAGCGACGTGGAGGTCGATCCTGCCCATTTTGCGACGTGGACGGTCGATAGTGCTTTTTTGCGACGTGGACGATCGATGGTTGACTTGATTCCATTTTAGCGATGTGGAGGTCGATCCTGCCCTTTTTGTGACGTAGACGGTCGATCCTTGACTTAGTTGATTTGATTTGATTTTCTCCGGTCTCATTTTGTAAGAACTTTTTAGCTTAGAAATACTATCTGGTGTGGACTTGAAATTTGAGGATTTGGCGGTTCTTGGTCGGCATCAGCACCGCTAGTACTGAAACACGAGTGCCAAAAGCGACTCATCATTTGCCTTTGGAGGATTTAGGGTTTGGGATTTTGATTGGTATCAGCACCGCTAATACTGAAGCAGGAGTGCCGGAGCAACTCATCATTTGCCTTTGGAGAATTTAGGTCGGCATCAGCACCGCTAATACTGAAGCATGAGTGTCAGGAGCGATTCATCATTTGCATTTGGAGGATTTTGGTTCCCAGTTTAACGACTTAGTGTTGGAGATAGTGCCCTCAGAGTCAATTATTGGATCACAGGCACGTGATTGCAATGATTGAGGGAGGACCTATCCCGGTAGGACAGTCTTACTCGAGATGATAGTATGCTATCTGGTTTACCTTTATCATCGTGTACTGCTTCAGGTGACCTTACAGGTCGCTATTACACGCTGATAGAGCCCCTAGGATTCTTGCTTGACTGCCGGCAGTATGATGGCGATCATATACGTGAGAGCTGGTGGTCCATAAGCACATCCTTAAAAGGTCCCTAGTCGTGGGAGTTTCGAGACAGGGCATCGATTCTCCAGAGTAGACTAGTGTATACAGTCGAGACCCCGACGAGGGGCGGTGGCCGGTCTCACAAGCCACTGGTGTCAGTTGGTTCACCTAAGATGTATACAGGTGCTCATTGGGTTATGAGTACACCGGACAGGACTCGCCGGGAACCTGCTAGTTGGTCTTATACCAGATGTCAGATAGCAGTTCCCTGGTGACATGTGTACAGGTTAGTTCATCGACCTGAGATCGTCATTTGTCTCGTGTGAGTTCCCACTGTGCTTTGATTACTACCCTACCACGGCTCAAAGGAGTCGTGCAAACAGGTTTTAGTTGGGTACAGTCCCGAGCCACATGGAGGCAGTGAGCGGATCTTCAGGGGTTCGTCTCTCCCGGTATTGGGGGTGAGGTCGCGCTGTGTCTAGGAGAGCCATTACGCAAAGCCCTCGGCCGAGGCAGGAGATTTACTGGTAGGTATTCCAGTAGTATCTCAGGGCGTTCTGGGCTACACTCCGACACGACTTGTACCGCTTTTGGGGGTCTGACTTTTACCAACCCCCTAGACCCGACATGCGATGCTCATAGACGAACGGACCGGACTGTACGGATATTGTCACTGACAGGCTCAGTAGGGTGTCAGGATGAGTTCGCTCATCGACGTCCCTTTTAGTCAATAGCTGGTGGCCCGTCATGTATTGGCTTATACCTCTGACGTGCTAGTGGTTAAATCCACAGCCATAGTATTGACGAGTCTTTAGAGTCCACCACACTTACAGTTACTCAAGCTTTCGGGCGAAACGCTGTAGAGGCCGTATGGAGATATGGCAGGGTCCGATCAGATACGTGCGGTATTGCACGGATCGGGATCGGACAGTTTTGTACTAGTGGCCGTATAGTTATATGGCAGGGTTCGATCAGATACGTGCGGTATTGCACGGATCAGGATCGAACGGATATTACTAGCCGGCTTTGGTTTAAGCCGGATCCTAGTTTAGTACAGTGTAGTTTTTTGTCTCACTGCATTTGTATCCGGTCGGAATACAGATGCGGGTGTGTATGCACTGTATCGGGGTTTTCCTGTAATTTATTACGGGACCAGTTTTCTGGAGTTGCCAGTTTGCATTCCGTTCCGGCCGGTTTTCCTTTGTTCTTTCCCGGCCGGACTTTTCCGATGGAGGGGGTAATTTGCAGTTTTGCAAATTACATTTGGGGAGGGGGTTTCTTGCATATGTGGGATTATGTTTTGACCATCATCATTTTTATTCTCTTTACATCACTTGCTTTATTCATGATGGTTATTGTGATGAGAAAGGATTTGATTCTTGATTAGAAGTGATGTGAGCTTTGCTTTTGATATGGTCACCATTCTCTTTCTCCTACACTCACCTCCCTCTTGATTTTGGTTTCATATATTCCCTTCACCATTTCCTTGGATGAAATGGCCGGCCACATTTGGTCAAGAGGAGAGAAAAAGAGAGGAGTTCATTTGCATGAGAAAAATTATTCACCTCTCATTTTTCTTGCTACACTATTTCTAGCTCCCTTCAATGTTCTTCATTCCTCCGTCAAGGCAACATAACCCCAAAGAGACAAAGCACTACACATTCTACAGCATACCTTGGGCACGTCGACTAGCCAGCTTCGTGCCCGAGTTGCCTCGGTATTGAGGTGGGAGCCCGTAAAAGATGCAGACGATGTGGTGCTCTTCCGGCAAGGATGCGACGACCGGAGTTTCCGCGGGAGATCGGGACGACGACGAGAAGACCGGAGGACTCGGATCACTCGGTATATCTCTCACCCTTTCTCTTGTTAGCTAGTATCGGTTAATGGTTACGATCCGGGTATATTGTCCGCGGTAGCGCCAGTTTAAAAGATAAGAAAATTTTGATTCCGCATTTTGGTCTCGGGGCGCTGCCGTGGCGCAACATGGTATCAGAGCCACGCCATTAACCTTGCCTAGCTTGTTCTAGTGTGTTTTACATTTCCGATCGAACAAAATCCCAAAAACCACATTTCGTGTGCATCAGTTTTCTGTCGATTTTTTCCGGGCTCTAAAAATTTTTCAGGTTGTTGCAGAATCATGTACATGGGATTCTAAGATCACTGGAAAAATTTGGTAAGATGATCCTTCAAAAGGACCGCGGAACCGCGGCCGTGACCCCACTTTGGCCGCGGTTCCGCCGCAATATTTAGGCTTCATCTCACCAATTTTTTCCAGTAGGATTCTGACATGGAATTATGGGTTTTGGGACATTCTTTTTGGGCCCAGATTTTCTTGATGTGCTACAGCAGTACTTGTGGGGCCCACTTGGTAAATTTGATCGATCGGATATTTTAAACACATTGTTTCACAGTATTTACATTATATCTGCGACCGTGAATGTCGCTTGATCGGTAAATCCTGTCTAACTGTTATAGCCCGGTTGGACGGATTTGCGAACGTGACATTCACGTTGATGTTCTTTGTATTGCTGTGATTTTGCGGATCGGTCGTGGGGATAGCCTGGATGCAATGTTAGTACAGTTTTGTTTTATATGTACATTTGATATTGCGGGGAGAGCGTCCGACATGTGGACTGCCGTCACTGCTTGTTTGTATTATTCTTTTGGGGCACGACCTGGTTGCGGTCGATGTACCCGTTGTATGTATATTTTACTTTCTGTACTAGGATTACCCCGCGGAGGGGTGCACGGATAGCCGGATTCTAGAGGGCAACGGGCCCGCATCTCATGGCATTGAGACGGAGGGGGCTTCACTCTAGGATTGGCGGGCTATTCGCCACACTCGTAGGGGGTACAGGTTGACCCAGGAGAGGTGCCCAAGTTACCGGATTCCGTGAAGTGCTGGGTGGTCCATTCAAGGTGCTGAAGGGGGCTGCCTCGCTTCAGGTTTTGGCGGGTGACTTGCCGCGCCCGTAGGGGTCTAGGATTTCATTGCACAGGCTATCCACACGACCAGGGGAACGTCGGGTTTCAGCAGCGGCTCTGTGAAACCCGGGGCTTCCAGATATCTGTATTGTTCTGTGATGCTGTACATTTCTGTGATGTTGCATTTTATCACGCCTTGAGCGAATATAATATATTGGTATATATATTAGTAGATGTTGTATATGTTTTGCATCCGCGCTAGTCCAGTCCCCGCTCTGTCGTTAGTTAGCTAACCTAACGAGTAATGACGGGACCCAGTGGCGAATGCGGATGGCATATACGTACATCAGTATATTTTCGTTCTTTGTGGTGTGATCAATTGATGGGACTGCGTTGATTCGGATCAATGCAAGATAAACAAACCTATTCTGATGTTGTTGGAACATTTTTCAAAAAGCTGTTATTGCAAGGACGTTCACTTTTGTTTTGCATCGTGGTATTCATTTGGAATATCATGCTTCTCAGTCGACGAGGCAAGGGCCGAGATCCCTTCACCAGGAGCGACCCCTTGGACAGAAGTTTGCGTCAGGGCATTAACTTCACTATAGCCGATTACTTTTGCTTTGCATCGTGGTATTCAGTTGGAATATCCTGCACCTCATTCTACGGGGAAAGAGCCGAAATCCCTTCACCGGGAGTGACCTCTTTAGCAAAGGCTTTCGTCACTATATTTTTATAAAAACTATGCAGTTCCTTCAACGATATCAAGTTCATTACGTTATAGGTTTTTCGCCAAAAACCAGTCGTAGCCCTCCGTCATTTCAGATCAGTATTGCTTAGTATCCGTGCTACGTATGTCGTGCTTAGCTGAGGCGTAGTGTTCGGTAGCTATGTAGTTATTTTCTGTTGCATGGATATGAGATTGGTTAGGACAGCCGTGCGGTCATTTTGGCTCAGTCAAGGACTCGTGCGGGTGGGTCTAATGCAATCAAGATAATGACGGGTTGAACTTGACTAGGATCCTTTGATATGTTGACTCAGTCAAGGTCACTTGGGTCCTAGGGGTAAAAACACACATCGGGAGTTTCAAAAGAACTGAAACTTGCCAGGCATGCGCATACCTTCTGGAGTGTGGTGACTTGAGTGGATTCCGTCAAGTTATCATGCGATGATAGTTGGATCCCGATTCCCACTGATGAGTTGGTTTACTCCTCGGGTGATCCCGACTAATTCTTCTTTCAGGTTTGGGGAAGAATTTGAGGTTACAGTGGGAGGTTTCCAGATTAGACAAAGTGATAACCATTCTGATCTAGGTTAGAGTGCACGCTGAGTGTTTCTTTTCTCTCTCTCTGGCAGCGACCATTGACCCGACCCTAAGACTATGACTCAGTGACCAAGTTGACCGAACCTTCTTAACACTGGCTTTTGGATTGTCAGAGTTGCAAACCTCATTGCCACTCCTACTTTTACCCTTTTCTCCAGGACACCCCGTATTACTACGAACGTCCACTTCCATTGGACAAAACCATCGTATGGTTATATACGAACTCGAAGGACTTCGAGGATGGTTTCTGGTTCTGGAGAAAACGAATAGGATTATTCAGTTGTCTTTTCTTTTCACCTTCTCTCATTGCGAGTACTCCTTGGTTTAGGAGATAGTACACCTATTACGCAAATTGGATAGTCTTCTTCCAAACCTTAGGCAGGTGCCGAATGGTGGGGAATGAAGAAAACCAATTAGCATAACGATGGTGTACAGAAGGTATTAAGTTAAGACAAAGCAAAGGATTAGTAAGAGGGCAAAGTAAATCGCGACTGCTATTTACGACCGAACCAAGTATTTCTTCGCCAATCCTAAATCACCTTTGTATTTCTCCAGGACACTCCGTATCACTACGAAGATCCCAAGTTTATTGGATAATCCTTCGTATGGTTATATACGAACTCGAAAGGAACTTGTTCCAGTTCGGGGATGGATTCTGGTTCAGGAGAAATAGGAATAAGGTTTATTCGGTTGTCTTTTATCTTCACCTTCTCTCGCTTTGCGAGTGCTCCTAGGATTAGGACAGTACACCTTTTATGCTTATTGGATAGTCTTCTTCCAAACCATAGGCTGGTGCCGAATGGTAGGGAAGGAAGAAAACTATTTGGCCTAAAGGGGTGTGCAGACGGTAATGACTAAAGACATATAAAGGGATTTGGACAGATGGCAAAGAGATATACGGTTACAGTTGTGAATCTGGAAAATGGTAGAGGCATTACTAGGAATACCAGGATACCCCACCGAAACATTTCAATGTTTCAGTTTCACTGTGTAATGTTAAAAGAAAACTGATTTCCCGATTAGATACCTACTCCAGGGTATGTATTTACCAGGTATGATTCTCACGTCTGTATGGTTTTACAGATGATGAGTGGGAGTAAGTCATTGGGAATAGGGTGATCATCCTCATTATATCGGGATTCGTTGTAATCGGTGATATTTGAGGAGATCATCTGGGCTGTTTGCCGGTCGGCAAATATTTGGTTTTGAATATCCGCTGTTGTGCACCAATTTCAAATTGATATATCTGTACGTCTATTTTCATTGAGTGAGATATACCTTTTGATATTATGTCGATGACATTTACCTATATCAGTGGATGGTTAGGTAAGGAGCATTAAACAGCGGTGTAATTCTTCTTAACCATAAGTACAGTTTTCAATCTACGACACACAGTGAAAGAGTTGTTAGACTCAGCGGACTTATACAGAGTATTGTATGTTGTCCAGTGTCCATTAGGACAGAGGGGTTGGTCCTCATACTATATTCTGTTTACTTTTAACTTCTTTAGTTCTTAGACATGTGTTTCGTAGAAACACAGGGTCTAAGTTTTGAGGAGTTATAGGTATTTGAATAAAGTAGAGAACCAGGTGTAGCAAGTATCGGGATTCTTCAAAGTGATCGAAGATGTAGATACTTGTGTATGGTATTCAGTTGATAGTAATGATAAAGAGAAATTGCTTCTCTTTCAGGTTACTCATAATTGGAAGCATTTCTAAGTTGAGTAACGCTGATCGGCCTCCTTCCATTTAGTTTACATGCACTGGAGATAGCTGCATGATTTGAATCTGGTTCAATTAAATCAGTGCCTCTGGTTCTATATTGGATATAGAACAGTTCATATCTTAACGATATTAAGGTACGGAGAGTTGTCCGGCTTATGATTAAAACCAGACACTGGACAACTCAAGGCACGTTTCTGTAATGGCTGTTTGTGGGTTGACCCAGGCTATGACGAGGGTTGACTTTCTACCATCTGGGAGATCAATAGTAATATTGTTCTAGACTCGCCACAGTTTTAATAAAAATGGATTTTTTCAGAAAACAGTAGTGGGAGTATGGTAGAACTGGAAGTAATTCCAGAACCACAAACGATTACTGAAGATTTGATAAGGAACCTAAAGATTCAATCTGGTTTGACATTCCATTGGCCACTCCGCAGATAAGGTGGGTAACTTCAGACACCCGAGAGGTGCTCCGGTAGCCTCAAGGACGGTGACAGGGAAGTTCTTGTTTACCCACACTTGCCTTTGCTGTTGTTCCAGGCTGCGAGACCCGGCAGGAGGATGAGTATAGCGTCGTTCTAAACTAGCTTTAGAAGTGCACGTCTATATGACTCTGCCAGAGGGTTGTCGTAGTCAGTGGGAGCAGCGGAAGCATTGGTGGAAATCAGGCTTATGTCTATTTATAGACTAAAGCAGATATAGCGGAGATAGATCATCTATTTCTGATGTGACAGTCATAGGTTTGACTTCATCAGAATAGGGGATGGATCTGTTGAGAAGGTAGTAGGGTGT
The DNA here is from genome assembly GCA_030015575.1 of Agapanthus africanus. Taxonomy (NCBI): domain Eukaryota; kingdom Viridiplantae; phylum Streptophyta; class Magnoliopsida; order Asparagales; family Amaryllidaceae; genus Agapanthus; species Agapanthus africanus. The sequence continues at coordinate 910,602,362 of JASDDO010000019.1, read as the reverse complement.
GATGTCATGGTATTTGGATGACATACACAGAGTAGGAAGTGATATTCCTATACTACGATCGGTTATACTTTGGTTGTCATACAGTAGTTTCTCCACACAGGACTTGGATATTATATCAGACATTCTGGTTACTAGATCTATGGTTTTAGATCTAGATTTGGGTAGTTTCCCAATCTGGGTACCTTGACAGCATTCTATGAGTATTTAGAATGGACGACTCCTGGCACGGTAGTGTACCTGCAGTTGATGGAGTCACCCTCTCTAAAGGTGTCTTACAGACTAAAGGGGAGAGGGATGTGCATGACTGACAGATCACTTGCTTAGGTAATTGAGTCAATCATGAGATGTCAAGTACCACACCAGATGTTGTTCTTGCAGTAGATGCAATAAGTTGATATTAATCCAATCCTGGAGAAACAATCGGAAGCAGTTTTAGGACATAAGTGCGTGTTCTAGGGATGTGATAACGACAGCCTCTTTTAGGAGACGGTTATCATTCCAAGCTTCCAAGGTGACCTGGATGGCAGAGTGGCTGTCAGAGTTATAGTTTTCCTTCTGACGAGGGGCAGTATTTTGGACAGGTGGTCCAAGGCAATACTGAGGGTGGCATGGCGCGGGATACTGATTAAGTTCAGTTGACGATACAGTCTAAGAAGTTTGGATTTGGAGTTCATTTATAAGCTAGGTCCCATCAGACATCCAGACATTCTAAGACAGGTATTGCTCATTTCGGGAGATGGCTTTCTCCGCGAACTTGAGATATAGAGAGACATAGAAAGAAACATCACAGCGGATCCACTCACTGAGGCTATTCCTCGAACGCAATAGTTTCGCAAACGAGCTTTGTGAGACTGACTAGTAGAGGAGTTGGGTGTTCGGTATCACACGGGCTGTGAGTATGCGGCATCGCAATAATTAGCCTTGAGTGCAAGTGGGAGATTGTTGGAGATAGTGTCCTCAGAGTCAATTATTGGATCACAGGCACATAATTGCAATGATTGAGGGAGGACCTATCCCGGTAGGACAGTCTTACTCGAGATGATAGTATGTTATCCGGTTTACCTTTATCATCGTGTACTGCTTCAGGTGACCTTACAGGTCGCTATTACACGCTGATAGAGCCCCTAGGATTCTTGCTTGACTGCCGGCAGTATGATGGCGATCATATACGTGAGAGCTGGTGGTCCATAAACACATCCTTAAAAGGTCCCTAGTCGTGGGAGTTTCGAGACAGGGCATCGATTCTCCAGAGTAGACTAGTGTATACAGTCGAGACCCCGACGAGGGGCGGTGGCCGGTCTCACAAGCCACTGGTGTCAGTTGGTTCACCTAAGATGTATACAGGTGCTCATTGAGTTATGAGTACACCGGACAGGACTCGCCGGGAACCTGCTAGTTGGTCTTATACCAGATGTCAGATAGCAGTTCCCTGGTGACATGTGTACAGGTTAGTTCATCGACCTGAGATCGTCATTTGTCTCGTGTGAGTTTCCACTGTGCTTTGATTACTACCCTACCGCGGCTCAAAGGAGTCGTGCAAACAGGTTTTAGTTAGGTACAGTCCAGAGCCACATGGAGGCAGTGAGCGGATCTTCAGGGGTTCGTCTCTCCCGGTATTGGGGGTGAGGTCGCGCTGTGTCTAGGAGAGCCATTACGCAAAGCCCTCGGCCGAGGCAGGAGATTTACTGGTAGGTATTCCAGTAGTATCTCAGGGCGTTCTGGGCTACACTCCGACACGACTTGTACCGCTTTTGGGGGTCTGACTTTTACCAACCCCCTAGGCCCGACATGCGATGCTCATAGACGAACGGACCGGACTGTACGGATATTGTCACTGACAGGCTCAGTAGGGTGTCAGGATGAGTTCGCTCATCGACGTCCCTTTTAGTCAATAGCTGGTGGCCCGTCATGTATTGGCTTATACCTCTGACGTGCTAGTGGTTAAATCCACAGCCATAGTATTGACGAGTCTTTAGAGTCCACCACACGTACAGTTACTCAAGCTTTCGGGCGAAACGCTGTAGAGGCCGTATGGAGATATGGCAGGGTCCGATCAGATACGTGCGGTATTGCACGGATCGAGATCGGACAGTTTTGTACTAGTGGCCGTATAGTTATATGGCAGGGTTCGATCAGATACGTGCGGTATTGCACGGATCAGGATCGAACGGATATTACTAGCCGGCTTTGGTTTAAGCCGGATCCTAGTTTAGTACAGTGTAGTTTTTTGTCTCACTGCATTTGTATCCGGTCGGAATACAGATGCGGGTGTGTATGCACTGTATCGGGGTTTTCCTGTAATTTATTACGGGACCAGTTTTCTGGAGTTGCCAGTTTGCATTCCGTTCCGGCCGGTTTTCCTTTGTTCTTTCCCGGCCGGACTTTTCCGATGGAGGGGGTAATTTGCAGTTTTGCAAATTACATTTGGGGAGGGGGTTTCTTGCATATGTGGGATTATGTTTTGACCATCATCATTTTTATTCTCTTTACATCACTTGCTTTATTCATGATGGTTATTGTGATGAGAAAGGATTTGATTCTTGATTAGAAGTGATGTGAGCTTTGCTTTTGATATGGTCACCATTCCCTTTCTCCTACACTCACCTCCCTCTTGATTTTGGTTTCATATATTCCCTTCACCATTTCCTTAGATGAAATGGCCGGCCACATTTGGTCAAGAGGAGAGAAAAAGAGAGGAGTTCATTTGCATGAGAAAAATTATTCACCTCTCATTTTTCTTGCTACACTATTTCTAGCTCCCTTCAATGTTCTTCATTCCTCCATCAAGGCAACATAACCCCAAAGAGACAAAGCACTACACATTCTACAGCATACCTTGGGCACGTCGACTAGCCAGCTTCGTGCCCGAGTTGCCTCGGTATTGAGGTGGGAGCCCGTAAAAGATGCAGACGATGTGGTGCCCTTCCGGCAAGGATGCGACGACCGGAGTTTCCGCGGGAGATCGGGACGACGACGAGAAGACCGGAGGACTCGGATCACTCGGTATATCTCTCATCCTTTCTCTTGTTAGCTAGTATCGGTTAATGGTTACGATCCGGGTATATTGTCCGCGGTAGCGCCAGTTTAAAAAATAAGAAAATTTTGATTCCGCATTTTGGTCTCGGATAGACGGCCGGGGCGCTGCCGTGGCGCAACACTTAGGAGTCATCTTTTGTTCCCAGTTTAACGACTTAAGGTCATCTTTCTACTTGATTTTCTTGCTTGGTACTTTTGGCGCATCTTTACAGGGTTGTTTGGGATTAGTTTATCCATGATTTGGAGCATTCATGCATAATATTTTTTGAAATATCAGCCATTCATGGACGGCATGGGCATATTTCCCTCGGCGCTTATCAACTGGTAGAATCCTCCACCATACACATTTTCGATGACGCATGACCCTTCCTAATTTGGTTCAAATTTTCTCTTTGCATGTCAATTGGGAATAATTGGCCTTTTAAGGACCCGCACCAATTCGTCTTTTTTTAGGACGCGGAGACGCGTCATTTTATCATAAGCACGTGACATTTGGGCTCGATACAACTCCGGATTTTGTTGTATGAGTATTTTTTCTTCGAGCGCATCGAGCTCTTCAAGACGAAAGAGAGCATTTTCCTTTTCTGTCAGACTGTGTTGGACGGTCATTCTTAAGCTTGAGATTTCTACTTCGAGGGAAAGGATTGCTTCCACCCCCGAAAAGTAGCGAGTATGGGTTAAATTGTGTTGGAGTACGATGCGTGGTACGATACGCCCACGTCTTGTAGAGCTTGAAATACCAGTCTTTTGTTGGCCGGCGCGTTTTTCTTTAAAAGCTTGTGTAGAGTTTTGTTGAAGACTTTGGCCAACCCATTGGCTCTTAAATTATAGGAGGAATATCTCCGGTCTATCTTGTGTTGAGAGGCGAACCTTGAGACTCTAAATCTCTTAAAAGAAAATCCAATGTCAGAAATGGTCCGCCTTGGTGTGCCAAAACGGTATAGAACATTATGTTGGAAGAATGTCAAGATATTTTCTGTCATGACTTCTTTTAGAAGGACAGTTTCGGCCTATCTAGAGAAGTAATAAGTGGCAACCAATATGAACCTGTGGCCTTTGGATAATGGAGGATCGATTGGGCCAACCATATCGGTGCCCACATTTTGAATGGCCATGATGCTACGGTAGGATGTAACGAATTGGGATGCTTATGTATGAAATTGTCGTGTATTTGAACAATGTGACATTTCTTCGCTTGCTCTTCTCAATCTCTTATCATGGTGGACCAATAATATCCTAACCGTTTGATTTGAAAACGCTTCTTGGAGCCAAACTGGAATGCTCCACAGACACCTTAGTGGACCTCCTTCATGACTTTTGGGGTTTCGGCCAAGCACAGACACCTGAGCCAAAACTGGTCATATGACTTTCGGAATAGTGTGTCATTTACGAACACGTATCGGAGAACACTCTTTTTCAGCTGAACCCTCACAGATTTGCCTTCTAATAGCTTATCATATTGAAGATACTCTACAAAGGGTTCTCTCCAATCGGGCTCTTCTTTAATGGCCAAGGCCTCTTCGGTAGGACAGTTTTCTTGTTCTGATCTTTCTTCTTCACGTTGATCCTACGAGGTAGAATTTGCCGGCTTCTGACCGTAATTAAAATTTCATCCATGTCGGGATAAGTTAGTTCTTTCGTCGGGCAAGCGAGTACATCAGATTTACGCCCTGGGGGTTCTCATCTGTTCGATATATATAAATTGTCCCATAAGTTCCACGACCCGGCTTCTTTATCGAGCCAACTCGGGCTTGTATACTTTGTAGTCGCCACTTACTTGGTTGATGACTAGCTGAGAATCTCTACACACGTAGTCCGGTGATTCCCATTTTTATAGCAAGCTCGAGGCCTGCTATTAGCGCTTCATACTCAACCACGTTATTTGTGCGGGGCTCAGTAAGCGAGAGAAGGTCGTAGAGTCCCTCCTGATGGCATGATGAACACCAATTCTATCCCTACTTTTATTTGTGAAATGCTTGATTTGCTGGAGGGCTTCATTGATGAGGCTCCATCAAAGTAGAGATCCAAGTACGGCTCGTTATCTTCGAGGTGCAGCGCTTGTACATCAGGTAACTCGCAATTTAGCGGTGACCCTTCAGATATGGGATGTGCAGCGAGAGTTAGCCCTTTTACTGCTTTTTGAGGGACATAAGTTATATCAAACTCAGGTAGCATTATAGCCCATTTGGCCAATCTACCCGTCATGTTTGCCTTTGTCATGAGAAACTTCAGTGGGTCGATCGTGGAGATCAGCATAACCCGATGAGCAAGCAGATAGTGCATTAGCTTCTTTACGGCGAATATGAGAGCCAGGCGGTGCTTTTCGATTGTGGAGTAATTCGGCTCTGTCCCAACCAACGTTCGGCTGAGATAATAGAGGGTGTTTTTTCCCTCTCGTTATTTGGACAAGAAGTGCGCGTAGTGATCCGTCTAATACAACAGTATAAGCTTGTTTAGAATGGGAAAGGCGAGCACAGGAAGGTGCAGCAAGTATTGCTTTATGCTCTCGAACGCCTTTTGGCATTCGGCGTCCCGGACAAAAGAAACATTTTTCTTCATGAGCTTTGAGAAAAGCCGACATCTTCCTGATAAGTTTGTGATGAACCACCGGATATTAGGGAGCATGCTTTGAAAAGACTTAAACTGCGTCAGATTCCTTGGAGGAGGCATCTCCATGATCGGTTTTATCTTTGAAGGGTCAATTTCGATCCCTCGATGTCGGACTATGAAACCTAGGAATTTTCATGATGACACGCTGAAGGCACATTTGAGAGAATTCATCTTCAAATTGTACTCTCCTAGCCTTGTGAAGACTATTCGAAGATCTTGGATAAGATTGGCTACGGCTTTAGTCTTGACAACCAAATCATCGACATAGCATTCGACGACTTTATGAATTAAGTCATCAAAGATATTTGTTATCGCTCTTTGGTATGTGGCACCCGCATTCTTTAGTCCGAACAGCATGACCTTGTAGCAAGTATATGTCGATCGGGGTTCGAAACGTTGATGTTTCTCATTTTCGGACGACATTTTGATTTGGTTGTACCCGGATGAGCCATCCATGAAAGTGAACAGCTCATAACTTGTGGTATCGTCGACCATCATTTGTATGATCGGGAGTGGGAAATCGTCTTTGGAACATGGCTTGTTGAGATCTCTAAAATCGACGCAAACTCGGATCTGCCCATTTTTCTTCTTTACTGGAACGACGTATGTGATCCATTCTGCATATTTCTCTTCTCTGATGAATCCGGCATCGATGAGTTTCTTTGTTTCCTCGATAATCTTTTCTTCCAGCTCCTTTCTCATTCTTCGGGAGCCTGTTTGACGGTTTAGCATCAGAAGATATAGCCAACTTATGCAGTCACCTCCGCGAAGAGACCAGACATCTCCTTGTAAGTTCAATGCAAAGCAATTGACAAACTCATGCAGTAGGGAAATAATTTGCTCTTTTACTCCCTCTGACAGGAGTGAGCTGATATAGGTTGGCCGTGGATTATCGGGTGTTCCCAGGTCGATTTCGATCAGCTCGTCGAAGGTCGCTTGTCCATCGTCTTCGAGCTCTTGAGGGGCTTTTCCCGGCTCAGTTAGCTCATCATCATCCCCTGATTTTCCGTTGGCCTCACTAACGTGGGTCATGTAACAGGACTTGACATCAGTATGAAACTTATACCCCGTCTATATGGGATTCGCTCATCGATGAGTGGTCGGGCTTAAGGCGGATGCAATAGCCTTTCATAGAATTTTACGTCAGAATCTGTTTGATATAACAGACATCCGCACTTCTTAAAATACACACGCATCTCGGACACGTAGTATTTAAGATTTAGGACAGCTCTTATGCCTCTTTCATATGGAAGGCATGTCAAGGATAGGTCGTTCGAATGCACGACAGAATTTGACCCACAAAACAAGATGCATCTCTGTCCGTTCTTTCTTCTGGGGACAAAAGGTTTTCAATTGATTCACCGTGGAAACAGACACCACGTCCAGCTCTTTATACATCTTCTCCGGAACCCTTGCGGTGGCCAGAGACCCTTCTGTGATTTCAGGGGTTTCCCTTAATTTTGCTTTTTGCACAAGAGTCTTGTCTGCGCTTCTATTGCAAGACGAATCCTCTGATTCGTCGGTATCGCTGCCAAAGTGCTGGTGGATTTTACTAAGGATGGACCTTCATCGTCAGACTCGTCAGCGCCGCACGGTTTTGTCCTTCGGAGCGAACCGGACCCCACCAGGGGCCACTTCTAAAAAGGTCACCCATCTCAGAACTTCCCTGTCTCGAGCACGCTTAACTACAGAGTTCTCAAGCTCCTGTAGTGCCGATTCACTTATCAAGGACAGGTCGTTCGGATCCACGACAGAATCTGACCCATAAAACAAGATGCATCTCTGCCCGTTCTTTCTTCCGGGGAGAGAAGGTTTTCAATTGATCCACCGTGGAAACAGACACCACGTCCAGCTTTTTATACATCTTCTCCTGAACACTTGTGATGGCCAGAAACCCTTCTATGATTTCAGGGGGTTCCCTTAATTTTGCTTTTTGCACAAGAGTCTTGTCTGTGCTTCTGTTGCAAGACGAATCCTCCGATTCATCGGTATCGCAGCCAAAAGTGCGGGCGGATTTTACTGAAGGATGGACCTTCATTGTCAGACTCGTCAGTGCCGCACGGTTATGTCCTTCGGAGCGAACCGGACCCGACCAAAGGCCACTTCCCAAGAGGTCACCCATCTCAGAACTTCCCTGGCTCGAGCACGCTTAACTACAGAGTTCTCAAGCTCCTGTAGTGCCGGTTCATTTAAAAGGCATCTCTGCATTGAAGAGTGGTATCATTCCATTTATAGTACAGATCCGTAGCCAAAGTGCAGACGGATTTTACTGAAGAATGGACCTTCATCGTTAGACTCGTTAGTGTCGCACGGTTTTGTCCTTCGGAGCGAACCAGACCCGACCAGGGCCACTTCTCAGGAGGTCACCCATCCCAGAATTTTCCTGGCTCGAGCACGCTTAACTATAGAGTTCTCAAGCTCCTGTAGTGCCGATTCACTTAAAAGGCGCATCTGCATTAAAGAGTAGTATCATTCCATTTATAGTACAGATCTGTCCTCTTTCGGAATGTGTTCCAAAAATTCCTCATTGTTCTACAGTGGGTCCCACGGACTCGAGAGATGGCCCCTAAGGATTCAAGAGGTGGCCCCCGCCCCCTTGGCATGACACTTGGCGTGGTACTTTGTTCCATAAGCAAAAACCGAATCCCGACATTCTCTCCACCTTTGAACAATGGTTCGTCCTCGAACCACAGGCCTACTATTGAGGGACCGGTTCTGATACCATTCTGTCATGCCCCAACCCCAACACAGACGGTATTGTCCGCTCTGGCCAAAACCGCAGGGTTTTGTCCTTCGAAGCGAACCGGACCCGACCAAGAGCCACATCCAGGACGCCACCCATCTCAGAACTTCCCTGGCTCAAGCACGCTTAACTACGAAGTTCTCAAGCTTCTGTAGTGTCGGTTCAGTTAAAATGCGCTTCTGCATTGAAGAGTGGTATCATTCCATTTATAGTATAGATTTATCCTCTTTCAGAATGTATTCCGAAAATTCCCAATTGTTCTACAGTGGGTCCTACGGACTCAAGAGATGGCCTCTACGGATTCAAGAGGTGACCCCCGACCCCTTGACATGACACTTGGCGTGACACTTTGTTCCGTGTGGCCCTTTGTTCCGCGAGCAAAAACCGAGTCCCGACAATTTTCAATTGATCCACCGTGGAAACTGACAGCACGTCCAGCTCTTTATACATTTGCTCCGGAACCCCGACAGTTTTCAATTGATCCATCGTGGAAACTGACAGCACGTCCAGCTCTTTATACATCTGTTCTGGAACTCTTGTGATAGCCAGAGACCCTTCTATGATTTCAAGGGTTTCTCTTAATTTTGCTTTATGCACAAGAGTCTTGTTTGCGCTTCTGTTGCAAGACGAATCCTCTGATTCATCGTTATCGCTGACAAAGTGCGAGCGGATTTTGCTGAAAGATGGACCTTCATCATGAGACTCGTCAGTGCCGCTGCCGAAATGTGGGCGAACTATACGAAAGGACGGGCTTTCAGCGTCGGACTCATCGGTGTCACTGCCGAAATGCGGCGCGTTCGAGGATTTTTGGCCTTAAAGATGACAGCTGGCTCGGACATGCTTTCAGAACTCAGGGCCATTCGTTCTCGGCCGATTATCGATTAGCATATTGGAGGTTCATGACGTACCGAAAATCCATGTAGCGAACTTCATGTATACCGAACGGTTGTATGTCTCCGTCAATGTGTCTTTCTTTGCTATCTTTGGTATACTTCATACATTGATGGAGCGGTTGTTGGAGTCAAAGTTTACACCCCTTTTGTCCAAAAAGTCAAAATCAACACCCGAGCAAAGCGGGCCTAAGCCCAAGCAAAGCGGGCCCGAGCCCAAGTCAACCCAAGCATGGAGGCCGACCCCATGCTATGAAGAGAAAAGAATTATGTAATAAATAAATTTAAATGTAATTTCTAGGAATGTAAGAAGAATGGACATAAAGCCAAATTATGTAAAAACGCATGGCTTATGTGCAAAAAGAAATAAGCACATAGGCATAGGAGAGGCAAAAGCGTCTTTGTAAAGTCCGAGGGGCAAAATGTAAAATGTAAAGCCTATATAATGCAAACATAACAAGAAATCGATAACTTTCATTCCCATATCATTCTAGAGTTTTGAGCCTCCTCGCTCTCCTCAAGATTCTTCTCCATTTTTTTAATTAAATCAAGAGAGAAATCCCTTTTTTTTGAAATAAATAGGATTAGACCACAAACCCATTTGAAAAGAGCATAACCTTCATCGAATCCCAAAAAGGAGATTTTTGGGTTCCTCCGTCTTGCTCTTCAAGATCCAAGAAAGGAAGAGGAAGGAGGAGTACCCATCTCCAAAAACCCCATTGTGGCAAGATCCAAAGCCTAGAAAAGAGAAAATGCACCCATCTCCAAAAACCCTATTCTGAACTCATTCCAGTGTAGCGATGCAGACACCAACCGAAATCCAAATCCCCTAAATCCTCCACTGGTGATGATGAGTCGATCCTAACACTATGCTTTAGTGTTCGCGTGCTGATACCGAACCAAAACCAAAATTCCAAACTCTCCCAAAGCAAATGATGGATTACTCCTAGCACCCATGCTCCAGTGTTAGCAACGATAATGTCAGCGTGAAAACCAAAATTCCAGCTTAAATCCAATTCAAAATCAAACTCCTTCAAAATAAAAAAGAGGTCAGTCCACAAACGAAAAGGGCACGAGTGAAAACCTAAATAGGCTTCGTGAGTATAAACAACAAGACTACCCGCAAGTATGTGAAAACCAGCAAGGGCGCAAGCTCATACAATAAAAAAGAGAAAAGGTCCAAGTTCCACACGACAGGTGCCTCCGAGCTCAGAAAGTTTCGCCGAATAGGGTAGGAAGCAGACAAAACAAATCAAAATCCCACCCGTCAGTGTTTCCAAGCTCAAAAGTCCCGCCTGACAGATATGAAACTTCCGAGATAAATAAAATCAACCAATTCAACCAATAAACTTCCCGTCGGAATCAGCTCCATCTTGAAAACAAATCAAATCTCGACACCGCAAGAGAAGCAAATCAAATCCAGTACCGACACCGCAAGAAGCGGAGCAAATCAAATCCAATCCCGGCACCGCAAGAAGCGAAGCAAGTCAAATCCAGTACCGACACCGCAAAAAAAAAAGCGAAGCAAGTCAAATCCCGACACCGCAAGAAGCGGAGCAAGTCAAATCAAGTATCGACCGTCCAGATCACAAAAAGGTCAGCATCGACCGTCCACGTAGCAAAAATGACAGTATCGACCGTTCAAGTCGCTTTAAGGTCAACATCAAGCGTCCAAGTCACGAAAAAGGTAGCATCGACCTCCACGTCGTCAAAAGAAAACCGAGTAAAGTATCGACCGTCCAAATCGTAAAAAAGGCAAATATCGGCCGTCCACGTCAATAAAAGGGTAATGTCAACCTCCCAAAAGCGGGAGCCAAATCAAATCAGCCTCTACACGAAAGAAGATCCATCAATTTTATGCGCACGACACATAAATATTGTGTGCATTTATTTATGGGGGCACTTTCTTGGGGTCAAAATTTACACCCCTTTTATACAAAAAGTCAAAGTCAAAATCAAAAAAATCAAAATCAACACCAAGCCCAAGTCAAGCCCAAGCATGGAGGCCAGCCCCATGCTATGAAGAGAAAAGAATTATGTAATAAATAAATTTAAATGTAATTTTTAGGAATAAATGTAAAAAGAATGGACATAAAACCAAATTATGTAAAAACCCATGACTTATATGCAAAATGAAATGAGCACATAGACATAGGAAAGGCAAAAGAGCCATTTTATAAAGCCCAAAGGCAAAATGTAAAATATAAAGCCTATATAAGGTAAACATAACAAGAAATCAATAACTTTCATTCCCATATCATTCAAGGTTTTGAGCCTCCTCTCCCTCCAAGGTTCTTCTCCATTTTTTTCAATTAAATAAAGAGAGAAATCTCTTTTTCTGAAATAAATAGGATTAGGCCACAAACCCATTTGAAACGAGCATCAACCTTCCATCGAATCCAAAAAGGCGATTTTCGGCTTCCTTCCTCCTCAAGATCCAAGAAGGGAAGAGTAGGGAGAACACATCTCCAAAAATCTCATTGTAGCAAGATCCAAAGCTTACAAAAGAGAAAAGGGACCCATTTCATTATTCAAGATTCAAATCCGAAGTTTTGAAGATTCAAGAGAGCATTATGGACCAAAAAGGAGAAAATTGAGGGTGAACCGATCAAAGGGAAAACCTCTAGGCTTTTCCCTTAAGGAAACCCTCACCAGGAGCGCCAGCTCCACAAAATCTGAGTGCCCACACTAGGAGCGCCAGCTCCACAATAGTGTCAATCCTTTGCGCAAGCATAACAAGCGCACAACACGGGCGCAAGCACCAAGCGCAACACGCGCACACCAAGGGCGCAAGTGCCGAGCGCCAAGGGCCTTTGCGCAAGCGCAACACGCGCACATCACGGACGCAGCCGCCAAGCGCCACACGTGCACACCACGGGCACAAGCGCAAGCCACACGCACACACCGTGGGCGCAAGCGCCAAGCACCTTTGCTTGGCGCCAAGCACCACACGTGCGCTAGCGCCAACCGATTGCGCAAGCGCAACCCGTGCAACCCACGGGCGCAAATGTTTGGCGCAAAAGCATGTGCGACACACTTGGCGCTAGCGCCAATCCTTTGCGCAAGCACCAAGCACTCTCAAAACTATTTTCAGACACACCTATTTTCTCAAAGTCCCCTTCAAAAAAATTTCTAGCGGGACCCCGTAAACTCTGTGAAGCTCCCGGTATGTCCAAAGCATCCTCAAAATTGTTTTCAAAACACAACACGCGCATATTGCACTTTGAATTCACATGACTTATACGACTAGCTAATCGAAAGTTCCCTCGCCTCAGAGCGAGGGATAATTAACGGCAGCTTTGTCCGCTGCTGCAAGAGATTAGAATCTCCACAATTAATAAACCCCTACATATCTGGGACAAGGGGAATCTGTACACGCCTGACAAGCAAATGCAATCCTATCTCAATAGGATGACGAAAAACACTTTACAGCGGCGACGGATCAATGTCGTAGTCATGGAGCCATGGCCGCCCTAAGAGGATCTTATACGATGTATTGACGTCGCTGACGTATATCTTAGCCTCCGTCTGTAGATCCCCAAACTTGATCAGCGGAGCTATGAAACCCAGGACTTACTGACAGTTTGGTTGAAGCCCTGAATGACGATCCTTTCTCTTGATAGATGCCGGACATCCATCAATAAACTCTGGAGTCTGAAGGTTCATGATGTTCAATTAGGATTCCGGGTCAATCAATATGCGATTAATCATGTCTCTGTCGATGTGTCCTGTCACGTAAAATGGCATGTTATGCTCGATCGTCCCTAGTAACAGGTTTTCGTCCTTAAATGCGACCGAAGCCATGTGGAGGATGTATCGGGCTTCTTTCATATTGATTTCTGCAAAGCAGGCCTGGTACCGTTCAGGATTCTGCAAGACATAAATAAGAACATCTCTAAGTTCTTTGGACAGAACAAGAGCATCATAGACGCTCAGAAGAGATGGGAGCTTCCGAAGATAAGCCAAGACATAGTCTACCGAGGGGGAGCTCAATTCTTTATGAGCTGACTCTCCATCGTCCCCCTCAACTGCGGTTTGTTTTTCTTTTTCCTTTGAAGCATTGTCTGCTGGCAGCACTTTGTTTTGGAGCTAAATCTGGTTGGCCTTTGTGACGAGTTCAACTTCTCCCTGAGAAAAACAAAGCTCTACCTCATAATCACTACCACAATTGATGGTGTAGCAAGTCACCATGGGGACCTCATCATCAGCGTCCTCTTCTAGCTCTTTCAGGATCTCTGCTGCTTCATTAGGGAAGAACTCTTTCAATATAATTAGAGCTCTTTCCTTCTGTACATAGTTCTCGAGGGAATCGATATATCTTTGAATACCTGGTTTCCTCACGGGCTGCTTTTAGCCTGTATTCCTCTTCTTCTCCGGGGATTCGGGATTCTTGGATTTTAGGTTTGGTCGAGCCGAATTGATGGCCGAGATAGTGGGATCCATTTGGTTCTCCCAGTCGATCTTTAGCTCTTTTTGAGTCAGCTTCAACATTTTTCTCATCTTTCTGGACTGATATGTGTCCTATGGAGCCGAGGCAAACCAAGATTGCTTCTTTGAGGAGAAGGTTGAGCCGTCCGTTCCCAGAAGAATTCGACTTCCATTTGTATGAAGTTAACGGTCGTGGCTTAATTGTTTGTTAATACGCCAATGGGCTGTTCTATTTCTCCTGCCTTGTATTATTTCTTGACCCAATCCTTGAAAATATAGCAGTTCTCGATTGCATGACTCATTATTCTGTGATATAGACAATACAGAAGATTGTTGGTCAGCTTTTCTTCATGCGGTCTTTTTTATTCTGGCAGTTGCAGCCCGTTATTCAGAGCGTCCTTGAATATTTTACGGACTTTATCCCTTCTAAATGAGTAAACCTTATTCTTCATCTCTTCTAGAGTCAGTCCTCTTCCCGGTACTGGCTTTCAAGGCCAGTCGGTCTTTGATCCGCCCGCTCTTCGCTTGTCTTCATCGTCATATGCATTGAAAGAGTCGGTATTGTTGGAACTCTCGTCTTTGCGATTATCGTCCTTCCGGTTCTTCCAGTATTTATTGTTAATTTGGAGATCCGGGGTGAACTCGTGCTTTGAGCATTCCAACATCTGAACCTTCTTGGTCAGCTTCTGGAATGTTTTGAGACCCACTGTGCATAAGAAAGGAGTCATCTAATTGCCGAGATTTCCTACGAGAAGGCCGACGGATTGGTCCTGCTACGTTGATTCGCACTTGACGGTGAAATTACGCCATCGGGCTATAAAATCCATGTTGGTTTCGTTGTTCTCTAGCTTGGTCCTCACAAGGTCAACAATGGTGATTTTATTACTGACACTCATGAATCTTTGCTTAAACATATATTATATTTGAGCGAACGTCGTGACCGAGCCGTCCGGTATGCTTGCGTACCAATCGAAGACATCGTCAATCAAGCTGTAACGAACTGTCGGAGGAGAAACGCATCATTGCCCTGGTATTCCCACACGATACTTTAAAGTGAGCGATGTGTTGGTTTGCATTTCACGTCCCATCATATCTTCCGAATTTAGGGACGACGTAGCCGCTGGGAAACTCCACGAGATCATATCGTGCATGGTACGATCTCCCACTACTGCCAACGTTTTTCTGCGCTTCGGCTTCAGCCACCAATGTCTTGACTTTGTTGGTGACCAAATCCATTATTTTATCTTAAGTCAGCACGCTACTGTCGTCGAGAGTCTAGCATTTCCCGAACCCGAAGCTAAATGCGGTCGACTTTCATGCGACTCGCCTACCCTTGGACTTAAGAGGATAGGTGGCATCACCTCCCGGCTCATGAATAGAGCATTGTACTTGATTGGACTGCTCTTGAGCGACCTTAGTTGTGAGTTGCATCACAGCATTCGTCAAATCGTAGATCTTGGAGTAGAGCTTACGCATTTCCTTGTCTTCGTTTTTAAGCTATTTCCGGAAGTCTGGGAGCAGATGTTGTTCTGCGGCCTTGGGGATGTAAGCTGGCTCATCCTCGTTGTCTAAATTCGACTCTTCCTGAATAAGGGGATCTTTTTGTTTAGCAACCTCACCAAAAAGATTTTCATCGTCTTCCAGACGAGGCTGGAAAGTGGCAGCCACATTCAAACCCGATTGGGCCGAGGAAGTGGTAGCTCCAATTTTGTTATTGCTGCGAAGGTCATCACCGGGGCGCATGTCTGGCATATAAACTGTATAGACCGTGCATCCGGCCAAGCATTCGCCATTGGCAGTAGCATTTGCTGAGCCTATAGCCCATTGCTTCGACACGCTCTTCTTGGGAAAAGATAGGCGGCTGAAGACATCGAGTAAATCTGGTACACTCTGCTCGAACTCTCTCCTTGGCCTTCGTGCGGCAACGAGAGCTTGATAAACTCTTGATGAGATCGTATCGCGCTTTCGATTTTGGGACTTAGACACACCTCTTTGCAGGACTCTTCGGATCGCCTGCTTCTTTATCTTTGCTGTCATGGTATTTTTCTGAACCATCCTCGATGGCTCAAATGAGTTAGCGAGCTCCATAGCTGGCCCGGTTTGTGTCGCGGGTTAACTATCATTCTGGAACCTCACGAAATCCAGCTACGCAGGAGCCCTCACCCTTTTGTTGGCTCTATATCTGAGTCGTTTCTGCCTTAATTTTTCAGACTTGAAGGCTTGGCGGGCATCTGCTTGTCTGGAAGCCGCCGTAGGCCGATTGACAGAAAGTCCAGAAAAGACACCCGATCGTGCAATTGTCGAGAGAACCGTCTAAGCTTGCCCGAGACGCCTCGTTGTTTCCTTAATATTGACGGCCTTGCCCCAGCTAGAGCGACGGAGAGCCGTTCAAAGACCGACTTGCGTTTGGACTCGGACGCCTTCACGATTACGACATTTGGCCTCCTCCCTTTTGAGGCTGGTTTGACCACTTGTCTTGCAAGAGCCTCCGCGGTAGAAACACTCAAGGCTGAAGAAAATAGGATGAACCGAATTGAAGCGGCAGTTCCTCCCACTGCCGCATGAGGTTTGATAGGAGAATCACTCGAAGAGTCATCTTGACTGTGTACGATACTGGGATTGCATCAAAAGCCGAATTTGTTTTCGGAGACATTGTCGAGTGATGTTGATTGTTGTTTGTTGCTGAAGATTGATAACCTGCATGAAAAGGTATAATTTTAGTACAAACAACGATATCTATGTTAAATGAGTTAACATGATCGTTTAACCTGAAATATAAGAGAGATACGTCCCACCGAGCGTGCCAGAATCTGCAGTGTTTTTCGTCACCCCATAGAGGTAGGATGCACTCGCTTGTCAGGCGTGTTTCCCTGCCTAGGATAGACGGGGTTTATTGATTGTGGGGATTATAATCTCCGGCAGTCGCGGACAAACTGCCGTTAATTATCCTTTGTTTTGAGGCGGGAGAACCTCCGATTAATGGGTCGTATAGGTCATGCGAACTCAGCGTGCAATATGCGTGTGTCGTGTTTTGAAAACAATTTTAAGGATAGGGGGCCTCGCAGAGTTTATGGGAGTCCCGATACCCGGTTAGCGGCCGGGCTGGGGGTCAAGAAGGCTAGCAGCCCCCTTAAAGGGTGCGGGATGCGGGGCAGCATCAGTGAGAAAAGTTTTATGGGAGGGAAATGTTTTGAGTGTGTCTAAGATCTCCGAGGAGTTGAAAAGAGAGGTGAAAAGCGGGTACCCCCGCTGCGGGTATCTCCTTGGGGGATGCCCTCCTCGGGTATCTCCTTGGGGGATGCCCTCCGTGGGTATAAGAAGATGCCCGCGTGCGGGTATCTCTTTGGAGGATAAACCGGACATTCCCTTTTGCGGGGATATCCGAAGCGGACGCCCCCTACGGGGATATCCGAGATGGAAAACCCCCTTGCAGGGGCATCCAAAGGTGGAAGATCCTCCTTTGCAGGGATTTCTGAGGATGGAAAGTCATCTTTGCGGGGGTCTCCGCGGGCATGCGGTGACTTTCATGGGTTCTCTATTTGAAAAATATGCTTGTTCGGGGTGAGCTTTCACCCCGAGAAGGCTTGTGCTCTCTTGTTTTTCAAGATTGATGAAGAAAACTTGTTCTTTTCTTGGTCTTGATCTTGGACTCTTGAGATAAGCTTTCTTCTTCACGTGATGGGTTCTTTTTCAATGGGTTATATTTGGAAAGAAATAGATAAAAAAAAGATGATAGAGATCCAAAAGGAACTCATTTTCCCTTTGGATCTCTCTTGAGAAAGAAGAAGAGAGCAGCTTGCCTCTTTTGGTGGAGGCTCAAAACCCTAGAAAGATTGAGAGAGAATGAATGCTGTTATTATTTCCACATATGCTTGACTTTTATAGCCTTTACATTTTACACATAGCCTCTCAGGCTTTACAATTTTTGCTTTTTACTCATTCTTTTACACATGTGCACATCTTTTGCACTATAGCCCTTGGGCTTTACAAAAATTGGCTCTTTGCCTATTTCCTTTTACATTAACTTTCTATTTATTACATATTAAATCTATCTATTACATTTTTTTCTTAGCATGAGGCCGGCCCCTATGCTTGAGCTTGGACCCGGCTTGGAACGGGCTCGGGCCCACTTGACTTGGGTTGGGCCCGGACTTTGATTTTTTGACTTTGGTTGAAGGGGTGTAATTTTTTACCCCAACAGCGCATAGCGCGGGGCCCATGCTAGTATACATATATACACAACATACATGCAAACATATATATGTATATGCATGTGTGTGGAGACACACATATACATATATACACAACATACATACACGTGTGTGTAAGTAGCCATGCCCCTGTTATCCTATATTTTGGGAGTTTGACGTCCTCCGTGTGTCACATTGCGTTGTGTCGGTGCAACCTTGGTTGGTTGGTATATGACCTAAGTTTACAATGTTCTCTATGGATTGTTCAGAATCTAAAGCTATTCATATTTATTGCTAATTGTATTTGACAGAGCAATTGTGTTCCTGTGCAAATAAGATCAAAACAAAATCAGCAACCATATAAATCCCATCCAAGGAGTTCACAGATAGAAATGAGAAAGAAAGAAATGTGGGATACCTGGAGATCGTTTTGTTTTATGTAATTCCACATTTTCTTCACAACATCAGACCGTGGTAATTTAGTTTCACCTGTACCAATAAACTTCACAAGAGCATCTGAAAGTTGGAGGGGTGCAAGAAAACCTTTTTGCCCCTTCCCTTTTCGTGGAGATTCATCTGAATCTGATGAACAAGAAACAAATATTGCTAAACTGCAATTGATGAAAATAACACAGCGCAAGTTTTTTCTTTCCCTAACCTTCGCTCTCTTTTTTAAGCTTCTTTTTCATACGTGCTGGCTTGATGGAACACGCTACATCATAATTTTCACTCTGCTCTGATTTGACAGGAGCTGCTAAACCATATAAGCAAATAATTAACTACAAGCATTTGAATAAGCGGAGAATCAATCTGAGATTTTTTTTTAAAAAATATTAGTCCTGGATTTCATGGTAACATCCAAGAAAATAAATTATAAACATACATTAAACAGCAATCAAATTCCAAGGATCTTACTAGTTAAGTGAAGAGCTGTGTGTGTTCGTGTGTGTGTGTGTGTGTGTGTGTGTGTGTGTGGAGAGAGAGAGAGAGAGAGAGAGAGAGAGAGAGAGTAGTCCCTAGGAGGGTTTTTGTGAACCGTCGTAGAAAAAATGCACCTTCCAACATTTTATTCAACGACCGGCGCCTATCATCATCTTTATCATCTAAGACGTGGATACACCAAATTTCATGTGAATCTATCACCTTTTCATTGTTGAATTAGCAATGTAAATAGTTCTATTGTCGGTAAACCGTTAATTTTGCACCCACTAAATCAATGGTGAAAAAGTGATAGAATCATATAAAATTTGGTGTATCCACATCTTAGATGATAAAGATGAAGATGATAAATGCCGATCATCGAAAAAATCGTGGATGGTGTATTTTTTTCGACGCCGTAGGAGGAAATTCCCTCCTATGGCACCTTTCTTCCATTATTCTCATATATGTGTGTGCATGTGTGTGTCTCTTTGGAATTGGAAATTAATTTTTAAAATAGGATGAAATTTCTAAAACAGTTTTCCGGTTCCAACCTCAAAAGCATGTTGCACCGTAATTCTTTGAACTAGGAGTTCTTTTAGCATCTAAAACTGCAGGTATTAGAGAATAAGACCAAGGCATATCTTATCCATGTGTCTATGGTTCCATCAAGTTGGGTAGCATTTTGTTCTCTAATTGATCTTTCAGACGAAAATATTTGACATATCTCTTCTTCTATGTGATGATATTGATCCTCCAGATTTCTGGAGCCACCCTCAATTTGAGTCCTACAGTGATCCACAGCTCCCTACTATTGTTCATATTCTCAAGCGATGAAGAGCAAGCGTTGATTTATGCAGTACTCAAAGTAAACATTAGTCACTATCTATAACCTCCACTTGCTTTGATGTCCATTTCAGGACCTGGGATCCAAATCTCCACTCGACTTCAGGTTTAGAAACAACTGAAATATGGTATTTCGCATTATTCATTCAGTATTTAGATGGCTCAATCCTACTTCATGTCCTTTGATCCCAACACCCAACTTTATTGGCCTGTGTACCGAAACACCAATTCCCATCAATGCCCTCAAGCATCACGCTTGGGTGCAAACAAAAATTAACCCACAATGGTATTGATCATGGCATGTTAAAACCCAGTGTATGTATTTGTGTATACATAAGCATATTTTGTGGTCCTTTCACCTAATACAATGCTTCATTTGCGGATTTACATATAGTAAATTTGCAATTTTTGGAAAATGAAAATCATATTTAAGCCTTTGCCCATCAAAATAGGGTCTGGCTATGAAGCAAGACTCCAAAAAGAATTCAACATAGTTTTATGCCCATTTGTCTGCGTGACATCAGCCCTCTCTAAATTAGTGTCGGCCCCGGGAGTTATTCCTTTTTTCCTTCCCCGATCCGATTCATTCCTAGGAAGAAACAATGGGCATGAGAGGGCAAGAGAAACATGAAGAGTAGAAAGTGGAAAGAAATCTGAAGTAGAAAGTAACAGCGTTCTAAAGCAAAATCGTTCTGCGTTTGTAAAGCAAATGCACATTGAAGTATTCATTAGTATCTAATGTAAAACATGATTAACAAAATGTGGCAAACTGAATACGTGCTGTATGGGAAATAGTATAATAAAATCTTTCTACAATTATTTTGGCAGTAGCATATAGTATAATATGGCACAATACTCAATAGCTGAGCCATTAAAAATCGACATGAATTATCCAAAGTTTCAGAATGATGTTAGTAAATAATAATTAATCATAGTTTAGCACACAAGTTAAGAGCAACACAAATATATCTGATATAATTTGATATCACTGAACTTGTAGATTTCATTGTCGTAAGAAACAGATTATTCTAGATAAAAAGAGCAAGTAATGACTGCAAGTTGTTTGCAATAACCATGGTAAGAAAAAGCCTCATACAATCAATTCATTAGGTAAGCGAAGTAGCCAACTTGAAGAGAATACCTTCTTTTGAATCCAACGGCCAAATATGCTTTGACAAAGCTTTGTTCATTTGAAACATGTCAATACTTTTCACATTGAAAAGACTTTGCATTCTCTCATCACATAATATTTTTCTTCTGTTGTTTGGGTCTTGCAAGCTTTTCTCACGTATATAAGCCCACAATCTCTTCACAACCTGAAACCAAACACAAGAAATAAAAATAATTGTGGGGTGTGGGCCAACGAAATTTATGGAACCAAGTGCAGAGCATTACCTCGGTTCTGGGTAACTCAGTTTCTTCGATAAACTCTTGAAGTTTTGGGGAAAGGCTGCACAATTTATGAAATCCACCACTCCTTTTCTTAACCTCCTTCTTTGGTTTGTTTGATCTACAGCATATAAACAACAATACCGGTCGACAACTTCCCAGGACAAATCAAATGACATAATAAGAAAGCTTAACATGAGTGTACAGCTCGAATAATGCTTGTGGTTCTCATCTTAAATGAGAAGTCAGATGCATGACACTCGGTTACAACCAGCGCTTAAGAAAAGTAACGTGTAATGTGCTATATTTACATCTAGTTCTATACAGCGGGAACATACAAATATATGCTTTCAGCGTACATAATACCCACATCAACTGCTAGATAGCACTGGGTTGTAATGTTTAAGTTATGATCACCTCTTGGGTTTGCATAGTGATTTATACTTCAAGTCAGACCAGTATCTATAAGCTAGTTGCTCAATTATGCGACCTCATAGCATTTTTGGTTATCAGTAGATCGATATTTAAAGTTTTCTTCATAGTCCTATGATGAAATGTATTATGTAAGAATTTCACAAATGGGATAATATATTTTATGATACACGAAATGTATCCTCAATTAACGACTTTCATTCACCTTCTCTTTTAGGATTTATGGAAACCCACTAATTTGTCAAAGATTCCTATATGAGGACATGAAATGATACCATAACAGGGGGGACGTCAAGTTGATGATTGATCTTTTTTTTTTGCTTCTCATTATTTGGTGTTCTTTTCCAGGTGGGAGCGTTAAAAATAGGTTCTCACATTTATTCTAATTCTGACAAGGAAAATAACTTCTCGTTGTTATTTAAAGATTGCAACCAATGATGTGATGGTAGAGTGGTCAAAGTGGAAGAAAGATTGTCTTAATTTACTTAAGCATGCCAATTAAACCCTAAACTAACATTCAAGTATACTGGAATATCATGATAGTACGCTTGCTTGTAGAAAACCCTAATCCAAGCCCCTGCGAGCCCTAATATATATTACGGATTGAGTATATTACACATCCATCCTCCTTTTTCTCTTCTTTTCTGACATATCTTCTACTTAAAAAATTGTCACTCTCACTTCAGCAGCCTTATTCTTTTTCAGACTATTCCCACATTGTATACAGGCTACTACATAATACGTGTGTGATATTTCTATAACCTAACAAACTCTAAAGGGTGTCTCATGTGTCACCTCTTCATGCCAGCCATTCATCCTTAACATGCTATGTATCTAAAAAAAATTAAATTGCTAATAATTCTCACAGGGTCATGTACCGTTTAAACGAATAAGAAGTTTTAACAGAAGGCACAGCTGCAATGATACAAAAAGAGTCTTTGTAATATACATCTATTACTGAAAACTAACTCTTACAACTAGCCCTAATCCCAACAATGTTGCAATAGGACAGAAAGGAAATTATAGGGGGGAGGGGGGCTGCTACTATGCTATACTTAAGTGTGGATATATCGAAAATAAATATTGTATTGTATTCTCTTACTTTCTATTGTTTATCTCTATACTTAGTTGCAGTCTTGCAGAGGTATTGAGTGACTATATGACATATTTTAATGTCAGAAACTAATCAGTTGGACAATCTGATGCCCGGCTCTAACAAAAAGACAATTTGATGTTTCATCGAACTTCATAGATAACAGTAATCATCCTATAACACATTAGAAGAAGAAAAAATAACTCTAGCATACTTCCATCAATGTCACTGTACAGACCTGCTCAACAAATATATTTAAATGATAAATGACACATGTTTATAAACTTCAAGAAATTCCGGTTTGCTTGATCCATAATTAGCCCCGGAACTGTAAAAAGGATTTCTTAAACCAACATAATGTCGAAACCGACTTTTTGTGCAGCCTCTCCGTTTTCAAAAGATAAATTATTTCAAATAAAACATAAAATCCATTAACCTTAATTAGCCTAAGTAACCCAAATTAGCCAAATGCACGTACTAGAATGTGGAGGCCTACAAAAGATGCACGTTTACTATTTACAGAAAAAAGAAATCTCTTTGTGAAGCATGCAGTCGAATATATTGTCGGAGACAAATCAAATAGGCAATCTCAAATCCCATCATAATGCACAAAACATGAACTTGCAAAAATAAAATAAACATGCACAATCACCAAACCCCCAAATTAGGCGAAGCTAACCCTAATCGATTAAACCCCTTCAATTCAAAATCAGCGACTTAGCCATTTCGCAAAAAACGCAAAAAGAAACGATCTTGATCATAAAGAACTCAACTCACCCTCGCTTTCTGCTGCTCTTCTCTTCGACCTCGCTCTCCTCCTCCTCCTCCTCTTCTTCCTCCTCCTCTTCTTTCACCTTAACCTCGTGTTCCTCCTCCTCGTCTGGTTCTTCTTCCTTTTTCTCATTCTCAAGCTCGCTCAAAAAGAGATCGACTTGCTCCCTGATGAACGCCTTCCTCTCGCTGAGATCGACATTGAAGTCCGATTCGAGCCGCCGGCGGACGATAGCAGTGGTCGTCGTCGTGAGGTCGGCGCCTCGAAGGAATTCTCGCAGACGATCCACGAGCTCGGCGTCTGAAACCATTGCTTTTTGGGTTCTTCAATCGCTTCGATTTCTTTTTTGTAATTGGAAATAAATTTGCAGAGGGTTTGGCTCGTTGTGTGGGTGCTTTCTATTTATCGAAATAGAAATTAGGGATTTTTTTATAATATCGGGTGCAGTTGTGAGTTTGCTACATACAAAGAAAGGAGGGGCTTTTTCTTATATTTTACCATATTTTACCATACAAAGCAAATTTTACCGCAATAATTTCTTCATTCTTATAATAAACTTTCAGTGGCTTCAAAGAGTAAGGGGGTAGAGGGGGTTTCGATTTTCTGATGGATTTTTTGTACGATGAATGGTTTTTTATAAAAATTTTAAGGATTTGTCAATGGTATGGAGAGGGGCCAGTTATAATCGAGGGGGAAAATGTATTTGCACAGTTTCCGTTTATATTGTTAGACGTTACAGTGCGAGATAAAAAAGGTTTGGGTATTTATATGCGGTGTCTTAAAACTTAGATATTGATATGCTGTATAGAGAAAACAATAGGTATTTATGTGGCATTTAACCTTTGTTTTTCTTAAACTGCTAAATAATCCTTAAGAGCTTCCCAACCTTGGAGTTTCTTTCTTCTTGATATTTTTCCTTATGTTTTGAGGATTTTTTTCCCTAAATAACCTTATTTGATTAATCAAATCCTAAAATAACCCCAATCCCAAAGTAATTCCCAAAATGACTCCGGGCCTAGACAGTGTGGACAACGGATACCACGTCACTGGAAAATGCTATTCCAGATTGTGTCTTTACTTTCGAACCCCCAGCCAACAAGAAAAAAAGATGGTTTTGGCAAGGCAAGGCAAAAACGCTACTTGTAATAACGTTTTTGGGCTGGGCAGATGCTTCAATTCTATCAAAAGACTTTATTATTTTGCCTTGATATTTTGGCTGGGGGTTTTAGGCTTATTTTTTTATTTGGATCTACAGGGCGTCAAAGAGGAGAGGGACAAGAACTTAGTTTTTTATTTGGATCAAACTCAAGAGAGAGGCTTTGTTGGGTGAGGTGGGCCGTAGAAAAAACGCTATTATGAGTAGCGTTATCCCTCGTCCATTCTCTATGTGGAGTGTGGCCAAGCCAAAGACGTTATCTGTGATAGTGTTTTCGAGAGGAGTAAAACACATTCCCAAATAGCATTTTTCTTATGATGTGGCACCCAAAATCCACGGTGTCAAGACCCAAAGTCATTTTGGGAATTATTTTAGATTGGGGTTTATTTTAGGATTTAATTATTTAAATAGGGTTATTTAGGGGGGGAGGGGAATTCTATTTTGAGCTACTTAGAATATAAAACTGCACTTCATCATGGATGGTGAATAACTTGTTTTAACCTTTTTTAATCAAACGGTCAGAACCATGCTCGAAAAGTAATTAAATTGATGGAAAGTTGTATTATTATACGAGATAGGCATACAAAACAGGAAGAAGGAAAAATACCACAGCCACAACAAACATATACTCACTTTCTCAATTTCTCATGCCTAATGGCCAAATTAGTCTGCGTCTCCTCGAGCTTTTTTCCAGAGTGACTCCGCCTCAATTTTTGCTTTTTCTCTTCAATCCATATCCTTTTCATCCCTTGATTTTTCTTCAATTGCTTGAACCTGCCTGCAGCTTCCTCTTTTCTCCACCTCAGGTGCCTTCTTCTCTTCTTAAAGCACGGTAATTGCAAATGCAGCTTCTTGAAGGAAATCATCTTTCCGCTAAAATAATTCACATTTAGGCTTAGGTTCATAAAAGAATTTGGAACGCCTAAAAAGTCACTTCTTGTCACGACCCAAAATATTTGTCCGTGACCGACATTTAAATCACGCCACGTCTAAAGGCGCAACATAATTCAAGTAAGCCGAAACCCAGAAATCCAAAACCTTTTAAGAAAATAAAAGAGCTGAAGTTTTGAAAATAGGGTATGATGAAATCAAAAGTTTTTCTAAATACATAAACAATGGAACATAAAAATGCAAGTGGGTGTTACTAGTTGAAAACATGTTTCGACTTTTTAAAAATTTGGACAGCATCTCCTTTGTATTTTTTTTTAATCCAAAACCACAATACATGATAATATAAATGCATCCACAAACGGGAGCCAGCTCTTCGACAATCGGCGGATTCACAACTACGCAAAGCATAAATATAAGTATACGATGCCCAACGGCGAAATTCATTACAAAAGATAAAGAAATAAGTAAAACATCAAAACCACAAGTAGCGGAATACCCCTCGCTCTAAGTCTCGCAACCACAAGTCTCACTAAGTCTCATTACTTAATACAAATACTAGTTTGATTGATGGAGTTGACTAGATACAATATGAATAATAAATACAAGAGGGGTACGATCCAATATGTACCAACTACCAAAGCAATCGCCCGAATGCAACTGTATGTCAGCGATACCGTTACTGATCCATGCAGTCAACCTGCAAGAACTGTGGCACAATAGGGGTGAGTTGCCAACTCGTGAGTAGAAAAATATCAACAAGTAGAAATCGAATAAAAAACGACTTCTAGGTCAACTATATCATGAAGATAATACTATGATATCTAGGGCGACCGTATCTGCATATGTGCCAACACTATAAATAAATGCATATCAGTATGTGGATATCTTCCAACCATATAATCAATGTATGTATGCATGTGGGTCTCGTCCATGTGTCAACCAATGACACAACAACATCATGCATGTAAATATCATAAAAGCATATGCATGAAAATATGAGGATATAAATCAACGTGTATCCCTCGCGACACATCAAATCATGGAACCTGAGTATCCAGCATCGACACTCGAAATATCATGAAACCCGTGCCCAGCATCGGCACGTAAATCCTCATATCTCTCGGGCTCCATTAGTCCGGATCGGCCCATAACATCTCCCGACTCCGGTCGGTATCCTCCGGATAGCCGCCAGATTCAACCAATCACCGGTAGGTACTAGCCACCCTGCCAGGCTCATCGTCTACTCCACGAAAAACATTTCTCGCCCCGGGAAACCATACCGGATCCACCATGAACCCGCAAACGGATCATCCACCTCCTCGAATCGGGTTTCTATCATACGTCTCAGAACCGAGAAAACCCATGATGGACGTACTGAAATATCATATCAAGAGAAACCAGTTTTTTTTAAACAATATATACTTTCTTTTAAAATGACCACGGTTCTCAAATCCAGAAATCTCATGAAAACAGTATATCTTAATGCGTATAATCGTAAAGCATGATGTATACGACATATAACCAAAATGTAAGCACATCGGTATATCATGCAACATGGAACAGTGATGTGATAATATCAGTATATCATGCGACATATCGTAATGATGTGAACATAGCAAGTAATTCATGTAAGGAGTCATATCATGATGCAGCAATCCTACTGTATAGTGACATGGAAATTATCGATGATGAAGCGTGTGAGCCGGCAAATCTGTGTAAGTGTAACATACGCATAATCGATAATGGTGTAGGTGTACTAGCACAGGTATATGCAGTGCAATGAGAATAACATGAATGCAGCATAAGGTAAATCGTCAGCTAAAAGCTACAAGGTATACGTATCTAACATGACCGAGTCGGTGAATCTATCAATCGGCATCCAGCCTAACCACAACACGTACAGTATAATCCATCGTACGGCATCCTCTAGTCAAGAGTATGGATCAAATCTCAAGTCAAACTCATCACGTACGGAAAATTATCGTACGGCGGTATTAAACCAATGGGGATCCTATCAACCTATATGACAACGAGGGTACGGATCTAAGGTCCTGCACGACAATCACTCATGATTCACAACATATATAAATATATCTATATACTTATGTCCCAGGTCACATCCATAACAATGTCATATCAGGGGAACGGCAAGGTATCAACCATCTCAATCGACTCGCATCTGTATACCAACACATCATTAGGTCATCATATCACATCGTATTTTCTTTTCATCGCATTTATATCCCATATCAAGTCAGTTTTACAAATACATTCTACCTTTACTATAAGCATACGTATCTAATCTAGCATATACACCCGAACCATACAATCAGTTTTTAAAAGATGTGAATCATAGTTTTGAAAGTAGAGGCTACGGTGTTTTTGTCACGCCCCGCTTCCCAGAGTGCGCTAAGATCGACACATGACAGAGCCAACCATGCTGCTTGTGGCTAGGAAACATCCCTCCACAGTCACATTACGGCTGTCTAGAAGATATCAAGAATAGTAGAAATAAAATAAACTATCTAGTACATGTTCATAAGCCAGAATAGACGAGTCAAGAAATAATATACGGAAGCAATAAATCCAAAGAGCAAAAACATCTGGAAAGTAAAATATAACTAAAATGGATACTAACTGGATCGTCACTGCTCGGCCTAACAGCGGAAATATTCCTGATCAGCCTGCGACAAAAGTAGAGGATCTGGGACATGCAAAACTCAGACGTCGGTGCGTCATAATATCAATGATTCTAAGCAAGCAGGATGTGATGAAATATGCAGGCATGAAGTATGAACAGTAACAAGTTATCAGTAGCAAGTAAATAGTAACATGAATATAGATCAGTGAACATGATATAAACAGGTGAAGTGCAGTGAGTAATCTAAACTGTGCTATAGGGTTATCTACTCTAAGGTTATTCGAAATCAATTAATGTAATTCCCATCGTAACCCATCGGTCTATGCCCCGTTCAACCCCACGGGACCACGGTAACACGATATAATAGATAGTGAGTCTATATCCCGTTCAACCCCACGGGACCACGGTAACAAGATGTAATAGCCCTTTGAGTTACGTTCGGATACGTTCTTGATTTCCCCATACCCCCAAGGTTATGTGTGTAAGTCAGGTATTGATAAATCTGAGACTAATGCCAACACATGATCAAGCAGGTACAAGTTTGTTTGTATAGACAACATGAAATGTCCGTAGGGACAACATGTCAAGATTGCCGGCATTAGTAACAAGAACAGGTAATATGTCACGCTGTGGTACACCAGGTCATGTCAGGTGGTGTACATGTATCAAGTGTGCACGGTATCAAGTCATGTCAGTAGTAGTGTATCAGGTCATGTCAGGTAGTGCACAAGTGTCGAGTGGGTGCTCATAATCAAACTGTAATACGTATGGGTACATAAAATCAAGTATGGGGTACTAATATAACAACAAAATGGAATAATGTGATATGGTATGCAAAAAGATACAAATTCAAAGATATAGATGCACAATTATCGATTAGGGTTACATTTATAGTTACAATACTAATTAGGATGCACTTTATTAAACATGGGATGTTAATATCACAATGTTATGTATTAATATGATCTATGGATGCAGCTATATATATTTTAAATGAGATGGATGCAAACGGGTATCCGAAAAACAGTAAAACTGTAAAATGGTAATGTGGAATGTACAACTAAGCAATATGCGATATAAATATTGATATGGATGCAGTATATTATAATCCAGTATGTAACAAGATATGTTTTCATGACCTAGATCTGAAATGATATGAATGGATGCAAACGGAACATCGAAAAGCTATAATATAAAACATGGGATACTAGATTTAAAATACAGGTATGATATTTATTTAAATAGGTATATAATGAGTTATTTAGCATGTAGCAAGATTAACCTGCCTCGACGGATCATGATACGAATACGCGCTGCAACGTCCAATGTCGGTAGAAGTTGCAATGCACATACGGCGCACACGGGACTGAACCAAGCAATGCAGGAACGGACCACGCTGGATAGGGATGTCCACTGAGTCGCCCGGATCGGCGGCGGCGAGCACGGCTCCGGCGGTGATCGGAAACATGGATCAAGAAACAAGAAAGCAAGAAGAGAAGGAAAAACAAGAAGAAGAAGAAAGAGAAGAAAGAAGAGATGAAGGTTGTGGCTATTCTGTGGTTTGGTATGGCTCGGGTCAGGGACAGAAGAGGTGAGGAGGCGTCGACGGGGTTTTTCCGGCGATGGGCAGTGAGGTGTTAAGGTTCTTGATGTCGGGATCAAAGGTTGCAGCCGAGGAAAGAGGAAGGAGATCACACTGTCGATCGGTCAGGCGATGATGGTGACGAGGGTTTCTGTTGGTTTGGGAGAAGAAGGCTGCCGGCGATGTCTCACTGGTTGGGTTGCAGGTGTGGGGAGAATACGATGGTGGTGATGCTAGGGTTTGGCTGGAGTTGGGTTGCAGTGATTGGTGTATGAGAAGCACAAATGAGAGGGGATGAGAGCGAGGTGGTTGTGATGAAGAGGAGGTCGCCGGCGACAGCGAGGCGTTGCGGCGACGGGGAAGCAAGGTGAAGGTGGGTTGCAGGCTCGGTTGGAGAGAGGAAGCTTGGGTTCTGGGTTGGTGTTTGAGGAGGAGGAGAATGTGACGAGATCGGTAGGGTAAGGGCTGGAGATGGGAATGCATACGAGGGTGATGGCGGTGCCGTCGAGGGTGGATGCGGCGACGGCGATGAGCGCGACGCGCGGGCATGGGTTCTCGCGACGACGAGGCAGCGGTGAAGGAGGGAGGAGGAAGAGGAGAAGAAGGCGAGGAGGTTGATGGCGATGGCGGCGGTGACGATCGGGGGTGAGGTGATGGCGCGCACGTGGGTTTCTTCATGGGCGACGAGACGGGAAGAGAATGAAAGGAGAAAGAAGAAGAGAGAGTTTAATAATAAAATATATAAAGAAATATATATATATATATATATATATATATATATATATATAAAGAAGGAGAGAGAGAACTGTGAGAGAGAGAGAGAAAGGGAGAGAGCAGGCGAGAGGAGAGAGAGAGAAATCGAGAGGAGTGAGAAAGAGAGATGGGAGAGATCGAGAAGGGAGAGAGAGGGAATGAACAGTGAGGAGATATAATTTTGTCTACATGTGGAAGAGAGAGAGAGAGAGAGATTGCGAAGGGGGAGAGAGAAAGAGAGAGAAAGAGAAGAGAAGGTGGCTGCGGTGGGGGCCATGAGGCAGAAAAGAGAGAGAAGGAAAGAGAGAAACTCGTGTTTGTTAAATTGTTATGATTTTTAATTTTAAAAGATTTAGTTAGTTAATTAAATTTTAAACTGTCTAAATAAAATAAAGATATTATAATAAATAAATTTGAATTTTGGCGGGATACAAAAATATTCCAAAACGCGTCCGGGTCGGGTCTAAAAATTCAGATTTAAAATATGAAAAATATATGCGATGTCCAAATTTCAAAATGAATGCTTAGGTAACGAAAATACATACCCCCAAGAACGGATGTACGTACGTGTGCGTAGCCATCTAAACAAGTCTGTTTCACTGAACGGGACGAGAACAAGATGCGCGGATACTACCACGGGGTTACGAGTATCATGCAGGCCATGTTATGAAATTTTAAATTATTTTACGTGACTTAAACTGTTATCTGGTAAAAGATGCAATGTCAGATAAAATGCCAGTATACAGTATTCATGAAAATGCACATGTGTATGTAACAAGTCAAGATAATTCATAAATATGAATCAAACAAGCGGGTTGGGTCGAATGCAAAGTAAAGTGTAAAATACCATTTGCACCCAAAACACGATAAATCAAGAAATACCACAAATAAGAAAATACGAGAACTGGAATAGGTATAAATGAACTAGGTTATTACAGTTTTTAAGGGAAAGATATCGTTTGAAAATCCGTAACGTCTCTCAAGGTATCTGTTTAAAAGATCCATACGATTCTTCAGTTTGGAAATAGGTATGGTTCGGTTGACACATTTACGTCGGCTATCTAGTCTTATAGTATCCAATACAGCAATATCATCGAACATCATCCCCGAATCCCGTCATCACATATTAACCATATCATATCACTTCTAACTATCCTTTTAGCCATATCCTTAATTTCCTAATCTAGGTTTGTACGACTATATCCTATAGATCGGTTTCCATCAAATTGCGGGGATGCTATACGCCATCCACCCGACTTCCCCCGTAGATATAGATCTACTCATCTTGATCCTTGCTTTCCGAAGTCGAGGACGCCATGCTCCGTCGCCTCGGAATCCACGTGAAGGTGCCTACAATATCAACACATATCGCAATTGCTATCTGTTCCCTCATGTAAACTGAATAAAGCAGCGAGGAAAACCCCAAAGGGGGCATCACGTGCTCACACGTGATGGGGCCTCACGTGCAAACACGTGACCTTTTATGGGCAGATTCTATCTGTGTCTGAATTGCCTAAATCGATAAAGTCATGTGCCCACACGTGATGGGCTCTTGAACCCACTGAATTAATAGAATTAAATTCTAATGGGAACTAAATAAAATACAAATAAAGCAGTAAGGAAAACCCCAAATGGGGCATCACGTGCCCACACGTGACCGGGGGTCATGTGCCAACACGTGATGGATTCCTAAGCTCTCTGAAATAATAGAATTAAATTCTAATTAAATGCTTGATCAGTAGGGTCACGTGCCAACACGTGATAGGCTCTTAAATCATCTGAGCTAAAAGAAGGAAAACTCCAAATGGGGCATCACGTGACCAGAGGTCACGTGTCAACACGTGATGGGTTCCTGATCCCTTTGAACTAATAGAATTAAATTCTAATTAAAGGGAATCAAAAACCCTAATGGAAAAATATTTACTTAGATTTTTCCAAACAAAAAAGATTGTGCTCTGTAAAGTGGAGCATCGTTGGATTAAAAATCCAATGGTGATTAAAAATCACCAGTTTATAGAAAGATTCTACATAAGGAAATATTTTTCCTAAAATCTGCCAGGAACAACAAATAAAATATCTTTTGGATTAAAAATCCAATGGTGAATAAAATTCACCGAGTGATCTAAAGGATCATGTTGGTTACAAAATCAATCAAAATCTTTCAATGAAAGATTGACGAAACAAACTGATTTTTTTTTCTTTCTCCTATAAATAGGAGCCAAGAAGAGAAGGAAGAAAAAAAATAGAGAGACAACAACAGAGAGAAAAAAGAAGAGAATTTAATTCTCCAAAAAGAAAAAAAATCTCTTCAGAAAAGAAAGAAACCATAGCTAAGAGAGGGAAAGAGATCATTCTATAAGTTTCTACAAAACAAAAAGAGAATTTAATTCTCAAACTAAGAGTTTAACTCTTCTGAATAAGAACTTAGTTCATTCTTTGGTTGAAGATCTGCAGAAGCAGATCTCCCCATAAGTTGAGAATTTAATTCTCATCGGGAAGATTCTGCCATGCAGATCTAAAGCCTAAGGGAGGATCTAAGTTCAGAGAATTTTATTCTCCCACAAAGCACATAGGAATTTAATTCCTCCAACAAAGATAAGGTTTAACCCTTAATATAAGAACTTAGTTCTTCTTTATGGTAATAGATCTGCAAAAGCAGATTTCCCCATAAATTGAGAATTTAATTCTCATCAGGGAGATTCTGTCATGCAAATCCAAAACTTATAGGGAGAGTTTAAAGAATTTAATTCTTTCGAACATATAGGAATTTAATTCCTCTAAACAAAATTAGGGTTTAGCCCTATAAGAGAATTTAATTCTTCAACAAGGGATTTATCTCTCCATGCACGTAAAAGAACAAGTACCTAACATGATCACATGGCAACACGTGACCTTCCCCCTCAATGATCAAAAGAGAACGAATAAGATCAGGTCACGTGCTCCCACGTGACCCTTGAACAGACTCCTCAAAATAAGAGGAGCAGAACAAACTGTGGGCGCCTCACGTGTCTCCATGTAACCCCTTGACAAACACTTTTTTTAGAAAAGAGCAAATGGAGGGAAATCTGAGGAATTGATACCCAATGCATGGGCACCATCACATGTCCACAAGTGATAATTATGGAAATCAAGTGTTTAACACTTATATGCATATTCTGAGAATAAAATAAGGGAAGTCTGGCCCAATACTCAAGCGCCTCACGTGACCCCACATGAGCGTTTCTTTTTTTTAGTGTTTAACATTATTTTGTGCGCTTCATCCTTAGTGTTTAACACTATTCCAAGCGCATCACGTGGGAGCACGTGATAGCCGATTATACTCTAGTGTTTAACACTGTATTCGAGCCAATCTTAGCCCAAATTAGCTAAGTCTTCCAGAGACAGGATCCCCTTTTAACTGAACCTCAAATACACTCCTGTCTTCCAAAATTGATCATCTCAAATGACATTCAAAGCAAAACCCAAAGCCTTTCAACCAAAATTGGTTCAAGGGTACGTCTCTTCATACCTCTGATACATGTCGTTATAATTCCCCAGCGTCTTCAGAGAGATGGAGGGTCCCAATGACCGATAACTTTTGGTGCATCCCCAAACAGTTGAATCAAAACCAAACAGACTATGACGTCTTTAAACTGGACCGTAATGTCCCTAAACTAAACTCTATGGACTATTAGGTCCTTAAACTCATGGACTGTAATGTCCCTAAACTAAACTCTATGGACTATGAGATCCTTAAACTCATGGGCTATGATGTCCTTAAGCTCTATGGACTGTGAGGTCCTTAAAACTCACGGACTATGATGTCCTTAACTTTTATAGACTGTGAAGTCCCTAAACTCATAGACTATGATGTCTTTAAACTTTATAGACCATGACGTCTTTAAACTGGACCGTAATGTCCTTAAACTAATTATGGACCGCAATATCCCTAAACTAAAACAATAGAGCCCAAATGCTTTTTTGTTGGATCTAAATGATCCTGTTAAGTAGATCTTAGTCTAAATGAGACTAACGTATCCTTAACAACCACTTAAGTTGATCTTAATCTCAAACGAGATTAACGATCGTTAAATCAATCCAATTACAAATTCCTCAACTGACATTGGTTCAAGGGTACATCTCATCACACATTTGATATATGTCGTTGTAACTCTTCAATGTCTTCAGAGAGGTGGCGGGTCCTGACAATCAATAAACCCAATGAAAACAATAGAGCCCAAATGCTCTTTTGTTGGATCTAAATGATCATGTTAAGTTGATCTTAGTCTAAAAATTAGACTAACGTATCCTCAACAAATGTTTAAGTTGATCTTAGTCTAAAATGAGATTAACGATCCTTAAACCCAACCCAAACCCAAATCTAAGAAAATACGGATTTGGACTAATCCACGCCCTACGGGCGACAACATAAATTAGTCTCCGTATACAATCCACGGGCAACCAAAAATAAAACAAACACACACGACACGAAGTGACCATATGGAGAAGGAGAAAGTGGTTACCGCGATGCGGTAGCGTAATTAACTGCAATAGCTTGCGCCTGCAGGGAATAGCGTCCCCACAATCAAAACCCCCTCAAATGAGGGGGAATCTGACGAAGTCTGCTACATCGGCTGCATCCGTCTAAACCTTCGATGCACGGTGCTATAAATCAACTTGGCATGTTCGGAGAGGTGGACAGATAACACCAAATAGCATCTACCCCCAGATTCAGGCAAGACGTTTGTCTTCCCAGTTTCCGGCGGTAAACACTATCAAAATCGAATCCGGAAAACTAATACGGCATACGGTTCGCTCATAGGTTAAAACCTATAGCCTCGCATGCAAAGCACAGCCAAATAACCCTCATCATGTTCAAACGCCACACGACGGAATTCAAATCAAATCCAAAAACCAAGTTTCAGAATCGCAAAACAAGAAAAACAGCAACTAAGGAAAACCACTTCAAGATTTCACCCTAGGCCAAACTAGAATATTTTGCACATCGGGTTGCTCTAGATATCAGAAAATAAGACTACTGACCAAAAATCACACGAATCACCCACCACTTGGCTGCAAATTGCGGCCAAATATAATAAATCTGCGGCCAGGAATTCTTATTTGGGGTTCAGGTTTCTAGGGTTGCTTCATGGTTGCCTGCACATTTCACTGTCAAGCGAACTTAATTTATGGGTCTCTCGGGTCATCCTAGATTTCTAATTACACTCACAAGCTGTCAAATTTACCGATGTCGGAAAGTTCTAAGTTCGTGTTCTCTGTTCTAGGCTATACAAATCCATACTAAGGTCTGTAGGCAGCCACTACACATCACCAAATCCAAACAAACACTCAAACCCTTCTCTTGAATTTCTAAGTTCACAAAACCATTCGTAAATAAATTCTAAACTAAACTAGAATGCTAGGAAAACTTGAAACTAAACTAAGTGAAGGAATTATACCTCATTTGGGCAACTCAAGAAAACCCCTAGCTTCCCAATGTCATCAAAATCCAACTTTGTTTGGTCCATTTTGTAGAGGATGAAGAGGGGATCATTTTTAATGAAAGGCGTTTAGGGTTTGGATGAATATTTGGAGATGATATTTGGGGATTTATGTGGAGGGAGATGAGGAGGAAGAAGATGAGAAAACAAATGGGATGAGGAAAATGGGGCTGCCCTCTCTCTCTCCTTCTCTTATTCTCACCCTCACACTCATATCCCACTCTCTCTCTCTCTAATCATTCTTTCTTTAATCTTTTCTCTTTTCTTTTAAAACAAAATCATATAATACCCCAAAACAACACAATAAAATAATATGTAACCAAAATGCAACATGACATGGTGCACTAGCTATGAAAAACTGTAGAAACACGGATTTGGCCTAACACGATTAGCAGTGCACTAATCGGGTTTTTATTTAAACTGCATATAATTGATTTTAAAAATGCCAAATCCTTTAAATATAAAATTTAAATGCATAAATCATTTTAACCTCCAATTATTTCACAATTATTGGTATATATTTATACCCTTTTTCGAAAACCCCAATTTCGCAAATCGGGCTGTTTTCGGGAAATATATTATTTTAATATTAAATTCCAAAAATAATATTTTATATTTTCTGAAATGTTATAATCTTCCCCCCTTAAATAAATTCGGTCCCCGAATTTAAATTTAAACCCCCAATTACTAAAACATTTCAATAATCAACTTAAATCAACGGGGCTCCGAAATCACGGAAGATACAGAAATAACACAGCGCATCCCGTGCGCCTGAAAACGAATACAAAACTCAAATCGAACTCCGTCAAGCGTCACGCAAATTATCAGATTTGCACACATATCATCGGAGTGACAAGGGAGATATAGATATCGAAATCCACTACTAAAATCCAATATACACTAGTCAAATACTGTAATACGTGTATAGTACGCATCCTTGGAAAAACCTTCAAAAACTGAATAAAACACATGCAAACTCTTTTCTGAATCGCCGTGTGATGCGTAACTCACGGCGTAAGTGACGGACGCTCATTTGTAAAGTATAAACATATGTTCATATAGGTTTTGCTCAAATATCCGTTCCGCGCTTTTTAAAATATCCCAAAAGGTTTTTCTTTATAAACGTTCATGTCACTCACAGACATGTAAGAATTAGCGATCCTATAGCTCCTTTTTGAAAACCTTTGGTTAGACTTTTTAATGCATGCTAAGTACTCAGGTACTGTTCTCATATCAGTCCTGTTCGGCTACTACATAATATAGTGCCCATCATGAAAACAAGGTGCTCAAGAGCAAAATCAGCCTCGAAAGGCGTATCCAATAATCACGTGCGTCTGGTGCGCACGGAAATCAAATCCAAATACAAGTGCTACGAATGTGCACAAACCAAAACTAAGTGCAACGGGTGTGCACGAAAGCATTTGTCCAGTGCAACGGGTGTGCACGACAACAATATTCAAGTGCATCTAGAGTGCACGAAAATCAATCCCGTGCAACTAACATGCACGAACGAAAATCCCAATCGAGTATATCCGGTGTGCACAAAATCACATCTTATATCATACGCCCAACATGCACGAAAATCCAACCCAAGCGCGTCAAGTCCGTAAAAAACATCTAGTGCAGTAGTATGCACGAAAACGAATATCAAGTGCCAACCCGCACGAAAACGCAAATCGGATAACGCAAATGCTCAAAGATATAAATCGGGTGCAACCAAGGTACGGAGTATAGATTCGGTGCAACCAATGCACAAAAATACTAATCTGGTGCATCAAGTGCACGAAATACAATTTCAGGAAACCTATCATCAAAACTCAAATCCAAGCGATATAAGCGTGATACTCGGATCACAAACGCAAATCGCAAAAAATGACATTGATGTACACCTCTTACAATGTAGAAAAAAGTCGGTGCGCCCAAAACTGGCAGAGCAAGAACATCCACTTATCTCCTGCTCACGGTCTGGCGTCTTCTATCTCTGGGTCCTCGTTTTCTCTGTGGATTACCAATCCCGCAATCTATCGGCTCGTCGGCCCGGTCAGGTGTGCTAACAGAAACGATTCCGCTCTGGCACTCTTCTGGTCATCTCTCGACCGATTACCATGACCACTCGTAAAGTAGCACGCCACTGGCGTCGGCCTCTGGCCCTCTGAATACTCATCATACATCTAATCCTCGGTACAAATCTTACTGCAGCAGTGTTCTGGAAGGAACCTGCTCAGGGTCTCTTCCAATCTCGCCTATGCCGAACTATACGGAGGCTGGTACTCTTGCATAAGTTTCTCTTGTTTTTTGTACATCTGCGTTCTCAGCACAACATTTCCTCGGGAACTGGCCGCATCCCAACGCCTCTGTATGCATATCAGATCTCTAATCTCGACGGGGAGTAACAACAGCTCGCCAGTATCTCGCACAAACCTCTGGTTCCACTCATCTGTATCATCGCCCAATGCGACGTCACGTCATGCTATCTGTGTACTGCAAATGTTCTCGGCTACAGTCAATCCGGAGTCTCTCACATAGACTCAAAATCGCGAACTCAGTAGCTTCATCACTCTGCAGAAGATATCTAGCCGAACACGCCCTCGGGAACTCATCCTAACCATCGGAGGAATACTCTATACTCGTCCGTTCTCGATCAACTCACAACGCATCTGGGTGAGGTCCTCAATCCGAAGCTGGTCAACTTCCTGATCTCCTGTCACATGATATCCGGACGACGTCAAACTTTTCGATCGATTCATCTAGTTCCATAATTCCCCGAAAGCTCAACACCTGAGCACGGTCTAATAATATCCAGTACATGCCATGGTACCTATGGACCAATCGTAGAAGGGCAAACCCAAGCCTCACTGATGGCACCGCTGAACTGCTGCAAACCCTAAGGTTCAGAAGCGGTTCCATGGTCATTATGTCGAGTTAGGGTTTCATTCTTCTAGAGGATCCATAGAATTACTTGCATGTTCCTTCGAATACTTTAAACTTGGAAAAATGGGTTCCTGACATTCGTTCGAACTTTTTAACTTCGCCCAGACGACATGCGAATGCCCTTCGTCCGCATGCTAAACAATACCTCAATCCTCCAGGAAAGACGATACATCACGGTCATCTCTGGATCGGTCTACTCTAGATCTGAGTAAGACTCTCTATACTGGAAATCTTCAACTCAACTAGGCCTGCGTCGGCGCATCAATCTGATGAATCACCTTCGTCTCTCAACTCGGGATAGACTAGCTATCATATATCGCATCTCCGCCTGGAAGCTCCAGCGATCTCAGCTCGTAAAGTCTGGAGGCGACATCACATCAATCTCAGTAACAGTTGGGTCACCTGTCTACATGGTAGACGACATCACAATTTCTGGGGTAGGCTGTATATCAACAGCCCTCTCACAATTGGCAGCCTTATCAATGGCCCATCATCCGGCGCAAAGCCAAACACTCGCCTCAAACGAGAGGTCACAACATAAAAACTAACTCGATACGTTCCCATGTCACCAGAAAACATAATGGTCAGCCCTCGTACCAAACGAGCTCGCCCTGACCGCAACACTAGCAGCAGCTCAATCTGCGCTCAAACCATGGTGACAGGAACCTCAAGCGTGTATCGATGAAAATAGATCAAGGGCATGAAAGGAAACAACAGATCCAGAATGGATACATGATCATAAGAAGAAACAACATTAATGAGAGTATGATCATGGAAACAAATAGAATCAAGGATCACCAATGGATGCATAATCATGGGTACGAAGGGAATCACAGATCTCAAAATATGTACATCCTAAGGTTTCTTAAGTGGAGTATCGTATCGTAAATATGCCGCGGAACATACGTACGTTACGCCACTCTACTCAAGCTACCTACTCTATCAATCAGGGTCAACCTATGAAACGAAAGTTCGGGTCAAATACCCCCCTGTTCAAGTCTAAGTTCCGTAAGGTCAAGCCTAGGTTCCGAAATACATACCCGCCCTAGACTCCGTATAGTCAAACGTAGACTCGAACCAAGGTTATACCTAGCGCTCTGATACAAACTTTGTCACGACCCGAAATATTAGCTCGTGACCGGCACTTAAATCACGTCACGTCTAAAGGCGTAACGTAATTTAAGTAAGACGAAACCCAGAAATCTAAACCTTTTTAAGAAAATAAAAGAGGTGAAGTTTTGAAAATAAGGTATGATGAAATCAAAAGTTTTCCTAAATACATAAACAATGGAACATAAAAATGCAAGTGGGTGTTACTAGTTGAAAACATGTTTCGACTTTTTAAAAATTTGGGCAGCACCTCCTTTGTATTTTTTTTGATCCAAAACCACAATACATGATAATATAAATGCATCCCCAAGCGGGAGCCAGCTCTTCGCCAATCGGCGGATCCACAACCACGCAAAACATAAATATAAGTATACGACGCCCAACGGCGAAGTTCGCCACAAAAGATAAAGAAATAAGTAAGATATCAAAACCACAAGTAGCGGAATACCCCTTGCTCTAAGTCTCGCAACTAAGTCTCATTACTTAATATAAATATTAGTTTGATTGATGGAGTTGACTAGATACAAAATGAATAATAAATACAAGAGGGGTACGATCCAATATGTACCACCTACCAAAACAATCACCCGAATGCAACTATATGCCAGCGATACCGCTACTGATCCATGCGGTCAACCTGCAAGAACTGTGGCACAACGGGGTGAGTTGCCAACTCGTGAGTAGAAAAACATCAACAAGTAGAAATCGAATAAACAACGACTCCTAGGTCAACTATATCATGAAGGTAATACTGTGATATCTAGGATGACCGTATCTGCATATGTGCCAACACTATAAATAAATGCCTATCAGCATGTGGATATCATCCAACCAAATAATCAATGTATGTATGCATGTGGGTCTCGTCCATGTGTCAACCAATGACACAACAACATCATGCATGCAAATATCATAAAAGCGTATGCATGAAAATATGAGGATATAAATCAACGTGTGTCCCTCGCGATACATCAAATCATGGAACCTGAGTGTCCAGCATCGACACTCGAAACATCATGAAACCCGTGCCCAGCATCGGCACGTAAATCCTCATATCTCCCGGGCTCCGTCAGTCCGGATCGCCCCACGGGCTCCGTCGGTCCGGATCGGCCCATAACATCTCCCGACTCCGGTCGGTATCCTCCGGATAGCTGCCAAGTTCAACCAATCACCGGTAGGTACTAGCCACCCTGCCAGGCTCATCGTCTACTCTACGAAAAACATTGCTCACTCCGGGAAACCATACCGGGTCCACTATAAACACGCAAACGGATCATCCACCTCCTCGAATCGGGTTTCTATCATACGTCTCAGAACCAAGAAACGCATGGTGAACGTACTGAAATATCATATCAAGAGAAACCAGTTTTTTTTAAACAATACATACTTTCTTT
This sequence comes from Agapanthus africanus, assembly GCA_030015575.1. NCBI lineage: Eukaryota > Viridiplantae > Streptophyta > Magnoliopsida > Asparagales > Amaryllidaceae > Agapanthus > Agapanthus africanus. The sequence goes on along the minus strand of JASDDO010000019.1, from coordinate 910,561,077 downwards.
TAAAATGACCACGGTTCTCAAATCCAGAAATCTCATGAAAACAGCATATCTCAATGCGTATAATCGTAAAGCATGATGTATGCGACATATAACCAAAATGTAAGCATATCTGTATATCATGCAACATGGAACAATGATGTGACAATATCAGTATATCATGCGACATATCGTAATGATGTGAACATAGCAAGTAATTCATGCAAGGAGTCATATCATGATGCAGCAATCCTACTGTGTAGTGACATGGAAATTATCGATGATGAAGCGTGTGAGCCGGCAAATCTGTGTAAGTGTAACATACGCATCATCGATAATGGTGTAGGTGTACTAGCACAGGTATATGCAATGCAATGAGAATAACATGAATGCAGTATAAGGTAAATCGTCAGCTAAAAGCTACAAGGTATACGTATCTAACATGACCGAGTCGGTGAATCTATCAATCGGCATCCAGCCTCACCACAACACGTACGGTATAATCTATCGTATGGTATCCTCTAGTCAAGGGTATGGATCAAACCTCAAGTAAAACTCATCACGTACGGAAAATTATCGTACGGCGGTATTAAACCAATGGGTATCCTATCAACTTATATGACAATAAGGGTACGGACCTAAGGCCCCGCACAACAATCACTCATGATTCACAACATATATAAATATATCTATATATCTATGTCCCAGGTCACATCCATAACAATCTCATATCTGGGGACCGGCAAGGTATCAACCATCTCAATCGACTCGCATCCGTATACCAACACATCATCAGGTCATCATATCACATCGTACTTTCTTTTCATCGCATTTATATCCCACATCAAGTCAGTTTTACAAATACATTCTACCTTTACTATAAGCATACGTATCTAATCTAACATACACACCCGAACCATACAATCAGTTTTTAAAAGATGCGAATCGTAGTTTTGAAAGTAGGAGCTACGGTGTTTTTAAGGGAAAGATATCGTTTGAAAAACCGTAACGTCTCTCAAGGTATCTGTTTAAAAAATGCATACGATTCTTCAATTTGGAAATATATATGGTTCGGTTGACACATTTACGTCGGCTATCTAGTCTTATAGTATCCAATACAGCAATATCATCGAACATCATCCTCGAATCCCGTCATCACATATTAACCATATTATACCACTTCTAACTATCCTTTAGGCATATCCTTAGTTTCCTAATCTAGGTTTTTACGACTGTATCCTATTGATCGGTTTCCATCAAATTGCGGGGGTGCTATACGCCATCCACCCGACTTCCCCCATAGATATAAATCTACTCACCTTGACCCTTGCTTTCCGAAGTCGAGGACGCCATACTCCGTCGCCTCGGAATCCACGCGAAGGTACCTACAATATCAACACATATCACAATTGCTAACAAAATCGAATCCGGAAAACCAATATGGCATACGGTTCGCTCATAGGTTATAACCTATAGCCTCGCATGCAAAGCACAGCCAAATAACCCTGGTCGTTGACATTCAAACGCCACACGACGGAATTCAAATCAAATCCAAAAACCAAGTTTCAGAATCGCAAAACAAGAAAAACAGCAACTAAGGAAAACCACTTCCAGATTTCACCCTAGACCAAACTAGAAAATTTTGCATATTGGGTTACTCTAGATATCAGAAAACAAAACTACTGACCAAAAATCACATGAATCACCCACCACTTAGCCGCAAATTGCAGCCAAACAAAATAAATCTGCGGCCAGGAATTCTTATTTGGGGCTCAGGTTTCTAGGGTTGCTTCATGGTTGCCTGCACGTTTCACTGTCAAGGGAACTAATTTATGGGTTTCTCGGGTCATCCCAGATTCCTAATTACACTCACAAACTGTCAAATTTACCGATGTCGGAAAGTTCTAAGTTCGTGTTCTCTGTTCTAGGCCATACAAATCCATACTAAGATCTGTAGGCAGCCACTACACATCACCAAATCCAAACAAACACTCAAACCCTTCTCTTGAATTTCTAAGTTCACAAACCCATTCGTAAATAAATTCTAAACTAAACTAGAATGCTAGGAAAACTTGAAACTAAACTAAGTGAAGGAATTATACCTCATTTAGGCAACTCAAGAAAAACCCTAGCTTCCCAATGTTATCAAAATCCAACTTTGCTTGGTCTATTTTGTAGAGGATGAAGAGGAGATCATTTTTAATGAAAGGAATTTAGGGTTTGGATTAATATTTGGAGATGATATTTGGGGATTTATGTGGAGGGAGATGAGGAGGAAGAAGATGAGAAAACAAATGGGATGAGGAAAATAGGGCTGCCCTCTCTCTCTCCTTCTCTTATTCTCACCCTCACACTCATATCCCACTCTCTCTCTCTCCAATCATTCTTTCTTTAATCTCTTCTCTTTTCTTTTGAAACCAAACCATATAATACCCCAAAACAACACAATAAAACAACATGTAACCAAAATACAACATGGCATGGTGCACTAGCCATGAAAAACTGTAGAAATACGGATTTGGCATAATCGCGATCAGCAGTGCACTAATCGGGTTTTTATTTAAACTGCATATAATTGATTTTAAAAATGCCAAATCCTTTAAATATAAAATTTAAATGCATAAATCATTTTAACTTCCTATTATTTCACAATTATTGGTATATATTTATACCCTTTTTCGAAAACCCCAATTTCGCAAATCGGGCAGGGAAATATATTATTTTAATATTAAATTCCAAAAACAATATTTTATATTTTCTGAAATGTTACACCCTATATTTTTCAGTTGTCTAAATAATGATCATGAGGCTTTTCAATTAGCACTTAACAAATTTTTTAATCCCTCTTCATGAGCCGGTGATCATTTTGTCTAATGAGAAAAAGTTAAGGTTTTGAGAGAGGAGAGCAAGGAACTCTAAAAGACTTATTTAATATGCGTAATCAATAGGCCAAAATTCATCCTTCCCCTTTCTTCTGCACGATATGCGTGCAACCCCGATTGATAGACCATTTTTGAGCAATTCTAAGACCTATTTAGATGTTTTCTTTTATGAATAAATCACATGGGAGGAGTACGCCGAATTAAAAGAATTTGCTCGTACTTAATTTTTTTAAATGACATCCATCATCGAATGCACAATCATCGTCCTCGTTCGGTGATGGTCTTGCGAGTACCGAATCCATATTGTAACATTATGCTCCAGCACTCACAAGACCATCACCGAATGCACAATAATCGTCCTCCGCATCGGTTAGCTTTGAAATCCAAATGAGCCATCTGTCGCTGATGGAGGTTTGGATCTCCTTCAAATGCTATCTTCCGTTGACCTCTTGTTTGCGCTGATGGACGGCTGAGATTGGGTTGGAGGGTTGACTCCTGAAGCATGTGGATCTCAATGGTTTTTGTGTAGTTGAAGCCGAGCTACCTTCAAAGAAGTCCTGGGGTGGTTGTGCCACCGAGGACCCTCCGACGATCAAGTTAGACGGGGTATTTTAGCAGAGTAACGGCCTAATGGAGTAAAAATGGCTTACCACGATTTTCTGGGAGAGGGGTTTATATAGCGGTAGTAAGGGGCAGGCGGGCACGAGAATCACGCCGGCAGCTATGCCCCTGATGTCACGTTCGCGTGATAGGCGGGATCCCGCATTAATGACGAGATAGGCTCGTTAATGGGGGATCGTGATGGCATGGAACACGGGATCGTGGATGGAGGATATCTCGCGCATGGCGAGATTCGCGGAGCCGTGGCGGAGGCACCTGTGATCGGCGCCGCGGGTCGGTCGGTGAGACCGAGGAAGAAAAGCTCGGCGGGATGCTCGGGCACGAGCGGGAGGCCGAGGCATCTTGGTTTTGCGGTAACTCGGAGGTGAGCCGGGGGAAGGCCACCAAAGGTCGGGAGACTCCTTGGGCGAAGGCCCGTGGTACCATCCCAACTGAAGTTCTTCATCCTTTCTTGTAGGTCCTAGGACACGTCATCTGCAACGTGTCAGCATCTGGAGAGTCACTGATATCGAGCCTCATCATTAGCCCCCCACTCTCGTCTCGACCCGTTCCTGGGTCGGGTCGAGAGTGGTTCGACCGATCATCCGGGGTGAGTCCTCACTCGAAGATATCGTCGGCGTGCATTCCCTAACAAAGAGTAGTATTTCCTTGATGACGTCAGCGGATCAGGGGAGAGATCTCGCACTAAAGGGGAAGCGCCGGATCGTATGTACGTTCGTCGAAGCGACAGCCCACGTGTCTGGCGCTGGTTGGTAGTCAGACGTGCCACAGGCGTTCCCGCGCTCGAAGGGACGTGTCCAATATGAGTGCGACAGGTGGAACGTTGTCGGCCGTTGGTTGCGAAATGTTGTTTTGGCGGGAGGCGATCGGTACCGTAGGATGCGTACACTGGCATCTATAAATAGAGGTGGGATCCCCCATTAAGGCTCATACATGTTCATAATTTCCTCATCCCTAGTCATGTTAGCTCGGCGCTCTTCTCCTCAGGTCGGATTCCTTGCGTTTTATCTTCCGAGGACACCTCCCTTTGATCAGGTTAGATATCTTCTTCCGAGGAGTCTGTAGATATAGTTCGGATAGAGTCTAGGGAGTCTTCTGAAGCTTTCTCTTCCCCTTCTGAGTTGGAGTCCCCCGGGGAGATAGGGTTAGTAATGCTCCCCAGGGTCGTGCGACGGGGTCGCTCCCCAGAGCACGGGTCGCGGGTGTTCTTGGCGTGCGATCCTCGCTGAGGAGTGCGGAGGAGCTCGTTAACATCAAGACTCGTTTCCTCATTCCTCCCGGCTATTCGCTTCGTCTGGCCGAGGAGGGGGAGAGGGCAGACCAGGTACAGGGCAAGGAGATTGTCTTGTACCTGGAAGCCTTTTGGGCCGGGATGCGTCTGCCCTTCTCCCCAGAGGTGAGTGAGGCGTTGAATTGTTTTGGGTTAGCCCTGGGCCAGCTAGTTCCGAACTCCTGGAGGATCCTCCTCGGGTTCCTGGTCCGGTTGAGATTGAGTCAGATCCCTTTCAGCCTGAACCTTCTAATTTCTTTTCTTAGCTACAAAAACCACCCTGGCGCTCATAGGGGCGAGTCGAGCTGGGTATACCTCTCTTTTAGAAAACAACAGGGGGACGCTGCCGGGTCGGGGATCGTCATAGTACCTTCTTCCATTCACGAATGGAAGAAGAAATTTTTCTTTATTACACCGCCCGAGTGTGAGGACTGGCCTATGCCCACCCAGGTGCAAGGGGCCAGCTGTCCGTGGGTGAGTCGGTCGTATGATCCCGACGCGGTGGCGGTGTCGAAGTGGGAGCCCCTCCCTCGGGCTGATGTGCTGCTGTCTGAGCGAGCTCTCAGTTGGGCCGGGCTCAGCCCTGCCTATTACGCGGGTAAGCTAGGAGCTTTCATGCGACCTATTTAGTCTTATGCATTCTTTCGTTTTTTCTGGCATTGCTGACTCCTTATATTTTTGTCTTATGTAGGACCCATAGACCTAAGCAAATTTCGGACGACATTGGTTGACGTAAAGAAGGGAAAGAAGGCCGGAAGCGCCGGCCATTCTCGCTCGTCGTCGGTTCCAGCTCCACCGGCGGCCGTTCCCTCCAGGAGCCCAAACGCGTCCCGGGCGCTCGAGTCTAGCCATGCGTCGGTCCAAAAGCGTGCTCGGGAACAAGAGCCTCGGGCTCCCGAGGTGGGAGGCAAGATCAGTTCTCCCGCGCCGCTCCTCAAGAGATTTCATAGGACGGCGCCCCGCTCCCCAGCCTCTCCGATCCTTGTGGACGATGGGGAGCTTTACTTTGAGGTGCCCTCGGGGCTTTCCGTCGCCGACAGCCTGCTCTCGGAGATGGAGAGGTCGGCCGGAGGCAGAATCCCTCGGGGGACCCTCCGGGCCTAAATGGCGGCCATAGCTCAAGAGGCCGTGCAGGTTAGTGTTTGCACCCCACTTGGTTCTTCATTTGGTATTTTTGTTTGCGTGATTGGGTGTCTCTCTTTCCTTTTTAACCCTCCTTCTTTTCTTCAGGTCCTCCAGCACGTCGCCCTCGTTGTCAACATGGAGAACGAGGAGATAACCCCGGCGATGCAGGCCGCGGGAGAGTTCTCCTCGCAGGAGGAGAGCTCGAGGCTGGAGTTGGAGGCGGCGATGGAAAGGGTCGCGGCCCTCGAGGAACAGGTGGCGGCTGGGGACCGGAAGATCGCCAGGTGCCGAGAGGCCGCTCGAGCCGCCGAGGCCAAGTTAGAAGACTCCCAGGTGCTCGTCTCCACCTTGAAGAAGACGGCGAACACCCTCCGAAGGGAGAATAAGGCGACGAAGGAGGGGACGAGGTGTGCCGAGCTTCGGGCTTCGAAGGATGAGCTTCTGGCGTCGAAGGCGGAGGAGAGCTACAAGAAGTCGGACCTGTTCTACGCCGGCCTTGCTGCAGCCGTCGGCGTTATTTGGCATGACGCCCTCGACGCTGTCAAGGCCCAGATGCCAGAGTTCCCTGACGGTAAGCTCCGGGAGGAGTACCCTCGTGAGGATGACGCGCAGGGGAACGCCCCCTGGAAACGTCACGGGGGATGATGCCCTTTATGGGAGTATGAGGGACAAGTCAGTCGCCCCGGCTCCCGGTGCCGAGGCTCCCGCTGTAGGTGCCGACCCTGCAGATGTCGCCCTGGTGGTCATCGTGGACGTGCGGCTCATTGAGGTTCTCCCTGGCCCTGAGGCTTGAACTTCTTCGCCTCCTTATTTTCTTCACGCCAAAATTTTGTAAGCCTCCGGGCATTTTTGTAAAGCTAGGGAGCCTAAAATACCTATGTATAGACTTCTGATTTTATGAATAGAAAATCCATTTTGCAGTGTTCTTTTGTTTGTGGTAAACATTTTTGCGCAGTATTGCTTTCATGTCAGGTTGGTTTTCCGTCTAGCGATTGCACGTCGAGTTGAGAGTTGAAGTCGACCATTTGCCAAGTGTGCAAAGACCGATGAAAGGTCGGTATCTTCATTGCCCCGAAATCGAGGTAGAGATCGCTTAGACGTGGATGGCCTCTTGACATGGGTTTTGATCCTTGGTGTCGTAGGGTAAGGAATTACTAGTCAAGGTTGGGCCGAGCGGGGTAGCCGCTTGGTGGCCTCTTGGTCAGGGCTTTGATCCTTGGCGTCGGTGGGTAAGAAATTACCAGCCAAGGATGGACCGGGCAGGGTCACTGCCCGGTTGCCTCTTGGTGAGGGCTTTGATCCTTAACGCGGGAGGGCATTGGGATGCCTGCTAAGGATGGACCGAGTAGGGTTGCTACCCGGTGGCCTCTTGGTGATGGCTTAGATCCTTGGCATCGGTGGGTAAGAAATTACCAGCCAGGGATAATCGAGCAGGGTCACTGCCCGGTTGCCTCTTGATGAGGGCTTTGATCCTTAGCGCGGGAGGGCGTTGGGAGGCCTGCTAAGGATGGATCGAGCAGGGTTGCTGTCCGGTGGCCTCTTACTGAGGGCTTAGATCTTTGGCGTCGGTGGGTAAGAAATTACCAACCAGGGATAACCGAGCAGGGTCACTGCCCGGTTGCCTCTTGGTGAGGGCTTTGATTCTTAGTGCGGGAGGGCATTGGGAGGCTTTCTAAGGATGGACCGAGCATGGTTGCTGCCCGGTGGTTTCTTGGTGAGGGCTTAGATCCTTGGCGTCGGTGGGTAAGAAATTACCAGCCAGGGATAACCGAGCAGGGTCACTGCCCGGTTGCCTCTTGGCGAGGGCTTTGATCCTTAGCACGGGAGGGCATTGGGAGGCCTGCTAAGGATGGACCGAGTAGGGTTGCTGCCTAGTGGCCTCATGATGAGGGCTTAGATCCTTGGCGTCGGTAGGTAAGAAATTACCAACCAGGGATAACCGAGCAGGGTCACTGCCCGGTTGCCTCTTGGTGAGGGCTTTGATCCTTAGCGCGGGAGGGTATTGGGGGGCCTGCTAAGGATGGGCCGAGTAGGGGTGCTGCCTGGTGGCCTCTTGGTGAGGGCTTAGATCCTTGGCGTCGGTGGGTAAGAAATTACCAGCCAGGGATAACCGAGCAGGGTCACTGTCCGGTTGCCTCTTGGTGAGGGCTTTGATCCTTAGCGCGGGAGGGCATTGGGAAGCGTGACCGTCGCGGTCGACACGTGTCATGAACACGCAGGGGGAGGCGAAGTGTAAGAGCCGCGTCGTTCCGATTTCGCCGATAAAGACGAGATGCCCGCCGTGTGGCGGTACAGCTGTGGAAGAAACGAGCGACTGTTAGATTCTTGGGGCATTGTGGGGCTATAAAACGGAGGGAGTGTTGATCACTCTTTTCTTCACACCCAAAATGTAAGAATGAAGGACTTCCCTTTTACCATCCCCGACATCATAAACTTCAAGGACGTGTACCTCTACGACCAGTATTTCACCGAGGATACGGTGCGGTTAGTTATAGGCCGCATTGAGGATCATTTTGGCCGGCTGCTTCCCCGATGCTCACCCCTGCTCCAGCTATTGATGTACTCAATCTGGAGGAGGTTCCTGGGGCTGCACAACCCCTTGTCCGAGCAACTGAAGGACAAGGCGGTTGGTAAAATGAGGTCCTTGTGTCGCTTCGCCCTGATCTCGACGGGTCGGCGGGATCGCTCGATGTCACTCATCCTTGAGTGCTACTAATTGAGGCATGATGCCGACCTTCGCGGACAGAATCAGAGGCATAGGTCCGAGGCGGCGAGGGCTCGGCTGGCGGAAATATCCTCGGAATACCACGTGCAATGTTTCCTGCGCCCCCTTCCCCCGCTACTGTAATTTTTTTTCCTTTTTTCAATGTACGGCTGAGGAGCCTATAATACCTTTTTTGAATGAATAAAATTTTTCTTTCTGCAATACTTTGTCGTGTCTTTCTTGTTGTTTAAATAAAAAGAACTTAGAAGAATTGCTTCGCTGAAGAACTTAAGTATTAGCCCGCCAAGGATGGACTGGGCAGGGTAGCTGCTCGGTGGATCCTGAGGTTCAGTCCGACCTTCCTTGGTTCGCGAACTTTGGGAGGGGCGACCGTCGTAGGCGGCACGTGCCAGGAATTCTTGGGGGAGGCATGACATTTCAGGAAGTTGCGTCAGTTCTTGCTACGTGGTGGCGCGGGATTGGATTAGTCTTGGCGGATCCCAGGATTCTCGTGCGAATCTGGGTCTTCAAGGATTCCGTTTGGGGTTATAAATAGAGAAGGTGACGGCAACCCCTTCTGGCATCGTTTTCTTTTGAGATGACTGGGCGAACGTATTCGATCGAAGAGATCATCACCTTTGACGATGTCTCCTTGTATGACCAATCCCTGGCCGATGATGGGTACCGGGGGGTGGTTCAGTGCCTCGAGGGCCACATCGGCCGGCTTCTCCCTCGGCGGTCGTCCCCACTTCAGTTGATGATGTACGCGATTTGGAGGAGGTCCCTGGGTTTGGACAACCCCTTCACCGAGGAGCTTCTGGATGAGGCGCTCGACAAGGTGCGTTCGATCTTCCTGCTTGGCCTCATCTCGAAAGCCAGGCATGACCGATCCTTGGCCCTCATTCTAGAGTGCTTCAAAATGAGGTACATCGTAAGCCAAGGCTCGGAGGGCAAAGCATCGGGTGCTTCTGTGGCGTCCCGGGTTCGTGTGCAGTATTGGCAGGAGCGGGCTGCAGAGGCTAGGGCTCGGCTAGCGGAAATCTACTCTGAGTATCACCAGGAGTACTTCCTCGATCCCGTTCCACCTCTGTTGTAAATGTTTCTTTTTTTTCCTGTAAGGCCGAGGAGACCGTAGTACCTTTTGAATGAATAAAATCCTTCTTTTTGCGATGCCTCATTGTTATCCTTTTATTACTAAAAATAGAAAGAACTTAGAAAAGATTACATCGTCTTTGCGAAAGAAGAAATATACATAGTTACTCTTTTTAGAGATACAGCTTGAGCTTCTCAGCGTTGTAAGGCAGTGGAAACTTGTGACCATCCGCGTCTTGTAAGCGGTAGGCTCCGCTGGGCAGGACCTCGAAGATGAGGAAAGGACCGTCCTATTTTGGGGAAAACTTATGCAACTTGCCTTGGTCGACGAACTCATTCCGCCTTAGGACTAAATCTCCGGTATTGAAGAAGCGACGCTTGACTTGAGCGTTGTAGTAGCGGGCGGTTTGCTGTTGATAGGCGGCAGCTCTGATCTGAGCCTGATCTCGTTTCTCTAACAAGATGTCCAGGTTAGTTCGTAGGGCTGAGGTGTTCGCCTCGTCGTTGAAATGCTCGACCCGGTGACTGGGGAGCCCGATCTCTGCTGAAACCATTGCCTATGTACCGTAGCAGAGGCTGAAAGGGGTCTCCCCGGTAGGGGTTTTCTTCGACGTGCGCATGGCCCATAGGACCCGGGGTAATTCCTCGACCCAACTACCTTGGTGTCCTTCTAGGCATGTCCGAAGACCTCGGAAGACGTCCCGATTAGCGACCTCGGCTTGCCCGTTGCATTAGGGATGTGCGATCGCGGAAAATTTCATGACGATATGATATTCGCTGCAAAATTCCTTAACTCTTTCATTTTCGAAATTTGTTCCATAGTCGGTGATGATGCACCTCGGGATGCCGAACCGGAGTATCATGTTGTTCTGCAGGAACTTAATAGTCGTGGCGGCGTCCGGTTTCCTGATGGAAATGGCATCAATCCACTTCGTGAAGTAGTCCATCATGACGAGAACGTACTTGTGCCCGCCCGTACCGATGGGGAACTGGCCTATCATGTCCATTGGCAAACGGCCACGGGGTGGTTAGTGCGGTTAGCTCGGTAGCTGGAAGGCGAGGTATGCTTCCATGGAGTTGGCAGCTCTTGCATCTCCTGACCAGCTTCTGGGAGTCCTGATGAACGGTCGGCCAGTAGTATCCCAGAGCAATGCCTTCTGGATTAAGGTGTGGGTCTCTTGGTGCGCGTCGCCAACCCCTTCGTGGATCTCACGAAGGACGTAGTCGGCTTCGCAGGGGTCGACGCACCGGAGTAGGGGCTGAGTGAAGGACTTCTTGTAGAGGTTCTCATTGCTCCAGACGAAATGGCGAGCTTTGGCTCGGAGATAGCGGGCTTCTCCCTGATCTTCTGAGAGCGTACCTTCCCTTAGGAATTCCACGAGGGGCTTTCTCCAGTCTCGGTCTTCTTCCCGGACTGTATACACTTGAAGTATCGTTGCCCCGTCTTCTACGCTGGGCCGTGGCAAGACCTCGAAGAGGATGCTCCTCTTGTTGTTGGCCGAGTAGGATGAAGCCAGCTTACTCAAAGCGTCGGCTTGGATGTTGAGCTGCCTGGGGATCTGTTCTACCTGGAATTCGTCAAAGTCCTCTCGCAGTCTTCTAACCTCGGCCAGGTATTTCACCATCAAAGGCTCCCGTGCTTCGAATCGGCCGGTCACTTGGCCAACGACTAGGGCGGAGTCGCTGCGGATCCGAATCGTTTTCAGCCCTAGTCCGGAGACTATGCGCAGTCCGGCCAACAAAGCCTCGTATTCCGCCGCGTTATTTGAGGCCCTGAACCCGAGCTTCAGGGAATACTCCATTTCTTCCTCTTTCGGGCCCCGAATGATGAAGCTGGCACCACAGCCTTCCTCGGTCGAGGACCCGTCGACTTAAAGGATCTAATCAGGGACTGAGTCGGACTTCCCAGCGACCGAGGGTTGAGCTGCGAGAGCCGGCGTTGACTCCGGCTCCTTGCCGGGGATGGTGCGCTCGACGAAAGTAGACCAGGGCTTGTGCTTTGATGGCTTGTCTCGGGCGGTATTTTATATCGAACTGGGACAACTCCCACCTCCACTTCTCCAAGCGGCCATAGGACTCGGGTGAGGCGAGGATAGCCCCCAAAGGGAGCTCGGTAAGAATGAGGATGGTGTGCGTCTGGAAATAGTACCATAGCTTCCTTAAGTCTACGATAAATGCCAAGACGATCTTCTCTATGGCTGGGCACCTCGTTTCTACGTCTTTGAAGACGTGGCTCACATAGTATACCGGCTTCTGGACTCCGTTGACCTCTCGGACGAGCACTGAGCCTGCTGCTTGGTCAGATACCGCCAGATATAGCGATAGCTCATCTCCTTTGACTGGTCGGGTGAGTAGCGGTGGAGTCGTAAGGTGCCTCTTTAATTGGTCAAAGGCAGTCTACCACTCCTCCGACCACTCGAACCTTGGAATCTTCCTTAGAGCCTTGAAGAACGGGAGGCACTTCTCCCCAAACTTTGACATGAAATATGACAGGCTCCTCCGACCACTCGAACCTTGGAATCTTCCTCAGAGCCTTGAAGAACGGGAGGCACTTCTCCCCAAACTTCGACATGAAACATGACAGAGCGGCTACCCGCCCTGTCAGCCGCATGATCTCGACGTTAGTCTTGGGCGCGGCCATGTTGAGGATGGCGTTGATTTTCTCCGGGTTAGCTTCGATTCCACGGTGGGTGACCTTGAAACCGAGGAATTTTCCACCGGTGAACCCAAATGCGCACTTGGCGAGGTTTAGTTTCATCTTGAACTTGCGGAAGACGTCAAAGGCCTCACACAGATCTTTGGCGTGGTCGACCGATGAGACTAACTTGACGAGCATGTCGTCGACATAAACTTCCATGTTCCTGCCGATCTGCGACTTGAACATGAGGTTGACCAAGCGTTGGTACATTGCTCCGGCGTTTTGAGGCCGCAAGGCATCACCTTGTAGCTGTATACCCCCCGGTCCATTGTGAATGCGGTGAGATCCTCGTCTGAAAGATTCATGCGGATCTGATTGTAGCCGGAAAAAGCATCCATGAAGCTAAGTAGCTCGTGGCCTGCCGAGCTGTCGACGAGCTGATCTATCCGAGGGAGGGGATAGTTGTCTTTCGGGCAGGCCTTGTTGAGGTCGGTGAAGTCGACGCACGTGCGCCACTTCCCGCTTGACTTTTTGACCAGGACTATGTTCGCTAGCCATTCCGAATAAGGCACATTTCGAATGAAGTTGGCGGCGAGGAGCCTGTCTACCTCGTCCTCGATCGCCTTTTGCTTGATCGGGGCAAAGCTCCGCTTTTTTTGCCTGACGGGTCGGGACATAGGATCTACCCCGAGCTTTTGAGATATGATTTTGGGGTCAATCCCAGGCATGTCAGCAGGTGCCCAGGCGAACACGTCAGAGTTGTTTCTAACGAAACCAACGAAGTCGTCTCGCTGAGCCCTAGTTAAAAGTGGCCCGATCTGAACGGTTCGTTCATCGTCCCCTTCTACGAGGGGGACCTCTGTCAGTGGCTCCATCGGGGTCCCTCGGACCTCCTTTTACTCGTCTTGAGTGTCCAGAGAGCCCTTGATGTCACCCTCACCCTCAACATCGTTGTTTGGCCGCTCAGACGAAGATGTTGCGGTGAAGCAAACCTTTGTGGTCCGTTGGTCACCGTAGGCCCGACCTATCCCGTCCTGGTCGAGCGGGAATTTCATCACCAGGTGGAAGGTCGATATCTAGGCCCTGAGGGAGTTCAGTGTAGGGCGGCCGAGGAGGATGTTGTAGGCCGAAGAGATTCTTGCTACGATGAATTCCACAGGCACGGTGCGCGTACGGCCGGCCTTCCCGATGTTAAACTGGAGAGTGAGTACTCCTTCCGCCAGGATGGAGTGGTTGGTGAACCCTGACAGAATGTGGGTGGTCGGCCTTAGGTCCGACGGGGAGAGTCCCATACGCAGGAAGCAGTCATAAAATAGAATGTCTGCCGAGCTTCCAGAGTCGACCAGTATTCTCTGCACCTCGTAGCGGTAGACCCGAGCTGTGATCACCGGCGGGTCGTTGTGAGGCAGGGATATACCGTGGAGATCCTCGTCGGTAAAAACGATCGGCTTGGCTGCCCTGGCCTTCTTCCTCAGGTGGCCATCAAAATTCTCAGTCGGTGAGGGGTGCTGAGCCTCGTAAATATTCACCGTACCCCCCGCTGACATGGCCATGATTTGGCCGATTGTTAATTCACCGGGAGGGAGACGTTGCTCTTGCTCACGGTCAGCTTGCCGCTTGTCTCACAAGTATGCTGCCAGGTGCCCCGAGCGGATGAGCTCCTCGATGTAGTCTCGGAGCTGCTTGCAGTTCTCAGTGGAGTGGCCCTGCGATCTGTGGAAACCGCAGAAGGGGCCCTGGGTGCGCTTTGCCGCCCTGTTTGAGACTGGGGGAAGTTTGAAGAACCTCTCGCCCTTAGGCTCCTCCAGCAGTACCGTCTGGGAGACGTTGAGCGGGGTGTACTCCTGAAACTTTGGAGAGTAGAGCTTTGCCGCTCAATCTTCTTTTTCTTTTCTCGGGCCCTTTTCTTGTGATCGGTTTGTTCTGTCCGGGGCAAATTGGCATTCACCTCAAATTCAAGATGGATCTCACGTTCGATCCAGGCCTTCACCTCGGCCATGGTCTTAGGTTGCACTAATGCAAATGAGCGTAACCACTCCTTGTGCCTAAGACCCGACCTAAGTGCCGTAATGACCGTCTCGTCCCGGTGTTCTGGGACTTCGAAGAGGGCATTGTAGAAGCGGGTGACATATCCTTTGAAGGTTTCTTTGTCCCCGCACTTTATTATGAAGAGATGTTCGACGGTCCGCTTCTACAGTCTATTCCCGACGAAGTGGCTAAGGAATTGGGTGGCTAGCTCGTCGAAGGTTGAGATCGAGCGTGGCGCGTGTTCGCCGCCGAAATACGGGAAACAGAACCATATAGGTTCATCTTGCCTGAATTTGGGGGCAGATGCTATTTCGTTTTATCCGTCCACCTCTCCGAAGATGCCAAGTTAATTTATGGCACCATGTATCGGAGGTTTAGACAGATGCGGCCATTGTAGCAGACTTCGTCAGATTCCCCCTCATGTACGAGGGGTTTTTGATTGTGGAGACGCTCTTCCCTGCAGGCGCAAGCCCCTGCAATTAATTACGCTACCGCATAGCCACTTTCTCCTTCTTCAGATGGTCACTTCGTGTCGTGTATTTTTGTTTTATTTTTTGGTTGCCCGTGGATTGTATACGGAGACTAATTTGTGTTGTCACCCGTAGGCATGGATTAGTCCAAATCTGTATTTTCTTAGATTTGGGTTTAAGGATCGTTAATCTCATTGAGATTAAGATCAACTCAAACGTTTGTTAAGGATACGTTAGTCTAATTTTAGACTAAGATATACTCAACAGGATTTCGGGATCATTTAGATCCAACGAAAGAGTATTTGGACTCTATCGTTTTAGTTTAGGGACATTGCGGTCCATAAGTTTAAGGACATCATAGTCCATGACAGTTTAAAGACGTCATAGTCTGTAAAGTTTAAAGACATCATAGTCTATGAGTTTAAGGACCCCACAGTCCGTAAAGTTTAAGGACATCATAGTCTATGAGTTTAAGGACCCCACAGTCCGTAAAGTTTAAGGACATCATAGTCCAGTTTAAAGACATCATAGTCTGTGTGGTTTTGATTCAACCGTTTGGGGATTGATTGATAAAGTTTTTGCGTGCTTAGTTAATTAACGCAATCAAGACGGTTTCGCTTGTAGCTAGCCTGTAACAACTCCAATTTTTGTATACATAAATTTGATTTAAATTTGAAGTATACTTGGAGTATTTAATGTTGCTGATATCACTTTAAGTATCTACTTTCCTACAATAATTACAAGAAGGAGCTTGTAGCTCATTGGTAATACTTTGCACTGTTGAACCAAGCCACCAGAGTTCGAATCCCATGCCCCACATTATTTTTCAATTATTTTTCTTTTAAAATTCTTGGAAGCCCAACAGTCCACAGGCCATAACTCTCAAATGTTGAACTGAACCCCAAAAACGGAGTATGCCAAAGTCTTAATCAGAGAACCCAGCACCCGACCGTCGCCGAACCCGGCCGGGATCGGCCAACTCGGCCGGCGCCGCCGGCCGGACTTGGTCGGACGGTCGGGGTCCCAAAACGAAAAGTTTGCCTTTTCGTATTCCATAACCCCCTGTTAACTCCAAATTATTATATCAGTTCCAGAATTCTTAATACACCCTAATTACTACAAAATTTTAATGATTTTCTTTAAATTTTTACAATTTTTTTTTAATAAACAAAACCTTTCACCTACCCTACCCTAGCTACCCTATAAATAGACCCCTACCCTCTACCCTCTCATCCCAAAACCTTAGATTTACTCTCTTGAAATTTCCACAAGAAAAGTGTGTTTTGAAACCGAGTTCACGGCGAAGCGCTGACGGATTTCCGGCGACGTTCTTTGAAGCAACCGGCGACGAAACAACATCTCGTCCATTTCCCTTGTTCCTCTATACTCTTTAGAATTTTGAAACCCGTAAGTCCCATTTTTCTCTATTTTCTATTTCTTAAAATACGGAATTATGAAACCCGACGGAAATCGGAACAAACCAATTTCCGATTCGGTTTTTCTACAAAATTTCACTTGTCACCAACTCCATAACACCTAAATATATTCATGATGACCATTAATCACATAAAAATTAATTTGGACAAAGTTTCTCACAAGAAATGATAGCTTTCTTGTAATATCGTATTCTTTTCACATTAATACCATAATGTTTATTTTTCTTATTCTAATCAATTCCATCATTCCTAAACATTCTCATCTTGATCACTAAACTTGTAAAAATCAATTTGAATGAGTTTTCACACATGAAATGATAACTTTTGCAAATACCGTATTCTTTCACTTAAATACCCTCATGTTTAATTTATCATGTTTAACCCCTAAACATCACAATACCTTAAAATAAGTCACGAGGTAATGACCTACCTCCACACACACGCAAATACAACCTTAATTGATATCATAAAAATTTAGAATATGAAAATAGAAGACTTTACATTAAAATACCATAATCTTCATAAAACCATTCTTAAAGATTTTAGATTTGTTACACTTTTTAGTAAATAGTTCTTACTAGAAAAAATACGATAAGTTGTGGACATCGATCGTTTATCTAAACTGACTTTGTGGTGTCTAGACTAGACAAGTGAGCTTGGGTAACTTTAAAAGGCCCGCCTCACGATTCGTGAACGGATCCCTCCTTCCTCACTTGTACTTACCTGGCCACAATTGGCAGTGAAGAGGCGATTTGAGGCTTCTAACGACTTGTCGTTTAGACCTTTAGAAATAGGCTAGTTGGCTTAGGGAACCCTAGAAACTAAAATACGGAAATTTACATCCTTTACAAATAAATACCTCATATTTATAAAACCGTTTTCTAAATGAATAGTATTTATTAAATCTTTGCAAAGCTCCACTACAACCCACCTCTAGGGAACTCGTTAGGGATTGTACGGTTTATCGTGCACCCTCGAGCCTAGTAGTGCGAGATTCAGACCTCCGCCAGGAGCATTCGGTCTCGAAAGGTTTAAAATACGACATTTAAGAAAAATGAGATTTTGGAAAATAAAATATTTATTTAAAATTATTTTTGTATTAATATATATATAATTATCATTTAAACGCCTATTTTGTTATAAGATAAAGTTTCCACCTTTTCCTAAAGATTACAAGATTAAAAGTTATATTAAAATACCATGAATTTCAAATAAATCAATATTATAAATTAATACTTTTATTAGGATATATTCACTAGAATAACACAAATAAAATTTACACTCATTATAACTATAAAGACGAATAATAAATACATGAGGTGTATCTTGAAAACTATACAAAAGTATTTTTACATAAAACCCCTCAAGTTTTTATAAATTACAATAAGAACCCTAACAATTATAGAACTTCAAATTACCTTTCTTTTAGTCTGACTCGAGTTAGAGTCTGACTATTTCTGACTTGAATATAATTCAAGTCAATCTATATTCTTAATAATCCAACTCAATATGAACATATGAATCCCTGAATCCAGTTAACAATCTATTCAACTTGACTGAATCAAACCATAGATATACATCCATTATTCCGTTATTCCAATTACATGATACGATCCGTTTACTGATATCATGGATTTAGTCAGTCATCCAACTTACATAAAACAATACAACAATACTGTTAAAACACTACGGGGTTTAAAGGGGTAGATTGGTACGGAAGGTGTTAAAGGTGGCACGAGGTGGTCAGATTAAGACACCTAACCTATATTCCGTTGCTGTTGTACCGTGGCTTAACGGTTCCTTGTGCTTTCCGTTTGCCCTGGTCTCTAGCATATAGAGACCCCCCTCGTATACACTGGCATCCTTCTGTACCAAGCTACAAACAACAGCGTTGACATAATATTACAACAATAGTTTACACTTTAAAGTGTATCTTCCGTCTTCTCTACTTCTCTTTTACCTTTGGGACTTACCGAGCGATCTGTTCGCTGACGACATTCTGTTTCTCTCTTCTTTGAATGTCGTCAGGTGACTTGGACCCGGCAGAAGTTGAGCCCTCGCAAGGAGACTTGGAGCACTTTACTGAAGACCCGTATAATTTCATTGTACACTTTTCTTTCCAGTACTTTACATTTCCTGTTATGCCACTGTTTAGGCATCTTTATTTCAGTTGTATTTCCTTTTCATGTATTGTACAAAGAATGTTAATAAATAAAAGTTGCCGTTCTTTTTATACTCTTGTCTCTTGTGTATTTATTTTTATATTGCTTAGCTACGCTTAGCGTATGTACTTCTGAGTACATACGTAGCGGACCTCGTCGCGTTCTCTTCGCCGTACACTGGGAAGCGGGGCGTGACAGTTTTTGCGTGCTTAGTTAATTACCGCAATCAAGACGGTTTCGCTTGTAGCTAGCCGGTTGAGTACGGGTCGTCCGCAGGGAGATGGGAATCTTTTTCTGTGTGCATTAACGAGTTAAGTCCAAATGTCCAGGTTTGTTTGAGATAAACTATGTGCTAAAATTTTATATAAAGAGAGCTTGTTAGGGTTAGGATTAGGTTAGTTTAAGTTAGGAGTCGCTCACTTCTTTCTTTGCCACTCTTAATATCGGTGTTACGGTAATCGGCAACAACGGGGATTAGCACGACTAGGAAGGAACTTGCGAGTATAAGCTAGGCTTTCCAACGCTTAAGTTCTTCCTTTTGGTGCTTGTCCGTCCGTTCTTGGCTCTTAGCCTTAACCTCCGGTTAATTCAACCACAACCGGTCTCACTAAGGAATCACCGCTATCATGTAGGATAGGGTGTCGTAGGGAGCGGATTGTGGTTCAATGAACGGGAGTCCGAATTAAGATGTTGGCCAAGGAAAGAGTGAGAGAGATTTCCTTCTCTCAAACTTTCCTTATCCTACCCTAACAAGTAAGAAAACCACTCACCCATTACAAGAAAAAGAAAATACAACAAAAGGAGGAAGATAGAAAGAAAGAGGTTAGGAGATTACAACTAGCTGTTTGAGACCTCACCTTGGCAATGATCAAGCTTAAGCATCATTGTTGTTAAGGATAAAGAAAAAGAGAACAAGAAAGAAAAAAACAACAAATAACAACAACTAGATTAGCAATTGAAGATTATAAGCAATTATAATTAACAACATAACAAGACAAGCATGATAACAAAAAGAACTCTTTTATTCATCACTTCACTCATGAAACCTCACTACAAGATTTTAATGGAGAAAAGATGAAAAAGAGGAAGAAGAAGAACAAAGTATATCTAAATCCTAATACAAGAATAAGCACCCTTGGCTTGGCAAGTTCTGGGCTATTTATAGGCAGGAAACTGAAACCCTAGGGCAATATTCAGAACCAAAATGGAATGACCAAACTGCCCCTAAAAACCAACCACCTGACGAACCCATATGGCCGCGGATCCGCGGCCTAGACCCCATGTTGGCCGCAGATCCGCGGCCATATAGAGGAATTAGCTCCTCGGTTTTTGTGGGGTTCCCTGGTTTATTGTACTCTTCAGTGTGGTATATGTTGTTTCTGATAAGCTCTTCACAATTTTTCCAGAATTTCAGCTGATCAAAAGGTGATGTGATGTAGATCTTTTGCCATGATTTTTCTTGAGCTCCGCGTAGATATCTTGGATTTTGTGTTGCCATTGTGCTTTGTGCATGAAAATGACATCGATTTGCCATTTTGTCCCTTAAAGTGGTGTGCGGCAACATACGGATAGAGAGCGGAGACCCGTGTTTTATCTGTGGTTGGTAGTAATCCGGAATTTGTCGTGCTTTTCCATGAATTTCACTGTTTAGAGCTGAGAACCTGTATCCTGCAATTAACTAGCAAACACGGCTCAAGAGTACCTACCGATAAGCAATGTGATAAAAATTGGGCGGTATAAAAATGCAAAAATCTGATATGAACAAATACCCCCAAACTTATCATTTGCTCGTCCCGAGCAAAGCCAATTTATTCACAAAAATTCCTAACCCCACTTTCGCAGGGAACGCGATTGCACTGAGCATGTGCAACAAGCCGTTGAACCTCTAGGTGTCCCTAGTAGGAGAAGTGTTGTCTTCTGAGGGTTTTCAGCGGATACTACCCATAAAATCCGGTCAAGCTAGTTTTATAAAATAACTATGATTCAAACCCTAAGGTTTTCGTTTCAGAAAATAACAATTCTATTATCCTAAGTCTAGACTATCGAACCTTTATTTTTCATACCTCGCTTCTTATTTAACTTAAGATTTTATATGTCTTTACGTGTAGTGCAAATAGTGTCGTTAAGTTCCAGAAGGATCGATTAAAGTCATCATGTCACACAATAAAGCCCAGATAAAATTTTTAAAAGGATCACATAAGTCTTATAAAGAGTTAAGTATTTTTCAAGTTTCGTTTTCCAGTAAGGTTTCAATTTCAGAATTTCTATCTTCCTTAACAGGAAACTAGGTCTTATTTTTCACTCCACCTTTTTCTTGTTTTCATTTCATACACACCTCTGTGAATGTGAAATAGTCTTTATCATAGAATAAAACCTCCATATCTCCGCTAGAAATATTTTTTTATAAAAACCTGTCTTTTGTCAAGATTATTCTCACACAAAGAACCGTTAGGAATTTTAACTCGGAGAGAACACTTGCTTGACTTTGTTTTAATCTGTACTTTCTAGGCTTCTTAACGGGCTTTGGGCCAATACACCCAAACCAGTTGGTTTTAGGGCATTAGGTGTAGAGACACCCCAGCGGACTTAATTACTCAAGTTACCTAGGTCCAAAAACAAAAGACAATTTAGCGTGAAAATCATGATGATTCAATACGAACGGAGATATAACCGGCAGTTCAATTATTTTTTGGATAAAAGACGTGTTTTAGTGGGTTCGGTGTGTAATCATTCCAATCAAGTTTCAGATGGGTTATTTTTCAGAATTAGTTCCAATTAAGGCATCAATAACATCCCTTCATATTCACTTCACTTCATAAACTATTCTTGATATTACTTATTTCAGAACAAACATATTTGATCCTCAGAAAATCATTTATCCATTTAAAAGTTTTTAGATATAATAGACTTGTCATCAAATTTCCTAAACTCACGATACGTGTAGTGTGATGTAAAGACATATATCAGCTATAGTTAACTTCAAAGGAGAGTTATCTTTCAGGTTTTCAAAATCTAAAAATAAGATTTAGTTATTCTTATCTTATCAAACAAAACCGTTGAAATGTTGAATCTGAGTTCTCCCACTAGTTAACTTGACGAAAAAGTTTTTATGTTTTTAGAAAATTTTCTGATTTTTATGGATTTTAGTATGCAGATGCAAAATATACATATGAATGCGAAGGTTAGAAATGCGTACCGAGCGTACCCCCAAACTTAAACTGGACAGTGTCCTCACTGTCATTGCATGAAGAGATCATTGAAGGGTCAAAATTGTCGGTTATATATACACAATTGTTTTTTTTGTTTTTGTTTTAAAAGAAAAGAAAAATAGTAAAAATGGAAAAGAATATTCACAAATATATACAAAATGGTATATACATACCCCCAAACTTATTTGAAACAGTGTCCACTGTTTTGGCTGGATAACCGAAGTTTGGTGGTAGGCAGAGGAAGATTATGCAGGGTAAACCGGCTCCTGTAAGACCAGGAGCTCCTCTGATGGTTCGGCGCTAAGGTACGGTTTTAGTCTGTGTCCGTTTACTTTGAAAAATGAACCGTCCTTTGGATTCTCCAAATCCACAGCGCCATCCGGATACACATTCCGCACAAAATATGGCCCTTTCCAGCGAGATCTGAGCTTACCTGGATGGAAATGTAGCCGGGTGTCGTAAAGCAGTACCTGTTGACCAGGTGCGAATGTTTTGCGTAAAAGGTGTTTATCGTGAAACACCTTCGTTCGGTTCTTAACGACAACCGCGTTTTCGTAAGCCTCATCCCGAAGCTCGCTTAGTTCGTTCAACTGCAGCTTCCGATGGCTGCCCGCATCTTCGAGAGACAGATTCAGCTCTTTTATCGCCCAAAATGCGCTATGCTCTATTTCCACAAGGAGGTGGCAAGCCTTTCCGTACACAAGCCGATAGGGAGACATGCCAAGATCGTTCTTATAAGCAGTTCGAAATGCCCAAAGGGCATCAGTGAGTTTCAACGACCAATCCTTACGGTTCTTGGAAACTGTTTTCTCCAGTATCTGCTTGATTTGCCGATTTGAAACTTCGGCTTGCCCACAGGTTTGGGGGTAGTAGGGCGTAGATAGCTTATGATTAATGTAATATTTCCGCATCAAGGCCTCGAAAGTCTTATTGCAGAAATGAGTTCCATTGTCGCTAATGATCGCTCGGGGGTGCCCAAACCGGGAGAAAATGTTTTCCTTAAGAAATCTAACGACAACCTTGTTGTCGTTAGTCCGGCTGGGCACAGCCTCGACCCACTTAGAGACATAATCAACAGCGAGAAGGATGTACAAGTTCCCAAAAGAGCTGGGAAACGGCCTCATGAAATCGATCCCCTAAACATCGAAAATCTCCACAACCAAGATTGGTTGGAGCGGCATCTCATTTCTCCTGTATATCCGGCCCAAGTGTTGGCACCGGGAGCAAGTCTTGCAGTAGTCATGAGCGTCTTTGAAGAGTTGTGGCCAGTAGAAACCACACTGCAAGACCTTCTCAGCTGTCTTTCTGGGGCCAAAATGCCCGCCACATGCTTGATCGTGGCAAAACGACAACACACTCTTGAATTCATCGTCAGGGACACACCGACGAATAATCTGGTCGGGACAGTACTTGAACAGATAGGGTTCGTCCCAGTAAAAGTGTTTTACTTGGGATAAGAATCGAAGTCTGTCCTGACTTGACCATTCAGTCGGTAGTAATCCTGTGGCTAAATAGTTCACAATATCTGCGAACCAGGGTTCGCAAGATACTGTCAAGAGCTGTTCATCCGGAAAAACGTCGTTTATCGGAATTTGAAGCGACGGCGAAGAAGGAAGTCGTGAGAGATGGTCGGCGACTACATTTTCACATCCTCTTTTGTCCTTGATGACAAGGTCAAACTCTTGAAGCAAGAGGATCCAACGTATCAGCCGAGATTTTGCATCTTTCTTCGCAAAAAGATGGCGCAGAGCAGAATGGTCTGTGTAGACGATGACTGGAGAGCCGATGAGGTAGGGCCTGAACTTTTCTAAAGCAAATACAACAGCCAAGAATTCCTTCTCAGTTGTTGTATAATTCAGTTGGGCGTCGTTCAGGGTTCGGCTAGCATAATAGATTATGTGCGGCATCTTGTTGATGTGTTGTCTAAGGACAGCACCGATGGCAAAGTCGGATGCATCGAACATAATCTCAAATGGGTGCGTCCAGTCAGGAGAAGAAAGAACGGGAGCATAAGTGAGTGAGCTTTTTAATGACTCGAACGCAGTCACACAGCTCGAGTTGAAGTCAAATGTCGTGTCCTTGGCCAGCAAAAGAGTCAAGGGCCTAGCAATCTTTCTAAAGTCCTTGATGAACCGTCTATAGAAACCGGCATGGCCAAGGAAGGCTCGGATGTCTCTGACGCATCTGGGAGGAGGGAGATTGGAAATGACCTCAATCTTCGCTTTGTCAACCTCTATGCCATTTTGCGAAATGATATGTCCTAAGACAATACCTTCGCGCACCATGAAGTAGCACTTCTCCCAATTCAAAGTGAGGTTCTTGTCCTTACATCGGGTAAGGACAGCGTCGAGATGCAGCAAACACTCATTAAAGGAATC
Organism: Agapanthus africanus; assembly: GCA_030015575.1. Taxonomy (NCBI): domain Eukaryota; kingdom Viridiplantae; phylum Streptophyta; class Magnoliopsida; order Asparagales; family Amaryllidaceae; genus Agapanthus; species Agapanthus africanus. Next base: position 910,537,086 of record JASDDO010000019.1, on the reverse strand, counting down.
GCCGAAGATGGAGAAATCGTCCATGAAGATCTCCGGGAATTTTTCCACCATGTCTGAGAAGATTCCCATCATACACCGCTGGAAGGTAGCGGGCGCATTGCATAACCCAAATGGCATGCAACGATATGCAAACGTGGCGAAAGGACAAGTGAATGTGGTCTTGTCCTGGTCTTTTTCAGCGATGGGAATTTGATTATAGCCGGAGTAGCCATCAAGAAAGCAGTAGTACTCGTGTCCGGCCAATCGCTCAAGCATCTGGTCATTGAAAGGTAGCGGAAAGTGGTCTTTCCGCGTTGCGGCGTTGAGTTTTCTGTAATCGATGCATACTCGCCACCCAGTCTGGGTGCGAGTAGGGATTAACTCGTTCGCCTCGTTGGTTATGACCGTTATGCCTGATTTCTTGGGGACAACGTGATTGGGGCTCACCCACTGGTTATCAGAGATAGGGTAAATGATACCACTATCCAGACACTTTACGATTTTCTTTTCATGACTGGGTTGAGTCGCCTTTGTGGATCCCTGGCTGGTTTGGCATCATCCATCAGATGAATGTGATGTTCAACGATCAGGGGACTAATCCCCTTGATGTCCGCCATGGACCAGCCAAAAGCTTGCTTATTGCTGTGCAAGACCGCAAGAAGGGCTCTCTCTTGCTCGAGAGCTAGAGAAGCCGAGATGATAACAGGGAGGGTCTCGTTCTCACCCAAGTAAGTGTACTTAAGGTGAGACGGCAAGGGCTTGAGTTCGAGCGTTAGAGGTGAAACGATTGAAGGCAAGATTGGTGAAAAGGTCTCGAACTCAAAGGATTCCAGCAGATCAACTTAACGGGATCGTTTAGATCCAACAAAAGAGCAATTGGACTCTAATGTTTAGTTTAGGGACATTGCGGTCGAATGTTAGTTTAAGGACATTACGGTCCAATGTTAGTTTAAGGACATTACGGTCCAGGTTAAGGACATCGTAGTCCGTGGGTTTAAAGGGACCCCACAGTCCAGGTTAAGGACATCGTAGTCCATGAGTTTAAGTACCCCACAGTCCATAGTTTAAAGACATCGTAGTCTATGAAGTTTAAGGACATCGTAGTCCATGAGTTTAAAGACCCCACAGTCCGTGGTTTAAAGACATCGTAGTCTATGAAATTTAAGGACATCGTAGTCCATGAGTTTAAGGACCCCATAGTCCGTGGAATGTGTGGTTGTCGGGATCCGTCACCTCTCTGAAGACATTGAAGGATTACAACGACAGATATCAGAAGAGTAAAGAGATGTACCCTTGAACCGGTGTGAGTTGGTTGAAAGATCCGTAGTCCAGTTTGGGACTGAGATCTGTTAAATATTCATGAGCAGATAGGCTCAGTTCAATATAAGTTGAGGACTTATGGCCAATATTAGGCTAAGTCCAATAAAATTAAAATGTTCAACATTTTATTTAGGGCTGTTGAGCTTTTATTTGGGCTTGGCCCTCTTAATAATCTTGACAAAATCTTTGTCTTGTATTGAATGCAGAGCATTCATCAGAACAATGTGTGTCCTGACAGCGCACCACGTGGCATGCCAGGCGCTTTGCGCCAATTAAAGAGCGCATTGCGCTTCTGCCAAGTAGCGCACACGAAAAGGACACATGTCGCGCTTGGCGCTAGGCGCAAGATGATGGGCGCATTGCGCCAGTCTATGAGCGCATTGCGCTTTCAATTTATGAGCGCGTTGCGCTAGTTTAGTGGCGCACAAGTGAGTGACACGTGGCGCGCTTGGCGCTGAGCGCCAGCCTGTTCCCCACCGAAAGACGCGGACGAAGACGCGGTAAACGTCTTGCCTGAATTTCGGGGCAGATACTAATTGGTGCTATCCGTCCACCTCTTCGAAGATGCCAAGTTGATTTATGGCACCATGTATCGAAGGTTTAAACGGATGCGGCCGATGTAGCAGACTTCGTCAGATTCCCCCTCGTTTGAGGGGTTTTTGATTATGGGGACGCTCTTCCGTGCAGGCGCAAGCCCCTGTAGTTAATTAAGCTACCGCATCGCGGTAACAACTTTCTCCTTCTCCAGATGGTCACTTCGTGTCGTGGGTGTTTGTTTTGTTCGTGGTTGCTCGTGGATTGTATACGGAGACTAATTTATGTTGTTGCCCGTAGGGCGTGGATTAGCCCAAATCCGTATCTTCATAGATTTGGGTTTGGGGGTTGGGTTTAAGGATACGTTAGTCTCATTTGAGGCTAAGATCAACTTAAACGTTTGTTAAGGATACGTTAGTCTAATTTCTAGACTAAGATCAACTTAACAGGATCATTTAGATCCAACGAGAGAGCATTTGGCCTCTGTTGTTTAGTTTAGGGACATTGCGGTCGATTAATTTAAGGACATTACGGTCCAATGTTAATTTAAGGACATCTCGGTCCAGGTTAAGGACATCGTAGTCCGTGGGTTTAAAGGGACCCCACAGTCCGAGGTTAGGGACATCGTAGTCCATGAGTTTAAGGACCCCACAGTCCGTGGTTTAAAGACATCGTAGTCTATGAAATTTAAGGACATCGTAGTCCATGAGTTTAAGGACCCCACAGTCCGTATTTTAAAGACATCGTAGTCTATGAAGTTTAAGGACATCGCAGTCCATGAGTTTAAGGACCCCACAGTCCGTAGTTTAAAGACATCGTAGTCTATGAAGTTTAAGGACATCATAGTCCATGAGTTTAAGGACCCCACAGTCCGTATAAATGTGTGGTTGTCGGGACCCGTCATCTCTCTGAAGACGTTGAAGGATTACAACGACAGATATCAGAGGAGTAAAGAGATGTATCCTCGAACTGGTGTGAGTTGGTTGAAAGATCTGTAGTCAAGTTTAGGACTAAGAACTGTTGAATATTCGTGAGCAGATGGGCTCAATTAAATATAAGTTGAGGACTTATGGCCAGAATTGGGTTAAGTCCAATAAGACTAAAATGTTTAACATTTTATTGTTCTGGGCTGTTGAGCCTTTACTTGGGCTTGGCCCTTTTAATAATGCTGAGCATAAAATCCTGACATTTTTTTGTCTTGTATTGAATGCATAGCATTCATCAGAACAATGTGTGTTCTGACAGCACGCCACGTGGCGCGCCAGGCGCTTTGCGCCAATTAAAGAGCGCATTGCGCTTCTGCCAAGTAGCGCATACGAAAAGGACACGTGTCGCGCTTAGCGCCAGTTTATGAGCGCATTGCGCTTTCAATTTATGAGCGCGTTGCGCTAGTTTAGTGGCGCACCGGTGAGTGACACGTGACGCGCTTGGCGCTGAGCGCCAGCCCATGAGCGCAGTGCGCTGTTTCAGAAGCGCAAAGCGCAAGTGCATACATGGTTTACACGTGGCACGTTTTGGCGCTGAGCGTCGGTCCAAGGAGCGCAAAAGAGCAGTTCAAGAGTGCAAGGCACTTTTCAATAGCGCAAAACGCATTTGATCAAATTTATGATCTGTGAACAAATTTATGTTCCTTTTAGAGGAGGCTTTGCCTCAAGTTTCAAGAACAATAGTTCTTACTTTTGAAAGGGCAAAGAAAATACTTCTTTTGTTTCTATGATGAGATCTTTTGATCTCTTTTTTTAAAAGACCTTGGTCTTTTGTAGATCTATGATCTTTTAAGAAGATAATTCTTCTGTTCTAATGAGATGATTTCATCTCTTTGTTCAAGAATCATTCTTTTACCTTGAAGAAATGATCTTCTTTCAAGAGCTTGCTCTCTTTCTTTTGAGTTTTTCTCAAAGTTTGTAGGGGGGTTTCTTTATCTCAGACTTGAAGTCTTGGGGCCTTTATATATGGCAAATTGATTTGTTGAATCGGTTAAAGAGATCTTTCTCTGATTGATTTGGGGATGTTTCCCCACCGTTGGATCTTTGATCCTAGGTTTCTGTTTTACAGAAGGCAGTCTTCTTGTTTTTAACAAGATTGGAAAAATCTTTCCATAACAGAATTTAATTCTGATTAATTAATAATTTATCATTATTAGATCTTTTGATCTAACGGTGGGGAATTTTTAATTCCAGCGCTGGCGCACCCGTGCTTTGCACGTGGTGCGCTGCTCAGAGCGCAGCGCACTTTGCGCTAGCGCACCTACGTTTGACACGTGGCGCACAGCGCGCCTAGCGCTAGCACACTCATGGTGCACTGCCTAGGGCACAGCGCACCTGGCGCTAGCGTATCCGTGTTTGACACGTGGCGCGCAGCGCGCTGGATCTGAAACGTTGCTTCAATCAATTTCCTTTTTTTTGAATTTTGAATTTTAAAACAGGGCTTTGCTCGGATTGGGGGTGCGCTGCCTAGGGCGCAGCGCACCTGGCGCCAGCGTGTCTGTGTTTGACACGTGGTGTGCAATGCGCCTAGCGCTGAATCTGAAGCGTTGCATCAATTTTTAAATTTTGAATTTTAAAACAGAGCTTTTCTCTGATTAGGGGAAACAAATGCCCCCCCACCGTTGCGCTCACGTGGCGCACACGTGAGTGCAGCGGTGGCAGCATCTGAGCCCTTGGATCAACTCAGAAGTTGAAGAAGCGGTTCAATGCCTATAAATAGGACCTTTGGTCTCTTAGATGATTATCATCTTCTTTCTTTGAGAATTTTTGTTCGGAGCACAACTCTTCTGTTTAAGAACTTTTCAAGAGTAAAAACTCTTTCCAAACTTAGGTAAAGTTTTAATTTTTTTAATACATTAGGGTTTTACCCATTAATAGAGCCTTGCTCTTTGTAGATATTTGATCTAAAGAAAGCCCACTTAGGGTTTCATTAGTAGAGCTTTGCTCTTATGAACCCATAGATCTAGAGAGATCTTTTCTTGGGTTTCTTAGCCCATGAATCAGAGCTCAAGTCTGTAGATATCTTAATCTTTGATGAAGAACTCTTAAGAGTTTTTTCATGGATCTTGAAGATCCTAGAATTTTTAATTCATAAAAATTAATTTTAATTAATTCTTGATGGATTTTTCCATCATCATTACAGAGCCAGGCTCTTAAGGAATCTTATTCCTTCATGATTAGAGTTTGACAAGTGTCACTCTATTATAGAACTTTGCTCTCAAAGGGAGATTTTCTCCTTTTCCCGAGGGATTTCTCATTCAATGAGAATTTTCTTGAGGATTTCCTCATTAATTAACAGTCTCATCCAATGAAGAGGCTGTTTTATTAATTGATGCATTGTCATCTAGATTTTGTGGGTCCCCCTTTGGTCCCTTTTCCACTGCATTGCAGTGTGGTATAAATTTTAAACTACCGAGTGTCAAAATTTTTAAAATTAAATTAAAGCACTCACAGTTGACTTCTTTCCCTCCTTGCAGGCGACATGTCTTTCGATGCTACGTTTCCATTCGTCCGTTCAGAGGGAAGATTCCCTGAGGCACCTGTGGACCGGGAGGTTCTCGCGCTTATCAAAGACCGTGACCCGGAACACAAAAATCTTCACTTGTAGGGTAGATGGTACGATCAGATTATCAGAGGTCGTCAAAGCTTCTCTTGTGCGACGCCGTCGGAGCCAATCTCGGCGATTCCGTATGCAGATGCACCCCTGGTGTACTATGCCGTGGAGGTTGTCAATTGGACTTCGGAGGGTCTTCTTCAACCTTCGATTTCCGCCGTACCCATGCAGCCGCCGGCGGCTTTGGACACCCTGGGGCGGCGCATATGCCAGGGCGAGTCGCGCCCTTAGGGACAACCCTACAACATCGGGCTAACTCCCCGTCATCCGGCCGGGTATTTGCTGTGGGCCAGGTACATCTTGTCGGCGAAGAAATCGCAGTCGCTAAAGCTCAGCCTATACCCTGCGGTCTACACTTTATTGTTCCAATATTCTGCTCCTCCCACATGGTGGGTCAAGGCGTTCTTGGAGTAGTGGAACATCCTGACCCGTACCTTCCTTCTACTAGACATGGAGGTTTCCATTTCCTTGGAAGAATTTGCCGAGGTTTCCGGTCTACCGGTCAGGGGGGAGCACTACAAGGAGCTGCTTTCTCCGGATGAATATGTTTTTGCCACCAAGCCAGTGGTGATGGGCCTCACGCCAGAGAACGCCATTCAGCGCCAGTTCCCTAGTCTGATAAAGGTGTTGAACATATACGAGAGCCTCTTCCTGGAGTCCGGAGGCCGGGGGGTTAGTTTTGCGGACTTCATTGCCCGTTTTCTTCGTCCGAAGATTTTGTCGTGACGAGGCAAAAAGTTTGCTAAGCTCGATGATCCATTCGGCTTTGGCTTGGACCGTCAGCCGGTACTGGAAGCTGATCAGAAGGGCTTTGATTGTTAGAGATTCTGTGTGTTCAAGTTTAGTTAATTACCGCAATCAAGACAGTTTCGCTTGTAGCTAGCCGGTTGAGTACGGGTCATCCGCAGGGAGATGGGAATCTTTTTCTATGTGCTTTAACGAGTTAAGTCCAGATTTCCAGATTTTGTTGTGATTAATTAAGTGTTAAAGTGATATGTAAAGAGAGCTTGTTAGGGTTAGGATTAGGTTAGTTTGAGTTAGAAGTCGCTCACCTCTTTCGTTGCCACTCTTAATATCGGTGTTACGGTAATCGGCAACAACGGGGATTAGCACGACTAGGAAGGAACTTGCGAGTATAAGCTAGGATTTCCAACGCATAAGTTCTTCCTTTTGGTGCTTGTCCGTCCGTTCTTGGCTCTTAGCCATAACCTCCGGTTAATTCAACCACAACCGGTCTCACTACGGAATCACCGCTATCATGTAGGATAGGGTGCCGTAAGGAGCGGATTGTGGTTCAATTAACGGGAGTCGATTTTAAGATGTTGGGCAAGGAAAGAGTGAGAGAGATTTCCTTCTCTCAAACTTCCCTTATCTTACCCTAACAAGTATGAAACTACTCACACATCATAATGAAAAGAAAACAAAACAAAAGAGGAAGATAGAAAGAAGGAGATTAGAAGATAACAACTAGCTATTTGCGACCTCACCTTGGCAAGGATCAAGCGTAAGCATCATGGTTGTTTTAATGATAAAGGAAAAGAGAAAAGAAAGAAACAACAAGAAATAACAACAACTAAGTTAACAAATTAAAATTACAAGCAATTATAAAAGAACAAGACAAGATATAATAGCAAAAGAGTCTTCTTTATTCATCATTCTTCACTCACAAAGCTCACTACAAGTTTTAATGGAGAAGAGATGAGAAGAGGAAGAAGAAACAAGTATTCTAAACCTAGAAAATACAAGAATATGCACCCTTGGCTTCACAAGGATCTGGGCTATTTATAGGCAGGGTAATGGAAATCTAGGGCAAAATTCTGCCTGTACATAGAAAGACCAAAATACCCCTGAAAACACATCATCCGACAAGGCCGTACGGCCGCGGAACCGCGGCCATATAGAGGACTTAGGTCTTCCGGTTTTGTGGGGCCCCCTGGTCTGCTGTGGTCTGTAGTTTGGCATATGTGTTTTCTGATAAGCCTTCCACATTTCTTCCAGAATTTCTGTTGAGCAAAAGGTGATTTGATGTGGATCTTTTTGTCATGATTTCCTCGAGCTCCGTGTAGATTTCTTGGATCTTGTGCTGCCATTGAGCCTTGCGCATGAAAATGACATTGATTTGCCATTTTGTGTCTTAAACTGGTGTGTGGCAACAGACGGATAAAGAGCGGAGATCCGTGTTTTATCTGTGGTTGGCAGGAACCCGGACTTTGTCGTATTTTTCCATGAATTTCACTGTTTTAGAGTCGAGAACCTGTATCCTGCAATTGACTAGCAAACACGGCTCAAGAGTACCTACCGATATGCAATGTGATAAAAATTGGGCGGTATGAAAATGCAAAAATCTGATATGAACAAATACCCCCAAACTTATCATTTGCTCGTCCCGAGCAAAGCCAATTTATTCACAAAAAATTTCCTAACCTCACTTTCGCAGGGAACGCGATTGCACTGAGCGTGTGCAACAAGCCGTTAAACCTCTAGGTGTCCCTAGTAGGAGGAGTGTTGTCTCCTGAGGGTTTTCAGCGGATACTATCCACAAAATCCGGTCAAGCTAGTTTTGTAAAATAACTAAGATTCAAACCCCTAAAGTTTTATTTCAGAAAATAACAATTCTATGATCCTAAGTCTAGACTATCGAACCTTTATTTTTCACACCTCGCTTCTTATTTAACTACAGATTTTATATGTCTTTACGTGTAGTGCAAATAGTGTCGTTAAGTTTCAGAAGGACCGATTAAAGTCATCATGTCACACAAAAAAGCCCAGATAACAATTTTAAAAGGATCACATAAGTTTTATAAAGAGTTAAGCATTTTTCAAGTTTCGTTTTCCAGTAAAGTTTCAACTTCAGAATTTCTATCTTCCCTAACAGGAAACTAGGTCTTATTTTTCACCCCACCTTTTTCTTGTTTTCATTTCATACACACCTCTGTGAACGTGCAATAGTCTTTATCATAGAGTAAAACCTTCATATCTCCGCTAAATTTTTTATAAAAGCCTGTCTTTTATCAAGATTATTCTCACACAAAGAACCGTTAGGAATTTTAACTCGGAGAGAACACTTGCTTGATTTTGTTTTAATCTGGACTTTCTAGGCTTCTTAGCGAGCTTTGGGCCAATGCACCCAAACCAGTTGGCTTTAGGGCATTAGGTGTAAAAACACCCCGGCGGACTTAATTACTCAAGTTACCCAGGTCCAAAAACAAAAGACAGTTTGGCGTGAAAATCAGATGATTTAATACGAACGGAGATATAACCGGCAGTTCAATTATTTTTTTGGATAAAAGACGTGTTTAGTGTGTTTGGTGTGTAATCATTCCAATCAAGTTTCAGATGGGTTATTTTTCAGACTTAGTTCCAATTACGGCATCAATAACATTCCTTCATATTCGCTTTACTTCATAAACTATTCTTGACATTACTTATTTCAGAACAAACCTATTTGATCCTCAGAAAATCATTTATCTGTTTAAAAGTTTTTAAACATAAAAGGCTTGTCATCTAATTTCCAAAAACTCACGATACGTGTAGTGTGATGTAAAGACGTATATCAGCTATAGTTATCTTCAAAGGAGAGTTATCTTTCAGGTTTTCAAAATCTAAACATAAGATTTAGTTATTCTTATTTTATCAAACAAAACCGTCGAAATGTTGAATCAGAGTCCTCCCACTAGCTATCTTGACAGAAAAGTTTTTATGTTTTTAGAAAATTTTCAGATTTTTATGGATTTTATGGATTTTAATATGCAGATGCAAAATATACATATGAATGCGAAGGTAAGAAATGCGTACCGAACGTACCCCCAAACTTAAACTGGACAGTGTCCTCACTGTCATTGCATGAAGAGATCATTTGAAGGGTCAAAATTGTCGGTTAGCGATACACAATTTTTTTATGTTTTTGTTTTTAAAGAAAAGAAAAACAATATCCACAAATATATACAAAATGGTTTATACATACCCCCAAACTTATTTGGAACAGTGTCCACTGTTCTTGGCCGGATAACCGAAGTTTGGAGATAGGCAGAGGAAGATTATGCAGGGTAAACCGGCTCCTGTAAGACCAGGAGCTCCTCTGTTGGTTCGGCGCTAAGGTACGGTTTGAGTCGGTGTCCATTCACTTTGAAAAATGAACCGTCCTTCGGATTCTCCAAATCCACAGCGCCCTGCGGATACACATTCCGCACAAAATACGGCCCTTTCCAGCGAGATCTGAGCTTTCCTGGATGGAAGTGAAGTCGGGTGTCGTAAAGCAGTACCTGCTGACCAGGTACGAAGGTTTTGCGCAAAAGGTGTTTATCGTGAAACACCTTCGTTCGATTCTTAACGACAACCGCGTTATCGCAAGCCTCATCCCTAAGCTCGCTCAGTTCGTTCAACTGCAGCTTCCGATGGCTGCCCGCATCTTCGAGAGATAGATTCAACTCTTTTATCGCCCAAAATGCGCGATGCTCTATTTCGACAGGTAGGTGGTAGGCTTTTCCGTACACAAGCCGATAGGGAGACATGCCAAGGTCGGTCTTATAAGCGGTTCGAAATGCCCAAAAGGCATCAGTGAGTTTCAGCGACCAATCCTTACGGTTCTTGGAAACCGTCTTCTCCAGTATCTGCTTGATTTGCCGATTTGAAACTTCGGCCTGCCCGCAGGTTTGGGGGTGGTAGGGCGTGGATAGCTTATGATTAATGGAGTATTTCCGCATCAAGGCCTCGAAAGTCCTGTTGCAGAAATGACTTCCATTGTCGCTAATGATCGCTCGGGGGTGCCCAAACCGGGAGAAAATGTTTTCTTTAAGGAACCTAACGACAACCTTGTTGTCGTTAGTCCGGCTGGGCACAACCTCGACCCATTTAGAGAAGTAATCAACAGCATGAAGGATGTACAAATTCCCAAAAGAGCTGGGAAATGGCCCCATGAAATCTATCCCCCAAACATCGAAAATCTCCATAACCAAGATTGGTTGGAGTGGCAACTCGTTCCTCCGGGATATCCGGCCCATGTGTTGGCACCGAGAGCAAGTCTTGCAATAGTCATGAGCGTCTTTGAAGAGTTGTGGCCAGTAGAAACCACATTGCAAGATCTTCTCAGCTGTCTTTCTGGGGCCAAAATGCCCGCCACACGCTTGATCGTGGCAAAACGACAACACACTCTTGAATTCCTCGTCAGGGACACACCGACGAATAATCTGGTCGGTACAGTATTTGAACAAATAGGGTTCGTCCCAGTAAAAGTGTTTTAGTTGGGATAAGAAGCGAAATCTGTCCTGACTTGACCATTCAGTCGGTAGTAATCCCGTGGCCAAATAGTTCACAATATCTGCGAACCAGGGTTCGCAAGATACTGTCAAGAGCTGTTCATCTGGGAAAACGCTGTTGATCGAAATTGGAAGCGAAGGCGAAGAAGGAAATCGTGAGAGATGGTCGGCAACTATGTTTTCACATCCTCGTTTGTCCTTAATGACAAGGTCAAACTCTTGAAGCAAGAGGATCCAACGTATTAACCGAGATTTTGCATCTTTCTTCGCAAAAAGATGGCGCAGGGCAGAATGGTCAGTGTAGACAATGACTTGAGAGCCGATGAGGTAGGGCCTGAACTTTTCTAAAGCAAATACAACAGCCAAGAATTCCTTCTCAGTTGTTGTATAATTGAGTTGGGCGTCGTTCAGGGTTCGGCTCGCATAATAGATTACGTGCGGCATCTTGTTGATGTGTTGTCCAAGGACAGCACCAATGACAAAGTCGGATGCATCGCACATAATCTCAAATGGGTGCGTCCAGTCGGGTGAAGAAAGAACGGGAGCAGAAGTGAGTGAGCGTTTTAGTGACTTGAATGCAGTCACACAGCTCGAGTTGAAGTCGAATGGCGTATCCTTGGCCAGCAAAAGAGTCAAGGGCCTAGCAATCTTGCTAAAGTCCTTGATAAACCATCTATAGAAACCGGTATGGCCAAGGAAGGCTCAGATATCTCTGACGCATCGGGGAGGAGGCAGATTGGAAATGACCTCAATCTTTGCTTTGTCAACCTCTATGCCATTTTGCGAGATGATATGTCTTAAGACAATACCTTCGCGCACCATGAAGTGGCACTTCTCCCAATTCAAAGTGAGATTCTTGTCCTTACATCGGGTAAGGACAGCGTCAAGATGCAGCAAACACTCATTGAAGGAATCGCCGAAGATGGAGAAATCATCCATGAAAATCTCCAGAAATTTTTCCACCATGTATGAGAAGATTCCCATCATACACCGCTGGAAGGTTGCGGGCGCATTGCATAACCCAAAGGGCATGCGACGATATGCAAACGTGCCGAAAGAAAAAGTGAATGTGGTCTTGTCCTGGTCTTTTTCGGCGATGGGAATCTGATTGTAGCCGGAGTAGCCATCAAGAAAGCAGTAGTACTCGTGTCCGGCCAATCGTTCAAGCATCTGGTCAATGAAAGGTAGCGGAAAGTGGTCTTTCCGCGTTGCGGCGTTGAGTTTTCTGTAATCAATGCATACTCGCCACCCAGTTTGGGTGCGAGTCGGGATTAACTCATTCGCCTCGTTAGTGATGACCGTTATACCTGATTTCTTGGGGACAACATGGATGGGGCTAACCCACTGGCTATCAGAGATAGGGTAAATGATACCACTATCTAGACATTTTACGATCTCCTTCTTCACAGCCTCTTTCATGACTGGATTGAGACGTCTTTGTGGATCCCGGGCTGGTTTGGCATCATCCATCAGATGAATGTGATGCTCAACGATAAGGGGACTAATCCCCTTGATGTCCGCCATGGACCAGCCAAAAGCTTGCCTGTTGCTGTGCAAGACCGCGAGAAGGGCTTTCTCTTGCTCTGGAGCTAGAGAAGCCGAAATGATGACAGGGAGGGTCTCGTTCTTACCTAAGTAAGCGTACTTAAGGTGAGACGGCAAAGGCTTGAGTTCGAGCGCTGGAGGTGAAACGATTGAAGGCAAGATTGGTGCAGAGGTCTCGAACTCAAAGGACTCCAGCAAAGGTTCAAAACGAGTGTAGGCGACCGAGTCGGATGGTTCAGGTAACTCATCCGAAAATTCGAAAGATTCAAACTCGGGTTGTGCTCGGTTAAGATCGTTCGAGAACGTAAAACACTCGTAGTCGTTGTCGGGCGCAGAAACAGCAGCAGGTTCGAGGAGGAACGCACTAGTGGCGTCAAGATTATCGTGATCAAACAGAAACTCCTCGAATTCACACTCTTCAGGGGGGGTCTCCTGGATCGAGCAGATGTCCAATATATGAGCATTAGGTTCGGCGGGCTAATTCCCCAACCTAAAAATGTTGAGTTCAATCGTCATGTTTCCGAAAGAGAGGTTCATCGAACCATTGCGACAATTGATCACAGCATTTGAGGTTGCAAGAAATGGGAGACCGAGTATCACCGGAATTTGATTCCGGGGGTTAGCTACAGGCTGTGTGTCTAATACAATGAAGTCAACGGGGAATATGAAGTCCCCGACTTTTATTAACACATCCTCTAGCTCACCCCTAAGATGGGTGATCGATCGGTCGGCCATTTGGAGAGTGCAGTGCGTGGGTTTCAGCTCTCCGACGCCTAATTGCTCGTATACTGAGTACGGAAGCAGGTTAACACTGGCACCAAGATCTAATGGTGCGCGGTTGATGTTCCTATCCCCAATAGTAATAGAAATCGTAGGACAGCCAGGGTCCTTCCGTTTTTGTGGTAAAGATTGGGTAAGGGCATCACTCACAGCACTAGCCAAGAAAACTTTCTTGGGTACCCGAGACTTCCTCTTTTTCGTGCACAAGTCCTTTAAGATTTTCGCGTAGGACGGGACTTGTTGGACAGCATCTAAAAGAGGAATGTTAATGTTAACCTGCTTAAATAACTCCAGAATCTTCTCCATTTGAGGATTTTGTTTATTAGACCTCAACCGGTTTGGAAATGGAACATTTTTAAAATTGGTTGAGTCTAATGCTGGAGGAAGAGATTGTGGAGTTAGAACGGATCCCAGAATAGGTGTTTTCGTGGAGTGAGAAGTGGATCCATTCGGAGCAGAAGAAGAGGAAGGAGAGCCTGTTGAGGAGCGGAGAATAGGCTCAGAAGACGAAGAAGCAGGAGAAGAAGAAGAAGAAGAAGAAGAAGAAGAAGAAGAAGCGGCCGGGGTATCATCGTTGATCCGTGTGCCAATGTTGTTTTGCAGCATCCTTCCCGATCTCAATGTGGTCACGGCACTCACATTATGGTTCTGTTGTTCAAGAGCAACATGTGCATTATGTGGGTGACCGGGATTTGGGAGTGGCTGGGACGAGAGCTTCCCCTTTTCTCGCTCGCTTAAGGCCGCATTCAGCTGTGTAATCTGGGCCTCGATGGTCTTGATGCTTTACCCGTGAGCGGCAGTGTGTTGCACTAAGGACTGAATGGAAGACTGGATGTTGGTGGTAGACTGAGTCGATTGTTTAACGAACGCCTCCAGACTTCGTTCGAGCGAGGAAACCTTATCGTTGTTTGACAGAACACAGTTGTTTGGTGGAAAAGAATTGTTGGGTGCAAAGTTGTTCGTCTGATTTTGGAAAGGTTGGGGTTGGAAGGGCTGCTGAAACTGAGTTTGTTGTTGCGCTTGTTGTTGCGGCGGAGGGGCCCTTTGGAAATTGTTGCCTTGTAATTGATTCTGATTCTGATTCCAGGCAAAATTGGGGTGGTTCCTCCAACCGGGATTGTAAGTGGAAGAGTATGGATCATTCCTCGGTCTTTGCTGGAATGCAGCATTAACTTGATCTTGTCCTTGCGATGGTGGATTGTAAGGACACTCTTCGGTCAAGTGAGAAGGATCGGAACAACAAGCGCAGATGGTACGAAGGGGGAGAACAGGGGCAGGAGCAGGAGAAGAGAATTTGCTCTCTATCGCTTCAAGCTTTCTCGTTATTGCAGCCATTTTAGCTTTCATCGCAATAGAGACATCAAGTTGGTGAATTCCTACCCTAGACTGACCGGTAGAAGTGGAGGTAGAAGAAGAAGAAGTCGGTCTGGTGCTCTCCCATTGTAGCGTTTGCTCCGCAAGGTCGTCAAAGAACTGCCACGCTTCCTCGTCAGATTTCGATAGGAAGTGGTCCTGACAGATGGTTTCCAACAACTGCTTCGTTGCTGGGTTCAGGCCCTCGTATAAGGTTTGGAAAAGTTGCCATTTCTCTATACCGTGGTGAGGACACTGAACAAGAAGGTCTTTGTACCGGTCAAAGCACTTCCAGAAGGGTTCAGAAGGAAGCTGAGAGAATTGGTTGATTTATGTTAGTTGTATGTATGCCCTAGAGGCCAGTATTGTACAGATGATGTATATAATATTGGATGCTTGGACATATATAGAGATGACTTTCTTGCTCGATATGAAAGTATGCTATCTGGTTACTCTTTATCTTAACATGTACACTAGTCTCTTTAAACTGTTTTATGGTTACATGTTGGTAAAGCCCTTAGGATGTGTACTTGACTACCTGGACTATGATGCAGATCATACTAGCAGGGACATGGTAGTCCATAAGTACATCCTTCAAGGTTCCTAGTCGTGGGTGTATCGAGACGGGGCATCGATATACCAGAGTAGACTAGCGTATACACTTCTCGACCCATGAGATGGGCGATGGATGATCCCATATCCATTGGTGTTTGACATCAGAGATGGTGTACGGGTGCTCAGTGGAGACTGGGTACACTGGACGGACTCGCCGAGAACTCTCAGATGGTATTATACCTCACGTCAGATGGCAGTTCTCAGGTGACACTTGTACAGGTTAGTCTGTAGACCCAAGATCGTCATAGAGTCTTGTGTGATTCCCACTGTGCTTTGATCTCCACCTTACCACGTCCATAAGGGCGTGCAAAACGGTGGTCTTTGGGTACAGTCCCGAGTCACATGGATGCAATGAGCGATAGGAGGGGTTTCGTCTCTCCCGGTATTGGGGGTTGATGTTGCGCTGTGCTCGATTGGCCGTAACAGGGAAGTCCCTGGCCAGGGCTGATCAGAGATTTGCTGGTAAGTGTTACCAGTAGTTTCTCGACCCGTTATGAGCCTCACATTGGCACGACTTATCGGTTATTGGGGTCCGACGTTTACCACCCCTAGACTTGATATGCGACGTATCAGACGAACAGACCGGACTGTACGGTAAGTGTTACTGGTTGGATTCACAGGAGTGTGAGCGGGCTAGCTCGTCGATCTTCTGATCGCTCAATACCCGGATGGCCGTTACGTTTAGCAGACCGCTTGCGGCTTGTGGGTGCTTGATATGATCATCATCTGCTACCGGCGTATTGACGAGTCTTTAGAGTCCTACACAGGGGTTTCCTGGCTCAAGCGAAACGAAATAGGAGCGCATATGAGATATGTGCGGGACCGAGAATAATGCGCATATGTGATACCGTATTTCATTCTCGCGATAAATGTTTCGATTGGTTATATTCGATATGACCTAGTTATCGAATCATTGATTCGATAAATCGATACATTGAATACTAGTCGGTTATATGCGACATGACCGGATCATTGAATCAAATGTTGATTTAATGATTTGATGTATAATTATATATTTGATATATTACTTTGCATTAACTAGTATTGGTTCACTTTATATGGATTTTCTCACTTGATGTGCAAATTGTATATGTGATATACTTTTGTGCACATATTTGTATCATGTTTGATGATGCTTGATTATTTAGTTAAGTATATAGAATTAAATCATGGTTAATTTGATAATTAGGGTTTTGCATATTTATTTATTTATTTATTTGGAAAAAGATTGAGATAAGAATGGTGGAGAAGTTTGTCTTTAGTTGAAGCTTCATGAAACTTTGACTTCTTAACCATCCTTGTCTTCATGCTTAACCCTAACCTATCCAACTAACCATGGTCTATTCTCTACACTAAACTATGGTTTGTAAATGATAAGTATTGATTTATTTTATCATTTACAAAAGACTTATCATATTCTATCTTCATCTTCTTCTTCTTCTTAAAAAAAGAGAAAGCTTGATGCCATCAATGGCAACTTGATTTCTAAAGTGAGAAATCCAATTCTAAAGTAAACCCACCTCCTATTTCTTCACCCTCTACCTCTTGCCAAGTTGTTTTGGGTGTTTTCTTCACAAGTTTCACAACTTGGTGAAGTTGGAGCTTGAACTTGTGCAACCTCGACGTAGATCATCTTTGGCACGAAGCCGACGACCTATTCCGCTTGTTTTCCCGATGAAGCCGACGAATGAGTCTAGGATTCGAAAAGGACAACGAGAGGACGACTACGTGGAGCTAAGGAAGTGGATATCCGGATCTACAAAGGTTGTAGCATCTAACTTTTAGTTAAGTAGTTAACTAGATTATCTTTTCGCCTAGAATTCTAGTCTAAGATCCGTATTAGGGTATCTCGGCACCCGTAAATTTTTATATTGGCATGTTCTATGCCTTGTGAGACCACTATAGGGTGCCTAGGAACCTTACACTGGTATCAGAGCCTAGCTAGAGCCTTAGGCGAAGTCTAGACGCAATTTGAAGTCCGAACGAACCGAAGCCCTAAATCAAACATGCTCTCTGTACTTTTTCTAAAATCTGGGATTTTTCAATATTAAAAATGCTTAAAAAATTCAGCAGGGAATTCTAAGAATTATGGTGCAATTTTTATTCAATGAACAGTGAACGGCGCGGCGGAACCGCGGCCTAAGCCAGCTTAGGCGGCGGTTCCACGGCGGCTTGATGACGTCATCCCTATCTTTTTGCACAGTAATTCTTATTTAACAGTGCTGAGTTCTCTGGGTGTTTTTTAATATTTTTTCAAGAGTTGAATTTTCTGGGGTGTTTTAGAGCTTCGGTGTTTCGACCGGATTATCAAATTTCGTCTTTGTGTATTTCCGAATAATTTTTAGAATATGTTAAAAAGTTCGACCGGATATAAATACCCAATTTTTCCCCTGTCGGGAAATTTCCAAGTGTTGGATTTTTTCGTAGTTTAACGACGTTCTAAGTAGTGCAAGTAACGCGATGGACCCTCTAGAAGACAACAAACCTTAACTCGATTATGTGACCGTCTTGAACTGCCCTTTGAACCTTCGGGTTTGGGGCAGTACAGCGTGCCACATGTGAGGCGTTGGCTTGACCCTTCTACGGCTGGACCGTTGGTACTGAGGCACGAACTGAATGTTGTTAGACTTATTTCATGTGTTGAGCCGTATCGGGAAAACTTGGGTATTCGACTGTTCGTTCGGAAAGTTTAACATTTTCTGTTTATCTGGAATGTGATACAATAATTGGAATTCACAAACAGTTATGTGATAACTGAATGAATGTTATAAATCTAGCAGTTTAGTTTCACTTGATATTGAAAAGAGTTTTCGATAATGAGACTAAAATGCGGGGTTTATAACTGTTAGGCATGTGATGTCTAAGTATTTCATTTGATTAGGCATGCGATGTCTAAAGAAGTTGCGGATTCCAACTGTTGTAGTTTTACACTTTCTTTTCTGTGACCGTAAGTGTAATATGTGATATCGCCGGTTTCGTTGCTATATGTCAACGACAATTGGGATGGACATATTTACTTACGTTGATGACATGTGATGTTATGTGTTGCTGGATATGTTATATTGGATCGTCGTGTTTGAATAGCCGGGGTTTTTTTTTATGTGAGATGAGTGTTTTTCATTTTCATTCATGTAAAAACTTGTATGTAATATTCTTTTATTTGGGGCACTTCCAGGTAGCGGAAGTTGTCACCCTTTGTATATTATTTACTTTTCCGCATTAGGTTAGACCCAAGGAGGGGAGCACAAGTAACCGGGTTCTGGGGTCCAGTGGGAGACCAACTCGAGGAGTCGAGTCTGGGTCTCCTAACCCTAGAATTGGCAGGGTTGCTTGCCGCTTTCGTAGGGGTCTAGGGGTGTGGGATTGGCTATTCATCACGACCGTGGAATCCGTGTTTTATACTGGCTCGTATTGAAAACATGGACGTCCTAGTATATCCAATATTTCATATGTTTCTTCTGCTGCGATATCTGTGATGTGATTCTGTGATGGATATAGTATATAGTATATATGATATATTATATAGACGTTACTTATGTTTTACACCCGCGCTAGCCCTGCCCTGCTCTGTCGTTAGTTACCTAACCTAACGGTGCACGAGGGGACATCGAGGCGAATGCGGATGGCATAAGTGTACGTCATATCTATCTGTGATGTTTAGGTATTTAAATGATGGGACTTCATTAATGTGATTAATGAAAGAAAAGAAACCTAAGATGTTGTAGAATCAAATTTCAAAATAAAACAGGTAGCTACAGTTCTTGCTTTGCACAGCGGTATATGTGATATATCCTGCACCTTATTCGATGAGGAATGGACCGAGATCCCTTCACCGGGAGTGACTCCTTTAGCAATAACTGGCAGATGCTACACACTCGGTTTGCTTTTGATTGTTTCTATAGTTTATGCTTTGCACAGTGATATATATGATATATCCCGCACCTCATTCGACGAGGAAAGGGCCGACGATTCTTTCACCGGGAGTGACCCCTTTAGCAAAACTAGAAAAGCCTCAAAATCACTCCATTTTAAAACTTCATTTGATTCTACAACGATATCAAGTTCATTACGCAATAGGTTTTCAGAAAAACCTGCGTAGCCCTCCGTCATTTCAGATAAGTTACATATAGTATTCGTGCTACATTTGTTGGCTTTCGTCAAGGTGTAGTGTGCGGTAGCTATGTGCTGTTTATCTGCTGCATATGATGCGACTGGATTAAGGTAGCCGTACGGCTTTGTTGGCTTTCGTCAAGGGGCGTGCGGGTGGGTTTAATTCAGTCAAGAAATGTACGGGTTGAACTTAACTAGCGGGCTGTGGTTTGTTGGCTTTCGTCAAGGTCATAGCACGCTAGGGGCAAAAGTATTATCGGGAATTTCAAGTGTTGAAATTTACAATGAGATTGCATACCTTCTATGAGATAGTTGGATCCCGATACCCACTGCGAGTAAGAGTTACTCCTGGGAGAGTTTTACACATTGCAATTAGCTGATCAAGTAGGTGTCTAGAAAGGTGTCAACGGGGTTACGCCTCTGGGAAAACGAGGTTTACATTAATTAGGTTCGTGTGAAAGCACGGGGGACCTTCCTCAAAGTACCGACACTGGCCTGGCTGAAAGATTGGCGAACTTGTAGTGTGTAATTAATCCCGGCTAGTCTTTCCTTTTAGGGTTTGAACGAAGATTTGATAAAAAGCAGTGGGAGCCATCCTGATTAGATAAGATAATAACCAATCTGATCTTACACGAGCATACGCTAAAGTGTTTTCTTCTCTCTCTCTCTAGGTAGCGACCATTTCATGCCCTAATGAAGATAATAATATGGATGTATTGACCGAACCCGCATGTTATACTGTGCTGGGGAATGTTGGTTCCGTTCTTTCTTATAAGAGTTATAGGAATGAACAGGATATAGGGGAATGCCAGGATTCCCATGCCACCCGAATGAAGAAAGTACATGTTGATGCATTTTCTTCGGGTGTGTTCGTTCTGAGAACTGTTTCTCCATTTGCTCTACGTCCTGGGTATTAGATACCGGGTCAGGATCCCATATATGTAATCAGTTACATAGGCTCAGGAAAGGTAAAGAACTTGGAGAAGGTGATAAAGACATTAGAGTTGGAAATGGTGCAATTGTTGCAGCTAAGACTGTCGGGGAATATCACCTTGTATTACCAACTGGTAATACATTGGTTCTGAACGAATGCTATTACATGCCGAACCTGATATGCAACATTATATCGGTTTCTTTATTAAGTAAAGAAGGATATAATTTTGTATTACAGGACAATGTTATGAACATTTTTCGTAACCAAAAGTTGGTTGGATCAGGCACGTTATGCAATGGCATTTATGTTCTAAATCAATCAATAGTTCTGAGCATAACAAACACACACAAGAGGAAGAGTTCTGAACTCAACGAATCCTTCTTGTGGCATTGTAGACTGGGTCACATCAATGCGACACGACTAGCTAAGTTGCATAAAGATGGATATTTAAATCCGTTTGAATTTTCATCTTATGACACTTTCCAGTCATGTCTCAAAGGCAAGATGACCAAAACTCCGTTTACGGGACACGGAGAAAGAGTTACCGAACTCTTGGGACCAATACATAGTGATGTATGTGGACCCATGTCTACACATGCCAGGGATGGTTCTTCGTACTTCATTACATTCACTGACGATCTCTCAAGATACGGACATGTGTACTTAATAAGACACAAGTCTGAAGCTTTTGAGAAATTTAGAGAATATAAACAAGAAGTCGAAAACCAAACCGGAAAAAGTATTAAAATCCTTCGATCTGATCGAGGAGGTGAATACTTGAGCAAAGAATTCCTGGACTTCCTAAAAGAGAATGGGATTCTCTCTCAGCTGACTCCTCCATATACACCACAGCACAACAGTGTATCAGAACGGAGGAACCGCACCCTATTAGATATGGTGCGCTCTATGATGAGCACAGCTGAGTTATCTATTTCCTTCTGGGGGTATGCGCTTGAAACAGCCATACATCTATTGAATATGGTCCCCACCAAATCTATGCCCACCACTCCATATGAGATATGGAAAGGGAAGAGACCATGTCTTAACTATGTTAAGATATGGGGTTGTCCAGCCTATGTCAAACGACAAAATCCGGACAAACTCGAGGCACGGTCTGTTCTATGCAAATTTGTACGATATCCCAAGAATTCTCAAGGGTATATCTTCTACCACCCTGAGGAACAAAGAGTGTTTGTTTCTCGGCATGCCACCTTTTTAGAAAAGGAATTTCTTGAAAAAGAGATTAGTGGTCACGAGGTAGAACTGAAAGAAGTTCCAGCTGCAGAAGCTACAACAGAAGATCTGGTGGAACCAGAGGATTCCATAGTTCCCGATGAACCCCATCCACTCCGCCGATCTAGTAGGGTTCCTCGCCAACCTGAGAGATACTACGGTTTTCTCATGGACGGTGGGAGCGAGGATTGCATCATGGAGGATGATGACCCAACTAGCTTCGAGCAGGCCATCACGAGTGGGGACTCAGTGAAATGGCTGGATGCTATGCGGTCCGAGATGGAATCCAGTACACCAACAAAGTATGGACTTTGGACGTTGCTCCTGAAGGGGTAAAACCCATTGGGAGCAAGTGGATCTTCAAGAAGAAACTTGGTGTAGATGGGAAAGTGGAGACTTTCAAAGCTAGACTTGTAGCAAAGGGTTTTCGTCAAAGACCAGGTGTGGACTATGACGAAACTTTTTCTCCAGTGGCTATGCTTAAATCCATCCGGATCATGCTTGCCATCGCTGCATATCATGATTACGAAATCTGGAAAATGGATGTTAAGACCGCCTTTCTAAACGGTGATTTAGAAGAGTGCGTGTACATGACTCAGCCAGAGGGCTTCGTAGACAGTGGGAGCAGCGGAAAGGTGTGCAAGCTGCTTAAATCCATTTATGGATTAAAGCAAGCATCGCGGAGTTGGAACATCTGCTTTGACGTCGTTATCAAAGAGTTTGATTTCGTCAAAAATCCAGATGAACCTTGTATCTACAAGAAGGTGGCAGAGAGTAAGGTTGTCTTCCTCGTATTGTACGTGGACGACATACTCTTGATAGGAAATGATATTCCTATGCTGCAATCGGTCAAGCTCTTCTTATCACAAAGATTCTCAATGAAAGATCTTGGTGATGCCTCCTGCATATTGGGAATTAGGATCTATAGAGATAGATCCAAACGGATTTTGGGATTGTCCCAATCCAGGTACATTGACACCATACTAAAGAGGTTTAGTATGGAAGAGTCCAAGCGTGGGAACTTGCCCACGATCTCTGGAGTCACTCTCTCCAAAGAGATGTCTCCTAAGACTGATTTGGAGAGAGCTCGCATGCAAGGGATACCCTATACTTCGGCAGTAGGCTCTATCATGTATGCGATGCTATGTACCAGACCCGATGTAGCATACTCACTAAGTATAGTGAGCAGGTATCAAGCTGATCCTGGAGAGAGTCACTGGACAGCTGTGAAGAGCATTCTCAAGTACTTACGAAGGACTAGAGATATGTTCTTGGTGTATGGTAATGGGGAGCTCCAAGTGGAGTCCTTTACCGATTCGAGCTTTCAGAGTGATAAGGACGACTCTAAGTCGCAGTCGGGCTTTGTCTTTACCCTTTACGGAGGGGCGGTTAGCTGGAAGAGTTCCAAGCAGGAAACTGTGGCAGACTCGACAATGGAGGCTGAATACATCGCTGCCAACGATGCTGCCAAAGAGGCTGTCTGGATCAAGAAGTTCATTACTGAACTTGGAGTGGTTCCATCCATTGAGCATCCAATACCTTTGTATTGCGATAACAATGGAGCGGTGGATTTAGCCAAGGAACCCAGGTCCCATCAGCGATCCAGGCATATTCTGAGGCGGTATCACCTGATCCGGGAGATAGTTGATCGCCGGGAGATCGAGGTCAGGAGGGTTGACATGAAGAACAACACGGCGGATCCACTCACGAAGGCCATTCCCCAGATACAGTTTGAGAGACTCTTCGGGATGCTCGGTATGCGATACTACAGCAGCTGGTCCTAGTGCAAGTGGGAAATTGTTAGTTGTATGTATGCCCTAGAGGCCAGTATTGTACAGATGATGTATATAATATTGGATGCTTGGACATATATAGAGATGACTTTCTTGCTCGATATGATAGTATGCTATCTGGTTACTCTTTATCTTAACATGTACACTAGTCTCTTTAAACTGTCTTATGGTTACATGTTGGTAAAGCCCTTAGGATGTGTACTTGACTACCTGGACTATGATGCAGATCATACTAGTGGGGACATGGTAGTCCATAAGTACATCCTTCAAGGTCCCTAGTCATGGGTGTATCGAGACGGGGCATCGATATACCAGAGTAGACTAGCGTATACGCTTCTCGACCCATGAGATGGGCGATGGATGATCCCATATCCATTGGTGTTTGACATCAGAGATGGTGTACGGGTGCTCAGTGGAGACTGGGTACACTGGATGGACTCGCCGAGAACTCTCAGATGGTATTATACCTCACGTCAGATGGCAGTTCTCAGGTGACACTTGTACAGGTTAGTCTGTAGACCCGAGATCGTCATAGAGTCTTGTGTGATTCCCACTGTGCTTTGATCTCCACCTTACCACGTCCATGAGGGCGTGCAAAATGGTGGTCTTTGGGTACAGTCCCGAGTCACATGGAGACAATGAGCGATAGGAGGGGTTTCGTCTCTCCCGGTATTGGGGGTTGATGTTGCGCTGTGCTCGATTGGCCGTAACATGGAAGTCCCTGGCCAGGGCTGATCAGAGATTTGCTGGTAAGTGTTACCAGTAGTTTCTCGACCCGTTATGAGCCTCACATCGGCACGACTTATCGGTTATTGGGGTCTGACGTTTACCACCCCTAGACTTGATATGCGACGTATCAGACGAACAGACCGGACTGTACGGTAAGTGTTACTGGTTGGATTCACAGGAGTGTGAGCGGGCTAGCTCGTCGATCTTCTAATCGCTCAATACCCGGATGGCCGTTACGTTTAGCAGACCGCTTGCGGCTTGTGGGTGCTTGATATGATCATCATCTGCTACCGGCGTATTGACGAGTCTTTAGAGTCCTACACAGGGGTTTCCTGGCTCAAGCGAAACGAAATAGGAGAGCATATGAGATATGTGCGGGACCGAGAATAATGCGCATATGTGATACCGCATTTCATTCTCACGATAAATGTTTCGATTGGTTATATTCGATATGACCTAGTTATCGAATCATTGATTCGATAAATCGATACATTGAATACTAGTCGGTTATGTGCGACATGACCGGATCATTGAATCAAATGTTGATTTAATGATTTGATGTATAATTATATATTTGATATATTACTTTGCATTAACTAGTATTGGTTCACTTTATATGGATTTTCTCACTTGATGTGCAAATTGTATATGTGATATACTTTTGTGCACATATTTGTATCATGTTTGATGATGCTTGATTATTTAGTTAAGTATATAGAATTAAACCATGGTTAATTTGATAATTAGGGTTTTGCATATTCATTTATTTATTTATTTGTTCATTTATTTATTTGGAAAAAGATTGAGATAAGAATGGTGGAGAAGTTTGTCTTTAGTTGAAGCTTCATGAAACTTTGACTTCTTAACCATCCTTGTCTTCATGCTTAACCCTAACCTATCCAACTAACCATGGTCTATTCTCTACACTAAACTATGGTTTGTAAATGATAAGTATTGATTTATTTTATCATTTACAAAAGACTTATCATATTCTATCTTCATCTTCTTCTTCTTCTTAAAAAAAGAGAAAGCTTGATGCTATCAATGGCAACTTGATTTCTAAAGTGAGAAATCCAATTCTAAAGTGAACCCACCTCCTATTTCTTCACCCTCTACCTCTTGCCAAGTTGTTTTGGGTGTTTTCTTCATAAGTTTCACAACTTGGTGAAGTTGGAGCTTGTACTTGTGCAACCTCGACGTAGATCATCTTCGGCACGAAGCCGACGACCTATTCCACTCGTTTTCCCGATGAAGCCGACGAATGAGTCTAGGATTCGAAAAGGACAGCGAGAGGACGACTACGTGGAGCTAAGTAAGTGGATATCCGGATCTACAAAGGTTGTAGCATCTAACTTTTAGTTAAGTAGTTAACTAGATTATCTTTTCGCCTAGAATTCTAGTCTAAGATCCGTATTTGGGTATCTCGGCACCCTTAAATTTTTATATTGGCATGTTCTATGCCTTGTGAGACCACTATAGGGTGCCTAGGAACCTTACAATTTCATTGCGAATCCTTGCGATTTTATGATTCGGATAGAACTTTTTGAGAAACGCTTTAACAAACTCGTCCCAACTGGTTATGGAATGGGAAGCGGTGCTATACAATCATTTTTCAGCAAGATCGCATAAAGTGAACGGAATGACCCGTAGACGTATAGCATCGTCCGACAGTTGGGTGGTTTTCATCATGGCACAGACGTTTTGAAATTTATTGATGAAGATATAGGCATCTTCAGATTCAAGCCCATGAAATCGTGGAAGCATATTGATGAAGTGGGGCTTAATTTCAAAGTTGTCCCCATTGGCCGGTGGAAGAGAAAGGCAGGTGGGAAGTGCAGAACGGGTGGGATAGAAACGATCCTGGTGCGCGATTCGCTGCGGCGCTACAACAGGCGGTGGTGGTGGGATATTGGTCTCCGTAGGAGGTGGAGCCAATCCAGCGGTAGTCAAAGAGATGTTCGGATTAAATCCTGACATCGCGGAAGAAGAGGTTGGTGAAGGTGAAGGTGAAGATGTATGAACAGAATTCCGGTCAACGTCGGAGTTGGCCGGCAAGGGAAGGGCTGAAAGAGGAGTGGACGGAGTTTCGACTTCGGAGTCGATCGCGTAGTCGGTAGCGACTAACGTAACGCGGACTAGACGGGCGCTAGTGTCCCGAGTCCAAGCGGACATACACTAAACGAGTTTAGTATAGTCAAAGCGGAGAAGGTGAGGGTAAGAAAACGTCAATGGAGAAAACGATGGGTGGAGGGTGAAAAATGGATTTGGCGACAAAGGGCAAGTTTTTATAAAAGTTTTTGATTTTTTCCTTTTTTTCTTTTTAGAAAGAGCTTTACAGAAATATGTACGGACTTACGGCTTTAAGTAATCACAAATAAGATATGCACAATCTCACCTAGATCTAGGGTCACCTAGATCTACTAGACCTGCTCCTAACTGTTCCAGAGGGCTAGAAAAAGGACCTCAAACCGCCTCTTCTCCGTCTAATGCGGCCAGATAAGTGCCAGGTAAGTGGGAGGTTGTCCAACGCTTTCACGAAGTTCCTTAATTAAATAACCACTTGCCTTCGTCACACTTGCCTAGGCACCGCAAAAGTCAGATAGGATAAACGGTCGATGCCTGTAACTAGTCCTCTGTCCTATTGAGCGCGAAGTCCTTAGGGCTGAGTCTAGTATTTTTTAATTTTAACAATGGTCAATGCATATGCTTTTTGTGATTTTTGGGGTCCTGGGAAGGGTGATGAAATCCCCACCCAATCTGAATTGGTTTCAA
The DNA here is from genome assembly GCA_030015575.1 of Agapanthus africanus. NCBI lineage: Eukaryota > Viridiplantae > Streptophyta > Magnoliopsida > Asparagales > Amaryllidaceae > Agapanthus > Agapanthus africanus. The sequence goes on along the minus strand of JASDDO010000019.1, from coordinate 910,510,534 downwards.
GCCCCTTAAGTCCGTATTAATGAATGCAAAGCGATAACAAATCAACTGCAAACAATTTTTATTTTTAGCGCGGCGCAAAGAATCCTGCACAAGAACAGTTTATTGGAAGGGGGAAGAGAATTTGCGCAAAGAAATCTGCAGAAAACACAGTTTATTGGAGTCCAGAGGAGTGGGGAGTAGAAGATAGACTTACAGAAAGAAAATGGTACCCTGACTCCACTAAGTGGCCGCGGTTCCGCGGCCTAAGCTTGCTTATGCCGCGGTTCCGCGGCAATAAGGAGGAGTTGGGCCTCTGAAAAATTTGGGTGTGCTTCTGTTGCTGTCCTCTTCTTGTCTGGAGCTATTGAATTTGGATTTGCTTACTGGAACTGCTCCAGAATCTTACAGTAGACCTTTTGCTTCGTTTCGATCTGTCGCGGTGTAGCCGCGAGATGTGGGTCTATCTTCCCACGTCTTTGGCACTGAACTCGAACTTCGTATTTTCCTGCACACTTGCACAAAAAACTAATCAAAAATAACAAGATGATTTTTTTACAAAGTATATTTTTTTGTTTGGTTTTTTGGTTGTTTTTATATTCACAAGTTAACCCGAAATTACACAAAGAAATAAACTACCGTCTCCCCGGCAACGGCGCCATTTGATTGTTAGAGATTCTGTATGTTCAAGTTTAGTTAATTACCGCAATCAAGACGGTTTCGTTTGTAGCTAGCCGGTTGAGTACGGGTCGTCCGCAGGGAGATGGGAATCTTTTTCTATGTGCTTTAACGAGTTAAGTCCAGATTTCCAGATTTTGTTGTGATTGATTAAGTGTTAAAGTGATATGTAAAGAGAGCTTGTTAGGGTTAGGATTAGGTTAGTTTGAGTTAGGAGTCGCTCACCTCTTTCGTTGCCACTCTTAATATCGGTGTTACGGTAATCGGCAACAACGGGGATTAGCACGACTAGGAAGGAACTTGCGAGTATAAGCTAGGATTTCCAACGCATAAGTTCTTCCTTTTGGTGCTTGTCCGTCCGTTCTTGGCTCTTAGCCATAACCTCCGGTTAATTGAACCACAACCGGTCTTACTACAGAATCACCGCTATCATGTAGGATAGGGTGCCGTAAGGAGCGGATTGTGGTTCAATTAACGGAAGTCGATTTTAAGATGTTGGGCAAGGAAAGAGTGAGAAAGATTTCCTTCTCTCAAACTTCCCTTATCCTACCCTAATAAGTATGAAACTACTCATACATCATAATGAAAAGAAAACAAAACAAAAGAGGAAGATAGAAAGAAGGAGATTAGAAGATAACAACTAGCTATTTGCGACCTCACCTTAGCAAGGATCAAGCGTAAGCATCATGGTTGTTTTAATGATAAAGGAAAAGAGAAAAGAAAGAAACAACAAGAAATAACAACAACTAAGTTAACAAATTAAAATTACAAGCAATTATAAAAGAACAAGACAAGATATAATAGCAAAAGAGTCTTCTTTATTCATCATTCTTCACTCACAAAGCTCACTACAAGTTTTAATGGAGAAGAGATGAGAAGAGGAAGAAGAAACAAGTATTCTAAACCTAGAAAAATACAAGAATATGCACCCTTGGCTTCACAAGGATCTGGGCTATTTATAGGCAGGGAAATGGAAATCTATGGCAAAATTCTGCCTGTAAATAGAAAGACCAAAATACCCCTGAAAACACATCATCCGACAAGGCCGTACGGCCGCGGAACCGCGGCCTAAGCATGCTTAGGCCGCAGAACCGCGGCCATATAGAGGACTTAGGTCTTCCGGTTTTGTGGGGCCCCCTGGTCTGCTGTGGTCTGTAGTTTGGCATATATGTTTTCTGATAAGCCTTCCACATTTCTTCCAGAATTTCTGTTGAGCAAAAGGTGATTTGATGTGGATCTTTTTGTCATGATTTCCTCGAGCTCCGTGTAGATTTCTTGGATCTTGTGCTGCCATTGAGCCTTGCGCATGAAAATGACATTGATTTGCCATTTTGTGTCTTAAACTGGTGTGTGGCAACAGACGGATAAAGAGCGGAGATCCGTGTTTTATCTGTGGTTGGCAGGAACCCGGACTTTGTCGTGTTTTTCCATGAATTTCACTGTTTTAGAGTCGAGAACCTGTATCCTGCAATTGACTAGCAAACACGGCTCAAGAGTACCTACCGATATGCAATGTGATAAAAATTGGGCGGTATGAAAATGCAAAAATCTGATATGAACAGGCTTCTTTCTTCCTGACGCTGCGGTCATCCCTCTGTCAGAACTCGCCGCCCCGGGCATTGATGAGGAGGCGTTCTTTCTTGGGTTTCTTGGGCTATGGTTGAGTTGGTTCGCGCTCCCTATGCATCCTCGTTACATGAGGCCTTCCATCTTCTACCCCGCGCAACGCATGGTTGCCGGAATATAAGTGGCCATCGGGATCGCCGGGTTAGCCCACCTATACCACGGTCTTAGCGTAGCGGTGGATACCATTGAACCAGGAGTGCATCCTGCTAACTTCCCGATGTATTACTTCACTTCATGGATGGAGATGCACGTGCTCGGGGTCTTCGGCATTCACAAGAGATCTTCGTTTTATGAGAGATGCAAGTTCCCTCGGATTATGCGGCTGGTTGATGCCTCCATCGTGAGTCCGTCACAGCGGGAAGGTAGGGGCTTGCTCCTTCGTCCGCGCACGGTCGGAGATGGTATGTCTTTCACGGACAAAGTCTTGACCATCGGCCAGGAAACTTCCAAGGTGGTGCTGTCACTGCGAGACATTTTTAAGGATGGGGCCTCCGTGTTGAAAGCCCGGGAGATTCTCCATTTTTACTCCATCAGGCCGGGCTTTCTCGTATTCAGGCAAAATGATGCGGCACTATTCATGAGATACAACCCCCACCATTTTGCCCAGCAGCTGAGTTACAATCAAGGGGTCCCACTGGAGGCTTTCTTGGTAGAACCCGTTGCTACTAAAGAGGGAATGCGGGGAGCGCTGCATCATTTCATGCGCTTAAATACGGGATCTCACTTCTTTATCAGTGAATCGAGTTGCGTCCCGATGGCCCTTAACGTACACGTGGCCTAGTATCAACATGCAACAGGTGCTGTTATCGGGGATGAGAAGCGGCTGCTACTTGACTGCAAGGGTGCACCCCCTGCTAGTGACCGAAACCTCCCCTTGAAGTGACGGACCATTGTCATTCCCCCGCTAAGAGGAGCTGCTGTGATTGAAGTCCCCGAGAACAGGCCTAAGCTACCGGTGCCCCGTGCTCCTGTGGAGACGGTGGATGTACCACCGGTGCCCCGTGCTCCCGCGGAGACGGTAAATGTAGCTTCGCCCGAATATGGCGTGGGCTCAGATATCGTGACTCGTTGCCCCAAACTGCCCACCAAGCGTAAGCTTGTGCTTGCTGCGACTGGAGCTCGCACGTAGAAGAGGAAGAAGAAGTCGGTCCTCTCTCTAGATGCTGTACTCGGTTTGGAGCCTCAGGCTCCTTATAATGAGGGCCTGAGCGAATATGGGACCAACGAAGGTCTCTTCATAGCGCCGGAAGATACTGATCTCGAGGCTGCTATTGCAGCTTCTGTGCGATCCGCAAGCCACCAAGCGGAAATGGCCACCCTCGCGCAATCAAGTAAATATCAGTCGCACCTTGTTATTGCATCATATCTTTATTTTTATTGTCATGTCTTGACTGACATTTTTCCTTCTGTAATAGGCTTTACCACTGAAGAGGCTCTGGCGGCTTCCCTTAGGACCTTTGAGGAGGAGGAGAGGAATCGCGTCTTGTTGGGCATTGGTATATCTCGGCTCATTGTATCTTCATTCTACTTTCTTATGGACAATCTAACCCCTTCTTTATCTTATCGCAGGGACTACAATGCCAATCCCGCAAGGTGATGCGGAGATTCTTCCCGGGCCAGCCACCGAAGTCCCGGCCTCTTCGGCACTGTCGAAAGAGGCCTTACTCAAACGACCGATGACGGAAGCTATAACGGCTCCAGAGGTAGCCCTTGGCATGGATGACGGCATCCTATTGATGGAGGCGTCCAGAAGATCCACTTTGACGGCCCGAGCGGAAAGGAATCGCCGAATGCGCGCGGCAAGGGAGCGTAGTGCTGCCTCGGCCGCGGGTGCGGGTTCGAGCACCGCTACCCCTGCCCCTACTCCTTTAGAGGAATCCCCGGCTGCCTTGTCCACTACCTATAGACAGGCAGCACGTGCGGCTCGGGAAGCGGTCGGAAGACCAACTCAAGTTAATGTGACACGGGGTTCCGTCGTCAAAATTTTAAATATCAATTCTCATATATCTTATCTTGCAGGGCCGAGTCTTACCGAAGAAGTGGCGGCGACCACTGAGCCTGGGGTAACGGTAGAGGAGGTAGTCGTGATTGCCGAACCCGAGGCGGAGGTAGGCGAGATGGCTGCGATCGCCGAGCTCGAGGTAGCGGCGGGTGAGACAGTCGCGATCGCCGAGCCTGAGATGGCGGTAGGTGAGATGACCACCATTGCCGACCCCGAGGTGGCGATGGGTGAGATAGCTACAGCCGCCGAGCCTGAGGTGATGATGGGTGAGACCGGTACAGCTGCCGAGCCCGAGGTAGCCACTCTTTCGCAAGAGTCGGGCACTGCCCCGATCGTCATTTTTTCCACCTGCCGCTCTTTGCCATTTCCTGTCATCGCAAGCGTTACGACGGCTCTCGTAGAGTCAGGGGATGAGGCGACGGGAGGTGAGACCATCCCGATGGAAGAGGATGAAGCAGTTGCTATATCAAGTGACGCCCTCGTCGCGGTTCCGACTGGCGACTCATCAGGTAGATTTTGGGTCATTGCTTTTCTTTTTATTCCGCAATCCTTTTCGATCTTTCCTGACAGTATTTATCTCGTTTCTAATGCAGGCGTGGCGAGCGTTGAAGTTGCGCTACCCGAGGCATCGCCATCAGTTACCGCTTTGACGGTGACCACTCCTCTACCCTCTCTCGTATCATCTCAGATGTTGGAAGGTGCGGATTCGTGACCGATCAGTCTTATTTTTTAAGCTGTATAACTTATGTACTGACGTTGCATTACTGCGTCTCTACAGGAGTCCTTTTTGACCACCTGTATCAGGTGCTGCACCCCCACTTCACCTTCCTGTCAGAGATTAGTCCGCCTGCTGGTGTCGGTGAGTATCTTTTCTAAACGACGTCCTTTTTTTAACGGACAGTCACATTATTGCTAATCCCTTTTTGTATTGCTTGTAGCCTTACAAATCGAAGGCGGGGACGAGGCTATCGTTGCGCCTCCAGTACTCCCAGCTCTGCCCCCTGTTGCAGCCGGTATAATAGACTCTATTTTTCGTGTATTTTCTTTATTTCTTGAGCTGACATCTGACTATGATTTATTTTGCAGCAATCACATCGACTCCAGTCCCGTTCGAGTCTCGCATTATGATGCCGGCAGGGCCCTTTTCCAGACGTCCATCCTTGAAAGGCGCCGCAAATAGTCTGCGTATGCTGAGCGACTATATTGAGGAGCTCGACGTGGAGACTCCCACATCTGCTGTGGATTTTGCCGCGGAGGTTAACCCTATGCTGGCAACGCTCATGAACTTTCATGGTGAGGGCGTCGTTGGGTCTTGGGTCAATCACTGCAGGGAAATTGAGGCTTTCCTGCATGAGCTTGAGCTTAGGCGTCCTGCTCCTGAGATTCTGGCTGTGAGCACTCAACGGGCTGCGTGGATCGAGCAGAGTACTTCTTACTTCCGCCATCTTGAACAAGAAGTGGCTTTAAAGCAGAAGGAATGTAAAGAAACTTCAAGCGAATCTGCTTGACTGCATGCTCAAGTTGATACGAATGCTACCCAGTTGAAAGTTATCTTCAAATGCCTTCTGCGATGCATTTCTGACGGGTTAACACCGAGGCAGAAGCTCGACGTCGTCGAGCGGGATGCACAAAATCGTGAAGCGGCTCAACGGGCCGTCGAGGAACAACTTTCGTCTTACTTGCAGCAGCGAGCCCAGGTCGAAGCAGAGTTGGTCGCGGCAGCTGATCAAGAAGAGGGGCTGAGGGAAGTACGCGAGCGGCTAATCGAATTATTGAAAGCGCTTCCCTTTCATAATTTTTTTTGTACCATTTGTAATTTTGAATAAAATGTATTCATTCTTTTATTCTTTCATATGATGTATTTTGTACCCAATTGAATTCATGAATAAAAGATACATTTCCTTCGCAATGTCTTGTGTCATCTTTCTGCTTTCTTCTTTCTTTTGTTATCAGCATGTCACCTTAGCAAACATAGCCGGTAGATGATAGGGTGAGCATCTTGTTTTGGCTTCTTCGACGGAAGCAGGTTCAGGTCTGTTGCCTAATACTTTTCAACTTTATGAGCCGTAAGGGTCTCATAAAGACTTTTCTCCCTACGAGTCATGAGGATCTCGTAGGTGTCTTTTCTCCTTAGGAGTCGTGAGGATTCCTAAGTGCGTTCTCCTTTGTAAGTCGTAAGGATCTTATAAGATAGTTTTCTTCCTTACGAATCGAGAGGACCCGTAAGTGTTTAACGAGATTCACATGTAGATGACGTATTTCCGCAACGGGGTCATGTGGATGACGTATTTCCGCGACGGGGTCATGTGTATGACGTATTCCCGCGACGGGGTCATTTGGATGACGTATTTCCGCAACGGGGTCATGTAGATGACGTATTTCCGCGACGGGGTCATTTGGATGACGTATTTCCGCAACGGGGTCATGTCGATGACGTATTTCCGAGACGGGGTCATGTGGATGACGTATTTCCGAGAGGGTCATATAGATGACGTATTTCCGCAACGGGGTCATATGGATGACGTATTTCCGAAACGAGGTCATATGGATGACGTATTTCTGCGACGGGGTCATGTGGATGACGTATTTCTGCGACGGGGTCATATGGATGACGTATTTTCGCGACGGGGTCATGTGGATGACGTATTTCAGCGACGGGGTCATACGGATGACGTATTTCCGTGATGGGGTCATGTGGATGACGTATTTCCGCGATGGGGTCATTTGGATGACGTATTTCCGAGACGGGGTCATGTGGATGACGTATTTCCGAGACGGGGTCATGTGGATGGCGTATTTCCACAATGGAGTCATATGGATGACGTATTTCCAAGACGGGGTCATGTAGATGACGTATTTCCGAGACGGGGTCATGTAGATGACGTATTTCCGAGACTGGGTCATGTGGATGACGTATTTCCGAAACGGGGTCATGTGGATGAAGTATTTCCACGACGGGGTCATGTGGATGACGTATTTCCGCAACGGGGTCATATGGATGACGTATTTCCGAAACGGGGTCATATGGATGACGTATTTCCGCGATGGGGTCATGTGGATGACATATTTCCGAAACGGGGTCATGTGGATGACGTATTTCCGTGATGGGGTCATGTGGATGACGTATTTCCGCAACGGGGTCATACGGATGACGTATTTCCGAAACGGGGTCATATGGATGACGTATTTCCGCGACGGGGTCATGTGGATGACGTATATCTGCGACGGGGTCATTTGGATGACGTATTTCCGAGATGGGGTCATGTGGATGACGTATTTCCGAGACGGGGTCATGTAGATGACGTATTTCCGCAACGGGGTCATATGGATGACGTATTTCCGAAACGGGGTCATATGGATGACGTATTTTCGAGACGGGGTCATGTGGATGGCGTATTTCCGAAACGGGGTCATGTGGATGATGTATTTCTACGACGGGGTCATGTGGATGACGTATTTCCGCAACGGGGTCATATGGATGACGTATTTTCACGACGGGGTCATGTGGATGACGTATTTCCGCAACGGGGTCATATGAATGATGTATTTCCGAAACGGGGTCATGTGGATGACGTATTTCCGCGACGGGGTTATGTGGATGACGTATTTCCGAGACGGTGTCATGTGGATGACGTATTTCCGCGACGGGGTCATGTGGATGACGTATTTCCGCAACGGGGTCATATGGATGACGTATTTCCGAAACGGGGTCATGTGGATGACGTATTTCCGCGACGGGGTCATGTGGATGACGTATTTCCGCGACGGGGTCGTGTGGATGACGTATTTCCGAGACGGGGTCATGTGGATGACGTATTTCCGCAACGGGGTCATATGGATGACGTAGCGTCTGTTGTAATGAGACGAATATCGAAGTGGTATCTAGGTTGCCTGGGAACTATCGAGATTTGGAGTAGGGGCTTTTCTGTAGCTCCACGGTTGATTGCAGCGTCTGAATTCTGCTGGAATGGAGAGGAACGCTGTTAATGATCTCTAGGCTATCCCTGACCCGTCGAGATTTGGCTTCGTGTTCTGATGGAGCCTAGGGAGGGAAGGTGTGATTCCTTCTTTGTTTGCGCCCCTGGATTGTATACAGAGATTGATGTGATATCACATGTAGGGCATAAATTTCATTTTTCTTTATTTCTTTCCACGATGCTCTATCATTTCAGCTTTTATATCGCGAAGGTCGCGATTGCCCAATCATTTCGGCTATATTTCGCGGTGCCCAATCATTTCGGCTATTTATTTTATTTTTACCCACTGCTTTTTATTGCAAGTTGCCCGATCATTTCGGCTATTTTGCGTGCATACATTTTTACTTGCTAATTTTGTTCCAAGTTGCCCATTCATTTCGGCTATTTCGTATGCATGTGTGGCTTGCTAGCTTCTCACTGTAAGTTTGGAATTAGACACTGATTTCGACATCAACACCGCTACAACTGGGATATTGCCAGGAGCGAATCATCATTTGCCTTTGTCGATATCGAACAAAGGTGGCTTAGCGAACAGGGTTAGGATCCTGTCGACTAAGGCTTTTGTCTTCATGAGCCGTAAGGGTCTCATAAAGGTATTTCTCCCTGCGAGTCGTGAGGATCTCGTAGATGCGTTTTCTCCTTAGGAATCGTGAGGATCCCTAAGTGTATGATCTCTTATAAGTCGTAAGGATCTTACAAGAGTGCTTTCTCCTTATAAGTCGAGAGGACTTACAAGAGCTGTTCACCGTGTAGACATATCCCTAGTCACGGATGGGACTTTATTAGGGAAATGTTTATTCGCGGGATTATATACAAGGGTCGGCATTGAGCCACTTGTAGGGCAAAATTGGAGGTTGTGGTGGCTGCTTAAGAACAGGTTCAGATCTATGTAGCTTAAGACTTTTGAATCTTATGAGCCGTAAGGGTCCCATAAGAGGGTTCTCCTTACGAGTCGTGAGGATCTCGTAAATGTAATTTCTCCTTAGGAATCGTAGGGATCCCTAAGTGTGTTGCTCCCTTATGAGTCGTAAGGATCTTACGCAGGTGGTTTCTCCCCACAAGGTCGAGAGGACCTTGCAAGTGTCTTTTTAACGAGGTTGCGTCTTTTCGGGTTTTCACAAAACTCGCCGGTAGCCCTGCTGTTTTTACTCACGGAGCCCTTTCGGGTTTTCATCTGTGCCCTTTTCGCTTATGGACATACCATTTTTTCTTTTCTCTCTTTTTCTTTTTTTTTATTCTTCCTTTTTTTTGTATCAGCCTTGGGATGCTGCAGTCCACAGTAGTTTATCGACGTCTCGGTCAACAACTAGTTTTAGGACATAGTGGTCCATCGTTAGTTTAAGGACGTTTCGATCCGTCGTTAGTTTAAGGACGTTTCGATCCGTTGTTAGTTTAAGGATGTTTCGGTCCGTTGTTAGTTTAAGAACGTTTCGGTCCGTTGTTAGTTTAAAGATGTTTCTTTCCGCTGTTAGTTTAAAGACGTTTCGGTCCGTTGTTAGTTTTAAGACGTTTCGGTCCGTTAGCCGGCTACTACTTATAGAGTTTGGGCTTAGGAAGATAGCGAGCGGACATAGTCGTCGTCATCTATCGTTGACCTAGGCCGTGACTCGTCAGGCGTAGTACTTTTTCAGGAAGCGACCATTTATTGGCCTGAAAGGTCTTTCACCATGCATGTCCATGTGTAGATAGGCCCCACCCTGGTAGACCTTGTCTATGATATACGTGCCTTCATAGTTCGGCTCGAATTTCCCCCGTTTGGCACGATTGGGGATCATAGGTCTTTTGACCACTAGCACGAGTTCGCCTTGGCGGAATGTTCTCGGCCTAGTCAATTTTTCATATGAGCGCATCATCTTTGCTTTGTAAGCCTCCAGATTTTGTTGCGCCATGAGCAGAGTTTCATCAAGGGTATCGAGCTCCTCAAGCCGAAGGTGAGCATTCTCTTCGTCCATTAGCTCATAATGAACTGCCACTCGTAGAGAGGGTAACTCTATCTCGAGGGGGAGTACCGTCTCTGTATCGAATACCAATGCGTACGGCATTGTGTTCGTGGCTGTTTTAAACGTAGTTCGATATGCCCAGAGAGCTTCATGCAGTCTTTCATGCCAGTCCTTCTTATTTCGAGATACCGTCTTTTTCACGATCTTCGTCAAGGTCTTGTTAAAAGCCTCAGCTAGACCGTTAGCTCGGAGATTATAGACCGAAGAGTACCTCAAGTCTATGTTATGCTGTTGTGCGAAGCGGCTGATCTTGTGGCTTCTGTAGGCTGGCCCGTTATCGGAGATGATCCGTCTCGGAGTTCCAAACCGATAAATGACGTGCGTCTTGAAGAAATGGAGGATATTTTCCGTTTTCACTTCCGTTAGCGGTACTGCTTCTGCCCATTTGGAGAAGTAATCAGTTGTCGCCAAAATGAATCGATGTCCTCTGGACGATGGTGGTTCGATGGGGCCGATTATGTCAGTCCCCCACATTTCGAACGGCCAGCTAGCCACTGTCGGATGTAGTGGATTTGGATGCTGATGGATAAAGTCCCGGTGAATCTAGCATGAGTGGCACTGCTTCGCGTATTCGAGGCAGTCTTGGATCATCGTGGGCCAATAATAACCCATCCTTTTGATCTTTAGCTTCATCTTTGGGCCGGCTTTGTGAGAACCGCAAAGTCCGTCGTGAGTTTCTTGGATGACTCTCTTTGCCTTTTCAGGCCCCATGCATCTTAACCACAGAGAATCAAATGATCTCTTATACAGAGTATCATTGACGAAAGCAAAAGATAGAGCTCGTTTCATAAGCTGATGTTTTGAGGACGCATCTTCAGGTGTTCGACGGGATTTGAAATAATCTATAAAGACTTCTCTCCAATCCTTAGCTTTTTCCTGGTCTTTTATTTGTATAGTCGTTTGCTCGGTCGCTCATTTTTCTTCGAGCGACTCCGGAGATATTTCTGCCGGTGCGAGAACCCGACGACTTTGCACAACGATCCTCACGTCATCTAGGTTTTCGTCAGCCAGTTCTTCAGCGAGCTTGGCTAATGCGTCCGCTTTGCTATTTTCCGCACGCGGTATGCTTTCCAAGGTGTAGGAAGGAATTTGGGTCAGTAGTTGCTGCACCCTCTCGCCGTACTTCACCAACTCCGGCTTGCACGTTTGGTAGTCGCCGTTTATTTGACTAACGACCAGTTGAGAGTCTCCGTATATGAGGAGGTTTTCAATTCCCATGTCGATGGCGATCTTGAGACCTGCTATCAAAACTTCCTATTCTGCTTCATTGTTTATCCTCGGCTCTGTTAAGGAGAAAGCAAAGCGCATTATCCCTCCTTGTGGAGTTACGAAGATGAGGCCTACCGCTGATTTGATTATGGGGGTGCTTTGTCTGCGCTTCTTCATGGAAGACGCTCCATCAAAATAGAGTTCCCATCGGGTATCATCCCCGTCGATCGTGTCAAACGCATGTTCGTGTGGCAATTCGCAGTTCAAAGGAGAAACGGCGGGTATCGGGTGCTCAGCGAGGAAGTCGGCGATGGCCTTTCACTGCCTTAAGAGGCCGATAAGTTATCGAAAACTCCATCAAGAGCAAGGCCCACTTAGCGAGTCGTCCCGTTAATATGGCCTTTGACATCAAATATTTGAGGGGATCCACCTTTGATATGAGATGGACCTCATGTGCCAATGTATAGTATCTGAGCTTCGTTATTGCGAAGATCAACGCCAGGCAGTGTTTTTCGATGAGAGAGTAATTACTTTCTGCCCCCAGGAGAACTCGACTCACATAGTAGAGGGCTCTCTCCTTCCCTTGGTCGTTCTTTTGTGCCCATAATGCGCCTAAGGAACCTTCAAGGGCGGTTGTATATAGAATAATAGGCTTTCCTTTAACGGGAGAGGCCAGTACTGGCGGATTCTGCAGGTATTGCTTGATTTCGTCCAGTGCGCTTTGGCATTTGTGATCCCAGACGAACGGGGTTCCCTTCTTCATTAGGTGACTGTAGGGGCGGCACTTGCCGGAAAGATTGGCTATGAATCGTCGGATATATGCGAGCTTTCCTTGGAGAGACCGCAATTGCTTGAGAGTCCTTGGCGGAGGCATTTCTATAATCGCCTTGATCTTTGATGGATCTATCTCGATGCCTCGGTGTCGTACGATGAATCCCAGGAATTTGCCTGAGGAAACTCCGAACGCACATTTGAGAGGGTTCATCTTCAGGTTGTATTGCCGAAGGCGCTGAAACACGATCTTCAGATGTTCTAAATGTTCCTTATATGATTTGCTTTTAACTATGAGGTCGTCGATATAGCATTCGACGATTTCATGTATGAGGTCATCGAAAATTTTCGTCATGGCCCTCTGATAGGTGGCGCCGGCGTTCTTTAGACCGAAGGGCATCACCTTGTAGCAGAATATACCCAAAGGGGTCCGGAAAGCGGTGTGCTTCTGGTCCTCGGGATGCATTTTTATCTGATTGTATCCTGCGAGACGTCCAGAAGGAGAAAACTTCGTGAGTGGACGTGTTATTTATCATCAGCTCAGTGACTGGTACTGGGAAGTCGTCCTTCGGGCAAGCTTTGTTGAGATCCCGAAAGTCCACACATATGCGCACCGTCCCATTCTTCTTCATTACTGGGACAATGTTGGCGATCCAGTCAGGATACTGAACCTCTTGGATGAAACCGGAGTCGATTAGCTTCTTGACTTCGGCGTTAATGCTCATCTCAAGCTCGAGCCGCATTCTCCTCGGTGCCTGTTTGATCGGCTTGACGTCCGGGGATATCGCCAATTTGTGTACAGCAATCTTTGGATCTAGTCCTAGCATCTCGGAATAGTTCCGTGCGAAACAGTCTCTATGCTGCATAAGCACGTCTTTTAGTGTAGCCACCCTTTCTTTAGACAGCAGCTCGCTGACGAATGTCGACCGCGGGTCACTTGCCGTCCCCAAATCAATTTTCTTAGGTTATCTGCAGTGGTATGTATTCCATCTTCCAGCTCTTTTGGCGCCGGTGGAAATTCTAAGATGACCTCGCCATCATCATTTTCGAAACACCAGGAGAGGTCATGCACATTCTCGGGCTCTTCTTCTGACAGCATTATCACGTGGCAGGTACGAGACCGCTTCCAACACCGATGTTGATCTGGTTCTGCTCTCGTAGTCTTTGGCTCATGCTTCTGCGGCGGGGTTATTCTCCAACTGCTAGATAGAGCGAACCTGCCTTGCTGATACTGGTCTTCGACCCAGTCTTTAAATGTGAAGCAGTCTTTGAGAGGATGTCCTATTGCCCTGTGATAAGAGCAATAGTCCGGGTGAGAGACTTCGCCTGCTTGCTCGGGGTGCTTGGACTCCGGGAGGATAATCATTTGATGTTTTATAGCAAGATCAAGTATCTTCTTTGTCTTGTCTTGGGAAAAGAGTATGCTCGACCCATTTTCTTTATAAGAGACGAATCTTGGTTGTTCGATTCCTGATCGCGTGGCTTCTTGGACCCGCTTTGTCGCTGTCGAACACATTTCCCGTTATTTGGTTTGTTTCTGCCTCTGCGTCGGGCTTTTTGTACAACGGGTTGACAAGGAGGAGCATTTTCATTTTTCATAGCCTGTTGAAGGAGGCGTTGCGTCCTGGCTTTCTCGTAAATGGCCATTTCGCGATTATGGTCGTCTCGAACCTTTTGACCTGCTTCCCTTATAAGCTTTTCCATTTGTTTTTCGAACGACGGACTGAGCATTTTCATGGTAGGAGCTCTTTCTGGTTTAAGGTTAGCATCTTCCCACAGAGCATCCCCTTCTTCATCAAAGTCATGTATGACGTAGCAGTCGCAAAGTAGCTCCCGTTTTTTAGATTGAACATGCCCAAGCCCGGTCGTTTCCATTCTTCCGTTGGGCAACTTTCGTTGAGTTCCGGGAACGTTCCAAATCCTGTTATAGAACCGTGCTTCTCGCGCAGTTTGCTTAAGGGGTACACCTTGGCGTCTCAAGAGTCTCTTTAGTCCGTTCGTGTAATATCTGGGCAAACGGATGGGCTGGAGCCTGTCAAGTGTAGAATACGTGCCGTGCCAGATTTCTTTCACCACTTTGGTTTCCCCGGATCGGTAGAATAGGATCGCCTTTTCACCTTTTCGCGTGGGAGGGACGCAGAATGTCTGGAGTTCTTCCACACCATAGGTATCAAGCGCGTCTAGCTCATTATGATGCTTGGGCGGAACCATGGCAACTTGCAAACTTTGATCTTCATCGGCGAAGGTTTGTATTGATGGCCGAGCAGAGAATATGGCATTGACCTCATCTTCCGAGTCGCTGCCGAAGATCAACATAGGAGTGGACGGTCCCGGCTTGTTGTAGTGGGGCGGCCCTGAATAGACTATCTCTTCTTCCTCTTCGGTATCACTCCCGAAGACCGAAATGGTGGTGATAGCTTTGTTCTTCGGTTTGTGACATCTTTCCGTATCCTCAAAGTCTGGTAAGAAATATTTTGCATCTTCGTACTTGCGGACTTCGTTCATGGAGAATGGGTTTATCTCTCCTGTCACAGTGTACTCGAGACCGTCTTTGAAATATTTCATACACTGATGTTGTGTAGAAGGGATGATGTTGTACTCGTGTAACCAGGGCCGGCCGAGCAAAGCATTGTAGCATGTCTTGGCGTCAATGACATGAAACTTAATGTCCGTGACAAGCAGCCCAAAGCGCAGTGTCAATATTACGGACCCAAGCGTCCGTGATGACTGGGAGTCAAATCCGGAGATGGTGATTTTATCGCGAGTGAGGTGTTGAACGCTCATGCAGATTTCCTTTAACACCCTTACGTTAAGGAGATTGACGGAGGACTCATTGTCGACCAGGATTTTGCCTATCTTGATATCATGACATTATCCAAAGACATAAAGGGGACGGTTGTGCTCGCACGTCCCAAGGAGGAGATCTTCATCGCCAAAGGTGATATCGGCTGTGTGTATTTCCTCCACCTCGTCCTTCATCTTTTCTTCGGCGAGGAAAGCTTGGAATTGCTCGGGTTCCTGCAATGCCTTGATTAAAGAATCTCTCGCCTCTTTGGATAGCAGAAGGGCGTCGAGAATACTGAGCTGCGAGGGTATCTTCCTCAAGTGTGCGAGAACGTTGTAGTCCACTTTACTTTTCTTTGGCTGGTCCTTGGCTGTCAGCTTTTCGACGGCTTGGTCATTAAGGATGATATCCTCAGGGACTTTTTCTTTTCCCTTATCTTTTCTATTTGACCCACTGTTCGAGGGCCCAAGATTCTTTTCGGGTAGCGTACGATTGCGTAGCTGAATATTTTCACGGGTCTTCAGTTCTTCCTCTTTTCCCAAGGTGGACTCTTTAAAGAGAGGGCCAAGAGTCATTTCTTCGTCAGAGTCGCTCCCGAAGGTGAGAACCTACGATCCCCGACATTGACCATGCGACAGTTGCCGGTAGTTCTTTTACGCTCCTCGGTCGTACTTCTTTGCTCCTGACGAGTTTTGCGTTTCATCCGCTTGAAATGTCGCCGGTGAGCAACATATCCCTGCCACCATCTTTTAAAAGCGTTGCACTCTTCGGTGGGGTGCGCAATCTTTCGATGATATAAGCAGTAGCTAGGATATGTTTATGCTTCACCAAGAATATTTCCTTCGGAGGGTGGTAGCTTCATTCCCATTGATATGGCTTTGGCGACCCTCTTCCTCGTCTTAAACCTGTTTTTATTCGCGACGGATGTATTTTGATCTGTCGGGAGTGTTTCAACTCTTTCGTCCAGTCGCCGGCGTTTGGCTTTTTCAAATATGGCCATCTCACACTCTCGAGCAGCTTTGCTTTTAAGAAGAGTTTCGTTCAGGAATGCATCAATCGTTTCGTCTGATGGCCCTAGAAGTTCTGGTTCAGGATTTGCCCCCAGTTTTTTTGTGTAAGGAGTTTCTTTGTCGTCTATCGACGAGTGAGAGATCACATGGCAGCTTGCCACATAACCCTCAGATTCATCCGACGAGTCTTCTCCATTATCGTCATCTGCGTCCTCAAGGACGTGGCTGAGAAACTCTTGAAGTGTGACCGGAGTCCGCGCCTTCTGATTATACTCTTCCAGCGCGTCAATCTGCTTTTGCAGGTCCGTACGCCTGTCACCAGGCTTCACGAGCTTCTTAGATTTCTTCTTCTTCTTCGAAGATTTTGACGGCTGGGTGTGAGTGCTTTGGCCATCACCACCGATCTTTGGAGTTGGACGCGGTTTTAACATTCCTTCGATGATCTCGGGTTCGAGTGGATTTTTCCACCTGATCGCCGGGCATGTTTGGAGATCCTTCAGCATTCTTTTCGTCTTGGCTGAAAGAGCAACCTCCCATGGAGCTTCTTCTACGAAAGAGCATGATGCCCCCGGTGTATCTGTCTTCTTGGGAGTGTGTGGTCGAGGCGGGTTCACCTTCCAATTCTCGGATAATACGAATTTTCCCTGCTGGTACTGATCTTCTATCCAACTTTTGAAGATGTAACAATCTTCGATCGGATGGCCCAACATTCGGTGATAAGGGCAATAGTTAGGATTGCTAATGTCGCCTGGTTGCGCTGGGCGTCTTGGCTCCGGCAGAGTGATGAGCCTGTTGCGCAGTGCAAGCTCGAATAACCTCTTCGTCTTGTCTCGAGGGAACGAGTAAGGGCGTCTCATTTTATCTTCGAGAGATCGAGTTCTGTTATTTTGGCGATCAACTGGTCTCGGGCCACCGGGCTGCTGTTGAGCATTGGCGACGGCGATCGCTTTCCCCTTTCCCTTCTTATTTCGAGAGTCCGGCTTGGGAGAAGACGGTCTATGACCCATCTGGTCCATTTGGGCCAACTTGTCAATCAAGGCCTGGAAAGTAGTCGGCTTGAAAAACATCATGAACTGGGAGATGGTCGCCTGCGGATCAACAGTGCCCACGAACATGCCTACCGCCGGAGCTTCTTTGATGCGCTGTTCGCATTTCGACCACAGATTCCACCATCGTATTGCGTATTGAACCCATGTCTCTCCAGGTTTCACCCTGGCATTGATCAATGCCATTATTGGGGTGTGTTCACTAGCACTCACGAATCACTGGGTGAATAATAGCTCCATTTCCGCAAAAGTCTTGACGGAATCGTTCGGGAGTTCGGAGTACCATTCGAACGCTGTTTCCGAAAAGATGCCAACAAACTGACGGAGCAAAAGTTTATCATCACCCCCGGTGTTGCCGCAAAGAGCCCTGAACTGAGCGACATGCTGGTGGGGATTGCCCATCCCATTGTATACATGAAATTTAGGGATCGTGTATCCCGGCAGGTACTTTATTTGGTCATACCAGCCTGGACACGGTCGCCCAGTTTTAACAACTTAACCGACCGCTTCATTCGCCTGGTGAGCTCGTATTTGCTGAGCTATGTAGTCATCCAGAGCGGCCTTGGAAATGGTTTCCTCTTTGGCTGCTGAAAGAGCCGGAGGAGGGTTCGATGTCTCCCCTCTGTCGTCTTCAAAAATGATCGGAGGGTCTTCAGCTGGTGGATCCGGCTGTAACATCATCCCGACCATGTCTTGGAAGAGAAGTGCCATTCGTTTTATGTTAGCCGCTTGTTCTGCTGCTTCTCTGTCCTTCTTTTCTAGGACTCTGCAGAGGAAGTCGGCATCGGTTTCTTGTTCATGACGCTGCTATGATGACGCCTTCGGGCTTTCTTTTGGCCCGGTAAATGCGGCCATTTGCGTTAGCATTTCCTGAATCTTCTGTTGCTGCTCCTGGGCTTTTGTCACGGATCGGGTGAGCGGTCGGTGACCCGTCGAAGCACGACTTTCCTCTTTTCCGGAAGCCATATAAACAGTATGCACGGTTATGCCCCCAGACTTGGGGCGTTTGGGCTCAGCGTCTTTGTGGTCTGCCGTAGTCACAGGGGCTTTCTATGGCCTCCTTCTCTTTTGAGCAGTTGACGTTGAGGGGGCCGTTGCAGCGGGCACCCAGGTAGTTGCCGTCTTTTGTGGCTTAACAGGACAGTTCTCTTCCTGTTGAACCTTCAGCTTTTTCTATCGGCGAGGATAGTCTTGATCAATCACCAACTCCTGGACCCGTCGCCAGAATTTATAAACTTTGGAGGACATCCACTGAGGGGGGTGCTCCGGCTTTGTTTCTGTAACATTCTCTACGGGTGGAGGAGATTTTTTCAATACGGCGGTAGGAGAGTTTCTGCGCACCTTGTTCAGCAATTCAAAGCTGTTCCCGGTTGGAACAGCAGCATTGACTTCCACCGTTGGGGCTGGTGGAGTTAGACCAGAGGGGGAGTTGCCTCCAGCCTTTCTTACTCGGCGCCAGTGGCGACGTCGAGCATGTCGGGCCGTTAGGATTGTTTCAGCTTGAGGGGTGACTTCGTCATGCCCCCTGTTCTGGTGTGGCGCCACTGGTACCAGCCTCTTGAAGACCGACGTCCGTCGAGCAGCAGTGTCTAACCGATCAAAGATAGACCTCTGGGCAGGGGAAGTAGCTTTGAGGACTTCGACTGGAGCGGGAGCCAGAACAGTCAGTCTTGTGAAGACCGACCCTTTGGCAGGAGAAGCCGCCTTGACGACTTCGGGAGCAGGGATGGCTATCCTCTTTGGAATAACCTTTTCTGGAATTGCAGGCTTCATCACGGGCTCACATGAACTTTGGCCCAATCTGGCGAAGACTGAGGCGCCGGAGCTGGACGACCCGTCGAGAGGGATCGCAGTAGTGGTAAGTCGATCGAAGACCGACTTATTTGGGGCTTCTTGCGGCAACATTGGGGCATTGAAGCTCATGGGCGGGATCATAGTCCCAAAGAACAGTCCAGTGGTGGCCTGAGTTACTTGGTCCACCGGCATCGTGAACAGTGAGGCCGCTTGGGGCCCGTAAGCTATGCCTCCAGATGAGGCGGAATGTAAGTTGCAGTTACAGCTGGAACACTTCACGCAAGTAGACGCCATTGATATTTCATTTTCTGCGCCAAGCAAGAAACCAAATCTTAGTACCTCGAACCCAAGGGCAACCATATCAAACCGCGATTCGTTCGCGAACACGACACACGAAGTGTGGAGTGGAAGGAGGAAAAGATCCCACCGGGCGTGCCAGAATCTGTTCCCCGCCGAAAGACACGGACGAAGACGCGGTAAAATTCTTGCCTGAATTTTGGGGCAGATGCTAATTGGTGCTATCCGTCCACCTCTCCGAAGATGCCAAGTTGATTTATGGCACCATGTATCGAAGGTTTAAACTGATGCGGCCGATATAGCAGACTTCGTCAGATTCCCCCTCGTTTGAGGGATTTTTGATTGTGGGGATGCTCTTCCATGCAGGCGCAAGCCCCTGCAGTTAATTACGCTACCGCATCGCGGTAACAACTTTCTCCTTCTCCAGATGGTCACTTCGTGTCGTGGGTGTTTGTTTTGTTCGTGGTTGCCCGTGGATTGTATACGGAGACTAATTTATGTTGTCACCCATAGGGCGTGGATTAGTCCAAATCCGTATCTTCTTAGATTTGGGTTTGGGGTTGGGTTTAAGGATACGTTAGTCTCATTTGAGGCTAAGATCAACTTAAACGTTTGTTAAGGATACGTTAGTCTAATTTCTAGACTAAGATCAACTTAACATGATCATTTAGATCCAACGAGAGAGCATTTGGCCTCTGTTGTTTAGTTTAGGGACATTGCGGTCGATTAGTTTAAGGACATTACGTTCCAATGTTAGTTTAAGGACATCTCGGTCCAGGTTAAGGACATCGTAGTCCATGGGTTTAAAAGGACCCCACAATCCGAGGTTAGGGACATCATAGTCCATGAGTTTAAGGACCCCACAGTCCGTGGTTTAAAGACATCGTAGTCTATGAAGTTTAAGGACATCGTAGTCCATGAGTTTAAAGACCCCACAGCCTGTATTTTAAAGACATCGATGTCTATGAAGTTTAAGGACATCATAGTCCATGAGTTTAAGGACCCCACAGTCTGTAGTTTAAAGACATCGTAGTCTATGAAGTTTAAGGACATCATAGTCCATGAGTTTAAGGACCGCACAGTCCGTATAAATGTGTGGCTGTCGGGACCCGTCATCTCTCTGAAGACGTTGAAGGATTACAACGACAGATATCAGAGGAGTAAAGAGATGTACCCTCGAACCGGTTGGAGTTGGTTGAAATATCTGTAGTCCAGTTTAGGACTAAGATCTGTTGAATATTCGTGAGCAGATGGGCTCAATTAAATAAAAGTTGAGGACTTATGGCCAGAATTGGGCTAAGTCCAATAAGATTAAAATGTTTAACATTTTATTGTTCTGGGCTGTTGAGCCTTTACTTGGGCTTGGCCCTTTTAATAATGATGAGCATTAAATACTGACATTTTTTGTCTTGTATTGAATGCATAGCATTCATCAGAACAATATGTGTTCTGACAGCGCGGTACGTGGCACGCCAGGCGTTTTGCGCCAATTAAAGAGCGCATTGCGCTTCTGCCAAGTAGCGCACACGAAAAGGACACGTGTCGCACTTAGCGCTAAGCGCTAGTTTATGAGCGCATTGCGCTTTCAATTTATGAGCGCGTTGCGCTAGTTTAGTGGCATACCGGTGAGTAACACGTGGCGTGCTTGGTGCTGAGCGCCAGCCCATGAGCGCAGTGCGCTGTTTCAGAAGCGCAAAGCGCAAGTGCATACGTGGTTGACACGTAGCAACGTTTTGGCGCTGAGCGCCGGTCCAAGGAGCGCAGAAGCGCAGTTCAAGAGTGCAAGGCACTTTTCAATAGCGCAAAGCGCATTTGATCAAATTTATGATCTGTGAACAAATTTATGTTCCTTTTAGAGGAGGCTTTGCCTCAAGTTTCAAGAACAATAGTTCTTACTTTGAAAGGGGTTTGCCTTTGTAGATCAATGATCTGTGAAAGAACTAAATACTTCATTTTTTTCTATGATGAGATCTTTTGATCTCTTTTGTAGATCTATGATCTTTTAAGAAGATAATTCTTCTGTTCTAATGAGATGATTTCATCTCTTTGTTCAAGAATCATTCTTTTTACCTTGAAGAAATGATCTTCTTTCAAGAGCTTGCTCTCTTTCTTTTGAGTTTTTCTCAAAGTTTGTAGGGGGTTTCTCTATCTCAGACTTGAAGTCTTGGGGCCTTTATATAGGGCAAATTGATTTGTTGAATCAGTTAAAGAGATCTTTCTCTGATTGATTTGGGGATGTTTCCCCACCGTTGGATCTTTGATCCTAGGGTTTCTGTTTTATAGAAGGCAATCTTCTTGTTTTTAACAAGATTGGAAAAACCTTTCCATAACAGAATTTAATTCTGATTAATAATGATTTATCATTATTAGATCTTTTGATCTAACGGTGGGGAATTTTTAATTCCAGGGCTGGCGCAGCCGTGCTTTGCACGTGGTGCGCTGCTCAGAGCGCAGCGCACTTTGCGGTAGCGCACCTACGTTTGACACATGGCGCGCAACGCAGAGCGCAGCGCAGCCTGCGCAAGCGCACCCTTGTTTGACATGTGGCGCGCAGTGCGCCTAGCGCTAGCGCACTCATGGTGCACTGCCTAGGGCGCAGCGCACCTGGCGCTCTGCCTAGGGTTCAGCGCACCTGGCGCTAGCGTATCCGTATTTGACACGTGGCGCGCAGCGTGCTTAGCGCTGGATCTGAAGCGTTACTTCAATCAATTTCCTTTTTTTTTGAATTTTGAATTTTAAAACAGAGCTTTGCTCTGATTGGGGGTGCGCTGCCTAGGGCGCAGCGCACCTGACGCCAGCATGTCTGTGTTTGACACGTGGCGCGCAACGCGCCAAGCGCTGAATCTGAAGTGTTGCTTCAATTTTTAAATTTTGAATTTTAAAACAGAGCCTTGCCCTGATTGGGGGAAACACAGCCCATGAGCGCAGTGTGCTGTTTCAGAAGCGCAAAGCGCAAGTTGCATACGTGGTTGACACGTGGCGTGTTTTTGCACTGAGCGCCGGTCCAGGGAGTGCAAAAGCACAGTTCAAGAGTGAAAGGCACTTTTCAATAGCGCAAAGCGCATTTGATCAAATTTATGATCTGTGAACAAACTTATGTTCCTTTTAGAGGAGGCTTTGCCTCAAGTTTCAAGAACAATAGTTCTTATTTTTGAAAGGGCTTTGCCTTTGTAGATCAATGATCTGTGTGAAGAATATTTTCTTCTTTATTATGTGATGAGATCTTTTGATCTCTTTCATGAAACACCTTGGTCTTTATAGATTTATGATCTTTTAAGAAGATAATTCTTCTATTTTAATGAGATGATTTCATCTCTTTGTTCAAGAATCATTCTTTTTACCTTGAAGAAATGATTTTCTTTGAAGAGCTTGCTCTCTTTCTTTTGAGTTTTCTCAAAATTTGTAGGGGGGTTTCTCCTTTTCAGACTTGAAGTCTTGGGGCATTTATATAGGGCAAATTGATTTGTTGAATCAGTTAAAGAGATTTTTCTCTGATTGATTTGGGGATATTTCCCCACCGTTGTATTTTTGATCCTAGGGCTCCTGTTTTACAGAAAACAATTTTCTTGTTTTTAACAAGATTGAAAAAATCTTTCCATAATAGAATTTTAATTCTGATTAATTAATGATTTATCATTATTAGATCTTTTGATCTAACGGTGGGGAATTTTTAATTCCAGCGCTGGCGCACCCGTGCTTTACACGTGGTGCACTGCCCAGAGCGCAGCGCACTTTGCACTAGCGCAGCCTGCGCTAGCGCACCCGTGTTTGACACATGGGGCGCAGCGCGCCTAGCGCTAGCGCACTCATGGTGCACTGCCTAAAGCGCAATGCACCAGGCGTGTTTCCCCAATCAGAGCAAGGCTCTGTTTAAATTTCGATAAAATTCAAATTTTGAAGCAACTCTTCAAATACCGTGCGCTGCGCGCAATGCGCCATGTGTCAGAAGTTGATACGACAGCGCAACACCCAAGGCGGTGCGTCCAATCAGAGCAAGGCTCTCTTAAAAAAAACAAAAAGTAAAAGAAGCAACGTTCAGTTGCGCAAGCGCTGCACTGCGCGACACGTGTCTGCGCTGTTGCGCAAGCACAACCGCGCAAGCGCTGCGCTGCGCAGACACGTTGCGCAAGCGCTGCGCTGCGCAACACGTGTCTGCGCAATTGCGCAAACACAACTGCGCAAGCACAGTTGCGCAAGCGCTGCGCTGCGCGACACGTGTCTGCGCAGTTGCGCAAGCACAACTGCGCAAGCTCTGCGCTGCGCGACACGTGTCTGCGCAGTTGCGCAAGCACAACTGCGCAAGCGCTGTGCTGCGCGACACGTGTCTGCGCAGCTGCGCAAGCGCTGCGCTGCGAGACACGTGTCACGCGCTGGGGGAGTTGCGCAAAACAGAATAAATCTTTTCTGTTCTTGTTAAAATAAGAAGATTTTCTTCTGTAAAGCAGGGGCCTTTGGATCAAAGATCCAACGGTGGGGAAAATTCCCCAAATCACTCAGAAAAAGATCTCTGTAACAAATTTAACTAATTTGGGAGCACTATAAAAAGGACCCAGACCTCATTTCAAAGGCATGAACATCTTGCTAAAAAAAAGGAGAGAAAGAGGACTCTGAAGAACTCCTCAAGAATAAAAAAAAGGTAAAAACCTTTGAAAGAAGAGAAATTTCTCTTATGAACAAGATCATGGATCTTCAATAAATAAATAAACAAATAAAATAAAAATAAAAATAGTGCCTTGCACTTGTTATGAACCTTTGGTTCTCTGAAACAAGGAAAAACTTGTTTAGATCAAGGGATCAAAAAGTGCTTTGCACTTCTGTTTTGAATCTAAAAAGATTTTTAGTGCTTTGCACAAATGCAATGCATTTCCTAAAGGGCCAGGCCCAAATCA
This sequence comes from Agapanthus africanus, assembly GCA_030015575.1. NCBI lineage: Eukaryota > Viridiplantae > Streptophyta > Magnoliopsida > Asparagales > Amaryllidaceae > Agapanthus > Agapanthus africanus. Next base: position 910,486,474 of record JASDDO010000019.1, on the reverse strand, counting down.
AAAAGACCTAGTAGGCCTAATTAAATTGCAGTGCAATAAAAGGGGCAGAGCCCAAACAAAATAGATGCTCTGCATCATTTATAAAAGGCCAGAGCCCAAACAAAACAAAAATAATGCAGTGCATTATTTAAAAAGGGGCAAAGCCCTAACTCAGGCCTAATAGGCCAAAGACAAATAAAAATGTTGAACATTCAACTGGACTTAGCCCAGTCATGGCCATAAGTCCTCAAATTAAATTGACTGAGCACGGCTGCTCCCTAAATCAATTTACATCCGGTTCGAGGGTACATCTCTGAACTCCTCTGACACCTATCGTTGTAATCCTTCAACGACGTCAAAGAGGTGACGGGTCCCGACGACCACACATTAATACGGACTGCGGGGTCCTTAAACTCGTGGACCGAAACGTCCTTAAACTAGTGTTGGACCGAAACGTCCTTAAACTAATATTCATCCCAAAATGAGATTGACGGACCGAGACGTCCTTAAACTAATATCGGACCGAAACGTCCCTAAACTAATAACGGACCACCACGTCCTTAAACTGGAATATGGACCACCACGTACCTAAACTGGAGCATGGACCGCAATGTCCCTAAACTACCTATGGACCACTATGTCCTTAAACTGGAACAATAGAGCTTCCAAATGCTCTTTTGCCAGATCTAAACGGTCCCGTTTAAGTTGATCTTAGCCCCAAATACGGCTAACGTATCCTTAGACATTTAAATGAACTATAAAACTCCAAATCAACCTTGGTCCAAGGGTACATCTCTGAACTCCTCTGACATCTGCCGTTGTAATTCTTCAACGACGTTAGAGAGGTGACGAGTCCCGGTGGCCAGATATTAAATCGATCATCACGTCAAGTTGATCTTAGTCCAAAACAGGACTAACGTATCCTTGACGAATGTTTAAGTTGATCTTAGTCACAACGCGACTAATGCATCCTTAAATTAAAAACACCAAACCCAAATCTAAGTAAATACGGATTTGGACTAATCCACGTCCTACGGGCAACGGCATTACTCAGTCTCCGTATACAATCCACGGGCAACCACAAACAAAACAAACACACACGACACGAAGTGAAATTCTGGAGAAGGAGAAAGTTGTTACCGCGATGCGGTAGCGTAATTAACTGCAGGGGCTTGCGCCTGCAGGGAAGAGCGTCCCCACAATCAAAAACCCCTCACCCTGAGGGGGAATCTGACGAAGTCTGCTACATCGGCCGCATCCGTCTAAACCTCCGATACACGGTGCCATAAATCAACTTGGCATCTTCGGAGAGGTAGACGGATAAAACCACATAGCATCTGCCCCGAACCTCAGGCACAGACGTCCCAACGTCTCGGCCGCCGTTCGGAGGGGAACAGATTCTGGCACGCCCGGTGGGACCTTTTCCTCTTTCCACTCCACACTTCGTGTGTCGTCTTCGCGAACCAATCGCGGTTTGTTAACGGTTGCCTTTGGATTTCCAAGTTACTAAGATTTGGTCTTTTGTCTGGCGCAGAACTCAAGCATCCATGGCTTCTAACTGCACCAACTGCGCGAAGTGCCACTGCAACGGACGCTCCACCTCACCTAGAGGTGTAGCATATGGGCCCCAAGCGGCCTCTTTCCTCGCTCTGCCAGTAGAACAGGTGACCCAGGCCACCACCGGCCTGTTTTTCGGGACCATTGTCCCACCTACAAGCTTCTCTGTGCCGATACCTGTACCGGAAGTGAACAAGAAGTCGGTGTTCGACCGGCTCACTGCTACCACGGCCCCTGTCAACGGGTCGCCCACCACCAAGCCAACAGCCTCTGTCTTTGCGAGGCTGGATCAAAACTCTGAAGGGCCCGCTAAGAAGCTCAGGAACTCTAAAATGGTTGTCCCAAGGAGGGCAACGGCCGCTGCTCCGGAACACGTTGAGGCGGCTTCTCCCGTCAAAGAGTCAGTCTTTTCAAGACTAATGATTCCTGCTCCTGCCCCTACACGAAGATCTGTCTTTGACAGATTGGATATTACCTCGCAAGGAACGACCTCAGTTTTTAAAAGGTTTACACCGGCGGTGCCTCATTCAGACAGGGGGCAAAAAGAAGCTATCTCTATCTCTGAGCCAGTCCCAACGGCTCGTCGTGCTCGACGTCGCCATTGGCAACGAGTGAGGAAGGCAAGGGGCAACTCCCCCTTAGGGATAACTCCACCGGTTCCAGTGGTGGAAATCAACGCTGCTGTTCCAACTGGGAACAGCTTTGAACTGCTGAGCAGGGTACATAAGAATTCTCCAACCGCTACACTGAAAAGATCTCCCCCACCTGCGGAGAGAGTTCCGGAAACAAAACAGGAACAGCCCCCTCAACGGCTGTCCTCAAGAATTTATAAAGTTTGGAGGAGGGTTCAAGACTCCGTGATCGACACGGATCACTCCCGTCAACGAAAGAAGATGAAGGTGCAAAAAGAAAAAGACCGCCCAATTAAACAGCAGGGGACAACATCTGCTAGGCTGCCCCCTTCAACGGTTCCTTCAATCTCAATGGCCCATAAAAGGAGGAGGCCAGAGAAAACTCCCATGTCAGCGGCAAAAGTTAAAAATGGTGAACCTAAACGCCCTAAGTCAGGGGGCATAACAGTTCATACGGTTTACATGGCATCGGGAAAAGAAGATAGCCGCATGTCAACAGGTCATAGACCGCACACGAGGTCAGTGACCAAGGCTCAGGAGCAGCAGCAGAAGCTCCAAGAAATGATGAACGCTATGGCTGCACTTACAGGGCCAATAGAAACCCCGAAAACATCCTCAGACGAGCGTCAAGAACAAGAAACGGACGCCGAATTCCTTTGGCGCGTACTAGAGAAGAAAGATAAGGAAGCTGCGGAGCAGGCAGCCAACATAAAGAAAATGGCCCTCCTGTTCCAGGATATGGTGGGTATGATGATTCAACAAGATCCACCTGCTGAAGATCCCCCGATCATTCTTGAAGACGATAGAGGAGAGACGTCGAATCCTCCACCGGCTCTATCCACAGCTAAAGAGGATACCATCTCAAAAGCTGATTTGGATGAATACATCGCCCAGCATATACGGGTTCATCATGCGACCGAAGCGGCCGGCCAGGTCGTAAAAACGGGGCGACCATATCCAAGTTGGTACGATCAAATCAAGTACCCACCCGGTTATACGATTCCCAAGTTCCATGTCTACAAGGGGACGGGCAATCCACACCAGCATGTTGCCCAGTTCAGGGCACTCTGCGGCAATACCGGCGGTGATGACAAGCTTTTACTGTGCCAGTTTGTTGGAAGTTTATCGGATACGGCGTTCGAGTGGTACGCTGAGCTCCCAAACGACTCTATTAAAACCTTCGCGGAGATGGAGCTGTTGTTTACTCAACGTTTTGCAAGTGCCAGTGAGCGTACCCCGATGACGGCACTGATTAACGCCAGGGTAAAACCCGGCGAGACATGGGTTCAGTACGCTATACGATGGCGGAATTTATGGTCAAAGTGTGAGTAGCACATTGAAGAAGCTCCCGCAGTGGGTATGTTTGTGGGAACCCTCGATTCACAAGCGACCATCTCGCAGTTTATGATGTTTTTCAAGCCGACTACCTTCCAAGCCTTGATCGACAAACTAGCACAGATGGATCAGATGGGCCATAAACCTCCTCTTCCAAGGCCGGACTCCCGAAATGACAAAGGGAAGGGAAAAGCGATCGTCGTCGCTAATGCTCAACAACAACCGAGCGACCCGAAGCCAGTGGCTCGTCAAAATAATATGCGCCCGTACGTACCCCTTGAGGATAGGATGGGACGTTCTTATTCCTTTTCCCGCGATAAAACGAGGAGGTTATTCGAGCTGGCGTTGCGCAACAGACTCATAAATTTGCCGGATCCAAAACGTCCGTTGCAACCAAGTGACGTCAACGAGCCCAACTACTGTCGTTATCATCGAGTACTAGGCCATTCGATTGAAGATTGCTACGTTTTCAAAAATTGGCTTGAAAACCAGTACCGACAGGGCAAGTTTGCGTTATCTGACAAATGGAAGGTGAATCCCCCGCAGCCCCACACCTCTAAGGGGATGAGTACGCCGGGGGCAACATGCTCCGTCATTGAAGAAGCTCCTTGGGAGGTTGTATTATCAGCCAAGACAAAGAAGATGCTAAATGATCTTCAGGCATGTCCAGCGATCAGGTGGAAGAACCCGTTGGAACCGCAGGTCATTGAGGGGATGTTGAAGCCACGTCCAACTCTGAAGATCGATGGTGGTGGCTCAAGCACTCACAACCAGCCATCAAAATCTTTGAAAAAGAAGAAGAAGAAGTCAAAGAAGCCCGTGAAGCCTGGCGACAAGCGCACAGACTTACAAAAGCAAATTGACGCGCTGGATGAATGCAACCAAAAGGCACGGACTCCCATTACGCTCCAAGAGTTCCTCAATCACGTTTTTCAAGAAGAAGATGAGGGAGAAAATTCATCAGATGAACCCGAGGAATATGTGGCGAGCTGTCATGTGATCTCCCATTCGATAGCGAACGATGAGGAGACTCCTGGCACTGAAACGCTGGGGGCGGATCTTGAACCAAAATTCCCGAAACTATCAGATGAAATGATTGACGCGTTCCTTAACAAAGCTCGACTGAAAAGTAAAGCTGATCGAGAACGCGAGACGGCTATATTTGAAAGGGCCAAGCGCCAGCGACTTGACAAAAGAGCTGAGATAATCCCGCTGGAACGAAATGCCTCCGCCGTTGACAAAAGCCAATTCAAGATGAGGAAAAGGTTCGCTAAGGCCATATCAATGGGCATGAAGCTACCATCCTCTGAAGGAAAAATTACTGGTGAAATAGAAATGCACCCCTCCTATTGCTTATATCATCAGAAGGTTTCGCACCCCACTCAAGAATGCAAAGCTTTCGATAAATGGTGGCAAGGATATGTTGCTCGTCGACAACGCTTTAAGCGGGAAAAACGTAAAACTCGTCGAGAGCAAAGAAATACGACCGAAGAGCTTGAAAGAACTACCGGCGATTGTCACGTGGTTAACACTGGCGGGTCACAAGTGCCTACATTCGGGAGCGATTCTGATGAGGAGCCGGAACTCGCTCCTCTCTTTAAAGAGTCAACTTCGGGAAAAGAAGAAGAGCCAAAGGTTTGCGAAAATATCCGGCTTCGCAATCGGACGCTACCTGAAAAGAATCTCGGACCCTTAAACAAGAAAGATAAAGGGAAAGAAAAGGTCTCTGAGGATATTACTCTAGATGACCAAGTTGCGGAAGAGCTAACCGCCAAGAATCCGCCGAAGAGAAATAAGGTGGATTACAACGTCTTAGCGCATCTGAGGAAGCTACCCTCACAGCTCAGCATTCTTGACGCTCTCTTGCTATCAAAAGAGGCGAGAGATTTGTTGATTAAGGCACTACAAGATCCGGAACAATTCCAAGCCTTTCTGGCCGAGGAAAAGATGAAAGATGGGTTGGAGGAAGTGCACACGGCCGATGTCACTTTCGGCGACAAGGACCTTCTCCTTGGGACGTGCGAACACAATCGCCCCCTCTATGTCTCAGGATACTGCCACGATATTAAGATAGGCAAAATCCTGATCGACAATGGATCCTCCGTTAATCTCCTCAACGTGCGGGTGTTAAAAGAAATCTGCATGAGCGTCCAGCACCTTGCTCGGGACAAGATCACCATCTCCGGGTTCGACTCCCAATCGTCAAAAACTCTTGGGTCTGTGATACTGACTTTGCGCTTCGGGCTACTTGTCATAGACATTAAGTTCCACGTCATAGACGCCAAGACATGCTACAACGCTTTGCTCGGCCGACCGTGGTTACACGAGTACAACATCAACACGAGTACAACATCATCCCTTCTACACAACATCAGTGTATGAAATATTTTAAGGATGGCTTTGAGTATACCGTGACGGGAGAACTAAACCCATTCTCTGTGAACAAGGTCCGCAAATACGAAGATGCCAAATACTTCTTACCAGATTTTGAAGATACGGAGAAGTGTCACAAGCCGGAGAATAAAGCTAATGCCACCATACCTGTTTTCGGCAGTGACACCGAGGGGGAAGAGGAGATAGTGTATTCGGATCCACCCCAACACAACAAGCCAGGACCGTCCGCCCCTACGTTGATCTTTGGTAGCGACTCAGAAGATGAGATCCATGCTGTATTCTCTGCTCGATCTTCGATACGGATGTTCCCTGATGAAGAGCAAAGTCTGCAAGTCGCCATGGTGCCGCTTGGACACCATAAAGAACTGGATGCACTTAATACCTACAATGTAGAAGAGCTACAAACATTCTACGTCCCTCCCAGGCGAGAAAGCGAGAAAGCAATTTTGTTCTACCGCTCTGAAGAAACCAAGGTAGAAAAAGAAATTTGGCATGGTGTGGATTCTACGCTCGACAGGCTTCAGCCTATCCGCCTCCCCAAATATTATACGGAAGGTTTGAAAAAGCTGCTGAAACGCCAGGGGATATCCTTCAAGCAGACCGTTCGAAAAGCCAAGTTCTATGATAAAGTCTGGAACGTTCCCGGGACTCAACGCAAACTTCCTAACGGGAGAATGGAGACGAAAGGACTCGGATACATCCGGTTAAAGAAACGGGAGCTACTAAACAGCTGTTACGTCATGTATGACTTCGATGAAGAAGCGGATGCTCAATGGGAGGACGCTAATCTTGAGCCAGTGAAAGTTCCAGACGCAAAAGAACCTAGTCCGTCGTTCGAAGAACAAATGGACAAGTTTATAAGAGAAGCGGGTCAAAAAGTCCGAGACAACCATAACCGCGAAATGGTCATCTATGAGAAAGCCAAGACGCAACGCCTTCTCCAACAGGCCGTGAAGGATGAAAATGTCGCTCCTTGTCAACCTGTTATAAAGAAGGCTCGGCGCAAAAGCAGAAATAAGTCGAAAGGCCAAAAAGGCGCTCAACAGCAACAAAGTGGGGCTAAGAAGCCATGCAAACGGGAGTCGAGCATTATTGATCTATCCCTTATGAAGAAAATGGGTCGAGCATACTCGTTTCCGCGGGACAAGACAAAGAAGATACTTGACCTTGCTCTAAAACATCAGATGCTCACACTGCCGGAGTCTAAACACCCCGAACAAGCAGGCGAAGTCTCACACCCAGACTATTGCTCTTATCACCGAGTGGTAGGGCACCCTCTCGAGGACTGCTTCACCTTCAAGAATTGGGTCGAAGATCAATATCAGCTTAGCAAGTTCGCTCTGTCCGACAACTGGAGGGTAGCACCGCCACAAAAGCACGAGCCCAAGGCCACGGAAGAAGAACCAGTTCCACATTGGGATTGGAAGCGAATTCGCACCTGTCACATGATTACAATATTAAAAGAAGAGCCCGAGGACATAGATGAGCTCCCTTGGTGCTTCGAAAACAGCAGCGACGAGATAATCTCAGAATTCCCACCCGCGCCAAAAGAGCTGGAAGATGGAATCCATACCACTGCAGATAACCTCAAGAAGATTGAGTTGGGGACGGCAAATGATCCACGACCGACATTCACCAGCGAGTTACTATCTGAAGAAAGGGTAGCCGCGTTAAAAGACGTGCTTCTACAACATAAAGATTGCTTTGCGTGGAACTATTTCGAAATGCCAGGATTAGATCTAGAAATTGCTGTGCATAGGTTGGCAATATCTCCGGATGTCAAGCCAGTCAAACAGGCGCCGAGAAGAATGCGGCTCGAGCTTGAAATGAGCATCAACGCTGAGGTCAAAAGGTTAATCGACTCTGGCTTCATCCAGGAAGTTCAATACCCTGAATGGATCGCCAACATCGTCCCGGTGATGAAGAAAAATGGGACAGTGCGTATATGCGTAGACTTTCAGGATCTTAATAAAGCTTGCCCGAAGGACGATTTCCCGGTGCCAGTCACCGAGCTGATGATAGACAACACGTCCACTCATGAGGTTTTCTCCTTTATGGACGGCTCGTCAGGGTATAATCAGATAAAGATGGATCCCGAAGACCAGAAGCACACCGCCTTCAGGACTCCTCTGGGAATATTCTGTTACAAGGTGATGCCCTTTGGTCTAAAGAACGCCGGTGCCACCTACCAAAGGGCCATGACAAAGATTTTCGATGACCTTATACACGAAATCGTCGAATGCTATATCGACGATCTCGTGGTTAAAAGCAAATCATACGAAGAATATCTCGAACATCTGAAGACCGTATTTCAACGCCTTCGACAATACAACTTGAAAATGAACCTGCTCAAGTGTGCATTCGGAGTTTCCTCAGGCAAATTCTTGGGATTCATTGTTCGACACCGAGGTATTGAAATAGATCCGTCAAAGATCAAAGCGATCATGGAAATGCCTCCGCCGAGAACTCTCAAACAGTTGCGATCTCTCCAAGGGAAGCTCGCATACATACGGCGATTTATAGCCAATCTTTCAGGCAAGTGCCGTCCCTATAGCCACCTGATGAAGAAGGGAACCTCATTTGTCTGGGATCACAAATGCCAAGACGCATTGGACGAGATCAAGCAATACCTGCAGAACCCTCCGGTGTTGGCTGCTCCGGTCAAGGGAAAACCCCTCATTCTTTATACAACAGCTCTCGAAGGCTCCTTAGGCGCATTATGGGCACAAGAGAACGATCAAGGGAAGGAAAGAGCACTCTACTACTTAAGTCGAGTTCTGCTGGGGGCAGAAAGTAACTACTCCCCCATTGAAAAACACTGCCTGGCGTTGATCTTTGCGATAACAAAGCTCAGGCACTATGCGTTGGCGCATGAAGTCCGTCTCATTTCAAAGGTGGACCCCCTTAAATACTTAATGTCAAAGGCCATATTGACGGGACGACTCGCTAAATGGGCCCTGCTCTTAATGGAGTTCTCGATAACCTATCAACCTCTCAAGGCAGTGAAAGGCCAGGCCATCGCCGACTTCCTCGCTGAACATCCGATACCCGCCGATTCTCTTCTGAACTGTGATCTTCCAGACGAACATGCGTTTGATGCGATCGACGGCGATAATATCCATTGGGAACTTTATTTCGACGGAGCATCTTCCGTGAAGAAGCGCAAACAAAGTACCCCTATAATTAAATCAGGGGTAGGACTCATCTTTGTAACTCCTCAAGGAGGGATAATGCGCTACGCGTTCTCCCTAACAGAGCCGAGGACAAATAACGAAGCCGAATATGAAGCTCTGATAGCAGGCCTCGAGATCGCCATTGACATGGGAATTGAAAACCTCCTCATATACGGAGATTCTCAACTGGTCGTCAGTCAAGTAAACGGCGACTACCAAACGTGCAAGCCAGAATTGGTAAAGTACGGCGAAAAGGTGCAACAGCTATTGACCCAAATCCCCTCTTATACTTTGGAAAACATACCGCACGCGGAAAACAGCAAAGCAGACGCGTTGGCCAAACTTGCTAAAGAACTGGCTGACGAGAACCTCGATGACGTTAGAATCGTGGTACAAAGCCGTCGAGTGCTTGCCCCAGCAGAAATATCTCCGGAATCATCTGAAGAAAAAGGAGCGAACGAAGAGACAACCCTGTAAGTAAAAGATTGGGAAAATACCGATGATTGGAGGGAAGTCTTCATAGACTACTTTAAGTCCTACTGATTGCCCAAAGAAGCGTCCACGAAACATCAGCTCATAAAACGAGCTCTGTCTTTCGCCTTCGTCAATGATACTCTGTACAAAAGGTCATTTGATTCTTTGTGGCTGAGATGCTTAGGACTGACGAAGCGAAAAGGGTCATCCAGGAAGTTCATGACGGACTCTGCGGTTCTCACCAAGCAGGCCCAAAGATGAAGTTGAAGATCAAACGGATGGGTTACTATTGGCCCACGATGATCCAGGACTGCCTCGAATATGCGAAGCAATGCCACTCATGCCAAATTCATGGGGACTTCATCCATCAGCATCCGAATCCACTACATCCAACTGTGGCTAGCTGGCCATTCGAAATGTGGGGGACTGATATAGTCGGCCCCATCGAACCAGCATCGTCTAGAGGACATCGTTTCATCCTAGCAACGACTGACTACTTCTCTAAATGGGCAGAAGCAGTACCGTTAAGAGAAGTGAAAACGGAGAATATCCTCCATTTCTTCAAGACGCACGTCATATATCGATTTGGAACGCCAAGACGGATCGTCTCCTATAACGGTCCAGCCTACAGGAGCCACAAGATCAGTCTCTTTGCGCAATAGCATAATATAGACTAGAGATATTCCTCAGTTTATAATCCGCGAGCTAATGGTCTAGCCGAGGCCTTCAACAAGACCTTAACAAAGATCATAAAGAAAACGGTGTCCCGAAATAAGAAGGACTGGCATGAAAGACTTCAAGAAGCTCTTTGGGCGTATCGAACTACATTTAAGACAGCCACAAACACAACGCCATACGCGTTGGTATTTGGGATGGAAGCAATACTCCCTCTCGAGATAGAGTTACCCTCTCTACGAGTGGCAGTCCACTACGAGCTGACGGACGAAGAAAATACTCACCTTCGGCTTGAGGACCTTGACGCCCTTGATGAAACCCGGCTCATAGCGCAACAAAACCTGGAAGCTTATAAAGCAAAGATGACGCGCTCATACGAAAGATTGACCCGACCGAGGACATTCCGCCAAGGCGAACTCGTGCCAGTGGTCAAAAGGCCTATGATCCCCAATCGCGCCAAGCGGGGAAAATTCGAGCCAAACTATGAAGGCCCGTACATCATAGATAAAGTTTACCAGGATGGGGCCTATCTACTCATGGACATGCACGGTGAAAGGCCTTTCAGGCCGATAAACGGTCGCTTCCTAAATAAATACTATGCTTAATAAGCCACAGCCAAGGTCAATGATAGATGACGACGACTATGTCCACTCGCTATCTTCCTAAGCTCAAGCTTTATAAAAAGTAGCCGGCTTTCTCCATGACGGACCGAAACGTCCTTAAACTAACGACGGACCGAAACGTCCTTAAACTAACGACGGACCGAAATGTCCTTAAACTAATAGCAGACCGAAACGTCTTTAAACTACTACCGCAGCATCTTTAGGTTGACGATATATATATATATATATATATATATATATATATATATATATATATATATAAAAACATATAAAAATAAAATAAAAAAAAACGGTATGTCCATAAGCAAAAAGGGCACGGATGAAAACCCGAAAGGGCTCCGTGAGTAAAAACAGCAGGGCTACCGGCGAGTGTTTGTGAAAACCTGAAAGGGCGCAACCTCGTTAAAGGACACTTATAGGGTCATCTCGACCTTATAAGGAGAAACCACCCACGTGAGATCCTTACGACTCACAAGGGAGCAGCACACTTAGGGATCCCCACGATTCCTAAGGAGAAAATACACTTGCGAGATCCTCACGACTCGTAAGGAGAACTCTCTTATGGGACCCTCACGGCTCATAAGAGTTGAAAGTCTTAAGTTACAGAGACCTAAACCTGTGCTTAAGCAACCCCCACAACTTTCGATATTGCCCTACAAGTGGCTCAATACTGACCCTTGTATACAATCCACGGGCGCGAATAAACATTTCCCTAACCAAGTCTCATCCGTGACTGGGGATATGTTCGCATGGTAAACAACCCTTGTAAATCCTCTCGATTTATGAGGAGAAAACCCTCCTGTAGGATCCTTACGACTTACAGAGGAAACGAACACTTAGGAATTCTCACGAGTCCTAAGGTGAAAATACACCTACAAGATCCTCACGACTTGTAGGGAGAAATAACTTCGTGAAACCCTTAGGCTCATGAAGTCAAAAGCCTTAGCCGACGGGACCCTAACCCTGGTCGATAAGCCACCTTTGTTCGACATCGACAGAGGCAGATGATGATTCGCTCCTGGTAATATCCCAGTTGTAGCGATGCTGATGCCGAGATCGGTGTCTAATTTCAGGTTTACGGCGAAAAGCCAGTAAGCCGCACATGCATACGAAATAGCCGAAATGATGGGCCAACTTGCAATAAAAAGCAGCAAATAAAAACGTATGCATGCAAAATAGCCGAAATGATAGGGCAACTCGCAATAAAAAGCAGCGAGTAAAAATAAAATAAATAGCCGAAATGATTGGGCACCGCGAAAAATAGCCGAAATGATTAGGCAATCGCGACCTTCGCGATATAAAAGCTGAAATGATAGAGCATCGCGGAGATAAAACAAAAAAATGATGATAAGACTTTGGCCCTACAGTTAAGATCACATCGATCCCTGTATACAATCCAAGGGCATAAACAAAGAGGGAACCATACTTTCCCAGCAGGCTCCGCCAGAAGACGAAGCTAAATCTCGACAGCTCAGTCCAACTCCGAAGAAACCAGTATCTTCATCAAATTCCTCGATTCACGGATACAAACACTCCTTGACGAGAGCCTCCTGATCCGCGTCGACTCGCAGAGCCACCAGTGCCTCCGTGGGAATCCTCGACTCGTTTCAAACCCCAAGGAAACAAATAATGGGAATCCTTGACTCGTTTCAAACCCCAAGGAAACAAATAATCCTTGGCGCTTGGGAAACAAATAATCCCTAGCAAACTCCTCAACTCACGGATACAAACACTCCTTGATGAGAGCTTCCTGATTCGCGTCGACTCGCAGAGCCACCAGTGCCTCCGTGGGAATCCTCGACTCATTTCAAACCCCAAGAAAACAAATAATCCTTGGCGCTTGGGAAACAAATAATCCCTAGCAAACTCCTCGACTCACGGATACAAACACTCCTTGACGAGAGCCTCCCGATTCGCGTCGGCTCGCAGAGAAACTAGTGTCTCCACGGGAAATTCCCGATTCGTCTCAACATGCAAATGAAGCCTCAGGCAGCAGGGACTAAAAAACTTGCTTCCTGAGCAATGGGACCCTGCAAGTCAATCCAAAATGGTCTCTTGCATACTATTCACGGGTCTCACTCTCCAAAGTCGAATTTCGACGAGGAGGGAAACAACCGCTTGTGGGTCCTCTCGACTCGTAAGAAAGGAAAATTCTCTTATAGGATCCTTACGACTTATAAGAGAAAACCACACTTAGGAATCCTCACGATTCCTAAGGAGAAAACCCACCTACGAGATCCTCTCGATCCGTAGGGAGAAAAATCTCTATGAGACCCTCACGGCTTATAGAGTTGAAAAATCTTAGGCAGCAGATCTGAACCTGCGGCCTAAGCCATCGCTATTTCTTAAGAAAGTCGGGATACTCATCATGGTCACTAAGGTGGCATGCTGATAATGAAAGAAAGAAAAGACGGAGAAAATGACATATTACAAAAAAGGTGTATCTTTTATTCATAAACTTGATTGGATACAGGATACATTATGTCAAAGAATAAAAAATAGGTATATATATACATTCTTTTATTTATAAGTACAAACGATACAAGGAGAGTTACTGAGAAGGAAGCCTCTTGAATAGCTCTATCAAATGCTCGCGTACTTCCTTCCATGCCTTCTCTTGATTAGCCGCCACCGCCAATTCGGCCTCTACTTGAGACCGCTGCAGCATGAAGGAGGCAAGCTGTTCCCCAACGACTTGCTGAGCTGCTTCACGGCCTCGGGCATCACGCTCGGCGGCATCAAGCTTCCGCTTCAGGGCTAGCCCATTAGAAATACGCTCCAGAAGGCCTTCAAAGACAGCTTTCACCTCGGCAGCATTCGTCCTGACTTCAGCGCGCAAGCGAGCAGCTGCGCTTGAAGATTCCTGACGTTCCTTCAACCGTAAAGCCGCTTCTTGCTCCAAATGACGGAAATAAGAAATGCTTTGCTCGAGCCAGGCTGTCCGTTGGGTGCTTATGGCCAAAACTTCAGGAGAAGGACGCGTCGACTCCAGCCGATGTAGGCAGGCCTCGACCTCCCTGCAGTAGTTAACCCAAGATTCGACGACGCCTTCATTGTGAAAGTTTACGAGCGCCGCCAACATTGGATTAACTTCCACAGCGAAATCTGCGGCAGAAGGGAGAGCGTCCACGTTAAGCTCTTCGATATACCCTCTCAGCATGCCCAAACTCATCACGGCACCCTTTGAAGATGGACGTTTCAAGAAAGGGCCTGCCGGTGAAAGGACACGAGACTCAAGAGGGATCGGAGCCGGAATGATAGATGCAAAACAAAACATTGTTAGACGATGGTTCAAGAGATGTTAAAGAATCGTCAAAAAGGAAATTTACTATACCAGCTGCAACAGATGGTAAAGCTGGAAGGGCCGGTGGCGTGGCAGGTCTTGCGTCCCCTCCTTCAATTCGTGGCACTACAATAAGGAAGAGAAAAAGTCAGAAATCATCCCATTGCTAAAAGGAGGGGGAAATAAAGACATCGAAATGAAAGTATGCTCACCGGCACCACTAGAAGGAGAAGCGAATTCGGATGAGAAGGAGAAGTGTGGGAGCAACACTTGGTATAGATGATCAAAGAGCACTCCTGAAAGGACACAGTGATATAACATTAATACATAAGCTACACGTTTAAGAGACTAACTCATAAGTCGTAAATCCATACCTTCCAGCTTCCGCGATGGCACGAGGGAAGGCTGGGAGATGACCACCGCCAGAGCAGTAGTTGACGGTGCTCCTTCGAGCAATGGAGCATCGGCACTGGCCGCGCCTGCGTTAAAAACAAAGACAGACTTATTAGAAAAGATCGCAAGATATATAAAAAAGAGGGAATGATGGTAACTCAAAGTTTACCCGACGAGCTGCCAGCCGAAACTGAGGCAATTCCCTCCTCCATCGACATGAGGCCACCACCCGTAACGTCATCACCCGACTCGATAGGGACCGTCGTCGTGCTCGCGCGACCCGGAGACGGCAGAAGATCGTAGACGGGGAGGGCAATGATTGGAGCGTTGCCGGACTCTTGGAAGGAAGCGACTGACTCTTCCCCAAGAGTCGTACCCGTCTCACCCGCTACTTCCTCGGGCTCCGCTGTCCCCATCGGCTCATCTACCGTCACCACGAGGTCGCCAGCCTCAAGTGCCTCGTCCGCCATCACCCCGGACTCAGTTGTAATGATCATTTCATCTACCGCCACTTCAGGCTCAGCATCAACGACCTTCTCGGCTATAGGCCCCTCAACCTCCGCATCAGGCTCCATGGCCTCAACGATGTTGCCCACTGTCGGCTCGAGTTCGGCAGGCACCGCCTCCTCTGTTCCCCTGGGTTCAACGGTCTCCGCCTCATCCTCGGTCGGACTTGGCCCTGCAAAATAATAGATATAAGAACCGTCGGCATTATAACTCTCATAATAAAAATTCTGAAAGAAATGTTACCTGAAGTGGACTTATCATTTGCGCTTCGAACGACGCACGCCACTTGTCTGCGAGCAGTGGATAGGACGACAGGGGCCTCTCCGGAAGGAGTATCTGCTCGAGGGATGGTGCTTAGGCCCGCTCCCATAGCCAAAGCAGTCCGGCGCGCCTTCGCCTCGCGCCTCAGCCGCTTTCTCTCCTCCTGGGTCATTGAGACGGACCTCACCAGAGCCTCTCTCATTGAGGCGTCTTCGTCCATGAGTAGGGATGCCTCCAAGTTTTTCAGGGCATCCCTCATCGTTTTGTCAAGTCGAGGCTCTTGCAGCAGCCCCGATGAGACCGGGACTTCAGTAACAGGCTTGGGGAGGATCCCCGCATCAACTGATATAGCTCCTACAAAGAAACAAAGGAAGAAGATTAGGTTGACCATCAGAAGAGATAACAATTTTTTTTCTTAGAAAAGAAAAAGGGGTGGGACGCACCAACGCCTGCCAGAGCACGTTTCTCCTCCTCCTCTTGGAAAGTTTTCAAAAAGGCAGCAATAGCTTCTTCAGTAGAGACACCTGTTGAAAATGGGAAAAGTATTAGTCAAGAATAATGATAAAAAAATGCGATGAAATGATGAGGAAAGCGGCTAATGATCACCTGACTCCATGAGTTTGCTTAACATCGCTTCGAGCCTTGCTGATCGCTCAGAAGCTGCAATAGCGGCCGCCAAATTGGTGTCTGCAGGGTCTACCAAGAAGCCCTTATTGCTGCCATATTCACTTATTCCTTTGGTAAGAGGGGCCTCAGACTCTAAATTGAGGATTGCGTCGAGAGAAAGGATCGACTTCTTCTTCTTTTGCCCGCCAGCTTTAGATGCACCTAGAATTGATTTGCGCTTGGCAGTCACCTTATGACGGCGGGTCCCGATATCCGCTCCTGCGCCGGACTCTGGCGATATTACATCAACCGTCTTCGTGGGAACACGGGGCGCCTATGGTGCATTCACCGTAGCAGACAGCGGCAATCCACGCGGGGGGCTCAACACGCGTGGTCGGTCGACTCCGGCATCTTTCAACGGAGGAATGACCGGGATCCTTGGTTGCAAGGGGGCCTTGCGATCACCGCCAAGAGGCGCACCCCTACGGTCAACCAGTATACGCTTCTCCGTTAAGATAATTGGGCCCATCGCATGCGCATACCAAGCCACGTACGTGTTAAGCATCTTAGGGACACAGCTGGGTTCACTAATGAAGAAATAGAAACCCGTGTTAAGCCGTGTGAAATGGTGCATTGCGTTCTTCATCCCCTCTCGGCTGACCACAGGCTTTTCCAAGAAAGCTTCCATCGGGATCCCTTGGTTATAGCTCGATTGCTGAGCAAACCGGTGTGGGTTGTACCTCATGAAAAATGCGGTCTTATTCTGCCTAAACACTAGATAGCCCGGCCGAATGAAGTAGAGGTGGAGGATTTCCCGAGCCTTCAATACGGAAGCCCCGACCTTGAAATCATCGCGCAGTGGCACTACTGACTTAGCAGTCTCTGAGCCTATGGTTATAACCTTATCCATAAAGGAAATCTTCGCTCCGACCAGATGTGGACGAAGGAGCAGCCCCCTAGACTCCCGTGGGGATGCAAACACAATTGAAGCGCCGACCAACCGCATGACTCTCGGGAGTCTGCATTTCTCGAAGAACGGAGAAATCTTATGGACACCGAACACCCCTTGCACATGCATTTCCATCCAGGAGGTGAAATAATGCGTCGGGAAGTTAGCGGGCTGTATCCCCGGCTCACTAGCGTCCGCCGCTACGCTAAGTCCTTTATAAAGGTACGCCAGCCCGGCGACTCCTACCGATAACTGTAAACCAGCCACCATCCGATGCGCTGGGTAAAAGACGGAGGGCCGCATGTGACGCGGGTGCATGGGGAGCGCAAAGCTGCATAGCCACAAACCCAAGAACCCAATAAAAAAGGTCTCCTCATCCATGCCCGGGACGGCAATTTCTGAGAAAGGGACGACGGCAGCGTCGGGGAGATAAAAATCCCTTTGATCATTCTCCGATACAGGTCGGCGGTCTAAGCCGAAGCCGAAAGGGTCATCGAGCTGAGCAAACTTCTCACTCCGCTCTGATAGGAGCTCCGGGCGAATGAAGCAGGCAATAAAATCTGCGAAACTGACACCCCGGTCGCCCAATTCCAGATGGATTCCTTCGTAGATCTCCAACATCTTCACCAGGCCCGGATACTGATGCTGGACAGCGTTTTCCGGAGTTAGGTCAAACACCAGCGGCTTGGTGACAAAGACGTATTCGTCAGGAGGTAGCAACTCCTCGTAATGCTCCCCTCTCATCGGTAAACCCGAGAGCTCGGCAAACTCCTCCAAGGAAATTGAGACCTCCCTATCCGCCATCAGGAAAGTGTGGGTGGGGATATTCCATTGTTCAATGAAGGCTTTGATCCACCACGTTGGAGGAGAGGGATACTCAAAGAGCGAGACGTAGATGGCTGAATACAACCCAATCTTCATTAGATGAGTCCTTTTCGCCGATAAGATGTATCGGGCCCACTGCAAGTATCCGGCGGGCGGTCGCGGCACCAATCCAATATTATAGGCCTGTCCCCAAGGGCGTGCTTCACCCTGACAGATTCGCCTTCCTAAAATATCTATTGCCGGCGGTGGCTGCACGGGAATAGCACCAATTGCGGGTTGGAGGAGGTCATCCGAATTCCTATTTTTAACCTCCACGGCATACTTCGCCCGGGGTTCGTCCGCATAGGGGATTGGAGTTATGGGTTCAGACGGTGTGGCAAAACTGAAACTGCGGCGACCCTGGATGATCTGGCCGTACCACCTCCCCTACAGGTGGAGTTTTTTGCACTCGGGGTCATGATCCTTAATAAGAGCGAGCGCCACCCGGTCCACTGGCGAATGAGGGAACCCTCCTTCCGAGCGAACAAAGGGGAAAGACAAGTCGTCAGACATGTTTCCTGTGGAAAGACAAAAATAACCGTTTAGTGTTCTAACGCTTGGCATTTTAAAATTTTACTCCACACTGTGATGCAGTGGGTAGGGGACCAAAGGGGGACCCACAAAATCGAGATGACGGTGCATCATTTAATAAGACAATCCCATCATTAGATGAGACTATCCATTCATGGAAAAAGATCCACAAAGAATATCCTCATTGATGGGAAATCCCAAGAGACAAGGAGAAAATCTTCTCTTTTAGAGCAAAGCTCTGTCACAGAGTGACATTTGTCAAACTCTGGTCTCAGGGGAACAAGATTCCTCAAAAGAGCATAGCTCTTTGGTAATAATGGAAAGATCCATCAAATTTTTTTTAACACACTTAAAAGAATTAAAATGTTGGAATATTGAAAAATCCATGGAAACTTATGAAAAATTCTTCATTTTTCAGATCTAAAAAGATCTACATTTGATCCAAGAGCAAAGCTCCGTTCATGGGTTAAAACCCATGGACAAGATCTCTGTAGATCTGTAAGTTTTTTAGAGCAAGGCTCTGGTGATAAAACTCTAAAGGAGTTTTTTTTTCTTTAGATCAAGGATCTATAAGAGCAAGGCTCTGTTAATTAAATTTAATTTAATTTAAATTACCTAGAGTGATTCTAAGTTCTGAACTTTGAAGTTCTTGGGGAAAGAACAAGAGCAAGGCTCTGAAAATTCTTAGGCAAGAGCAAGGCTCTGAGAATCAAAATTCTTAAAAGTTGTAAGAATTTTCTAAGGACCAAGGGTCCTATTTATAGGCACCTGCGCCCCTTCAACTTATCAGTTGATCCAAAGGCTGAGGTTTTGCCACCGCTGCACTCACGTGCGCGCCACGTGAGCGCAACGGTGGGGGGCATTTGTTTCCCCAATCAGAGCAAGGCTCTGTTTAAATTTCGAAAAAATTCAAATTTTGAAGCAACGCTTCAAATACCGTGCGCTGCGCGCAACGCGCCATGTGTCAGAAGTTGATACGACAACGCAACGCCCAAGACGGTGCGTCCAATCAGAGCAAGGCTCTCTTAAAAAAAACAAAAAGTAAAAGAAGCAACGTTCAGTTGCGCAAGCGCTGCACTGCGCGACACGTGTCTGCGCTGTTGCACAATCACAACTGCGCAAGCGCTGCGCGACTCGTGTCTGCGCAATTGCGCAAACACAACTGCGCAAGCACAGTTGCGCAAGCGCTGCGCTGCGCGACACGTGTCTGCGCAGCTGCGCAAGCACAACTGCGCAAGCACAGCTGCGCAAGCTCTGCGCTGCGCGACACGTGTCTGCGCAGCTGCGCAAGCGCTACGCTGCGCGACACGTGTCACGTGCTGGGGGAGTTGCGCAAAACAGAATAAATCTTTTCTGTTCTTGTTAAAACAAGAAGATTTTCTTCTGTAAAGCAGGGGCCTTTGGATCAAAGATCCAACGATGGGAAAATTCCCCAAATCACTCAGAAAAAGATCTCTGTAACAAATTTAACTAATTTGTGAGCACTATAAAAAGGACCCCAGACCTCATTTCAAAGGCATGAACATCTTGCTAAAAAAAAAGGAGAGAAAGAGGACTCTTAAGAACTCCTCAAGAATTAAAAAAAAGGTAAAAACCTTTGAAAGAAGAGAAATTTCTCTTATGAACAAGATCATGGATCTTCAATAAATAAACAAACAAATAAAATAAAAATAAAAATAGTGCCTTGCACTTGTTATGAACCTTTGGTTCTCTGAAACAAGGAAAAACTTGTTTAGATCAAGGGATCAAAAAGTGCTTTGCACTTCTGTTTTGAATCTAAAAAGATTTTTAGTGCTTTGCACAAATGCAATGCATTTCCTAAAGGGCCAGGCCCAAATCAAAAAGACCTAGTAGGCCTAATTAAATTGCAGTGCAATAAAAGGGGCAGAGCCCAAACAAAATAGATGCTCTGCATCATTTATAAAAGGGCAGAGCCCAAACAAAACAAAAATAATGCAGTGCATTATTTAAAAAGTGGCAAAGCCCTAACTCAGGCCTAATAGGCCAAAGACAAATAAAAATGTTGAATATTCAACTGGACTTAGCCCAGTCATGGCCATAAGTCCTCAAATTAAATTGACTGAGCACGGCTGCTCCCTAAATCAATTTACATCCGGTTCGAGGGTACATCTCCGAACTCCTCTGACACCTATCGTTGTAATCCTTCAACGACGTCAGAGAGGTGACGGGTCCCGACGACCACATATTAATACGGACTGCGGGGTCCTTAAACTCGTGGACCGAAACGTCCTTAAACTAGTGTTGGACCGAAACGTCCTTAAACTAATATTCATCCCAAAATGAGATTGACGGACCGAGACGTCCTTAAACTAATGTCGGACCGAAACGTCCTTAAACTAATATCGGACCGAAACGTCCCTAAACTAATAACGGACCACCACGTCCTTAAACTGGAATATGGACCACCACGTCCCTAAACTGGAGCATGGACCGCAATGTCCCTAAACTACCTATGGACCACTATGTCCCTAAACTGGAACAATAGAGCCTCCAAATGCTCTTTTGCCAGATCTAAACGGTCCCGTTTAAGTTGATCTTAGCCCCAAATACGGCTAACGTATCCTTAGACATTTAAATGAACTATAAAACTCCAAATCAACCTTGGTCCAAGGGTACATCTCTGAACTCCTCTGACATCTGCCGTTGTAATCCTTCAACGACGTTAGAGAAGTGACGAGTCCCGATGGCCAGATATTAAATCGATCATCACGTCAAGTTGATCTTAGTCCAAAACAGGACTAACGTATCCTTGACGAACGTTTAAGTTGATCTTAGTCACAACGCGACTAATGCATCCTTAAATTAAAAACACCAAACCTAAATCTAAGTAAATACGGATTTGGACTAATCCGCGTCCTACGGGCGACGGCATTACTCAGTCTCCGTATACAATCCACGGGCAACCACAAACAAAACAAACACACACGACACGAAGTGAAATTCTGGAGAAGGAGAAAGTTGTTACCGCGATGCGGTAGCATAATTAACTGCAGGGGCTTGCGCCTGCAGGAAAGAGCGTCCCCACAATAAAAAACCCCTCACCCTGAGGGGGAATCTGACGAAGTCTGCTACATCGGCCGCATCCGTCTAAACCTCCGATACACGGTGCTATAAATCAACTTGGCATCTTCGGAGAGGTAGACGGATAAAACCACATAGCATCTGCCCCGAACCTCAGGCACAGACGTCCCAACGTCTCAGCCGCCGTTCGGAGGGGAACAAGGCGCTAGCGTATCCGTGTTTGACACGTGGCGCGCAGCGCGCTGGATCTGAAGCGCTGCTTCAATTTTTGAATTTTAAAACAGAGCTTTGCTCTGATTGGGGGAAACAGTCCTTAAACTTTATAGACTATGACGTCTTTAAACTACGGACTGTGGGGTCCTTAAGCCCATGGACTATGATGTCCTTAACCTTGGACTGTGGGGTCCTTAAACCTATGGACTATGATGTCCTTAACCATGGACCGTAATGTCCTTAAACTAACATTGGACCACCATGTCCTTAAACTGGTAATCGACCGCAATGTCCCTAAACTAAACAATAGAGCCCAAATGCTCTCTTATCGGATCCAAACGATCCCGTTAAGTTGATCTTAGTCTAAAAATATACTAACGTATCATTAACAAACGTTTAAGTTGATCTTAGTCTCAAATGAGACTAACGTATTCTTAAACCCAACCCCAAACACAAATCTAAGAAAATACGGATTTGGACTAATCCACGCCCTACGGGCGACAACATAAATTAGTCTCCGTATACAATCCACGGGCAACCAAAAACAAAACAAACACCCACGACACGAAGTGACTATCTGGAGAAAGAGAAAGTTGTCACCGCGATGCAGTAGCGTAATTAACTGCAGGGGCTTGCTCCTGCAGGGAAGAGCGTCCCCACAATCAAAAACCCCTCAATGAGGGGGAATCTGACGAAGTCTGCTACATCGGCCGCATCCGTTTAAACCTTCGATACATGGTGTCATAAATCAACTTGGCATCTTCTGAGAGGTGGACGGATAGCACCAAATAGCATCAGCCCTCGAAATTCAGGCAAGACGGACCTACGCGGTCTCCGTCTCCGTGTTTCGGAGGAGAACAGGTTCGTCTTGCCTAAATTTGGGGGCAGATGCTATTTGGTTTTATCCGTCCACCTCTCCGAAGATGCCAAGTTGATTTATAGTACCGTGTATCGGAGGTTTAGACAGATGCGGCCGTTGTAGCAAACTTCGTCAGATTCCCCCTCGTGTACGAGGGGTTTTTGATTATGGGGATGCTCTTCCCTGTAGGCGCAAGCCCCTGCAGTTAATTACGCTACTGCATAGCGGTAACCACTTTCTCCTTCTCTAGATGGTCACTTCGTGTCGTGTGTGTTTGTTTTATTTTTTGGTTGCCCGTGGATTGTATACGGAGACTAATTTGTGTTGTCGCCCGTAGGGCGTGGATTAGTCCAAATCCGTATTTTCTTAGATTTGGGTTTGATTTTGGTTTAAGGATCGTTAATCTCATTGAGATTAAGATCAACTCAAACATTTGTTGAGGATACGTTAGTCAAATTTTAGACTAAGATCTACTCAACAGGATTTTGGGACCATTTAGATCTAACGAAAGAGTATTTGGACTCTATCGTTTTAGTTTAGGGATATTGCGGTCCATAAGTTTAAGGACATCATAATCCGTGACAGTTTAAAGACGTCATAGTCTGTAAAATTTAAAGACATCATAGTCTATGAGTTTAAAGACCTCACAGTCCATAAAGTTTAAGGACATCATAATCCATGAGTTTAAGGACCCCACAGTCCATAAAGTTTAAGGACATCATGGTCTAGTTTAAAGACATCATAGTCTGTGTGATTTTAATTCAACCGTTTGGGGATGCACAAAAAATTATTAGTTATTAGGACCCTCCGTCTCTCTGAAGATGTTGAAGAATTACAACGACATATATCAAAGGTACGAAGAGATGTACCCTTGAACCAATATTGGTTAGGAGATCTGTAGTCAAGTTTGGGACTAAGACCAGTTAAAAAGATTTATGAGCATATGGGCTCAATTAATCTAAATGAGGGATCTGTGGCCAACTTGGGCTCGGCCCACTCAGTTAAAATGTTGAACATTTATTTGGGCTCGACCCTTTTTATTTAACAATACTGAGCATTGGTTTGGCTTCTGATAACTTTGTCTTTTGTTAAGTGTTGAGCACTTATTATAGCTCTGGGGCTTTATTTAAAGAACAGTTTATGTTCCCTCAGCGCACACGTAAGGAGCACGTGGTGCACTTGGCGCTGAGCGCCAGACTCAGAGCGCTAAGGCGCTTCCTATGAAAGAGCGCACACGTGAGGAGCACGTGGTGCGCTTGGCGCTAAGCGCCAGTAAATGAGCGCAGAGCGCTCCTTGTGGGAGAGCGCACACGTGAGAAGCACGTGGTGCGCTTGGCGCTGAACGCCAGTAAATGAGTGCAGAGCGCTCCTTGTAAAATAGCGCACACGTGAGGAGCACGTTGTGCGCTTGGCGCTGAGCGTTAATGAGTGCAGAGCGCTCCTTGTGAAATAGAGCACACGTGAAGAGCACGCGGCGCGTTTGGTGCTGAGTGCCAGTCTTGAAGCACTGGGCGCTTCTTTAAATTGGAGCGCTAGGAGCGCTGCGGCGCTGTGCGCCAGTCTTGGAGCGCTGAGGCGCTTCTTTAAATTGGAGCACTAGGAGCGCTGCGGCGCTGTGCGCTAGCCTTGGAGCGCTGAGGCGCTTCTTTTTTATTGGAGCGCTAAGGCACTTTTTAGGCAACTTTGATCAGTTCTACACTCTGAGAATTAAATTCTCGTTCATAGGAGACCTTGTATTATAGATCTAAGAACTACGTTCTTATCTTAATGGAAGATTTTACAATCTCTTCTGTTTTTGTGAAAGACTTTGTCTTTATCTTACAGATCTGTGATCTATCGAGAAGTAAGTTCTTCCACCTCACTTTTTATGATGAGATGTTATGATCTCTTTTTTGAAAGACCTCGGTCTTATAGATCTATGATCTAGAAAAAGAACTAGGTTCTTCTTCTTTTTATGAGATGATTTTATCTCTCTATTTTATTTACCTTGAAGAAATTCTTCTTCCGAGAGCTTGCTCTTCTCTTTGAAATTTCTCAAAGTTTGGGGGGGGGGGGGTGTTCCTCCATGCAAGACTTGAAGTCTTCAGTCCTTTATATAGGGGGGGCTGATTTGTTGAATCAGTTGAAGAAATCTTTTCTCTAATTGATTTGGGAATATTTCCCACCGTTGGATTTTTTATCTTTGGGCTTCTTTTTTACAGAAGGCAATCTTCTTGTTTTTAACAAGATTGGGAAAATCTTTTCCTATACAGAACTTATTCTGTATCTTGGTGATTTTTAATCACCATTGGATCTTTGATCCAGCGGTGCTCTAATTTTCAGAGATAATTTGATGGCTTTTAGTTATCTTTGTTGGATTTTTGATCCAAATGTGGGGAACATTTAGTTTCAGCGCTAGCGCTCTCGTGCTTTGCACGTGAGCGTTGCATCAGAGTCTTTGACTCTGGGTGCTATCGCACTTACCGCTAGTGCTCTCGTGCTTTGCACGTGAGTGCTGCATCAGAGTGTTTGACTCTTAGCGCTGGCGCTACTTGCTTTGCACGTGAGTGCTGCATCAGAGTCTTTGACTCTTAGCACTGGCGCTGCTGGCGCTGGCGCTGGCACTGCTGGCGCAAGCGCTCTCGTGCTTTGCACGTGAGCGTTGCATCAGAGTCTTTGACTCTTAGCGCTGGCGCATTTAGCGCGAGCGCTTTTATGAAGCGCCGCTTCATTTCAAATTTCAAAATTTGAATAGAGCTTTGCTCTGATTGGGGAAAACAGTGCGTGTCCTCGAAACCAGTCTCGTCCAGAGTGGATGAGAGTGGCAGGGAAAGCGCGGCATTGGGCGGCATCGGAACAGTCTTGGAAACTCCTCCCGGCTGTGAACGCGTCCAAGTAGTCCTTCGGGTCGAACTTCCCATCGAAGAGTGAGACCTTTGGGGGCTTGTTCCGGGAGGAGACATGGACGGCGAGAAGCTCTTCGGTGAAGGGCTTCGTGAGCGAGTCGGCGGCGTATTTATCCCCGTCGCTCGAATGACAACCTTCCCGATGCATACCTTCGATCTTCTTTTCGAGGGCGTCGAGTCGGCCGTGGTATCCCGATGAGTCGGCATACTCTGATTTTTGGCCTCTGTTGCCGGAGACCTCTGCCTGGCCTTGGCCCCGATTCCGTTCGATGGCATTCTTCAGGTCTCCTGGTGAGGTCATTTTCGAGCTGCCGTGGCGAGTCCCGTATCCGCGACCCCGTCGAGGAAGAGGGTGTCGTTCATGCCCAGGGGCAGGCGAGCTGACCGACACCTCCTCGGGAGGGACATGGGCGCAATGGGGCTCTGGGCGAGGTGCTCTGGCATAAGACCTTGGAGTTAAACTGTGCGGCGCCCACCGGGTCATTGAATATGTCGGCCCGGGGGATCTTCGGCCGCCAGAGACAGCGAGGCGTCGATCGCTCGTCCCAACGCGGGCAGAGTCTTCTCTCCCTCTGTAGGGGTCCCGGTCCCGCGGGGGGAGTGGCGACCTGGGGAGCTTGCCCGGCCACTTGGACACGGACGAGCGCATCCACGACGAACGTGAGTCGATCTATCCGAGCGGATAGGACGTGAATGGCATTCGGTGGAGGAGGGGATTCTCCTTCGTCTCCACTGTGGGAGGCCGACGGCTGGTGCTTGGATCGTCGTAGTGACCGCTTTCCATGTAGTCGAGATCGAAAGATGAACTTTTGGTTAAGTGGAACAAAGCTTCCCACAGACGGCGCCAACTGATGGAGGTCTGGATCTCCTTCAGATGCTATCTTCCGTTGACCTCTTGTTTGCGCTGATGGACGGCTGAGATTGAGTTGGAAGGTTGACTCCTGATGAGTGTGGATCTCAATGTGTGGTTGAAGCCGAGCTACCTGCAAAGCAGTCCCGGATGGTTGTGCCACCAAGGACCCTCTGACGATCAAGTTAGATGGGGTATTTTGGCAGAGTAACGGCCAAATGGAGTAAAAATGGCTTACCTCGATCGTCTGGGAGAGGGGCTTATATAGCGGCAGTAAGAGGCAGGAGGGTGCGAGAATCACGCCGGCCGCTATGCCCCTGGCGTCACGCCCGCATGATAGGCGGGATCCCGCATTAATGACGAGACAGGCTCGTTAATGGGGGATCGTGATGGCGTGGAACGCGGGATCGTGGGCGGCGGATATCTCGCGCATGGCGAGATTCGCGGAGCCGTGGCGGAGGCTCTTAAGCTCGGAGGTGAGCCGGGGGGAAGGCCACCGAAGGTCAGGAGACCCCTCGGGCGAAGGCCCGTGGTACCATCCCAACTGAAGTTCTTGATCCTTTCTTGTAGGTCCTGGGACACGTCATCTGCAACGTGTCAGCATCTGGAAAGTCACCGATATCGAGCCTCATCAGTCGCAGACGATTGAGTATTGGTCATTATTGATTTCATCTAAAATGATCGGCCTCCCCTGAGCAACTAACGAGGCTTTTTCATATGGACATGTTTGTTTTGAGAAAAAGATATAAAAACTGCCACTCATGTTCGCTGTATAGGACAGATTCTTAAAGAAGATAATTAGATGCAAGTACTTATGATCTTCATATCCATGAGATGGGGGGCATTTAAGTAAATTGATATGCCGCTTCGGAATAATTAGACAACTCATAAATAGGCTTCGGTTTTGGTTTGAAAAGGCCGAAAAAGCTATGATTTCTCGGGCTTATTTCTTTTTCGCTCCACTCAACATCATTTCATTAGCCTTTTTTCCGATTCCATTTTATGGGGATAAAATCAAAGAAAAAAGAAAAGATGTTCAGAATAATATGCAGTTGTTTGGTTTACTTCGCTCCTTGTTGATGCAGGTTAATATTATTTCCTGGTAGGCATGTCCTTAAATCTCATTAGCAGTATTTCGAAAGAGAATATACATCATAAAGAGAGGAAAAAAATATGAATGCTAGGGAGATTACTATGCAAGTTACCGGCCCATAGCAATGGATCCTATTTCTTAAAAATAAAAATAAAAATCCACATGAATTGTACATAAGATGCCGCATATCAAATCAAGATTGGTGGAAAAGTGTTGGTTTAAACAAGCCAGTGCCAACAATGCTAAGCCCAGTCCTCAAACCAATAATACTGGTATTCCGCGCGTGGGGTGTCTTTATTAAAATAAAAGCATATTCAATATGGATATTTTTTCAAAAGTATAAGAATTTTTAAAGTATTATCGCTATTTTTAACTAAATTTTTTGAAAGTATCTATCATCTTAACTAAAAGCCTTTTAAAAATCTTTTAAAATCTCGGTTGTTTAGTGCTAATATATATCAACGTGTGTTACATATGCAAAAAATAGATAATATGGACCATCAAAAAATAAATTATTAATATAAAATAAATACGAGAGCGCCACATGGCGTCTCTTCTCTTTGCATTATAGTAGTAGGGATAAAGATACTTTCTTTTGTTATAATGTCTATGGATAACGAAGAAAAAGAAAACAATTAAGAAATCGACGCAAACGAGCCTACCATTCTCAATTGACCATATCCTTTATGTTTGGTGGTTGAGAATTAGTTATGTTTGGGTTACAAGCCTTATTCATTATTTGAAGTAGATATAAACATACACAACTAAAGCCACACGTTACACAACATTCATGCGGTCCCCAATCTGACAGGGAGGAGTCCCTTGAGTTTATACATGGCATATTCGAGAGACCGTGAAAAAAAACGTTTATAACTTTATTAAATTAGTTTACTTTTATATCGTCACTAAACCATGTATGATTTTAAGAATAAGTAATACAAAATTGAATCAGACGGTATATCTTTAGCATTCAAAGGCAAGGTCTGAAAACCACGTTACAAAATGAAAGCAATTGTTCAATTTACTTATTTATACTCACAAGTGGTTGGGTTTTCTTGCGATAAACGATAAATTGGATTTGCTGTGGGGGAAAATGCATACCGCAGCAGGAAAAAATACTTAAAGAGCTTAGTCTATATTGTCAAATAACCAAATTGTCATATGATTTTAATACTTTTTACCTTTTGATTCGGCGGCATGAACCATTCTATTATGGAAAATTGTTATTTTTTTTGCGTGATTGATGAATGGGTAAAACGTTGAAATTAAACAGAATTTAATAGATTTATATATTCTTTAGACCGCGAAAATCAAGACAAATCCAATCGTCCAAAAATAGAGCATAAAATTGACTTCTCACTCGGACACTAGAAAAGGTCCTTTCCTTTGTTATTCTCATATTCGTCTTTATCTTTGTTGTTATTATTATAGCTAGAACATACGAGGGTAACATACGAGTCTCTTATCTTTATCTTTATTATTACATGATTACGATTTTTAATATGCTAAAGTGCATTAAATTCTCAATATGTTTGCCCAGATCTTAAAAAACCACCAAAAAGTTTGATAGACACAAAAAACTGTTGTATCTAACGGTGACATGTCATCACTGTTAGAGCCACATCACCACCACATCAACCAACTGCCACATCAGCAAAAAATATAAAATTTCCCAAATTACTCTTATCTTCTTTCTTCACCCCTAACTATGACTAATTTGGCAAAAACTCTAAACCTTAGCCTATCACCGACATCGGTGCCCGTGCCCACAACCGCACCCTCTTTCCTTCCCACCGCCACCGCCTTCCTCTCTCCCTCCTCTAATCCCAACCCTAACCTCCTCCTCCTGCCCTCCTTCATAGTCCCACCTCCCGTGCTCGAGCCCAATATATCCTTCCTCGCCTCCTCCTCCTCCTGTCTCCTCTTCGCCCACATCTCCTATTCCCACGTGTTTCATCATCCTTGCCCACCTCGCCTCCCAAGCTCAATCCTGATCCCGACCAAATGAAAATTTTAATATTATTAATAATTTAATGATAGCATTAATAATAATAATCGATCGTGTTTATTTAAAGGGCAAAAAGGTCATTTTACATGCATACTAACACCTTTAGCCATTGACAGCTGTCCATGCTAGTTTTTTATGCCAATCAAATTTTTTGGTAGTTTTCTGGAATTTTGACAAACGTATTGGAAGTGTAGTGAGCTTTAGCCCATTTAATACACATGTATGGGACAAGAGTCCCTGCTATTAGATAGCAGGGGTGCTCTACGGTAATCCTGGCCATAGATACTACGCGTAACGACCGTGTTTTATAATACCTAATAAAATATATTTTATTTAAATTCCTAGTATCAAGTAATTATTTACGTGTTTCGTTGATAGAAAAATATTTTTAAAGTAATGTTAATAATTTTCAAAACATTGAAATATGATTAAAGGAATTTTCTAAAATTTTATTTATATTTTTCTAGACTTAAAATGTTTTAATAAAATTTTATAATGCCTTAAAATAATTTACATATTTTTATTATCGATTAAAATAATTATTTCGTAATTAAAATATTTCCTAGAATAAAATAGATTTTTAAATAATTATAATAACTAGCAAGCACTATAGATATGGATATTATTTAGTTTTAGCCCAAAATTATTTTTATACTAAAGATAACAATAAAATATATTTTCTGAAATTTTTCTATAATTTTCCCGTATTTTTAACTATTTTTAACAAATTTTTAAAACCAAATTCAATTTTTAAATAATAAATGGTTTAGTATTTTTATTTAATTAAGAAAAATATTAAATCCTTTGATCCTGGACCATTGGATACAAGATCCAACGGCCCAGAATCACCCGACGGTGCCCACGTGGTGGGGACCACACGAAACCGCGTAATCCCCACACGCAGGAGTAGCGGCGCGTGCGGCGCGATCTCGGCCGTTGGATCTTGATCCAACGGCTGAGGTGAAGAGGCGGCGGCGCAATCATCAGAGAATCATGGGGCAATCATTTAGGCGTGGATTTTGGGGGATTCTAACAGATTTTTTGGATTTTATGGTTGGTAAAAAAAACCTATAAATAGAGACCTTCAAACACCGATTTCTCACTGTTCAGAACTCTAAAAATTCTGAAAAAAATATCCACGCCTTCGTATTGCCGACATCGACACTGTGGTTCCACTCAAGCATCAAGGAAAAATCTGAGTGCGGGGCTATTGAGAATTTAGTACGAGTCTACATTTTCGACTCATCGACATCCAACTCTAATCAAAGGTAGGATCCGCCTCTCTCCACTCATCTGTCGCCTTCCTTCTTTCAATGATCTTAGTTTCAACTTCTAATCATCAACCTCATATTAAAATGACGTTAAAAATATTTCTGCATGCCTATTTTCGGTACCTCCTAATGATAATAATATTAACCCATATTTAAAATGACTTCTTTAATTACTCCTATATGCATAAATATTGCGCCCTCATCCTATATGGAATATGATATGCTTAATGTTATAACCCACGGGGTATTAATTCACCCCTTACATACCCACACTTACCCATATTACCAATATGATCTTGAAATAGGTTACTTCCACAAAATACCCTCGTTTTATTAAAATGTTGTATTTGTTTAAAATATCCATATGAGATAAGATATTTGAAATAAATATTTTAGATACGATATATATATTTTACTTACACTTTTATCCACCAACTACTTTAGTTTTGTTAAATCCCTTTACCTTTTGAAAGGGGGTAATACTAAATCTAAATAATGGCATATGGTTTTTCCAACTTAGCCCCTTTCACTCGAAAGGATATTTTTATATTAATTCTTCTTAGAATGTTAACTAAAATTTAATGAGTTACCCTAATAGAAGAATGTTTTACCTGAATCACCCTACTAGACAATTGTCCTTGAAAATGACACAAATCCTGCCGCCCATGTGCAACGGTTGTCAACACGGAGTCGTTCTTGTAGAATAACACCTATAATAGATTACCCTAATAATAGGGTAATATTTTACATAAGTACCTCGTGGTTGAAAGGTAATCGTCCCAGAAAAGGACACAAATCCTGCCGTCCATGTGCAGTAGTTGCCAACACGAACATATTTTCTAAAACGTTACCTCAAACTTAAAACACTATAAGTTTATAAAATTATTATTTACAATAAAATACCTCAATCCATCATAAAAAGAGATAATTTCATTTAAATACCTTGAGCTTTACTAAAAGGCTATTTTCAATAAAGACCATAACCCTTATAAATGATATTTTCCAAAAGAATATCTAAAGCTTTATTAAAAGATAATTTTCAAATAAATACCATAACCTTTTATTAAAAGGATATTTTCTCAGTAAAATATTATGGGTTTCCAAAATGATAAATATTCCAAACATAATGGTTTTCTTATAAACAATAAATATAATTAAACACTATTATCCTTTATTAACTAAGCGTTCTATAAGATGATACGAAGCACCTTACAAAGTTTAAAAGATAACAAGATAAAATGAGTGGTTGTGGAAGGCCATATTAAATGAGATCAACTTCTTGATTACAAGTTTATGATATACACGACACATGATACGGTTAGGGTTAGAATGCACGAACCTAGGTATGGAATACTTATATATGAGGATCCCTGCAGGCAGGGAGAACGGTCCAATGTATGGACGACTACTAACTCGATATTCGGGCGAATACTAACCCGATATTCGGGCGAATAATAACCCTACTTTGGGGGTGAATGGTCCAATGTGTGGACAACTACTAACCCGATATTCGGGTGAATATTAACCCTATTTGAGGGCGAATGATCCAAAATGTGGATGACATACAATATGGAAATTCCATGCCTAGAAGTATACTCACTAACTCTAATTCATCAAGACCTTTATACTGAACCACGGGGATAGGTAGTTTGATTAGGCAAGGAGATTCGGAACTCGGATTCCCCTACTACTCGATCATAATTCCGTGAAGTGAAACGGTACATTTCACTTTCCCAGTTGTTGTTCCGTGGCCACAACGGAATAATCGCGAGTATCCGGACCCTTGTTTGTCAAACTAAAACGTTTACAATACCTATTGATACTCAACACTAAACTCACATCATTTGATATGCCCACCGATTACCTTATCTACCTTTCTTTATGAGACACGAATTATTCAGTATCTTGGATGTGAATATTTTACCGGTTTAGACTTGTTGTTTATTGTAGAACTGGAGGGTGGAAATACCTGTGCACTTGAGTGATATTCACGCTAGACAAAGCTCCATCGTAGTCATGGGATACCTTCCGGGGATGTTCACGCTACCGCATTGATTGCCATCTCAGGCACGAGCGTCGGCTCATACTGCTTCCAGCTAGTTATGGGATAATTCAAGGATACGAGTATGTCCACCGGTCAATTCTATCAATACACATCTTGTTTAACCTGAGCTAACACTTAGACTGAATACCCGATTGACTTGAATTGAACTTTTACCTAACATACACCTCACGCAACCTACTCATATTCACATATACCTCTGTCAACATATCTAATTTGTATACACCTCATACCCGCATACTCATATACATCATATCTGCACCCATACATCATACTTATATACATACTTGCTCGTTTCTATACCTTTACTTTCTTATGAGGCAATCCTACCTGAGTATAACTCGCTGACGGACTTTCCTTTTCTTCCTCTATCTTTGGAATGTCCGTCAGATGAGAATGAGTATTATGATGAGGATCAAGGTGTGAAGCCAACTAATGAAGATTATGCAGACTTGACGACGGAAGATTGGCTAGTTTTAATTTTTGTTGTTGCCCACACGTTTAGGGCTTTTGTTTCTCCTCGATGTAATTAAACTACTTAGTTTATTTTACTCTTCCTTTTGGGATGTAATAAACTTTGGTTAATGGAAATAAATGCCTTTCGCTTTTAGTATTTTTGTTTTGGTACACATCCTGCATGTTAAATATTCATACGCTTAACGTAACTGTATTGAATAGACCACCTTTAATACAGTTAGGTTGCGGACCATGCCACATCATCCTTCACCTTCTTTTGGGAAGCGGGACGTGACACTACGTGTTTTACACGTACATAGGATACACCAATACACAAGGTCCCCTGTTATTGTCGCGTCTCGCTTTCCAAAAAACGAGAGCAGACACGTGACGAGGCCCGCAACGTGTTTATTCCGAGAAGATCCTTTATCGAAACAAATACGCTAAGCGTATATAAGCAGTATAAAAAGAAAATAATAGAAAAACGAAAAAATCCAACCACTTTATATTACATTCCAATTTTTACAGAGTTTCAAACTGATACAAGATATCTAAACAAGAAACATAAATATAAAGAGCCTAAACAGTGGCATGCTGAAAATGCAAGTTGGAAAGAAAACTAAGAATCGGTTTCAGAAATGAACTAGTTGTAATCCTGGTTGTACTCTTCTTTTGTTTCACCTCCTAAGTCCCTAGATCACCTGACATACATTCCAAGAAACAAATAAATGGGTGGAATGTCCGTCAGCGAACTCGTGCTCGGTAAGTCCCCAATAGGTGTGAATTATACGAATAAGTGAAATGTGATATGCGATATGGTATGAATGGAAATAATAAAACATGAACATGTATAATATGGCAATGTTAAAGGCAACCATGTAAACATGGTAATGTAACATAAGCATGGCAGTTTATATATATAACATGACAATATAATATAACATATGTTGGTCAGCGTGAGCATGTGACATGTGAAAGTGCAGAACATGAAGTGAATGTCAATGTGTCCTAAAAGGTTTCTGCAAGGGTAATCTAATCCAACGTCAGTTCAAGTGTGAATGTCAATCAAATCTCAATGGTGTTCCTAAACCCAACAGGTCATCGTCCAGAGGCAAAGAACCATGGGCCCAAATCAAGAGAGTAACTCCGAGACCTTAGGCTGTGGAGGAGTCGACTCGATCCAAGAGTTCCTATACCAGTTGGATTCCTGAGATTTTGTTGGGTTCCGCGTATTCTATATTATAGAAAATTTCACAAGCCTTGCCTGAATCCATGAATACATAAGATAAAATTTCAATGTCAAGTTTCGAGTCGAGTTCAAGTATTCATATCAAGTCCGGGCATTCATGTCGGGTTGTATTCATGGTTCGGTCAAGTCAAAGCTAGCATGTAATAGGTTTGAGTACAAGTCATGTAGGTACAATAGATAAGCAGTCACGCAGCATGAGATGAGACATGTATTTTATTTAAGTAACGATCATAAATAATGTTGTAAAGAAGTGTTATGTACGACTAACTACTCAAGTCATTTAGATTTGGAATATAAACGGAAAATATACCGGATGTTCAACTGGGGCCAAAATGGATGCTCAAATGTCAGAAAGGGTCTCAGAAGAGGACTGAGTGTCATGCACACGCAAGTTCTAGTCGCATCTGAACACGGCTACTAGTTTAGGAGATAAGCTCATTTTCGTATCGTCGCGCAGAACAGATCAGAATCTTTCAGCACCGTCACATATTTTAAAACACGGTTTAAGTTGATTTCCGACGGGTTTTAGATTTCGAAGATTATTAGAAACTTTTAGGTCTTTCAATTTACTTATCCAAAACACTAAGTTCCGTGCGATTTGGATTCCTGAAACTCTAGTCATGGTCATTTTAAGATAAGGGTTCAAAACAAAAATTCTGATTTCTGGACAAAAACCATGTGTTGTATTGCTAGGCATATAACGGGTCATTCTATACATTTCTGGGTTACCAAGTATATGGTAACGTTATAGGTATGTTAATTGTGCATCTATACATCTAAAGTTTGTCCCGAACCGATATCGTAAGCTCAAGTTATGTTGTATTTAAAAATAGTGTGCGAATCATAACAATTTTTGTACAGATTCGTCTCTTAATTTTAAAACACGATTTTCTATAATTTAGATCGAGTTTTAGGAAATCATTATAACCAAGAAACGCTGGATTTTTCGATCTAGATGTTCAAAGCACCTTAATTTACTCGATTTGGATATCAGTAGACCAAATTATGTGTCGTAGAAGTTGACCGATAAAATCAGTTTTCTGTTTTAAAAAACAGTGAATAAAAACAATGCAACTCCTAAACAGTCAATCGATCAAAATTGAAATTTTTACTGTAAATCTAAGATTCTATCTAGTATATAATTTAATTTTCCTAGAACTTCCAAAAGCCAAGATTGATTTTCTAAAAAATTGCAAATGCAGCTTCTTGAGGGAAATCATCTTTCCGCTAAAATAATTCACATTTAGGCTTAGGTTTATAAAAGTATTTTGGACGCCTAAAAAGTCACTTCTATATTTTTCAGTTGTCCAAACAATGATCATGAGGCTTTTCAATCGGCATTTAACAAATTTTTTAATCTCTCTTCCTGAGCCGGTGATCTTTTTGTCTAATGAGAAAAAGTAAAGGTTTTGAGAGAGGAGAGCAAGGAACTCTAAAAGACTTGTTTAATATGCGTATTCAATAAGGCAAAATTCATCCTTCCCCTTTCTCCTGCACGGTGTTCGTGCAATCCCGATTGATAGACCATTTTTGAGCAATTCTAAGACCTATTTAGATGTTTTCTTTTATGAATAAATCACATGGGAGGAGTGCGCCGAATTAAAAGAATTTGCTCGTACTTAAATTTTTTCCTCGACCTTTTCATTTTCTCTGTCTTCAGAAATGGTGCTCTCCCTCCCTCCCTCCCCCTGCAATCCTTGAGCATTTGTTGAATGGTATTTGGGATCTTTGAGATTATTTGGTACCGCAGGGACGAAGATGGAATTTGCTTTGGTATTCACATACTATAGCATTACGCTCAGTAATCAAAAAACTATATAAATGACATCCATCATCGAATGCACAATCATCGTCCTCATTCGGTGATGGTCTTGTGAGTACCGAATCCATATTGTAACATTATGCTCCAGCACTCACAAGACCATCACCGAATGCACAATAATCGTCCCCCGCATCGGTTAGCTTTGAAATCCAAATGAGCCATCAGTCGTAGATGATTGAGTATTGGTCATTGTTGATTTCATCTAAAATGTTCGGCCTCCCCTGAGCAACTAACGAGGATTTTTCATATGGACATGTTTGTTTTGAGAAAAAGATATAAAAATTGCCACTCATGTTCGCTGTACAGGACAAATTCTTAAAGAAGATAATTAGATGCAAGTACTTATGATCTTCATATCCATGAGATGGGGGGCATTTCAGTAAATTGATATGCCGCTTCAGAATTATTAGACAACTCATAATAGGCTTCGGTTTTGGTTTGAAAAGGCCAAAAAAAGCTATGATTTCTCGGGCTACTTTCCCTTTCGCTCCACTCAACATCATTTCATTGGCCTTTTTGCTGATTCCATTTTATGGAAAAAAAATCAAAGAAAAAAGAAAAGATGTTCGGAATAATATGCAGTTGTTTGGTTTACTTCGC
This sequence comes from Agapanthus africanus, assembly GCA_030015575.1. Taxonomy (NCBI): domain Eukaryota; kingdom Viridiplantae; phylum Streptophyta; class Magnoliopsida; order Asparagales; family Amaryllidaceae; genus Agapanthus; species Agapanthus africanus. The sequence goes on along the minus strand of JASDDO010000019.1, from coordinate 910,449,828 downwards.
TCCTTATTGATACAGGTTAATATTATTTCCTGTCAGGCGTGTCCTTAAATCTCATTAGTAGTATTTCAAAAGAGAATATACATCATAAAGAGAGGAAAAAAGTATGACTGCACGGGAGATTACTATGCAAGTTACCAGCCCATAATAATGGATCCTATTTCTTAAAAATAAAAATAAAAATCCACATGAATTGTACATAAGATGCCGCATAACAAATCAAGATTGGTGGAAAAGTGTTGGTTTAAACAAGCCAGTGCTAACAATGCTAAGCCCAATCCTCAAACCAATAATATTGGTATTTCGCGAGTTCGATGACTTTTTTATTAAAATAAAAGCATATTTAATATGGATATTTTTTCAAAAGTATAAGAATTTTTAAAGTATTATCGCTATTTTTAACTAAAAGTTTTGAAAGTATCTATCATCTTAACTAAAATCCTTTTAAAAATCTTTTAAAATCTCGGTTGTTTAGTGCTAATATGTATCAACGTGCGTTACACATGCAAAAAAATAGATGATATGGACCATCAAAAAATAAATGATTAATATAAAATAAATACGAGAGCGTCACATGGCGTCTCTTCTCTTTGCATTATAGTAGTAGGGATAAAGATACTTTCTTTTGTTATAATGTCCATGGATAACAAAGAAAAAGAAAACAATTAAGAAATCAACACAAATGAGCCTACCATTCTCAATTGACCATATCCTTTATGTTTGGTGGTTGAGAATTAGCTATGTTTGGGTTACAAGCCTTGTTCATTATTTGAAGTAGATATAAACATACACAACTAAAGCCACACGTTACACAATATTCATGTAGTCCCCAATCTGACAGGGAGGACTCCCTTGAGTTTATACGTGGCATATTCGAGAGACCGTGGAAAAAAAACGTTTATAACTTTATTAAATTGGTTTACTTTTATATCGTCACTAAACCATGTATGATTTTAAGAATAAGTAATACAAGATTGAATCAGACTGTATATCTTTAGCATTCAAAGGCAAGGTCTGAAAACCACGTTACAAAATGAAAGCAATTGTTCAATTTACTTATTTATACTCACAAGTGGTTGGGTTTTCTTGCGATAAACAATAAATTGGATTTGCTGTGGGGGAAATGCACACCGCAGCAGGAAAAAATACTTAAAGAGCTTAGTCCTTATTGTCAAATAACCAAATTGTCATATGATTTTAATACTTTTTACCTTTGATTCAGCGGCATGAACCGTTCTATTATGGAAAATTGTTATTTTTTGCACATGGTTGATGAATGGGTTAAAACGTTGAAATCAAACAGAATTTAATAGATTTATATATTCTTTAGATCGCGATAATCAAGATGGACAAATCCAATCGTCCAAGAATAGAGCATAAAAATGACTTCTCACTCGGACACTAGAAAAGACCTTTCTTTTGTTATTCTCATATTCGTCTTTATCTTTGTTGTTGTTATTATAGCTAGAACATACGAGGGTAACATACAAGTCTCTTATCTTTATCTTTATTATTACATGATTACGATTTTTAATATGCTAAAGTTCATTAAATTCCCAATATGTTTGCCCAGATCCTAAAAAACCACCAAAAAGTTTGATAGACACAAAAACTGTTGTATCTAACGGTAACATGTCATCACTGAGCCACATCACCACCACGTCAACCAACTGCCACATCACCAAAAAATATAAAATTCCCCAAATTACTCTTATCTTCTTTCTTCACCCCTAACTATGACTAATTTGGCAAAAACTCTAAACCCTAGCTTATCACCGACGTCGGTGCCCACGCCCACACCCACACCTTCTTTCCTTCCCACCACCGCCGCCTTCCTCTCTCCCTCCTCTAATCCCAACCCTAACCTCCTCTTCCTCCCTTCCTTCATAGCCCCTCCTCCTTTGCTCGAGCCCAACCTATCCTTCCTCGCCTCCTCCTCCTCCTATCTCCTCTTCGCCCATCTCGCCTGTCACGCCCCGCTTTCCAGTATACGATAAGGAGACACGACGAGGCACAAGACATACCTACTCAGAAGTAAATACGCTAAGCGTAAATAAGCAATATAATGTAAATGTGCACAAGAAAGACATAAGATGTAAATGAACAGCAACTTTTTATTTATTAAACATTCTTTATAATGCAACTGAAAAGTAAATACAATATGGAAAGTGATGCCTAAACAATGGCATGAACTAGAAGTAAAAGTATATACAGGTGACTAAAGCTCTGGATCTTCTGAGAACTGCTTCAAGTCTTCTAAACCGGGATCGATCTCTAGAGAGTTGGGTCCTCCTGACAACATTCCAAAGAAAGAATAGAAAAGGAATGTCGTCAACGAACAATCGCTCGGTAAGTCCCAAAGAGAGATAGAAATAGAATGAACAGGTAAAGAGAATATATATTTGGTTTAAAGTATGATTATTATGTTAACGCAGTTGTTCGTAACTTGGTACAGAATGCATCAGTGTATACGAGAGGAGTCCAACTTTCCCCGTGGACTAAGGTTGTCACGCCCCGCTTCCCAGAGTACGCTAAAATGGGCACATGACATAGCCAACCATGCTACCTGTGGGTAGGAAGCATCCATCCACAGTCACATTACGGCTGTAGAGATATCAAGAACAAAAATGAAACTATCTAACATGTCCATAATCCAAGATAACATGAGTCAATAATAAATAAATGCGGAAGCAAAAGATCCAATACAAAATAACTGGAATGTATGTCCCATAATGCGGGCTCACATCAAGAAATAAATGCAGGAAATAAACTAACTACTACTGAACTCACAGCTCAGCCTGCTGGCTGAAGTACTCCTGCTCGGACTGCGACAGCGGAACAGAATCTGGGCCATGCAAAACCCAGACGTCAGCGCGTCGTGTCATCAAGTAATATAATATAAACAGGGTAACAGGCAATGCAATATAACATGAATAAAACAAGGGTAACAATAATATGAATCAAAGCAGTGCAGGGTAGTGTGCAGTGGGTAAACTAAACTGTTCTATCAGGTTTTCTATTCTAAAGTCTTTGAAATCAATTGATGAATCGTCGATGTAACTCAATAGTATCCCGTGCATGTCCGGGACCACGGTCAAGGAATCTCGAGCTGAAACCGAGACGTGCCGCTAGGCAGTAACAGGTAGCAGGATGGGCGAGTGATGTCAGCATCATCACTCCGGGGCTGGCCTAGCCCGTAAGACTGATCAGAACAGGTATCGAACTGTTGAGTTACAAGTCAGGTTTCACCTTTGATTTCCCCATACCCCCAAGTTATGTATGTCAAGTCAGGTATTCAGTAATCAAGAACTAATGCCAACACAGGATCAGGTAAAAGCAAGTTTGTCTGGATAGACAACAGGAACGGTCCATGAGGACTACATGTCAGGTTTGTTGGCATTAGACACAAGATCGGGTAACGGGTCAAGTCATGGTACATCAGGTCAAGTCAACAGTGTACGGTACCATGTCAGGTATAACAATATATATATGTAGCAAGTCAGGTCAAGATGTAAACAATATCGTGGGTGTGCTCACAATCAGTTATATAATCTAGCATGGGTATCAACAACATGAGATAAGCAATGAATTAAGTAATAAGCCATTTCATTCAATTTACAATATAGTTGTCAAATTTGTCACAGAGATGATTACAAGAGTGCAGTAAGACCAGTATAGCTGTTTAGTCATGTTAACAAGTTTAAGAACCCTTAGAGGTGCAATGATTTATGTAACGGTTCAGTACAGCTATTTCAGGTTAAATGCATACAAGTGTCCGAATGGAACAGAACTACAGAGATAAATGCCATAATCTACGTTAACATTAAAAATGTGATTAAACAGGTAAATATGGTTATCAGGTTCAATTTGCAAACTGTAGGTCCAAGTGTAGCGATAACATGATATAATGCAATACTGTACCGAAAATGAGAAATGATCGTACCAAGTTAAATTTACAGGTTTAGGGTGTCATAATATATATGTAAATATTGTATAGCATGTAGCAAGGGTTACTTGCCTCGACGGATCGCGAACCGGGAAAAACGGGACGATAAACGTCGGCGGGGAAACTCGCGACGGCGCACGGTTCACGGATTGAACCCAAACGACGAACAATGGAACCACGCGGGACGGGGTACCTCGCTGGAACGTCGGTATCAAACATGGCTCCGGCGACGGCTGACAAGTATAACACACCAAAACTAACATCCGACAATAAGTGCAACAACAACGAGATGAATAATCATCAAAGGAAGTTCCACACATTAGACAAACCCAACAATATCAGTGTCTTTACTTCCAACGGAAACTCTGTGATCGAAAACAAAATTCTTTCCTTTAAAAAAATCCACCATCAGGAAATTGCTCCAGGTATCTCTGGATCCCACCATATAACTGAAATACATTCTCATAACCAGCACCTTTGGATCTGATATATGCCGATGCCATTTCACATCTTATGCCACCAGTGCAATACATTAGGACTTGTTTTCCATGCAGCTGTTCAGAGTGTTCATCTATCCACGAAGCTAGGTCACTGTATTGCCTTATTTCCGGATCCAATGTCTCCACATGAGGTTTTTGAAACTTCCCGATCCTAGTTTCATATAAATTTCTCGCATCCAATAAAAGAAGTTTTTTTTGCTGTTGCGTTGATGATTGAGAGTCTGAAATCTTCCCAGCATCTTGCAGAACATAATGGAACTCGGTTGCAGAGAGGTGCTCGGGTTATTGGGAATGTGGGCTGTAGGGGATGGAGAGGGAAAAGGAGAGAAGAAGAGGATAGGAGAATACGTTGGGTTGGTCGGCGACGAGGTGATCACCGGCGAGGTTCGGGTCGTGGGTTCCGGGTTGCAGGAGGTGGTTGTCGGGTTGGAGATGGGAGATGAAGGTGAGGTGATGGAGATGAGGATGTTGGCGGGAGGCGACGACGAGGTGATCGTCGGTGGCGAGGAGGGAGACGGCTAGGGTTTGCGCGAGGGCTCGTGATGGGTTCGCTGGAAAAGAAATGAGAGAGGGAAAAAGGTTTTGAAATATAAGAGAGAGAAAAGAGATTTGAGGGTGAGAGAGAGAGAGATAGAGATAGAGAAAGAGACGAGAGAGAGAGAAAAAGAAGTGTGGGACCCGCGGGGAGAAATAAAGAAGAGGGGAGGATGCGATTGGTTGAGAAGGAAGGATTTTATTAAAAGATTTAAGAATTTTAAAAATATTAAACAATTACAAATATATGAGATGGTTAAGGAAATGAAATATACGAGAGGTTAAAATATATTAAAATTGGGATTTTGGCGCAAAATAAAACATTTCCAAATCGTGCCCGGGTCGGGTCCAAAAATTTGAAATTGAAATAATAGGATTTTAAGCGGGATCCAAATTTTAAAATTAAGTGTCTTATGATTAAAAAGCATACCCCTAAAACGGACACACGTACGTGCACGTAGCCATCCAAACTCACCCGTTTCACTGAACGGGACGAGAACACGATGCACGGACGCTACCACAAGGCTAGGGGTGTTGAGCAGGCCAAGATGGATATTTTTAATTTTATTTTAGATGGCAAAATTTGTTATATGCAGAAATGACTTTGCCAGGTAAAATTTTACAGTAAGTAACAATCAAGCAGGCTAAATGAAATAATTTCCACACTACGTTCAAACGGTAACAGAAATTAGTAGCATTGAGCTCGGGTGTTACAAAGGTATACGGAGCACAAGAAACCGTTAAGCCACAGAACAACAGCATGGATATTCAGGTTATGTGTATTATGGTTACAGTCTCGTGCCACTTCTAATACATTTCGTACCAATCTACCGCGTTAAAATCCCAGCAATGTTTATTGTGTTGTTTTATATATGATTTGCAGATATAAGACTTACCGAAACCATAATATCAATTGTTCATGTAAACGGATAAATGTATAAACGGATAGTCACATAGACAAGTCTGTTGAAGTCAAAATTTGCACCCCGGTTGACCAAGTCAAAGTCAAGGTCAACCCCAAGCCAGGTGGGCCCAAGCCCAAGCAAGTGGGCCAATGCCCAGGTCGAGCCCGAACACGAAGCGTCCGGCCTTCCGCCATACCAAAATAAAAAAATCATGTAACAAATAATTTTGATGTAATTTTTGTGCATGAATGTATGCAAAATGGGCATAAAGCCAAATTTTTGTAAGCCCATGGCTTATGTGCAAAAAGAAATGGCACATGAGCTATGAGATGGGCAAAATGCCATTTTTGCAAAGCCCAAGGAGCTATATGTAAATATGTAAGCCTATATAAGACAACATGATGATGAATAAAGTAATACTTTTCATTCTCAAAAAAAAAACCTAGGGTTTGTGTCTCCTGCTCCTTCTCCAAGATTCTAAACCTTCTCATTTCTTTTGAATTAAATCAAGAGTTTTACTCTTTCTTTTCCAAAAACTAAATAGTTTTTCACCACAAAACCCACAAAGGGGAACTCAGATCTTCCATCAGATCTTAAAAATTAGAGATTTTTAAAATCTCATACTTCTTGTTCTTCAAGACTCAGCCAACAGAGGAGGAAGGAGGAGACCCATCTCCAAAAATCCTATCTTGGGAAGATTCAGAACCAAAGGGAGAAACAAATAAGCCCCCCCTTTTATCATTTCTAAAACTTTTGGGAGTTTAACTCCACAAATCGGAAGCACAGCTCCCAGTGAAGGGGACCAAAGTCCCCTTTCTGTTTGACGCCCAGCGTGTAGCGCCCAGAGCGCTTGCGCCACGTGCAGACACGTGGCGCGCCCAGCGCCCAGAGCGCTTGCGCCCACGTACCGACACGTGGCGCGCCCAGAGCGCTTGCGTCCACGTGCCGACACGTGGCGCGCCCTGCGCCCAGAGCGCTTGCGCCCACGTGCCGACACGTGGCGCGCCCTGTGCCCAGAGCGCTTGCGCCCATGTGGCGCGCCCAGCGCCCAGAGCGCCCGCGTCCAGGGCTCAGTGCGCTAGCACCTAACGCTCAGTGCGCTAGCACCTAGCGCTCGCGTGCCAGGCACGTGAGGCGCTGGCCCCACGCATCATTTGGATGCCCTTTTTCCCCCTTATATATATATATATACACACACACACACACACACACACACACACACATACTCTACACCACATTCCCTCCCAAAAAAAATTTAGGCCGGGGCGCTGCCCCGCACCCCGCAAGGGGGCTGCTAGCCCCCTTGACCCCCAGCCCGCTATCCGGGTAGGGGGACCCCCATACAAACTCTGCGTGGCTCCCGATATATCCATACCCCCCTTTCAAAACACAACACACGTACACTGCACATTGAGTTCGCATGACCAGTTTAACCCGTCAATCGGAGGTTCCCTCGCTCCAACGGCGAGGGGTAATTAACGACAGCTTAGTCCGCGGCTGCCGGAGATTCGGATCCCCATAATCAGTAAACCCCTGCCTACCCTAGGCAGGGGGAATCTGTAGTGCGCCTGACGAGCGCGCGCGTATTCCCATCTCAATGGGGTGACGAAAAACACCCTACAGATTCTGGCATGCCCGGTGGGACCTATCTTTCCTCCCATATTTCGGGTAAAGCATTCATGCGAACTCAATCAATATACATGTCTATATTTATACTAAAATGATGCTTTTTCATGCAGGTCTTCAAGCAATCACTTTTCAACAATGTCTCCAATGATGAACTCAGCTCTCAGCACGGCTCCCATCTCATACACGATGAAGATGGTCTCCCGGACGGTCCTTCCGGCCAGTCTCGGGAGACAATGGGAGGAGCCGCCGCTACCATTTGGCTCTATTATGTTCGTGTCTGCTAACGCCGTCCCGGCTCCTCAAGCTCCGGTAGCAGACAAACCGGTCTCAAAAGGGAAAAGGCCGAATGTCATGGTTGCGAGGGCACCTCTGCCCAAGCACAAATCCGTTTCCAAACGACCCTCCATCGCTCCAGCTGGGGGCAAGGCCATCAACGTCAATGAAGCAACGGGGCATCTCGGGCAAGCTCCAGCGGTACCCCCGACAACTGCTCGATCGGGTGTCTCCTCTAAGCTCCCCGCTAATCAACTCACAATGGTTTTCCGGATAACGGATGCCCGCCAAGCCTTCAAAATCGAGAAGCTGAAGCAGAAGCGACTCAGATATAGAGCCAACAAAAGGGCTAGGGCTCTGGCCATGTTAAAATTTATGAATTTCCAAAGCCCGGACAGCTCTGCGAAACCAGCTACCAGCGATGAAAGAATGGCTGAGTGTGTTATCCACACTATCTACATGGTCGGACATGAAGAAAAGAATCCTCCTCTTCTTCACAGCCATGGTGATGATATGATTGACGCTACCCAGCATCAGCTCGATCTAAGTGATGAAGATCCCGCTCAAACCGATAAGCCAGAGGAGCCCGTGGTTCCTGCGGAATTGAGCTCAGGAAATAAAGATGACCCGGTTGTCATAGCCGGAACTACAGAACAAGCATTATTCCAATGGCTTCAAAGGCAATTTCAGGACAGGGATAAGAAGATGGCCGAGGTCCATTCCAAAGTCGACGAGCTGGCAAACGTCATGGCGGATCTCATGAACCAAGTCGCCCGATTGCAATTACAGCAGAATTAAATGTTGGTTCACGAGCTAGGGGTTGATATCCGAAGGCAGCCAACTGATATCCCCTTCAACCTAAGAGCGGAGCACCTTCATGAAAAACGGCCGCGATCAGCCTCCAGTCCCTCACGTACATACGCCGGGGGGGGGGGAATCGCCTCTGAAAAAGAAACTGGAAAAAGTCTATTCCTTCAAAAGGGAAAAAGTCCACAAGATATTCAGAGACGCCCTAAGAAACGGTCTACAACTGCTAGAATCAAAGAGACCGCAAGAAGCGAATATGACCGACGACCCGGAATATTTCCCTTATCACAGGGTGATAGGTCATGCCATTGAGGACTGCTTCGTCTTCAAAGATTGGGTCGAAAGGCAATACAAGACGGGAGAGATAGAACCGTCTAAAGGCGTGTTGGCGAACAGTCAAGCTACGACCGCCGATTTCATACAAATGGAGACCGAAGCCTTTCGAGAACCCAATCCTCCTAGACATGTGCCATTATCTGAAAAGGGCGAACCAAAGACTGATCGGCCTCAAGAACCAGCATCAGTAAGGGCACCCACTCTAATGGAGAGAAAGAAGAAGGTGTACTCCTTCAGGAGGGATGAAGTCCGCAAAATATTCGTGGACGCCTTGAACAACGGTCTACAACTGCCTGTTCCAAAGAGGCCACATGAAATGAACATGACCGGCAATCCCATATACTCTCCATATCATAGAATGGTGAGTCATACCATCGAAGACTGCTATATTTTCAAAGATTAGGTGGAGAACCAATACAAGCTTGGAAAAACCTCACAATCCTCGGATGTATCGGCAAGCCACAGGGCTACGGTCATCAACACAGCTCCGCCAAGATCAAAGTTCAAGGGGCTAGGATAAGCAAAGAGGACCACCACGTCATTAAACTGGAAACAATTGACCGCCACGTCGTTAAACTGGGAACAGCCGACCTCTAAGTCGTTAAACTGGGAATGTAATATATATATATATATATATATGTAAATAAAAAAAAAGAGTAAATAAAAGAAAAATAAATAAAGCCGAAATGATGGGGCAACTCGCAATAAAAATCAGCGAGTGAAAATAAAAATGAAAATAAAGCCGAAATGATGGGGCTACCGCGAATAAATAGCCGAAATGATAGAGCAATTGCGGTCAAAAAAAAAGCAAAACAACGGCGAATGATGAGTCGCTCCTGGTATCATATTCCAGTGCAGTGATGCAGACGCCAACCAAAATCCAATTTCTCAAAATTCTTCCAGCCCTACGGCCAGTCCCCAAATTGACTACCGTATACAATCCACGGTCTCAAATAATTCTCATCATGCCCATATCCCACCGCAATCACCAGTTACGCGGCTGGTCTCCGTCTTTGGAATTATGCTCCATTGAGAAGACCCACTCATGTGTCCTCACGATACATGAGGAGAACAAACCTTTGTGGGATCCTTACGACTTACGAAGGAAAAACACACTTGGGAGTCCTCACGACTCCTAAGGAGAAAATACACCCGCGGGATCCTTACTACCCGTAGGGAGAAAATGCTTTTATGGGACCCTCACGACCCATAAAATTGAAAAGTCTTAGGTGATAGGGACCTAAAACCTGTCTCCTAAGCCATCGCTCCCCAATCCCCAAGTGGCGAATGATGAGTCACTCCTGATACCATATTCCAGTGCAGCGATGCAGACGCCAACCAAATTCCAATCCCTAAATGGCGAATGATGAGTCGCTCCTGGTACCACATTCCAGTGCAGCGATGCAGACGCCAACAAAATCCCGAAATTTTTCCGGCCCTACGGTCTGGATCATACATCCTGCAAAACCGTATACAATCCACGGGCGTAAAACAATCCCAATCTCCCCCAAGTCCTACCGGTGAGACCACATTCAAAGTCCCACCGGCCAAAAAAAAAGGGGTATGTCCACAAGCAAAATGGGCATGGATGAAAACCCGAAAGGGCTCCGTGAGTAAAAACAGCAGGACTGCCGGTGAGTTTGTGAAAACCCGAAAGGGCGCAAAATCGTGAAAACGAGATGAAATGCACTCGCAAAGTCCTCTCGACTTTGTGAGGAGAAAATTCCCGCGTGAGATCCTTACGACTCACAAAGGAGCAACACACTTAGGAGTCCCCACGACTCCTAAGAGAGAAAAAACACCTACGAGATCCTTTCGACTCGTATGGGAGAAAATGCTTTTATGGGACCCTTACGGCCCATAAAATTGAAAAGCCTTAGGTGATAGGGATCTAAACCTGTCTCCTAAGCCACCAATTTCAAAATCCTTCCGGGGCAAATGATGAGTTGCTCCTGGCATTATTCCAGTGCAGCAATGCAGATGCCAAACAAAAACCAATTCCCAAATCCTTCCGGGGCAAATGATGAGTTGCTCCTGGCATTATTCCAGTACAGCAATGCAGATGCCAAACAAAAACCAATTCCCAAATCCTTCCGGGGAAAATGATGAGTTGCTCCTGGCATTATTCCAGTGCAGCAATGCAGATGCCAAACAAAAAACCAATTCCCGAATCCTCTCAAAGACAGATGATGATTCGCTCCTGGTACCATATTCCAGTGTAGCGATGCTGATGTCAACTCAAATCAAACAAATCAAGCCAACCAATTCCAACATCGACCTCTGCGTCAAACAACAGACACTCCGTCTCGGGGGTACGTCAACCATCCGATACTCCGCCTCGGGGAAACGTCAAGCAGACACTCCGTACCGGGGGTACATCGACAACAGACACTCCGTCTCGGGGACACGTCCACCAGCGACACTCCGTCTCGGGAAAACTTCCAACACCGACACTCCGTAACGGGGAAACGTCAAGCAGACACTCCGTCTCGGGGACACGTCAACCAGCCGATACTCCTCCTCGGGGAAACGTCAAGCAGACACTCCGTGCCGGAGGCACATCGACAACAGACACTCCGTCTCGGGGACACGTCAACCAGCCGATATTCCGCCTCGGGGAAACGTCAAGCAGACACTCCGTACCGGGGGTACATCGACAGCAGACACTCCGTCTCGGGGACACGTCAACCAACCGATACTCCGCCTCGGGGAAACGTCAAGCAGACACTCCGTGCCGGGGGCACATCGACAACAGACACTCCGTCTCGGGGACACGTTAACCAGCCGATACTCCGCCTTGGGGAACCGTCAAGCAGACACTCCGTGCCGGGGGCACATCGACAACAGACACTCCGTCTCGGGGACACGTCAACCAGCCGATACTCCGCCTCGGGGAAACGTCAAGCAGACACTCCGTGCCGGGGGCACATCGACAACAGACACTCCGTCTCGGGGACACGTCAACCAGCCGATACTCCGCCTCAGGGAAACGTCAAGCAGACACTCCGTGCCGGGGGCACATCGACAACAGACACTCTGTCTCGGGGATACGTCAACCAGCCGATACTCCGCCTGGGGGAAACGTCAAGCAGACACTCCGTGCCGGGGGCACATCGACAACAGACACTCCGTCTCGGGGACACATCAACCAGCCGATACTCCGCCTCGGGGAAACGTCAAGCAGACACTCCAGGCCGGGGGCACATCGACAACAGACACTCCGTCTTGGGGACACGTCAACCAGCCGATACTCCGTCTCGGGGAAACGTCAAGCAGACACTCCGTGCCGGGGGCACATCGACAACAGACACTCCGTCTCGGGGACACGTCAACCAGCCGATACTCTGCCTCGGGGAAACGTCAAGCAGACACTCCGTGCCGGGGGCACATCGACAACAGACACTCCATCTCGGGGAAACGTCTAACGCAGACACTCCGTGCCAGGGACACGTCAGCCAGCAGACACTCCGTGCCGGGGACACGTCAGCCAGCAGACACTCCATCTCAGGGAAACGTCAAGCAGGCACTCCGCCTCGAGGAAACGTCGACCAGCGACACTCCGTGCCGGGGGCACGTCTACCAAATCGCTCCGGATCAGAGCGTCGACCGTCCATGTCGCAAAAAGGGCAGTGCAGGCTTCCCATAAATCGGGAACCAAATCACTCTGGATCAGAGCGTCGACCGTCCATGTCGCAAAAAGGGCAGTGCAGGCTTCCTACAAAGCAGGAACCAGATCGCTCCGGGCCAGGGAAACGTCTACCACGGACACTCCGTCTCGGAGACGCATCAAGCGTCGACTGTCCACGTCGTAAAAAGGGCAGTGCATCCCAAAAAGTGGGAACCAAGGCAAGTTGCCTCCACGTGAAAAAAGATCCATCAATTTCATGCACACGACTCACATATGTGGTGTGCATTTATTGATGGGGGCACTTTGTTGAAGTCAAAATTTGCACTCCGGTTGACCAAGTCAAAGTTAAGGTCAACCCCAAGCCAGGTGGGCCCAAGCCCAAGCAAGTGGGCCAATGCCCAGGTCGAGCCCGAACACGAAGCGTCCGGCCTTCCGTCATACCAAAATAAAAAAAATCATGTAACAAATAATTTTGATATAATTTTTGTGCATGAATGTATGCATAATGGGCATAAAGCCAAATTTTTGTAAGCCCATGGCTTATGTGCAAAAAGAAATGGCACATGAGCCATGGGATGGGCAAAATGCCATTTTTGTAAAGCCCAAGGAGCTATATGTAAATATGTAAGCCTATATAAGGCAACATGATGATGAATAAAGTAATACTTTTCATTCTCAAAAAAAAAACCTAGGGTTTGTGTCTCCTGCTCCTTCTCCAAGGTTCTAAACCTTCTCATTTCTTTTGAATCAAAATCAAAAGTTTTACTCTTTCTTTTCCAAAAACTAAATAGTTTTTCACCACAAAACCCACAAAGGGGAACTCAGATCTCCCATCAGATCTTAAAAATTAGAGATTTTTAAAATCTCATACTTCTTGTTCTTCAAGACTCAGCCAATAGAGGAGGAAGGAGGAGACCCATCTCCAAAAATCCCATCTTGGAAAGATTCAGAACCAAAGGGGGAAACAAATAAGCCCCCCTTTGATCATTTCTAAAACTTTTGGGAGTTTAACTCCACAAATCGGGAGCACAGCTCCCAGTGAAGGGGACCAAAGTACCCTTTCTGTTTGACGCCCAGCGTCTAGCGCCCAGAGCGCTTGCGCCACGTGCAGACACATGGCACACCCAGCGCCCAGAGCGCTTGCGCCCACGTACCGACACGTGGCGCGCCCTGCGCCCAGAGCGCTTGCGCCCACATGCCGACACGTGGCACGCCCAGAGCGCTCGTGCCCAGCGCTTAGTGCGCTAGCGCCTAGCGTTCACGTGCCAGGCACGTGAGGCGCTGGTCCCACGCATCCTTTGGATGCCCTTTTCCCCCCTTATATATATGTATATATATGTATATGTATATATATATGTAGAAACTCTGCGTGGCTCCCGATATATCCATACCCCCCTTTCAAAACACAACACACGTACACTGCACATTGAGTTCGCATGACCAGTTTAACCCGTCAATCGGAGGTTCCCTCGCTCCAAAGGCGAGGGGTAATTAACGACAGCTTTGTCCGCGGCTGCCGGAGATTCGGATCCCCACAATCAATAAACCCCTGCCTACCCTAGGCAGGGGGAATCTATAGTACGCCTGACGAGCGCGCGCGTATTCCCATCTCAATGGGGTGACGAAAAACACCCTACAAAGTCAATGTATATTCATGGATCGGTCAAATCAAGTCATGTTGATATAGATTGTATTCTGGTATTCATGTTCAAGTTCCAATATATATGGATTCATATTGTATTGGAGTTGTATTTGGATTGTATGTAGATTGGAATTGTATTCGGATTCAACTGAGACTCTGTCTAAGTCATACACTTAAATAGAATTTGATTCCTGAATTAGGTTTTGGAGTTATCGGTAACTGCTGCACATGGACGGCAGGATTTGTGACTTTTTCCAAGCCAATTACCATTGATAACCCTGTTTTAGTTTTCTGCCTTAAATAGGCAAGCACCCACTTTCTCCGGCTCTCTGAGGCTTAAGAGAATTGGTCCCGCTTAAACCTATATTTACTTGGGTCCTTATTGTAAATTAATAAACTTGAGGGGGGTTTATGAAAAATAGTTTTGATATATTTTTTCAAAATAAACCTCAAATATTTATTTATCATCTTTAGAGTTTTCATAGATGTATTTTTTTATAAGATGAGATATTCTAGTGGTTATAAACCTAAATTGAATAGTATGTAGTATTTTCATGTAAATTGACTGTATTGATTTCTTGATGGTATTTTCATGAATTTTTGTGGTTCTTTTCTTTTGATTTAGAAAATATTGAATATATTATATATTTAAAATAGATATTTTGATAATATTTAGATATATATATATGTATATTTAAAAAATGGAATTTATTAATTAATAGAAATCACGTTTTCTTAAGAATTGTAATAATAAAAATTCCATCGAGATCGTATACTTCGTGAGGAGGTCTGCATCTCACCCTACTAGTCCGATAGATGTGCGATAACCCGTACCAACCAAATCGGATTCCCCAAAATGGGTTGTAAGGAGATAATCGTATGGAATTTGATTAAAACAATTAAAAGAAATACGGTTTTGATAGTTAATGGTATTTAACTGTAAATTCGTCTTAACCACAAAAATATTGTTTTCAAGCCATCGTGCCATGTCATGATGAGTGTTGTGATGAGATAGGTCATTACCTCGTGGGTTTTCTAAATGTAATATGAGCAATATAATGAAGTAATGTCGTAAGTAAAATTTATGGTATTTACGAAAAGGTGTAATACAAGTTGTATAGCATTTTATTTTGAATTGAAACTTGTTATAAATGTTGTTTTATGGTTGCTAAACTAGATATAAAGAAATGGTTGATTTGTTGTTAAGAAAAGTTGGGTTTTTAATAAAATTAGAATTGGAAGTCGGAATAACTCCGCTACCGACGAGTTTTAATAAAATATCGTTTTAGAATAGAAAGAGAGGAGAGGAAACTTACTGGTTGAGAAGAGAGGGAAGAGGTGGAGGGAGGTTTTGAAGGCGTCGTGGAGTCGCGGTGTCGCTGGATTTGTCCCGAATCGTCAACCGAACTTGACCTTGGGCTAACTCCACTTGTATAACTTTTTGGATTTGGAAAACTTTGAGAGTTTTGACAATGGATTTTAGAATAGAGAGAGATAGGGTGTAGGGTGGTATTTATAGAATAAAATTAGGGTTTAAGGTATTAAAATGCATTAAAATTTGTTTTTAAAGCTCATTTTAATTCTCTGTTAATGTGCAGGAAAATCAAACGGAAGATGAATAGTGGGGGGAGGCCAAGGGGTGTTATGGTGAAAAAAATTGGAGCATTTCCTATAGGGGGGCCGGCGGCGCCGGCCCAGAGCCCTATCTCGCCGGCCATAGTGTTGGTCCGGGGTGTAGGATTGATGCCACGTGTTATGGTCTGTTCAAATAGCATTTTCCACATGTTTGATTTTAGTGAATTTTCATTTTTACGTGTATTGCACGTGTAAACTTTTGGGCTTCCAAAAAGTTTAAAAGAAAAATCATTAAAATTAATATGTGGCTGATGGGATTCAAACACAGGGCTGCGTCACAGCAGTGCAAGGCTTTACCAATAAATTACAAGTGCTTTCTTGCTATTTTAAAACAATTCAAATACTTATAGCATACTCAGGGTTGCAATACTCCATTTAGTACATTAATTTTAAACAAATTTTGTACATTATAAACAGAGTCATTACATTCTACCCTCCTTATAAAAATTTCATTCTCGAAATTTACAAATATTTAAGGACTAATTTATAAATAAGAAAGGATATCTTGCACGCATGTCGTCTTCTCTTTCCCACGTTGATTCTCCTAGTGTGTTTTTCCTCCACATCACTCCAACCAAGTATACTTCCTTGTTCCTAAGTGACTTTACCTTTCTGTCCAGAATTTCAACGGGTTGTTGCTCACAAGATAGATTCGTCTGTATAGTGAGCTCAAAATGATCAAGAATATGACGGGGGTCACTTACAAACCTTCGGAACTGGGATATGTGGAACGTTGTGCACTCCTTCCAATGATGGTGGAAGTGCCAAGCGATAAGCCACTTCTCCGACTCGTTCGAATATATCGAACGGTCCAATGTATCTCGGACTTAATTTACCCCTCTTTCCAAAGTGAATCACTCCACGGTTTGGAGAGATCTTTAGAAAGACATGATCTCCCGGTTGGAACTCCAGATGTCGGCGCTTTGCATCAGCCCGGTGCTTCTGTCGGTCTTGGACTATGTGCATTCGTTCTCTGATAGTGCGAACTACATCTACAGTCGCCACTATCATCTCAGGTCCAAGGAGTTCTCTATCTCCGATGTCTTCCCAACTTAAAGGTGAACGACACTTTGTTCCATATAGAGCCGCAAATGGTGTCATTCCAATACTCGCTTGGTAGCTGTTGTTGTATGAAAACTCCATAAGGTGTAGGCGATCTTCCCACGATCCTCCGAAGTCTAACATACACGCTTTTAGCATATCTTCAAGTATCTGAATCGTTTGCTCAGACTGTCCATCTGTTTGTGGATGATAAGTTGTGCTAAAGTTCAGACTCGTTCCCAAGCTAGCTTGCAGACTCTGCCAAAATTGCGATCGGAATCTGGTGTCATGATCGGAGATAATGCAAACCGGTACTCCATGTAATCTCACGATCTCCTGCATGAGTTCATGGGTATCAAAGATAGTACACTATGAAAAGTTAAATCTTACTTAGATTCATTCTTACTTCCATGTACTTCTTTGCTAGTATCTCAGTAGATTGGCCAACTCAAAACGGGATGAAATGGGCCGGCTTTGTGAGTCGATCCACAATAACCCATACCGCATCGTTACCTTTCGTGCTGTGAGGAAGTGCAGTCATGAAGTCCATGGTAATGTGTTGCCACTTCCATTCTGGGATAGGTAACAGTTGAGGTAAACCAGCAGTCCTGTGATGGTCAGCTTTCACTTGTTGACACACGAGAAATTTTGCTATGCTTCTGGCTACTTCACACTTCATTCCATACCATCAGTAATGTTGCCGCAGATCTTTGTACATCTTTGTACCTCCAGGGTGTACTGAGTAAGGAGAGCTGTGAGTTTCTTTCATCAATTCTTCCCGAACAGGATCTTATGGTACACACAATCTACTGTCGTATCTCAAAGATCCGTCTTCGTGAATGATGAAGTCTGTTCGAAGTCCACTTTCTACTTATTCTCTGATCTTTTGCAGCTTGGCATCACTTGCTTGAGCTACTTTGATCTGATTGACAACTGTAGACCGAACTTGTAAGTTCATCAAACTTACCTAGCATGATCATTTCTATCTCCATCTGATGCAAATCTTGTTGTGGCTTCCACTGTGCGGTGGGCTTCATTGATAGTGGTTGACGACTAAGTGCATCGGGTACTTCATTCACCTTCTCTGGATGATATTGTAGGTTGATGTTAAAGACCGCCATGAGTTCTAACCATCTTCTCCGTCGCATATTCAACTCTTTTTGAGTAAACACATACTTCAGACTTTTGTGGTCTGTGTAGATATCTACCTGTTCTCCAAGAAGATAATGACGCTAGATCTTGAGTGTAAAGATAACGTCTGCCAACTCCAGATCATGCGTTGGATAGTTGCGCTCATGAACTTTCAGCTGTCTTGATGCATAAGCTACAACTTTACCGTGCCGATGTAGAACACATCCTAATCCCTTACCGGATGCATTACAATGCACTACGAAACCTCCAGATTGGTCCGGTATTACGAGAATAGGCGTTGTTGTTAATCTTGACTTGAGTTCTACGAAATCTTGTTCGCATGCTTCTGACCACATGAATTCTTCAACTTCACGTGTGAGCTTGGTCAGGGGTGTTGCAGTCTTCGAAAATCCTTCAATAAATTTTTGGTAGTATCCCGCTAATCCTAAGAAACTTCGAATGTCCTTCATTGTTTTTGGTGTCGGCCATTCGCTTACTGCTGATATTTTAGCTGGATCTACAGAGATTCCTTCGCCTGAAACGATATGTCTAAGAAATCCGACTTGTTTTAACCAAAACTCGCACTTGTTGTACTTGGCATAGAGTTGATGCTGTCGTAAAGTCTCCAGGACAATTCGTAGATGTTCAGCTTGCTCTTTCCGATTCTTAGAATACACCAGGATGTCGTCGATGAATATGATAACGAACCTGTCTGGGTACTCTTGGAAAACTCGATTCATCAGATTCATGAATATGGCTGGTGCATTGGTTACTCCAAATGGCACGAGAAACTCATAATGTCTATAGCGAGTCCTGAATGCCATCTTCGGAATATCAGACTCTTTGACCTTCACTTGATGATAACCCAAATGAAGATCTAACTTTGAGAAAACGCAAGACCCACTTAGCTGATAGAACAGATCGTTGATTCACGGTAGTGGATGCTTATTCTTTATCGTGACTACATTTAAAGCTCTATATCAATGCACATTCGGTATGAGCCTTCCTTCTTCTTCACAAGTAGAACTGGAGATCCCCAACTTGAAGTACTGGGACGAATTCATTCTTTCTGCAGAAGTTCTTCCAGCTGAGTACGGACTTTCTTCAAACCTTCAGGTCTTAATCGATACGGTGCTTTGATCACTGGTTATGCACCAGATACTAAATCAATTCCGAATTCAAGAGCTCGATCGGGAGGCAAACCTGATATGTCTTCAGGAAATACGTCGTCGAACTCTCGAACTACCTCTGGCATGTCTTCTTCCGCCTGTAGAGTTGCAATCACCGCCTTCTTCGGTTTTGCTCTGTATATGCTAGGCTCTAGGGTACGGTCTCTGCTTTTGAAATAAAAGACCGGATGCTCTGGAATCTCGAACACTATCTTCATTTGACGACAGTTGATGGTAGCATAGAAAGTTCCTAGCCAATCCATACCCAAAACTACATCGAAGTTCGGTATGTCCAGCACCTTGAAGTCAATATAGAATTCTCTGCTGCAGACGACTACTGGACACAGGTCATATCCCATTGTTGCCTTTAGAACGTCATTCCCTGAACTGACATTCTAGCTGGATACGAGCGGTTTGACTGGAATCGCATGAGTTCAGATGAACCGTTGTGACATAAAACAATGAGATACTCCAGTATCGAAGAGTGCTAGTGCAGAAAGTGAAGCTACTAAGATCGTACCTAAGTTTCGTGGAATATGTTTTAGGTATAGGAAAATATATTTTGATATGTATAAAGATTGATAGAAAACTTGAAAGAAAAGAGTTACCAGTGATGACTTGACCAGTGGCTTCAGCTTCTTCTACAGTCGTTGTGAAATCCTGTCGCCTCGGTACATCCTCTTTGCTGGAGGAGCATTCATCTGTTCGTTCCTCTGTCCCTGAGGTAGGTTCCTTTGCGCTAGATGGAACTGACGAAGAGGAGGTATGGTAAGTCCACGAGGAGGTGGAGCTGTGAGAGCAAGGCGTGGTGTAGGTGCCTTAATAGCTGGCTGCTGCGGATAGGTGATTGATGGTCTGGGTGCCTGATTGAGTCTTTGAGAATAAGACCCAATATCATGTGTGGATGAGCCACAGACTAAGCAGAGGCGATTAGCACGCCTACAATCATTCGCCAGGTGTCCATTCCTTTGCAATAAAAGCATAAATCTAGACTGGGCTGGTTGAAAGGTACTCACAGTCTCCTGGGTACAAAAGGTGGCCTGGAAGAGGCTCCTCCTGCTATCTGAGTTGTAGGGTGCTTCACACCGGCAAATTGAGATATGCCCTTCTTCTTCACTACTGCCTCGTATCGACGGGCGGCTTTTAGAGCTAGGTCATGGGTTGGGAAATCCCCTGTAGCTAAAGCAGCTTGGATTTCCTGGTCCAACCCCTGCTGAAAACGTCTGGCCCTGATCTCAGCAGTCGGTATGAGATGGGCCGTAAAACTGTTACGGTCTTGTGTTAGCTGTGTAGTATGTGATATTAGATAATCGAATATTGAGACATATATTACCTGCTCAACATGGTGAACTTTGCATCATACTCATCCACTGATTTGCTCCACATAGAGCCTTGTTGTAAGTGAATGAATTTCTGCTCCATGTCGAATCGGGCGGTCTCTGGAAAATACTTCGCGTCGAACATGTCGTGAAAAGTTATCCATTTGTTCGACTGGGCAAGATGGCTTTCTTCCGCCTTCCACCATACTCGGGCGTTATCCGTGAGTTGCAGCTTCGCAACCTTTACCCAAGCAATGTCTGGCACTTGTGCTACTGCCAGATCGTCTTCGATCGACTGAGCCTATTCTTCAGCTTCCAAGGGACTCTCTTTTCCAGAAAATTGCTTCGGATGCAGTGCTCGGAATTGCTTCACTCCAGGTGCTTCCGCTTCTGGAAGGTTCATTGGTATGGTTGTCTGCTGCTGTTGTCCTTCCAGGAGGCTCTTAATTGCCTCGAGCTGTACCGTCTGCTCGTTGATCGGAGCTACCACGGTAGGCTTAAATGGAAGAGGTGATGGTGTGTTGTTGACGTTTGTACCCGTGTTGTTGGGAGAATCCATAACCTTGAAAGAAAAATATGGTTTGGATAGATTCAAAGATTATGAAATATAAAGAATGTTTAGTTGCCGAGTTTTGTAATTCTTGTGTTATATTACTTAAGTTTTCATATAGAACTGACTTGCATGGTAGGGTTCCATGTAGCACTAGCCTGCATGGGCCGCCAACAAAACCTGTCACGCCCCACTTCCGGTGTACGGTAAGGAAACGCGATGAGGCACGCGACGTATTTACTCAGAAGTAAATACACTAAGCGTAAATAAGCAATATAATGTAAATGTGCACAAGAAAGACATGAGATGTAAATAAACAACAACTTTTTATTTATTAAACTTCTTTACAATGCAACTGAAAAGTAAATAAAATATGGAAAGCAATGCCTCAACAATGGCATGAACTGAAAGTAAAAGTATATACAGGTAACTAAAGCTCTGAGTCTTCTGAGAACTGCTTCAAGTCTTCTGAACTGGGCTCAATCTCCAGAAAGTCGGGTCCTCCTGACAATATTCAAAAGAAAGAATAGAAAAAGAATGTCGTCAGCGAACAATCGCTCGGTAAGTCCCAAAGAGAGATAGAAATAGACTGAATAGGTAAGAGAATATATATATCTATTTTAAAATATGATTATTATGTTAACGCGGTTGTTTGTAGTTTGGTACAGAATGCATCAGTGTATACGAGAGGAGTCCAACTTTCCCCGTGGACTAAGATATACGGAGCACAAGGAACCGTTAAGCCATGGAGCAACAGCACGGATATTTAGGTTAGGTGTATTATGGTTACAGTCTCGTGCCACTTCTAATACATTTCGTACCAATCTACCCCGTTAAAATACCCGTAATGTTTATTGTGTTGTTTTATAGATGATTTGCAGATATAAGACTTGTCGAAACCATGATATCAATTATTCATGTAAACGGATAAAGGTATAAACGGATAGTCATGTAGATAAGTCAATGTATATCCATGGATCGATCAAATCAAGTCATGTTGATATAAATTGTATTATGGTATTCATGTTCAAGTTCCAGTATATATGGATTCATATTGTATTGGAGTTGTATTTGGATTGTATGTAGATTGGAATTGTATTCGGATTCAACTGAGACTCTGTCTAAGTCAGACACTTAAACAGAATTTGATTCCTGAATTAGGTTTTGGAGTTATCGGTAACTGCTGCACATGGACGGCAGGATTTGTGACTTTTTCCAAGCCAATAACCATTGATAACCCCGTTTTAGTTTTCTACCTTAAATAGGCAAGTACCCACTTTCTCCAGCTCCTTGAGGCTCAAGAGAATTGGTCCCGCTTAAACCTATATTTACTAGGATCCTTATTGTAAATTAATAAATCTGAGGAGGTTTTATGAAAAATAGTTTTGATATATTTTCAAAATAAATCTCAAGTATTTATTTATCGTCTTTAGAGTTTTTATAGATGTAATTTTTTAGAAGATGAGATATTCTGTGGATATAAATCTAAATTGAATAGTATATAGTATTTTCATATAAATTGACTTGTATTGATTTCTTGATGGTATTTTCATGAACTTTTATGGTTCATTTCTTTTGATTTAGAAAAATGGAATATATTATATATTTAAAATAGATATTTTGATAATACTTACATATATATATATATATATATATATATTACAAAATGGAATTTATTTATTAATAGAAATCATGTTTTCTTAAGAATTGTAATAATAAAAATTCCATCGAGATCGTATACTTCGTGAGGAGGTCTGCATCTCGCCCTACTAGTCCAGTGGATGTGCGATAACCCGTACAAATCAAATCGGATTCCCCAAAATGGGTTGTAAGGACATAATCGTATGGAATTTGATTAAAACAATTAAAAGAAATACGGTTTTGATAGTTAATGGTATTTAACTGTAAATTCATCTTAACCACAAAAATATTGTTTTCAAGCCATCATGCTATGTCATGATGAGTGTTGTGATGAGTTAGGTCATTACCTCGTGAGTTTTCTAAGGGTAATATGAGCAATATGATGAAGTAATGTCATATGTAAACTTTATGGTATTTAAACGAAAAAGTGTAATACAAGTTGCATAGTATTTTATTTTGAGTTGAAACTTGTTCTAAATATTGTTTTATGGTTGCTAAACAAGATATAAAGAAATTGTTGATTTGTTGTTAAGAAAAATTAGGTTTTTAATGAAATTAGAATCAGAAGTCGGAATAACTCCGCTACCGACGAGTTTTAATAAAAGATCATTTTAGAATAGAAAGAGAGGAGAGGAGAGGAAACTTACTGGTTGAGAAGAGAGGGAAGAGGTGGGGGAGGTTTTGAAGGCATCGTGGAGTCGCGGTGTCGCCAGATTTATCCTGAATCGTCGCCGGAACTTGACCTTGGGCTAACTCTACTTGTATAACTTTTTGGACTTGGAAAACTCTGAGAGTTTTCACAATGGATTTCAAAATAGAGAGGGATAAGGTGTAGGGTAGTATTTATAGGATAGAATTAGAGTTTAGGGTATTAAAATGCATAAAATTTTGTTTTTAAAGCTCATTTTAATTCTCTGTTAATATACAGGAAAATCAAACAGAAGAGGATTAGTGGGGGGAGGCCAAGAGTTGTTATGGTGAAAAAAATTGAGCATTTCCTACGGGGGGCCCGGCGGCACTGGCCAATAGCCCCATCTCGCCGGCCATAGTGTGGGGTCGGGGTGTGGGATTGATGCCACGTGTCATGGTTTGTTCAAATAGCATGTTCCACATATTTGATTTTAGTGAATTTTCATTTTTACGTGTATTGCACGTGTAAACTTTTGGGCTTTCAAAAAGTTTACAAGAAAAATCATTAAAAATAATATGTGGCTGATGGGATTCGAACACAGGGGCTACGTCACAGCAGTGCAAGGCTTTACCAATGAGCTACAAGTGCTTTCTTGCTGTTTTAAAACAATTCAAATACTTATAATATACTAAGGGTTGCAATACTCCATTTGGTACATTAATTTTAAACAAATTTTGTACATTATAAATAGAGTCGTTACATCGCCTCTTCCCACGTGTTTCATCATCCTTGCCCACCTCGCCTCCCAAGCTCAATCCTGATCCCGACCAAATGAAAATTTTAATATTATTAATAATTTAATGATAACATTAATAATATTAATCGATCATGTTTATTTAAAAGGGCAAAATGGTCATTTTACATGCATACTAACACCTTTAGCCATTGACAACTGTCCATGGTAGTTTTTTATGCCAATCAAACTTTTTGGTAGTTTTCTGGGATTTTAACAAACGTATTGGAAGTGTGGTGAGCTTTATCCCTTTTAATACACATGTATGGGAAAGGAGTCCCTGCTATTAGATTTCTAATAGCATGGGTGCTCTAGGGTAATCCTGGCCATAGATCCTGCGTATTTTACACGTATGTAGGATACACTAATACACAAGGTCTCTTGTTATTGTCACGTCTCACTTTCCAAAAAATGAGAGTAGACACGTGACAAGGCCCGCAACGTGTTTATTCTGAAAAGATCCTTTATCGAAACAAATACGCTAAGAGTATATAAAAAGTATAAAAGAAAAGACCAGACAAGAAAAAAAATCCAGCCACTTTATATTACATTCCAATTTTTACGGAGTTTCAAACTGATACAAGATATCTAAACAAGAAACATAAACATAAAGAGCCTAAACAGTGGCATGCTGAAAATGCAAGCTGGAAAGAAAACTAAGAATCGATTTCAGAAGCGAACTAGTCGTAATCATGGTTGTACTCTTCTTTTGTTTCACCTCCTTAGTCCCTAGATCACCTGACGTACATTCCAAGAAACAAAGAGATGGGTGGAATGTCCATCAGCAAACTCGCGCTCGATAAGTCCTCAAGATAGGTGCGAATTATACGAATAAGTGAAAGGTGATATGCAATATGGTATGAACGGAAATAATAAAACATGAACATGTATAATATGGCAATGTTAAAGGCAGCTATGTAAACATGGTAATGTAACATAAGCATGGCAGTTTATATATATAACATGACAATATAATATAACATGTGTTGGTCAAGGTGAGCATGTGATAAGTGAAAGTGCTGAATATGAAGTGAATGTCAACGTGTGTAACGACCGTGTTTTCTAATAAAATATCTTTTATTTAAATTCCTCGAATCAAGTGGTTATTTACATATTTCGTTGATAGAAGAATATTTTTAAAACGATGTTAGTAATATTCAAAGCATTGAAAAATAATTAAAGGAAATTTCAAAAAAAATCTATTTATATTTTTCTAGGCTTAAAATGTTTTAATAAAATTTTGTAATGCCTTAATTTACATATTTTTACTATCGATTAAAATAATTATTTCGTAATTTAAAATTTCCAAGAAGAAAATAGATTTTTAAATAATTGTAATAACTAACAAATATCATATATATGGAAATATCACTTAGTTTTAGCCCAAAATTATTTTTATACTAAAGATAACAATAAAACATATTTTCTGAAATTTTTCCATAATTTTCCCGTATTTTAAACCATTTTTAACAATTTTTTTAAAACCAAATTCAATTTGTAATAAACAGCTGAGTATTTTACCTATTAAAAAAATAATAATTTTAAATCCGCTTAACCTGGACCATTGGATACAAGGATCCAACGGCCCAGAACGCTCGGCAGCGCCCACGTGGTGGGGACCACGCGAAAACGCGTGATCCCCCCACGCAGACGCATGGCTTCTGGCGGCGCAACTCTGGGCCATTGGATCAAGATCTAACGGCCACGAAACGCTGGCGGCGGCGGCTGATGATTCTGCAATCATTTCGGCACCGATTTTCGAGGATTTTAACGGATTTCTTGGATTTTATGGTTGGTGAAAAAAACCTATAAATAGAGACTTTCAAGCATTGTTTTCTCACTCCTCAGAACTCCAAAAATTCTGGAAAAAAATACCCACGTCTTCGTATCGACGACGCCGACGCCGTGGTTCCACCCAAATACCGAGGAAAAATCTGAGCGCTGAGCTATTAAGGATTTAGTACGGGCCTACGTTTCGACTTATCTACATCCAACTAAAACAAAAGGTAGGATTCGCCTCTCTCCACTTGTCTCTCGCCTTCTTTCTCATAACGATCTTGGTTTCAAGTCCTAATCCCCAATCTCATATTAAAATGATGTTAAAAATATTTCTTCGTGCCCAATTTTGGTACCTCTTAATGATGATAATATTAACCCATGTTTAAAATGACTTCTTTAATCACTCCTATATACAAAAATATTGCATCTTCATACTACATGGAATGTGATATGCTTAACGTTATAACCCATGGGGTATCAATTCAACCCTTACGTACCCACACTTACCCATACTACCAATATGATCTCGAAATAGGTTGCTTCCATAAAATATTCTCGTTTTATTAAAATGTTGTATCTGTTTAAAATATCCATATGAGATAAGATATTTTGAATAAATGTTTTAGATACGATATATACATTTTTCCACAAGCGACTTTAATTTTGTTAAATCCCTTTACCTTTTGAAAGGGGATAATACTAAATCTAAATAACGGCATATGGTTTTTCCAACTTAGCCCCTTTCACTCGAAATGATATTTTTATATTAATTCTTCTTAGAATGTTAACTAAACTTTAATAAGTTACTCTAATAGAGGAATGTTTTACCTGAACACCCCGTGGTTACTAGACAATCGTCCTTGAAAAGGACACAAATCATGCCGCCCATATGCAGCGGTTGTCAACGCGGTATTGTTCCTGTAGAATGTTACCCTTAATAAAATGCCCTAATTAAATAGGGTAATGTTTTACGTAAATACCTCGTGGTTGATAAGCAATCGTCCCTGAAAAAGACACAAATCCTGCTGCCCATGTGCAGCGGTTACCAACACGAACGTATTTTCTAAAACGTTATCTCAAACTTAAAACACTTTAATTTCATAAAATTATTGTTTACAATAAAATACCTCAATCCATCCTCAAAAGAGATTATTTCATTTAAATACCTTGACATTTACTAAAAGGCTATTTTCAACAAAGACCATAACCCTTATAAATGATATTTTCCAAAAGAATATCTAAAACCTTATTAAAAGATAATTTTCAAATAAATACCATAACCTTTTATTTAAAAGGATATTTTCTCAGTAAAATATTATGGGTTTTCCAAAATGATAAATATTCCAAACATCATGGTATTCTTATAAAAAAATAAATATAATTAAACACTATTGTCCCTTATTAACTAAGTGTTCTATAAGATGATATGACGCACATTACAAACTTAAGAAGATAACAAGATAAAATGAGTGATTGTGGAAGACATATTAAAAGAGATCAGCTTCTTGATTACAAGTTTATGACATACATGACATATGATACGGTTAGGGTTAGAATGTGCGGACCTAGGTATGGAATGCTTATATATGAGGATCCCTGCATGCAGGGTGAACAGTCCAATGTGTGGACGACTACTAACCCGATATTCGGACGAATTCTAACCCTATTTGGGGTGAATGGTACAATGTGTGGACAACTACTAACTCGATATTCGGGCGAATACTAACCCTATTTGAGGGCGAATGATCCAATATGTGAATGACATACATTGTGGAAATTCCATGCCTAGATGTATACGCACTAACTCTAATTCGTCAAAACCTTTACACTGAATAACGGGATGGGTAGTTTGATTAGGCAAGAAAATACGGAACTCAGATTCCCCTACTACTCGGTCATGATCCCGGGAAGTGAAACGGTACATTTCACTTCCTCAGTTGTTGCGTGGCCACAACGGAATAATCATGAGTATCCGGACCCTTATTTAACAAACTAATACTAACTTTTACCTTCACTTATACTTCCTACCACATACCTTCATACAACATACAACATACTCATGCTCACATTTACCCCCTTTCAACACGCTTAATTTTGTGCATTTCACACCTTTACACCCCTTACTTCATGATGGCATGCATACATCATACTCTTATATACACCTGTTCGTTTCTATACTCTTACTTTCTTATGAGGTGATCCTACCCGAGTGTAACTCGCTACGGACTTTTCTTCTTTTCCCTTTTTAGAATGTCCGTTAGATGGGAATGAGTTTTATGATGAAGATCTAGGTGTGGAGCCGACTAACGAAGATTATGCAGAGTTGACGTCGGAGGATTAACTAGTTTTCTTTGTCGCCCACTTGTTTAGGGCTTTGTTTCTTTTGATGTAATCAAACAATTTAGTTTACGTTACTCTTTCCCTTGGAATGTAATAAAGTTTGGTTAATGGAAATAAATGCCTTTCGCTTTTATTGTTTTATTTTGGTACGCATCCTGCATGTTAAATATTCATACGCTTAACGTAACTGTATTGGATAGACCACCTTCAATACAGTTAGGTTGCGGACCATGCCACGTCATCTTTCTCCTTCTTTTGGGAAGCGGGATGTGACAGGTTTTATTGGTGGCCCGATGCAGGCCCAAGTCTTGTATACTAAAACGAAACTGTTAACTGGCTTATTATATTTTTGAATCTCATCCACTTGTATCAATTTCATAAAAGTTTTCATATTCCTTGTCCTTTCCTTGACATTCTGTATCCTGACCATGACCATCCTTCTCAGGTCATGGAAAATATTCCGGATGAGGACAACATGTCAGCATCACCTTTGGAGCTATGCTTGGATATTCGGATGACAAAGTAATAAGTCCCCAAATAAATATCCCCAAGGACGATATGGAAGATGGAGAAGGAGAACCCCCGGTAGAAGAGGAAAATCCCGTTGAGGAAGAGGAATCCGAGGAGGAGGAAGAACCTGAAGAGGACGTCCCTGCTGAAGAGGAAGATCCCGTTGAGGAAGAGGAAAATCCCTATAGGGTGTTTTTCGTCACCCCATTGAGATGGGAATACGCGCGCACTTGTCAGGCACATTACAGATTCCCCCTGCCTAGGATAGGCTGGGGTTTACTGATTGTGAGGATTCGAATCTCAGGAAGTCCCGGACTAAGCTGCCGTTAATTACCCCTCACCTTTGGAGCGAGAGAACCTTCGATTGACGGGTCAAACTGGTCATGCAAACTCAATGTGCAGCGTTGTGTTTTGATGGGGTTTTGGATGTATCGGGGGCCCCGCAGAGTTTTTACGGGAGTCCCGCTACCCGGATAACGGGCTGGGGGTCAAGGGGGCTAGCAACCCCCTTACGGGGTGCGGGGTAGCGCCCCGTTAGAAAATTTTTCTAATGGGGGAGGTATTTTTAGTGTGGAGTGTATATAAAATGAGGGAGAAATGACGTCCAAATGACGTGTGAGCGCCAACGCCTCACTGCCTAGCACTCGGGCGCTGGGCGCTAGCGCTGGACGCTTGGGCGCAAGCGCCTCAGGTGCCCAGCACTGGGCGCTGGTGTTAGCGTTAGGCGCTAGGTGCTGGGCGCCAGCGCCCTACGTGCTTGGCACGTGGGCGCTGGGTGTCAGCAAGAAAAGGGACTTTGTCCCTGCACTGGGAGCTGTGCTCCCGATTTGACTTCTGGAGCTAAATTCCTAAAAAGAGATTAATTTATAGAGTTGAATTCCAACAGATCTTGAATGGAGTTAAACTCCTAGAAATATTTAGAAATGATCAAAGGGGGCCCCTTTGTTTCTCTCTCCTTTGGCCCTGGATCTTCCCAAGATGGGATTTCTGGAGATGGGTCTCCTTCTTCTTCCTCTCGGTTGGCCAGATCTTGGAGAAAGGGGATGAGATTTAAAAATCTCTCTTTTTTGAGATCTAATGGAAGATCTGAGCACTCCTATGTGGGTTTTGTGGTGAAAAACTATTTATTTTTGGATAAAGAAGAGTAAAAATCTTGATTTAATTCAAAAGGGGAAAAAGGTTTTAGAACCTTGAGGAAGGAGAAGGAGGCACAAAAACCCTAGATTTTTTAGGGGAATAAAAAGTTCTCCTTTTTTCATTATCATGTTGTCTTATATAGGTTTACACATTTACATATAGCCCCTTGGGCTTTAAAAAATGGCATTTTGCGCATCCCATGTCTCATGTGCTCATTTCTTTTGCACATAAGCCATGGGCTTTACAGAAATTTGGATTTATGCCCATTTTCTTACATTCATGCATAAAAAATTATATCAAAATTATTTATTACATGATTTTTTATTTCGGCATGGGGGAGGCCGGCCGCGGGGCTCGATTTGGGCATGGGCCCACTTGCTTGGGCTTGAGCCCGCTTACTTGGGGTTGACCTTGACTTTGACCCGATCAACTGGGATGCAAATTTTAACCCCAACAATCCCATTGAGATAGAGGAATCTGAAGAGGAGGAAGAGCCCGAGGAGGAGGCCCCCGCGGAGGAGGAAATGCCGGTGGAAGAGGAGGAACTAAGAGAATACGGGCCGCATATGTGGTTTATTGGGAAAACGCTCTATATTCGGGGACATGCTTATCGATGTGTTCGCCGTACCCTTCCGCAACTCTATCGTCAGGATGTACCAGTCTCTCCCTTCTTTTACAGTTTTGCAAGAAAGATCAACAAACGCCAAGCCAATATCGCACGGTTTCCGCCCTATAATTGATGGACGATTGGCTCCTGTTTAGTTCTTAGTTCCTTAGTGAGCCGAATAAGCTGTAACAACCCTAATTTTTCCTATACAAAATTTTCAAATATTTTATTAAAAAAAATCCACAAAGGGGTATTTTAGCATGAGCACAAGATATAGGTAATTATTTTGTTTTTAATTACAAGCTACAAGAATATAATAACTCCATTTTTAGTGTACAAGAATTTACTTTAAATTTAATGTATACTAGGAGTATTTATTCTTGCTACTATCAGTTTAAGTAATTAAATACCATAATAATTACAAGAAGGAGCTTGTAGCTCATTGGTAATATCTTGCACTGCTGAACCAAGCCACCAGAGTTCGAATCCCATGCCCCCACATTATTTTTAGATTATTTTTCTTTTAAAATTCTTGGAAGCCCAACAGTCCACAGGCCATAAATCCCAAAAGATGAACTGAACCTTAAAAACGGAGTATGCCAAAGTCTACATCAGAGAACCCCGCACCCGCCGGTGGCCGGACTCGGCCGGGATCGGCCGAGTCGGCCGGCCGGCCGGCCGAATCGGCCGGACTCGGTCGGACAGCTGAGGTCCCAAAACCAAAAGTGTGGCTTTTCGTCTTCTATAACCCCCTGTTAACTCCATTTTAATAGTTCGGTTCCAGAATTTTAAATACACCCTAATTACTACAAATTTTAATGATTTTCTTTAAATTTTTACAATTTTTTTTAATAATAAAAACCTTTCACCTACCCTACCCTAGCTACCCTATAAATAGACCCCTACCCTCTACCCTCTCATCCCAAAACCCTAGGTTTACTCTCTCAAGATTTCTACAAGAAAGGTGTGCTTTGAAACCGAGTTCACGGCGAAGCGCTGACGGATTTCCGGCGACGTTCTTTGAAACAACCGGCGACGAAACAAAACCTCGACCACTCACCTTGTTCCTATATACTCTTTAGTATAGATCGAAACCCGTAAGTCCCGTTCTTTCTTCTTTCTACTTCTTAAAAATACGACTTTTTAAAACCCGACGGAAATCGGAACAAACCGATTTCCGATTCGGTTTTTCTAAAAAATCTCACTTGTCACCCATACCATAATACCTAAACATATTCATGATGACCATTAATCACATAACAATTAATTTGGACAAAGTTTCTCACATGAAATGATAGCTTTCTTGTAATATCGTATTCTTTTCACAATAATACCATAATGTTTATTTTTCTTCTTCTAATCAATTCCATCATTCCTAAACATGTTCATCTTGATCACTAAACTTATAAAAATCAATTTGAATGAGTTTTCACACATGAAATGATAACTTTTGCAAATACCGTATTCTTTCACCTAAATACCCTCATGTTTAATTTATCATATTTAACCTCTAAACTTCACTATACCTTAAAATAAGTCACGAGGTAATGACCTACCTCTACACACACGCAATTACAACCCTAATTGATATCGTCAAAACTTAGAATACGAAAATACAAGACTTTACATTAAAATACCATTTTCTTTATAAACCCTTTTCTGAAGTTCTAAGTTGTATACAATTTTAAAACAAAATCTTTTAAAAAGAAAATACGATATGTCATGGACATCGATCGTTTATCTAAACTGACTTTGTGGTGTCTAGGCTAGGCAAGTGAGCTTAGGTAACTTTAAAAGGCCCGCCTCACGATTCGTGAGCGGATCCCTCCCTCCTCACCTGTACTTACCTGGCCACAATTGACGGTGAAGAGGCGATTTGAGGCTTCTAATGACTTATCGTTTAGACCTTTAGAAATAGGCTAGTTGGCTTAGGGAACCCTAGAAACTAAAATACGGAAATTTACATCATTTACAAATAAATACCTTATCTTTATAAAACCGTTTTCTAAATGAATAGTGTTTATTAAATCTTTGCAAAGCGCCACTACAACCCACCTTTGAGGAACTCGTTAGGGATTGTACGGTTTATCGTGCACCCTCGAGCTTAGTAGTTCGAGATTCAGACCTCCGTAAGGAGCATTCGGTCTCGAAAGGTTTAAAATACGACATTTAAGAAAAATGAGATTTTTGGAAAATAAAATATTTATATAAAATTATTCTTGTATTAACATATGTATATTTATCATTTAAACACCTATTTTATTATAAGATAAAGTTTCCACCTTTTCCTAAAAATTACAAGATTAAAAGTTACATTAAAATACCATGAATTTTCAAATAAATCAATATTATAAATTAATACTTTTATTAGGATATATTCACTAGAATAACACAAATAAAATTTACACTCATGATAACTATAAAGACGAATAATAAATACTTGAGATGTATCTTGAAAACTATACAAAAGTACTTTTTACATAAAACCCCCTCAAGTTTTATAATTTACAATAAGGACCCTAACAAATATAGAACTTCGACTTGCATTTCTTTTAGTCTGACTCGGGTTAGAGTCTGACTATTTCTGACTTGAATATAATTCAAGTCAATCTATATTCTTTAATATTCCAACTCAATATGAATACATGAATCCCAGAATCCTGCTAACAATCATTACAACTTGACTGAATCAAACCATGGATATACATCCATTATTCCGTTATTCCATTTACCTGATTATGCAGTTACAACATGTTTACTGATATCATGGTTTTGATCAGTCATCCAACTTATACAATACAATACTACAATACAATCATAACACTACGGGATTTAAGGGGTAGACTGGTACGGAATATGTTAAAGGTGGCACGAGGTGGTCACTTAAGACGTAATTACATCCATGCCGTTGTTCCGTGGTATTATCGACAGAGCCTTGTACTACAGGTTACCAAGGTCCCCGGTGTAAATGGGACTCCCCTCGTATACACTGGCATCTTCTGTACCAGGCTAAAAACAACAACGTTAATACAATATTATAATATTATAATACAACAGTAAAAGCTCTCTCTCTCTCTCTCTCTCTCTTTCTTACCGTCTGTCTATTTCCTCCTTATCTTTGGGACTTACCGAGCGACCTGTTCGCTGACGACATTCTATTTCTTTCTTCTTTGAATGTCGTCAGGTGATTTGGATCCAGCAGAGATCGAGCCATCGCAAGAAGACTTGGAGCAATTTGCCGAAGACCCTGCACTTTAGTTTCATTGTACACTTTTCCTTTCTGTACTTTTCATTTCATGTTATGCCACTGTTTAGGCATCTTTTTATTTCAGTTGTACTTCCTTTTCATGTATTGTACAAAAGAATGTTAATAAATAAAATTTGTTGTTCCTTTTATATCTTGTCTCTTGTGTATTTATTTTATATTGCTTAGATACGCTTAGCGTATGTACTTCTGAGTATATACGTAGCGGGCCTCGTCGCATCCCCTTCGCCGTATACCGGGAAGCGGGACGTGACATAAGCTATATATAGAAGTAGGACCCTATTAATAATTCCTTGTATTCCCATTAGCATTATTAATAAAATCTTGATTTCAACAATTGCACTCTTGTGTCTCTCGTTTTTATTATTCCTTACTAGTTCTCCTCTGGCATGAATTGTTACTTCTCCTGCAAGTCACTATCATATGTCTTTCGCCGCCTGGTTGTAGCCTAACCTCTTCTGATTCAGATCTCTATGGCCGGACGACGCCATCACCGCAACCGAAGAGGAAATGGAGGCAATGAAGCCATTACCCAACAAGCAGCGATGCTATAAATGATGCAAGGATACTGGAGCAGCAGCATCAGCAGACAGCTGCCCTGCTTCAAGAGCTGCGCGAAAGTAGGCAGCAACAAGCAGAAATTTTAAAACAGGCACTGGCCCAGTTCCTCAAGGATCGGCGAGAGTGAAACAGTTCAGATTACTCCACCCTAAGACTTTTTCAGGGAACAAAACTCTCTTAGAAACTGAGAAATGGCTCAAAGGAACAGTCAACGATCTCGGTGCCGTCCAAATTCCGAAGGATGCGTGGGTGAACATTTCCAAACTACAATTCACGAATAATGCCAAAATACGGTGGGAGGCCAAGGAAAGTAGACTGAAAGAGCCCGTCGACTGGGAAACATTCAAACAACGTTTCGATACTCAATACTTTCTCGTCGTAGCACACCTAAAAATGTAACGGGGGTTTATATAGTTCCAACAAGGGAGCATGTGGGATAAGTCGGTGGACGAATATGCTTCGGAGTTCGCGAGGTTAAGTCGGTTCGTGCATCACCTGGTGGTAACCCTGGAACTATATGCTAAAAGATTCCAACATGGGTTGGATCTGAAGACGCAGTCATCCATGTCTTTTGCTACCTTATCAACTTATGATGAAATCTTAGAGGCGGCACGGAACTTCGAAGACCTTCAGAGACGCATAAGGAAGGATGACCGACTGACTGGCATTAAGCGACCAGCCAATCAAATTCTTGGGGGACCATCTTCCAGATTCAACGGAGGCAACAACCCAAGAGACCAGCAGGACCAGCTACTTTCAGGAAACCAGCAGTCGCATGCAACCATTGCGGTAGAGCCGGACACTACATGAGGGGCTGTCGCATTTTGAACAAATTGTGCATAGTCTGTGGGTCTCCGGACCATGCCATAGGGGATTGTCCACAAAGAAGGCGACCACTACTCCCTGACAACAAACCAGCCAATCTTAGAGCGCCTTAACAGGGAGCCCGGCCACCTCCCGCTAATAAGCCAATCGGGCACGGACCGTCCGCTAGATGACCACCCCTGCTCCATCAGAAGCGAGTATTCCAGCAAGCTAAGCGCAACGGCCCGAAGTGTCAGGCCTTTACTATGACCGCAGAAGAGGCTGAAGCAACGGGGGAAGTTATTATAGGTATCGCTGTTTTGAATGTCATGCTTCCAATTTCACCCTCATCGTGCATGCATATCTTGTTAGGCTCATCACTAATTTTTTCCACATATAACATAGGTATCCTGCTAGTAGCCTTTATACCTGCACTCACACTTTTTGACTCTGGTGCGTCGCACTGCTTCATGGCACAAAAGTTTATGACCGCCAGCTCCATTCCAGTTACACCTCTCATCACTGAGTGGAATGTCAACACGGGAAACGGTGTGATCAAGTCCACTACGGGATACGATCTAGGCCCCGTGTAAATCTGCGGATGAGGTTTCTATGCCAACTTTATGGTGATAGATATGCCAAATTTCGACGTGATCTTGGGTATGGACTGGTTGAGTACTTTTTACGCTACCATCGACTGTCATCAAAGGAGGGTAGTGTTTGAAATCCATGACCACCCAATGTTCATATTCGAGAGTGGAAGTAAGTCCTTGGACCCAGCAACTTACCGAGCTGTACCGAGAAAGGAAGAGATGTTGTACACCGTACAAGGGGAGGAGAGTATGCCGATGGTTGTACGAGAATTTGAAGATGTATTTACAGATGTGTTGGGTTTACCACTGGATTGGGCGATCGAGTTCACCATAAACTTAATGCCAGGGACTCAACCTATGTTAAAGACACCGTACCGAATGGGGCCAGCAAAATCGAAGGAGCTTCGGACGCAGGTTGAGGAGCACCTCAATAAGGGATTTATTTGACCAAGCTCGTCACCTTAGGGTGCCCCGGATCTTTTGGTACCTAAGAAAGATAGGACTAAGCGAATGTGTATCGACTATCGAGAATTAAATAAAGTAACAATCAAGAATAAGTATCCCTTGCCGCGGATAGATGATCTGTTTGATCAGCTGGAGGGATCTCGAGTGTTCTCCAAGTTGGATTTGTGAACATGCTATCATCAACTCAAGGTGACATACCTAAGATGGCTTTCAAGACTAGGTATGGACATTATGATTTCCTAGTGATGTCCTTTGGAGTAACCAATGCACCCGCGGTCTTTATGAATTTGATGAATCAAGTGTTTTATGAACACTTAGACAAGTTTTTCGTTATCTTCATCGACGATATTCTGATGTATTCAAAGAATCAGGAAGAACACGCGGAACACTTACATGCGGTGCTCAAAACCTTGCGACAACACCAACTTTATGCAAAACTCAGCAAATGCGAGTTTTGGTTAGAACAGGTAGCGTTCCTGGACATGTGGTGTCAGGTGAAGGGATTTCAGTAGATCCGGCCAAGATTGTCGCAGTTCAGACATGGCCGATATCAAAAACTGTTACCGAGATCATGAGCTTCTTAGGACTTGCCGGATATTACCGTCGTTTCATCAAGAACTTCTCCAAGATTGCGGAGCCACTGACTACCTTGACCCGGAAGGATGTGCCATATGTATGGTCCGAGGGTTGCAAAGAAGCATTCACAGTGTTGAAGACTCGTTTAACCTCTGCACCCATTATTACGATTCCCGGCAGGACTGGAGGGTTCGACATACATTGCGATGCCTCAGGAAAAGGCTTGGGATGCGTTTTGCACCAACATGGTAGGGTAATGGCTTATGTGTCAAGGCAATTAAAGGTGCATGAATGAAACTACCCAACGCACGATTTAGAGCTTGCCGTAGTTTTCTTCGCACTCAAAATTTGGAGGCACTATTTATTGGGTGAGAGGGTAGATATTTACACCGATCATAAGAGCTTGAAGTATATCTTCACCCAGAAGGAGCTCAATATGAGGCAGAGGAGATGGCTAGAATTAATGGTAGATTTCGACATAAATTTACAGTATCATCCGAGGAAGGTGAATGTAGTCCCGGACGCCTTGAGTCGCCAACCAATGATTTCGAGTCTAACTACTCATTGGAGGAATCGTCAAGATCTCAATGAACTAGAGACCGAGATGATAATTCCCGGAATGCTTACATCCTTCATGAATCTGCAAATTCACTCCACATTAGTCGAACGGATCAAGACAGCTCAAATGGAGGACCCTAGGTTGCGAAGGATCAGAGAGCAAGTGGACGCGAATCTGCGGGCGGACTTCATCATCCATGAAGATGGTTCTTTGAGATATGGAAGCAGAGTCTGTGTGCCTAAGGGGAAGATGAGAGAGGTATTATTAAAAGAAGCACATAGTTCTCTATACTCCGTTCATCCGGGAGGAACAAAGATGTACAAGGATCTCAGACAAAACTATAGGTGCCATGGGATAAAGCGAAAGATAGCCAAGAGTGTGTCCAAATGTCTTGTTTGCCAACAGGTAAAGGCTGAACACCAAAGGATGGCAGGTCTATTACAGTCCTTACCGATACCCGAATGGAAATGGCAAAACATTACAATGGATTTTTTGACTGCACTCCCTCGCAGCTCCAAGGGAAACGATACAGTATGGGTGATAGTGGACCGACTCACCAAGTCGGTACATTTAATTCCTTTTCGAGTTGGTCAATCAACCGAAAGCCTTGCAAAAAGGTATATGGAGGAGATTGTCAGATTGCATGGAGTGCCAATTTGCATTGTGTCCAACCGAGATACACGTTTCAGATCTCAGTTTTGGCAGAGCCTATAAGAGAGTCTGGGCACGAATCTGAGTTTCAGTACCGCCTACCATCCTCAGACTATGGCCAATCAGAAAGAATTATTCAAATTCTCGAAGACATGCTCCAGGCCTGTATGTTGGATTTTAAAGGCTCTTGGGAAGATCACTTACACTTGGTAGAGTTTGCTTACAACAATAGCTACCAGTCTAGTATCGGCATGGCGCCCTTCGCCGCTTTGTATGGACGAAAGTGTAGATCATCGTTAAGTTGGGACGATGTTGGGGATCGAGAACTTCTGGGCACTGAGATGATTGTCGAGACAGTGGCGGCAGAAGCATTGGGCTGATACGAAGAGAAGGTCGCTAGAGTTCCAACCGGGAGAACACGTGTTTATGAAGATTTCTCCTAACCGGGAAGTGATACGTTTTGGGAGACACGAAAAACTCAGCCCGTGGTTCATAGGTCCCTTCGATATTCTCGAACGAGTTGGAGGGGTTGCGTATTCCTAGCCTTGCCCCCTTATTTGGAAGGCGTACCTAACATTTTCCATATCTCACAGCTGAGGAGATATGTCGGTGACCCCGGTCACGTTTTGGATCATTCTGAAATCACTGTAGGGACTAATCTAACCTATGAACAGCAGCTAGTGGAGATCCTAGACCGGAAGGAAAAGACTTTGAGAGACAGGACGATCAAATTAGTTAGGGTCATATGGAGGAATGACTCCCCTGGCGAGTCCACATGGAAAAGAGAAGACGAGATGAGAGAACGATATCCCCACCTATTTGAATTTTCCACTATGTAAATTTTTTTTTCTTTTCTCTCCATTTGACCTACCTTCTGAAATTTTGGGGACGAAATTATTCTAAGGAGAGTAGATTGTAACGACCGTGTATTCTAATAAAATATCTTTTATTTAAATTCCTAGAATCAAGTGGTTATTTACGTATTTCGTTGATAGAAGAATATTTTTAAAACGATGTTAGTAATATTCAAAGCATTGAAAAATAATTAAAGGAAATTTCAAAAAAAACCTATTTATATTTTTCTAGGTTTAAAATGTTTTAATAAAATTTTATAATGCCTTAAAATAATTTACATATTTTTACTATCGATTAAAATAATTATTTCGTAATTAAAACATTTCCAAGAAGAAAATAGATTTTTAAATTATTATAATAACTAACAAATATCATATATATAGAAATATCACTTATTTTTAGCCCAAAATTATTTTTATACTAAAGATAACAATAAAACATATTTTCTGAAAATTTTCCATAATTTTCCCGTATTTTAAACCATTTTTAACAAAAAATTTAAAACCAAATTCAATTTGTAATAAACAACTGAGTATTTTACTTATTTAAAAAAAAATAAAAGAATAATAATTTTAAATCTCCTTAACCTGGACCGTTGGATACAAGGATCCAACGGACCAGAATGCTCGGCAGTGCCCACGTGGTGGGGACCACACGGAAACGCGTGATCCCCCCACGCGGACGCGTTGCTTCTGGCGGCGCAACTCTGGGCCGTTGGATCAAGATCCAACGGCCACGAAACACTGGCAGCGACTGATGATTCTGCAATCATTTCGGTGAGGATTTTCAAGGATTTTAACGGATTTCTTGGATTTTATGGTTGGTGAAAAACCCTATAAATAGAAACCTTCAAACATTGTTTTCTCACTCCTCAGAACTCCAAAAATTCTGAAAAACATACCCAAGCCTTCGTATCGACGACGCCGACGCCATGGTTCCACCCAAATATCGAGGAAAAATTTCAGCGCTGAGTTATTGAGGATTTAGTACGGGCCTACGTTTCGACTTATCTACATCCAACTAAAACAAAAGGTAGGATCCGCCTCTCTCCACTTGTCTCTCGCCTTCTTTCTCATAACGGTCTTGGTTTCAAGTCCTAATCCCCAATCTCATATTAAAATGATGTTAAAAATATTTCTGCATGCCCATTTTTGGTACCTTTTAATGATAATAATATTAACCCATATTAAAAATGGCTTCTTTAATCACTCCTATATGCAAAAATATTGCACCCTCATACTACATGTAATGTGATATGCTTACGTTATAACCCACGGGGTATCAATTCACCCCTTACGTACCCACACTTACCCATACTATCAATATGATCTCGAAATAGGTTGCTTCCACAAAATATCCTCGTTTTATTAAAATGTTGTATTTGTTTAAAATATCCAAATGAGATAAAATATTTGGAATAAATATTTTAGATACGATATATACACTTTTCCACCAGCTACTTTGGTTTTGTTAAATCCCTTTACCTTTTGAAAGGGGATAATACTAAATCTAAATAACGGCATATGATTTTTCCAACTTAGCCCCTTTCACTCGAAAGGTTATTTTTATATTAATTCTTCTTAGAATGTTAACTAAATTTAATAAGTTACTCTAATAGGGGAATGTTTTACCTGAATCACCCCGTGGTTATTAGACAATCGTCCTTGAAAAGGATATAAATCCTGCCGCTCATGTGCAGCGGTTGTCAACGCGGTGTTGTTCCTGTAGAATATTACCCTTAATAAAATGCCTTAATTAAATAGGGTAATGTTTTACGTAAATATCTCGTGGTTGATAGGCAATCGTCTCTGAAAAGGACACAAATTCTGCCGCCCATGTGCAGCGGTTGCTAACACAAACGTATTTTCTAAAACGTTACCTCAAACTTAAAACACTATAATTTCATAAAATTATTGTTTACAATAAAATACCTCAATCCATCCTAAAAAGAGATAATTTCATTTAAATACCTTGACCTTTACTAAAAGGCTATTTTCAACAAAGACCATAATCCTCATAAATGATATTTTCCAAAAGAATATCTAAAACGTTATTAAAAGATAATTTTCAAATAAATACCATAACCTTTTATTTAAAAGGATATTTTCTCAGTAAAATATTATGGGTTTTCCAAAATGATAAATATTCCAAACATCATGGTATTCTTATAAAAAAATAAATATAATTAAACACTATTGTCCTTTATTAACTAAGTGTTCTATAAGATGATACGAAGCACATTACAAACTTAAGAAGATAACAAGATAAAATGAGTGGTTGTGGAAGGCCGTATTAAAAGAGATCAGCTTCTTGATTACAAGTTTATGACATATATGACGCATGATACGGTTAGGCTTAGAATGCGCGGACCTAGGTATGGAATGCTTATATATGAAGATCTCTGCAGGCAGGGTGAACAGTCCAATGTGTGAACGACTACTAACCCGATATTCGAGCAAATACTAACCCTACTTGGGGTGAATGGTCCAATGTGTGGACAACTACTTACCCGATATTCGGGCGAATACTAACCCTATTTAAGGGCGAATGATCCAATATGTGGATGACATACAATGTGGAAATTCCATGCCTAGATGTATACGCACTAACTCTAATTCGTCAAAACCTTTACACTGAATAACGGGATGGGTAGTTTGATTAGGCAAGAAGATGCGGAACTCGGATTCCCCTACTACTCGATCATGATCCCGGGAAGTGAAACGGTACATTTTACTTTCCCAGTTGTTGTTCCGTGGCCACAACGGAATAATCGCGAGTATCCGGACCCTTATTTAACAAACTAATACGAACTTTTACCTTCACTTATACTTCCTACCACATACCTTCATACAACATACAACATACCCATGCTCACATATACCCCCTTTCAACACGTCTTAATTTTGTGCATTTCATACCTTTACACCCCTTACTTCATGACGGCATACATACCTCATACTCTTATATACACATGTTCGTTCCAATACTCTTACTTCCTTATGAGGCAATCCTACCCGAGTGTAACTCGCTGACGGACTTTTCTTCTTTTCCCTTTTTGGAATGTCTGTTAGATGGGAATGAGTTTTATGATGAAGATCTAGGTGTGGAGCCGACTAACGAAGATTATGCAGAGTTGACGTCGGAGGATTAACTAGTTTTCTTTGTCGTCCACTTGTTTAGGGCTTTGTTTCTTTTGATGTAATCAAACAATTTAGTTTACGTTACTCTTTCCCTTGGAATGTAATAAAGTTTGGTTAATAGAAATAAATGCCTTTCGCTTTTATTGTTTTATTTTGGTACACATCCTGCATGTTAAATATTCATACACTTAACGTAACTGTATTGGGTAGACCACCTTCAATACAGTTAGGTTGCGGACCATGCAACGTTATATTTCTCCTTCTTTTGGGAAGCGGGGCGTGACAACATGTCCTAAAAGTTTTCTACAAAGGTAATCTAATCCAACATCGGTTCAAGTGTGAATGTCAATCAAATCTCAATGGTGTTCCTGAACCCAACAGGTCATCATCCAAAAGCAAGGAACCATGGGCCCAAATCAAGAGAGTAACTCCGGGACCCCAGGCTGTGGAGAAGTCGACTCAATCCAAGAGTTCATATACTAGAGGGATTCCTGAGATTATGTTGGGTTTATGCTTAAATTATCCCAACACCCCGCGTATTCTTTATTATAGAAAATTTCACAAGCCTTGCAAGAATCCATGAATACATAAGATAAAAGTTCAATGTCAAATTTCGAGTCGAGTTCAAGTATTCATGTCAAGTTCAGGCATTCATGTCGGGTTGTATTCATGGTTCGGTCAAGTCAATGCTAGCATGTAATGGGTTTGGGCACAAGTCATTTAGGTACAATAGATAAGCAGTGACACGGCATAAAACGCGACAGGTATTTTATTTAAGCAACGATCGTAAATAATGTTGTAAAGAAGTGTTATGTACGACTAACTACTCAAGTCATTTAGATTCGGAATATAAACGGAAAATATAGCTCTGAGTGTCATGCACACACAAGTTTTGGTCGCGTCTGAACACGACTACTGGTTTGTGAGATAAGCTCATTTTCGTATCGTTATGCAGAACAGATCAGAATCTGTCCAGCACCGTCACATATTTTAAAACACAGTTTAAGTTGATTTCCGCCGGGTTTTAGATTTCGCAGATTATTAGAAACTTGTAGGTCTTTCGATTTAATTATCCAAAACACTAAGTTCCGCGTGGTTTAGATTCCTGAAACTTTAGTCAAGGTCATTTTAAGATAAGGGTTCAAAACAAAAATTCTGATTTCTGGACAGCAACTATATGTTGTATTGCTGGGCATATAATGGGCCATTCTATAGATTTCTGGGTTACCAAGTATACAGTAACGTTATAGGTATGTTAATTGTGCATCTATACATCTAAAGTTTGTCCCGAACCGATATCGTAAGCTCAAGTTATGTCGTATTTAAAAATAGTGTGCGAATCATAACAGTTTTTGTACAGATTCTTCTCTTAATTTTAAAACACGATTTTCTATAATTTAGATCGAGTTTCAGGAAATCATTATAACCAAGAAACGCTGGATTTTTCGATCTAGATGTTCAAAGCACATGAGTTTACTCTATTTGGATATCAATAGACCAAGTTATGTGTCGAAGAAGTTGACCGAAACAGTGAATAAAAACAATGCAACTCCTAAACAATCAATCGATCAAAATTGAAATTTTTACTGTAAATCTGAGATTTTATCTAGTATATAATCTAATTTTCCTAGAATTTCCAAAAGCCAAGATTGATTTTCTAAAAAATTATTTTGAAGGTAAAAGT
The DNA here is from genome assembly GCA_030015575.1 of Agapanthus africanus. NCBI lineage: Eukaryota > Viridiplantae > Streptophyta > Magnoliopsida > Asparagales > Amaryllidaceae > Agapanthus > Agapanthus africanus. The sequence goes on along the minus strand of JASDDO010000019.1, from coordinate 910,406,195 downwards.
ATTTCTTTAAGGTGGTATTTCACTACTACAATAAGGGGTTGCCCCTACGGTTTTATCCGTAGGGGAAAAGCACTGCCCCTACGGATATATTCGTAGGGGCTCAAAAATTATCCGTAGATGCAATGGCCGCAGGTGCAAGTCTTCGTCCTGAACATGCCCCTACGGAGTAAAAATTGCCCCTACCGTTTAATACGTAGGGGACTATGTACCTACGGTGTATTCCGTAGGGACAAAATATTTTTTTAATTTAGTGGTTTATAAAATAAAATACTTGCCCCTCCGGTGCTATCCGTAGGGGAAACTTCCAGCCCCTACGGAGTTAGCCGTAGGTCCAGATATAAGCCCCGACGGATATAGCCGTAGGGGTAAGTGTAACGCCTGTTACTGAGTCCATTAGGGCAAAATGTCAGTTATTCTGATATTTTGTCCCTACGGATAAATATGTAGGGGAAAACTGTGGACCTACGGATTAATCCGTAGGTGCAACAGATGGCCCTACGGATTAATCCGTAGGGACATAATATCAGGGTTTTTTTTTAAAAGGGCTTACTGTTTTTAACCCGCCATGTGCACAATAGTATATACATCATATAACCAAATACAGAAATATTCATAATCAACATCTCACGCATAATATATAAAAGAAATAGACAAACAGAATACGACATCAAACTAAATCATCTTGAACAAGCAAACAACCACCAACCATTATCGTCCAAAATTTATACAATATGTATCAGATAAGTATATACATTCTCAAAAATATAAATAAAGATACCCTAGCACGATCCAGCTCCTTCACCTTTGATAATCGACGTAATCTGGCGCATCTGCTCCTCGGTGCAGCCCTGAGTCGTCAAAAACTTGACCAATGAAGGAGCGAACTGTGCAGGAGTCTGAGCGGGCTGTGGAGCTGCAGGAGTGGTCTGCGCAACCGCAGCCGAGGTAGTGGCTTGCGGAACCGCAGCCGAAGGAGATTGTAACAAACCTAAACTTTCTGTACAATTTTTCAAAAAAATACAGAAAGGGGTATTTTTTCCTGAGCACAAGTTATAAATTTGTTTTGCTTTTTAATAGCAAGAAGGAGCTTGTAGCTCGTTAGTAGGACCTTGCACTGCTGAACTAAAGCACCATAGTTCAAATCTCATCCCCTACATTATTTTTAATATTGTTTTCTTTTAAATTTTTAGAATCCCAAGGGTCTGCACGTGCATAACTCGTAAAACCCCACTTCACATGTAAAATAAAATCCCAGGGGGGTAGACAAATCGCCAAGAGACACGTGGACCCCTGACTCGGTGCGACTCGGGCCGGCGGATCGCCCGACTCGGCCCACCGCCGCCGGCCGAACTCGATCAAACCCCGAGTTGGTCTTCATGAATGTTCTGCCTCTTGGCCTCCCCATTACCCCTGTATACTTTAAAAATCCTGCACCTTAACAGATCCCTTTAAAATCTCAATAAATCTAATTTTTAATACATTTTTTCTTCATACCCTTTCACCTACCAACCCAAGTATTACCCTATAAATACCACCTCTAAACACACCCTCCCCACTCACAAATTCTGTCCAAACTCTCAAGAAAACTCTCTAGAATTTTGTGTACAAGTGGAGTTAGCGAAGGGCGAAACTCAGGCGAAATTCCGACGACGACCCTATGAGCTCCCGGCGACGAAACGAAGCACCGGCACCTCCTACGTCTTCCTCTCCCTCTTCTCTTAACTCTAAACCCGTAAGTCCCTCCTCCCTCTTCTATTCTCTATTCTTAAAACTTGTATTTCTAAAACACGACGGAAGCGGAGTTAATCCGACTTCCGATTCGGTTTTCTTTAAAAAGTACAATTTTCATTAAACACAACCATTCCAAACTCTTACATCTTGACTATTAATCATTAACAAAACAAGTTGAGCAGTTTCATAGCAAAGTATTTTATTTTGTAACTTTTACCGCTCCTTTTCAGAAAAATACCATGTAGTTTAGTTTCGATATTAAAACATCATATTTCTTGCTATACCTTTATATAGATCATGAGATAATGATCTACATCTTCACAACACTCATATGCAACATAGCACGATACCCTTTTGGAAAATATAGAATACGAGAATACGAATTTACAGTTAAATACCTTTAACTTGTAAAAAACATTTTCTACAAAATTGCATATTTATACAAATCTTTGTAAAGCGCCGTTACAACCCATTTTGGGGAACCCGTCTGGGATGTTGAGGATTATCGCACATCCCTGGGCTTAGTAGTGCGAGATGCAGACCTCCGCAAGGAGCACTCGGTCTCGAAAAATTTAAAAATACAATTATCTTAAGAAAATGAGATTTCTAGAAAAAAATAATAAATTAAAATTATTTTATATAAATAAATATATATATATGTATCATCAAAATATCTATTTTTGATATAATATAAATATTCCAACTTTTCTAAATCAAAAGGATCACTTTACATGAAAATACCATGAAATTCCATACAAGTTCAATATTACAATTAAATACCCTATATTATGAAAAATATGTTTATTCACTAGAAATGTCACAAATATAAAATCTACAGCTATGAAAACTCTAAAGACGATAATTAAATACTTGAGGTGTATTTTGTAAAATATACAAAATTATTTTTACATAAAATCCCTCAAGTTTTATAAATCTACAATAAGGACCCTAATAAATATAGGTTTAAGCGGGACCAATCTCTTGAGCCTCAGGGAGCCGGAGAAGTGGGTGCGTGTCTGTTTAAGGTAGACAACTTAACAACGGTGTTATCAACACAGTAATCGTCTTTGAAAAAGACACAAATCATGCCGTCCATGTGCAGCGGTTACCGATAACATCAAAACCTAATTCAGGACTTTAATTTCTTTTCTAATTGTTCTGACTCAGATTGAGTCTCATTATAAATAATCTGACTTGAATATGATTCAAGTACAATCTACAATACTATAATTCAATATGAATCTATGAATCCATATATTCGATATATTCAACCTGTATTGACTGAACCGAACCATGGATATACTTCCATTTACATGATTCTCCAGTTACATTCATGATTCTCCAGTTACAACCATTTACTGATATCATGGTTTCGACAAGTCATCCAATTATACAATCTATATTACAAGACATTACAAGTTGCAATACAATACAAACAATACAACCAAGACATCGCGGAGTTTAAGAGGTAGATTGGTACGGAAGGTGTTAGAAGTGGCACGAGACTGCAACCATAAGACACCTAACATGTATTCATTTGCTGTTGTACCATGGCATGAACGGTTCCTTGAGTTCCTGATACCTTAGTCTCCGGGGCAAGTGAGATTCCTCTCGTATACACTGGCATCCTTCTGTACCAAGTTACAAACAACAACGTTAACACTAAATACAACATTATAAAATATAATACCACTTTAAAAGTTACACATACTCTCTCTCTCTCTGTGTGTGTGTATTCTACTTCTCCCTTATCTTTGGGACTTTCCGAGCGATTGTTCGCTGACGACATTCCTTCTCTTTCTTCTTTGGAATGTTGTCAGGTGTTTCGGACCTTCCAGAGATCGAGCCCAGCACCGAAGACTTGGACCAGTTTATTGAAGATCCCGAGCTGTAGTTACACTTGTACATTTCCTTTACATTCTGTATTTTCCATTCCTGTTATTCCATTGTTTAGGCATCGCTTTATCCCATGTATTTACTTTTCCTGAGAAGCGGGGCGTGACAGAGATGCATGTGGAGCCGCAGCCGAAGTACCCTGTCGCATCTGTTCAATTTTGTGTGTAATAAATGAGTAAGAACTGTGTATTAGTCGAATTAGTCTCATTATCAGGTTATTGCGAAACCCCTATCTAAGATTAATCAAAGTTAAGTCTACAACCAAATAAACTAAGGATACTAATATTGGATATGTTACTATCTATAATATGATATAATATTTTACTATTAAGTAGTATACATACCATCATCTCCTTCAACTCCTGGACGGTGGTCTTCAAGGTGGCAACATCTTGCTCTAGACGTCGCTCACGGGGGGTAAGGGAAGTAACTGCCGGAGTAGAGTCCGACCTCATATAGGCCCTGCTATGACCCAGTCCCCGGCCTCTCTCCCAACCTCCCTGGTGCCCTCCGTGTGTGGCGTCTAGGACTGGGGTCAGCTACATCGGATTGTTCTGTCCAGTAAAATCGATCCCCGATGCCTTCGCCTGCTCCACCACCCGCTCCTATACCCACATTAACCAGTAAAATATAAGTATATCATTTAAATTTGAACTTTTTAAAACAAAAATTTCAAACCTGTTAGAATAAATATTAATACTTACGCAATACTCCTGGGTAGCGGTGTCGGGTAATCGAAGCTCGCCCGTCGCGGGATCTGTCGAGGTGCCGTGGACGGCAAGATACGCGGTCAGCACGCTCGGTGTACCACCCTGCGCTAGGGTCTGAGCTCTCTGCAATTCGCAAAAAATTTACATATATTATAAAATAACTCTTAATATTACATTATATCACAGTAGGTCAATTGTAATTTACCGATAACTCCATGGCACGAGTAATATTCCTCGAGCCACTTGTATAAGTGGGGCGACCCCTCTTCGCCAACTTCCTATTCTCTTTATTTTGATCGGCATATTTCTGCACAACACATTCAGATTTAGCTTTCTAATTAAGCAGTACAAAAAAATAAATTATATACTAAACAATGAATTACATTTAAAATACAAACCTGTTAGCGCTGAGAGTCGAAATATTGGCACAAGAGAGGCCATGTATCTACGTCGACTCTTGCAAAGGCCGGAGTATGTAGGAGAGCCACTCTCTCTGCCTCGGATACTCCCTTCTCTATGTGCATGACGTCCAGACAATGACACACTAAATTTGTTGACCAGTACGGAAGCTCGAAGAAAATGCTTAACTTGTTCCAGAATGGTGGTTTGACCTGTTTTGTTGGATCCATCCCGAAGGTCACATTATTGTAACCATCCCACTGAACAGTCGCGTCCTCTCCGGACAATGGGGCTAGAGGTCCAAGAAGCTCCTGATGACCATCAAAGTGAACAACGTCTAACCTGTAGGGGTAGTCTAGAGGCAGAAAACGTCGATGGCCGCAACAACAAATCTTCCTGCTAAAATTCAAGAATTTCGATGTTGTATGTTGATGTCAATAAGGACATACTTTGTGACCATGTACGAACCAACCTGATAGCATTCCATACGCAGGAGAGTCATTAATTGTCTACATTAAAGCCGTACGCAGTATGAAGGTTATATTTGTGTTTGCATCGTAAGTCTCTACACCATCAATAAATAAAGATTTTAACTCATCAATCAGAGGTCGGAGAAAGACGTCGATATTGTTTCCCGGTGAGTTTGGTCCGTCGATAAGAAGAGGCATCCATAGCCAACCAAGGCGACATATTATAAACTATCATTACAACGGGCCATGTGCTGTGGCTTCCAGCCATATAGTTGTATGGGCAGAATCCATCACTAGCGAGTCCGAGTCTGACATTGCGAGGATCGCTACTGAATATTTCATGCCTCCTATCGAAATCCTTCCATGCCGGTGAATCTCTTGGATGACTCATTTTTCCATCTTCACTTGGAGGAGCACGGTGATGCCAAATCATTGCCTCGGCTGTTTTCTTGCACCTGAATAGCCTCTGCTGCTTCTGTGTTATGGGAAAGTATCGTGCTATCTTGACAGGTATATCGGGCTTCTTATCAGAATCTTTCGGTTTATACCTGGTCTTTCCGCATGTTGGACAATCTTTCAAATCTTAATTCTCTTTCCGGTACAACACACAATTTTTAGGACATACTTGAATCTTCTTACATTTCAGACCCAAATCAGGCATCATCTTCTGGACTCCGTACCAGCTGTCAGGCATGTTATTTCCCGGGGGTATAGAATATTTCAAGAACGAAAGAAGTATTGTGAATGACTTGTTGCTCCATCCATTTAGGCACTTAATCTGGAAAAGTTGGACGAACCATGAGAGGGTGAAATACTTTGCATTCTCATAAATTGGTTTTCTAGCATCATTCATGAAATTTTCATACTTGTCCGCACGCGGTCCTTGACCGGAAGAAATGTCATCTTCGGTACGAATAGATTCACCTAGGGTAGCCTCTACCATATCCTCCATTTCTTCTCCTGGAAAGAAATTACCGCCTTTTTCTTCTGCCGCATTACCGTCTTCTCCTTCTTCTTCTGCCGCATTACTGTCTTCTTCTCCTTCCCAGTGATATAGCCAAGTTGTATAAAGTCTAGTAAAATCATGTTTAACTATATGAAGCTCTGCAAATTCTACCTTCTGCCAGTACTTATTCCCACATCTATCGCACAGTCGAAGAATCTTCTCTAACACGATCTTATTATGTGCGCGTGCAAATTCAATAAAAGCAGCAACTCCTGCGACAAACTTAGGTTGCATACGTTGTTGCCAATCCGCATACATCCAGTCGTTAACTCTGATGTATTCATGGGACATGTTAGACTGTATAACATATAAATTGTAGGTTATGATGACTATATTGAGAAATCTAAGAACGGGGTGGTTACTGACAAAGGAGAAAATCCGTGTATATACTTTGTGTGTGCGTTTGTCGTTGAAAAGAATAAATCATCGATAATCAAAGTTAGATTTGAGGATACCCATGTATAAGTTGTATTCTATATATGTGTGTTTCAATTTATGATTTCGCTTATGTGTAGGGTTGTTGGTGTATATGTGTTGTGTGTGTGTTTGTTGTGTATTCATGTTGTTTGTGTGTGTTTCGGCTATCGGGGGTAAGGCTTCTATCCCATTAAAAATGTATAGAGCAGACACCCATTCGCTTGTGTTTTCAACCGTTTCGAGTAAATTTCGACAGCACCTCCCCGTTGTTCTCCGAGTACGCTGTAATAGAATAGATAATCATTTCAAAACTGTGAAATGACATTGAAATGAACATCTAATCTATCTTTGTACACGGAGAACCAGCGGAAAAGTACCGATGAAATAACTCGAAACGGATGAAAACATAAGTGAATGCAGGTGTTTGCTTTATACATTCTAACTTGTCCACACTGGACAAATCTATCGGTTATCATACGATTGGATTTTCTCGTCATATAGACTATACGACGGTTGTTAGTACCGAACTATACCGTGTGATATTTAACAACCTTCGTATAGTTCTATATCACGACGAATATCGAACATTTGTTGACTGATATCACGACGAAAATGATGAGCCTATTAGCTTCCAGCAAGCCATTCAGAGCGATGACTCAGTAAAATGGCTGGATGCAATACGGGCCGAGATGGAGTCCATGTACACCAACAAAGTTTGGACTTTAGACATTGCTCCAGAAGGGGTAAAACCCGTAGGCTGCAAATGGATCTTCAGAAAGAAGATTGGTGTAGATGGGCAGGTTGAAACTCATAAAGCTAGACTTGTTGCAAAGGGTTTTCGTCAAAGACCTGGTTTGGACTATGACGAAACCTTTTCTCCAGTGTCTATGCTCAAATCCATTCGGATCCTTCTTGCCATTGCCGCCATCCATGATTATGAGATCTGGCAGATGGAAGTAAAGATGGCTTTTCTAAATGGAAATTTGGAAGAGTGCGTCTATATGGATCAGCCGGAGGGTTTCATTCAGAGTGGGAGCAGCGGTAAAGTGTGCAAGTTTCTTAAGTCCATTTATGGACTAAAGCAGGCATCACGGAGTTGGAACATCTGCTTTGATGATACTGTCAAAGAATTCAACTTTATCAAAAATCCAGATGAACCATGCATATATAGTAAGATTGTAGGGAAAACTGTTGTATTCCTCGTCTTGTACGCGGATGACATTCTCTTGATAGGAAATGACACTCCTACCCTACAGTCAGTCAAAGGATTCTTGTCACAGAGGTTCTCCATGAAGGACCTGGGCGATGCCAACTACATTCTGGGGATCCAGATCTATCGTGATAGATCTAAGAGAATGTTGGGACTTTCGCGGTCCAGGTACATCGACACCATACTGAAATAATTCAGTATGGAAGATTCTAAGTGTGGTAACCTGCCAGCTTGTCACGGAATCACCCTCTCCAAAGAGATGTCTCTAAAGACTGATTTGGAAAGGGCTCGCATGTCATCTATACCCTACGCATCTGCGGTAGGCTCTATAATGTATGCGATGTTGTGTACCAGACCAGATGTAGCATACGTACTGAGCGTTGTAAGCCGGTATCAGTCAGACCCAGGGAAGAAACACTGGATAACAGTAAAGAACATTCTCAAGTACCTGAGAAGGATTAAGGAGATGTTCTTGGTGTATGGAGGAAAAGACCTCCAGATCAAGGCCTTTGCTGACTCCAGCTTCCAGAGTGACAAGGATGACTCCAAGTCCATATCAGGTTGTGTCTTTACCCTTAATGGAGGGGCGGTTTGCTCGAAGAGCTCCAAGCAGGAAACCGTTGCTGACTCAACGATGGAAGTGGAGTACATAGCTGCTTGTGATGCCGTAAAGGAAGATGTCTGGATGAAAAAGTTCCTCACAGAGCTTCAGGTGGTTCCAACCATTGTTGATCCAATACCGCTGTATAACGACAACAACGGCGCTATAGCTTTAGCGAAGGAACGCAGGTCCCATCAGAAGTCCAGACACATCTTGAGGCGGTACCACCTGATCAGGGAGATCGTAGATCGCCGGGAGATCGAGGTGAAGAGAGTAGATTCGGAGAATAACACTGCAGATCCACTCACGGAGGCCATACCCAAGACTCGGTTCGAGCGTCTGGTCGAGATAATAGGTCTTCGATACGCCAGTACATGGCCCTAGTGCAAGTGGGAGATTGTTAGTGTATATGCCCTAGGGGCCATTATTGTATCATACTAGTTTATATATTACTTAATAGAAGCTTGGGATATTCATAGTTGTATAGACAGTCTTGCTCAAAATGGTAATATGCTACTTGGTTTGTTTCTACTTCAATATGTGCATATGTTTCTTTTAGCATATCGCTTATACATATTAGTGGAGCCCTTAGGATCTTTGCTTGATTACCAGCGTTGTGATGGCAGTCACACTAGTGGGGGCTGGGTAATCCACAAGCACATCCTTATACAGGTCCCTAGTCGTAGGATTATCGAGACGGGGCATCGATACTCCGGAGTAGACTAGCGTATATGCTTCTCATCCCAGCATGGGAGATGGTCTGTCCCACAGTCATTAATACGTCATACTGGAGATAGTATGTGGGTGCTCGTTAGGTTACGAGTACACTGGACAGGACTCGTCGGGAACTGTTGGTTGGTACTATACCTATCGTCGGATAACAATTCCCAGGTGACAGGAGTACAGCTTAGTCCGTCGACTTGACACTGCTACTTCGCCTCGAGTGTGTTCCCACTGTACTTTGATTACTACCCTACCATGACTCAAAGGAGTTGTGCAAACAGGTAGTAGTTGGGTGCAGTCCCGAAGCACTTGGAGGCAGTAGCGGTTAGACAAGATTCGTCTCTCCCGGTATTAGGGGTTGATATCGCGTTGTGTCTAGGAGAGCCATTACACAAAGTCCATGGCCAGGGCAAGCGAGAATTACTGGTAGTGTTTCCAGTAGTTTCTCAGGGTGTTCTGGGCTACACTCCGGCACGACTTGTACCGCTATTAGGGGTCTGATATTTACCGCCCCCTAGGCCCGACATGTGATACTCTTAGACGAACAGACCGGACTGTACGGAGATTGTCACATTCAGGCTCAGTAGGAGTTCGGATGGGTTTACCTCATCGGCCTTCTTATCGACATCTACCTGGGGACCGTTACGTACAGCTAGTGCCGCTTGCGGTCTGTGGTTAAACCCACTGCCAGCGTAGTGTCGAGTCTTTAGAGTCCCACACAGAGAGTTTCCCTACACTGGGCAAAAGGTGTAGAGGCCGTATGGTTTTACGGCAGGGCTACGATCACTTACGTGCATTTATGCGCGTATGATGTTCGGGTGGACAATACTGGTGGACTTTGGTTTAAGCCGGATCCTAGTATTGTATAGGTGGATTAGTTTTGTCTTCTGTGCATTTGTATTCTACGGAATGCGGATGCGGGTGTGTATGCACGTTTGTGAGGAGCGAAGAAGGAGCTGCCTCATTAGGGTTTTGACCATTGACTTGGTCAAAACCATTATGAGGTGGAGGAAAATATTTACTAATCTTTTTAATGATAATTGTGTTATGGCTAATTGCTTTGACCATTTGACCATGCTTGACCATTTGACCTAGTTGACTATTGTTGACTTAGATATTTTGTGAGCACTAGACTCTTCTTTTGGTTTGGATTTAACTTGACATAATAATGGTCAAATCAATTATAACCATCATAATTTTCATGATAAAATATTGGTAATTATTTTTCTTTTGGATGATTATCTCATTTGCTTTCTCTCTCATCAAAAGAGTGCTCCTATGGTTGCTCCTTCTTCTTCCTCACCAGCATTTCCTAATAGTCTCATGTGTTGAGCAAATTAGGTTCTAAATAGACAAACAAATCCATCTTCTTCTTCTACATCATCTTGGACATCAAGCATAGCGAACTTGTTGCCCTAGTTACCTCGGCTTGAGGTGGAGCTCGGACTATAGACTCTTGGGTGGATCGTCTTCGACTCTAGGAGGCCGCGGAGGTGACCAAGATTCGGATCGATCCTCGGAGCTCACATGGACGAGGAGGAAAGCGGAGAAAAGAACCGAAGGACTAGTTTCGTGAGGTATAATCGTCTATCACAGTAGATTAAACCTCCCGTAGTTCCGTTAGATATGGTTTGGCAAAGATCCTTGGCTTAGTCTATGTTGCCTTTTATAAGAAAGTTTTGATTTTTACTTGTCCCGCCTTCTCGCTAGCTTGCGGGGTGAGCGACATAGACTTACAGTGGTATCAGAGCCTCGCTAAACCATTACTAACTTGTTAGCAAAGTGTTAGAAATTCGATCGCCGGAAAAATCGCAAAACACGAACTAAAAATGCACTTTTCTGTCGTTTTTAAAAACTGGTCCAAAATTTTTTCCAGGGACCTTAAAAATACGTGCATGCTTTTTTAGGGACACCCAAGAAAAACGAGATCGTGAATCGGTCAGACCGCCGCGGATCCGCGGCCGAGTCGACTCCGAGTCAACTCATTTTTCATGCAGAGTGTCCAACATGGTGTCTTGTGATTTTTCTGATATTTTGTTTCTACCTAGATTGTTTGAGTGCTGTGTTGCACTTGGGGTAGATTCAAATCTGATAATCGATCGAAATTCTAAGTAATTTAGCTAATCGGATCTTCTGTGATGTGATATATGTACTGAACGTCTATTAATCGCTATACGTCGATTAGTGGGGGTTGTACATATCTGTGATCTGTGATGTTGGATTGTGTATATGAACTTGTTGGATCATCGTGATGAATAGCTGGGGATGTGAGATGAGGGTTTTCATTTTTCATTCAATGTAAAATTTGTAATTTGATATAATATTATTTTATGGTCGCACATCCGGGTTGAGATTGTAGCCACCATTGTATATTATTTCTTTTACTGTTTTTGCTCCTAGGATAGACCTAAGGTGGGGTGTACAAACTACCGGGTACTTTAAAGTGCTAAGTGGCCCACTCACGTTGTTGAGGGAGACTGTTTCACTTCGGGTACTTGGCGGGTAGTTTGCCGCGCCCGTAAGGGTCTAGGGTGAGATTTGGCTATTCATCGCGACCGTGTAATCCGTCTTTCGTTGCAGGCTCAACGAAGCGCGGATTTCTAGCATATCCAATGTGTTCATCTGTGATCTGGAATGGCTATCATTGCATCTGACGAATGTATATATCTATATATGATATCTAATAGGCGTTGCTTATGTTTAACATCCGCGCTAGTCCAGCCCCCATTCTGTCGTTAGTTAAGTAACCTAACGGGTGATGACGGGGCCCAGTGGCGAATGCGGATGGCATAAGCGTACGTCATATTTTCGTTGTTTTCTGCAATGGTAGGATTAATTGATGGGACGCATTAAATTAATGCAAAGAAAACAAACTAAAGCTGAATCGTTGGAACAATTTCGAAACCACTCGTTTTTTTCTAAATAGAAAACTTTTAAAAACGCGGAGTTTAAACCACTCCTTTTAAAAGCTATCAAGGTTCCTTCGATTATATCAAGTTCACTACGTTCACGGTTTCGCCAAAACCATTCGTAGCCCTCCGTCATTTCATATGGATATTCAGTAGTATTCAAGCTATGTTTGTTGATCTTCGTCAAGGCATAGTGATTGGTAGCTATTGGGTGTTCATATGTAGCATAGATAGATGCGCTGGTTTGGGACAGTCGTATTACCTTGTTGACCTTCGTCAAGGGTATATACGGGTGGATTCAAATTAACCTGAACAATGATGGGTAGAATTTAACATGTGACTTCTGATTTGTTGACCTTCGTCAAGATCATAAGAGCATGGGGAAAAAATCCACATCGGGAGTTTCTAAAGAAATTGAAACTTGCTAGTGCTGCATACTATTTGGAGTTTGATAATGTTGGTAGGATTCCTTCAGCATTATCACACAATGATATTTGGATCCCGATCCTACTGTGAGTATCTGCTACTCCTCGGAAGATCTTTTCACTTAACGATCAATGCTATAAACCAAGTAGGTGTCTAGAACAGTGTTAGCGGGGCTACGCCTCCAGGGAAAAGAGGTTATTTAATTAAGGAACTTCGCGAAAGCGTCGTAAAACCTCCCTCGAAGTACCGACACTAGCCCGGCTGAACGATTAAGCAGGTATTGTACGGTGAGATTAATCATGACTAATTCTTCTTTTATGGTTTGAGAAAGGATTCGAAAAACAGTGTGAGCAATCCTGTTTAGATAAATTAAAAACCAATCTAAACTTGCAAGAGCATCATGCTAAGTGTTTTCTTCTCTCTCTCTTAATTGCAGCGACCCAGTGACCAGACATAGATTACATCTAGATAATAAAATGACTGAATCTGACTGTTATGACTGGCAAAGGTTTGTCCAGATGTCCATTACCCATGACAAGCTGGGACACCTCTTCACTAATCAAACCCATGCCGTCTCAGGACCAGTTTCCACTGTCACGGATATTGATATCTGTAAGACATCGGAAAAAGACTGTGCAAATGCCAAGTGCCTCGTGTTGGCCTCAGTTGATGGTACATACCAGAGGCAGCACGAGAAGATGGACTTAGTTTCTGTCTTCCTCCATAACAAAGATTTATATGGAGAGCAATCTCGTGTCGCAAGATATGAGACCTCGAACGAATTGTTTCAAGCGAGGTTGGCTGTCGGGTCATCTGTAGGAGACAACGTCCTTACAGAGACTAGCTATTTTGATGAGCTCACGGACCTGAAGACCACGTTGAAGAACGGGTCAAATACTGACTTGATTCTACAGTCTCTGCTCTCTACTTACACCCTGAAGGAAATCAGGGAAGTAGAAGGAAAGGGAAGGGCAAAATTTTCGGGACTAAATATAGTGAAGGAGGGATGTTCCTATTGTTACGGGAAAGGACATTGGCAGAAGGATTGCAGGGCTTGCAAAGCCAGTAGCCAGGATTCGAAGCATGTTGTGGCGGGTATGTTTGTAATAGAAAACTGTATGTCAATTAACTCTACTTCCTGGGTACTAGATACCGGATCAGGATCTCATATCTGTAAATCATTATAGTCTTTGAGAAATCGTAGAGTTGTCAGGGTAGGTGATATGACTCTCAGAGTTGCGAACGGAATGAGCGTGAACGCTAAATCCGTAGGGGAATATCACCTTGGATTGACAAGTGGGTAGATATTGATTCTACATAACTGTTTGTATGTACCTAGTCTAGCTTGTAATATCATATCTGTATCTTTACTTTCTAAGGAGGGATATGATTTTACTTTTGTAAGCGATGTGGTCCACATCCACCTAAATCAAGTTCTGATTGGGTCAGGTGCATTAGATAACGGTATATACGTATTAAATCAAGCTCAGGTTTTCAGTGTCCAGAATACACTTAAAAGAAAGTCTCCGAAAACAAATCAGGCTTTCTTATGGCATTGTAGACTGGGTCACATCAATGAGACACGGTTGACGAAGTTACATAAAGAGAGATATTTGAATCCGTTCGAATATCAGTCTTATGCTACTTGTGAATCTTGTCTCATGGGAAATATGACAAAGACTCCATTTACTGGACACGGGGTGAGAGCGAGCGAGCTCTTGGGACTCATACACAGTGATGTGTGTGGTCCAATGTCTACACATGCGCGAGGTGGTTATTCCTACTTCATTACTTTTACGAATGATTTCTCTTGGTATGGACATGTCTTCTTGATGAAGCATAAATCCGAGGCCTTTGAGAAATTCCGGGAATACAAGAATGAAGTGGAAAAACAAACGGGCAAAAGTATCAAGACACTGAGATCTGATCGAGGTGGTGAATACTTGAGTGCCGAGTTTCTGGGCTACTTAAAAGAGAATGGAATTCTCTCTCAGCTTACTCCTCCATACACACCACAACACAATGGTGTATCGGAAAGGCGGAATCGAACACTATTAGATATGGGTCATTCCATGATGAGTAAGGATGAGTTACCGCGATCTTTCTGGGGTTATGCACTAGAAACAGCTGCATATCTTTTGAACAAGATTCCAACCAAGACTGTGTCTACCACACCATATCAGATGTGGTGTGGGAAGAAACCCTGTCTTAAGTATCTTAAGACATGGGGATGTCCAGCTTTTGTAAAGAAGCAGCATGCGGACAAGCTCGAGGCACGCTCAGTACCGTGTAAGTTTGTGGGATACCCCAAGAACTCCAGGGGATATCTTTTCTATTCCACAGAGCAACAAAAGGTTTTTGTTTCTCAACATCCCCACTACTTGGAAACTGAATTTTTAGAAAATCAGATAAGTGGGAGCGCAATAGAACTGGAAGAAATTCCAGAACCACAAGCTATTATTGAAAGCTTGGTAAAACCAGAAGTTTCAGGAGAACCGAACGTCCCAGCGCCACTCCGCAGGAGTAGTAGGCAGTCTCATCCACCCGAGAGATACTATGGTTTTCTTATAGACGGGGATCGAGAGGATTGCATCATTGAAAATGATGAGCCTACTAGCTTCCAGCAAGCCATTCAGAGCGGTGACTCAGTAAAATGGCCGGATGCAATGCGGGCCGAGATGGAGTCCATGTACACCAACAAAGTTTGGACTTTGGACATTGCTCCAGAAGGGGTAAAACCCGTAGGCTACAAATGGATCTTCAGAAAGAAGATTGGTGTAGATGGGCTGGTTGAAACTCATAAAGCTAGACTTGTTGCAAAGGTTTTCATCAAAGACCTGGTTTGGACTATGACGAAACCTTTTCTCCAGTGGCTATGCTCAAATCCATTCGGATCCTTCTTGCCATTGCCGCCTTCCATGATTATGAGATCTGGCAGATGGACGTAAAGACGGCTTTTCTAAATGGAAATTTGGAAGAGTGCGTCTATATGGATCAGCCGGAGGGTTTCATTCAGAGTGGGAGCAGCGGTAAAGTGTGCAAGTTGCTTAAGTCCATTTATGGACTAAAGCAGGCATCACGGAGTTGGAACATCTGCTTTGATGATACTGTCAAAGAATTCGACTTTATTAAAAATCCAGATGAACCATGCATATATAGTAAGATTGTAGGGAAAACTGTTGTATTCCTCGTCTTGTACGTGGATGACATTCTTTTGATAGGAAATGACATTCCTACCCTACAATCAGTCAAAGTATTCTTGTCATAGAGGTTCTCCATGAAGGACCTAGGCGATGCCAACTACATTCTGGGGATCCAGATCTATCGTGATAGATCTAAGAGAATGTTGGGACTTTCGCAGTCCAGGTACATCGACACCATACTGAAACGATTCAGTATGGAATATTCCAAGCGTGGTAACCTACCGACTTGTCACGGAATCACCCTCTCCAAAGAGATGTCTCCAAAGACTGATTTGGAAAAGGCTCGCGTGTCATCTATACCCTACGCATCTGCGGTAGGCTCTATAATGTATGCGATGTTGTGTACCAGACCAGATGTAGCATACACACTGAGCGTTGTAAGCCGGTATCAGTCAGACCCAGGGAAGAAACACTGGATAGCAGTAAAGAACATTCTCAAGTACCTGAGAAGTACTAAGGAGATGTTCTTGGTGTATGGCGGAAAAGACCTCCAGATCGAGGCCTTTGCTGACTCCAGCTTCCAGAGTGACAAGGATGACTCCAAGTCCATGTCGGGTTATGTCTTTACCCTCAATGGAGGGGCGGTTTGCTGGAAGAGCTCCAAGCAGGAAACCGTTGCTGACTCAACGATGGAAGCGGAGTACATAGCTGCTTGCGATACCGCAAAGGAAGATGTCTGGATGAAGAAGTTCCTCACGGAGCTTCAGGTGGTTCCAACCATTGTTGATCCAATACCGCTGTATTGCGACAACAACGGCGCTATAGCTTTAGCGAAGGAACCCAGGTCCCATCAGAAGTCCAAACACATCTTGAGGCGGTACCACCTAATCAGGGAGATCGAGGTGAAGAGAGTAGATTCGGAGAATAACACTGCAGATCCACTCACAAAGGCCATACCCTTGACTCGGTTCGAGCGGCTGGTCGAGATGATAGGTCTTCGATACGCCAGTACATGGCCCTAGTGCAAGTGGGAGATTGTTAGTGTATATGCCCTAGAGGCCATTATTGTATCATACTAGTTTGTATATTACTTAATGGAAGCTTGGGATATTCACAGTTGTATAGACAGTCTTGCTCAAAATGGTGGTATGCTACTTGGTTTGTTTCTACTTCAATATGTGCATATGTTTCTTTTAGCATATCGCTTATACATATTAGTGGAGCCCTTAGGATCTTTGCTTGATTACCAGCGTTGTGATGGCAGCCACACTAGTGGGGGCTGGGTAATCCACAAACACATCCTTATACAGGTCCCTAGTCATAGGATTATCGAGATGGGGCATCGATACTCCGGAGTAGACTAGCGTATACGCTTCTCATCCCAGCAGGGGAGATGGTTTGTCCCACTGCCATTAGTATGTCGTACTGGAGATAGTATGCGGGTGCTCGTTAGGTTACGAGTACACTGGACAGGACTCATCGGGAACTGTTGGTTGGTACTATACCTATCGTCAGATAACAGTTCCTAGGTGACAGAAGTACAGCTTAGTCCGTCGACTTGGCACTGCTACTCCGCCTCGAGTGTGTTCCTACTGTACTTTGATTACTACCCTACCATGGCTCAAAGGTGTCGTGCAAACAGGTAGTAGTTGGGTGCAGTCCCGAAGCACTTGGAGGCAGTAGTGGTTAGACATGATTCGTCTCTCCCGGTATTGGGGGTTGATATCGCGCTGTGTCTAGGAGAGCCATTACACAAAGTCCCTGGCCAGGGCAAGCGAGATTTACTGGTAGTGTTTCCAGTAGTTTCTCTGGGTGTTCTGGGCTACACTCCGGCACGACTTGTACCGCTATTAGGGGTCTAATGTTAACCGCCCCCCTAGGCCCGACATGCGATACTCTTAGACGAACAGACAGGACTGTACGGAGATTGTCACATTCAGGCTCAGTAGGAGTTCGGATGGGTTTACCTCATCGGCCTTCTTATCGACATCTACCTGGGGACCATTATGTACAGCTAGTGCCGCTTGCGGTCTGTGGTTAAACCCACTGCCAGTGTAGTGTCGAGTCTTTAGAGTCCCAAACAGAGAGTTTCCCTGCACTAGGCAAAAGGTGTAGAAACCGTATGGTTTTACGGCAGGGCTACGATCACTTACGTGCATTTATGCGCGTATGATGTTCGGACGGACAATACTGGTGGACTTTGGTTTAAGCCGGATCCTAGTATTGTATAGGTGGATTAGTTTTGTCTTCTGTGCATTCGTATTCTACGGAATGCGGATGCGGGTGTGTATGCACGTTTGTGAGGAGCGAAGAAGGAGCTGCCTCATTAGGGTTTTGACCATTGACTTGGTCAAAACCATTATGAGGTGGAGGAAAATATTTACTAATCTTTTTAATGATAATTATGTTATGGCTAATTGCTTTGACCATTTGACCATGCTTGACCATTTGACCTAGTTGACTATTGTTGACTTAGATATTTTGTGAGCACTAGACTCTTCTTTTGGCTTGGATTTAACTTGACATGATAATGGTCAAATCAATTGTAACCATCACAATTTCCATGATAAAATATTGGTAATTATTTTTCTTTTGGATGATTATCTCATTTGCTTTCTCTCTCATCAAAAGAGAGCTCCCATGGTTGCTCCTTCTTCTTCCTCACTAGCATTTCCTGATAGTCTCATGTGTTGAGCAAATTAGGTTCTAAATAGATAAACAAATCCATCTTCTTCTTTTACATCACCTAGGGCATCAAGCATAGCGAACTTGTTGCCCTAGTTACCTCGGCTTGAGGTGGTGCTCGGACTATAGACTCTCGGATGGATCGTCTTCGACTCTAGGAGGCCGCGGAGGTGACCAAGATCTGGATCGATCCTCGGAGCTCACATGGACGAGGAGGACAGCGGAGAAAAGAACCGAAGGACTAGTTTCGTGAGGTATAATCGTCTATCACAGTAGATTAAACCTCCCGTAGTTCCGTTAGATATGGTTTGGCAAAGATCCTTGGCTTAGTCTATGTTGCCTTTTATAAGAAAGTTTTGATTTTTACTTGTCCCGCCTTCTCGCTAGCTTGCGGGGTGAGCGACATAGACTTACAATACCCAATAGATCAAAAAGTCTCTCGAACTGTGCTTGCGGGAGGGCCTTTGTGAATGTATCCGCCGTGTTTTCTTTATTGTCCACTCTCCGTACCTCGATCTCTTGGTGATCAATGATCTCCCTAATCAGGTGATACTGCTTTAAGATGTGTCTGGATTTCTGATGGGACCGTGGTTCCTTCGCTAAAACTATAGCCCCATTGTTATCGCAATACAAAGGTATTGGCTCAACAATGGACGGAACTACCTGAAGTTCAGTAATGAACTTCTTCATCCGGACCGCCTCTTTTGCGGCATCGCTTGCAGCAATGTATTCAGCCTCCATCGTCGAGTCTGCGACGGTATCCTGTTTGGAGCTCTTCCAACACACTGTCCTTCCATTGAGGGTAAACAAAAAACCCGGGACAGACTTGCTGTCGTCCTTGTCACTCTGGAAGCTTGAATCGGTAAAGGACTTGACCCTGAGGTCTCTATTACCGTAAACTAGGAACATCTCGTTAGTCCTTCTCAGGTACTTGAGAATGTTCTTCACTGCTGTCCAGTGGTTCTCACCTGGGTCTGACTGATACCGGCTCACCACGCTTAGCGCGTAAGCTACATCTGTTCTTGTACATAGCATCGCATACATTATAGATCCTACCGCCGAAGCGCAGGGTACAGTGCTCATGCGAACCCTCTCCTCGTCAGTTTTGAGAGACATCTTCTTGGAGAGGGTGATTCCGTGCAATGCGGGTATATTACCGCGCTTCGAATCTTCCATACTAAATCTCTTTAGTACGGTCTCTATGTACCTGAACTGCGAAAGTCCCAGTAATCTCTTAGATCTATCTCTGTAGATCTTGATCCCTAGAATGCACGAGGCATCACCCAGGTCCTTCATGGAGAACCGTTGTGACAAGAATAGCTTGACCGATTGTAGCATAGGAATGTCATTTTCTATCAAAAGAATGTCGTCCATGTACAAGACTAGGAATACGATAGTTCGTCCTACAATCTTCTTATAAATACAATGCTCATCCTCGTTCTTGATAAAGTCAAATTCTTTGACTGTTTCATCAAAACAAATGTTCCAGTTCCGCGATGCCTGCTTTAATCCATAAATGGATTTAAGCAACTTGCACACCTTCCCGCTGCTCCCACTGTCTACAAAGCCTTCTGGCTGATCCATATAAACGCACTCTTCCAAACTGCCGTTTAGAAAAGTCGTTTTTACGTCCATCTGCCAAATCTCATAGTCATGGAAGGCAGCAATGGCAAGTAGGATTCGAATGGATTTGAGCATAGTTACTGGAGAAAAGGTTTCGTCATAGTCCACACCTGGTCTTTGACGAAAACCTTTTGCAACGAGTCTAGCCTTATAGGTTTCCACCTGCCCATCTACACCAAGTTTTCTTTTATAGATCCATTTGCATCCAACGGGTTTTACCCCAGGTGGAGCAATATCCAAGGTCCACACTTTATTGGTGTACATGGACTCCATTTCGGATCGCATAGTACCAGCCACTTATCAGAGTCCCTACTGATAATGGCCTGCCTGAAACTGGTAGGGTCATCTTCTTCCAAGATACAATCCTCTCGATCCCCGTCTATGAGAAAATCGTAGTATCTCTCGGGCGGATGAGAAATCCTACCAGATCTGCGGAGTGGCTGAGGTTCGTCTGGGATTACTAAATCTTGTGGTTCTTCTAAATCTTCAGTTACATTTTGCGGTTCATGGATTTCTCCCAGTTCTACCGTACTCTCACTAGTTTCTTTTGCAAGAAACTTTCTTTCTAAAAAGGTAGCATGGCGAGATATAAACACCTTCTGTTCCTCAGTGTGGTAGAACAGATATCCTAGTGAATCCTTAGGATATCCCATAAATTTACATAGAACTGAACGTGCCTGAAGCTTTTCCAGTTTCTGTGTTTTCACATAGGCTGGACAACCCCATGTCTTAATAAATTTAAGACATGGTTTCTTACTACTCCATATTTCATACGGAGTCTTAGGCACAGATTTGGACAGAACTGGATTCAAAAGGTATGCCGCTGTCTGAAGCGCATGTCCCCAGAATGAAAGAGGCAACTCAGCACTACTCATCATGGAGCAAACCATATCCAATAGGGTATGATTCCTCCGCTCCGATACACCGTTGTGCTGTGGTGTGTAAGGAGGAGTAAGCTGAGAGAGAATTCCATTCTCTTTTAAGTAATCTAGGAATTCCGTGCTCAAGTACTCCCCTCCACTATCAGATCGGAGGATCTTGATACTTTTGCCAACCTGGTTCTCTACTTCATTTCTGAATTCTTTGAATTTCTCAAAAGTTTCAGATTTGTGATTCATAAGATACACATATCCGAATCTAGAGAGATCGTTAGTGAATGTGATAAAGTACGAGAACCCACCCCTTGCATGTATAGACATCGGACCACACACATCACTGTGTATGAGACCCAAGAGCTCTGCCGCTCTTTTTCCATGTCCGGTGAACGGAGATTTGGTCATCTTTCCTTTGAGACAAGACTGACAAGTTTCATAAGATGAAAATTCGAACGTATTCAAGAGTCCATCTTTATGTAACTTACTTAGTCTTTTCTCTCCGATATGACCAACTCTACAATACCACAAGTAAGATTCGTTCGTATCTGAACTCTTCCTCTTGCGTGTGTTTTGTATATTGAGAACTGTATTCTGATTTAGAATATAGATACCATTACACAGTGTACCTTCTGCAACCAGTACCTTATCAAGGTAAATGTTCATTATATTTCTATCAAGAACAAAATTATATCCATCTTTATCAAGTAAAGAAACTGATATGATGTTGCAAACTATGGAAGGTACATAGTAGCAATTGTTTAAAATCATAGTCTTGCCATTTGGCAACACTAGGTGATATTCACCGACAACTGCAGCATTAACTTGTGCTTCGTTCCCTACCCTGAGGGACATATCACCAGGTCCAACTATCCTACTTTTTCTTAGTCGCTGCAATAAATTACAGATATGAGATATTGATCCGGTATCTAGTACCCAGGAGGTAGGATTGACCGAAAAGCAATTCTCAATTACAAGAACACCTGAAGTAGATGCAATAGTATACTTCTTCTTCATTGGGGTCTTCTTGGAATCCATACAATCCTCTTTCCCTTGCTCACACTTTGAGTGTTGTCATAAGTTAGAGTCGAACCGACGTTCCCCAGCCCGAATAAGAATCCGGATCGGTCAAGCGATACATTTTATTATCTTGATTAGGGCGTGAAATGGATGCTACCTGGAGAGAGAGAAAAGAAACACTCAGCGTGCGCTCTTTCAAGATTAGATTGGTTATTAATTTATCTAACCCGTTGTTTACTCAAATTCTTCTTCAAACTCTAAAAGAAGAACTAGTCAGGATTTAATCGCACGTCACAATACTTGCTTAACCTTTCAGTCAGGCTAGTGTTGGTACTTCGAGGGAGGTTTTCCAACGCTTTCGCGAAGTTCCTTAATTATATAACCTCTTTTCCCTGGAGGTGTAGTCCCGCTAACACCGTTCTAGACACCTACTTGGTTTATAGCATTGATTGTTAAGTGAAATAATCTTCTGAGAGTAATCCAACTCATCAGTGGGATCGGGATCCAACTATCATTGTGTGATGACCTAGATGGAATCTACTTTAGTCACTACACTCCAGAAGGTATGCTAAATCTGCAAGTTTCCTGTATATTTGAAACTCCCGATGTGGTTTTTGGCCCTAGGACCCAAGTGACCTTGACGAATAATCAACAAATCAAAAGGTTCTAGTCAAGTTCAACCTGTCGTTATCATGGATTGCATTAGACCCACCCGCATGATTCTTGACGAATAATCAACAAAATCATGCGACCGTCCTAACCAATCGCATCTATCAATGCAACAGAGAATTATTACTCAACTACCGTTCACTGTGCCTTGATGAATAATGAGCAATTTTGAAAAGGAGTGGTTTAAGCTCCGTCTTTTTGAAAATTTCTGGTTTTGAAAAAACCGAGTAATCTACAGTACAGACTTTTGCTCAAGAGGTCACTGCCCGCGAAGGGATCTCGGCTCTTGCCTCATAGAATGAGGTGCTGGATATTCATGACCGAATACCACTATGCAAAGCAAAAGAATATAACTGTAGTTTTTCAAAATTTGTTCCAACAACATATTTTAGGTTTATTTTCTTGCATTAATCAAAATTAATGCGGTCCCATCAGTTAATCCTATCACAATACAAAAAAACGAAAATACAATGTAGGTATATGCCATCCGCATTTGCCACGGGGCCCTCATCACCCGTTAGGTTACTTAACTAACGACAGAGCGGGTGCTGAACTAGCGCGGGTGCAAAACATATACAACATCTACTAGTATATATATATATATAAGTATATACAACATTCGTCCCAGGCATGATAATAATCAACATCACAGAATCTCAGCCAACAATACAGAAAGGTGGATAATCTTGGAGCCCCGGGTTTCACTTTGAGCCGCAAATAAAACCCGACATTCCCGGTCGTGTGGATAGCCTGTGCAATGAAAACCTGGATCCCTATGAGCGTGGCAGGTTACCTGCCAATCCCAGAAGTGAGGCAGCCCCCTTCAACAAAGTGAATGGGTCACCCAGCACTTCACGAAATCCGGTAACTTAGGCACCCCTCCATGGGTCAAACTATACCCACTACGAGTGCGGCGAATAGCTCGCCAATTCTAGAACGAAGCCCCCTCCTTCTCAACGCCATGAGATGCGGGCTTGTTGCCTTCTAAAACCCGGCTATTCGTGCACTCCACCGTAGGGTAATCCTAGTACAGAAAACGAAAATAATATGTACAAATGGTGACATCGAGCTCAACCCGGTCGTGCCCTAAAATAATATACAACCCGGTAAAGACGACATCCACATGTCGGACGCTCGTCCCGCAATATCAAATGTACAAATGAAGTGTATTGCTAACATTGAACCACATGCTATCTACCACGACTATCCAACCACAATCACAGCACAAGCACAAGCACAAAATATCAACGCGAATGTCACGTTCGCAAACTCATCTAAAAGGACATATAGCAAATAGACGGGTTTACCGATCAAATGACATTCACGGTCGCAGATAAAAGTGAATGTACTGTAAACTATTAAACAGTGTCAAATACAATGACTTCGATACACTCCAAATTGCCCCGAACAGAAAAACAACAGAAACTCAAATCTGGGCAAAAACTAGCAACACCAGACAACCAAACTCCTCGAAATAAGAACCCAGAACAAAACTTGACCCATTTCTCCACAATTGAATCGAGGAGGCCGGATTTTATGAGGTTGTGGCCGGCCATATGATGGTAGAATTGTATCGTTTTTGTTCTGGGTACATCTTACAGTCTAAGAATCACTCTGCACTTATTTTAAAAAAAATTGAAGCCTTTCAAAAATCGACAGAAACTGCAGTTTGGGTTTTGATGTTACGGATTCGTTTCGGTTTTGTTGTTTTAATATTGTTTAAACTTGCTAGTCTAGGGTTTATGGACCGGCTCTGATACCATGAAGGGTTACGTTAGCGTCCCAGCCCACTTCCGTGGCCAAATGCTGTCACGCCCCGCTTCCCAGTATACGGCGAAGGGGACGCGACTGGTCCGCTACGTATTTACTCAGAAGCAAATATGCTAAGCGTAACTGAGCAATATAAAAGAGAATATACACAAGAGACAAGGTATAATAAAAACAACAACTTTATTTATTAACATTCTTTTGTACAATGCATGAAAAGGAAATACAACTGAAATAAAAGCGATGCCTAAACAATGGCATAACAGGAAATTAAAGGTACTGAATAGAAAATGTACAATGTCTAGAGCTCAGGGTCTTCGTTGTACTGATCCAAGTCTTATGCAATTGGCTCGATCTCTGACGGTTCCAAATCACCTGACGACATTCAAAGAAGAAAGAAATAGAATGTCCTCAGCGAACAGGTCGCTCGGTAAGTCCCAAAGATAAGAGGAGAAATAGAATAGACAGAAAGTAAGAGAGAGAGAGAGTAGCTTTTACAGTTGTATTATATTGTTATATTATTGTATTTAGTGTTAACGATGTTGTTTGTACCTTGGTACAGAAGGATGTCAGTGTATACGAGAGGAGTCTCACTTGCCCCGAAGACTAAGGTATCAGGAACTCAAGGAACCGTTGGGCCACGGTACAACAGCAACGGAATATAGGTTAGATGTCTTAATCTTACCATGTCGTGCCACTTTTAACACCTTCCATACCAATCTACCCCTTAAACCCCGTAGTGTTTTGATTGTATTGTTTGTCTTGTAAATTGTATTGATTGTATAATTGATTGACTGACCGAAACTATGATATCAGTAAACGGATGTAACCGTAGAATCATGTAAATGGACTAACTGGAGAACCATGTAAATGGAATGTATATCCATGGTTCGGTTCGGTCAAGTTGTATAGATTGATAATTGGATTCATGGATTCATGTTGAATTGTAATATTGAAGATTGTAGATTGTACTTGAATCATATTCAAGTCAGATTATACTGAGACTCAAACTGAGTCAGACAATCAGCAAAGTAAATTGAAGTCCTGATTGTTTTTATTAATTGTCTACCTGAGATAGGCAAGCACCCACTTCTATGGCTCCCTGGGGCTCAAGAGATTGGTCCCGCTTAAACCTATGTTTACTAGGGTCCTTAGGGTAATTTATAGAACTTGAGGGGGGTTTATGTAAAAATACTTTTATATACTTTTCAAAATATACCCCAAGCATTTATTATTCGTCCTTAGAGTTGTAATGAATGTGGATTTTATATTATGATATTTCTAGTGAAAATATCCTAATTTCAGAAATAAAGATATTTATTTGTAATATTGATTTGTGTGGAATTTATGGTATTTTAGTGTAAACTTGATTCTTGTGATATTGTGGAAAAAGTGGAATATTTATAATACTTCAAAAATAAATATGTTTATGTTACATATACATATATTTATATGAAAATAATTTTTGTATATATTTATAATATTCTAGAAATCTCGTTTTTTTAAGATGCCGTATTTTAAATCTTTCGAGACCGAATGCTCCTTGCGGAGGTCTGAATCTCGCACTACTAAGCCCGAGGATGTGCAATAATCCGCACCATCCCGAACGGGTTCCCCAAATGGGTTGTAGCGGCGCTTTGCAAAGATTTGTATAAATACTAATCATTAAGGAAAACGGTTTTATTAATTATGGTATTTAAATGAAAAGTGTCGTTTTCCGTATTCTATATTCTAGGGTCTCCTAAGTAAACTAGACTGCTCCTAACTGGTCCAAAGCGACAAGTTGTGAGATACCTCAAATCGTCTCTTCACCGCCAATTGTGGCCAGGTAAGT
This sequence comes from Agapanthus africanus, assembly GCA_030015575.1. Classification (NCBI taxonomy): domain Eukaryota; kingdom Viridiplantae; phylum Streptophyta; class Magnoliopsida; order Asparagales; family Amaryllidaceae; genus Agapanthus; species Agapanthus africanus. The sequence continues at coordinate 910,380,084 of JASDDO010000019.1, read as the reverse complement.
ACAAGTGAAGAAAGGAGGGATCCGCTCACGAATCACCGTGAGACGGGCCTTTTAAAGTTAGCTCTCTCACTTGCCTAGCCTAGACACCATAAAGTCAAGTTTAGATAAACGACTGATGTCCACAACTTATCCTAGTTTCATAATAAGTGGTATTCATTTAAAAAGTGTATCAATACTAAATCTTTTAGAAATGACTTTATTTAGTAAAGGGTGTTTAAATGAAAATGTTTGTTTTCCGTATTCTGAGTTCTCGAGGGTATCGTGTTAGGTTGTGTGTGAGTGTGTGAGGAGGTAGGTCGTTACCTCGTGATCTACTTTAAATGTATAGCAAGTTTGATGGAGTTAAATGTAGGATTGAAACAATGTGGTATTTAAGTGAAAAATACGATGAATGGAAATAGCTATCATTTTATGTAATGAAACTTGATCAATTTGTTTGATTAGAGTTTAATAGTCAACATGAGAAAGTTTAAGTATGATTGTATTAGTGAGAAGTGGAATTTTATAGGAAACCGAATCGGAAATCGGATTTGTTCCGATTCCGTCGGAGTTTGTAAATCCGTATTTTTAGATAGAAGAGATATGTAAAAATTGGTTCTTACGGGTTTTAGGTCACACAAGAGAGTGAAATAGAAGTAGGGGAAACGCCGATGTGTTGCGTCGTTGCCGGTAGTTCCTAAAACGATTGCCGGAAGTTCCGCCGGGAATTCGTCGGAGCTTCGCCTCGAGCTCATTTTCAAAGTGCACAAGATTCTTAGAAATTTTTTAGAGAGTTGGCTCAGAGTTAGGGGTGAGAGGGTAGGAGTGATATTTATAGGGTTAGGCTAGGGTTAGGATAGATGAAAAGTTAAAATGAAAAATGTGATAAAATGTATTAAAAATGTATTAAAAGTGGAGTAATTGGGGTTTTAAAAGAGCTCTGGAAATGGTCCGAGGCTAAAATTTTGTACGTGCATAGGGAATGTGAAAAGACACAACTTTCATATTGGGTCGTCGCCGGAATTGGCCGACTCGGCCGTGACTCGGTCGGAGGACTGAGTCGGCCGAGTCGAGGCCGATTTGGCCGATTCCCGACCGAGTCAGGCGGTCGGGATCCCCCCCCGACGGTTCATCTAACCCCTGCCAATGTTACATTTTTTAGTGTAGTGGGGGTTTTTGTGAGATATGCACGTGTAAACCCTTGGTATTATTCTAAAGGTTTTTAAAAAAAATCAATATTAAAAATAATGTGGGGTATGAGATTTGAACTGTGGTGGCTTGGTTCAGCAGTGCAAGGTATTACCAATGAGCCACAAGCTCTTTCTTGTAATTATGGAGCTAATTAATTATTTAAAGTAATAACAGTAAATGTAAATACCCCAAGTATACATTAATTTTAAAGCAAATTTTATACACTAAAAATGGAGTTGTTACATTCTTTTAACTTGTAATTAAAAAGCAAAATAATTACTTATAACTTGTGCTCAGGCTAAAATACCTCTTTATGGATTTTTGGAGGAAAAAAATTTGAAAAAAAAATTTGTATAGGAAAATTAAGGTTGTTACATTCTACCCTCCTTATAAAAATTTCGTCATCGAAATTTGTAAAAGGAAAGTGTAACAGTTTGGTGACGAACTAAAGATTGTAAAAAAATTTGGTCAAAGTTGTGAGGGAGTTACTTGGGTTACCTTGGGTCACAGTCTCAGGTTCTATGGCTGCTAAGGTGAATGTCTGTCGCCGTGGTACATTCCTTTTAGCTGGAGGCATATTCTGTCCTTGAGGCATGTTTCTCTGCCCTCGAGGCATGTCCCTCATTGCCTGTTGGAATTGGCGAGTAGGCTGTGCAGGAGTTCTATGTGAAGGTGGTGCTGGGAGTGCAGGACGAGTTGCAGGAGCCTGCATAGCTGGCCGCTGCGGGTAGTTGGTAGGTGTGTGAGCTGAGTTGTATCTATATGGACATGTCACAATTCTGTGATTGGACGCACCACAAACTAGGCACAGGCCTTTTGCGCGCCTACAGTCCTTTATCAAGTGTCCATCTCTCTTGCAATGGAAACAGAAATGTGGTCTTGGCTGGTGATTGGGTTCTTCAGTTCTCCTAGGTTCGAACGTTGGTCTGGAAGAGGCTCCTCCTGCCATCTGAGTGGCAGGGCGTTTCAAACCGGCAGATTGAGGTCTGCCCCTTGCTTTTATTACTGCCTCATAACTACGGGCAGCTTCCAGAGCATCCTCATGAGTCGGAAATTTCCCTGTGGCTAGTGCGGCCTGGATTTCCGTGTCCAAACCTTGTTGGAATCGACGGGCTCTGATCTCATCCGTCGGTATCAGGTGTGCCGCAAATCTGTTACGGTCTTGTATTAGCTGTATATTATGTGATATCAAAAATTTGAAATACTGTGACATATCTTACCGACTGAGCATGGTGAACTCAGCGTCATACTCATCTACCGACTTGACCCACATAGAACCTTGTTGTAGATGAATGAACTGCTGTTCCATGGAAAACCTGGTAGTCACAGGGAAGTATTTCGCGTCGAACCTATCGCGAAAAGTCTTCCATTCAATGGGCTGATCAAGACGGCTTTCTTCCGCCTTCCACCAATTCCGTGCATTGTCCGTGAGTTGCAGCTTTGCAATTCGGACCCAAGCTATTTCTGGCACTTATGTTGCTGCCAGATCATCCTCGATACTCTGAGCTCATTCTTCAGCATTCAGTGGGCTCCCCTTTCCTGAGAACCGTTTAGAATGTAAAGCTCTGAATTGCTTCACCCCAGGTGCTTCAGCCTCGAGTCGGTTCAAGAGCTGCTGCTGTCCCTCTAGCAGGCTGCGGATTGCCTCAAGCAGAACCGTTTGCTCGTTGAGTGGAGCAGGAACGGCAGGTGTGAGTAGTAGTGGTGGAGGTGTGTTGTTGACATTGGTGTTGGTGTTGTTTGGTGAATCCATAACCTTGAATGAAAAATTTAGGTTAGGACAGATTCAAGGTATATGATTCAAAGAATAAGAAATGATGGGATTCAAGGAACATGATTGTAAAGAATGTTTTAGTTGTCGGTTCTTGTGTTACATTGCTTAGGTTGTTCACGCAGAACAGAACTGCATGATAGAGTTTCATACAGCTCTGACCTACATGGGCCACCAACAAAACCTGTCACGCCCCGCTTCCCAGTATACGGCGAAGGGGACGCAACTGGTCCGCTACGTATTTACTCAGAAGCAAATACGCTAAGCGTAACTAAGCAATATAAAAGAGAATATACACAAGAGACAAGATATAATAAAAACAGCAACTTTATTTATTAACATTCTTTTGTACAATGCATGAAAAGAAAATACAACTGAAATAAAAGCGATGCCTAAACAATGACATAACAGGAAATTAAAGGTACTGAATAGAAAATGTACATTGTCTAGAGTTCAGGGTCTTCGCTGTACTGATCCAAGTCTTATGCAATTGGCTCGATCTCTGACGGTTCCAAATCACCTGACGACATTCAAAGAAGAAAGAAATAGAATGTCCTCAGCGAACAGGTCGCTCGGTAAGTCCCAAAGATAAGAGGAGATATAGAATAGACAGAGAGTAAGAGAGAGAGAGAGAGTAGCTTTTACAGTTGTATTATATTGTTATATTGTTGTATTTAGTGTTAACGCTGTTGTTTGTAGTTTGGTACAGAAGGATGCCAGTGCATACGAGAGGAGTCTCACTTGCCCCGGAGACTAAGGTATCAGGAAATCAAGGAACCGTTGGGCCACGGTACAACAGCAACAGAATATAGGTTAGGTGTCTTAATCTTACCGTCTCGTGCCACTTTTAACACCTTCCGTACCAATCTACCCCTTAAACCCCGTAGTGTTTTGATTGTATTGTTTGTCTTGTAAATTGTATTGGTTGTATAATTGATTGACTGACCGAAACCATGATATCAGTAAACAGATGTAACCGTAGAATCATGTAAATGGACTAACTGGAGAACCATGTAAATGGAATGTATATCCATGGTTCAGTTCAGTCAAGTTGTATAGATTGATAATTGGATTCATGGATTCATATTGAATTGTAATATTGAAAATTGTAGATTGTACTTGAATCATATTCAAGTCAGATTATACTGAGACTCAAACTGAGTCAGATAATCAGCAAAGTAAATTGAAGTCCTGATTGTTTTTATTAATTTGTCTACCTTAGATAGGCAAGCACCCACTTCTCCGGCTCGCTGAGGCTCAAGAGATTGGTCCCGCTTAAACCTATATTTACTAGGGTCCTTAGGGTAATTTATAGAACTTGAGGGGTTTTTTTTATGTAAAAATACTTTTATATACTTTTCAAAATATACCCCAAGCATTTATTATTCGTCCTTAGAGTTGTAATGAATGTGGATTTTATATTGTGATATTTCTAGTGAAAATATCATAATTTCAGAAATAAATATATTTATTTGTAATATTGATTTGTGTGGAATTTATGGTATTTTAGTGTAAACTTGATTCTTGTGATATTGTGGAAAAGGTGGAATATTTATAATACTTCAAAAATAGATATGTTTATGTTATATATACATATATTTATATGAAAATAATTTTTGTATATATTTATAATATTCTAGAAATCTCGTTTTTTTTAAGATGCCGTATTTTAAATCTTTCGAGACCGAATGCTCCTTGCGGAGGTCTGAATCTCGCACTACTAAGCCCGAGGATGTGCGATAATCCGCACCATCTCGAACGGGTTCTCCAAATGGGTTGTAGCGGCACTTTGCAAAGATTTGTATAAATACTAATCATTAAGGAAAACGGTTTTATTAATTATGGTATTTAAATGAAAAGTGTCGTTTTCCGCATTCTATGTTCTAGGGTCTCCTAAGCAAACTAGATTGCTCCTAACTGGTCCAAAGCGATAAGTTGTGAGATATCTCAAATCGCCTTTTCACCGCCAATTGTGGCCAGATAAGTACAAGTGAAGAAAGGAGGGATCCGCTCACGAATCACCGTGAGACGGGCCTTTTAAAGTTACCTCTCTCACTTGCCTAGCCTAGACACCACAAAGTTAGGTTTAGATAAACGACTGATGTCCACAACTTATCCTAGTTTCATAATAAGTGCTATTCATTTAAAAAGTGTATCAATACTAAATCTTTTAGAACTGGCTTTATTTAGTAAAGGGTATTTAAATGAAAATGTTTGTTTTCCGTATTCTGAGTTCTCGAGGGTATCGTGTTAGGTTGTATGTGAGTGTGTGAGGAGGTAGGTCGTTATCTCGTGATCTACTTTAAATGTATAGCAAGTGAGATGGAGTTAAATGTAGGATTGAAACGATGTGGTATTTAAGTGAAAAATACGATGAATGGAAATAGCTATCATTTTATATAATGAAACTTGATCAGTTTGTTTGATTAGTGTTTAATAGTCAACATGAGGAAGTTTAAGTATGATTGTATTAGTGAGAAGTGGAATTTTATAGGAAACCGAATCGGAAATCGGATTTGTTCCGATTCCGTCGGGTTTTGTAAATCCGTATTTTTAGATAGAAGAGATAGGTAGAAATTGGGACTTACGGGTTTTAGGTCACACAAGAGAGTGAAATAGAAGTAGGGGAAACGCCGATGTGTTGCGTCGTTGCCGGTAGTTCCTAAAACGATCGCCGAAAGTTCCGCCGGGAATTCGTCGGAGCTTCGTCTCGAGCTCATTTTCAAAGTGCACAAGATTCTTGGAAAGTTTTTAGAGAGTTGGCTCAGAGTTAGGGGTGAGAGGGTAGGGGTGGTATTTATAGGGTTAGGCTAGGGTTAGGATAGATGAAAGGTTAAAATGAAAAATGTGATAAAATGTATTAAAAGTGGAGTAATTGGGGTTTTAAAAGAGCTCTGGAAATGGTCTGAGGCTAAAATTTTGCAGGTGCATAGGGAATGTGAAAAGACACAACTTTCATGTTGGGGTCGTCGCCGGAATCGGCCGACTCGGCCGTGACTCGGTCGGAGGACGGAGTCGGCCGAGTCGAGGCCTATTTGGCCGATTCCCGGCCGAGTCAGGCGGCCGGGATCTCCCCGACGGTTCATCGAACCCCTGGAAATGATACATTTTTGGGTGTAGTGGTGTTTTTGTGAGATATGCACGTGTAAACCCTTGGTATTCTAAAGTTTTTTTTAAAAAAATCAATATTAAAAATAATGTGAGGTATGGGATTTGAACTCTGGTGGCTTGGTTCAACAGTGCAAGATATTACCAATGAGCCACAAGCTCCTTCTTGTAATTATGGAGCTAATTAATTATTTAAAGTAACAACAGTAAATGTAAATACCCCAAGTATACATTAATTTTAAAGCAAATTTTGTACACTAAAAATGGAGTTGTTAAATTCTTTTAACTCGTAATTAAAAAGCAAAATAATTACTTATAACTTGTGCTTATTCTAAAATACCCCTTTATGGATTTTTGAAAAAAAAATATTTGAAAAAAAAATTGTATAGGAAAATTAAGGTTGTTACAAATGCGGAACAAAATTTTTACTACGATCATAAACTTGGCGATAGAATAAACCTAAACCGGATCTTTAACCATAAACCTAATTAGCATGTTAGGGTTCTATCTACTATGATAGAAAGTATACCTAACGAAAACAAGTCCTTCGGGTCTTCGATCCTCTCCTTAAGCTCCTCGATGGAAGTATGGATCGTGCTTGAACTTCGGCCTCCTTATGTCAACGATGATTCACCCGAGAGTTCCAACCTTGAGCTAAAACTCCAGGTTTAAGTAACTAGAATACTTAGCTTGCTAATCTAAGTAGACTAGAGTGAGTTGAGTGTGATTTAGAGTAGCTAAATCTCATTAACCCTTGATTATCAATACATGATACACTTAGGGTTTGAGAGGAAGAAGGAAAGAGCAATCTTGAGGAAAGAGAAAGTATTTGTGATAATGATAATAAAAAATAAAATGGCTAACTTATATATGACCTCAAGCATGGCATGGAAAATATCTTACCAAAATATTTAGGTCAAAAATATCTCATCAAAATATCTAAGGTCAACAAATCAAGCCAAGTCAAAAGGTCAACCCAAATAGCCATGCCATATATAATTATCATTTACCAAAAATAACAAATTCTTTTCTCCACCTCATTTTTGTTTTGACCAAGTCAATGGTCAAAAACGTTAATGAGGTGTCTCCTTCTATACCTCCTCTCAACCGTATATACATGCCCGCATCCGTATTCCGAGAAACACGAATACAATGAGACGAAACTAATCCAATAATCAAATATTAGGATCCGGCTTAAACCAAAGCCCACTAGTATTGTCCGCTCGAACATCACACACGCACAAGTACACGTATGTGATCGAATCCTGTCGTAAAACCATACGACCTCTACTCGTTTCGCCCGAAGCTGGGAAACCCTCTGTGTGGGACTCTAAAGACTCGACAGTACTCTGGCAGTGAGTTTAACCACAAGCACGTCAGCGACACTAGCTGTACGTAACGGCTACCCAAGTATCTGTCGATAAGAAGGTCGACGAGCAAGCTCATCCAAACTCCTGCTGAGCCTATCCGTGACAATCTCCGTACAGTCCGGTCTTTTCGTCTAAGAGTATCGCATATCGGGCCTAGGGGAGTGGTAAACGTCAGACCCCTAATAGCGATATAAGTCATGTCGGAGTGTAGCCCAGAACACCCTGAGAAACTACTGGAACACCTACCAGTAAATCTCACTTGCCCTGGCCAGGGACTTTGTGTAATGGCTCTCCAAACACAGCGTGATATCAACCCTCAATACCGGGAGAGACGAATCCTATCTAACCGTCACTGCCTCCAAGTGCTTCAGGATTGCACCCAACTACTACCTGTTTGCACGACTCAATAGAGCCGTGGTAGAGTAGCAATCTAAGAACAGTGGGAACACACTTGAGGCGAAGTAGCAGTGTCAAGTCAACGGACTAAGCTGTACTCATGTCACCTGAGAACTGCTGCCTGACGATAGGTATAATACCAACCAGCAGTTCCCGACGAGTCATGTCCAGTGTACTCGTAACGTAACGAGCACCTGCATACTATCTCCAGTACGACGTACTGATAGCTGTGGGACAGACCATCTCCCATGCTGGGATAAGAAGCGTATACACTGGTCTACTCTGGAGTATCGATACCCTGTCTCGATAATCCTACGACTAGGGACCTGTATAAGGAAGTGCTTGTAGACCACTCTGCCCCCACTAGTGTGACTGTCATCACAACGCTGGTAGTCAAGCAAATATCCTAAGGGATCTATCAATATGTATTAGCGATATGTTAAAAGAAATATATACATATATTAAGATAGATACAAACCAAGTAGCATACTACCATATCGAGCAAGACTGTCATCAATCTATGTATATATCCCAAGCTTCCAAAATGTAATATACAAACTAGTACTATACAATAATGACCTCTAGGGCATACATATCCAACAAGTCTTGCCCTAACTCTAACTCTAACTCTAACCCCAACTAATTAACCCTAATCTTAACTGAACCGAAACCTAACCCTACCCTAAACCGAACCCTAACCCTAACCCTCACCCTAACCGAACCTTGAACCCTAACCCTAGCCCAAGTAGCAACCCAATAATCAACAAAAACAGAAATAAAAGCATAAATAGAAGTAAAAATATGAAATTTACTAACCTGTAGCTAGGCCAGCGATGGAGGAAACCAGAGATGGTCGACGACGCAATCAGTGACGAGTCGCGGACGGTGGCGACAAGAAAGTCGATGGTGATGTCGGGGACGACGAGACGCGTGCGGGAGGACGGTGGTGACGAGGCGCGGGCGGTGGCGACGAGAGGCGCGCGCGGGAGAGTGAAAGCGGGGAATTTTTGGGAACGAGAACTTTTCTGTGCTTTATTTTTTTTATTAATAACCTATATATATGCCCCTACGGATTTAACCGTAGGTTCTTCTTTTGCAGCTCCTAGGGCCAAATAACAAATTACGTTTTAATATTTTTAAATTAACTCGTATGGCACCGTATGAGCAACCATGTGGACCTACGGAGTAATCCGTAGATGCATCATTTTATTGCCCCTACGAAATTCCGTAGGGGCAACCCCTTATTGTAGTAGTGTTTGATATTGAAAAGACCATGGTATTAAATGAAACTTCATTTTATTTTAACTATATATAAATGATAAATAACAGCGAGCAATTCAACATGAAATGACAACAAATTATAAGCAAGTATTTATTTTTTGTCGTGTTAAAAAAATTTAAATATAAAAGAAATATTATTTAAACTTGGACTTAACATGAATCGGACATGGGCTCGGCTGAAAGTGGTTTATGGTTATGAGAAAGATAAAAAATTGATAACAATAATTGCAGGACACAAATTTCAAACCTATAGCCTATGATTAACAATGCAATAACTTAACCAATATACCACAAGGGTACTTTTATATAGAATTAAATAGAAATAAATATATACAGAGATTCAAAGGAGAATAATTTAAAAGTTAAACGAAGTAAATCATTTTCTTAAACTATTTTTTTTCCCTTTTAAACAAAACAAATTCTCTTCCCAAAATTTTTCTTTCAAAACAAAATCGAATAAATTCTTTATATTAAAAAGATCAACTAAATCTTTTAAAAATCTTTCAAAACCTTTTCTTTTTATAAAACGTGTCATTTCGAAACAAGTATATTTTTATTTATTAAAAAAATTATAATAAAAATATGATCGTTACAGCTATACACTAATTTCGACCGTTGAATTTGATTTTAGATAAATCTAAACCGTTTGATGTGATAGGTTGGATGCTATTTCCTTTCTTGGAGTAGGACTCCCAATCTTGTATGTATATATGCTTATGCATACCTAACAGCCGTATAGGACATTTCCTTCACGTCCCTCCGCGTAGAATAAAGTTTCCATTCTGGTAGCCGAACGCCCAAAAGTAGCCCGCCCAATGATGCAACCCGATTAGAAAATTCACGTGACTCTCGCTGCCACGTCACCGCCGTCTACCTAAACTACCCCCTCTTATCTTCACCCTCCACCAATCACCCAACTCCGCACCGACACCCAATTCTCGTTGGCCCCGCAACACCCCGCGTCTCTCTCATCCCTATTCAGGGAAAACGGCGGCGCCTTTCCCGCTCCTCTTTTTTACGCTACGCATCATTGGTCCGCCAAAGTTTCCCGTTAGAGGAGACTAATGACTAAATAATGCCCTTGAGCACCTAAACGGCGGAACTAACTAACCGTTAGTGAGGTCACAGCAACAGCAAGCAACCATCATCAGTCCTTTTCCGTCCACATCTCATCTCGACACGCGTCCCTGCTCCTATGTCATCTCATCAAATCTCTGCCGTCCAATTATGTCCTAGTCAACTAATCCTACAGCCACGATCGTCTTGAGCGCAGGGGTAGTTTGGTAAAATAGTAATCTGGAGATATTTTGATTCATCTTCGATGATTCCTGGATAATCTCCTCCTTGCTCTGCTCCCCATGTGTAAAGAAAAAAAAAAGGAAAAAAAAAAGCAAAGGTCACGAGCTTTGATCACTTTTTATTCAACAAAAACCCTAACCCTAACCTTAAATGGAGAGATCTGAGTTCTAGAAGCGGTTCTGTCACGGGCGATTGCTGTCTATTTCTCGATACTGAGGCGAGGAGAGGCGACACGTTGAAGGGAGATAAATCCTAGATCGGATCGATTGGGGATTCGATCGAAGCTCAATTGGTGATGTGAAGAAGAGCGAAGAGGGAGCTCATCGTTTGCTCGATGGATCGCCAAGCTGTGACGGTGGGGCCAGCGATGGATCTGCCGATAATGCACGACAGCGACCGGTACGAATTGGTGCGAGATATCGGCGCTGGCAACTTTGGGATCGCGAGGTTGATGAGGGACAAGCAGAGCAAGGAGCTCGTCGCTGTTAAGTATATCGAGCGAGGCGAAAAGGTTGGTTAATTATTATTTTTTTGGAATTTGATTGGTTTGATATTTTTGATTCATTAGGATAAAGTGGAGTCATTTTGTTCGAGCTTGCTAAGTTTGGTTCCATTCCTATTTTTCGGGGGATTGTGTTTCTTTTGGCTTTATTACTATCTCGAGGTGTAATTGGTGTCGATTTCATTTTCTTTGAATACTTTGTCTATTCTTTATCCGACATCAATAATTGTAAGATTGCTAATTGTGATAAATTTTTTATTATTTACACTAATGATCAGAAATTTACTGAATGTAGTTGGAGATCGTGCTTGCTCTTTGAGAATGCAGCAGTAATTGGTGGTAGTTTGAATTTTGCAACTAATTTATCCCAAGCATATGGGGTAGGCTATATGAACCAACATGAGAATCACGCTAGGTCCAGCACATGAATCCTCTGCCTCCACTCACTCCTATCGAACAATATACTTTCATTGAGGCCTTTGGCAACCATATCGTTTCGTATCACCTCCATCTATGTTTTCTTCGGTCTTCCTTTTGCCCTTTTGCTATTGCCCATATCGAGAGTATCTATTCGTCGAACCGGTGATTCCATAGGTCTGTGTCGCACATGACCAAACCATCTTAGCCGGTTTTCCCGCATCTTCTCCTCCACATGCGCGACACCAACTTTTGCACGAATATCCTCATTTCGCACCTTATCTTTTCTAGTGTTACTGCACATCCAACGAAGCATGCGCATCTCCGCTACGTGCATCTTCTGTGTATGATGCTTCTTAGGAGCCCAGCATTCTGTACCATATAATAAGATAGGCCGAATAGCGCTCCGATAAAACTTCCCTTTCAATTTTAACGGAAAGTTACGATCACACAAAATCCCTGTTGCACTCTTCCATTTCAACCAACCAGCTTGGATCCTTTGATTAACATCACTATCGATCTCCCCATTCTTTTGGATGATGGAACCTAGATATTTAAACTGATCGCTCGGTGATATCTCTTGCCCTTCCAATGTTATACCAATATGGTTTTGACTTCTCTGTTTACTAAATTTGCAATGCATATATGCTGTCTTGGACCTGCTCAATCTGAACCCCTGAGATTCCAATGTTTGCCTCCATAATTTCAATTTGGCATTAACCCCTGCTTTCGTCTCATTTACTAAAACATTATCATCAGCGAATAGCATACACCAAGGTATTTCATTTTGGATAGTTCTAGTAAGCTCATCCATCACGTTGGTAAACATGAATGGACTTAATGCAGATTCTTGATGTAAACCAATTGTAATAGGAAAATCACTCGTTAGGCCGCCGCAAGTTCTGACATTTGCCACTACTCCATCGTATATATCCTTAATTATGTCAATATACTTGACGGGATCCCCTTCTTCATCATTGTCCCCAATAATACCTCTCTAGATACCTTGTCGTACGCTTTCTCTAAATCAATAAATATCATATGCAAATCTCTTCTCCTCTCTCGAAAACGCTCGACAAGTTGACGAAGCAAATGAATAGCCTCTGTCGTCGATCGTCCAGGCATGAACCCAAACTGGTTCTCTGTTATCTTAATATCCCTCCTTAGCCTGTGTTCAATCACTCTCTCCCAAAGTTTCATGGTGTGACACATAAGTTTTATTCCACGGTAGTGTGAGCAACTTTGAATGTCACCATTGTTCTTGTAGATAGGTACAAGGAACGCTTTCTCTAAATCAATAAATATCATATGCAAATCTCTTCTCCTCTCTCGAAAACGCTCGACAAGTTGACGAAGCAAATGAATAGCCTCTGTCGTCGATCGTCCAGTCATGAACCCAAACTGGTTCTCTGTTATCTTAATATCCCTCCTTAGCCTGTGTTCAATCACTCTCTCCCAAAGTTTCATGGTGTGACACATAAGTTTTATTCCACGGTAGTGTGAGCAACTTTGAATGTCACCCTTGTTCTTGTAGATAGGTACAAGGAACTTTTCCTCCATTCATTTGGTATCTTTTTTGTCTGCCAAATCTTATTAAACAGATCTGTCAGCCATTTAATACCTATTTCTCCTAAGCATCTCCAAATCTCGATAGGAATCCCGTCAGGACCAACCGCTTTTCTTAAATTCATGCTGTTCAAAGCTTCTTTAACCTCAGGTAGTCTTATTTTACGCATGAAATCACGGTTTATATCTTGAGATTGAATGCCAAGTCCATCCAAATTCTTAGTAAAACTCTCATTGAATTTTGCAACTAAGTTACCTAGAAAGTAAATAGGTTTAGATTTTTGCAGGGAAAAGTGACCTTGGTATTTCTAGACGCAAGAAAATTTCTGTTTGCATAATTCATTCCTTTCTTATTAGACAAAATAGCAACGATGCAATTTGGATCAAGTTTTGTTCTAGAATTTGTGTAACATCCTAACATGTGCAGTTATTCATCTGCTTATATTGTCCTATTATTTTCTTCATCTTGTTAGTTTTGTCAATTCTTGTTATGCAGATCGATGAAAATGTTCAGCGTGAGATAATTAATCACAGGTCATTGAGGCACCCAAATATTATCAGATTTAAAGAGGTCTGGCTTGTTCTTACTGTTTTATTTGCGTCCCTTTAGAAAGATAACATGATTGTTCAACTGATATTAGGTTACTGAAAATATGCTTTAGGTTATTTTAACTCCAACACACCTAGCTATCGTTATGGAATATGCTTCTGGGGGTGAACTTTTTGAGCGCATATGCAACGCTGGTCGGTTTAGCGAGGATGAGGTTAGTTTGCTCGATCATTCTTCTTATTTATTATCATTTTGAACAGCCTAATTGTTCTTTTGCTAATCTTATGGTTTGCCTTTTGGGATTTTCCTTTCAGGCTCGCTTCTTTTTCCAGCAGCTTATTTCTGGCGTTAGCTATTGTCATTCAATGGTATGTTGGATGCAGATTTATTTTTTTTCCTTCATCTATTGTAGTTTCATTCAGGTGCTGATTTTCTTCTATATTATTGTTTATTTTGTGGTGAAGCAAGTATGTCACCGTGACTTAAAGCTGGAGAACACTTTATTGGATGGAAGTACTGCTCCCCGTTTGAAGATTTGTGATTTTGGGTATTCAAAGGTATATCGTATAAAACTACTTCCAACTATTTGCTTCATATGTTGCTGTCCTGCCATTGTGGTTGAAGTTTGAAAAGAAATTGGGAGTTCTGCATCACTTTCTCTTCATTCTCAACATGCAATTACTAAAAGGATATCCTAATGCCATTTGAAGAAAATTACTGACGAAATGATCTGTTTATCAAAAACATTTGATGTGAACTCTAGTTCTGGTATAAATGGGGGGGGGGGGAGATGCACTGTGTGTGGGGGGGGGGGAGGGAGGGAGGGAGAGAGAGAGAGAGAGAGCTCTAAGTCAACCATTAGTTAATTTTTTCGATGATCAGCACCGACCATCTAGATCATGATGTCCTTGAACATGTGTGCATCAATTTTCATGAGAATTGGATACCATTCACCTTGCATCAGATGATTGCAAAGTTAATGGTATCTCGACAATTGAACATTTTACGAACCTATATGAATGAGAGTATCCAAATGACATAAAAATTGGTGTACCCATAGTTTAGGATATGAAGAGTATGGTCACATGCAAGTGCTGACCGTTCAAAAAATTGATGGATGATTAACTTTTCAATCCGCTAATGTATGGAAATTTCCTACCGTGCCACTTTATACTCCGCATCCTTTGTCTCTCTCTCGTTCTCTCCCTCTACACACATACACCATACATAGACACATACATATAAACACATACACATAGACACACACATACACAAGCATATATGTACATACACATCCACAAACATACATGTATACCCACATATACATATACAATTACATATATCTATATACATATATACATGTGTGTATGTGACGAAAATGTTCCTACACAACAATATCCTATGCAATTTCCTACACAAAAGAGAGTAAGCAAGCAGGCCCCACACTCACATGGGACCCGGCCCCCTGTTTTCCCCCTATTGCATAGGAAGTTGCGCAGGCCCCCAAGCATGTGTATATATGTATATACCTATATACATATCTACATGCGCGCGTGCACATAGAGATACACACAAGTGTGTGTGTGTGAGAGTCTAATCCTACCGGTAGGATTTGGAAACTAATGAGAGAGAGAGAAGAGAGAAAGTCTAATCCTACTAGGTTTTGAAAACTAATCCTATCAGTAGGTTTTAGAAACTAATCCTACATTTCTTATAACCCCTGGATTAGCTTTGAGATGTGTGCATGCAATTATGAAGAGAAACTTTCGTTTTTTTAATTAATTACATGCGTTCTAGGACACATCCAAAAACAAATCTAAGGGTTAAAACATAGGTAGGATTTACCCAGGGTTATAGTCTCTCTCCCTCTCTTATGTGTGTACGCGCGCTAAATATTTGTCGCTATACTTTGAATTATTTATCAAACATAAAATGATAAATCAAAAATAAATAGAAAGATATTACTGGTCTGGGATAGGCGTGCACACGCATTACCTCCGACGGAACCTAGACAGATTTGCCTCCTAGCGGTACAAACCTTTATCTACCGGTGTCTTCGACGTGTCGCGATTGTTGGAGGTAGGGGCCTCGAGTTGCTTGCCAATGCCCAAATCAATAATATAAAAATAATAATTTAATAATTTTGTCAATTATAAAATGGAGATATTTTTTAGGAAGGCAGAGAAATAGTTTTTGGTTTATGTTCATATGTTAACATTCCTTAATCCTACATATATATAGATGGTTTTGAGAAGATGGAATCCATCTATCAGTGGTAATAAATGTCCAATTATCATTCATTTCCAAAATTATTGTTTACACCCCATATAAAGACTAATTAATTTGTAATAATAGGTACAAAATATGTATGTAATCAAATTAATTAGATCAAGGATATAATTGATTATAGGTCAATATAATTATTTAATAGTATAGAATGAATTTATTCTTTTCCATAAGAGAATATCTAACAATCCCCTCCAAAAGAATAGTTTTAGGAGAATAAAATGACTACAAATAAATAATAATATTGGGCAACATCTATGCGATAGGTGTAGGTAGCTTCCTGCTTTGAATCTATACTTAGTGACAATAATCGCTTTCCAGGGAAACCATAGTAGCCATAGATTTTGAAATATGTTCCTTTACCGAGATTTGACTACAACACCCATAGAAGGGCTTACAACGTTGGGTCATGGGTTGACGCGTTAATGGGTAGTGTATCTAAATACTGACTCATGAGAACTAGTGAGTTAGCCCAACTCTTGTCGCGGCCCCACGACGTCTCTCACATTGGTGAATCCTTTAGGGGTACAAGAGACCGGAAAACCCCCGAATTAAGTCTTAGATCCATTAAGTTATAACTCAACCTGTTTCGATCTTTCTATGAAACAACTCTGTCTTAGGGGGAGCCTGGATGCCTTACTTTAATGTGGACTCGTGTTCCACATGTATTTGAGTTGTTTTCTAATAGTTCATCTGTCTGGCTTGTTGCTGTCCTTTAAACTTTCTTCAAGGAATTACCCATCACAGAAGTACGGCACCGTCGATGACCTAAACATAGGGCTTTTTTCTACCTATACACTTTATTTATTTATATAGGATCTTCATCCAAATTAAACCGTTATTCATAAGACCGTCGTCTTAACAAATCAGATTTAAAATATAGTTGATTTTGTCGTCCGTAATTACAAATAGCTTAAAAGCTATTGTATTTATCTCTTTATACGACTTTGTCCTATATGACCCATTATATAGAATCTTTGGAATTTATAGGTCCAGGGTCATAAATAGCTTAATAGCTATTTTATTTCTTTCTTCTAGCAGGACATATCTGCAAATGCTAACATAGCGTCTTTCACTCTGGAAAACTTGACACAATTATTAGTATACATATGTCAAAATATATATTTAGATTGCAGGTTTATAGAAATAATAATGTATACATGCAAATTAAGACTAATCTTAGATATGTAAAGGTAAGACTTATCCTTCTCTTGGATGATAATCCTAATATATTTCTTTTCGATGTAAAGTGAGTATACTTGAATGAAAGCTCAACCTTGGAGTGGACATGTATAAGAACGAAATGCATTAGTACCAAAAATAACCAATGCATATAATCAAATGATACCGTGGCATTCTGAAAATCATAAAACCCTTATTTTTTAGTTTATACATCACTGTCTTTAGTAATTATGGTTAAAATATAAAGCCCAAGCACTTGGTCAGTACTTCGGAAAATAAAATGTTTAGTACATCGACCACTTAAAGCTATTGTGTCACGTAGGGCTAAGGTACCAAATAAAATATGTCCAAAGTTCCTTTTTCTTTCTTTCTCCCGTTTTATGAAGAAAATCACCAAATTTACGGTGTTACAAGAATCTTTAGGTTTTAATCAAATCACAAACTTAGCATTAAGGAATGCACATGGAGTCTACAAATCTTTTAACATAAATTACAAGCATTGAATTCCAGTAATACTATTTAGGTCTATAGTGTATTGCCAAATTCATGTGCAATAATCTCCTCTTTGATACTTATTAAGACGGGATATGTATGACAATAAATAATTAACCAATTAACCTTCAGTTTTATTTTACTTTTAGGCGAATGTTTCAAAAAAGTGAAACAATGCCCATTTCAAAATTTTAGGAATTTTAGAAGAAATGTTAATTCTCATTATTACTTAATAAGTGTTGATAAGAATTTTTTTTATTTCCTTAGACAATTCAAAAGGGCAAAATTAGAAACTTAGTTGGTCTATCAATTAAAATAAATAGTAAAAATTCCAACGGAGATTTGGCTGTCAAATAAGAATATATAAGATTCAAAATCAACATCAATCATAACATGCATGAATCATCTACCTTCCTTTTAAACTAAATGCAAACTCATATGGTGTCATGTGCTTGAGTTAGTTTGACATTTATAGCAGATAGTGATGTCAATATACTTGGCAATTAAAAATAAGTAACATAAACATGAATAAGTTTAGATTTAGAAATTTATCATCAATGCATAGTCAATTGTAAAAAAAGGCGATAAAATTAGTGTTTTAAAATTTGGTATGTCAAAAATCGACAAGTCTAAGTTATTCTCTTAAATTGCATTTTGAGATTACTCCTTAACATTTATAACAGAAACTACAAATACTGTACAAGCGATTGAATTTTTTAATTTTTTTTATAGATAATAACAATTATGTTAACACATTGAAACCACATCAAAGACCATATGCAGCCATGTAAAGATACGCTCAAATTATTGATTTCTGAAAAGTACCACAAATATAGTAAATGTCACCGATTATATAATGGCCATAAGGAAAAAGTAGAATAGATGCAGTAAGACTTTTATATGTTTTAATATGTAGAAAAAACCATAACCTATGGAATTTAAAAAAAAGGGCAATTGTGAGTCACCATCCTAAACAATGGGTAATGGAGGTTTAGCTAATTTTCAATATGGTATTTAATATATTCATCGAGAATGAAATAAATTTCTGAAATTAATTATGCATGTTCTAGCATTCCAACAGTGCTAATTATACCTCGTAGTAATAAGAGAAAGTTGACAAATAATAATACCAAATAGAGTCATTACTAGGGTATGATATAAAAACAATCATTTACATAAAATAAGATAATGCATAACCAAGCAATATAACTTTTAATAATTAATTAATTAATTTATTAAACGACAAATATATCTATATTTATGCGCTTTAGATTGTTAGAAATTTTGTCGCTAAACTTTAAATTATTTATTAAATATAAAATGATATATCAAAATAAATAGGAAGATATTACCGAACTGGGAAGGCATGCAAACGCACTGTCTTAAAGGACATATTGCCGATCTCGAACGATCGGCCTAGACAGATGTGCCTCCTAACGGTACATACCCTTATTTACTGGTATTCTCGACGTGTCGCGACATGTCGAGGGAGGGACCCTTGAGTTGTTAACCAATGCCTATAACCAATATAATGAAAATACTATTGTATATAGTTTATAGAACAAGAAATAAAGGAGATTATGAAGAATTATTTTGTTACTCATGTTATTTTGCATTTTGTGTGTGTATATATATAGGATAGAGAAGATCATTTGTTAATAGAAATTGCTTATTTGTTAATGGCACAATAAATCTCCAATTAAGAGCAATTACGATTAACAAAATGATCTTCTCTAGCCCATATATATAGAGAATAATGAAGAAAAGAGGCTCTAGAAGGATTTTTCGTTAGGTGGCGTCAAAAATCTTTATCCTCGATTTTTTTCGATGATCGGCATCCATCATCTTTATTATGCAAGATATGGATACACCAAATTTCATGTGATTCCACCACTTTTTCACCGTTGAATTAGCAATTTAAAATGTTCTATTGTCGATAAACCGTTACTTTTGCACCCACTAAATTAATGGTGAAAAAGTGACGGAATCACATGAAATTTGGTGTATCCACATCTTACATAATAAAGAAGATGATGTTGGGTACCGATCGTCGAAAAAAATCGTGGAGTATATAGAATTTCGACGTCATAGGAGAAAATTCTCTTCTATGGCACCTTTTCTCCATTATCCTCATATATATATTATTTATTTTATTTTTTTGTCTAGCTCACACAGTGCAAAATAGTATGAGGAACAAAATAATTTTTTACAACATCCCCTTTATTTTTTGTTCTCCAAACCATATAAAATAGTATTATCATTATATTGGTTTTGGGCATTGGCAAGCAACTCGAGGTCCCTCCCTCGACGGTTGCGACACGTCAAGGATATCAGTAGATAATGGTCTGTACCATTAGGGCACACATCTGCCTAGACCGACTGTCTTGACTGTTCGAGGTCGGCGATATATCCTTTAGGGCAGTGCGTTTGTATGCCTACCCAGGTCGATAATATCTTTATATTTATAATTTTATATTTAATAAATAATTTAAAGTTTAACGACAAAATATCTAACGTGTGTGATGCTAGATATATAGTGGTCAAACTAGGAATTTTCTATAGCAGTGGAACACATGGCGGCACAATACTCGTTGATCAATATCACCTTACCTTTTTCTCACTCTAATATTAATGATCCTTGGATTTGCAAAATACACATGTACATGGATCAATGAATAGATGATGCCATGCCACTTTATACTCCATTTTCTCGTATGTGCGCACACACATACACGTGTGGGAATTATGATCTTGTGCTCTCTCTCTCTTTATATATATATGAGCGGTAATTTTACTCCTTAGGTGTAACCAACTTAGTCACACCCACCATGAAATAACGCATTACATAATTTTTTTCATGATCGGCTCCGCATCATGATCTTCACCATCTAAACTATGGGTACATCAAGTTTTGTGTGATTTGGATTTTGGTTATACATTGATCATAGGTTATAAAATGTTCTATTGTCAGAAAACCGTTTATTTTGCAACCAACCGATGAATGAAAAATAAGTTTCCAAATCACATGAAACTTGGTTTATGCATATTTTAGATGTAGATCAAGATGAACGGAGCCGATCGTGAAAAATAATTCATTTTTTGGGTCATTTCATGGTGGGTGTAACTAAGTTAGTTATACCCCAGGAGTAAAATAACCGCTCCCTACACACACACACAATGGAGGAAAGGTGCCACAGGAGGGAATTTCCTCCTATGACGTCGAAAAAATCCGTCCAGAACAATTTTTTCGACGATTGGCACCCATCATCATCTTTATTATGTAAGATGTGGATATACAAAATTTCATGCGATTCTATCACTTTTTCACCGTTGATCTAGTGGGTGCAAAATTAACGGTTTACCAACAATAGAACTTTTTACATTACTAATTCAACGGCGAAAAAGTTGTGGAATCACATGAAATTTGGTGTATCCACATCTTGCATGATAAAGATGATGACGTGTGCCGATCGTCGGAAAAAAATCGTGGAGGGTATAGATATTTAATGCCACCCAACGAAAAAGCCTTCTAGGGCCTCTTTTCTTCATTATTCTCTCAGAGGGCCTCTTTTCTTCATTACTCTCTCTCTCACTCTCTCTCTCTCTCTCTCTATATATATATATATATATATATAGCCAGAGACTATTTATATATATAGCTGGCTTTTATCTGACCTCATTTCTATGCACTTACAGTCATCAGTTCTGCATTCACAACCCAAATCCACCGTAGGAACTCCTGCATATATTGCTCCTGAAGTTCTGCTCAAGAAGGAGTATGATGGCAAGGTAAATATTTTTTTCATCATGCATATCCTGTCTCTATTTTTAGTTTATATTTAAAATTATATACAAAAATATAGCAGTGAAAGAGATGAAAATTTTCCAATAAGACATTCAGGGGCGGACCTATGTAGAAGGCAGAGATCGACGACATTTATCTATATATACATATGTAATATAATAGTTATTCAAGTTAACGTTTACATAGGTAAAAGAAAGAGATGCCCAACTTTAATCCATAATTAAGGTTTGGCCCATTGGTTAAGTGGTTGGGATTTAATGCTCCACGGCATATGTTTGTTGGTTCAATTCTTGATCTTCACATTTTCCTTCTTTTTCTCTCTCTCTCTTTTGTTTTTTGGATCAAAACATTATAAATATAAGATGTGCTTTTTTCCATCAAAGAATAATATTTTTTTCTTTTTATAAATGTAATAATTCCAAATGGTTGAAAACATAAGATACAGTTCGAAACTACTTTGCTTGAACATTTGGATCATATGTAAATGCTTAAAACATTTTTATTTTTTCACAAATATTAGTTAAGATTGTATTAATTTAAAATTATTTGATCAATCCAAAAAATAGATATAATTTTGATTAGAAAAAACCCAACTCCCTCAACACTATATTAAATGATTATTAATATAATTTAGTATCAATTTTCAACTCAAATCTGATTTTCTAGTCAATATGTAATTGTTCGTTACCGTAATTGAGGAAACACTAGTTTCCAGTGTTACTATTTGAGACACGGATAATTTTTATTGTGAATATTTGCCCAAGCTGGCATTAAGTTTTATTTCGTGAATGGTGCCCCCTCTGGTCAGATATCCTGGGTCCGCCCCTGAAGACAATTATTTATTGTTGCATCGTTCTTCCCCGCTGTTGTAATTTAGCGTGGCTTCTTTACTATTTTGAAGCTGTTTTTTCATCCTTATGCTTCAGGTAAATTCACTTGTAGATTCCATCTAAAAAGGGCTGAATAAGATCATTGCCTTTTAACTTGCATTGCCATTGCGTGTCTTGCTGATGAATTATGTATTTTTGCGTGTGAAAGTTGTTTACTGAATTTGGCCTTTCATATGGTATGTTTGTTTTGGCTCTGTTAGCTGCGGCTCTCTTCGCTATGTATTTTCTTTTCTTTTTGTCCTTTCTAGGAACAACTTTTTTTTGAGTTGCCCAAATCTCCTGCGCCCCCACTTTTCCCTGCACATGCATTTCTTCCCATGAATGCTTGTTACTGTATTTGTCCTTTTATATGGTACTTTGTTCATTTTGGCTGTATTAGCTGCAGTTTCTTCGTCCATATCTCCTTTTCTGCATATGTTTGCAATATTGTGAGGATTTATGCTTCATTGAAATCATACTACCCAAATCCAGCTTGTATTGTGTTCCGTATCCGCATATGAATCCATGCTACTTTACCATATTACCCAAATAGAACACGTGGGAATCTTTTTGGCACGTTCTAAAATTTTATATTGTATTCTAGATGTATCGACATTTATCAATGTCCAAAACACCAGCAATCTACACACTAACACCAACAAATTGGTTGTATTATTAGTTTAGATTTGCTAAGATATGATGGATTTTTTTTATTAACTTGCGCGCGCGCGCACACACAAAACACTAAATGTTAGCTTATCCCATCGAATTGTATCACAGATTTTTGAGGAATTGTGTATCCTCAAATCCAGCTTGTATTGTGTTCTGTATCCGCATATGAATCCATGCTACTTACCATATTACCCAAATAGAACAAGTGGGACTCTTTTTGGCACGTTCTAAAAATTTTATATCGTATTCTAGATGTATCGACATGTATCAATGTCTAAAACACGAGCAATCTACACACCAACACTAACAAATTGGTTGTATTCTAAGTTTAGATTTGCTTAGATATGATGGATTTTTTTGTATTAACTTATATATATTTAAACAACAAAATGTTAGCTTATTCCATCGAATTGTATCACAGATTTTTGAGGAATTGTGTATCCTCAAATCCGGTTCGTATTGTGTTCCGTATCCGCATATGAATCCATGCTACTTACCATATTATCCAAACAGAATACGTGGGACTCTTTTTGCCACGTTCTAAAAATTTTATATCGTATTCTAGTTGTATCGACATGTATCAATGTCTAAAACACCAGCAATCTACACACCAACACTGACAAATTGGTTGTATTCTTGGTTTAGATTTGCTAAGATATGATGGATTTTTTTGTATTAACTTATATATTGTTAAACAACAAAATGTTAGCTTATCCCATCAGATTGTATCACAGATTTTTGAGGAATTGTGTATCCTCAAATCCGGCTCGTATCGTGTTCCATGTCTGTATATGGATCCATGCTATTTACCGTATTACCCAAATAGAATGGGGGCCACCTTGGTATTCCCCGGAATGTAGATCATTCAGATATGGTTCCCCGGAATGCACTTACTGTTCATGACCCCACTTAATCTTGTAGTTAATCTAAATTTCAAGGTACACCCTCTCATATCTTCTAGTTTTACATTTTATTAAATAGAATTATTTCCGCCATTTATCTGGAAAGGGGAGTGTTTATATCAAGGTTCAAGAACTCGGTTTCGGTCTCTCGTAATTTTATTAGTTTTGCTAGGTTTTGGCTAGTTTAGCTTATCTCAGTTTGGGTTTCGGTTTAGACGGTAATACACCATACGTAAGTTGTAAATATATTAAATACTTAAATTTATGATTTTATATTATAAGACAATGATCCTAGTGTTAAAAAATCTAGTCATGATGCAAAATATATTGAACAGTGTACTTAGATAAGTATTAATATAGGATTTGGGTTCACCTTTTTGCGATTTTCTAACAACGAAGGCCTACAATAATCACAATGACAGTAAAAATGGTATAGAAAACAAGTTTTTAAAGGTTTCAGCCGAAACGATATTGGTTTCGTATCGTTTTCGGGTATCATATCTGTCTCCACCAAAACCGGTACGAAACCACCACGTATCTGTGGTTTCGGCCGAAACCTCGAACCTTGGTTTCTATTTTAACCAGTTTGCACAATAAGAAAAAAACAAAAACTTTTATGCAACACAATATATGAATGATCCACAACATTCATCTTCTCCATATCTTAAAACCATTATGTATGAAAATCAAACTATTTGGAGGTCTCTAACCCCTAAATCAAGTTGTTGCAAAGTGAGTGTCTTTCTAATAAAAATAAAATAAAATCCATTTAACGCATGGTTTAGAGGTATCAAAATATTTTGATTTTTCATTCATGGAGGTTTCAAATTATGGAGAAAATGGTGAATGGTGTGGTTGCCCAAATCTTTTGTTGATCAAAAGGTTCTCGTTTTTCTATTTTGCAAACCAATTTGTGATAGAAACTCCTTGCAAACTCAGTTATTTTGATTTTGATTCAAAAAGTATAAGAAGCACATAAGGTTTTTACGATGAAAATTTTGTGAAAACGAATCATGTAAACCATAACATGAAATTGGATTTAGTTTTTCATTTTTGCTATGATTTTATCTTGGAGAAAAATCATTTAGCGTGTTGTAGTCCGGATACGGATTTTCATCAGATCTTTTAAACATTTAAACCCTAATTCTATCTTCTCTATCTGTACTCTATACTTTGATATTTCATCAATGAAAACAAGAAGGAATTATAATCAAATGGATAACAATCCTCGCTTACCCTTCTTTCCCCCCATTATCAGCCAATAAGCAATAATTGACAGAAAAATATCAATTTTCAAAGAGAAAGTAGTAAATTTATAACTAGAGACTCATTGGAGTCTTGTTCCAGAATCACAGCATCTAAAGCATACCCATTCTAAAATACCATTTTTCTAGGAAAAAATATCCTAATCACTAAGGAAACCCCTTTAATCAGATGAATTAGAGGACAGAAGTTAGCATACTTAGATATTTATGTCAGGTACAACATAAATAACACACTTGAACTGACATTTTGGTAGGCTTTCACCTATAAGTTCCTTGTATCTTTGTAAATCTTACACGGTACTAGCAAAAGCTTTAGTAATCCAGCTGGATTAAGCCTACTGACCGTGCTCATCGCAAATGGTTTTTTTCCCCTTTCTGTGAACATTTGAGCATGTCAACCGTAGATTAGTGGTCCCTCCATATCTTTTAATATACTTCCTATAATAACTTCTCATACTTATGGATACCCCAGGTGTGTCTATGGTTGTCTTTGGTTGTGTGTAGTTAAAGTTGCATTGCATAATCAACTGTGTGCTACTTCACAACTCATTGTTTGATAAGTTCCTTATTTAACTACACTAATTAATTGTTTATGTTGGTTGTTATTAATTTTTTAGGATGAATTTAATAAAAAAAACATGTTATTAATGAGCAATTGGTGACACGGCTAGTACTTAATCAGCACAAATTCCAACATGTAGTTGGTGTTGCAACTGTTTTGAGTGCGGCAGCGCCTACACCTTTTTCGCATCCATGTGCTTTTATAACTACCTGAGGGGTTGCGAAAACATGTAACCAAACAACACACACTTCCAACTACACACAACCAACGGGGCCTTAAATGCCTGATGCTTATAGGGGAGCATGATAGCTGCACTCTTTTGAGATCCATTGAGTTGCCTTTACCAGATACAATATGAACCAACTCACACTCACCACTTGCTCCTGCAAATCCAACTTTAAACCTTAGCTCAAAGTTTATTGCATCTCCAAAGTGATCTTTGCAAATGCTTCAAACAATCTTTCCAGCTTCCGCTATAGCTAAGATGATCTCTGCAATATATGCCAAGCTGAAATTCCTAAGGTGATGTTTGAATACCAACTTCGTGTATTAGCTACTCCAAAAATGGCGTTATTGATGAATCATAATGCCCCTCGTGTGTTCTGAAGGCTTCTTTATTACTGCCATTATCATAAACATGTAGATCCATCTTGTTACCATACACTAGCAGCTCACCATTAACAGATATGGGGAATATATCTTAGTTGTTTGTTTGCTTGTTGATTAAGGCTTGTACAATTCACGTTCGTTTTCCCACTTGAAATGCTTTCTTTACAATAACCACTGGAGATAGTCTAGAACTTGGGCTTGGTGTAATTGTCCCTTCATATTAGCATTTTATTCACAGGCTTGAGGTTTCTCAATTCCTCAAGATGTTATATATCACTATAAGGTCGAGCGCATACTCGTTAGGCTCCTGGTACCAGAGGAAATAATTGAACTACTTCACGAAGGCAATGGAACTATTTAAGCACGTCTTCGAAATCATTTAAAACAACTTGCAGGCAGGTTGTAAACTCTCATTCAATTAGATTCCAAAATTGTAACATAAGGCCCATGCATTACTGGTTCAACGTTTTCTCTGTTCCTTTTCCATCCATCTTCTTTAATTTATCTCGTGTCAATCCTTGTGAAACCATATTCTCCTCTTCTCTAAAAAATTTGACCTTGTAAGTCTCTCAGGGTTTATTACTAAATCATCTAAAGTCCACATCCATTTACCTTTAGAACCACTTTGCTCCTACCCCTTGGCAAGTGCAATAATTCCGCGAAAAACTTTGCTCTACTTTTTAACATTCAGTGAAGTATAGTATGTAATCTTCTCCATGTCAGCTATTAAATTAAATTCTTTGGATTGCCCTACTGGCAAACCCAATCTTCGTTACACATCTTTAATGATATAGTGAATACATCCTGAATCCACTAATCTCAGAGTTGGCTTGTTTTATAAGTCCTATGGAAGCACCGGTTCGACGAATAGATACTCTCGATATGGGTAATGGCAAAAGGGCAAAAGGGAGACCGAAGAAAACATGGATGGAGGTGATACGAAACGATATGGTTGCCAAAGGACTCAATGAAAGTATATTGTTCGATAGAAGTGAGTGGAGACAGAGGATTCATGTGCTGGACCCGGCGTGATTCTCATGTTGGTTCATGTAGCCTACCCCATATGCTTGGGATAAAAGGCTCAGTTGTTGTTGTTGTTGTATATAGGTAAGGGACCTTTCTGATTTGAGTTTGAAATATATAACCAGAAGAAGCTATGTTAAGATCAGTTTGTGAAAGCTTGTTGTGACATCGGATGTTACCCCATCATACAAAGAAACGGTTGGCAAAGCTGGCCCCTATTCACGTCTTTACAATTTATGTGCAAGAGAAGTACTTTGCATGCTCCCTCAACCCACCCACTTTACATGCTTGCTCAACCCTTGCACACTCAAGAAACAAACAATGTGGTGGGTCTCACCTGAATGCAATAACTGCCACAATGCTTTGTGTTCGCTCCACTTTGTTTGTCTTCTCAGTGTGAAAAGTGACTGTTGAATGTGTGGGTAAAGTATTTCTCTATGTTTGATTCACAATTTCAAATTTTTACCTGGTTAGAGATGCTTTAAATAAACATATCAGATCGATTCCAGTTGTTAGACTACTTAAGAAATTTGGTGTGAACTATTTTTTCTTACCCCTTTCCTAATCAAAGCAGTATTACGTTATTTACACCTTTAATACTAGTCCTTCATCTTAGTAACCTGCTGTTGGATTGTTCCGTTCAAATAAAATATCAAAGCTGTTGCATCTTCTCATTCTCTAAAAATATGACATGTTATGTTAGCTCTAAAAGGGTATATACAAAATAGTGTAACCTGAAAAATAATATTATCTAGCGTATTTGATCTCTTGGCATTATTCATTGTTTACAGGTATGACCTTGTTAAAACTTAAAAGTGGTTAATTCTTCCTTCCTCATCAATGACATAAGACTTCAGATACATATAGATGTGTGCATGTGGGCGTGCGCGTGCGTGCGAGGGAGTTTTATGTGTTTCAAGGAGATAAGTCAGTTATTATGTTATAATGCCAGGCACTTAAACTAACATAATCAACTTTCACTTAAATTAGTATTATCAACTTCGACCATATGCGTAGTTTGCGGCATCATAATAGGTATAATCCCTTGAACAAAATAGGGATGTTGTAGTATATTGAAATGATGCCATCCCATATGGTCATACACAGGCTATCAAGTGAATGTTCTATATTGTAATGATGCAACACTAACTGAAATCCAAGTCATTCCAGAAAGCCGTCTAATCTGAGGGCAAGTGGGAACCCACTCAAGGGGACTGGGGGAGATTCATTTCTTTCCTTTTGAGCCCCTCGATTCCTCAGCTTGTGACCCCAAATGGTTTTATCCCCTCACCAGTAGCGTTTCATCCAAATTAATCATTTTGGCTGACTGTTTTTACGTAACATTTGCTTCTTGGTTGTAAGCCAGTGAAAGAGCGACCCGATATGACCTGCAGTTTACGAACACTAGAATTTGTGCACGTGCGATGCATGTTAGGAATGGGTTGTGCCAACTTGTTTAAACTATTTTTCGTAAATATGTGAATAGGGTTCTTTTTGAAAAAATTATTTGGGTATTTTGACCCACTATTATTGCATTTGAATGATGAAAGGGTAAAATGGTAAATTCATGAGCTTGAGGGTATGAGTTGGCATGCATTGGGGTTAGAGTTCCATCAGGAATTTTTCTCATTTTTTTGAGTTATTTTATGAGAAAAATGAGAGACTTTTAATCCTACTCTATGAGTTCTAGTTATAATAGTAGAGATACAGCGTGCTACCAAGAATAATATTTTTTTTTTGCTTGCCTTGCTAATGGGTATTGTGCAGCATATAAGCAATTTTCAGTTTTAACATAAGTTATCTTCTGCTTTGGCTCATAATCCATGGCAGTCTTGTCATGCTTCTTATTAGGCTCTTCATGCTCGGTAAGCTTCTTCACTGTATCCGTACTTCTACCTTCAGTTTCCAACCTGACCCAAAATGTTCAATAAGTTGATTAATAAATATTCCTTCAATCAGTCTCATATCAAATTAGTACCGGAATAATCCCTTGGTGGGTTACCCAACAATTCAGTAAGTGTAGATGCCTCCACTTTGAATGGAAGTATACTTTGGTTGTCTCCACAGAACTTCAGGTTTTAATTCATGGCTTGAGGCTAATAGCTGGCACCCCTTGATGTATGGTTTTCATGTAAACCTTTGCAATTCCAAAAGGTTGACAAGAACATTGTTGGAAGAATGAGATTCTTTAGCTTTCACCTCTTTGACAGTGGATCCATGGTCCAACATCTTGAATCCGTGTTTCATGTGTAGTAGTGATAGCTCTATGGATTTAATTGGATGGAAAATGTTTGTACGATGGATATCTCTTAGTAATAATACTAATGGGTCTGTATGATCCACGAGTTGTGAGTGTGTTGAATATTCATCTTAATCTCTCACCTGAAGCACCAAAACCCTAAAGTTGTGATGGTTGAGGGAATTGTATCCATCTCGGAACACTCCATTCTGCATCCTCTGTCACTTCTGTAGGCAGAAATAGAGATTTTGCATAATTGTAGATTCTTATTAAATAATTTACTTAAAATGCTTGTCCAGCCGGATTTTACTGATTTCTGAGGTTAGTTCTAGGTTATACTTATAATTTTAATTGGTCTCTTAACACCACAGATTGCTGATGTGTGGTCATGTGGAGTTACTCTATATGTGATGCTAGTGGGCGCATATCCCTTTGAGGATCCTGAAGAGCCCAAAAATTTTCGAAAAACAATTCAGGTTTGTTTAGTTTCCTTATTTCATTATATGGGCCATCTTCATATCAGCTTAACTAAATAACGGCTTTATCTGCTTGACTAAGTTACGGTTTTTATTGCAGCGTATATTAAACGTTCAGTACTCAATTCCAGATTACGTCCACATATCTGAGGAATGCCGCCACTTAATCTCAAGAATCTTTGTTGCTAATCCTGCAACGGTATGTTTATCATCTAAGTTTATTTCCACGACAAGGGTGAACACAATTAATGCAGAAGGAAAAATAACTGTGTGAAACTGGACTGAAAAAAATCAGCTGGAAGATTGTCAGTGTGTAACCCAAAAAGAAATAATGAAAACATATATAAAATATAGGCTAAATGGCAGGAAATACCCTTAAGATACAGCCGGATAGCAGGAAATACCCCTAAGATACAACCTGATAGCAGGAAATACCCCTAACATTTAAAAAACAACACTTTACCGCCTTCAGAATTAACACCGTTAATTCTGAGTTAAAATATCTTTTGAAATTCCCAAGATGCCCTCGCACACTAAAATAAAAAAAAACAAATTTTTTTCCAGATATTAAATTGAGTCCAACCTTCCAAAAAAAACAAAAAAAACGTCCCCTACTCTTTGCAGCGACCTCCGCCGTGAGCTCCTCGCCGGCATCCCCACCATGCCACCATTGACTCCTCCACGAGCTTCTTAAGCTCTCCACCCTCATCTCATCCTTGTCGTCACCTTATATTTGCCGCCGCACGCGAGCTCCTCACTGGCGTCCCCCACCACGCCGCTGCCACCTCCTCCATGAGCTCCTTAATTAAGCTCCTGACCCTCGTGCACGTTCAGCTACTTAGCTTGGATTGCATACCCTCATCGAGAGCCGTCAATGGCTCTTAGATCCTCATCCTTACTAAATAACTAGTCAAAGACTTCCATAATTAAGCTCTGTTTTTCCTAATTTATGCCATGCAACATGCGTGAGTGCTTTATTTGTGTTGACGCCGTTTTTTTTAATCTCATGCGTCGAACTTATATATAAGCCGTATACATCTATTTGATGATAGGGTATTTGTTTGAGTCAAAGATATTGACTCACAAAAGTACTCAAATCGGATATTTATGAATTTGTATAGGTTGGATTCAAATACCTAAAAAGTCCAGTACACTTGGCCAATTGGTGAAATTGAGGATTCATTTGAAAGACCATTATGTCTAGTTTTCAGAAAAATCAAACGGCGATTCATTTACACTTTCCTAGAGAAAGTTATGGCCGGTTTATTGAACCCTACGCGTGCAGTTCTGAATTTCAGATACCCTGAATCGGATATCCCAAAGTTAAACATTCCCCTACTTCAAAGATAAAAGTGGGTATGTCAAATGAGGCATCCAACAACTCATTTAAGTCTTCCGAATATGAAAGAGGGAAGTTATTTTCTTCCTTCCATTTCCTTTTCAAAAAAGAGAGGGGGAAGAGTTTTGATACTACCCCCACTCTTCTCAAAAGAGTATATATATATATATATATATATATATATATATATATATATATGCCTCTTAAAAAAAGAAATAAGGACTACATTTTTTTATCACTCTCACTGATCTCTTATTTTATCTCTTGAAAAATCAAGAAGAATAAGAAGAGAGATGGAACTCTTATTATACAGGTTTTGAAGACTCGGAAATTTATTTTTCTTAAGGCTTTGAGAGAAAGAAGAGGGCCCTCACTATTCAACACAAAGGAGAGCTCTTAATTTTACAGGTTTTCAAGACTTGAAGATTTATTGACTCTTGTCTAGAAGAAGAAGAAAAGAGAAGAAGATTGGAGGAAGGCTTTCTTTTCTAGAATACCTATGTTCTCTATAGAATATAAGGAAAACCTTATGTTCTTCGTACATAAGAATATGGACCATAAATTCATATTCGTCATAAAACGTTAAAATACGATAGAGACCGCCAAATTTTAAAAAATTCAAAGCAGATTCGTGGGTTGAATTTGCCTGCTCCAACACATCTGAGCAAAACAGACATAACTCTCACCCGAAAGCATCAAATCATGATCCGTTCGAAGCGTATGAAAGCTAACTCGATAAGTTTCGAAACGATACCATATATGAAGATAATTGATCATCAAATAATAGGGTTTTAGATATCATAAAAGATTTCCGCAGACTCACAGGTTGAATATGTCTGCTCCGACACATATTAGCAAAATGGACATACTTCTCATCCGAGAGTATCAAATCATGATCCGTTCGAAGCGTATGAAAGCTAACTTGATAAGCTTCGAAACGAGATCATATATGAAGATATTTGGTAATGAAATTATAGATTTTCAAATACCTTAAAAGATCCGCAAATTCGTGAGTCCGCAGATTCGACGAGCGAGACACATTTTATCAAAATGGCATAATTCTCGAGAGTACCAAATTATGATCCGTTCGAAGCATATGAAAGCCAACTTGATAAGTTTCGAAACAAAACCATATATGATGATAATTCGTCTTGTAATAATAGATTTTTGGATATCTTCATTTCGGGTATCTTGTTCCTGTCGGGTATCTCATTTCGGACATCTCCATTTCGGGTATCATGTTCCTGTCGGGTATCTCATTTCGGACATATCCATTTCATGTATCCATGCCCCTGTCGGATAATTCAAAGATACCCACAAATATTGAATTGGGTCGGATATCCTCCCCAAATATATCCGCAAATATTGAATTGGGTTGGGTATCTTTCCAAAGATATCCGCAAATATTAGTTTGGGTCGGGTATCCTCTCTAAAGATACCCACTCATCGGGCATCTTTTAAAAGATACTCGCATATATCATGTTTGGTCGGATGTCCCTTTTAAAGATGTCCGTGCCTCTTGTAAATCGGGTTTGGGTCTCATTTAGAGTTACCAACCTATCTTTCAAGCAACTTATGTTGTGGGCCCCACGCAAAGGATCTCGTATTGACTAAGTTTGGGTCCCAACAAATGGAAGTGCCCACTTTGTCATTAAAAATGATATCAACTTCGATATCCCCTCTTTTCAAAATGCATTTATATCTCTTGTAATTCTTTTGTGCACGTCTTGAAATGGAAAGAAATGCATATGTACCTATGTTGTAAACAAACTAATACGAATGAAATCTATTTTGAAGATTATTTTATGTTTTTCTTTTGCAAGTACTTATATATGTAATGTGATCTTTTTTTAAGTGATGTTATTTTAAACAACCTAACAAGGTATCCTATCTAGGTTAAGACCTGAGACAATATGTTATAATTAACGGTAAGTGCTTATGCTTATCGGAAGTCTCGAACCTTAGGACCTTCTGGTCAAATTTTAAAACTATAAACATTATTTTGTTTAAACTCTATCTTTGTCTTAACGTTCGATCGTTTGAGGTCATAAAAAAAGTAAACAAAAGTGGCGACTCCGCTGGGGACCTGACTTCTCCTTAGGATGTTCTAAATCACATCGATATTTTATTCTATCTCATAATCTCTGGTTGACAGAATTTTTTTATTTTAAAAAGATCACATGTATTTGCATTAACAAAAGTTCGCTGAATTTCATACTAATTTAGCAGGACTATATATTAATAAGGTTCGCTAAATCTAATAAGTGATTTAGCAGGACTATGTTTTTTCTTATGCTACTATTGTGACATTATGAAACCTTTCGAGTCAAAATCATTGTTAAAAGCAGGAATGCTCGACATATACTGTCTTAAGTCCGCTTTATGACTCAAGGTTTATAATGTAATGATAGTTTCCTTGCAGGATTTACTCAAACCATCAAATAGCATTCAACACCAACCCAACCACCGATGATTTCAACGGCCAAGATCGCTCGATCAATGATGTTGATCAACTGGACCAACCCTTAATTCATCATGTCGGTCATAGGACTCGCGGGATACGGTCCAGAGGAATGCCCTTCAGCGCTATTAATGATTTCTCGGCACCGCAATCCACTCAAAAGAGCACATGTATTGAGCAGGCTAAATTTCAATGCGGGACAGGCATCCGCACCAAGCCGAAACAACCATAAGAGTGCACGAGTCATAATTAAATATGTGACCAATGTTCCCTCTAACTCAAAGAAGATTTCCCATCATGTTCAAGATGGGAAAGTAGTTATTACTGATATGACTACAGTATACAGGGGCAACCTATAGAGATGCTAGCTCTTGACGCGAAATTGAAAAAGAAAGTCCGTCTTAAAAAGACTTTCTTATTTAGGAGAAGAGAGGCATGTTCCACAAGGTGATGATGTCATCACTTTTGTTGGGGACCGCTTTGCTTCCTCATCATCCTATATGCAAAAGAAAGTAACGTCTTGAAATTCGAAATAAAGAGCCGTTAAGAAATCGAGAGGTGAAGACGGTCTCCCTCACTCGATTTACCAGCAGATTCCATCAGTACATGTAATAAACTCGTTCCTGCCATTTCAACAGCGGCGAACGCAATTTCAAGACAATAGCCTAATGTGAGGCCGGTAAGCGGGCACTTTCAAAAGGAGGATAAAAGTTAATAAGAGAGCATACGAGGCTTACAAAATGGCTAGAACTTTGCAAAGGTCTCCTCCCCCAAAGGCATTCTATAGGAGGAAGGGACATGTCCTAAATCAGCTCTCGAGTGAGATCATGTTCTAACTAAAATCTATAGGGATCACCCAGTTTACAAAAGGCATCCAAGAGATTCAAGTGTATCTTATACTCAGCCAAATAGTCCACACGTGTCGATTTGCTGTACACGAAAATTCGAAAGGCTCTCATACAAGCAAGGGTAATCTTCTAAGATCAACGATCAACTCGGAATTGTCTTCCCCCTCTAAACGAAAATATGCCGACAGTGGTCATACACATCATCATGATAATGAATCAAATATCCCGCTGGCAGATATCAATGAAAATCCTTCTTTTGAAATGGGAAATGATAATGACGCGAAAAATCTCACAATGCATATAAGGCAGCATGTGAGATAATGACCGCGACTTCAAAGAGATGCAAGATCAGATAGTTGATTTAACAACAACCATCCAATTGATGGCCACACAAATCCAAAGTCTAATCGAATCACAAAGGTTCAATCCGTCCGTGGATAGGGTATGGACGACTATTCCGCCACCTAATCCAACTCAAAGTGCGCCTGAAGTAGAGTGGCATGCACCGAAGCCCCATTTGACACCAGCATCAAGTAGAATGGAATATAGATCTCCGACGAGAAATCCACCAATTGCAGTTTTAATAGAGACAACGCTTGCAGCTGTGACTACGACACCTCTAACTACCCTTTCGATGACAATATAGAGTTCACTATATTTGAGTTAATCGGCTTCAACTGATCAATGATTATCTTCTAAAGTGTTGTCATATCCAGTATGGTCATCAATTGTCAAAATGGATATGACAACACTTTAGAAGATAATCATTGATCAGTTGAAGCCGATTAACTCAAATATAGTGAACTCTATAGCTAATCGGTTGTATGCTGATGATTATAATGAGGGCTCATGTCCGTCGGATTACACTCTCCTGCCATTCAGAATGTTCCTCGGTTTAGAAAACGTCAAGAAACATCTTGCTCATTTCAAAGTAAATTGCAAAGACTCGGTAAAAGATGACCTTCTTTTCCATCAATTTTTCAAAAGTCCGACTGTCACAACTTTTAATTGGTTTCTTGAGTTAGATCTGGGATCCATAACCACTTTTAACCAACTTCCCGAAAAATTCAAACTAAGATTCAGAAGTGGCATTCCAGATAAAGTGACTTTGATGAAGCTCATAGCATTGAGCCCATTGGACAAAAAAATCAACAATCGATTTTTGTCTAAAAGTCGAAGAACGCCAACATCATGTGCGGACAGTAAACGTCCGAAGAGCAATCTGTTCAATTTTCTCATTTCTAAAATCTCGGGTTGGGTCATACCCAAGCTTTCAAGCATGAAACATTCGCTTCATAGATCGAACAAATAACGGAGAGAAAGTGTAAAGCCTGGCTTATTTAAATATCCCCACTCGACCTTTCATGAAAAGCACCGGCTTGCTAAAAAATCTCGCCATCGGCCGAATAATGAATAAGCAATAACGATGGTAGAAGATACGAATGAAGAGTCTTCCGATTCGCGACGAACACCGTCTCTTCAACCAATGAAGTCAGTGGCGTCCTTTCTTCCTTAATCCACACATGCCGAATGAGAGGGCACATGAGGTCAGAAGATGCCCAGATGAGCCGAGACGGCGATCCGATGATGTCAACTCAGAATCACCTACTCCCTACAATCAAAGGACATCCGAAAAATGATCCATGTCCCCAGAACTTGGAAGGGGCCGTTCGTAATGACATAACAGACGCTCCTCCCTAAAATGTCGATGCCAACCCAATCTATGAAACGAAAAGCGACGACGACGACAATATCCTTTTGGTGCTGTAAGAAAATGTGCCAGAGATAAGGACCGCCAAGTTGTATGAAAGGATTTTTGTTGACATTTCGAATACTTGTTAGGAGTAAGTAACGGATGAAGACTAGGGTCCGCTCTCCATTCTTCATCCACTACCTCGTGTTTAAACTCAAACAAGAAACCTCTTTTCTTTAAAGGAAAATTGGCTTACATATGAAGATTCATCGCTAATCTTTCGGACCCTTCATACTTTATGCAGTCGGGCTAGATAGGTCCTTAGAGGCAATGCTCGTGCAAGTTAATGACTCTGGACACGAAAACACTTTATATTACTCAAGTATAGTGCTCGTATGGACAGAGACGGACTATTCCTCTATCGAAAAGCATTCTCTTATCTTTCAAATAAAATTTGGTTGATCTCTAAAACAGATCCCATTAAATGCTTAATGAAATTACTAGTGTTAACTGGACGTCTCGCTAAATAGGCATTAATTTTACGTCAATTCGACATCTGATACGTGCCTCAGAAAGCGGTTAAAGGTCAAGCTTTAGCTCTAGCCGACTTCTTAGCAGCACACCCTGTGCGACGATTCACCTATTCTTTGTAAATTACCTGGAGAAAATGATCTATTCATCGAAGATGAACAATTATATTTCGACGGCGCATCATCAACAAAAACAGGAGGACAATCCGAAATTCCTAAAGTTAAAGTAGGCTTAGGTTTGGTGTTTATCACCCCTGCAGTGGTAAGGTCTAAATGTCGGATATCAGGTGCGTATCAGACACGTGTTTTCAATATCCGATAGCGGAAATCGAACGATATCATGGCGATACAAGTTCATATGGGATGATCATATCGATATCGGACATCGGATGCAAATATCAAGCATATCAGACGACAATATTGGGTATAATAATTGTAAACATGAAAAATCTTGTCTTATAAACATGAAATTTGTAATTTGTAAACATATTGTAATATGTTGTATTTTCATATGATTTGTAATTTGTAAACATGAAATTAGTAATAAAATATTAAATCGTTTTACCCGCATTTGTTTTATACGTAAACTCAATGGAAGTTATTGTTGTTGATGTCGATTACCACTAAAGTTGGGGTCTTGAGGTTGCCGCTGCCGTCGCTGTGCTCTGCTGCCACTGTTGTGTGATGCTCCTGCTGCTGCCGCTTGTTGCTTCCTGCTTGCCGTCGAGAGAAAGGAGGAGGTGATGGCGCGGGCGCCGAGGCAGTGAGGAATCGAGGGAAGAGGCAGTGAGGAATCGAGGTAGGAATCGAAGGAAATATTTAGAGTTTTTTATCGCAAAAGAATTGGGAAGAATTGGGGAAGATATTTAGTAATTAAAACCTGTTAATGGGTCGGGTTTAAGCTTAAATCAAGTCAATTTATTTACCATCTTGGCCGATACACAAGCGATACGAGATGCCCGATATCTCGGCCAATATTTGAAAATCTCGGTCGATATTGGCCTAAAATGATATTTGAGAAAAATTGTCGTCTCGTATCGTGGCCGAGCTCATCCGATACGGCCGATATTTAGAACAGTGGTAGCGGGTATCATCAAACAAGCCTTCACCATGACGGATCCTAAAACAAACAACGAAGCCGAGTACGAAGCTCTTATTTAGGCTTAGAACTCGCTATCGAAATGAGCATCCTAAATTTACGTATGTATGAAGTTTCTAAGTTGATAGTTAATCAAGTGCTGGGAACTTTCAAAACAAACAAACCTGAATTGTTAAAATATTGTTTACGAGCTAAGCACTTTCTCTTACAAATACCTTTATATTGATTGGAGAATGTTCCCATGGCATAAAATAGTTAGGCCGACTCGTTTGCAAAGCTAGATAAGGAATTGGCTTAACCCCGAGCTTGACGAAATTCAAGTCACGGTTCGAAATCATTTGAGTGTACCCCACGCTTCTAGAAGATGAGGAAATATGTGCTCTGACTCTAAATATTGAAGAAGCCGAAAAGACCACGGAAGAAATTGATTGGTGGCAATCATTTCTAGATTTCTTCCAACACGATACATTGCCGGACGACAAGTCTGCCCGGTTCGCCCTAAAAAAGCAGGAACTATATTACACATACTTTGACGGTATTTTATATTGTTATACTTTTGATGAACTTATATTGGCTTATCATCTAAAGAAGCTAAGCAAGTAATGGAAGAGGTTCATTTGGGAATACGTGGGGCTCACCAAGCCGGTCCCAAAATGAAAATAAAGATTAAAAGATTGGGTTATTATTGGCTTAATATGACATAAGATTGCTTTGAACATACAAAGAAATGCCACTTATGTCAAATTCACGATAATTATGCACATGCACCCAAACCCGCTACATCCTACAATATCATCATGGACCTTCGAAATGTGGAGTACCGATATCATTGGCCCGATTGATCCTCCGTCGTCAAACAGACATAGGGTCATTTTGGCTGTGGTTGGATGGTCCGAAGCTGCGAGTTTTAAAGAAATCTCAGCTGAAACCACTATCAAATTCTATCAAAACAATGTTCTATATAAGTTTGGAGTCCCAAGACGAATATTGTCTAATAATGGACCCGCCTATAAAAGCAGGAAAATAACAAGATTCACTCGATCACTAAGATTGATTGGCGATATTCTACCATATACAACCCAAGAGCTAAGCGTTCAACAAAATTGACAATAATTGCTCAAAAAGATAATCCTAGAATGACCGAAGCTTTATAGGCTTATCGGACTACGTACAAAACTCTTACAGAGGCTACACCATATCAACTAGTATTCGGAACATAAGCCATACTCCTGCTTGAAGTCCAAATACCGTCACTTTGGGTTGCTATGCACGAAGGAATGTCTACAGGAGAAAATGTGATTCTAAGACTAGAAAATTGGCAAGTTTAGACGATACGCGTCGTAAATCTCAGCAAAATTTAGAGCTTTGTAGAGCCCGTCTGACGCGTGCATATAACAAACTAGACAGACCTAGAGCATTCGCTTTAGGAGAACTAGTTTTAGTATTGCGTCGCCCCAAAATCATGAATCATAAAGTGGGAGGAAAGTTCGAACCAAATTGGGAAGGCCCTTATATCATCGAGATCGTTTATGGAGGTACGTCCTATCAACTTATCAACGCTCATGAAAACAGACCTACACCTCTTATTAACGGGAGACACTTAAAGAAGTATTATGCTTAAGCAAAAGGGAGCCAAGCCATATTTCTTCTTTATTTCAAATCAAAATACCCCCAATGAAGACAAAGGAATCTAACAACAAATGTCAAAGAAATTCATGCCGAATACTAGAAAAGTTTCAATTTCTTACAAGACTAATAGAATATATTCTCAACTAAAGTGTTTCCTAACTAGTCATGTGTTGGGTTGCTAGGCACCTCTAGTAGAGTTTAAAGTGCGGCGGAAGCTGTAATTTTAAAAATCTAGAGAGCAATGGCACCCAACCCAAGAATCAAACCAAAAATCTAAACTTGCTACTAAACTAGTAAGCAAAAAAAAACCTAGAGTTGGTGGACTACAACCTTTATAGCGCATTAGCCACCTTTCCTTGGACTCCGGTTAGTCTCCACGAAGTCCGGAACAAGCTTGCTCGATGATCCTTAAAATAACTCCAAATTGGTCTCATCAAAATGAAGCAACCCACTAATTAAACTTGCCAAGAATGATTAGTAGAAGGTGTAGAATAATTAACTCATTTAATTTTTTCTCGTTTCTTTTTCCATTCCTCACTTGAAGAAAATCAAGAGAGAATGGCCATGAAGGAGATGAGATGACGAAGATGAGATGGCTAAAAATGAGAATTAAACCATTATCCAAAAATGAGTCATCAAGTCTACAACCATCTAAAAAACATGACTCATTCTCATTTTAAAACAAATGAAAGAATAAAAATGTTCTCATCTCTACCATATAATTACACACCCATATCTAATGTATCAACATACATTAAACAATATTTATATTAAATATAAATATTAACAAAGTGAAAGAAAATAAAGTGAGCATGATATTAGTTAATATATAAATATATCAATATATAAATATACATTTAATTATTAAATCAACACTTAATTTAATAATCCGTCTATATCATATATATCCCGGCTAATATCAATAAACACCCGATTAAAATAACATGTTTAATCGAACTTCTGCACGTATCCCTATACGTGCCCTACATCGTTTCACATGAGTTGTGAAACCTTTGTGTAGGACTCTAAACTCGACAATACGCTGGCAGTAGATTAGGATCATATCATAGCCCATAAGCACGTCAGTGGTACCAGCTGCACGTAACGGCTATCCAGGTATTGATCGAAAGGTCAATGAAGCTCATCCAAACCCTGCAAAGTTTACCAGTGACATTACCGTACAGTCCGGTCTTTTCGTCTAAGAGTATCGCATATCGGGTCTAGGGCTTGGAATCTGTCAGACCCCAATAACTTGATAAGTAGTGCGACGGAGGACTCATAACCAACTGGAGATACAACTGATAACTATTATCAGTTTATCTCCACTGCGATGGCCATCGATTTATGGTTATAGTCATGTCCTGCACAGCGCAACATCAACTTCCTATACCGGGATATATGAATCTCCTCGACCGCTCACTGCCTCTTGGGACGATACCAAACAAAAACCTGTTTGCACGACTCTTTTGAGCCGTGGTAGGGTAGAAGTCTAAGTATAGCGGGAACACACATAAGAGATTATGATGATCTCAGGTCTTAAAGACTACCATGTACTTACGTCACTAGAGAACTGCTACATGACATTGGCATATTTCCAACTAGGAGTTCTCGGTGAGTCCGTCCAGTGTAACTCATCCAATGAGCACCTTTATACAATTCTCGATGTCAAACACCAATAGTTGCAGGATCAACTACGTCCTCCATCCGGGTCAGGAAACGTACACACTATTCTAAACTGGAGTACCGACGTCTAGTCTCGATACTCCTACGACTAAGGATATTTAAGGATATGCTTATTGACTACCCAGGCCCCACTAGTATGATCTCTATTATCGTCAAAATCCTAGGGTTTTATCTCATGTCTAAAGGATACGTGATAGTGAATAAAACGCATTACATGAAAGATAAAGACAAACCAGATAGCATACTATCATCTCGAGTAAAATTGTTCTCTTGTATAGGTCATCCTTCAATTACAATAATTGTCTTGAGGGCATCTATATTCAACAATCTTTCACTTGCACTTAAGGTCAATTATTGCTGTATCTCATACCCAACTTCTGTACTAACAGTTTCGCAAACTGTGTTCGAGAACTAGTCTCAATGAGTGGACCCGACACAGTACATCTCTCTGTTTCTCCCCTGAATCTCAACTTCACGGAGATCAAATATCTTCCGAACTGAACGATACCCGCCTTAGTATTTTCCTGGACAGAGGATGAGATAATGTTTATAAATAAACAATTATATCAAGCGAATTCTAGGACGGTATCCTTTGTTGATTCACAATCAGCATCTAGCGCCACGACTACCTTAGTATCTCACTTGGAACTATTTCCAATATACCGCTCCTCAAAAGAGGGTAAACTGTATAACTCATGACAGACGCTGTCTTCTATATTTCCTGAGAAGCTAGAATTTGGAACCACCTCCTTCAGGAGGCTGCTATTACCAAACTCCAAAAACATCAAATGCTCTTTACCCTATGTTTCTTCAGAATTGGACTGATATCCATATCCTATATGTAGAAACACATGACTATCATTGTTTTACCGATTTGCAGCATATGAACATCATTTCTTATCATGAGTATGTCATCCACATGCTCTATGAGGAATCTGACAACACTCTTATAAATATAAGGTTCATCTCTTTTTTTGATGAAGTCAAACGCTTGGGCCGTATCATCAAAACAAATGATCATTCTCTGTTGTGCCTGTTTTAGTCTAAAGATAAACTTAAGCAACTTGCACGCTTGCCGATGCTCCCACTAAGATAACCTTCTGGCAGAGTCATATACACGTATACTTCTAAATCCAATTTAGAAAGACGTTATAGTCATCCACATGTCAGATATCATAGTCATGAAAGACAACATTGGAAAGTTTTATCTGTATGGACTTCAACACAGACAC
Source organism: Agapanthus africanus (assembly GCA_030015575.1). Classification (NCBI taxonomy): domain Eukaryota; kingdom Viridiplantae; phylum Streptophyta; class Magnoliopsida; order Asparagales; family Amaryllidaceae; genus Agapanthus; species Agapanthus africanus. The sequence continues at coordinate 910,337,758 of JASDDO010000019.1, read as the reverse complement.
TGAAGTAATAATTTCATTACAATCCACAACGGGTATTTGATGAAAACTTATTATTACAAGTTTATCTTTATTAGGTCAGTACTTTTCTATTTACACCGATCTCAAAAGATCTACTTGCTCCTTATGGGTTTTATCCCTTCAGGAGCACCCAACAAAGTCTATACTTTGTTGCATTGCATGGAGTCCAATTAGGATAACCGGGCATCCAGTTATCAATCTGAAATCACCACTTCTCATGGCCTGCCGATAACTAGTAGGGTCATCATCACATGATGCAAGCCTCCTTGTCACCGTTAACGAGGAAACCATAATATCTCAGGTGGCTGGGGCTACCTACCAAATCTGCGGAGTGGCTAAGGTTTGTCAGTGCTAGTTAAATCTTCAGGTTCTACTAAATATTCAGTAACCGTTTGTGGTTCTGGAATCACTTCCAGTTTTACTATACTCTTACTAATTTCTTTTGCAAGAAATTCATTTTCTAAAAAGGTGGGGTGTCGAGAACAAAACAACTTTTGATCCCAAAAATGGTAGAAAGTTAAATCCTCATCAATGCCCGGGATAAGCTACAAACTGCCATTACCAAAACGTGCCTTGAGTTTATCCGGATTTTGGTTTTAAGTATAATCCGGACAACTCAACATTTTAAAAATCTTAAAATAACCCATTCTATATCACATATAAAATATGAGGCACTAATTAAGGCGGAACCCGTATCAATTGATATGTATCTATTTCTAGTGCATCTCTCTTAATCGAAAAAAGCGATTCAGAATTACTCATCAAGGAGCGTACCCACAAATGAGTAATCTAAGAGAATCAAATTTTCGATTATATTACTACGGAAGACCTAGCATAAGTATCCACATCTTTGAACACTTCGAAGAATCATGATACTTCCAACGTATGGTTCTCAACTTTATTGCTATATCTTATGAACTTTTTAAAATCTTTAGACTTTGCATTTCAACAAGAATGCGTGTCTAAAACCAGAAAAATCATAGTAAAACGGAACGAAGGATGAGTACCAACCCCTTGTCCGTGCGGACACCGGACAACATACATCATTATGTATAAGTCCTATGAGTTCACTAACTCATACTCTCTGTGTTATAATTTGAAAATTGTATTTTGGTTAAGAATATATATTCTGTTATTCAATACACCTTATCCAATCATCAAATGATAAAGGCAAATATTCATAACATAATTTTTGAAAATTTATATCCCACTTTATCAAATAAAGAGACGGATATGTAAGTTTTAAAAGTTGGTGTATAATAACAGATATTCAAAACTAAAATTTTGCCGAAAGGCAAAACCAGGCGATTTCCTCAATAGCAACAGTTGCTACGATATCTGATATTGAGGATCAAATCACTTTTTCAATAATCTAATCCTTCTCAGCATCTGTAACAACTTACAGAGGTGGGATGTTAATCTGGGATGTTAATCTGGTATATAACCCAAGAGTTAGAATTAATTGGAAAACAGTTTTCGATTACAATCACATAGAAAAGCATGAAACATCAAAATGTTTCCAGGGGTGGCCGGGTATTCCAAGTAATGCCTATTTCATTGCCCAGGGTCATAACATTAGTTGTATTTTCCTTTCCGCTCACTTCATCCCCTATTGTTGTCTCTTTCTTATCTTTCGTATACCAAACTTATACTAGTTGATTTTTTTACCCTTCCTTTCAGCTCCAGCATCGGGATTGGAAGAAAACTATCCAACAAGTGTAACTGGTATATTCTCCTTATTTAAGGAGCTCTCAAACTTGAGATAAGATAGAGATGAGAGACAATTGAATTGTATCATATATAATTCACTTTCTCCGGAATCAACGGCCATTCTCGACTGAAACAATTTCTTCGAGTTCATATCTAACTATACGATGGTCTTCCAAGCTTTAGGGATCTCTATATCAGATACAGAGTGTTCTGGATGAAGCAAAAGGGTAAATAGGAGGGGTGATGACATATGCGACTATGTCGTGAAATAGGGCAATCATGACATTCCAAAGCCATTGTTTGTAAAATGGTTCGATTAACTTGGTTTACGAGTTTTAGTTTAAGGTCAGTCTTAGGTTGCTGTCAGAGAGAGAAAAAAAACACTCATCACCTAATCAAAATTAGATCGATATATTTATCTAGTTAGGATGGCTCCCACTGTTCTGTCGAATCCTCTTTCAAACCCTAAAAGGAGAATTAGCTGGGATCATATCTCGAGAGTAACTATTACTAACAGTAGGAATCAGGATCCAAACTATCATGGCGCGGTAACCTTGACAGAGGTCAATAAGTCACTTACTCCATAAAAGGTATGCAATATCATTGCAAGTTTCAACATTTGAAACTCCCGATATTGGTTTTTACCTCTAACGATCTATGACCTTGACGGAGGTCAACAAACCATAAGCCACTAGTCAAATTCTACCCGTCATTTCGTGATTAACTCGAATCCACTCGCATAAGCCCTTGACGGAGGTCAACAAGGCTGTGACTGTCCCGGCTAATCGCATCATTATGCTAACAGGAAGACATCACTTAGCTACCATACACTACGCCTTGACGGAGGTCAATAAACGCAGCATGAATACTAAATACTCTACTTCCTGAAATAACAGAGGGCTACAGTTGATTTTGAAGAAAACCTTTAACGTAATGAACTTGATCTCATCGTAGGAATCAAGTGGTTTTGCATATTTATAATTATGTAGACTATTGCTTAAGTGCGGATTCCCCATGAAGGGATCATGGCTCTTACCTCATTGAATGAGGTGCATGATATTCCTACTCGAATATCTCCATGCAAAGCAAAAGACTACAGCTATTCAATTTGCAAACTTATAGTAACTCAATCTTTTGTCAAAGATGTCACTCCTTGTGAAGAGATCTACGCTCTTTCCTTGTCGAATGAGGTGCTGAATATTCCTAACCGAATACCTCGATGCAGAACAAAAGATTCGACTATAACACCATAATATCTAATATTTGGTTCTACAATGTGTTTTTAGATTTATTATCTTTGCATTAATCCGAATCAATGCAATCCCATCAAATAGATAATCACATTATCAAGTATCTCCTCACACCGTTGCAGATAAAGCATGATATGAAAAGAAAAATAGAATGCATATATACACCATCCGCATTCGCCACAGGGCCCGGGTCTTCACCGTAAGGTTTCTTAACTTACGGCAGGGCGGAGTAGGGCTAGCGCGGGTGTAAAACGTATATAACATTTATTTATATATCATATATATCTAATATATCACATATATCAATATATCATATAAAACATCGCAACCAGATAATCATCATTATAGCTAAGTGATAAATATCATCACTGGCAAATAAACATATCACAAGCAAGTAATGAACATCACAGAACAGGAATGGTCGGACCACCTAAGAATCCTGCTTTTCGTTCGAGCCACAAACGAAATGCGACATTTCCCGGTCGCGTGAACAGCCCGTGCGCAGCCAAAGTCATTCACCGATGTGTTAGTTTCGGACAATACGAGGATAATTCACTGAAGAAGCTGTTATTGTGGAACTTTTTGGCAGTTTCTTATAATTTATATGGTTCTATATATAGCTGGTTTGTTATCGGCTTCTTTTTTTTATATGCAAAAAATTCTTTGCAGAGAATATCAATCCCAGAGATACGCAACCACTCATGGTTCTTGAAGAATCTACCCGCGGACCTAATGGACGACAACATGATAAGCAACCAATATGAGGAGCCCGATCAGCCCATGCAGAGCATCGATGAGATTATGCAGATCATCGCTGAAGCCACAATCCCTGCAGCAGGGACCCGCGGGATCGGCCAGTACCTCACTGATGGGCTCGACATGGATGATGACATGGAGGATCTTGACTCCGATCCTGATCTCGATGTTGACAGCAGTGGTGAGATAGTCTATGCCATGTGATTATTTATCGGTCTTTCGATGTGTTGAAGAAATCAAGACGGCTTGATATAAACGAACGGTCTGTACTCCTTGATTATGTTACTTTTAACCTACCCAGGGTGTATTTTTATTGAAGATTATGGAACTTGTTGCTGGAATGACTTTGATGTGTGTATCTGCAAGTTACGAACGTTTTCATGTTTAGTTTCTATATTATCGTCAAATACATTTTTGTCAATTGTAGATTTGGTATATGTATTGTTAGCTTTCGACTTTCGACTTGTAGTCTGTTGCTATATTTTTTCAGTGAAAATCTGATCTCCTGCATTACAAATTCCTTTTTGATCAGGATTGTTTTCATTGGTAAAGATTTTTAATGGATAGTTTTAAAATTTGATTTTGGATTTCGATCTGACCAGGTTCGGCTTCATTTATATACACTAGCGCTCATAGTAAACAAAAGATTTGATTGGATTTTAAAATAATTTTAGTTAAGATAATGAAGACTGTTAAAGATTCTTAATAGAGAGTTTTAAAATCTGATATGATTTTTTGAAAAAGCCTTTTCCCCAAAATAATGAATTTCCTTTTTTATTAGCACGTGACAGCATCTGAAACAAATAGGTAATTTCAATTTTAGCCCCTCCCCTTTTGCATTAATGGTAAGGGTTTTCCCCCCATATATCTTCTTAATTAGATTCTTTCTTATGTTTTATGTACTCATAGATTTATATCATCCCTTAAATCTCTCAAGTGACTCCAATTAACCTTGTAGCATTTCCATCCAGTAATTAACTTACCGTCCGGTTAATCCAGGTTACTCCTAATTATATATTCTACCAATATTTCTTTTATTCTTTCTCATTCGTTTGTTATAATGTAGTTTCGGTAAGTTGGAGCTTATTTTCAATTCCAAGGCAAATATTTGCTTCTCCTTGTTTCTATGAACCTATTTTCATATATTCATCAACAACCACCAATGGTGCAACCGTGCAATATAAGAAATTATAGACTGACTAAGATTTTAACCCAATATATCGAGATGGAGAAGGAGCAGCTGCACAACAGCAGCTACTCAACTCTCTACGAACTAGACTCCAGAGGGCTACTCAACTCTCTACCAACTAGACTCCAGAGGGCTGCGGTGGAGACCACATATTAGTCATGGTCCCCACTCCAGCTCCCTATCCATCTCCTATCGCATGGGCGCTGCGCAACTTTTCGTTGCGCAGTGCCCTTGAGCTCCGGCTGCTTCAAACTTGTTAAAAACCCATGGGCTTTTTTCTCTTGTTAAAAAGCCCTGAGCCCAATCAAACCCCCCTATACTAGTTGGCTGTAATACCTATGTATCTAAGCAGTTGACTGTAATATTCAAAGGTTGAGTGAATACAAGACCTAAAAAGATCAGGGGCCTTTTCACAGAGATTCTTAATAGTAGGCCCTTCTGGACAATTTTGAAAATTGCAGGTGTTTATGGACAACTCCCAAACCGGCTAAAGGGCTTTTGACAATTTACCCTTATGAAAATGAAAGTCTATTTTTGAATATAAATCAGGGTCGATTTTTTTATATGGGCCGAATTTAGACTCGGTAAAATGAACGGGCTTGACTGGCTCAATGGGAGCCCCACGTGAAAAGAGGAAACCCTAGATCTGAAAGAGCCTATAAATAGTAGCATAAGAGGATGCCGTCAGCATGCAGCAGCAGCCGCCGCATGAGTTTGCGAAGTCTCGTCATCTTATATTTTTCTTAAATCTGAAGTTTTTGCAGAGGTGCCGCATCTCTTTCCTGGTCATGAGAGGCACTCAAAATCTCTCTAGATCTTAATCTTTTACTTTTTAATTTTTTTTATATAGAGGATTCATGAAAATAAACATATATGATTTTGAATCTAAGTATAATTAGATCGCAAAGAAAGTTTTCATTTTGTTTTATTTTTCTTGTGAAAGCATGATTAGTTCTGTACAATTTTGCTTGAAGATCTAAACTTAAACACAAGAAGCAAAATTTTATATTTTTTCTTAAATAAACATTTTCTAAAGAAAGTAGTGAAATTATGAATTTGAGTAAAAAAGAAGTGATTTTCATAGCCCGCAACGAGAAGCGATGCGTCACCGCATAATCCAAGGTGAATTACTTGGTATTTGTTTTTCTTCTCTTGTTTTGGGCGAAAATGTTTTTTTGTTTATATTAGGTCCAACATCGAACAAAACTTTTTCCCAAGATCAGTCAAACTAATCTTTGTTTCGTTGATGAAAATAAAGTGTGATTTAGATTTGAGAATTTTAGAGAGAGAAGGGATTATTAAATAAATAAAGTACACTGGGTCCCATCTAAAAGCACAATGAATATTATCAAATCCTTGTAAATTCTCCAAAACTTTTAGGATTCTAGGATCCGTTTTGTGGTGGGCCCTCCATAAAAAAGTAAATGAATCCACAAATCCAAATGCCGCAACCAAACACAAAATTATAAAATCCTTTTTGGATTCCACAGTCCAATTCCTCCATAATCCTACAACCAAACATGCCCTTACCCGCTCAGTTGGATCTAATAGTTCCTAGGGTTTTTTATATCTCACCCCTCCAAAACTTCAATATTTTAAAATTTCACCTTTAAAAATCCATATTTTTTATCCAAGAAAACCCATGTTCTCACATTTTCCGTTAGAATTTAACTAGGGTTAGGCGCTGCATTCTCTTGTTACACTCTTCAAGATCTGAGGTTTGGAGCTCCGCGTGGTTATAGGTTTGTTGAAGATTTATAGTTCAATTTCCTGATTTAATACATGATTTTTACATTAAAGTGTTCTTTCCATTTTTTGTTATCTAAGGTTTTTATGCAATACCATGAATGAACACAATCTCTCCTACATCCAACACACAAGAAATGCTCTAATTTGTCTAAAGAAAAGCCATAATTTTGAAATTAAAAAGAATTCCTAACCATAGCTCGAATTTGTAAGGAAGAAGAAAATGACTATTTGAGGGCATTTTCGTCTTTTACCAAGCCAACTAACCGGTGTTAACTAAGGGTGAGGAATATTCTCTTCTGCTTAGTTAATCTAACTAAGAGACATTTTCAAACAGCTTAAAGATTTTAGGGGTAAGATTTAGAAATATGGATTTTTAAGGTGAGATTTCAAAATATTGAAGTTTTGGGGGTGAGATGTAAAATAACCCGAATTCCTGCTAATTGTATATTTACTAGAATTTAGCATGTGCAATGGAAGTTTGTATTTTTTTAACATGGTGGACAAAAATTTGAAATGATTTTTGAAAGAAGATTTTGGTTAAAACAATAAGTTTTCTTTAAGTTTTTAGTAGGATTTTTTATTTTTTGCAAAAAATACAAAAAGTTAATTTTTTTTTAATAGTTTGCGTTGTTCAAAATTATGAGATTATTCTTGTTATCACTATTATTGTTGGGATTTTTAAGCTAGTCTTTTGTGTAGAAAACTTTATATTGGGAGATCAGGCTTTTAATTTTGTGGTTGAATTTGAATTTCAAAATATGGATTTAGTGGAGGGTAATTGATTTTTTTTGAAATTTTTGTTGGAATGACATGTCAAACTTTAGTCCATGTTGTAATCTTTTATGAGAAATGCATCTTCTACTTACGAGGCAGATTCAGTCTCATCTACAAGGACTCTTATTGGTTATGAGGCTGGCTAATGTTGCAATTCCCTAATATTAAGAAGCTATAATTTATAGCAGAGATTGATGAAGTTTGATGTTGCCGTGCTTGTTTGGCAAATTATTTATTTAGCTGGGAAGAGCCCAGTCGAATTTTATTAGATGAAAAGAATTTGGGTTTAGCCCATTACACTCAAGTCAAGTAAGGCGTATATATACAATGAGAATAATGGAGGAAAGAGCCCATAAGAAGGAATTTACTCCTATGTCATCGAAAAAATACAAGCTTCATCATTTTTTCTGACGATCAGCACCAATCATCATCATCATCTAAGATGTACATACACCAAATTACATGTGATTCCACGACTTTTTCACCGTTGAATTAGCAATATAAAAAGTCCTATTGTCGGTAAACTATTAATTTTGCACCAACTAAATCAACGATGAAAAATGGTATAATCACATGAAATTTGGTGTATCCACATCTTAGATAATAAAGATAGAAATGATGTATGCCAATCGTCGAAAAAAATCATGGAGCATGTCTTTTTCCGACGCCACAGGAGTAAATTCCCTCCTGCGGCACCTTTCAAACCATAGGACTTCATCCCCTCTCTCTCTCTGTCTCGATGATTCTGAACTCAAATCTTCTCCGTTTTCTCTATTTTTTTTGTAGATCCTTGTTCACTTCCCTGAGATTCACGATGATCATCAACGGGTAAGATAAAAGCTTCCATCTTGCTGATCCAGCACCTTCTTTTGCGCGGTAAACATTCAGATCAGAGATCTGCTCGTCAAGATCTATACTTTCTCTATTTAATAACGTTGTTGGGATCAAAATTTACACCCCTTTGTCCAAAAAAGTCAAAATCAACGCCTGAATAAGTGAGCCTAAGCCCGAGTCCAAGTCGAACGGGTCCAAATCCGGCTCAAGCCAAGTTCAAGTTTCAAACATAAGACCGGCCCCCTGCCAAAATAGAAAATAAAATAAATATGTAGCAAATAAATGAATGTGTAACTTTTTAGAATTAAATTGGGCAAGATAGCCAAAAATTGTAAAGCCCAAGAGGCCCAATGTAAAGTGCCAAGGCTATAAAAGCCAACCATCACGACGAAATGAAAACAACTTCTGATTCATCAAAATAAACCTAGGGTTTTGTGCCGCTTTCTCTCTCTCTCCAGGTCTCCTTGTTTCTCCTCCTCTCTTTTCCAATTAAATCCAAGCCAAATCTTCTCCTTTTTCAAAAACAAATTTGATTTTGGCTATTAACCCATGGAAAGAAATACCGATCTTCCATTGAAATCATCAAAGAAGAACCCTTTTTTTCCATCTCTTCTCAAGATCCAACATAGGAGAGGAGGAAGAAGAGAAAATCCATCTGGGCACGTCTCGAGACATCGTAGAAGGGGAAAATAACCCCTTTTTGATCTTTTGGCGTCAGAAATTTTGTGTTTGGGGCTGTAGCTCCGTTGGGTTTCGACTTTTGCTTATATAGCGCTAGGTGCGCACATCGCTAGATGCTCATTTGGTTAGATGCGCACTTTGTTGGGTGCATATCGTGCCAAGTACGCACCTCGCTAGGTGCGCACCTCGCTAGGTGTGCATTTTACCGAACCTTTTGATCCATTCAGGACCCTTTGGCCCCCTCACTCTTTCACAACTTGCTAAGTGTTCACCGGGCTAGATGCGCATCTTGCCAGGTGCGCACACCTTTCTGGGTCGCATCTCGACAGATGCACACCTCGTCATGTGAGCACCTTACGACGTGCTCACTTTGCTAAGTGTGCACATGACTCACACACATCACTCATTTCTATCTTTCTTGTAAATATTTTACAAAATAAAAAATGAATCGAATAAACACACCCCACCCTCGTAAACTCTACGAGGCTCATGATATGCCCAAAACACCCTCAAGACACACACATATGCATATTGCATACTGAGTTCGCAAGATCTATTCGACTTGTTAATCGGAGGTTCTCTCACTCCAAAAGCGAGGGATAATTAACGACAGCTTAATCCGCGGCTGCTAGAGATTTGGATCCTCACGATCAATAAACCCATGTTTATCCCAGACAGGAGGAATCTGTTATACACATGTCAAGCGACGCGAATTTTTATCTCAATAGTGTGACGAAAAACACTATACAAACGTCATATCTGAGTTTTCTTTTTGAAAAATATGCATTCTTCTTCCAGATCAACCCAGATACAAAATTCCTTTTTTGATCAATTTTGTAGCTTCTCTTTAGCTCTTCGCTAAAGATGTGATATGCTCGAGAAAAGCCGTATTTCGAGAATACTATACACATTTTTCTATGTTTAAGTTGTGACTTGCGGATTAAGATTTAGATAACTAATTTAACAACTCATCTTATCTCTACTATTATAACCATAAAACTTATGGGATTTCTAATCGAGTCTCAATTTCAACAAACACCATTTAAAAAGAAAACATGTGTCCATCTCTTTTTTTATTTGAAAATAGAAAAAAAAATATTGCTAAAATTAGGTAAGCCCTTTCAAATTTATGGAAACGAAAATGTTTAGCTACGAAAACTAATCCCACTCTCATCCATCTAACTATCTCTATTTCCCACGTCTTAAAACCAAAAATAGCAATAACAAAATTATACCTTCAACTCATTTAAAAATTATATTCTTAAACCAAAGTATTTACATTGCATAATATTTATTTAGATAATACAATATTCACTATACATTTACGTGCATCGCACGTGCAAAATACTAGTAACTATAAACTTATGTGATCTTAATTGAGTCTCAATTTCAACTAACGCCGCTTAAAAAAAGAATATGTCTCTCTCTCCCTCTATTTTTATTTGAAATAGAAAAAGAAAAAATATTGCTCAAATTAGGTAGGCCCTTTTAAATTCATGGAAACCAAAATGTTTAGATATGAAAACTTATCCCACCCTGATCCATCTAACTATCTTTATTTCCCACATCTTAAAACCAAATAGCAATAACAAGATTATAACTTCAACTCATTTTAAAATTATATTCTCAAACCAAAGTATTTACATGGCATAATATTTATTTAGCTAATACAATATTCACTATACATTTACGTGCATCGCACGTGCAAAATGCTAGTAACTATAAACTTATGGGATCTCAATTGAGTCTCAATTTCGACCAACACCACTTTAAAAAAGAACACGTGTCTCTCTCTCTCTGTGCTCAATTTAGGTGGGCCCTTTTAAATTCATGGAAACCAAAATGTTTAGTTAGGAAAACTAATCACACCCTCATCTATCTAACTATCTTTATTTCCCGCATCTTAAAACCGAATAGCAATAACAATATTATAACTTCAACTGATTTTAAAATTATATTCTCAAACCAAAGTATTTACATGGCATGATATTTATTTAGATAATACAACATTCATTGTACATTTACATGCATCACACGTGCAAAATACTAATCATTTTAAATCTCATTGGTTGTTTATCCATTAATTGTAGTTATATACATCAATTTATATATGAGTTATCGAAAAATCTTTAATTCATATCCAAACAAAACAAAACAAAACAATTAAATGTTTAGTTGTTATCTTAATCTTAAATCTGAATACATAGTCAATAGCGATATTTGTATGTGCAATTAATAAAAAATCCATATTCCATCCTCTTTCATCTCTACTGCAGTGCAAAAGGGAGGGGGAATTTTATTTGAAATTGATTGCTGATGTGGTTTTTTCATTTTTCAATAAATATCAATAAAAAATATTTAAAAAATCCAATCAGGATTCATAACCGCAACTAACCCCATTACTCATTATAAAAAAAAACTAACCTCATCATTTAAAACTATCTGGCTATATTATAGTTTTTAATGAAAAGTAAAAAATAACAAATAAAGACATTGAAGCTTGATATATATGTGCATCCAGGTGCGAATTGCTAGTTTACTTTAACTCTTTTGACTACCATATTATTTTTCTGTATCTAAATGAAGAAGGATATGAATCGAAGAAAAATGGATGCTTGTAAAGTTACAACCAGGATTTAAAATTATCACTTGCGTCCTGGATGTCACTTGTAATTGCTTGTTTATAATAATTTCTTTCTCAGAAACATGCATTTGACATTTAAGTTATTTTCCTGACTACGAAAAATTCTGGCTCCGCCATTGTTAATTTATACTTAAAATGGTCCGTGTTTCTACCTGATGGAGGTTGTGATCTCCTTCAGATGTTGTTCTCCGTCGATTCTGTGATGGCGGTTTTTAGCGGTCGAGATTTGTTTGAGGGTTGAGTGTGTGGATCTCAATGGGTTGGTGTTGACGCCGAATTATCTGCAAAAGAAGTTCCGGAGTGGGTGACCACCGTAAGACCCTCCGACGATCAAATTAGTACCGTGGAATAAGAGCAGAGTAGCGGCGTATTGGAATGGATTCTAGTTACCTGAGTCGTCTGAAAGAGGGGCTTATATAGTGCTCGTGTGGAGCGAGCCGGCGCGAGATCCTCGCCGTCAGTTATGCCTCTGCGTTATCCTAGCATTAATGGCAGGATACGACCATTAATGGGAGGACGCGCCAGCGTGGGACGCGGAACGTGGGGCGGCAGATATCTCGCATTTGGCGAGATACACGGAGCCGTTGCGGAGTCGCTTGGGCTCCGTGGTCTCGGATCATCGGGGAGGCCGAGAAAGCTTGGTTCGATGGATGGCTCGGAGACGAGCCGGGAGGCCGAGAAAGCTCGGCCCTTCTAGGCAGCTCGGAGACAAGCAAAGAGGCTAAGGAAGCTTGCTGGACTGCTCGGAGGCGGGCTACTGGCTGCTTGCTAGGTGAATATGTGAGGTACTCAGGGAGATCTCCGATAGGTCGGGTGCATCCTCGAAGACGAGGTCCTGAGGTACGTCCCCAAAGCATCATACTTACTCTAACTCCGTAGCCCTCGGGACACGTTATTCGCTACGTGTCATGATCTGGGGAATTCCCACTTGTGAGCATCATCATTAGCCCTCCTTGGTTTTCTTCTGCTCAGTTTGGTGCCGAGAATCATAGTGTGGATTGTCCGGAAACGACATGGTGTTTAGCGGTTGTGTCGTACCGATCTTCGAGTCCACGTGGTGTCTCACCGCGTGCCTAAGTTTTCGCGCGTATCCCCGATAACGTCAGCGGATCGGTGAAATGATCACGCTTTAAAAAGGGGGTGCCGTTTCACTCGATTGTCAGTTGGGCTACGGACCATGTGTCCGACGTCGGTTGGCGGGCGTGACAGGTTGTCTCTGACTCCTGCAACGAAAAGACGTGCCCAATGGTCGATCGCCACGTGGAGCCCCAACGGCCGCTAGGCGCGACGCCTCGTTTGGTGGGAATAAATCTGGGCCGTAGGATGTTTTCTTTGGGGGTGTATAAATAGGAGGGGACCATCCTAGGGCCAACACTTTGCCTTAATTCTCTTTTGCTATTTGAAGATTGCCCGACGCTCTTCCGCTTAGGTCGGATCTTCATCCGAATTTTCCTCGGCAAAACCCTTTCTTTTCTAGTATAAGGCCGGTGTCCGCCTTTTCTAGGTGACGATCGTTCATGGAGTATGAGTCGAACGATAAAGTGTAGGAAGGTCGGTATCCTCCCTTTCCCCGGAGTTGAGGTGGTGATCGTGTATCGAGTATGAGTCGAATGGTAGCCAAGTATAGGACAGTCGGTATCCTCCCTTTCCCCGGAGTTGAGGTGGCGATCGCGCATCGAGTATGAGTCGAACGATAGCCAAGTTTAAATAGGTTGGCGTCACTCGATACTACCCGGTCACCTCGCTATGAGGGCGTTGGATCCACAACGTTTGTTGGGCAGGAAGCTACCCGCTGCGAATGAGCCAAGCAGGAAGTTGCTCGGCAGCCTTATGAGGAGGGCTTTAGATCCACTTCTTTGTAGGACAGGAAGCTACCCGTTGTGGATGGACCGAGCATGAATCTACCCGGTCACCTAGCGATGAGGGTTTTGGATCTACAACGTTTTGTTGGGCAGAAAACTACCCGCTGCGGATGTTGGAGATAGTGCCCTCAGAGTCAATTATTGGATCACAGGCACGTGATTGCAATGATTGAGGGAGGACCTATGCCGGTAGAACAGTCTTACTCAAGATGATAGTATGCTATCTGATTTATCTTTATCATCGCGTACTGTTTTAGGTGACCTTAAAGGTCGCTATTACACGTTGATAGAGCCCCTAGGATTCTTGCTTGACTGCCAGCAGTATGATGGCGATCATATACGTGGGAGCTGGGGTCTATAAGCACATCCTTAAAAGGTCCCTAGTCGTGGGAGTTTCGAGACAGGGCATCGATACTCCAGAGTAGACTAGTGTATACAGTCGAGACCCCGACGAGGGGCGGTGGCCGGTCTCACAAGCCACTGGTGTCAGTTGGTTCACCTAAGATGTATACATGTGCTTATTGGGTTATGAGTACACCGGACATGACTCGCCGGGAACATGCTAGTTGGTCTTATACCTGACGTCAGATAGTAGTTCCCTGGTGACATGTGTACAGGTTAGTTCATCGACCTGAGATCGTCATTTGTCTCGTGTGAGTTCCCACTGTACTTTGATTACTACCCTACCACGCTCAAAGGAGTTGTGCAAACAGGTTTTAGTTCTGTACAGTCCCGAGCCACATGGAGGCAGTGAGTGGATCTGTAGGGGTTCGTCTATCCCGGTATTGGGGGTGAGGTCGCGCTGTGTCTAGGAGAGCCATTACACGAAGTCCTTGGCCAAGGCAGGAGATTTACTGGTAGGTATTCCAGTAGTATCTCAGGGTGTTCTGGGCTACACTCCGACACGACTTGTACCGCTTTTGGGGGTCTGACTTTTACCAACCCCCTAGGCCCGCCATGCGATGCTCATAGATGAACGGACCGGGCTGTACGGATATTGTCACTGACAGGCTCAGTAGGGTGTCAGGATGAGTTCGCTCATCGACGTCCCTTTTGGTCAATACCTGGTAGCCCGTCACGTATGGCTAATACCTCTGACGTGCTAGTGGTTAAATCCGCAGCCAAAGTATTGACGAGTCTTTAGAGTCCCCCACAGACTATTTTCTCAAGTTTCGGGCGAAACGCTGTAGAGGCCGTATGGAGATATGGCAGGGTTCGATCAGATACGTGCGGTATTGCACGGATCATGATCGGACGGATAATACTAGCGGGCTTTGGTTTAAACCAGATCCTAGTATTGTACAGTGTAGATTTTGTCTCATTGCATTTGTATTCGGTCGGAATACAAATGCGGGTATGTATTTACAGTCGCGGGGTTTTCCTGTAATTTATTACGGGATCAGTTTTCTGAAGTTGCCAGTTTGCATTCCGTTTCGGCCAGTTTTCCTTTGTTCCTTCACGGCCGGACTTTTATAATGGGAGGGGCTAATTTGCAATTGTGCAAATTAGTATTGTGGAGGGGGTTTCTTGTGAAAGGAGAGATTATGATATGACTAGCATCATTAGATTCCTTTTGGATCAATTCTTTTGCATTAATGTGAAGGCATTTGTATATGACTTTGGATATGAAAGAGGGTGACATTTTTCTTTCTTGTGATCACACATTTTGTGTATGCCTTTTTTCTCTCTCCTCCTCATTCTATCATCCAAGGGGCCGGCCACAATTTTGGTGAGGGAGAAGGGTTCCTTTTGTGAGGGAAAATCATTTCATCTCATTTGCTTGCTTGCAAAATTCCTAACACCTCTCCAAAGTTCATTTTTCCTTCTCCATCAAATGGCAACTTCAACCCCAATAGAGACAAACTGTTCTACACTAGCCTACAGCATTTCTTGGGCACGTCGGCTCGCCAACTTCGTGCCCGAGTTGCCTCGGTCCAGAGGTGGGAGCCCGTAAAAGAACCCGGCGATGTGGTGCCCGTTCCGACGAGGAGCTGAAGACCGGAGATTCCGCGAGGAGATCGGAGTGGAGGCCGAAGACCGAAGGACACGGATCGCTCGGTATAGCTTCCTACCCATTCTCTAGTTAACTAGGAGTAGCTTAATGGCCCGATCCGGGTTTAAAGTGCGCGGTGGTGCCGGTTTACAAGTTCTGTAAAAGTATCGTTTCCGCATTTTGGTCTCGGATTGACGGTCGGGGCGCCGCCGTGCACTTACAGCGGATGGGCCGAGCAGGAAGCTGCTCGGCGGCCTCGTGAGAAGGGTTTTAGATCCACTTCTTTGTAGGGCAGGAATCTACCCCTTGTGGATGAGCCGAGCAGGAAGCTACCCGGCCGCCTCGCGGCGAGGGCTTTAGATCCACAGCATTGTAGGACAGGAAGCTACTCGTTGTGGATAGACCGAGAAGGAATCTATCCGGTGGCCTCGTGATGAGGGCTTTGGATCCACACCGTTATTGGGCATAAAGCTACCCGCTGTGGATGGACCGAGCAGGAATCTATTCTTTGTGGATGAGCCGAGCAGGAAGCTACCCGGCCGCCTCGTGGTCAGGGCTTTGGATCCACAGCGTTTGTTGGGCAGGAAGCTACCCGCTGCGGATGGACCGAGCAGGAAGCTACTCGGTGGACTCGTGGTGAGGGCTTTAGATCCACAACATTTGTTGGGCAGGAAACTACCCGCCGCGGATGGACCGAGCAGGAAGCTACTCGGTGGCTTTAGATCCACGGTGTTGTTTGGCAGGAAGCTACCCGCTGTGGATGGACCGAGCAGGAAGCTACTCGGTAGCCTCGTGATGAGGGCTTTGGATCCACAGCATTGCTGGGCAAGAATCTACCCACTGCGGATGGACCGAGCAGGAATCTACTCGGTAGCCTCGTGATGGGGGCTTTGGATCCATAGCGCTGTTGGGCAGGAAGCTACCCACTGTGGATGTGCCGAGCAGGAAGCTACCCGTCGGCCCTGCAGGGAGTTTTAGCATGGAAACAAAGAGAAGCAGTTCAGATTGCAGGGAAGCAAGAATCTTTATGATTAAAGAAAATACAGATTCAATGATTCAGTTTAAACTCTCCTGTATTAAATGAACGGATTCGGCGGGTGTCCTTGTTGCTCGGAATTGGGTCAGTCGGTGACGATCATAATCTGCCGATTGTCAGCTCTCCGGCTATAATTTGGTCAGCTTTCCCCTATCTGCTTGACGTTTGTCTCGCAGGTATTTTGCCAAGTGACCGGAGCGGATCAGCTCCTCGATGTAATCGCGTAGCTGTTTACAATTCTCGGTCGGATATCCTTGCGTCCAATGATAGGCACAATACGGGCCGCGGAGACATTTGCTCGTCCTTTGGGTAGCTGGTGGGAGCTTAAAGAACCTCTCACCCTTAGCTTCCTCAAACAACTCGGTCTGGGAAATGTTCAGAGGGGTGTACTCCTGGAACCTCGAGGAATAAGGTCTCGGATGATCGTCTTTCCTTTTCTCTTCCCTGTCCCTTTTCATCGGTCTTTTTGGTCGGCTCGGGGCAGGTTTAAGTTCACCTCTGACTCGAGTTGAATTTCTCGCTCGGTCCAGGCTTTCACTTCGGCCATGGTCTTAGGTTGTGCTAATGCAAAAGAGCAGAGCCACTCTTTGTGTCTAAGACTCGACCTTAGCGCGGTGATAACTGTTTCATCGCGGTGCTCGGGAACTTCAAGGAGGGTATTGTCAAAGCGAGTGATATACCCCTTGAAGGATTCCTTGTCACCGCTCTTGACAGTGAACAGGTAGTCGACCGTACTTTTCTGTCATCGGTTTCCGACGAAATGATCGAGGAATTGGGTGTCCAACTCGTCGAAGGTTGAGATGAAGCATGGAGCAAGTCCTCGGAACTAGTCCCGACCGGCCCGTATTAGGGTAGTGGGGAAAGCTCGGCATTGAGCTGCATCCGAGTTATCTTGGAAGCTCATGTCCACTGTAAATGCGTCCAAGTGGTCCTTCGGGTCGGACTTCCTGTCGAAGAGGGCCACTTTGGGCGGCTTGTTCCTGGATGAGACGTGCTCGGCCATCAGCTCTTCTGTAAAGGGCTTTGTGAGTGAATCGGCGGAATACCGGGCCCCTTCGCCGGACATATGGTCGTCTCGTCGTCTGCCTTCGATTTTCTTTTCGAGGGCTTCAAGCCGATGGTGGTACCCTGAGAATTCTGCGTAGTTGGAGTGGTGGTTACCCCCGCTCCGGGTCTGCGCGATGATGCAGCTACAATTCTGTTCCATCAAATTTCTTAAATTCTCGGGCAAGGCCCTTCTCGAGCGGTCCCGACGTTCGCCGTTAGCACGGCCCCGGTGGGAGTGGGGGCATCGGTCATGCTTGGAAGCAGGCGAACTGACTGACACCTCCTCAGGAGGAGAGAGCGCGCGGCGGGCATCGGAGTGACGGCCTAGTATTCCATGGGATCCTGGTGTGGATCTATCCAGCGCCCAGCGGGTCATGGAATCAATCGCCGCATGCGGGTCACGGTGGCCGGAGTCGGTACGCCGGCGCTCGGTGACGCCGAGGTGAGCGTGAGCGAGATTGAGGGCCTGAGTGTGCCCATCTGTCCTTCTGTCACGACCAGAAGTTACGGAACGTGACTGGCACTTAAATTACGAAACGTCTCAAGGTGTATGTAATCTAAGTAAGCCAAAGCCCAGAAATCAAAACCATTTAAAGAAATAGAGTGAAGGAAAACTTATTTAAAGAAATCAATTTTAACCAAATAAATCGCATTACTCATTTTAAAAGCAATATCAGATTTTCCTGAAAATTTCGGCAGAGTCTCCTTTGTAAATACTGGCCCCCAAATGGGTACAACACATGAAAATACATATAAATGATGAAATAAGGCATCCCCAAGCGGGAGCTAACTCTTCGCCCATGGCGGAATCGCAACCACATGCAATATGTATATCAAAAGTGCACAATAAGCATCTGAAAGCAATGAAATAAGAAAATACCACGTCGGCTCAAGTGAGCATCGACACCAAACACCACAATACAAGTCTCACTGTCTAGTCCAATATACAAGGGTAGATGAAGTATACTAGATACAAATAATATACATGATGGGATAAAATATCCTCGCAACCCACCTACGAGCAATGCCGCAAGTCCAAGTAAAAGGAACAAAATGAGGAAGTGCGCCCGCCGCTACTGTGCTGACGGGTCGGACCTGCAAGATACTGTGGCACAACGGGGGTGAGTTGCCAACTCATGAGTAGTAAGCAACATCATACAGATAATCGCAGGTATGCACGAACAACGATAATCTATAACATGCAATCTGATGGTATAAGTACGGCAATATGGATATGCAACAATCATGGTCAAGGCACATCATCAGGGTACTAAAGCTACACGAACAATACATATCAAATAATTACTGAGTATGGAATAAAACATATCATCATCAATGAATCATCATCGTGGAAAATCCGGTGTCCATCAACGACACTCCAAATCCCAATACCTTAGGTGTCGTCACTCTGATCGGCCCTCATATCTGTAAATCTCATGGAACCTGAGTGCCTAACATCGACACTCGAAACATCATGAAAACCCGTGTCCATCAACGACAAGTAAATACTCATCTCTCAGACGCCACATACCCAGATCGGCCCTCAAAACATCTCATATCATAACTTCTAAACGGTATCCTCCGGATATCCGTCGGGTTCTATACTATCACCGGTAGGTAGTGCTCTCTCTGCCAGGCTCATTGTCTACACCACAAAAATCATTTCTTGCCCTGGGGTACTATACCGGGTCCACCATGTACCCACAGACGGTGCCTACCGCTCCTCGAATCGGGTTTCTAACACAAGTCTCAGAACCGAGAAAATTCATGGTGAACGCACCGAAATATCATAACAAGAGAAACCGGGTTTTTTAAACAATGCATACTTTCTTTAAATATCCCCACGGTTCTCAAATCCATAAATCACATGAAATCCGTATCTCAATGCGTAAATCCATGAAACATGATGTATGCAACATAGAACAGTAATATACATATATCAAGAGAAAACCGCTCTTTTAAATGAATCCAGTTTTTAAATATATCATACGGTTCTCAATTTCTCCAACGTCAATGCAACATCATATAAAAGTGTATAAGTAGCAATAGCAAGGTATGTGTATATACATGTAAATATGTATGCATGATGCATTTCATATGCGCAAAAGAACAAGAATCAACGTCTCAATGTCAATAACAATACAATACCGCATATGTGTATAGGTTGTGCGTGTCATGGCAATTACCAACGGTGTGTGTGTAGCATGCAATTTAGTGCTCATGCAACATGAACCGTCAGTAATGGTGCAGTGTCCAATGGGTACTAAGTCAAGGCACAACAAGTAATGGTATGCAATGATACTCATGCACAATCAACTCATATACATATAAGATGTGACTATAATATCATATCTAGCCCTGACGCTTAACGCCATACGGGCGATTTCCCCGTAGATGTTAAATCTACTCACCAGGACGCCTCGGCTAATCTGATTCGATTTCGGCTCTGCCATTTCCGCGCCACATCCGACGTCTCTGCACCCGATCCTAGAAACGTACACAAGGAAATAAGAGACTAGATATATAAATAGTCGCGGACACAAACAATACAAGTTAACCACGCGCACTAACTAAACGCGCACGCACTTGGTGCACAAAACGCGCTCGCGACAACGTCACAAACCACAACTAGGGTCGCTATACGTGAAAACTACCAAACCAAAAACCCAATCTCACTAATCGCGCGTTCACAACACACTAAATATTATAGGATATTGCATGTAAATCATGGCAACGTCAAATTGAACCGAAATCTAATTATTACAAAAACCTAGTAAACACAACTTGCTATTTTAGTTCAAATCTAAACGTTTTAACAAATCTAGTGGCCATAATGTTATTCTAATATCATAATTAGGCTACACAAACCCTAACTAGATTTTAATTTTACCTAATTACTCACTAATAAAAAACTTTGTTTGCAAAATATATAATTTGGACAATTTTAAAATAACAATAGTAAACTAGCAACTAGCTTAGATTTTACATGTCTTAAGATGTTAAATTACACAATATAACCATAATCAATTAATAGAAACCCTAACTTAAATTCAAACTTTTTCTTTAAAATTCTAACTTTCAATTAAACCATATTCAAACACCTAAATAAATTAGATTACAACAAATACTAACAAGGTAACAATTGGAGTAAGATTATACCTCACAAATTTTGAAGATCTAACATGCAATCTTAGCCTCCCAAAAAGCCATCTTGCTCCTAGATCCAAGTTAGTTTAGGCCATGGAAAAATGGTTAAAGGTTTAATTAGGAGTTAATGGAAATTTGTGTGGATTTTATTGGATTTTGAGTGAGGTTTTAGCATGAAATGAGATGGAGAAATTTGGGGGGGCGGGGAAGGGGGGGCTGATGACTGCTGCCGAGCTAGTGAGGAGAGGAAGAGAGAGAGAGAGAGAAAGTGGGTTTCCTTTCCAAGTCAAGAATCAACCCATACCTCAAGATTAAACCCATACTTCTTTCTTTATTGTTTTCTTTCTTTCTTTTTTTTCTCTTCTTCATTTCCTAATTTGAAGTGGGAATTTGGGGAGGGGTTGTTGGTGTGGGCTCGGCCAAATGGGGAGAGGGAGTGAAGGAGTGAGGTGTGTGTGTGAGTGTGTGTAGAAACTTCTCCAAGTCAAGAAAAGTCCATTATCACAACATATATTAACTCATTCTTATTAATTTATTTCCTTTTCTATTCAATCCTAGACTTTTCTAGAATGGTGGAGACACATTTTAAACCAAAGAGTATGTAACAAACTTGTTTCTAAGTTATCATGGTTCATAATGTGTGCTTAACCCACTCTAATTTGTAATTACCACTAATTAAATGTATAAGTGAAAACTTAAAATAATATTAAATAATTAATTAAGGAAAAATATTTAAGTAAACTAACTATTTATAAGTGACCAAATAAATATCAATACTAGCCATTACATAGCTAAAATAGGTATATTTAAGTCTATATTGAAAAATAATTATATCTTGGTTTTTGCGGAAAACACCAGTTATTTTACCGATTATCGGAAATTTCACCTAAACGATTTTTCAGAACGTTACAATCTTCCCCCTTAAAGAAATTCGGTCCCCGAATTTAAAATTTAACTACGCGTACCATCGAAAAGATGGGAATAATCCTTCCACATCTCGCCCTCGGTTTCCCACGTGTCCCTTTTCGCCGTTCGACCACGTCAAAGAACCCATACGGACGGTATGACCTCGGACTTCAGTTCCTTCACCTGCCGATCTAGAATGACTATCGGCTACTTGGTGAAAGAAGGATCGCGCTCCAGCCTGATGCTGTATCACGCAAGAAGGGTCATGAAGGTACTTGCAGAGCATTAATACATGAAACACGGGGTGAATATCTGGAAAGCTGGGTGGAAGAGACAAACGATAAGCAACTGCGCCGACACGCTCGAGAATCTCGAAAGGGACCCACATATCTGGGACTAAGCTTCCCTTTCTTTCCAAATCTCAACATGCCCCACATCGGGGAAACTCTCAAGAAAAATGATCGCCTACTGTAAACTCAAGTCTGCGCCGACGTCGGTCTGCATAAGATTTCTGCCTGCACTGGGCCGCTCTCTTCCTATCCCAAATCATCTGAATCTTTTCGATCATCTCCTGCAAAATCCGTGGCCCCAAAATACTGCTCTCACTGAGTTCTGTCCAACAAACTGGTGATCAACATTTCCTCCTATATAATATCTCGAAGGGTGCCAACTGAATCGTTTTCCTGAACGCTGTTATTATAAGAAAACTCTATCAAGGGCAAGTGGCGATCCCACCTGCTACCGAAAACTAGAACGCAAGCTCGGAGCATATCCTCAAGAATCTGAATGGTCCGCTCTGATTGACCGTCGGTCTACGGGTAGGAAGTTGTACTGAAACTCAATCGGGTGTCCAAGGTCTCTTAATGTTTCTACAATAATCGGCTGGTGAACTGGGTGCCTTTGTCGGACACAATACAAGTCGGAACTCCATGTAGTCGTACAATCTCATCAACATATATCTGAGCATACTGAACGAATCCGAAAATGGTCTTGACTGGCAGAAGGTGAGCTGCTTTCTTCATTCGGTCTACGATCACTCAAATAGAGCCATACTCTCGACTGGTCCTAGGTAGACCCACAATAAATTCCATAGAAATCTACTCTTATTTCTACTCCGGAATGGGCAAAGATTGTAACTCTCCAGCTGGCCTCTGATGCTCAGCCTTGACTTTGCTGACAAGGCAGCGTCCCGAAACAGAATCTGTGACATTTCTAATCATTCCTTCACACTAGTAGACTTCTCTCAAATCATAATTCATATATGCTGACTGATGCGCCTCCTCTAAGATCTCGCGTCTCAGTCTCTCGGAATCTGGCGCACATAGTCGAATCCCAAATTTTAGTACTCCCTGATCATCAATCACGAACTCTGAATCTCTGCCCTGTCGAACCTGCTCCATGATCTCTGACAAACGAACGTCATCGGACTGTGCTTCACGGATATAATCATATAACTGTGGATGTTCACGGACACAGACAAGTTGTCCCCCGGTTGACGTAAACTCGAACTGTACTCGGCTATCATAAAAAATCTGCTAATCTGCCGTCGATTGTCTCTGAACTGTACTCAAACAAGAAAAACTATCTCCGGGCCTCCGACTCAAAGCATCTGCCACAACATTCGTCTTGACCGGACGATAAAGAATCTCGCAGTCATAGTCTTTCAGTAGTTCTATCCATCCGTTCTATCTCAATTTTTGATCTTGCTGCTAAAAGATATACTTTAATCTTCTTGTGGTCCGTAAATATCCAGCACGACTCGTCGTATAAAATAATATGGGAAATGAAAAGGTCATCCAGTTTTACCTGTAAACATGTTTTATAGACATTCAACTTGAATGCACGACTGAATCGTGGCCCGATAGTGCTGGCATGCGAGCTTTCGTGAAGTGAGCGCTTTAAATGCTAAGGCTAAATCGCAGGTATCCATCTCTCATGATTGGCTCAAAAACAGGAAAAAACCTTTTAACGTTTGAAAAGCATCCACTTTGCCCCTCTCACTCTCACTTAAACGGCTGTTAGATTTTTTATACAAAAATTACATGACTTGAACAAAATGTCCCCATTAAACAAAAAAAAAGAACAAAAAGATCATTTAGATGAAGTCGGGGGTATTGCCGTTTAAGTCACAAAAATTTTGAATGTAAAATTTAAGGGATGTTAAGTGAAGGGGGCAAAGTGCATGTTTCTAAATATTAGAGGAGTTTCCGTTCTTGGGCCAAAACGTGAGGGGATTTTCCGCGTTTAAATACTAATTCAAACTCATCCGCATTAATACTCAAATCAAACGTATGCAGTCTCACTGGGAACAATACTTTGTCATTGGATTTGTAGGGCTGGTAATTAACCCAATTTGAAAAGTCAGCCTTGTTTTAATAGTGCTCGAACTAGAAAAATTTCACTTATGAGGGACATGTTGGTTCTAGAAAAGTAATGAGGAAATTCTAAAAGCAAAGGCAATTTACTGCTCTATTTGTTTAGATACGTAAAAGAGCTTAATGGGGCTGCGAAAGTTCATAACTCCATTAGACGTGAATAAAGGATTAAAGCAGGGAGGAGGTGGGTCCAGATTTAAGTTGTGGTGGGACAACCTCCTAAGGTTGTGAGCGTGTTCACAGTAAAGGCTGGCTGTGACATTCACACCTTATTTTTCTCTATATAAATTATAAAAAATTAAAAGAATGGAAAGTAGAGTTTGCTTTTCATCAAACTAGAATTAATGCACGTGTGATGCACGTGTGTATATTAAGAAAATTAATTATCGAGCCTGTTTAAACTATTTCTCACAAATATGTTAATAATTATGGTTGTTTTTGAAATAATAATTGGGACACTTTGACCAAACATTATTGATTTGGATGGTGAGAGAATAAAAATGTAAGAGTAATACTTTCCTCCGAGTGTGGTGGAATTCATGTTGGCTGCATGAATTCCAATTGGACATAAGATGGGATATACGATACACGTATTTAGGTAGTGAATAACATGACACATCTTGTATCCAATCGGAATATATATAGCATGCATGGATTCCACCGCAACGGTAGGAAAAGTATTACTTAAATGTAAATGCATGAGCTTGAGGGTATGAGTTGGTATGCCTTGATATTAGAGTTTAATTAGAGAATTTTTTCATTTTTGCATTATTTTTGGGGACCCCATGTGTTTTAGTTATAATAGGAGTAAACTTTACCTATTGGGCTTGAACTCCTACCGCAATCCACACAAGAGACAAAATGGTGGGACCCATAACATCTAGATACAAATGCCAAACAAGTGGGCCTATTGTTTTTATATCTTGGATAGATTATGGTAGATTTGAAGTCCGGTAGGTTAAGCATTTATCTTATAACAATGAAGATAAATGGAGTTGCTTTGGGATTTGAATTTCTACCCTACCCATATATTTATCTAACTATTATAACTATCAACAAAATAGAAAATAGAAAAAATAATAAAATTCCAATAGCCGATCTTGAGAATTGGAGATGTTATCCACCACAAATAATAAAATGAAAAGTCAATAACCTTCTTGCTCTCTCTCTCTCTCTCACTTTCATTCATTACATATTCTCTCTCATGCTCAAAAGCCCAAAAAGAGATTTACCTTACAAACTTATATATAAGCCCTTATCTCTTAGTTATTTTATAAATTTTTAAATTTCTCAATTCTAATATTACCATTAACCCGTATCCATTTAATTTAAATTTAGAAAAACAATGGATATATGTAGAAATTTTCATGTAATGTTCAGAATAAAAAAAATTTGCACACGCCTTCGGTGCGATGTATATTTGTTTTTCAAAATATATAGTGTGCATCGCACGTGCAAAATACTAGTTATTATAATTAGAAGGCTCTTAGATGATGTCATTAATCAACAAAATAAAATGTTTAAAAAACGACAAAATCCCAATAGCTAAGAAAGGGAATTGTAGATGTGCACCTCATTCATTATTACAAAAGATAAAAATAAGAAAATAAGAAGTCAACGGCCCTCTTTCTCTCGTTCATTCCACATTCTCTATCATTCTCCAAATCCAAAAAAAAGTCATGCCTTACAAATTTATGCATAAGCATTTATATTTTTGTTATTTTGTATAATTTATAAATTTCTCAATTCTAATATTACCACTAACCGTATTCATTTAATTTAAATTTAGAAAAACTATAAACATCTTTAGAAATTTTCTTGTAACAACTAGGATAAAAAAAAATTACACACCCCTTTAGTGCGACACACACACATTGTTCAAAATATACACACATGCAAAATAATAGTAACTATTATACGTAGAACTAATGAGGGTATGACAAAAAGTTTCTCTTTTTTCAATTAGATAATACATAAAAAATGAGAAAATTTGCTCATGGAACTCTTACCCCAAACCTTGCCAACTCATAACTTCATGCTTATGAGTTTATCTTTTAAACCCCTCCCCATTCAAATATAGTAATAGTTGTTCAAAGTGTTATAATTATTTTTCTTAAAAAATCCCAATAA
Organism: Agapanthus africanus; assembly: GCA_030015575.1. Classification (NCBI taxonomy): domain Eukaryota; kingdom Viridiplantae; phylum Streptophyta; class Magnoliopsida; order Asparagales; family Amaryllidaceae; genus Agapanthus; species Agapanthus africanus. The sequence continues at coordinate 910,311,657 of JASDDO010000019.1, read as the reverse complement.
TTAACATATTTGCAAAAAATAGTTTAAACAAGTTGACACACTTCTATAATTCTCTCTTACTATATATACACATGCACTGCACGTATAAAAATTCTAATATCAACAACCAATTTAGTAGTCTATGTGTGGATTCTACTCAGTTAGTATTTTCCTTTCACTCGCTTTCCATTTCACTTGCTTTCCAGCTTTCTTTTCACCTTCAGAGTCACTAATTTTGCGAAACATTCGCAAAAGTAGATAGGATATGGGCTGGATTCGGCCTCATGACGAAGAATAGGACTTGGACATAATGGGGTTGAGTCAGTGTGATCCATTGCCAGCCCAAACATTGGATGCATACTTGGTCAAGGAGTCCCATGTGAAAGAGGAAACCCTAGCCCTCTCAATCAAGGTTTGAGGTGTAGGGTTGCTAGGCACTCTTACAAGGGTTAATAAGGCATCAACCATGCCCGAATAAAAATTTAGACGTGCCGAACAACCCAAAACCGGGATCTTTGCTAGATTATTAGGGTTAAACATACAAGTAAACATATTTACAACTAAGAGATGGGGGTTACAACATTTGTAGTCCGTTCCTTCGCTTCATAAGCTCCGTGTTGAGGTCCCTTCGCTGCGATCAACATGAACTCCGACTCTCGAGTGGCTCCATGAGGTAAATGAGACACCTTGCTTGTAGTCTTCATGATCCAAGATGATCTACCTTGAAGAATCTCTAACCCAAGTTTACACTTCACTAAACAACTTATTAGAGAAGTGAGCACCCTAATCTAAGTGGCTAGAATAGATGAGGATGATGAAGTAGGAATATTGCTCTCTTTTGTTTTCAAATTATCACTTTTATTCACCACTTTTGAAAAAGATAGTGAAGCTTTTCAACAAAGGAAGAAGAAGGAGAAAAAATTGAGCTAATACTTTTGTGATGAATAATGAATTATTGTAGTGGTTACAAATCTAACCAAGGGTTAAGCATGAAGGAGTTAACCCTTGTAGAGAATTAACTAGAGTTAATGGTTTGGATTGGGTTAACATAATATTGTTCCCCTCCGAAAGACGGCCGCACAGGACTGCTGAAGTCCTGGCGCTGAGGTTCGGGGCAGATGCTATTTGGTTTTATCCGTCTATCTATCCGAAGATGCCAATTTGATTTATGGCACCTTGTATCGGAGGTTTAGACGGATGCGGCCGATGTAGCAGACTTCGTCAGATTCCCCCTCAGGGTGAGGGGTTTTTGATTGTGGGGACGCTCTTCCCTGCAGGCGCAAGCCCCTGCAGTTAATTACGCTACCGCATCGCGGTAACAACTTTCTCCTTCTCCAGAATTTCGCTTCGTGTCGTGTATGTTTGTTTTGTTTGTGGTTGCCCGTGGATTGTATACGGAGACTGAGTAATGCCGTCGCCCGTAGGACGTGGATTAGTCCAAATCCGTATTTACTTAGATTTGGGTTTGGTGTTTTTAGTTTAAGGATACGTTAGTCGCGTTGCGGCCAAGATCAACTTAAACGTTCGTTAAGGATACGTTAGTCCTGTTTTCGACTAAGATCAACTTAACATCATGATTGATTTAATTATCCGGCCGTCGGGACTCGTCACCTCTCTGACGTCGTTGAGGGATTACAACGACAGGCGTCTGAGGAGTTCAGAGATGTACCCTTAAACCAAAGTCGATTCGGAGTTTTATCGTTTATTTAAATGTCTAAGGACACGTTAACCGTATTTGGGGTTAAGATCAACTTAGACGGGACCGTTTAGATCCAACAAAAGAGCGCTTGGACCCTATTGTGCCAGTTTAGGGACATGGCGGTCCATTATTAGTTTAGGGACGTTTCGGTCCGTCGCCAGTTTTAAGGACGTAGTGGTCCATATTCCAGTTTAGGGACGTGGTGGTCCGTCGCCAGTTTAGGGACGTGGTGGTCCATTATTAGTTTAGGGACGTTTCGGTCCGACATTAGTTTAGGGACGTTTCGGTCCAGCATTAGTTTAGGGACGTTTCGGTCCAGCATTAGTTTAGTGGTCGTTGGGACCCGTCGCCTCTTTGACGTCGTTGAGGAATTACAACGACGGATGTCAAAGGAGTTCGGAGATGTACCATCAAACCGGATGTAGATTGATTTAGGAGAGACATTTAATTTAAGGACTTACAGCCAAGATTGGGTTAAGTCCAGTTCAACATTTTATTAAGTAATGCATTGTATTTAGGCTCTGCAGAGCATCACTCTATTCTGAGCTCTGCTCATTTATGAATGATGCAATGCATTTCATTTGATTTGGGCTCTGCCCCTGGTAAAAATGCACAGCATTCTGAAGATTCTGTTTAGGCTCTGCCCATTTATAAATGATGCAAAGCATCTGTTTTGATTTGGGCTCTGCCCCTTAAAATAATGCATTTACGCTTTATTGAGCCTGTTAGGCCTTCTCTTAGTTGGGCTTGGCCCTTTTTAATGCATCTGCGCTTTGCGCTAAGTAATGAGCGCAAGTCCATATGATGATGACACGTGTCGTGCTCTGATGAGCGCAAGCGCACTAGCGCAGCGCGTTGCGCTGTTGCGCAGCGCAATTGCGCTGCTGACACGTGGCGCGCTCTCAGCGAGTTGCGCTAGTTCCAGAGAGCAAAGCTCTATTTTAAGAGCGCTTAGCGCAAATGGTTTTATAGCCGACACGTGGCGCTCTCTCAGCGAGTTGCGCTAGTTCCAGAGAGCAAAGCTCTATTTTAAGAGCGCTTAGCGCAAATGGGTTTATAGCCGACACGTGGCGCTCTCTTAAGAGCGCAACGGCGCAAATTGGAAGTGCAAAGCACTAAGAATCTTTTAGATTCGAGAAGGGAAGTGCAAAGCACTGTTTAATTTCTTCGTCTAAATTGGATCAAAGAAAGATAAATTTTTTTTATTCGAAGAACCAGAGGTTCTTAAAAGTGCAAAGCACTATTCATTTATTATTTTATTATTTTTGTTGTTTTTACAGAACCGAAGGTTCACAAGAAGTGCAAAGCACTTTTTTTTTTTATAAAGATCATTGATCTTATTTTTAGATCGATGATCTATTAGAAGACCCTCCCTTTTTTCTACCTCATGAAGGTTCTTTACCTTTTTCTTCTCGGAGTGTTCTCTGTTTTAGGGTTCTTGATTTTTCGAGAAAATTCTTGATGATTTTTGAATGAGGTCTGGGGTCCTATTTATAGTGCCCCATAAATTTGTTGAATTTGTTAACGGGATCTTTCTTGAGTGATTTTTGGGAGTTTTCCCACCATTGGATCTTTGATCCAAAGGCCGAAGAAAGTCTTCTAGTTCTGGAAAGAACAGAAAAGATTTCATGAAATCTTAATTCAGTTTGGGCGCAGATACACCAGCGCATGACACGTGTCGCGCAGTCGCAGAGTGCAGCGCAAGTGCGTTAGCGCATCTGCGCTGACACGTGTCGCACAGCGCAGAGCGCAGCGCAACTGCGCTAGGGCATCTGCGCTGACACGTGTCGTGCAGCGCAGAGCGCAGCGCAACTGCGCTAGGGCATCTGCGCTGACACGTGTCGTGCAGCGCAGAGCGCAGCGCAACTGCGCTAGGGCATCTGCGCTGACACGTGTCGCGCAGCGCAGAGCGCAGCGCAACTGCGCTAGCGCATCTGCGCTGACACGTGTCGCGCAGCGCAGAGCGCAGCGCAGCTGAAGCGTTGCTTCCTTTAAACAAAGCTTTGCTCTGATGGGGCGCGTCTTCTTGGGCGCAGTGCTGATACATTTGCGCCTGACACGTGGCGCGTTGCGCTCAGCGCAGAGGATTTGAAGCGTTGCTTCATTTACTAAATTTTGGAGAATCGGAAGCGCCGCTTCATCTCCTCTTTTCAAGTCAAACTTGTATTCCCAAAATTCTGATTTCCCGGGCTTTGGCAACGATTTCATTGTGCACAGAATTTTCTGTGCTTGGGTCTATATATATAACTCAAGGCTGAGCCTTTTCCTCTCTCATTTTTAGAGAACTTCTTCGATTATGGCTTGCAACCGCCCTCATGCCCGCCGACAACCATGGGAGGTGCCGATCCGGGACGTCGTTCCTCGTTTTGCTGCACGTTTGGTGGACTCTTCTCTCTCTGACGAGCAATGCGACGCTGCAATGCATGAGCTTTTGACTCGTGTGGGGTCTCCTCTCCCTCCGGATTCCCTTTGGCTTCAGATGATCCTTGCCTCGGCGCTCGCCGACATTCCCCCTCCTCCAGCAGAGATGTCCCCAGCAATGCTGGATGCCGCCGAAGATAAGATTGAGTGCTTTCTCGAAGCGCACTTGATCACCAAACCCTTGAGGGACTGCTCTTTCCACTTGCTGAGCCAGATACGGGCTCGTCGAGTCGTCATCGCCACTTTCTCCCAGGAATGCGGCGTCGACCGTTGGATGGCTACCCCTCGGGAAGATCGCCGCTTCGACGCGATGGAGAAGGCAGAGAGGGAGCTGAATAATTTTCTTTTCCTTTTTGTGAACCCTTGTCTCTCTGATCCCGTGTTCGGTGATCTTTTTTAAATTTAATAATAAATAAATGTTTTGATTAAGTATTTTGTTATCTGTTAAGTGTTCTTTTTATTTGAACTCTTTGTTGTGCTTTTGCATCATGTTTTAATTTGCTGTTATCAAGTGCATGTAATTTTGCATGGCTAAATTGCTTTTTGGCACTTAGCCCCTTTTTCTGCGCTAGCGCATCTGCGCTGACACGTGTCGCGCAGCGCAACTGTGTTGCCACGTGTCGCACAGCGCAGAGCGCGGCGCGGCGCTTTCTTTAACAGAGCCTTGCTCTAATTGGGCGCGCTGCGCTAATGTATCTGCGCTGGACACGTGGCGCAGAGCGCTAGCGCAAAGGATCTGAAGCGTTGCTTCCTTTAAACAGAGCCTTGCTCTGATTGGGTGCGCTGCGCTAATGTATCTGCGTTGGACACGTGGCGCAGAGCGCTAGCGCAAAGGATCTGAAGCGTTGCTTCAAAAATTTAAATTTTGAATTCAAACAGAGCTTTGCTCTGATTGGGCGAAACAAATGCCCCCCCACCGTTGCGCTCACGTGGCGCACACGTGAGTGCAACGGTGGCAACCCTCCTGACCGTTGGATCAAGGAGGAATCTCAAGAGGCGCAAGCGCCTTATAAATAGGGCTCTTTTCCCTCAGGAAATTTTCACCATCTTCAAAATTTTAATTTCCAGAGCTTTGCTCTTGCTTGAGAGTTTCAGAGCTTTGCTCGTTTCTAGAGTTAGAAACTTTAGGTAAAATTAATTTAAATCAAATTAACTTAAATTAACCTTAACCAAAGAGCTTTGCTCTTACAGATCTTTTTGATCTTAAAGAGATCCCCATTGGGGTTTCATAAACAGAGCTTTGCTCTCAAAAATTTATAGATCTGCAGAGATCTTGTTCATGGGTTCTAATCCATGAACAGAGCTCTGCTCTTTGAACCATCTGTAGATCTTTTAGATCTGAAAAACGAGGAAATTTTTATAAGTTTTTCATGGATCTCTCAGGATTCCAAATTTCTTAATTCTTTTGGGTGTAAACATTTTCTGATGGACTTTTCCATTATTACCATAGAGCTATGCTCTTTTAAGGAATCTTATTTCCCTGAGATCAGAGTTTGACAAGTGTCACTCTGTGACAGGGCTTTGCTCTGAAAGAGGAGATTTTCTCCTTGTCTCTAGGGATTCTTCCCCTTTTTTATTAATGGGAATGTTCCCCTGGGGACCAACTGACAATCTCATCCAATGATGAGGTTGTTTTATTAACTGACGTATTGTCATCCAGATTTTGTGGGTCCCTTTGTCCCCTACTCACTGCACTGCTGTGTGGTGTAATTAGTTAATTTTAATTTAATTTAATTAATGCATTTTTTTTTAGACGCCAAATGTTGGGATTACAACACTAACGGCTAGATTGTTCTTTTTGCAGCGATCATGTCTGAAGACACTTCATTCCCGTTTGTCCGTTCAGAGGAGGGGTTTCCAGAGGCGCCTTTGGATCGCGAGGTTCTGGCAATGATCAAGGCGCACGACCCGGAGTATAAGAGTCTCCACCTTTGGGGGTCGTGGTACAATCAGATTATTATGGGTCGGCGTAGCTTTACATACGCGGTGCCGTCGGAACCCATAACGGCGATTCACTATGCCAGTCCACCCCCGGTGCAGTATGCCGCGGAAATGACAGATTGGACATCGAAGGGTTTTCTTCATCCGGCCATAGACGCCATCCCGGTCCAGCGTCCGATGGCTTTGGACATCCTAGGACGCCGTATCTGTCAGGGCGAGGCGAGACCTTGGGGGCAATCATATAACCTTGGTCTGATCCCCCGCCACCCGGTCGGCTATCTGCCATGGGCCCGGTATATCCTGTCGACGAGGAAGTCGCAGTTGATAAGGCTAGGACTGTACACCGCAGTCTACGTCTCTCTCTTCCAGTATCCTACGCTTCCTACTTGGTGGTTCAAGGCCTTCTTGGAGCAGTGGAACATTCCTACTCATACTTTCCTCGCCATGGATCGGGAAGTGTCCATCTCGCTGGAAGAATTTACGGAGGTGTCTGGCCTACCGGCTATGGGGGAACATTATGAGGAATTGCTCCCGCCGGACGAGTACATCTATGGGGCTAAGCCGAGGGTAAGGGAGCTCACGCCAGAGAACGCTGTTCAACATCAGTTTCCAAGTCTGATTAAGGTGTTGAATCATCTATGAGAATCTTTTTGTTGAGCATGGAAGCCGTGGAGTTAATTTTGAGGATTTTATTGCTCGGTTCCTTCACCCAAACGTCCTTTCAGCGAAGGCTGCCAAGTTTGCTTACCTCGAGGATCCTTTCGGCTTAGGTTTGGATAACCTGCCAGCGAGAGACATAGATCAGAAGGACTTTTTTCTTCCCAACTCCTCAGCCATGTCTTTTGCGGAAGTTGCAGCCCCCGAGATGGACGAGGAGGCCTTCTTTTTAGGATTTCTTGGGCTTTGGTTGAGTTGGTTTGCACTTCCAACGCATTCTCACCGCATGCGGCCCTCTGTTTTTTACCCGGCTCACCGGATGGTTATCGGGGTAAAGGTGGCCGTCGGGATCGCCGGCTTGGCACATTTATATCATGGCCTTAGCCGAGCGGCAGATGCCAATGAGCCTGGGGCGTTGCATGTGGTTTTCGCAATGCACTACTTCATGTCATGGCTCGAATTACACAAAGCAGGTGTTTTCGGCATGCACAAAAGGCCCTCTTCTACGAAAGGTGCATTTTCCCTCGCCTTTTACAGCTGATTGGCGCATCAATCGTGAATCCATCACCGCGAGATGCCAGGAGTTTACTCCTTCGTTCCCACACCGTTGGAGCCGGTGTGTCTTTTATTGACAAGGTGCTTACCATTGGAAAAACGTCTGCTACTGCAGTACGGTCATTGCAAGACACTTTCAAGGATGGCGCTTCGATTTTAACGGCCCGGGAGACCCTTCACTTATATTCTATTAGACCGGGCTTTTTGGTGTTTAGGCAGGACGGGGGAGCGATTTTCATGAGATACAACCCACATCGTTTCGCTCAGCAGCTGAGTTATAACCAAGGGGTACCGCTAGAGGCCTTTTTATCGGAGCCTACCGCGAACGAAGAAGGGATAGAGAGGGCGCTGCATCACTTCATGCGTCTAAACACGGGCTCTCACTTCTTTATCAGTGAGCCGTCTTGTGCTCCTCGTCTCCTTAGGGTATACACCGAATGGTATAGTCATTCGACGAGGGCGGTCATAAAAGAGGAAAGACGGTTGCTGATCGACCGTAAGGGTGCACCTCCAGGTAGCGATCGCAGCGCCCCTCTGGTGCCGAGGACTCCAATAGTCGCTCCCTTAAAAGATGCTGGGAATAGACCGTCACGCGCACGAAGTCCTCCACATGAGCTACCGCTCCCCGATATCGCGGATGCATCTCCTGCACCCCGCGCTCAGGCGGCAACAGTGGCTGTACCCTCGCCGGAGTCTGGCGCGGGTGCGGACATCGGGACCCGTCGTCCCAAAGCGGCTGCCAAGCGTAAGTCGCTTCCCCGTGAGCCTAGGGCTGGAGGGAAAAAGAAAAAGAAATCGCTTTTCGCCGCGGACGTGGCGTTCGGCCAGGAACCCCACGCTCCTTATTCCGAGGGTTTACTCGAATATGGGACTAATGCGGGATTAGTGATGCCGCCGCCAGACGATACAGATTTGGAAGCTGCTCTCAGAGCTTCGGCATGGCTGGTGAAGCGTGATGCGTGGCTGGTCAAGCTTGCGCAATCAGGTAACTGCTAGTCACTCTTTCTTTACTGTAACGTATTTTCTTCCTTATTTCATTACTTTTGACTAACGCTTTTCTTTCCTTTCTTTCAACAGGCATCACTGATGAAGAAGCCATTGCTGCTTCTCTGAAGACTTTTGAGGAAGAGGAAAGCTCTGTTTGAATTCAAAATTTAAATTTTTGAAGCAACGCTTCAGATCCTTTGCGCTAGCGCTCTGCGCCACGTGTCCAACGCAGATACATTAGCGCAGCGCACCCAATCAGAGCAAGGCTCTGTTTAAAGGAAGCAACGCTTCAGATCCTTTGCGCTAGCGCTCTGCGCCACGTGTCCAGCGCAGATACATTAGCGCAGCGCGCCCAATTAGAGCAAGGCTCTGTTAAAGAAAGCGCCGCGCCGCGCTCTGCGCTGTGCGACACGTGGCAACACAGTTGCGCTGCGCGACACGTGTCAGCGCAGATGCGCTAGCGCAGAAAAAGGGGCTAAGTGCCAAAAAGCAATTTAGCCATGCAAAATTACATGCACTTGATAACAGCAAATTAAAACATGATGCAAAAGCACAACAAAGAGTTCAAATAAAAAGAACACTTAACAGATAACAAAATACTTAATCAAAACATTTATTTATTATTAAATTTAAAAAAGATCACCGAACACGGGATCAGAGAGACAAGGGTTCACAAAAAGGAAAAGAAAATTATTCAGCTCCCTCTCTGCCTTCTCCATCGCGTCGAAGCGGCGATCTTCCCGAGGGGTAGCCATCCAACGGTCGACGCCGCATTCCTGGGAGAAAGTGGCGATGACGACTCGACGAGCCCGTATCTGGCTCAGCAAGTGGAAAGAGCAGTCCCTCAAGGGTTTGGTGATCAAGTGCGCTTCGAGAAAGCACTCAATCTTATCTTCGGCGGCATCCAGCATTGCTGGGGACATCTCTACTGGAGGAGGGGGAATGTCGGCGAGCGCCGAGGCAAGGATCATCTGAAGCCAAAGGGAATCCGGAGGGAGAGGAGACCCCACACGAGTCAAAAGCTCATGCATTGCAGCGTCGCATTGCTCGTCAGAGAGAGAAGAGTCCACCAAACGTGCAGCAAAACGAGGAACGACGTCCCGGATCGGCACCTCCCATGGTTGTCGGCGGGCATGAGGGCGGTTGCAAGCCATAATCGAAGAAGTTCTCTAAAAATGAGAGAGGAAAAGGCTCAGCCTTGAGTTATATATATAGACCCAAGCACAGAAAATTCTGTGCACAATGAAATCGTTGCCAAAGCCCGGGAAATCAGAATTTTGGGAATACAAGTTTGACTTGAAAAGAGGAGATGAAGCGGCGCTTCCGATTCTCCAAAATTTAGTAAATGAAGCAACGCTTCAAATCCTCTGCGCTGAGCGCAACGCGCCACGTGTCAGGCGCAAATGTATCAGCACTGCGCCCAAGAAGACGCGCCCCATCAGAGCAAAGCTTTGTTTAAAGGAAGCAACGCTTCAGCTGCATTGCGCTCTGCGCTGCGCGACACGTGTCAGCGCAGATGCGCTAGCACAGTTGCGCTGCGCTCTGCGCTGCGCGACACGTGTCAGCGCAGATGCGCTAGCGCAGTTGCGCTGCGCTCTGCGCTGCACGACACGTGTCAGCGCAGATGCCCTAGCGCAGTTGCGCTGCGCTCTGCGCTGTGCGACACGTGTCAGCGCAGATGCGCTAACGCACTTGCGCTGCACTCTGCGACTGCGCGACACGTGTCATGCGCTGGTGTATCTGCGCCCAAACTGAATTAAGATTTCATGAAATCTTTTCTGTTCTTTCCAGAACTAGAAGACTTTCTTCGGCCTTTGGATCAAAGATCCAATGGTGGAAAAACTCCCAAAAATCACTCAAGAAAGATCCCGTTAACAAATTCAACAAATTTATGGGGCACTATAAATAGGACCCCAGACCTCATTCAAAAATCAATCAAGAATTTTCTCGAAAAATCAAGAACCCTAAAACAGAGAACACTCCGAGAAGAAAAAGGTAAAGAACCTTCATGAGGTAGAAAAAAGGGAGGGTCTTCTAATAGATCATCGATCTAAAAATAAGATCAATGATCTTTATAAAAAAAAAAAAAAAAGTGCTTTGCACTTCTTGTGAACCTTCGGTTCTGTAAAAACAACAAAAATAATAAAATAATAAATGAATAGTGCTTTGCACTTTTAAGAACCTCTGGTTCTTCGAATAAAAAAAATTTTTATCTTTCTTTGATCCAATTTAGACGAAGAAATTAAACAGTGCTTTGCACTTCCCTTCTCGAATCTAAAAGATTCTTAGTGCTTTGCACTTCCAATTTGCGCCGTTGCGCTCTTAAGAGAGCGCCACGTGTCGGCTATAAACCCATTTGCGCTAAGCGCTCTTAAAATAGAGCTTTGCTCTCTGGAACTAGCGCAACTCGCTGAGAGAGCGCCACGTGTCGGCTATAAAACCATTTGCGCTAAGCGCTCTTAAAATAGAGCTTTGCTCTCTGGAACTAGCGCAACTCGCTGAGAGCGCGCCACGTGTCAGCAGCGCAATTGCGCTGCGCAACAGCGCAACGCGCTGCGCTAGTGCGCTTGCGCTCATCAGAGCACGACACGTGTCATCATCATATGGACTTGCGCTCATTACTTAGCGCAAAGCGCAGATGCATTAAAAAGGGCCAAGCCCAACTAAGAGAAGGCCTAACAGGCTCAATAAAGCGTAAATGCATTATTTTAAGGGGCAGAGCCCAAATCAAAACAGATGCTTTGCATCATTTATAAATGGGCAGAGCCTAAACAGAATCTTCAGAATGCTGTGCATTTTTACCAGGGGCAGAGCCCAAATCAAATGAAATGCATTGCATCATTCATAAATGAGCAGAGCTCAGAATAGAGTGATGCTCTGCAGAGCCTAAATACAATGCATTACTTAATAAAATGTTGAACTGGACTTAACCCAATCTTGGCTGTAAGTCCTTAAATTAAATGTCTCTCCTAAATCAATCTACATCCGGTTTGATGGTACATCTCCGAACTCCTTTGACATCCGTCGTTGTAATTCCTCAACGACGTCAAAGAGGCGACGGGTCCCAACGACCACTCACCTAATGCTGGACCGAAACGTCCCTAAACTAATGCTGGACCGAAACGTCCCTAAACTAATGCTGGACCGAAACGTCCCTAAACTAATGCTGGACCGAAACGTCCCTAAACTAATAATGGACCGAAACGTCCCTAAACTAATGCTGGACCGAAACGTCCCTAAACTAATGCTGGACCGGAATGTCCCTAAACTAATGCTGGACCGAAACGTCCCTAAACTAATGTCGGACCGAAACGTCCCTAAACTAATAATGGACCACCACGTCCCTAAACTGGCGACGGACCACCACGTCCCTAAACTGGAATATGGACCACTACGTCCTTAAAACTGGCGACGGACCGAAACGTCCCTAAACTAATAATGGACCGCCATGTCCCTAAACTGGCACAATAGGGTCCAAGCGCTCTTTTGTTGGATCTAAACGGTCCCGTCTAAGTTGATCTTAACCCCAAATACGGTTAACGTGTCCTTAGACATTTAAATAAACGATAAAACTCCGAATCGACTTTGGTTTAAGGGTACATCTCTGAACTCCTCAGACGCCTGTCGTTGTAATCCCTCAACGACGTCAGAGAGGTGACGAGTCCCGACGGCCGGATAATTAAATCAATCATGATGTTAAGTTGATCTTAGTCGAAAACAGGACTAACGTATCCTTAACGAACGTTTAAGTTGATCTTGGCCGCAACGCGACTAACGTATCCTTAAACTAAAAACACCAAACCCAAATCTAAGTAAATACGGATTTGGACTAATCCACGTCCTACGGGCGACGGCATTACTCAGTCTCCGTATACAATCCACGGGCAACCACAAACAAAACAAACATACACGACACGAAGCGAAATTCTGGAGAAGGAGAAAGTTGTTACCGCGATGCGGTAGCGTAATTAACTGCAGGGGCTTGCGCCTGCAGGGAAGAGCGTCCCCACAATCAAAAACCCCTCACCCTGAGGGGGAATCTGACGAAGTCTGCTACATCGGCCGCATCCGTCTAAACCTCCGATACAAGGTGCCATAAATCAAATTGGCATCTTCGGATAGATAGACGGATAAAACCAAATAGCATCTGCCCCGAACCTCAGCGCCAGGACTTCAGCAGTCCTGTGCGGCCGTCTTTCGGAGGGGAACAGATTCTGGCACGCCCGGTGGGACCTCTTCCTCTTTCCACTCCACACTTCGTGTGTCGTTTTCGCGAACCAATCGCGGTTTGTTAAATGATTGCCTTCGGATATCAAGTTGCTAAGATTTGGTCTTTTGTTTGGTGCAGAACTCAAGCATTCAATGGCCACCAACTGCATCAACTGCTCGAAGTGCAACTGCAACGGACGCTCCACCTCACCTAGAGGTGTAGCATATGGGCCCCAGGCGGCTTCCTTCCTGACTCTGCCGGTAGGCCAGGTAACTCAGGCCACCACCGGCTTGTTCTTCGGGACCATGGTCCCACCTACAAGCTTCTCGGCACCGATACCCACACTGGAAGCAAACAAGAAGTCGGTGTTCGACCGGCTCACTGCTACTCCGACCCCTGTCAGCGGGTCGCCTGCTACTGGACCAACAGCCTCTGTTTTCACCAGGCTGGGTCGGAACTATAAAGTGGCTGTCCCAAAGAGGGCAACAGCCGCTGCTTTGGAAGTCGTTGAAGCGGCTTCTCCCATTAGAGAGTCAGTCTTCACAAGAATGACGGTTCCTACTCCTTCTCCAGCTGATCAGAAGACATCAGTCTTCAATAGGCTGGCATCAACAGTTACCCCACGCTCAAACAGGGGGCAACGAGAAACCACCTCAATCTCCGAGCCAATCCCGGCGGCTCGTCGCGCGCGACGTCGCCATTGGCAGAGAGTAAGGAAAGCAGGGGGCAACTCCCCCTCAGGGCTAACCCCACCGGCTCCAGTGGTGGAAGTCGATGCTGCTGTTCCAACTGGAAACAGCTTTGAAATGTTGAGGAAAGTGAGAAAGAACTCCCCGGTGGCCACGTTAAAAAGGTCTCCTCCACCCAAGGAAAAAGCTCCGGAGATGAAACAGGAACAGCCCCCTCAACGGCTGTCAGCGAAAGTTTATAAAGTTTGGCGGAGGGTTCAAGACTCCGTGATTGACTCAAACTACCTCCGTCACCGGAACAGGGCAAGAGTGGAAAAAGACAAAAATCGCCCCGCCAAACAACAGGGGACAACAAATGCTAAGATGCCCAATTCAGCGGCTCCTTCAACCTCGAAGGCCCATAAAAGGAAGAGGCTAGAAAAAGCTCCCATGACGCTGACAAAGTCTAAGAACGGTGAACTTAAACGCCCCAAGTCAGGGGGCATCACAGTTCATACAGTCTATATGGCTTCGGGGAAAGAAGAAAGTCGTACTTCTATGGGTCATCGACCGCTTACCCGGTCAGTGACCAAGTCTCAGGAGCAGCAACAAAAGCTCCAAGAGATGATGACTACCATGGCTGCACTCACAGGGCCAAAAGAGAGTCCTGAGACGTCCTTAGATGAACGTCAAGAAGAAGAAACCGACGCCGAGTTCCTTCGCCGAATGCTCGAGAAGAGAGACCAAGAGGCTGCTGAACAAGCGGCCAATATACAGCGCATGGGCCTTCTCTTCCAAGATATGATAGGGATGATGATACAACCAGAATCCCCGACTGAAGAACCCCCGATCGTCCTTGGGGATGATAGGGGAGAAACATCAAACCCTCAGCCCGTTCTATCGACGGCTAAAGAAGACACAATCTCTAAAACGGATCTGGACGAATATATAGCCCAGCAGATAAAAGTTCATCACGCGGCCGAAGCAGCCGGCCATGTTGTGAAAACGGGGCGGCCATATCCGGGCTGGTATGACCAAATCAAGTACCCACCAGGTTACACAATTCCAAAGTTTCATGTCTACAAGGGGACCGGCAATCCCCATCAACATGTTGCCCAATTCAGGGCGCTTTGTGGTAACACTGGAGGCGACGATAAACTCTTGCTGCGCCAGTTTGTTGGAAGCTTATCAGATACGGCTTTCGAGTGGTATTCCGAGCTCCCCAACGACTCCATTAAAACCTTCGCAGAGATGGAGCTGCTCTTCACCCAACGCTTTGCAAGTGCCAGCGAACGTACTCCAATGACGGCGCTGATTAACGCCAGGGTAAAGCCCGGCGAGACGTGGGTCCAGTACGCTATACGGTGGCGTAATTTATGGTCTAAATGTGAACAACGCATAGAAGAAGCCCCTGCGGTGGGAATGTTTGTGGGAACCCTTGATCCACAAGCAACCATTTCGCAGTTTATGATGTTCTTCAAGCCGACTTCTTTCCAGGCTTTAATCGACAAATTGGCGCAGATGGACCAAATGGGCCATAAACCCCCTCTCCCGAAGCCGGACTCCCGAAACGATAAAGGAAAGGGAAAAGCGATCATCGTCGCTAATGCCCAACAGCAACCGAACGACTCGAAGCCGGTTGCTCGTCCGAATAATACACGCCCATACGTACCCCTTGAGGACAGGATGGGACGTGCTTACTCCTTCCCCCGTGATAAAACAAGGAGGTTATTTGAGCTGGCATTGCGCAATAGGCTTATAAATCTGCCAGATCCAAAACGGCCGTCACAACCAAGCGACGTTAACGAGCCTAATTATTGCCCTTACCATCGGGTGCTAGGACATCCAATCGAAGACTGTTACGTTTTCAAAAATTGGCTCGAGAACCAGTACCGTCAGGGCAAGTTTGCGCTGTCAGACAAATGGAAGGTGAATCCTCCGCAACCCCACACCTATAAGGGGACTAATACGCCGGGGGCAACATGCTCCGTCATTGAAGAAGCTCCCTGGGAGGTTGTATTATCAGCCAAAACGAGGAGAATGCTAAATGATCTTCAGACCTGCCCAGCGGTCAAATGGAAGAACCCCTTGGAACCACAGGTTATAGAGGGGATGTTGAAGCCACGTCCGACTCTGAAGACCGATGGTGGTGGTTCAAGCGTTCATAACCAACCGTCAAAATCTTCGAAAAAGAAGAAGAAGAAATCTAAGAAGCCCGTGAAGCCTGGCGACAAGCGCACGGACCTACAGAAGCAGATCGACGCACTGGATGAGTACAACCAAAGGGCGCGGACTCCCATTACGCTCCAAGATTTCCTTGATCACGTCTTTCAAAAAGAGGATGAGGAGGAAAGTTCATCGGATGAATCCGAGGAGTATGTGGCGAGCTGTCATATGATCTCTCACTCGACTTCGAACGATGAAGGGACTTCTGGCACCAAAACGCTGGGGGCAAATGCCGAATCAAGAGCCCCAGGGTTATCAGTTGAAATGATTGGCACGTTTCTTAATGAAGCTCAATTGAAAAGCAAAGCTGATCGAGAACGCGAGACGGCTATATTCGAAAGGGCCCAGCGCCAGCGACTTGAGGAAAGAGCCGAGATGATCCCACTGGAGCAAAATACCTCCACCGCTGACAAAAGCCAATTTAAGATAAGAAAGAAGTTCGCCAAGGCCATATCGATGGGCATGAAGCTACCACCCTCAGAAGAAAGAGTTACTAGCATGGTAGAAACGCATCCCTCTTATTGCTTATATCATCAGAAGGTCTCACATTCTACCCAAGAGTGCAAAGCGTTCGGTAAATGGTGGCAAGGATACGTCGCTAATCAACAACGCTTTAAACGGGAAAAGCGCAAGGTTCGTCGGGAGCAAAGAAACACGACCAAAGTGCTTGAAAGAACTGCCGGCAACTGTCACATGGTTAACACTACCAGGTCACAAGTGCCCACATTTGGGAGCGACTCTGATGAGGAACTAGAGATTGCCCCTCTCTTTAAAGAGTCAACTTCGGGAAAAGAAGAAGAACCGAAGTCTTGCGAAAATATACAGCTGCGGAATCGGACACTGCCTGAAAAGAACCTCGGACCCTCGAATAGAAAAGATAAAGGGAAAGAGAAGGTCTCTGAAGACATCACTTTGGATGACCAAGTCGCGGAAGAGTTAATCGCCAAAAATCCGCCAAAGAGGAGTAAAGTGGATTACAATGTCCTAGCACATCTGAGGAAGCTACCCTCACAACTCAGCATCCTTGATGCCTTGTTACTATCAAAGGAGGCGAGAGACTCCTTGATTAAGGCGCTACAAGATCCGGACCAGTTCCAAGCCTTCTTGGCCGAAGAAAAGATGAAAGACGAATTGGAAGAAGTGCACACAGCCGACGTTGCTTTTGGTGATGAAGACCTTCTTCTCGGGACGTGCGAACACAATCGCCCTCTTTATGTCTCAGGTTACTGCCATGACATAAAGATAGGTAAAATCTTGGTCGATAACGGATCGTCCGTCAATTTACTCAATGTACGAGTGTTAAAGGAGATTTGCATGAGTGTCCAACACCTCGCCCGAGACAAGATCACTATCTCCGGTTTCGACTCTCAATCCTCAAAGACTCTCGGATCTGTGATATTGACGTTACGCTTCGGGTTGCTCGTCACAGACATCAAATTCCATGTTATAGAGGCCAAGACGTGCTATAATGCTCTGCTTGGCCGACCATGGCTACACGAGTACAATATCATCCCTTCTACACAGCATCAGTGCATGAAGTATTCTAGGGATGGCCTCGAGTACACTGTGGCCGGAGAGTTGAATCCGTTTTCCGTGAACGAAGTTCGCAAGTATGAAGATGCCAAATACTTCTTGCCGAGTTTCGAAGACACGGAAAGGTGTCACAAACCGGAGAACAAAACTAATGCCACCATCCCTGTCTTCGGCAGTGACACCGAGGAGGAAGATATAATTTATTCAGGTCCATCCCAATTTACCAGGCCAGGACCATCCGTTCCTTCGTTGATCTTCGGTAGTGATTCAGAGGATGAAGTTCATGCTGTATTCCCTGCTCGGCCGTCGATACGGATCTCCGCTGATGAAGAGCGAAGTCTGCAAATAACCATGGTGCCGCTTGAACATTACAAAGAACTGGATACACTCAATACCAACAGCGTAGAAGAATTGCAGACATTCTATATCCCTCCCGGACGAAGGGGCAAGAAGGCAATCTTATTCTACCATTCTGAAGAGAACAAAGTAGAAAAAGAAGTTTGGCATGGCGCGGATCCCACGCTCGACAGGCTTCAGCCTATCCGTCTTCCCCGGTACTATACCGAAGGTTTGAAGAAACTGTTAAAACGCCAGGGGATGTCCTTCACACAGACCGTTAGAAAAGCCAAATTCTATGACAAGGTCTGGAACATTCCCGGGACCCAATGCAAACTGCCTAACGGGAAAGTAGAAACCAAAGGGCTTGGGTACATCCGGCCAAGAAAGCGGGAGCTAGTAAACAGCTGTTATGCCATATATGACTTCGATGAAGAGGCGGACGCTCAATGGGAGGACGCTGATCCCGAACCAGCAAAAGTTCCGGATACAAAATCGCCCGGTCCATCATCTGAAGACCAGATGAGCAAAATTATAAGGGATGCGAGTCAAAAATCCCGAGATGATCACGATCGTGAAATGGCAATCTATGAGAAAGCTAAGACACAGCGCCTCCTCCAACAGGCAGTAAAGAACGAAGATGCCGTTCCTTGTCAACCTGCTACAAAAAAGGTTCGACGCGAAAACAAAAGCAAGTCGAAAGGCAAGAGAGGCGCTCGACAACTACAAAGCAGAGCTAAGAAGCCGCGCATCCGAGAATCGAGCGTCATTCACTTAGCCCTCGGGAAGAAAATGGGTCGAGCATACTCTTTTCCTCGGAACAAAACAAGGAAAATATTCGATCTCGCTCTAAAACATCAAATGCTTATGTTGCCAGAGTCTAAGCACCCTGAACAAGCAGGCGAAGTCTCCAACCCAAAGTATTGCTTTTACCATCAAGTAGTAGGGCATCCGCTTGAAGATTGCTTCACCTTTAAGAATTGGGTTGAGGACCAATATCAGCTTGGCAAATTCGCGTTGTCTGACAGTTGGAGGGTAGCGCCGCCGCAAAAACACGAACCCGAAAACACAAGAATAAAACCAACTCCACATTGGGATTGGCAGAAAATTCGCACCTGCCATGTGATAACAATATTAAAAGAAGGGTCCGAGGACATGAACAACCTCCCTCGGTGTTTTGAAAGCGGCAGCGATGAGGTAATCT
Organism: Agapanthus africanus; assembly: GCA_030015575.1. Classification (NCBI taxonomy): domain Eukaryota; kingdom Viridiplantae; phylum Streptophyta; class Magnoliopsida; order Asparagales; family Amaryllidaceae; genus Agapanthus; species Agapanthus africanus. The sequence goes on along the minus strand of JASDDO010000019.1, from coordinate 910,293,241 downwards.
CAGAATTTCCCCCAGCTCCGAAAGAACTGGAAGATGGAATCCATACCACTGCAGATAACCTCAAGAAAATTGAGTTGGGGACGGAAAATGACCCGCGACCGACATTCATCAGCGAGCTGCTATCTGAAGAAAGGGTGGCTGCGTTAAAGGATGTGCTTTTACAACACAAAGATTGCTTCGCGTGGAACTATTCCGAAATGCCGGGACTAGATCCAGAAATTGCTGTACACAAATTGGCGATATCCCCAGACATCAAGCCAGTCAAACAGGCACCGAGAAGAATGCGGCTCGAGCTTGAAATGAGTATCAATGCTGAGGTCAAGAAGCTGATAGACTCTGGCTTCATCCAGGAAGTCCAATACCCTGAATGGATCGCCAACATCGTCCCGGTAATGAAGAAAAATGGGACAGTGCGCATATGCGTAGACTTCCGGGATCTCAATAAAGCCTGTCCAAAAGATGACTTCCCAGTGCCAGTCACCGAACTGATGATAGACAATACATCCACTCATGAGGTTTTCTCCTTCATGGACGGATCATCAGGGTATAATCAAATAAAAATGCACCCGGAAGATCAGAAACACACAGCCTTCAGAACTCCTCTTGGTATATTTTGTTATAAAGTGATGCCCTTCGGTTTGAAGAACGCCGGTGCTACTTATCAGAGGGCCATGACGAAGATCTTCGACGACCTTATACACGAAATCGTCGAATGCTATATCGACGATCTCGTGGTCAAGAGCAAATCATATGAGGAACATCTCGAGCATCTGAAGACTGTATTTCAACGCCTTCGGCAATACAACTTGAAGATGAATCCTCTTAAATGTGCGTTCGGGGTTTCCTCGGGCAAATTCCTGGGATTCGTCGTTCGGCACCGAGGTATTGAAATAGATCCGTCAAAGATCACAGCGATCATAGAAATGCCTCCGCCGAGGACTCTCAAACAGTTGCGGTCTCTCCAAGGGAAACTCGCGTATATACGGCGATTCATAGCCAACCTTTCAGGAAAGTGCCGTCCTTACAGCCACCTGATGAAGAAGGGAACCCCATTCGTTTGGGATCGAAAATGCCAAGGCGCACTGGACGAGATCAAGCAATATCTGCAGAACCCGCCGGTGTTGGCCGCTCCAGTTAAGGGAAAGCCTCTTATTCTTTATACAACCGCCCTCGAAGGTTCTTTAGGCGCATTATGGGCACAAGAAAACGATCAAGGAAAAGAAAGAGCACTTTACTACTTAAGTCGAGTCCTGTTGGGGGCAGAAAGCAATTACTCTCCCATTGAAAAACACTGCCTGGCGTTGATCTTCGCAATAACAAAGCTTAGGCACTATGCGTTGGCGCACGAAGTCCGTCTTATTTCAAAAGTGGACCCTCTCAAATATCTAATGTCAAAGGCCATATTGACAGGACGACTCGCTAAATGGGCCCTGCTCTTGATGGAATTCTCGATAACGTATCAACCTCTCAAGGCAGTGAAAGGCCAGGCCATCGCCGACTTCCTCGCTGAGCATCCCATACCCGCCGGTTCTCCTCTAAATTGCGATCTTCCAGACGAACATGCGTTTGATGCGATCGACGGTGGTGATACCCGATGGGAGCTCTATTTCGATGGAGCATCTTCCGTAAAGAAGCGCAAACAAAGTACCCCTATAATCAAATCGGGGGTAGGACTCATCTTTGTAACTCCACAAGGAGGGATAATGCGCTTCGCTTTCTCCTTAACAGAGCCTAGGACAAACAATGAAGCCGAATACGAAGCTCTGATAGCAGGCCTCGAGATCGCCATCGACATGGGAATTAAAAATCTCCTCATATATGGAGATTCCCAACTGGTCGTTAGTCAAGTAAACGGCGACTACCAGACATGCAAACCAGAATTGGTGAAGTACGGGGAAAAAGTGCAACAACTGTTGACCCAAATTCCCTCCTACACGTTGGAAAGTATACCGCGTGCGGAAAACAGCAAAGCAGACGCACTGGCCAAACTTGCTAAAGAATTGGCTGACGAGAACCTCGATGACGTTAGAATCGTGGTACAAAGCCGTCGAGTACTCTCCCCAGCAGAAATACCTCCAGAATCATATAAAGAAAAGGGAGCAACTGAGCAGGCGACCCTACAAATAAAAGACCATGAGAAGACCGAAGACTGGAGAGAAGTTTTCATAGATTACTTCAAGTTCCACCGAATACCTGAAGAGGCGTCCACAAGACATCAGCTCACGAAACGAGCTCTGTCTTTCTCCTTCGTCAATGATACTCTATACAAGAGGTCATTCGACTCTCTGTGGCTGAGATGCTTAGGACCTGACGAAGCGAGAAAGGTCGTCCAAGAAGTTCACGACGGACTCTGCGGTTCCCACCAAGCAGGCCCTAAGATGAAATTGAAGATAAAGCGGATGGGCTACTACTGGCCCACGATGATGCAGGATTGCCTGGAATATGCGAGGCAATGTCATCCATGCCAAATTCATGGGGACTTCATCCATCAGCATCCCAATCCACTACATCCGACAATGGCTAGTTGGCCATTCGAAATGTGGGGAACTGACATAGTCGGTCCCATCGAACCAGCATCGTCAAAGGGACATCGTTTCATCTTGGCGACGACTGATTACTTCTCCAAATGGGCAGAGGCAGTACCATTGAGGGAAGTGAAGACGGAGAACATCCTCCATTTCTTCAAAACGCATGTCATCTACCGGTTTGGAACCCCGAGAAAGATTATCTCTGATAATGGGCCCGCCTACCGAAGTCATAAAATTAGCCGCTTCGCACAGCAGCACAATATAGACTGGAGATATTCCTCAGTTTATAATCCGCGAGCTAACGGTCTAGCCGAGGCCTTCAACAAGACCTTGACGAAGATCATAAAGAAAACAGTGTCACGAAATAAGAGAGATTGGCACGAAAGATTGCAAGAGGCTCTTTGGGCGTATCGGACTACGTTTAAAACGGCCACAAACACAACGCCATACGCGTTGGTATTTGGGACGGAAGCAGTACTCCCCCTCGAGATAGAGTTACCCTCTCTACGAGTGGCAGTCCACTACGAGCTGACAGACGAAGAAAATGCTCACCTTCGGTTTGAAGAGCTTGACGCCCTTGATGAAATCCGGCTTCTAGCACAACAAAATCTGGAAGCCTATAAAGCAAAGATGACGCGCTCATATGAAAGATTGAGCCGCCCGAGGACATTCCACCAAGGCGAACTCGTGCTAGTGGTCAAAAGGCCCATGATCCCCAATTGCGCCAAGCGGGGAAAGTTTGAGCCAAACTATGAAGGACCGTATATCGTTGATAAAGTCTACCAAGGTGGGGCCTATCTACTCATGGACATGCACGGTGAAAGGCCTTTCAGGCCAATAAACGGACGCTTCCTAAAGAAATACTACGCTTAATGAGCCACAGCCTAGGTCAATGGTAGATGACGACGAATACGGCCGCTCGCTATCTTCCTAAGCTCAAGCTTTATAAGCAGTAGCCGACCTTCTCAATGGCGGACCGAAACGTCCTTAAACTAACGATGGACCGAAATGTCCTTAAACTAATATCAGACCGAAACGTCTTTAAACTAACCGCGCAGCATCCTTAGGCTGACGAGATAAAAAAAAACATATAAAAATAAAATAAAATAAACGGTATGTCCATAAGCAAAAAGGGCACGGATGAAAACCCGAAAGGGCTCCGTGAGTAAGAACAGCAGGGCTACCGGCGAGTGTTCGTGAAAACCCGAAAGGGCGCGACCTCGTAAAAAAAAATAAAGAAAAAGAAAATAAAAGAAAAAATGGTATGTCCATAAGCAAAATGGGCACGGATGAAAACCCGAAAGGGCTCCGTGAGTAAAAACAGCAGGACTACCGGCGAATGTTTGTGAAAACCCGAAAGGGCACAACTTCGTTAGAGAACCCTTATGGAGTCCTCTCGACCTTGTAAGGAGAAACCACCTGCGTGAGATCCTTACGACTCACAAAGGAGCAACACACTTAGGAATCCCCACGATTCCTAAGGAGAAAATACACTTGCGAGATCCTCACGACTCGTAAGGAGAACTCTCTTATGGGACCCTCACGGCCCATAAGACTCGAAAGTCTTAAGTTACAGAGACCTAAACCTGTGCTTAAGCAAACCCCCACAAACTTCCAATATTGCCCTACAAGTAGTTCAATACTGACCCTTGTATACAATCCACGGGCGCGAATAAGCATTTCCCTAACCAAGTCTCATCCGTGACTGGGAATACGTTCGCATGGTAAACAACCCTTATAAATCCCCTCGATTTATGAGGAGAAAACCTTCCTGTAGGATCCTTACGACTTACAGAGGAACAAAACACTTAGGAACCCTCACGGTTCCTAAGGAGAAAATACACTTACAAGATCCCCACGACTTGTAGGGAGAAATACCTTCACGAGACCCTTACGGCTCATGAAGTCAAAAGCCTTAGCCGACGGGATCCTAACCCTGGTCGATAAGCCTCCTTTGTTCAACAACGATAGAGGCAAATGATGATTCGCTCCTGGTAATATCCCAGTTGCAGCGGTGCTGATGCCGAAATCGGTGTTCAATTTCAGGTTGACGGCGAAAGCCAGTAGACCACTCATGCATACGAAATAGCCGAAATGATAGGGCAACTTGCAATAAAAAGCAGCAAGTAAAATGCATGCATGCAAAATAGCCGAAATGATTGGGCACCGCGAAAAATAGCCGAAATGATTGGGCAATCGCGACCTTCGCGATATAAAAGCTGAAATGATAGAGCATCGCGGAAATAAAATAAAATAAAAAGAAGAAATGATAATACTTCGGCCCTACATTTAAGATCACATCGATCCCTGTATACAATCCAGGGGCGCAAACAAAGAAAGAAACCATACCTCCCCAGCGGATTCCGTCAAACGACGAAACCAAGCCTCAACGGTTCATTTCAACCGAAGAAGCCAGTGACTTCAACGAAAATTCCTCAACTCACGGATACAAACACTCCTTGACGAGAGCCTTCTGATCCGCGTCGACCCGCAGAGCCACCCGTGTCTCCGTAGGAACCCTCAACTCGTTTCAAACCCCAAGGACACAAATAATCCTTGGCGCTCGGGAAACAAATAATCCCGGCAAATTCCTCAACTCACGGATACAAACACTCCTTGACGAGAGCCTTCTGATCCGCGTCGACCCGCAGAGCCACCAGTGCCTCCGTAGGAACCCTCGACTCGTTTCAAACCCCAAGGACACAAATAATCCTTGGCGCTCGGGAAACAAATAATCCCGGCAAATTCCTCAACTCACGGATACAAACACTCCTTGACGAGAGCCTTCTGATCCGCGTCGACCCGCAGAGCCACCAGTGCCTCCGTAGGAACCCTCGACTCGTTTCAAACCCCAAGGACACAAATAATCCTTGGCGCTCGGGAAACAAATAATCCCGGCAAATTCCTCAACTCACGGATACAAACACTCCTTGACGAGAGCCTTCTGATTCGCGTCGACCCGCAGAGCCACCAGTGCCTCCGTAGGAACCCTCGACTCGTTTCAAACCCCAAGGACACAAATAATCCTTGGCGCTCGGGAAACAAATAATCCCGGCAAACTTCTAAACTCACGGATACAAACACTCCATGACGAGAGCTTCTTTGACTCACATCTTGGGCAGTAAGGATTCAAAACTTACTTCCTGAACAATGGGACCCTGCAAGTCAATCCTGAATGGTCTCTTGCATACTATCCACGGGCCTCACTCTCTGAAGTCGATTCTCGACAAAGAGGGAAAAAACCGCTTACGAGCCTTTTAGACTCATAAGAGGGGCAATGGGATCCTGCAAGTCAATCCTAAATGGTCTCTCGCATACTATCCACGGGTCTCACTCTCTGAAGTCGATTCTCGACAAAGAGGGAAACAACCGCTTACGAGCCCTCTCGACTCGTAAGAGGGAGAAATTCTCTTATAGGATCCTTCCGACTTATGAGAGGAAACCACACTTGGGAATCCTCACGATTCCTAAGGAGAAAATTCACCTGCGAGATCCTCTCGATCCGTAGGGAGAAGAGTCTCTATGAGACCCTCACGGCTTATAGAGTTGGAAAGCCTTAGGCAGCAGATCTGAACCTGCGGCCTAAGCCGTCGTTATTTCTTAATAAGGTCGGGATACTCGTCCCAATCGTTCGTCAATTGTGGTTGTTAAGGTGGCGTACTGATTATAAAAGAAAAGAAAGACAGAGAAATGACACAAGGCATTACAAAATGTGTATCTTTTATTCATAAAAATTGGTTGAGTACAGGATACATTGTGCTAAAGAAAAAAAAACATATACATATAATTTACAAAGACAAATGATACAAGGGGAATTATGGGGAAGGAAGCGTCTTGCACAGATGTAGCAACCGCTCGCATATCTCCTTCCACGCCTTCTCCTGCTCGGCTGCCGCCGTCAGCTCTGACTCCACTTGGGCTTGTTGCCGCAAGACCAAGGCGAGCTGCTCCCTCACGCCTTGATAAGCGGCCTCCCGACTTGGGATATGGCGCTCAACCACGTCAAGCTTCCTCTTTAAGTCTAGCCCATGAGAGATGCGCTCCAGGAGACCCTCAAAGATAGTCTTGACTTCGGCAGCGTTTGTCTCAACCTCAGCGCGCAGATGGGCCGTTTCGTTTGAGGTCTTCTGGCATTCCCTTAGTCTTTGAGCTGCTTCTTGCTCCAAGTGGTGGGAGTGCGAAGTGCTTTGCTCGAGCCAAGTTGTGCGTTGGGCGCTCAGAGCTGAAACTTCGGGAGCAGGGCGCGTCAACTCCAGCTGGTACAAGCAGGCCTCGATCTCCCTGCAGTGATTAACCCAAGATTCAACGACGCCCGCGCTGTGAAAAGTTACGAGCGCCGCTAACATAGGGTTAACATCCACAGCGAAATCTGCAGCGGAAGGGAGAGCGTCCATGCTAAGTTCTTCGATGTACCCGCTCAGCATGCCTAGACTCATCATGGCACCCTTTGAAGACGGACGTCTCAGAAAGGGGCCTGCCGGTGAAGAGACGCGAGCCTCGAAGGGAATTGGAGCCGGAACAATAGCTGCGAAACAAAATAGGTTAAACGACGGTTCAAAAGATATTAAAGGGTTACCAAAAAGGGAATTTACTATACCAGCAGCAACGGACGGCGGAGCCGGAAGGGCCGGTAGCGCGGCAGGTCTTGCATCCCCTCCTTCGATTTGTGGCACTGCAATAAAGAAAAGGAAAGATCAGAAATTATCCCACTGCTAAAAAAAGGGGGGGTAAGTAAAGACATTATGGTGAAAGTATACTCACCGGCGCCACTAGAGGGAGAAGTGAGGTCGGATGGGAAAGAGAAGTGCGGGAGCAACACTTGATATAAGTGGTCAAAAAGCACTCCTACAAAGGCACAATAGTGTAATATTAGTACAAAAGCCGTAATTTTGAAAGATTAATGCATGAGTCACGAATCCATACCTTCCAACATCCATGACGGTACAAGGGAAGACGGGGAGGTAACTACGGCCAAAGCAGTAATTGATGGTGCCCCCTCGAGCAATGGAGCCTCGGTACTGGCCACACCTGCAAGAACAAGCTTGTTAGAAGAGATCACAAGAGATATACAAAAAAAATGGGAACGCTGGTGACTCGAAAATTTACCTGACGAGCTGCCAGCAGAAACTGAGGTAGTCCCTTCCTCCACTGACGGAAGACCACCGCCTGTAGCTTCGTCACCCGGCTCAAGGGGAACCGTTGTTACGCTCTCAAGCTCTGCAAGCGGCGGGGAACCATAGGCAGGGAGGGCCAAGATAGGAACATTGCCCGATTCCTGGGAAGGAGCGCCTAGCTCGTCTTCAGGAATCATGGCCGCCTCACCTGCTGTTCCCTCAGGATCAGCGATTACAGTTGTCCCGTCCATCGGCACCACGAGGTCCCCAGCCTCAAGTACCTCGCCCTCTACTGCCTTCGGCTCGGTTGAGACAATCATCTCATCTGCCGCCACTTCGGGTACGGCATCAATGACCTGCTCCGCGGTAGGTTCCTCAATCTCGGCTCCAGGACCCATGATCTCGACAAAGTTGTCCACTGTCGGTCCGGGTTCGACGAGTAACACGTCTTCCGCTCCCTTGGGTTCGACGGTCGTTTCCCCCTCCCCCTCAGTCGGACTTGACCCTACGAGATAAGATATGTATAAGCCAATAGTTTTACAAGTCATACAACAAAAAACTCTGAGAGAAATATTACCTGAAGCGGATTTGCCGTTTGCGCTCCGAACTGCTCGCGCCACCTCTCTGCGGGCAGTGGATAGGGCGACGGGGGCCTCTTCGGAGGGAGTATCGGCTCGAGGGGCGGTGCTGGGACCCGCTCCCATGGCCAAGGCAGCCCTGCGCGCCTTCGCCTCACGCCTCAACCGCTTCCTCTCCTCCCGAGAGGTCATGAGGGACCTCTGTGACGCCTCCTTCAAGGCGTCATCATCTTCATTTAGGGATGCCTCCAGAGCCTTTAAGGCATCTTTCATCGGCGCTTCAAGACGAACCTCCTGCGGTGGCCCGGAAGAAGCAGGAACATCGGCAGCTAGTAGAACGGCTGCGTCGCTAGGAGGGAACGGCACTGAGGTTCCTGTAATTAAAAAAGGAAAGGTTAGACCGACCATAACACAAGGAAAATAAAAAACTTGATGAGTCGAAACTTACTAAGGCCCATAGATGTTCTGAGACGTTCCTCTTCCTCAAAAGTCTTCAGAGAAGCAGCAATGGCTTCTTCATCAGTGATGCCTGTTGAAAGAAAGGAAAGAAAAGCGTTAGTCAAAAGTAATGAAATAAGGAAGAAAATACGTTACAGTAAAGAAAGAGTGACTAGCAGTTACCTGATTGCGCAAGCTTGACCAGCCACGCATCACGCTTCACCAGCCATGCCGAAGCTCTGAGAGCAGCTTCCAAATCTGTATCGTCTGGCGGCGGCATCACTAATCCCGCATTAGTCCCATATTCGAGTAAACCCTCGGAATAAGGAGCGTGGGGTTCCTGGCCGAACGCCACGTCCGCGGCGAAAAGCGATTTCTTTTTCTTTTTCCCTCCAGCCCTAGGCTCACGGGGAAGCGACTTACGCTTGGCAGCCGCTTTGGGACGACGGGTCCCGATGTCCGCACCCGCGCCAGACTCCGGCGAGCGTACAGCCACTGTTGCCGCCTGAGCGCGGGGTGCAGGAGATGCATCCGCGATATCGGGGAGCGGTAGCTCATGTGGAGGACTTCGTGCGCGTGACGGTCTATTCCCAGCATCTTTTAAGGGAGCGACTATTGGAGTCCTCGGCACCAGAGGGGCGCTGCGATCGCTACCTGGAGGTGCACCCTTACGGTCGATCAGCAACCGTCTTTCCTCTTTTATGACCGCCCCCGTCGAATGACTATACCATTCGGTGTATACCCTAAGGAGACGAGGAGCACAAGACGGCTCACTGATAAAGAAGTGAGAGCCCGTGTTTAGACGCATGAAGTGATGCAGCGCCCTCTCTATCCCTTCTTCGTTCGCGGTAGGCTCCGATAAAAAGGCCTCTAGCGGTACCCCTTGGTTATAACTCAGCTGCTGAGCGAAACGATGTGGGTTGTATCTCATGAAAATCGCTCCCCCGTCCTGCCTAAACACCAAAAAGCCCGGTCTAATAGAATATAAGTGAAGGGTCTCCCGGGCCGTTAAAATCGAAGCGCCATCCTTGAAAGTGTCTTGCAATGACCGTACTGCAGTAGCAGACGTTTTTCCAATGGTAAGCACCTTGTCAATAAAAGACACACCGGCTCCAACGGTGTGGGAACGAAGGAGTAAACTCCTGGCATCTCGCGGTGATGGATTCACGATTGATGCGCCAATCAGCTGTAAAAGGCGAGGGAAAATGCACCTTTCGTAGAATGAGGGCCTTTTGTGCATGCCGAAAACACCTGCTGTGTGTAATTCGAGCCATGACATGAAGTAGTGCATTGCGAAAACCACATGCAACGCCCCAGGCTCATTGGCATCTGCCGCTCGGCTAAGGCCATGATATAAATGTGCCAAGCCGGCGATCCCGACGGCCACCTTTACCCCGATAACCATCCGGTGAGCCGGGTAAAAAACAGAGGGCCGCATGCGGTGAGAATGCGTTGGAAGTGCAAACCAACTCAACCAAAGCCCAAGAAATCCTAAAAAGAAGGCCTCCTCGTCCATCTCGGGGGCTGCAACTTCCGCAAAAGACATGGCTGAGGAGTTGGGAAGAAAAAAGTCCTTCTGATCTATGTCTCTCGCTGGCAGGTTATCCAAACCTAAGCCGAAAGGATCCTCGAGGTAAGCAAACTTGGCAGCCTTCGCTGAAAGGACGTTTGGGTGAAGGAACCGAGCAATAAAATCCTCAAAATTAACTCCACGGCTTCCATGCTCAACAAAAAGATTCTCATAGATGTTCAACACCTTAATCAGACTTGGAAACTGATGTTGAACAGCGTTCTCTGGCGTGAGCTCCCTTACCCTCGGCTTAGCCCCATAGATGTACTCGTCCGGCGGGAGCAATTCCTCATAATGTTCCCCCATAGCCGGTAGGCCAGACACCTCCGTAAATTCTTCCAGCGAGATGGACACTTCCCGATCCATGGCGAGGAAAGTATGAGTAGGAATGTTCCACTGCTCCAAGAAGGCCTTGAACCACCAAGTAGGAAGCGTAGGATACTGGAAGAGAGAGACGTAGACTGCGGTGTACAGTCCTAGCCTTATCAACTGCGACTTCCTCGTCGACAGGATATACCGGGCCCATGGCAGATAGCCGACCGGGTGGCGGGGGATCAGACCAAGGTTATATGATTGCCCCCAAGGTCTCGCCTCGCCCTGACAGATACGGCGTCCTAGGATGTCCAAAGCCATCGGACGCTGGACCGGGATGGCGTCTATGGCCGGATGAAGAAAACCCTTCGATGTCCAATCTGTCATTTCCGCAGCATACTGCACCGGGGGTGGACTGGCATAGTGAATCGCCGTTATGGGTTCCGACGGCACCGCGTATGTAAAGCTACGCCGACCCATAATAATCTGATTGTACCACGACCCCCAAAGGTGGAGACTCTTATACTCCGGGTCGTGCGCCTTGATCATTGCCAGAACCTCGCGATCCAAAGGCGCCTCTGGAAACCCCTCCTCTGAACGGACAAACGGGAATGAAGTGTCTTCAGACATGATCGCTGCAAAAAGAACAATCTAGCCGTTAGTGTTGTAATCCCAACATTTGGCGTCTAAAAAAAAATGCATTAATTAAATTAAATTAAAATTAACTAATTACACCACACAGCAGTGCAGTGAGTAGGGGACAAAGGGACCCACAAAATCTGGATGACAATACGTCAGTTAATAAAACAACCTCATCATTGGATGAGATTGTCAGTTGGTCCCCAGGGGAACATTCCCATTAATAAAAAAGGGGAAGAATCCCTAGAGACAAGGAGAAAATCTCCTCTTTCAGAGCAAAGCCCTGTCACAGAGTGACACTTGTCAAACTCTGATCTCAGGGAAATAAGATTCCTTAAAAGAGCATAGCTCTATGGTAATAATGGAAAAGTCCATCAGAAAATGTTTACACCCAAAAGAATTAAGAAATTTGGAATCCTGAGAGATCCATGAAAAACTTATAAAAATTTCCTCGTTTTTCAGATCTAAAAGATCTACAGATGGTTCAAAGAGCAGAGCTCTGTTCATGGATTAGAACCCATGAACAAGATCTCTGCAGATCTATAAATTTTTGAGAGCAAAGCTCTGTTTATGAAACCCCAATGGGGATCTCTTTAAGATCAAAAAGATCTGTAAGAGCAAAGCTCTTTGGTTAAGGTTAATTTAAGTTAATTTGATTTAAATTAATTTTACCTAAAGTTTCTAACTCTAGAAACGAGCAAAGCTCTGAAACTCTCAAGCAAGAGCAAAGCTCTGGAAATTAAAATTTTGAAGATGGTGAAAATTTCCTGAGGGAAAAGAGCCCTATTTATAAGGCGCTTGCGCCTCTTGAGATTCCTCCTTGATCCAACGGTCAGGAGGGTTGCCACCGTTGCACTCACGTGTGCGCCACGTGAGCGCAACGGTGGGGGGGCATTTGTTTCGCCCAATCAGAGCAAAGCTCTGTTTGAATTCAAAATTTAAATTTTTGAAGCAACGCTTCAGATCCTTTGCGCTAGCGCTCTGCGCCACGTGTCCAACGCAGATACATTAGCGCAGCGCACCCAATCAGAGCAAGGCTCTGTTTAAAGGAAGCAACGCTTCAGATCCTTTGCGCTAGCGCTCTGCGCCACGTGTCCAGCGCAGATACATTAGCGCAGCGCGCCCAATTAGAGCAAGGCTCTGTTAAAGAAAGCGCCGCGCCGCGCTCTGCGCTGTGCGACACGTGGCAACACAGTTGCGCTGCGCGACACGTGTCAGCGCAGATGCGCTAGCGCAGAAAAAGGGGCTAAGTGCCAAAAAGCAATTTAGCCATGCAAAATTACATGCACTTGATAACAGCAAATTAAAACATGATGCAAAAGCACAACAAAGAGTTCAAATAAAAAGAACACTTAACAGATAACAAAATACTTAATCAAAACATTTATTTATTATTAAATTTAAAAAAGATCACCGAACACGGGATCAGAGAGACAAGGGTTCACAAAAAGGAAAAGAAAATTATTCAGCTCCCTCTCTGCCTTCTCCATCGCGTCGAAGCGGCGATCTTCCCGAGGGGTAGCCATCCAACGGTCGACGCCGCATTCCTGGGAGAAAGTGGCGATGACGACTCGACGAGCCCGTATCTGGCTCAGCAAGTGGAAAGAGCAGTCCCTCAAGGGTTTGGTGATCAAGTGCGCTTCGAGAAAGCACTCAATCTTATCTTCGGCGGCATCCAGCATTGCTGGGGACATCTCTACTGGAGGAGGGGGAATGTCGGCGAGCGCCGAGGCAAGGATCATCTGAAGCCAAAGGGAATCCGGAGGGAGAGGAGACCCCACACGAGTCAAAAGCTCATGCATTGCAGCGTCGCATTGCTCGTCAGAGAGAGAAGAGTCCACCAAACGTGCAGCAAAACGAGGAACGACGTCCCGGATCGGCACCTCCCATGGTTGTCGGCGGGCATGAGGGCGGTTGCAAGCCATAATCGAAGAAGTTCTCTAAAAATGAGAGAGGAAAAGGCTCAGCCTTGAGTTATATATATAGACCCAAGCACAGAAAATTCTGTGCACAATGAAATCGTTGCCAAAGCCCGGGAAATCAGAATTTTGGGAATACAAGTTTGACTTGAAAAGAGGAGATGAAGCGGCGCTTCCGATTCTCCAAAATTTAGTAAATGAAGCAACGCTTCAAATCCTCTGCGCTGAGCGCAACGCGCCACGTGTCAGGCGCAAATGTATCAGCACTGCGCCCAAGAAGACGCGCCCCATCAGAGCAAAGCTTTGTTTAAAGGAAGCAACGCTTCAGCTGCATTGCGCTCTGCGCTGCGCGACACGTGTCAGCGCAGATGCGCTAGCACAGTTGCGCTGCGCTCTGCGCTGCGCGACACGTGTCAGCGCAGATGCGCTAGCGCAGTTGCGCTGCGCTCTGCGCTGCACGACACGTGTCAGCGCAGATGCCCTAGCGCAGTTGCGCTGCGCTCTGCGCTGTGCGACACGTGTCAGCGCAGATGCGCTAACGCACTTGCGCTGCACTCTGCGACTGCGCGACACGTGTCATGCGCTGGTGTATCTGCGCCCAAACTGAATTAAGATTTCATGAAATCTTTTCTGTTCTTTCCAGAACTAGAAGACTTTCTTCGGCCTTTGGATCAAAGATCCAATGGTGGGAAAACTCCCAAAAATCACTCAAGAAAGATCCCGTTAACAAATTCAACAAATTTATGGGGCACTATAAATAGGACCCCAGACCTCATTCAAAAATCAATCAAGAATTTTCTCGAAAAATCAAGAACCCTAAAACAGAGAACACTCCGAGAAGAAAAAGGTAAAGAACCTTCATGAGGTAGAAAAAAGGGAGGGTCTTCTAATAGATCATCGATCTAAAAATAAGATCAATGATCTTTATAAAAAAAAAAAAAAAGTGCTTTGCACTTCTTGTGAACCTTCGGTTCTGTAAAAACAACAAAAATAATAAAATAATAAATGAATAGTGCTTTGCACTTTTAAGAACCTCTGGTTCTTCGAATAAAAAAAAATTTTATCTTTCTTTGATCCAATTTAGACGAAGAAATTAAACAGTGCTTTGCACTTCCCTTCTCGAATCTAAAAGATTCTTAGTGCTTTGCACTTCCAATTTGCGCCGTTGCGCTCTTAAGAGAGCGCCACGTGTCGGCTATAAACCCATTTGCGCTAAGCGCTCTTAAAATAGAGCTTTGCTCTCTGGAACTAGCGCAACTCGCTGAGAGAGCGCCACGTGTCGGCTATAAAACCATTTGCGCTAAGCGCTCTTAAAATAGAGCTTTGCTCTCTGGAACTAGCGCAACTCGCTGAGAGCGCGCCACGTGTCAGCAGCGCAATTGCGCTGTGCAACAGCGCAACGCGCTGCGCTAGTGCGCTTGCGCTCATCAGAGCACGACACGTGTCATCATCATATGGACTTGCGCTCATTACTTAGCGCAAAGCGCAGATGCATTAAAAAGGGCCAAGCCCAACTAAGAGAAGGCCTAACAGGCTCAATAAAGCGTAAATGCATTATTTTAAGGGGCAGAGCCCAAATCAAAACAGATGCTTTGCATCATTTATAAATGGGCAGAGCCTAAACAGAATCTTCAGAATGCTGTGCATTTTTACCAGGGGCAGAGCCCAAATCAAATGAAATGCATTGCATCATTCATAAATGAGCAGAGCTCAGAATAGAGTGATGCTCTGCAGAGCCTAAATACAATGCATTACTTAATAAAATGTTGAACTGGACTTAACCCAATCTTGGCTGTAAGTCCTTAAATTAAATGTCTCTCCTAAATCAATCTACATCCGGTTTGATGGTACATCTCCGAACTCCTTTGACATCCGTCGTTGTAATTCCTCAACGACGTCAAAGAGGCGACGGGTCCCAACGACCACTCACCTAATGCTGGACCGAAACGTCCCTAAACTAATGCTGGACCGAAACGTCCCTAAACTAATGCTGGACCGAAACGTCCCTAAACTAATGCTGGACCGAAACGTCCCTAAACTAATGCTGGACCGAAACGTCCCTAAACTAATAATGGACCGAAACGTCCCTAAACTAATGCTGGACCGAAACGTCCCTAAACTAATGCTGGACCGGAATGTCCCTAAACTAATGCTGGACCGAAACGTCCCTAAACTAATGTCGGACCGAAACGTCCCTAAACTAATAATGGACCACCACGTCCCTAAACTGGCGACGGACCACCACGTCCCTAAACTGGAATATGGACCACTACGTCCTTAAAACTGGCGACGGACCGAAACGTCCCTAAACTAATAATGGACCGCCATGTCCCTAAACTGGCACAATAGGGTCCAAGCGCTCTTTTGTTGGATCTAAACGGTCCCGTCTAAGTTGATCTTAACCCCAAATACGGTTAACGTGTCCTTAGACATTTAAATAAACGATAAAACTCCGAATCGACTTTGGTTTAAGGGTACATCTCTGAACTCCTCAGACGCCTGTCGTTGTAATCCCTCAACGACGTCAGAGAGGTGACGAGTCCCGACGGCCGGATAATTAAATCAATCATGATGTTAAGTTGATCTTAGTCGAAAACAGGACTAACGTATCCTTAACGAACGTTTAAGTTGATCTTGGCCGCAACGCGACTAACGTATCCTTAAACTAAAAACACCAAACCCAAATCTAAGTAAATACGGATTTGGACTAATCCACGTCCTACGGGCGACGGCATTACTCAGTCTCCGTATACAATCCACGGGCAACCACAAACAAAACAAACATACACGACACGAAGCGAAATTCTGGAGAAGGAGAAAGTTGTTACCGCGATGCGGTAGCGTAATTAACTGCAGGGGCTTGCGCCTGCAGGGAAGAGCGTCCCCACAATCAAAAACCCCTCACCCTGAGGGGGAATCTGACGAAGTCTGCTACATCGGCCGCATCCGTCTAAACCTCCGATACAAGGTGCCATAAATCAAATTGGCATCTTCGGATAGATAGACGGATAAAACCAAATAGCATCTGCCCCGAACCTCAGCGCCAGGACTTCAGCAGTCCTGTGCGGCCGTCTTTCGGAGGGGAACAAATATCTTCACAAAATATCAAGCCAAAGACAAAGTCAAAGCTTCATGAAGCTTCATGGAAGCTTCATGCAAAAGCTAACCCTAATCCAAACCCTAACCAAGTTTAAACCCTAAACCAATGTTAAATTTGTAACCCTAACATGTTACAATATTATATATCACATATACAATATATTTTGTAACAATAGAAAATAATACAATTAACATATATCACATATATATCAATGTATTATCCCGTGAGAAAATGAATCAATAAAGCGAGCTTATATTAGTTAACGTAACGTAATATATCACATATATAATTATACATTAAATTATCGAATCAACACTTGATCCGATAACCCGGCTATATTACATATAACCGACTAATATAACATGTACCAAATCATCGAATCAACACTTGATCCGATTACCCGGTTATATCACATATACCCGGCCGATATCTCATATCGCGAGAATAGAATACGGTATCTCATATCGTATTATTCTCGGCCCCGCACATATCACATATGTGCTCCTACTCCGTTTTGCCTGAGCCAGGAAACCTCTGTGTAGGACTCTAAAGAATCGTCAATACGCCGGCAGTAGGTGATGATCATATCAAACACCCACAAACTGCAAGCGGTCAGCTAAACGTAACAGCCACCCAGGTATTAAGCGATCAGAAGATCAACAAGCAAGCATGTACATTCTCCTGTGAATCCAATCAATAACACTCCCGTACAGTCCGGTCTCTTCGTCTGATATATTGCATATCTAGTCTAGGGGTGGTATACGTCAGACCCCAGTAACCGATAAGTCGTGTCGATATTAGGCTTACAACGGGTCGAGAAACTACTGATAACTCTTACCAGCAGCACTCCATATCAGCCCTGGCCAGGGACTTCCAGTTATAGCCAATCGAACACAGCACAACATCAACTCCCAATACCGGGAGAGACGAAACCCCTCCTATCGCTCATTGCCTCCATGTCATTCGGGACTGTACCCAAAAGCCACCGTTTTGCACGCCGTCTTGGACGTGGTATGATGGGAATCAAAGTACAGTGGGAATGACACAAGACTCTATGACGATCTCGGGTCTACAGACTAACATGTACCAGTGTCACCGGAGAACTGCTATCTGACGATAGGTATAATACCATCTAGGAGTTCTCGGCGAGTCCGTTCAGTATACCCCGTCTCCACTGAGTACCCGTACACCATCTTTGATGTCAAACACCAATGGATATGGGATCATCCATCGCCCATCATATGGGTCAAGATGCGTATACGCTAGTCTACTCTGGAGTATCGATGTCCTGTCTCGATACTCCCTCGACTAGGAACAATTATAGGATGTACTCTTTGACTACCCTGGCCCCACTAGTGTGATCTCATCATAGTCCCAGTAGTCGAGTACATATCCTAAGGGCTTTATCAACATGTGAGAGCAAGACAGTAAACTAATACAAGTCAACATGTTAAGACAAAGTGAAACCAAATAGCATACTATCATGTCGAGCAAGAAAGTCCTCTTTATATATATCCAAGCATCCACTATAATATACATCATATGTACAACAATGGCCTCTAGGGTATATATATAACTAACAATCTCCCACTTGCACTAAGGCCAGGTGTTGTAGTATCTCATACCCAACATCCCGAAGAGTCTCTCAAATTGTATCTGGGGTATGGCCTTCGTGAGTGGATCCGCAGTGTTGTCCTTCATGTCAACTCTCCTGACCTCGATCTCGCGGCGATCAACTATCTCCCGGATCAGGTGATACCGCCTCAGAATATATCTGGATTTCTGATGGGACCTGGGTTCCTTGGACAAAGCCACAGCTCTATTGTTATCACAATATAAAGGTATTGGATGCTCAATGGAAGGAACCACACCAAGTTCAGTGATGAACTTCTTCATCCAGACAGCTTCTTTGGCAGCATCGTTGGCAGCGATGTATTCAGCCTCCATCGTCGAGTCTGCGACGGTTTCTTGCTTGGAACTCTTCCAACAAACCGCCCCTCCATTTAGGGTAAAGACAAATCCCGATTGCGACTTAGAGTCGTCTTTATCACTTTGGAAGCTTGAATCGGTAAAGGACTCCACCTGGAGTTCTCCGTTACCATACACCAAGAACATCTCCTTAGTTCTTCTCAAGTACTTGAGAATGTTCTTCACAGCTGTCCAGTGATTCTCTCCTGGATCTGCTTGATACCTACTCATTACACTTAGTGAGTATGCCACATCGGGTCTGGTACATAGCATCGCATACATGATAGAGCCTGCTGCCGAAGTATAGGGTATCCCTTGCATGCGAGCTCTCTCCAAATCAGTCTTAGGAGACATCTCTTTGGAGAGAGTGAGTCCAGAGATCATGGGTTGGTTCCCACGCTTGGATTCTTCCATACTAAACCTCTTTAGTATGGTGTCAATGTACCTGGATTGGGACAATCCCAGTATCCTCTTGGGTCTATCTCTATAGATCCTAATCCCCAAAATGTAGGAGGCATCACCTAGATCTTTCATTGAGAATCTATGTGATAAGAAGAGCTTGACCGAGTGCAGCATAGGAACATCATTTCCTATCAAGAGTATGTCATCCACGTACAATACGAGGAAGACGACCTTACTCTCTGCAACCTTCTTATAAATACAAGGTTCATCTACGTTTTTGATGAAGTCAAACTCTTTGCCTACAGCATCAAAACAGATGTTCCAACTCCGCGATGCTTGCTTTAACCCATAGATGGATTTAAGCAGTTTGCACACCTTTCCGCTGCTCCCACTATCTACGAAGCCCTCTGGCTGATTCATGTACACGCACTCCTCTAAATCACCATTTAGAAAGGCGGTCTTAACATCCATTTGCCAGATTTCGTAGTCATGGTATGCAGCAATGGCAAGTAAGATCCGGATGGACTTAAGCATAGCCACTGAAGAAAAGGTTTCGTCATAATCCACACCTGGTTGTTGATGAAAACCTTTGCAACAAGTCTAGCTTTGAAAGTCTCCACTTTTCCATCTATACCAAGTTTCTTCTTAAAGATTCACTTGCTCCCAATGGGTTTTACCCCTTCAGGAGCAACTTCCAAAGTCCATACTTTGTTGGTGTACATGGATTCCATTTCAGATCGCATTGCATCCAGCCATTTCACAGAGTTCCCACTCGTGATGGCCTGCTCGAAGCTAGTTGGGTCATCATCTTCCATGATGCAATCCTCGCTTCCACCATCAATGAGAAAACCGTAGTATCTCTCAGGTGGATGAGAAACCCTGCTAGATCGGCGGAGAGGCTGGGGTTCGTCGGGAACTACTGAATCCTCTGGTTCTACCAAATCATCTGTCGTAGTTTGTGTTGCTGGAACTTCTTCCAGTTCTACCTCCTCGCCACAAATTTCTTTTGCAAGAAATTCCTTTTCTAAAAAGGCGGCATGTCGAGAAACAAACACCTTTTGTTCCTCAGTGTGGTAGAAGATATACCCTTGTGAGTTCTTGGGATATCCTACAAACTTGCATAGGACAGACTTTGCCTCGAGTTTGTCCGGATTTAGCCTTTTGACATAGGCCGGACAACCCCATATCTTAACATACTTAAGAGATGGTCTCTTCCCTTTCCATATCTCATATGGAGTGGTAGGCACTGATTTGGTAGGAACCATATTCAATAGGTGTATGTCTGTCTCAAGCGCATACCCCAGAAGGAAATAGGTAACTCAGCATCACTTATCATAGATCGTACCATATCTAATAGGGTGTGATTCCTCCGCTCCGATACACCGTTGTGCTGTGGTGTATAAGGAGGAGTAAGCTGAGAGAGAATCTCATTCTCTTTTAGATAGTCCAGAAACTCATTGCTCAAGTATTCTCCTCCTCGATCAGATCGAAGGATCTTAATACTTTTGCCCGTTTGGTTCTCTACTTCGTGCTTATATTCTTTGATTTCTCAAAAGCTTCAGACTTGTGTTTCATAAGGAACACATGTCCGTATCTAGAGAGATCGTCAGTGAATGTAATGAAGTAGGAAGAACCGTTCCTGGCGTGTGTAGACATGGGACCGCATACATCACTATGTACCAGTCCTAAGAGTTCCGTAACTCTTTCTCCGTGTTCACTAAACGGAGTCTTGGTAATTTTCCCTTTGAGACATGAATGGTAAGTATCATAAGATGATAATTCGAAAGGATTCAAATATCTGTCCTTATGCAACTTATCTAGCCGTGTCACATTGATATGACCTAGTCTACAATGCCACAAGAAGGATTCGTTCATTTCTGAACTCTTCCTCTTGTGTGTGTTTTGTACATTAAGGACTGTAGTTTGATTGAGAACGTATATGCCATTAAATAACGAACCTGATCCAATCAACTTTTGATTCAGGAATATGTTCATAACATTATCCTGTACTACAAAATTATATCCTTCTTTGCTCAATAAAGAAACTGATATAAGATTGCATATCAGGGTCGGAATGTAATAGCATTCGTTCAGAACCAATGTATTGCCATTTAGTAACACAAGGTGATATTCGCCAACTGCTTTGGCTGCAACATTTGCACCATTCCATACTCTTACGGAATGATCACCCTGTCCCAGTTCCCTACCTTTACGTAGCCCATGTAACATATTACATATATGGGATCCCGATCCGGTATCTAATACCCAGGACGTAGAGTGAACTGAGAAACAGTTCTCGATAACTAACACACATGAAGAAGATGCATCAACATGCTTATTCTTCGATTGGGTGGCGTGAGAATCCAGATATTCTCCTATTTCCTGCTCAGTCTTATAATACTTATAAGAAAGAATGGGACCAACGTTCCCCTGCTCAGTATAATAAGCAGGTTCAGTCAATACATCCATATTATTATCTTGATTAAGGCCTGACAGGGTCGCTACCTGGAGAGAGAGAGAGAAGAAAACACTTTAGCGTATGCTCTTACAAGATTAGATTGGTTATTATCTTATCTGATCAGTATGGCTCCCATTGCTTTTTATCAAATCTTCCTTAAAACCCTAAAAGGTAAGATTAGCCGGGATTAATTACACCTTACAAGTTCGCCAATCTTTCAGCCAGGCCAGTGTTGGTACTTTGATGGAGGTTCCCCGTGCTTTCGCACGGACCTAATTAAAATAAACCTCGTTTTCCCATAGGTATAACCCCGTTAACACCTTTCTAGACACCTACTTGATCGGCTAATTGTCCTGTGTAAAACTCTCCCAGGAGTAACTATTACTCGCAGTGGGTATCGGGATCCAACTATCTCATAGGAGGTATGCAATCTCATTGTAAATTTCAACACTTGAAATTCCCGATAATATTTTGCCCCTAACGTGCTATGACCTTGACGAATGCCAACAAATCATAGTCCGCTAGTCAAGTTCAACCCGTACATTTCTTGATTGAATTAAACCCAGCTGTACGTCCCTTAATGAAAGCCAACAAAGCCGCACGACTACCCTAACCCAATCTCATCATATGTTACAGATAAGCAATAGTTAGCTACCGCACACTACGTCTTGACGAAAGCCAACAAACGCAGCACGAATACTAAGTATTACCTATCTGAAATGTCGGAGGGCTACGCAGGTTTTTCAGAAAACCTATTGCGTAATGAACTTGATATCGTTGTAGAAACAAGTGATTTTGAAAATGAGTGTTTTTGAGGCTTTTCTAGTTTCGCTAAAGAGGTCACTCCCGGTGAAGGGATCTCGGCTCTTTCCCCATCGAATAAGGTGCTGGGTATATCATATATACCACGGTGCAAAGCAAGAACTATTTAAGCTGTCAAAAACTAAACCGCGAGTTTGTAGCATCTGCCAGTTTCGCTAAAGAGGTCACTCCCGGTGAATGGATCTCGGCTCTTTCCTCATCGAATAAGGTGCAGGGTATATCATATATACCGCTATGCAAAGCAAAACTGTAGCTACACTTTTTATAAAGTTTTGATTCTACAACATCTTTTAGGTTTCTTTTCTTTTATTAATCTCATTAATATATCCCATCAGCTTATGCTTCCTAAGCATCACAGAAGAAACGAAAGCAGTAGTATTTATATATCAGCATATATATATAGTATAAACATTCGTCTCAGGCGGTAATATGATCTCATCACAGAACATTGCAGCAGAAGAACATATATGAAATATTGGATATACTAGGATGTCCGTCTTTTTAATACGAGCCTGTATAAAACACGGATTCCACGATCACGATGAATAGCCAAACCCACATCCCTAGACCCCTACGAGAGCGGCAAGCAACACTGCCAATTCAAGGGTTAGGAGACCCGGTCTCGACTCCTCGAGATGGCCTCCCACTGGACCCTAGAACCCGGTTACTTGTGCTCCCCTCCTTGGGTCTACCTAATACGGAAAAGTAAATAATATACAATGGTGACATCAACCTCATCCCGGAAGTGCCCCAATAAAAGAATATTACATATAAATGAATTTTACATGAATGGAAATAAAAACTCTCATGTCACATAAACCCCCCGGCTATTCAGAACACGACGATCCAATATAACATATCACAACAACACATAATATCTCATATCATCAACGTAAGCAAGTATGCGTATCCCGATTGTCGTTGATGTATAGCAACGAAGCCGGCGATACACCACATACTACGCTTACGGTCACAGAAAAGAAAGTGTAAAACTACAACATTTGGAATCCACAATCTCTTTAGACATCGTAAATCCGAAATATCACATACTTCACATTTCATGCCTAACTATATGAATTCCACATATTGTATCACATTCCAGATAAATAGAAAATATTAAACTTTCCGATAGAATAATCAAATACCCAAGATTTCCTAAATAGCTCAACACTTAAGCGGAGTTCAAACAATTCCAGAATATGTCACAGTACCAATGGTCCAGCCGTAGAAGGGTCAAGCCAATGCCTCACATGTGGCACGCCGTACTGCCCCAAACCCTAAGATTTAGAGGCGGTTCAGACGGTCACATAATCGAGTTAAAGTTTGTGTTCTTCTAGAGGGTCCACCGCGTTACTTGCACGTTTTTCCGAAAGATTTAAACTCAAGAAAAATTCAACACTTGAAAGTTTTTCGTGTCGGGAAAAAGTGAGTTAATGATATCCGTTCGAACATTTTAATAGTTTCTAAATTATCCGGAAAACAAAACGAAATTAAACTTTCCGATCGAATCAACGAGTACCAAAAGATCCCCAGAAAACTCAACACTTGAGTTAGATTAAAAACACCCAGAAGCAGCTATAAATACCTACGGATGTACTGTGCCAAAAACCTAACCCTAATACTACTGTGCTGTCGCGGAACCGCCGCAGAAGGCATGGTACGGCCGCGGTTCCGCGGCGCTTTAGTGGTATTTTGGTGTCGTTTTGCACAGTAACTCTTAGAATCCCCTGCTGATTTTTTTGAGTATTTTTAATGCAGAAAAAATATCATATTTTTACAAAATTTCCAAAGAGGGGGTCAAGTTCGATGTTTCGGGGTTCGATCGGAGTTTTAACTTCGTATACACGTCGCCTAATACTCTAGTTAGGCTCTGATACCACTGTAGGGTTACTAGACACTCTTACAAGGGTTAATAAGGCATCAACCATGCCCGAATAAAAATTTAGACATGCCGAACAACCCAAAGCTGGGATCTTTGCTAGATTATTAGGGTTAAACATGCAAGTAAACATATTTACAACTAAGAGATAGGAATTACAACCTTTGTAGTCCGTTCCTTCGCTTCATAAGCTCCGTGTTGAGGTCCCTTCGCTGCGATCAACATGAACTCCGACTCTCGAGTGGCTCCATGAGGTAAATGAGACACCTTGCTTGTAGTCTTCATGATCCAAGATGATCTACCTTGAAGAATCTCTAACCCAAGCTTACACTTCACTAAACAACTTATTGGAGAAGTGAACACCCTAATCTAAGTGGCTAGAATAGATGAGGATGATGAAGTAGGAATATTGCTCTCTTTTGTTTTCAAATTCTCACTTTTATTCACCACTTTTGAAAAAGCTTGTGAAGCTTTTCAACAAAGGAAGAAGAAGAAGAAAAAATTGAGCTAATCCTTTTGTGATGAATAATGAATTATTGTAGTGGTTACAAATCTAACCAAGGGTTAAGCATGAAGGAGTTAACCCTTGTAAAGAATTAACTAGAGTTAATGGTTTGGATTGGGTTAACATAATATCTTCACAAAATATCAAGCCAAAGACAAAGTTAAAGCTTCATGAAGCTTCATGGAAGCTTCAAGCAAAAGCTAACCCTAATCCAAACCCTAACCAAGTTTAAACCCTAAACCAATGTTAAATTTGTAACCCTAACATGTTACAATATTATATATCACATATACAATATATTTTGTAACAATAGAAAATAATACAATTAACATATATCACATATATATATCAATGTATTATCCCGTGAGAAAATGAATCAATAAAAAGAGCTTATATTAGTTAACGTAACGTAATATATCACATATATAATTATACATTAAATTATCGAATCAACACTTGATCCGATAAACCGGCTATATTACATATAACCGACTAATATAACATGTACCAATTCATCGAATCGACACTTGATCCGATGACCCGGTTATATCACATATACCCGGCCGATATCTCATATCGCGAGAATAGAATACGGTATCTCATATCGTATTATTCTCGGTCCCGCACATATCACATATGTGCTCCTACTCCATTTTGCCTGAGCCAGGAAACCTCTGTGTAGGACTCTAAAGAATCGTCAATACGCCGGCAGTAGGTGATGATCATATCAAACACCCACAAGCTGCAAGCGGTCAGCTAAACGTAACAGCCACCCAGGTATTGAGCGATCAGAAGATCAACAAGCAAGCCTGTACATTCTCCTGTGAATCCAATCAGTAACACTCCCGTACAGTCCGGTCTCTTCGTCTGATATGTTGCATATCTAGTCTAGGGGTGGTATACGTCAGACCCCAGTAACCAATAAGTCATGTCGATATTAGGCTCATAACGGGTCGAGAAACTACTGATAACTCTTACCAGCAGCACTCCATATCAGCCTTGGTCAGGGACTTCCAGTTAGAGCCAATCGAACACAGCACAATATCAACTCCCAATACCGGGAGAGACGAAACCCCTCCTATCGCTCATTGCCTCCATGTCATTCGGGACTGTACCCAAAAGCCACCGTTTTGCGCGCCCTCTTGGACGTGGTATGATGGAAATCAAAGCACAGTGGGAATGACACAAGACACTATGACGATCTCGAGTCTACAGACTAACCTGTACCAGTGTCACCGGAGGACTGCTATCTGACGACAGGTATAATACCATCTAGGAGTTCTCGGCGAGTCCGTTCAGTATACCCAGTCTCCACTGAGCACCCGTACACCATCTTTGATGTCAAACACCAATGGATATGGGATCATCCATCGCCCATCATATGGGTCAAGATGCGTATACGCTAGTCTACTCTGGAGTATCGATGCCCTGTCTCGATACTCCCTCGACTAGGAACAATTATAGGATGTACTCTTTGACTACCCTGGCCCCACTAGTGTGATCTTATCATAGTCCCAGTAGTCGAGTACATATCCTAAGGGCTTTATCAACATGTGAGAGCAAGACAGTAAACTAATACAAGTCAACATGTTAAGACAAAGTGAAACCAAATAGCATACTATCATGTCGAGCAAGAAAGTCCTCTCTATATATATCCAAGCATCCACTATAATATACATCATATGTACAACAATGGCCTCTAGGGCATATATATAACTAACATGAGGTTCCGTCCGAAACCACCGATACGTAATCGTTTCGTATAGGTTTCGGTGGAGTCCGATACGAAACCAACCATACAATCAGGTTTCGGCCGAAACCTGAAATAACTAATTTTTTTATGTTGTTTTTGTTATCATTGTGATCACTATAGGGCTTCATCGTTAGACCTGAGGTGTTTTCGTGGTGAGTAGTCGCTATTTGCTCGCCAAAGACTGTTGAGACCATAGATTTCATTTGTGGTACAGCTGGTCTGGTTATTTTCATCTTAAGAGGAACAGAAAAGTTGACCCAAACCATATATTAATACTTATCTAAGCAAACTTTTTAATGTATTTTGCATTAGGTCTCATCTTGGCTGGTTTTTTAACACCAAGATCATTGTATTGTGATATACAACTGTAAATTTAATATATCTACATGTATGTATGTATGTATTACTATAAAAAAAACTGAACCAAAACCTAAACCGAGATAAGCGAAACTAACCGAAACCCATCGAAACTAATAAACTTTTGAGAGACCGAAACCGAATCCGAAACCGAGTTCTCTCTCAATTGCTATAAATAGTAGCATGAGAGGTTGTCATCAACACCCAGTCTCATCTTAGATTTTTGGGTAAATTGTTGAAAAGCCTCTGGCCCAAAAAAAACATGTCAAAAAATCCTTGGTATTTTCAAAATGGTTGGGAGTGGTTTACTATTCACAAATCTTTGTAAGAAATCCCTTGAGCTGTATTTGAATTAGGCCTAGTATTACAAATTAGATGAGTTTACCAAATTACCCATCTCCTCAAATCAATAATTTTTTTTCTGGCTCTCAACGATCTCTCTCTCACATCCTTCATTCCCTTCTTATCGCTGTCATTTCCATCGAAGACTCCCGCCGCCGAAACTTCTTCACTGCCAAAGCTTCTAAAAGACACTCGCCGAAAACGGCGCCAAGATCGAATCCACTTTCTTGCTGCCAAAACCTATAGAAACTCCTCCGCCGGCAGCGATGCTAAGGTCGACATCAGCTTCCTCGCTGCCGAAACCTTAAAAAATCTCACGCCTTTCAGCGATCGACTCCAAGATCAGCATCACTCCTTTTTTCTTTTTCTTTTTCAAGAATGTAAATGCGATGGGTGATGAAAGAGTAAGGCAGTGAAAGGGGTCGCGG
This sequence comes from Agapanthus africanus, assembly GCA_030015575.1. NCBI lineage: Eukaryota > Viridiplantae > Streptophyta > Magnoliopsida > Asparagales > Amaryllidaceae > Agapanthus > Agapanthus africanus. Next base: position 910,266,129 of record JASDDO010000019.1, on the reverse strand, counting down.
GTTTGTGAATTTTTGGTAAGTTTTGAGTTGTTCAGCCATGATTTTAATCTCCATTCCATTTCTTTTTCCTCTAGCATAATCTGCTTTTAAATGATTTTGAGATATTACGTTTGTGGTTTTTGGAACTGTGTAAAAAATGTAATCGTCTAATTTTACAAGTTTTCTTTTTCTTTGTCAATATCTAATTTTGCAAGTTTTTAATGAAGATCTAATATCATCGAAATCCGACTCCAAGATCAACAGCTTAGAAATTACAGGCAACTCATTAGAAGTTACAGATAACTGTTTAGAACTTACATGCAGCCTCTTAGAAATTGCAGGCAAATTATTAGAAATTACAGGCAGCTGTTTAGAAATTATATGCAACTTATTAGAAGTTACAGGCAACTGCTTAATTAAAAATTACATATTAGAAGTTACATGCAGCATATTAGATGTTAAATGAAAATGGAGTAAATGAGAGAAGGATAATAGAGAAAATGAGAGAAAGATAATGGAGAAATTGCGGGTTTTGGTGATATAACTATTTAAATTTTTGTGATATAACATTTAGGCTTTGAATTGTTCATAATGTCATTCATACAATCATAAATGTGTGCAACATCAAAGAAATATCTGTTTTAATTTTTAATTAAATCATTGTGACAAATACTGTAAGCAATTAGTATTAAATGTTACCTCAAAATATTATCAATCAAAAATTTTGGAAGAAAGGAAGTTATTAAAAGTTACATGCAACTGGTTAGAAATTACATGCAGCTTATTAGAAATTACAAGCAAGTTATTAGAAGTTAAAGGCAACTGCTTATATGTTACATGTAGCTTCTTAGAAGTTACAAGTAAGTTATTAGAAGTTACAACTGCTTAGAAATTACATGCAGTATATTAGAAGTTACAGACAAGCTATTAGAAATTAAAGACAAGTTATTAGAAGTTAAATGAAAATGGAGTTAATGATAGAAATATAATGGAGAAAATGAAATGGATAATTGCGGATGAGTTGGCAATAGGGTGTTTTTTGGAGGGAAGTATTGAATTTGGTGGCAAAATGGCTTGATTGGAGCATTTAAAACTCAACTCAGGATAGGAGTTACAGGTAGCCTGATAGAATTTACATGCAATTATAAGATCAAATTTTTTGTCTAAAAATTCCCAACTGTCAACTTATACTTGGGCACATGACCCTCTAAAGGTATTTTTGGTATATGCTAAAATACTAACAGCTGTGAGTATGTGATGAAAAAAGTGACGTGCTTAGGGTTTTTTTAACATGTTAAAAAGCCCGGAGACTTTTTGACAAGTTTTACTTAGCACAGGGGTTTTTCAACAATTTACACTAGAATTTTTAGATCTGAAGTAGTTTCTGTTTGCATCACTTTTCGGAGGGAGGAGCCGCCTCTCTTTGCTGGTCATGAAAGGCACAGGTTCACGGATCTTCTGCTTTAATTCTTTCTCTTTCTCTTTAGTTTTTAATACTTTTTCTCAGATTCATGAGATATTTTGAACTTCAGGATAATTACATCACAAAGAAAGCTTTCATCTTATTTTATAGCGAAAGCAAGCTCAGATATGTACAAATTTTTATGGTATCTTTGCGCCTTTTCGCTTCAGGATCTATACTTTATTATTTTTTTAAAAAGGATTTTCCAAAGAAATTGGTGAAAGTATGAATTTGAGTGAAGGAGAGTGAAAAGGTGCCTTTCATAGCCTGCAACGAGAAGCGAAGCGATGTGTCTCCTCATATTATTATTTCTTCAAGCCCAAGGTGAATCCTTTTGTTGTTAAGATTTGTGTTCTTCCTTTGTTAAATTATCTTATGATTCATGCAGAGGCGAAGCCAGAATTATTCCAAAGTGGAGGCAAAAGCTTTATATTTGATTTGGTATTTGAAATAAATAAATAAATAAATAATAACTATAACCTTGAGTTAAGTTAAAATATACAGTTTTAAAGCAATTTTATCATGCGATCAAATCAAATCCAAGAATGAATAGGATTAGCTAACAAAAAAAATTAACTGTAACATTTTGAGGTTTGATATTAGTTTCGAACTAGAAACTAGAGATGGAGAAATCCCAAAAAATGGAAGTGGTTTTGCGATATAAGCAGCTCAGAATTCCAATTCTGAGCTTTTTTATTTCTAATTTCAGTTTAGGCCTGAATCCAACAAACTTCCTTCTAGTTTCGGCCTGTCCAAGCAAACCATCTTATAGTTTTTTTGACAGAAAACTATCGTATGTAACGGATTCAAGCCATAATCGTTAACCTGGGCAATTCTACCCTTGTTCGTAACCTTGGAAAAAAATTTAAAAAAAATTCTAAAAAGAAAAAGCAAGGGGAGCTCGAGAGGTCGGAGACGGGGTAGCTCGAATGGAGATCGAGGTGGGAGGGGGATCTTGAGAGGAGGTCAAGGAGGAGGGAAGGGGGGAGGAAGAAGAAGAAGATGATGGTGAAGGTGACGGTGGCGATTTTGGAGGAGGTCGAGTAAGGATGCAGTAGAGAGTGAGTTTAGGGTAAGCGGCAATGATGGCGAAGTGGCAGCAAGGGCTAGGGATAGGCGACAATGATGAGTTTTTTTTTTGGGAATAGTTGAATTTTTGTGATAATGTGGTCACTAATGCTGGAGTGGCGATGACGTGGACCGTTAATGTTAACGGGACTCGATTAGATATGATAGCTTTCTTTTTCTTTCTTTATAATATAATAGTATATGGCAGTTCCTTACCACGGTCCGAAACTACCCGTAGGTGAGATTGCTGGATTTAAGCCTTCAGTTTAATATTTTGTTAATAGCGTGGTTATTTCTTGATTCATTTGTTGTTGAAACAGCCTGAGATTCATATTTCATTGGAATATGTATACCATACGCGTGATTGATGACATTGATTATAAGCTCAAGGTATTTACCATCAACGAGTGTTTTATGTCAGTATTTTTTATTTATCTTGTTTCTCAGCGAAAAATTTGTCATACGAACTCCATTGTCTCCAACATAACAACCACTTATTCCCTGATTTGGAAAACTAAAGCTTATTTTTAAGTGGACAGAGGCCATGCAAACTTTAGTATGCAACTCTCTCTACTTCCCCTTGTAAGTTTAATGTTGATTGGATGTTGGTGTAAGGCCCAGCATGGCAACAAGGTTGTGAACCATGGTTTCCAAGCATGCAAATTACGGTTTCATGTTTTGTATAATTTACGTTGTCATACTTCAACATATTTTCGTTGCATTTCAACAAGTGACGCATGTATATAAAAAGTTCATCTCGTCTCTCTCATCTTCGAACCCGCCATTAGCCCATGACGTCCCTCACCTTCCTCCCAAATCTCCGAACCTCAAGACCCATCCAGCCTCCAAGAGATCTTCCATGTACCAATAACGCCGTTAAAATGTTTTAAGACCTTTTGTCTCGGCAAGGACTCACTTCATCATCAAATACCGAGGCACCATTCCTGAGGTCTTCGCGTACACCGCCGTGAGCGAGGCATACGCCGTGAGCGAGGCATACGCGAACGCAGGTTGGCACTCAAAGCAAGCGGATCATGACATTTGAGCAAACAGCAAATGCACTAAAATTAGGGATGTAAACAAATCATCATAGGGAGCAAATAAAGGTGCATGTGACCTTATTTTTATCCGTAAGATTCAAATATGGATACAAAAATATGGATACAAATAGTCATTGGGAGTTATCTAAAAACCCCTTTTTCAAAATTGTTGAGAATAGCCTAATGTTCAAAATCTTTATGAAAAATCCTACACCGCATTTCATTTAGGCCTTTTCTCTCTCCAACTGTTTAAATATTAACAAGAGCAAAAGGAAAGGGAGGGGTGGTGGTTGTTAAGGAGCTTCTCTCCCTAAGAAAGGTACTAACGCATGAGGTATATTACTTTGCATAGAAAGATCATTTTCCTGGAAAAATGGCGACAGAGTTGAGATTTTTAAGGAGCTTCTCTCCCTAAGCTCACATATAATAAGATAATAAAACAGAACATAATATCTCTGTACATACAGCACAGCATAGACAAAAACAAACTGCAAAATAGGCATCTATCCAACAGAATCTCCTATTTTTATAACACGATACACGCTCACTCCCCTGCGTTGCTAAAATTCACATTCATTTGCATAAAGTTCTCTAGAGATATCTACTGGGGATGTAGTCATGAATTCTGATAGGGAAACTGTAGAACTCTTCGTTTCTGACATCGCCTTTACTCTTCTGGAACGGGACCCACCAAGGGAGACCTCTGTCCATGAACGTGTTTCTGGCCTCTAACGTGTTATCCAGCACCGTGCCAACCACCATCGCCACCAATGGAGCCGATGAAAATATTGCGTTAAATATGTCGTCAAACTGCAAAACCATAAACAGTTGTTTACTTTCAGATCAGATTCAAATCAAATTTCAATTAAGAAATAAATTGTGTTGATTTTCATATTCAGATAAGTAAATTATTTCTTTTTGTCTCCCTTACCTAACAATAGAGTTGCCTGTTTGCTCATTTACAGAAGGCAATTTTTTTTAAAGCTACTGTTAACTATGTGCGTTTTCTAGTTAACTACCCTAAAGATTTCAGTGCATTAACTTCCTTAAGCTTTGGTACAAGGGGAGTTTATTTTTCCGTACTACCCTAAATTACAGCAATCAAAAGAAAATTTGAATTACTTGAACGACAGACGGCTCTCATAATTTCAGGGGTTGTTTGGTAGCTTGGAAATGAAAATGCATGCAATATTTGTCGGAAAAAAAAACCCTTCCTTCCCTATGTTTGGTAGCAACAAACTTTAGTTAAAAATGGAAACGGAGATGCAAAAAGTAGAAAATTTTTGCAATAATTATTGCAACCGAAATGCTGCAGCTTTGGGAATGGTGACCATTGCAGTAATTATGGATGACACATAAGATTATATATGCCACATTGCAATGATTTGCAACGAATGTTGCACTTCCTTTAGTTTTCTGTTCCACCAAACAAAGAGAATGGTTTGGATTTGAAATCCAATTACAAAACGTAATAACCAAACAATTGATGTGGGGCTTTTCTTTTGCAACAAATGCCACGTGCAACATTTGTTGCTTCGCAATTCCTTGCTTAAAACCAAAATATCCCAAATGCAGTCTTAAAAATCAGGGAAGATTATTGATTACTATGCTAATTGTTTACTACTTACCCATCCAGCATTTGTTCTCACGGGACCATGGTCAGCAGAGACCGTAAACTCCCTGAAATATTGAGGAACCGATATCCCAAGGAAAAGGGAAATGCCAATGATGTATAAGTTCCTCATTGAATTGTTGTTTGCAAATTGAATGAATGATATGCCAACGGCAGCTGCCAATATGCTCCAAACATGTGAGTTGAGAGAAAACGGAAAAAAAAATGAATAAAAAAACAACAAATAATCTTTATTTATCTCACCAACAAGGCCAAAGAGCACACAATATATTGCAGCAAATATCGGCAATGGCACTGACGCAAAAAAGGCCCCAAATTTTCCTGAAAACGCAGAGAGTACTCTAGAGTTATGTCAAATTATTATTTAGTTGTCTTTTTATGATTTTGGATATGAAAGCTGGAACAAACCAAAGATAGAGAAGAATATCATGAAGCCGGTAGATATCTGCACCACTCTTCGGCTACCAATTCGAGTCAATCCAAGGAGTCCAATGTTTTCCCTGCATCAAACTTATTTTCTATCACTTGCAAATCTAAAAGCAGGAGGAAAAATTAACAAGCTTAACAATGGATTACACTGATGCAGTTGAACCAGCTGCAGCTCCAAATATTCCCTCGAGCAGCATTCCTATACCCTGTTACATTGCAAATTATTCAAGAACAAAGCTATTTATGAACAAATGATAAATAAAAGACTAACAGCATATTTATTTGCACCAAATTATATGTTTTTGAGGAACAGGTTAAATTATGTTAAGAAACCTGAAGACCGATGCTTCGGCTAAGCACATGAGCTGGAGGTGCTGTAGCTCCTGCTAGTCGGGAGGCAGCATAAAATGCTCCTGTAGACTGCCAACGAAATATATAAAAAAGCTAAGAAATTTCTGAATAAAGAGGCGGATAATAATCATGAAAAAACTTTAAAAAAATATTGAACAAAAGAGAGGAAATTGACCTCAAACGCAGAAACAAGAGCTGCACCCATCATCCCAAACACATGGCTCGCAACAAATATCGGTGGACCCCACTGGAATGGATAAGGTATTTTAATCCTGAAAAATAAATCCAATACAGGAACAAATTTGAATTCGAAAACTAAAGGCCAATATCATAGTTCAAGAAAAACAAGCAGAAGATCTAAAACTTTACCATGGAGCCGATGACATAAGATATGACCTATCAGTGCGGCAATGCTGCTTCGTCAAAAGAGGAGCATTGTTATACGCGCCGCTAACAGTAAGAAGAGCCGCAAAAGCCCAGATAATTGTTATGCAAGCAAGCAGAGCGAACCTCTCAACCACGAAAAATGTTCTCTCATGAATGTGCTTCACATACTGTTAGAGTGTTATTAAAGTCAGTATTTTGTTGGTATTAAAAAAATGTAATAATTTATAGGGTAATGTACACAAAACGCCATTGAATTTTTTTCATTTTCCACAAAAGCCATATGAACACTAAAAATAATCACACTAAACCCCATTGATCTACCATTCCATTTGCAAGCAATAGTCAAGTTAGCACATGCCTCTTATGTGGCTTTACGAAATCCCAAAATACTCCTATGTGCAAGTTAAGAGGAGGATGAGGAAGGGGGTAATTTGGTGAAATCATCTTTTTATGTTGACACCATAATGGAGTTCAGTGTTATAGTAATGGTTGTATTTTCAAAGTTGCGTGGCGCTTAAATGAACACTGGAAAAGCTCAATGGCATGATGTAATTTACCATAATATGCGAGGCAATGGTTTATGGATTACCTGCTGGATTACAACCAATGAAATGAGCATAGGCAACCCGATCTCCACACATTTCCCTACCTAGATGAATAAAAAGTGGAAATATTAGACACGTCTTCATTCTCACTTTACATTAGATCGAAAATTTCCGCAACTTTTTCGTTCATAGACACATGCCTGAGGAAAGCCTCGCTCAAATAGCCCGATACCCACAACGCAAACCACAGGTACAATAACTATAGGACTGAAGAACCTGAAGAATATATGTACATATTTAATGCGACAAATAATGCACTCATATACTTGGAACTTACACCTAAAAACATAAAGATGCACTTACTAATAGTGGACCAAGGTCCTGAATTACCTTGAATAATATCCCCACAACTTGCTATACCCAATAACTATGTTAATAAATGAGGCAACAACTAGGGCTCCTTGAATGGCTCTCATGGTGTGGACAAACCTCTGCAAGTCAAATATAAGGTATATACTCATGAACTAGAAACATCAACACATATATGTAGATCAATTTTTATCTTGGCCTTGCTTACCTCATGTTCATCTGGAAAAGACCGCGAGGAAAAATCTTTGATTATAGTCATCACAGGGATGACATATGCAAAGGACGGATTCATCACTGTTGGGAGTCGGGTTCCAATCAATGTTTGCAAAAGCGTATTAATCCCACTCATGAACAGAAAAGTCTGGATAACACGTGCTTTATCTCCCTATTTCAAAATTTCAGCGTGAGAAGAAAATGATTCATATACCATCAAACTTAGTAATTACCAGGAAATAATTTTGCAATCTTTAGAAACACGGGAAAGTGAAGAGCTTTTACATGGTCGCCGCCCATCTGAGGAACCAAAAGAGAAGATATCATAACGACTGTACCCAGCATCACGATGTAGTGTTGGAATGCAAGTAAAAATGCCTCATCTGTAAATTGTTGATTTTGAATATTTAGTATTGGAAAATAACTGCTATTAAATCGTCAAGAGTTAAACTAAACACTAATGTGAGTTCAGTTTTTCAAAAAACGAAAAAGTTTACAGCATGCATAAGATATGCATAGGGCAAAATTAAAAACACCAGTAAGACGAAGGAAACTCTTTGATTAACAAGGAAACTTATTTCACAATAGTAATACTGCTTATACGACAATAGCGAAAAATTGCACAATAATGATTATAGATAATTGCATAGTGATGCCTTATTCCTGTTATGATCTTAGATATAACTTAAAAACGGAAGTTTTTATTTCTGACTGTAGAGAATGATCCACTTTACCATTTTCTTACAGACGAAAGCTATCACTGGAAACATCAAATAAAGTATAATATATCTGCATACTTCACAAAAGTATTAGCCTTCTGTGAACTAAATTGTAGTTGGTCATCTAGGGGCCTAGATAGGAAGTTTGTATTTTTCAGGTATCCTTTGTGAAAAACGGAAATTCTTTTGTTTCCATAATAATACATTAAAATTTGAATTCTGCATTCCTTATACTTAAATTAAGTGGTGCCTAATTAGTTCCAGTATTTAGCTTAATCCACCAATGCCTAGACTAATATATATTTGACCCTTGGCCGTAGAAGTTACAACCGTTTCGCCCCTCCTCTTATTACTCATAAGGATCATATATCACATCTCTTTCTATATCAACACATCCTTTAAACCTCAAATCCAAGTACTTTGATATTCTTATGTGTAGAAACCAATTTGTTTTTCACATTTTTGTCCAGAATTCCACCTATGTTAGAAATGTTCACCTACCCTCCATCTGTTGCGCATGGTAGATAATTGGTCTACAATCATTTATTTCACGCGCATTCTTTTATGTTTATAACTGGCATGGAGTCTTTCTGTTGATCATAAACTTGAAGTGAGAAAAAGAAGCAACTTGTAACTTGTAGTTTGGAAAAACAATATGAGAAGAAGTGAGTTGGACAGAGTTCGTATATTAAACAAAGACGCTGTAACATTAAAGTGAGTAAATTTGATTTTGTTGTAATTACAAATATTAAATAAGACTGTTATAATTTGAGTTATATTTCTATTATGAGTGCATATTGGCTCTTAACTTTCATTCTCTTCTCTCCTACACTATTCGATATTTCGAATGATAAATAAGAAGTAATTTGCATTCTTATTAGGAATATAACTCAAACTTGATCAACACTCCTACTTAATAATTATTACAATAAAACACTCAACTCACTCAATTTTGAGGTTTCAACACCTTTGTTTCTCTTTAACTCTCTCTAACTTTTTCTCTTCGGTTATTTATTTCTCAAAACATGATGATCAACATAAAGACCTCATTCCAATTTATAGACATAAAAGAGTGCACGTGAAATAAATTATGGTATACTAATCAACTAGCATGTGCAATAGATGGAGGGTAGATGCACATAGGTGGACTTCTAAACTAAAATGTGAAACACAAATTGGTTTCAACACCCCCTTCAATTGGTTTCAACATTGGCTAGTTGTTTCTTCAACATTTACAACATCCAATCTTGAAAACTATGGTAAAGATTGTTGAAATTGATTTAAAATTCAAGCCCACAAGTTTGCATGTGCTAGCATGCCTAGCGATCAAGAGAGCGGCCCAGGATCAAGGAGAAGATTTGGTTGGTTTAATATGTTAATCCAAGTTTAAATCTTGAGTTATCTCTAACTTAACCTACTCATATACATACTCCTATATATATTCTATATTAACTAATTAAGGCTAAATTGCATAAAGGTACCTATGAATTTTCATATTTTTTGCGATTGATACCGTGAACTTTCATAATTAAACATGGGTACCATGAACTTTGGTTTTCATCCGATTTCTTTGCAAAAAGGTACCATGATGTGGCAGTAAAAAGGTATTAATTTGCAGCCGAAAGTGGTAGTTCATGGTCACTAACTCTAATTATGAAAGTTCATAGTATCAATCGCAAAAAGCATGAAAATTCATAGATACTTTTGTGCAATTTAGCCATTAATTAATCCCTGGGTCAAATTAAAAAATCTACTGAGCCTTTAGTTAAAGAAGTCTGCGGCAGCAATGAATCCACAGAGAGGGTCTGCGGCTACAGAAGTCTATGCTTTGATTCTCAGTGGCGGTAACAAACAAAGACGGTTTTTTGCCACAGCCAAAACCGAGCAAGAGAAGAGGTTTAATAGAGCTTGCTTTGTATTTGGATGAGATCGAGAGGGCAAAAATTATCTCTTATAATTCTTTGTCGAATAGTGAAAGCAATTTGTCATCGGTTTGCAGGATTAGGTGCAAGTGCACACCGAATCTAACTAATATCTTATGTCCTTTACTTGGTGTGTTTCTTTTATTACTTATTGCTTTCGCGCAGTTACTACGTTTAATCTTTTTCATTAATTCCGATTCACGCGTATCGATCATCCGCTGCGTACTTTGGTGTTATTTTTCATAACAAATAGTATCAGTGTTTTGTTACGGTATTTTGAATTATTGGGAAGATAGCTTCTGCACATTCTAAGATCGATAAGTTTAACGGAAAGAACAATTTCAGTGTATGGAGATTGAAGATGACGGAGAGCCTAAAACAACAAGGAGTTCATAAAATGGTTTTCGAAAAAGAGAAGATTCCTTCGACGGTCAAAGATATTCAGAAAGAAGATATGAAGGATAAGATTTTCGGTTCGATGCAGCTGAGCTTGACAAACATGGGTTTTATGCGAGATTGCGCAAGAAACAACGGCAACAGGCTTATGGAGCAGGCTAGAATCCTTATGCATGAAGAAATCTTTAACAAATCGTCTTTATCTCAAGCAGCGTCATACACATTGAAGATGAAGGAAGGTATATCAGTCAAATACCACCTAGACGAACTCAACCAAATTATTATGGACTTGCTCAACGTAGAGGTGAAGATTGAAGACGATGATCAAGGTATGATCCTGCTTTGCTCTTTAACTTCTTAATATAGTCAATTCGTGAAATCAATGGTGTACGGCAGAGATAAAATTTCTTTAGAAGATATTAAAGCGGCCTACACAACGAGATGTTGAGGGAGATGGTATCGGGTGACAAGGGCGATCAAGGCGATGCTCTAGTTTTTAAAGGCCGTTTTAAGAAGCGGTCATATTATAGTTCCAAAAATAGAATGAGGTCCAAATCGATGAATCACACTAATGACAAATGCAATTATTGCAAGATGAAAGGCTATTGGAAGATGGACTGTCAGAAGATCAAGAAGAATACTAAGGAATCTTCTAATACCGCAGTTGTCATAGATGATTCAGATAATGACAGCGATTATTCCGTATTATCAGTTTGTGCAGTCGGCGACGCACATGATCTATGGATGCTAGATTCGGGAAGCCCTTTCCATATGACTCCATATCAGAGATGGTTTACGACGTTTCGTTCTCTTGATAAAGGTTCAGTTTTGATAGAGAATAATGTGGCATGCAAGATCGAAAGGATTGGTTCTGTTCGGATATGCGTGTTTGATGGGGTAGTGCAGATTTTGACGGATATCAAATATATGCCAGATCTGAAGAAGAATTTGATTTCTGTAGGAGCTTTGGCAGGGATCGACTGCAAGTACGTAGTCGGTGGGGAACTTGTACTTTCTTAGGGGACAGTCAGTTCCAGATGATATTGCTGCGGTATCTACTCGTTCAGGTGATTCAGATTCAGCTAGATTGTGGCACTTACGGTTGGGCCATATTCGGGAGTCGAGTTGGAGGTGCTTCGTAAGAGACTACTTGGAGATGGAGATTTTGACAATCATGATTTCTGTGAGTGTCTTAGGAAAGCAGACAAAAGTGAAATTCGGGACAGCAGTGCATAATACGAAAGATCATCTTGATTATGTCCATACTAATATTTAGGATCCAACACCGGTTCTTTCACGAGATGGAGCCAGATGCTTCGTTTCCTTCATTGATGACTTTTCGAGAAAAGACTGGATGTGTGTTCTCAAGTCCAAGGCCAAAACATTTGAGAAGTTCAAGATGTGGAAGGCCAAGATGGAGAAACAGACTGATAGGCACGTAAAGGTTCTTTGGTCCAATAACAGCGGAGAGTTTACTTCGCATGTATTTGTAGAGTTCTGCAAGTCAAAGGGGATTGTGCGCTATTACACCACTCCGGAAGACCCTCAGTCAAATGGCGTTGCAAAGCGGATGAATCGGAAACTACTGAAGAAGATCAGATGTTTGCGGATTACAACTAGGCTTCCTAAGGAGTTTTGGGCTGAAACCCTGTCTACCGCCGTGTATCTGGGTGCCCAGCTTATGTCCAGCAGATGAGCGATAAGTTAGCCCCGAGAGCTAGGAAATGTGTCCTACTTGGCTACGGAAGTGAAGCCAACGGGTACAGGCTGTGGTGTCCTGAGACCCAGAAGATAGTAGTCAGCCGGCATGTTATATTCGACGAGTCTGTGATGATTCGTAGAAAAAAAACTCAATCATATGGTAAAATATGAAAATGGTGAAATAAGAACGATTACACCACCAAGTAATGGGGAGATCGACGTTCCAGTTCAGGATAGTAAGAGGGATGAAATGATTGATACTCAGATTCAGGTAGAGGGTTCGACAGAGTCAGATGGTTCGATGAAGGCATAGCGGTGGAGATCTACGCGAGTTAGACGTCCGCCGATAAGACTTGGTTTTGAGGACATGACCGCAGTTGGTTTTGACAATGTGTCATCATATGCGTTGACTATTGAGCACGAGAAACCGTCCAGTTACAGCGAGGTTGTACGGTCTACCGATTTTCCTAATTGGAGCGTTGCGATAAAGGAGATGGAGTCTCTTCATCAGAATGATACATGGGATTTGGTTGCTATACCAGAGGGCAAGCATGCGCTCGGCTGTAGGTGGTTTTTAAAGTCAATGAGGATTTGTCAAAGAAAGATGATATTAGATACAAGACGAGATTGGTGGCCAATTGTTTTGCACAGAGGAAGGGTGAAAACTACAATGAGATCTTTTCTCCGATGGTTCGACATACTTCGATTCATGTTTTGTTGGGCAAGGTTGCGGTTTATGATATGGAGCAAGAGCAGCTTTATATCAAGACTATTTTATTCTATGGTAATTTAGAGGAGGATATTTATATGCATCGGCTAGAAGGGTTAGTGGTCGATGGTAAGGATGGCTATGTTTGCAAATTGAAGAAGTAGCTTTATGGTTTGAAGCAGTCTCCAAAACAGTGGTACAAGCGATTTGATCAGTTTATATTGGTGATTGGGTACACAATGAATATTAAGAATCAATGCGTTTATTTGAGGCTGCTAGACGATGGGTCCTGGAGTTATCTTTTATTGTATATGGACGATATGTTGGTGGCATCACGCAGCATGTCAGAGATTAATAGGTTGAAATAGCAGTTGAGTCACGGGTTCAAGATGAAAGATTTGGGGGTTGCGAAGAAAATACTTAGCATGGAGATTGTCAAGAAGAGGAAGCGTCGTAAGTTGCGTCTGCAACAAAAACAGTATATCGAGAAAGTTCTCGCTTGATATGGGATGGAGAAGACAAAGCTCGTGTCTACTCCATTAGGGACGCATTTCATGCTTTCGGCAAAGTTATCACCAGGGACGATACGGACAGGGAGTACATGTCTAGAGTGTCATATGCGAGTGCGGTAGGCAGTTTGATATATTCGATGGTTTGCACGCGTCCAGACATTGCACATGCAGTAGGGATGGTCAACCGATACATGACTAATCCGGGTAAGGAGCATTTACAGACTGTAAAGTGGATTCTGAGGTACTTGAGGGGTACTACGGGGTTCGGCTTGTTATTCAGCAGAGGCAGTACGGATAGTTGTATCGTGACAGAGTATTATGGCTCAGATTTTGCTGGTGATAGGGACAGACGGAGACCTACGACGGGTTATGTATTCACCTTGGGCACGGGCACAGCGTCATGGAGATCGATATTACAGTCCATTGTCGCATTATTGACGGCAGATGCAGAGTTGATAGCTACTACAAAGGTTGTCATGAAAGCTATATATTTGCGTGGATTGATTGATGGTATGGGTGTTCCGCAGGATTTCACAGAGGTGTTTTGCGACAGTCAGAACACAATTCACTTGGGGAGCATCAGCATTGTAATTCGAGAACTAAGCATATCGAGGTGAAAGATTTCTTTTAGAAGAACGAGAAGAAGGTTATTTCGCTTACGAAGATTGGTACTGTAACACCCTAAAACGATCGTACGGTATTTCTTGAATAAAGTTATATTATTTAAATATTGATTGAGATGTGCGCCATGGTTTATTCTTTATTAAGTATTATTGGGTCTATTAGTAAACTGTTATTGGGTTGTTATTTATTTATGGTTGGGTGTATTGAGAGTTATTTCATATGAATCATATTTTACCATATTTTTTCCTAATCCTAATTTTTATAGGCTTCATAAATATCCGACCCATGTATGTATCTATCTATTTAAACCCTCATTGATAATCATGCAAACTCTTTTATTCATATATTTCCCTCAAAACAAAACCCTAGCCTCTGTCTCAAGACTGAAACCCTAACCCTAGTCCAAGCTGAGAATCATCATCGCGACTGTCGCGGCCGTGCATACCATTGTCTTCGCCGCCGATCATCCTCTTCACCATCGGCGTCGTCATCACTGTCACGGTCATTTTCTTCTTTCCCTCGTTTCTTGGACGAGCACGATCAAGGCCAGAATCTTGCATCGTCTTCAAAGCATCACCGTTATCGTGATCGTCATTTTCATCGTCATTTTCGGCAAGTATTCGATACTTGCTTAACATGCTAACACGGAAAGATCAGATCTTGTCGTCTCATAGTATATTATTGTTCTTGTTATGTATATAGTCATTAAATAAAACTAACGATGCATCGATAAATCCAATCTATACATGTTTTGCATCGTTAAACCCTAAAAATCGTTATCTTTATTATTAAGTTTAATGTATTATACTTGAATAATTTGCATGATTGTATCTTGGTTTAATTCTCATACTGGATAAATAAACGAAATCCTAGTTAATGAGATCATCTCAGAAAATCTCCGTAGAGACGTCTGCCAATCATGAAATAGACGTCTCTGTAATGCATTTACAGAAACATAAATTGAACTGCGGAACTCCTGCTATAAACGTAATTAAGGACCAAACGTCTCCTACAGACGTCTCGTATATAAAATATTGAGAACCAAACGTCTCCCATAGACGTCTGGAGTAGAATATTGAAGATCAGATATCTGCCACAGACGTCTGATGTAGGAATCCGCTGAGACATGATATGTTATCTCATATAATTATGGTATTGTCCTTGACCTGATATGATTCTGATATGCTATCTCGTTGTTAACTGTGATGATTGTGTTATATCTAATCATGCCAATATATTGATTGTTCACATGTGTTCATGCTTAACTTGTTATTTGTTATCATGTCAAAACACACATGCAATATAGTGTTTACCCGAATGCCAACGATTTCATTATTTCACTCGACCTGTACCTGCTTGTTTTAGTTTGACATCTAAACATTAATACTGAACTTCCATGTGCATATTTAATAGATATAAAATGCTTATTGCTATTCATTTTGTATAACATTCCTGATGATGCTCGAATGGTGATTGCCTGCATGAACTCGTTTGAACTTGTTATTAGCTATCATGCTAAGAATATTCCAATGTAATTATTATCCAATATCAACATGTTCATGACATTGCTATTGCTTGACATGATTGACATTACCCGATGACACGACTTGTTCATGCTAGTTCTGGTATTGATATTAGGTAAAGACTATTGATACTTGACGTGAAACATGAAACCTGAACATCTGTATGCTGGTCAATAGAGATATCTGCATTATGGTCCAAAGAGACATCTATATTATGGTCCATGACAGACATAGGAATTATGGTCAAGACATCTATCTTGTAGTCAAAAGGGCATCTGTAATATGGCCACAAGGACATCTATACATTGACATGCTTAGATTTGACTTATGAGAAACTTTATCCGTCTTGAATATGATACAAGGAAGAATTACATTGATTGGTTTCAATACCTGTAGAATAGATAACTTAGCGACATGGATCATAGGATACACATTGACATGATTGCCTTGTTCTACCTTTATGATATATTACTTGTTATTGCTATTGTTTATGGTTACGCTCATATGATACTGATCCCTGTAACTGATATATTATATCATATTCCGGTTATATTCATGATTATGTTATCTATGACGCTCTGACGTCTGGGTTTTGCATGGCCCAGATCATTTGGCTTTAGCACCGCAGGATGGAATATTTCGAAAAGATCGCTGAGCAGTGAAAAGCATTAATTGATTTTGTTATTGATGGTTCAGATTTATCTTCAATATTGATTAATTTCTTGGATCAGCTGATCCCATAAAGGACGAATATTATTATTGTTTCGTATTTATTCTCTTGGACCATTGAGACTTGTTATTCTAGTTTTTGCTTCCGCTATTGATTCTATCATTGTTTATTGTGGCACTAGACATGTACCGGTGTTACATATATATAGTGCTTAATTAATGCATGACAGCTTAATGTGACCAAGGAAGGATGGTTCCTTACCGTAGGTAGTATGGATGGCCGAATCACGTCCCATATTTTTACTGTAGACTGGAAAACGATGCGTGGCAGATACCTATGAAAATCCAGCGGATGCATTTACGAAGGTGCTCTCAGTTTCCAAGTTCAAGTTTTGCTTAGACTTGAGTTGTATAGTTGCTTGATAAAAGCTAGAGACGACGAATAGCTGAATTCTAAATTGTTTTCATAAAAATGTAGAGATTTTGCGAATTTTGAGTCAAGGTGGAGATTTTTGAAATTGATTTAAAATTCAAGCCCATAAGTTTGCACGTACAGTGCATGTGCTAGCATGCCTAAAGACCAAGAGAGCGGTCCAGGATCAAGGAGAAGATTTGGTTGGTTTAATATGTTAATCCAAGTTTAAATCTTAATTTCTAGGTTATAACATACTCATATACCTACTCCAATATATATTCTATATTAATTAATTAATCCTGGGCCAAATTAAAAAATCTATAAAGCTTTCAGTTAAAGAAGTCTGTGGCAGCAAAGAATCCACAGAAAGGGTCTGCGGCTACAGAAGTCCATGCTTTGATTCTCGGTGGCGATAACAAACAAAGAGGATTTTTTGCTGCAGCCAAAACCGAAAGAGAAGAGGTTTAGATAGAGATTGCTTTGTATTTGGGCGAGATCAAGAGGGCAGAATTTATCTTTTATAATTCTTCGTTGAATAGTGTAAGCAATTCGTTGTTGGTTTGCATGATTAGGTGCAAATGCGTACCAAACCTGGGTAATATCTTTGTCCTTTGCTTGGTGTGTTTTTCTTTTATTACTTATTGATTTCGCGTAGTTGTTGCGTTTAATCTTTTTCATTAGTTCTGATTCACACGTATTGTTCATTGTTCACCTTCGAACCACGGAGACGCGACCGCGCGGGTCCGTATGGCCTGAAATTCGGGGCAGATGCTAATTGGTGTTATCCGTCCACCTCTCCGAATATGTCAAGTTGATTTATGGCACCATGTATCGAAGGTTTAAACGGATGCGGCAGATATAGCAGATTTCGTCAGATTCCCCCTCGTTTGAAAGGTTTTTTATTGTGGGTACGCTCTTCCCTGCAGGCGCAAGCCCCTGCAGTTAATTACGCTACCGCATCGCGGTAACAACTCTCCTTCTCCATATGATCACTTCGTGTCGTGGGTGTTTATTTTGTGTTCGGTTGCCCATGGATTGTATACGGAGACTAAGTTATGTTGTCGCCCGTAAGACGTGGATTAGTCCAAATCCGTATCTTTCTTAGACTTGGGTTTGGGAGGTTGTGTTTAAGGATACGTTAGCCTTATTTGAGGCTAAGATCAACTTAAACGTTTGTTAAGGACACGTTAGCCTAATTTTAGACTAAGATCGACTTAACGGGATCGTTTAGATCCAACAAGAGAACAATTGGCCTCTATTGTTTAGTTTAATGACATTGCGGTCGATAATTAGTTTAAGGACATTACGGTCTATTGTTAGTTTTAAGACATCACGGTCAAGTTTAAGGACCTCATAGTCCGTGAGCTTAAGGACCTCACAGTCCGGTGTTAGTTTTAAGACATCGCGGTCGAGGTTAAGGACCTCACAGTCCGATGTTAGTTAAAAGACATCATAGTCCATGAGTTTAAGGACCCCACACTTCGGTATTAGTTTTAAGACATCACGGTCGAGGTTAAGGACGTCATAGTCCATGAGTTTAAGAACCCCACAGTCTGTAGTAATGTGTGGTTGTCGGGACCCGTCACCTCTCTAACGACGTTGAGGGATTACAACGACGGATATCAGAGGAATAAAGAGATGTACCCTCGAACCGGGTGTAAATTGATTGGAAGAGCAGCTGTGCTCAGTTCAATTTATATTGAGGACTTATGGCCAGAATTGGGCCAAGTCCAGTTAAAAATGTTTAACATTTTCATTTATGTTTGGCCTGTTAGGCCTTTGTTTGGGCTCTGCCCTTTTTATAATGCATAGCATTTATTAGGAACAAAGTGGTGTTCTGACAGTGCGCCACGTGGTGCATCAGGCGCTTTGCGCCAATTAAAGAGCGCATTGCACTAGCGCACATAAGAGTGACACGTGTCACGCTCAGCGCTGAGCGCAAGTCTGTTAGCGCACTGCGCTTTATAAGTGCGCTACGCCAATTTATGGGTGCGCCAGTGAGTGACACATGGCGCGCTCTGGCGCAGTGTGCCAGTGCACATAAGAGTGACACGTGTCACGCTCAGCGCTGAGCGCAAGTCTGTTAGCGCACTGTGCTTTATAAGTGCGCTACGCCAATTTATGGGTGCGCCAGTGAGTGACACATGGCGCGCTCTGGCGCAGTGTGCCAGTCCAAGAGCGCAGTGCGCTACTTTTAGAAGCGCAAAGCGCAAACGGTTCTGTGATTGACACGTGGTGCGTTTTGGCGCTGTGCGCCAGTCCAATAAGCGCAAAGGCGCAATTTTTAGAGTGCAAGGCACTGTCCAATAGCGCAGAGCGTATTTTGATCAATTTATGATCAAAGAACAAGTTTTTTTTGTTCTCTTAAAAAAGGTTTTGCCTCAAGATTCAAGAACCAAAATTCTTGTTCTCATCAAAAGGCTATGCCTTTATAGATCAAAAGATCTGTGAATGAAGTAAATTACTTCTTTTAATTTTTCATAATTAGATCTTTTTTATCTTTTTCTTTTTTACTGAAGATCTTGATCTTGTTCTTAGATCTCTGATCTTTTTAGAAGATGGTTCTTCTTTTTTTTTTCTTTTTTTTAATGAGATGATTTCATCTCTGTTTTTCCAAGAATATAATTCTTTACCTTTAAAGATGAAGAAAATGATTTTCTTTCTTCAAAGGCTCGACTTTCTTTCTCTTTGAGTTTTTTCTCAAAATTTGCAGAGGGTTCTCTCTATATGAGACTTGAAGCCTTGGGGCCTTTAAATAGTGTCAATTGATTTGTTAAATTAGTTGAAGAGATCTTTCTCTGATTGATTTGGGAATATTTCCCACCGTTGGATCTTTGATCTTAAGGCTTCTGTTTTACAGAAGATAATCTTCTTATTTTAATAAGATTGGAAAGATCTTTCCAGAACAGAATTTTAATTCTGATTAATAATTTATTATTATTAGATTTTTTGATCTAACGGTGGGAAATTCTTTTAATTCCAACGCTGGGGCACTTGGCGCTGGCGTACCTGCGTTTGACACGTGGCGCGCAGCGCAGAGCGCGGCGCAACTGCGCGAGCGCACCCGTGCTTGACACGTGGCGTGCAGCGCAGAACGCAGCGCAACTGCGCTAGCGCACCTGTGTTTGACACGTGACGCGCAGCGCAACTGCGCTAGCGCAAATGTGTTTGACACGTGGCGCGCAGCGCAGCGCAACTGCGCTAGCGCATCTGTGTTTGACACGTGGCGCGCAGCGCAGAGCGCTGGATCTGAAGCGTTGCTTCAACTTTTAAAATTTGAATTTTGAAACAGAGCTTTGCTCTGATTGGGGTGCGCTGCCTAGGGCGCAGCGCTCCTGGCGCAGCGCTCCTGGCGCTGGCATGTCTGCTTTTGACACATGGCGAGCAGCGCACGGAATCTGAAACGTTACTTCAATTTTTGAATTTTGAAATTCAAAACAGAGTTTTGCTCTGATTGGGGGAAACAAATGGCCCCCACCGTTGCGCTTACGTGGCCCAAACGTGAGCGCAGCGGTGGCAACATCTCAGTCGTTGGATCAACTTTTGGAAGTTGAAACGGCTCTCAATGCCTATAAATAGGACCTTTGGTCCCTTAGATGATTTTCATCTCCTCTTTGAGAATTATCTCTTCGTCAGTGCATTGCTCTCCTGTTAAAAAAATCTTTTAAGAGTCAGAACTCTGTTAAAATTTCGGTCAAGTCTAAAACTTTCATTAGATTAGGGTTTTACCCATTAACAGAGCTTTGCTCTGCATAGATCTTTGATCTTCAGAAAAATCCATTTAGGGTTTCACTAGCAGAGCTTTGCTCCATAGGTCTAAAGAGATCTAAAGAGAACCCTATTAGGGTTCCATTAATAGAGCTCTGCTCTCTAAAAGGATTTTACTTGTGATTTCTTAATTCATTAATAGAGCTTTGCTCCTTTCAGATCATATAGAAGAACTCTTAAGAGTTTGTTCATAGATCATGAAGATCAAACATGAAATTTTATTTTTTGATGGATTATGTCATCTTCTCAGAGCAAGGCTCTGAGCGTTCTCGGGAAATTTCTTTTACATTCCCCTAGTAATTGATTTTGACATGTGTCACTCATGTCTGCAGAGCATTGCTCTTGAGGAGTTTAACTCCCCGTGTTTGTTTCTCCTCATTGCTAATCTCCTAATGATGTTTCTTTCAGGCACTATGGCTGTTCATTTATACAGTCTGAACGAGTTCATTTCTTATGAAGATATCCGCATACAGGGCCGTCACCAAAACCAAGAGTTTAAAGATGCTCAGTGTGCGGAGATTATGGGTCGTCTGTATGCACGTGTTGGTTGGTTGCTTCCTCGCCGTTCTGCTCTCTTGAAAGTCGTATTGGGAGCAATTTGGAGAGCGCTTCCGGGGTTTCACGAGGCCATGCCGCTTAATGCGCTGGATGATGCCGAAGACAAAGTGCATTCAGTGTACCTGTCGGGGCTGATCTCGAAGAAACGGCGAGATAGCCTCATCGATATTCTGCATCAAATTTTTCAACATACGACGATAATCGCTTCTTATCAAAGGGTGGGGGGCATTGCCGAAGATCTTAAACATGCGTGAGCGCGAGAGGATGCGTACGAGAATCGTCAAAAAGGCCAGAAAGACTCTAGATGGCCTTACTTTCGAATTCCTCAATCCATGCCCTGGATCCGAGGTTTTGCCATTGTAATCATCTTGATGATGTCTTCGTTTGTTGCTTTCATAATTGTAAGAGCGCCCCTTTTTTTGAATTATGAATGGCAAGTTTCTCGTTTCAGCTTGTCTTATTTTATGTACTAAATCTTTTGCACATGCATGCATGGGTATGTCTCGAACGCTTAATCAAATGCAAATCGGATACTCTTTCTGTCGCTTTCTTCTCTTTGTTGTGTTGTTGCCATGTGACTTTAGCAAGTACGGTCTAAGACTTTTCAACTTTATGAGTCGTGAGGGCCTCATAAAGAATTTTCTCCCTACCGGTCGAGAGGATCCCGTAGGTGTAATCTCTTCTTAAAAATCGTGAGGATTCCTAAGTGTGTTTTTTCTTGAAAGTCGTAAGGATCTCACAAGAGAATTTGCTCCCTTACGAGTCGTGAGGACCCGCAAGTGATGGGTGAAGTTGCCCTCCTCCACATTTCACGGAGTCAGGGGTTGCTCTGGATGCTTCCCACGGGTTCACTGCCGTGTTTGGCGGGGACCGGGCTCCGCTATGGAAGTTTTCCAGAATACCGTAGTTTAAAGACATCGCGGTCGAGGTTAAGGACGTCATAGTCCGTGAGTTTAAGGACCTCACAGTCCAATGTTAGTTATAAGACATCACGGTCGAGGTTAAGGACATCATAGTCCGTGAGTTTAAGGACCTCACAGTCCAATGTTAGTTTTAAGACATCACGGTCGAGATTAAGGACATCATAGTCCGTGAGTTTAAGGACCTCACAGTCCAATGTTAGTTATAAGACACACGGTCGAGGTTAAGGACATCATAGTCCGTGAGTTTAAGGACCTCACAGTTCAATGTTAGTTATAAGACATCACGGTCGAGGTTAAGGACATCATAGTCCGTGAGTTTAAGGATCCCACAGTCCATTGTTAGTTTTAAGACACCGCGGTCGAGGTTAAGGACATCATAGTCCGTGAATTTAAAGACTCCACAGTCCGATGTTAGTTTTAAGATATCACGGTCGAGGTTAAGGACATCATAGTCCGTGGATTTAAGGACTCCACAGTCCGTGAAATGTGTGGTTGTTAGGACCCGTCACCTCTTTGAAGACGTTGAGGAATTACAACGACAAATATCAAAGGAGTGAAGAGATGTACCCTTGAACCGAAGTAAAATTAGTTTAAAATTATTGCGGTTGATTGTTAGTTTCAAGACATCACGGTCAAGGTTAAGGACATCACAGTCCGATGTTAGTTTTAAACATCACGGTCGAGGTTAAGGACATCATAGTCCGTGAATTTAAGGACTCCACAGTCCGATGTTTGCTCTGGATGCTTCCCACAGGTTCACTGCCGTGTTCGGCGAGGACCAGGCTCCGCTCTGGATGCTTCACACGGGTTCAATGCCGTGCTCTGCGAGGACCAGGATCCGCTCTGGACGTTTTCCACGGGGTCAGAAGTGACATAATCCGCGTTCCACGTAGACAAGAATTTTGCTCTAGATGCTTCCCACGGGTTCACTGCCGTGTTCGGCAAGGACTAGGCTCCGCTCTGGATGCTTCACACGGGTTCACGGCCGTGCTCTGCGAGGACATGATCCGCTCTGGACGTTTTCCACGGGGTCAGAAGTGACATACGTAGCCAGGAATTTTTGACTTTATCCGCATTTCACGGAGTTGGGATTTGACTCTCGGTCATCTGTACACCGCCGAGTCATGGAACTGGGAGTTGCCGCTGTTCCGCTTTGCTTGATGTTGTGTCTGCTGAGACGAATGTTGAGATGATCTCCAGGCTATCCGTGACCCATCGAGATTTGGCTTCTTCTTCTGATGAAACCTGGGGAGGAGGAGTATGACTCCCTCTTTGTTTGCGCCCCTGGATTGTATACAGGGATTGATATGATATCACCTGTAGGGCATAAATTTCATTTTTATTTTTATTTTATTTCTTTCCGCGATACTCTATCATTTCAGCTTTTTATATCGCGAAGGTCGCGATTGCCCAATCATTTAGGCTATTTTTCGCGGTGCCCAATCATTTCGGCTATATTTTTTTTTTATTATTATTTTTTTACTCGCTGCTTTTTATTGCGAGTTGCCCAATCATTTCGGCTATTTTGCATGCATACATTTTTTTCTTTTGCTTGCTGCTTCTGTTGCAAGTTGCCCCATCATTTCGGCTATTTCGTATGCATGTTTGGCTTGCTGGCTCTTCGCTGCAAGCTTGGAATCAGACACCAATTTCGGCATCAGTATCGCTACAACTGGAATATTGCCAGGAACGAATTATCATTTGCCTCTGTCAATGTCAGACAAAGGTGGCTTAGCGAACAGGGTTAGGATCCTGTCGACTAAGGCTTTTGACTTTATGAGTCGTAAGGGTCTCACAAAGGTATTTCTCCCTACAAGTCGTGAGGATCTCGTAGGTGTGTTTTCTCCTTAGGAATCGTGAGGACTCCTAAGTGTATGGCTTCTCGTAAGTCGTAAGGATCTTGCAAGAGTGTTTTCTCCTTATAAGTCGAAAGGACTTACAAGGGCTGTTCATCGTGCGAACATATCCCTAGTCACGGATGGGACTTTGTTAGGGAAATGTTTATTCGTGCCCGTGGATTGTATGCAAGGATCAGCATTGAGCCGCTTGTAGGGCAGTATCGGAGGTTGTTGGGGTTGCTTAAGAACAGGTTCAGGTCTCTTAAGCTTAAGACTTTCAAATCTTATGAGCCGTGAGGGTCTCATAAGAGGATTCTCCTTACGAGTCGTGAGGATCTCGCAAGTGTAATTTCTCCTTAGGAATCGTAGGGATCCCTAAGTGTGTTACTCCCTTGTGAATCGTAAGGATCTCACGCGGGTGATTTCTCCTTACAAGGTCGAGAGAACCTTGCAAGTGTCTTTTAATGAGGTTGCGCCCTTTCAGGTTTTCACAAACACCCACCGGTAGCCCTGCTGTTTTTACTCACGGAGCCCTTCCGGATTTTCATCCGTGCCCTTTCTGCTTATGGACATACAGATTTTCTCTTTTTTTTATTCTAACGAGGTTGCGCCCTTTCGGGTTTTCACAAAACTCGCCGGTAGCCCTGCTGTTTTTACTCACGGAACCCTTTCGGGTTTTCATCCGTGCCCATTTTGCTTATGAACATACCGTTTTCTCTTTCTTTTATTTTTTTTTATCAGCTTTGGGATGTTGCGATCCACCGTAATTTATCGACATCTCGGTCAACAGCTAGTTTTAGGACATAGAGGTCCGTTGTTAGTTTTAAGGACGTTTCGGTCCGTCGTTAGTTTAGGGACGTTTCGGTCCGCTGTTAGTTTAGGGACATTTCGGTCCGTCGTTAGTTTAGGGACGTTTCGGTCCGTTATTAGTTTAAGGACATTTCGGTCCATGAAAAAAATCCGGTTACTACTTATAGAGTTTGGGCTTTAGGAAGATAGTGAGTGGACATAGTCGTCGTCATCTATCATTGACCTCGGTCTTGACTCGTCAAGCGTAGTACTTCTTCAGGAAGCGACCGTTTATTGACCTGAAGGGTCTTTCACCATGCATGTCCATGAGTAGTAGGCTCCGCCCTGGTAGACCTTGTCTATGATATATGGGCCTTCATAGTTCGGCTCGAATTTCCCCCGCTTAGCACGATTGGGGATCATAGGTCTTTTGACCACTAGTACGAGTTCACCGTGACGGAATGTCCTCGGCCTAGTCAATCTTTCATAAGAGTGCGTCATCTTTGCTTTATAAGCCTCCAGATTTTGTTGCGCTATGAGCCGGGTTTCATCAAGGGCATCAAGCTCCTCAAACCGAAGGTGAGCGTTCTCTTCATTCGTCAGCTCGTAATGGACTGCCACTCGTAGAGAAGGTAACTCTATCTCGAGAGGGAGTACTGCTTCTGTACCGAATACCAACGCGTACGGTGTTGTGTTCGTGGCCGTCTTGAACGTAGTTCGATACGCCCAGAGAGCCTCTTGCAGTCTCTCATGCCAGTCCTTCTTATTTCGGGACACCGTCTTCTTCACGATCTTCGTCAAGGTCTTGTTGAAAGCCTCAACTAGACTGTTAGCTCGGGGATTATAAACTGAGGAGTATCTCCAGTCTATGTTGTGCTGTTGTGCGAAGCGGCTGATCTTGTGGCTTCTGTAGGCTGGCCCGTTATCGGAGATGATCCGTCGAGGAGTTCCAAACCGATAAATAACGTGTCTTGAAGAAATGGAGGATATTCTCCGTCTTCACTTCCCTCAGCGGTACTGCTTCTGCCCATTTGGAGAGGTAATCAGTTGTCGCCAAAATGAATCGATGTCCTCTGGAGGATGCAGGTTCGATGGGGCCGATTATATCAGTTCCCCACATTTCAAACGGCCAGCTAGCCACTGTCGGGTGTAGTGGATTTGGATGTTGATGGATAAAGTCCCATGAATTTGGCACGAGTGGTATTGCTTTGCATACTTGAGGCAGTCCTGGATCATCGTGGGCCAATAATAACCCATCCGTTTGATCTTCAACTTCATCTTCGGGCCAGCTTGGTGAGAACCGCAGAGTCCGTCGTAAACTTCTTAGACGACTCTTTTTACGTCTTCAAGTCCCAGGCATCTCAACCACAAAGAATCAAATGACCTCTTATACAGAGTGTCATTGACGAAGGTGAAAGATAGGGCTCGCTTCATGAGCTGATGTCTTGAG
The DNA here is from genome assembly GCA_030015575.1 of Agapanthus africanus. Taxonomy (NCBI): domain Eukaryota; kingdom Viridiplantae; phylum Streptophyta; class Magnoliopsida; order Asparagales; family Amaryllidaceae; genus Agapanthus; species Agapanthus africanus. Next base: position 910,240,137 of record JASDDO010000019.1, on the reverse strand, counting down.
GACGCATCTTCAGGCGTTCGATGGGATTTGAAGTAGTCTATAAAGACTTCTCTCCAATCCTCAACCGTTTCTTGGTCTTTTATTTGCAGGGCCGTCTGCTCGGTCGCTTCCTTTTCCTCGGATGATTCCGGAGATATTTCTGCCGGTGCGAGGACCCGACGGCTTTGTACCACGATTCTTACGTCATCGAGGTTCTCATCAGCCAGTTCTTTAGCGAGCTTGGCTAATGCGTCCGCCTTGCTATTTTCCGCACGTGGTATGCTTTCGAGGGTGTGGGAAGGAATTTAAGGCAGCAGCTGCTGTACCCTCTCGCCGTATTTTACCAATTCTGGTTTGCACGTTTGGTAGTCGCCATTTACTTGACTGACGACCAGTTGGGAGTCCCCGTATATGAGGAGGTTTTCAATTCGCATGTCGATGGCGATCTCGAGGCCTGCTATCAAAGCTTCGTATTCGGCTTCATTGTTTGTCATCGGCTCTGTCAAGGAGAAGGCAAAGCGCATTATCCCTCCTCATGGGGTCACGAAGATAAGGCGTATCCCTGATTTGATTATAAGCGTGTTCTGTTTGTGCTTCTTCATGGAAGACGCTCCATCAAAATAAAGTTCCCACCGGATACCACCACCGTCGATCGCATCAAACGCATGTTCGTCTAGCAGTTCGCAATTCAAAGGGGAATCGGCCGGTATCGGATGCTCAGCGAGGAAGTCGGCGATGGCCTGGCCTTTCACTGCCTTAAGAGGTCGGTATGTTATCGAGAATTCCATCAAGAGTAGGGCCCATTTAGCGAGTCGTCCTGTTAGTATGGCTCTTGACATCAAATATTTGAGAGGATCCACTTTTGATATGAGGTGGACCTCATGCGCCAATGCATAGTGCCGAAGCTTCGTTATCGCAAAGATCAACGCCAGGCAGTGTTTTTCGATGGGAGAATAATTGCTTTCTGCCCCCAGGAAAACTCGACTCAAGTAGTAGAGAGCTCTTTCTTTCCCTTGGTCGTTCTCTTGTGCCCATAATGCACCTAAGGAACCTTCGAGGGCTGTTGTATAAAGAATAAGGGGTTTTCCCTTGACCGGAGTAGCCAGCACTGGCGGGTTCTGCAAGTATTGCTTGATTTCATCCAGCGCGCCTTGGCATTTGTGATCCCAGACGAACGGGGTCCCTTTCTTCATCAAGTGACTGTATGGGCGGCACTTGCCTGAGAGATTGGCTATAAATCGCCGGATATACGCGAGCTTCCCTTGGAGAGATCGCAATTGCTTGAGCGTCCTTGGAGGAGGCATTTCTATGATCGCCTTGATCTTTGACGGATCTATCTCGATACCTCGGTGTCGGGCGATGAATCCTAGAAATTTACCTGAGGACACCCCGAACGCGCATTTAAGTGGGTTCATCTTCAAGTTATATTGCCGAAGGCGTTGGAATACGATCTTCAGATGTTCAAGATGTTCCTCGTATGATTTGCTTTTAACCACGAAGTCGTCGATATAACATTCGACGATTTCATGTATAAGGTCATCGAAGATCTTCGTCATGGCCCTCTGATAGGTGGCTCCGGCGTTCTTTAGACCGAAAGGCATCACCTTGTAGCAGAATATACCCAGAGGGGTCCGGAAAGCGGTATGTTTCTGGTCCTCGGGATGCATCTTTATCTGATTGTATCCTGACGATCCGTCCATGAAGGAGAAGACTTCGTGAGTGGACGTATTGTCTATCATCAGCTCAGTGACCGGTACTGGGAAATCATCCTTCGGACAGGCTTTATTGAGATCCCGAAAGTCTATGCAGATGCGCACTGTCCCATTTTTCTTCATCACCGGGACGATGTTAGCGATCCAATCAGGGTACTGAACTTCTTGGATGAAGCCAGAGTCGATCAGCTTCTTGACCTCAGCATTGATGCTCATCTCAAGCTCGAGCCGCATTCTTCTCGGTGCTTGTTTGACTGGCTGGACGTCCGGGGATATTGCCAATTTGTGGACAGCAATCTCTGGATCTAATCCTGGCATTTCGGAATAGTTCCATGCGAAGCAATCTCTATGCTGCATAAGCACGTCTTTTAGCGCAGCTACCCTTTCTTTAGGTAGCAGCTCACTGACGAATGTCGTTCGCGGGTCACTTACCGCCCCCAAATCAATCTTCTTGAGGTTATCTGTTGTAGTATGTATTCCATCTTCCAGCTCTTTCGGCGCCGGTGGAAACTCTGAGATCACCTCGTCATCATTGTTTTCGAAGCACCGGGGGAGGTCACCCCTATCCTCAGGTTCTTCTTTTGATATCATTATCATATGACAAGTACGAGCTCGCTTCCAAGACCGATGTGGATCTGGGTCTACCATCGTAGATTTGGGTTCATGCTTCTGCGGCGGTGTTACCCTCCAACTGTCGGATAGGGCGAACTTGACGAGTTGATATTGGTCTTCGACCAAGTTCTTGAAGGTGAAGCAGTCTTCGAGAGGGTGTCCCATTACTCGGTGATAAGACCAGTAGTCTGGATGAGAGACCTCATTGGCTTGCTCGGGATGTTTAGACTCCGGAAGTGTAATCATTTGATGTTTTATGGCAAGATCAAGTATCTTCTTTGTCTTGTCTTGAGGAAAAGAGTATGCTCGACTCATCTTCTTCATGAGGGACAAATCCGGACCGCTCGATTCATGATCGCGTGACTTCTTGGTCTCGCTTTGTCGCTGTCGAACGCCTTTTCCGCTCTTTGACTTGTTTCTTCCTCTGCGTCGGGCCTTTTGCACAACAGGTTGACAGGGAGGGGCATTTTCATCTTTCGCAGCCTGTTGAAGAAGGCGTTGCATCCTGGCTTTCTCGTAGATGGCCATTTCGCGATTATGGTCGTCTCGAACTTTTTGATCAGCTTCCCTTATAAGCTTGTCCATTTGTTCTTCGAACGACGGACTGGGCATTTTCATGTCGGGGGCTCTTTCTGGTTCAGGGTTAGCATTCTCCCATTGAGCATCTCCTTCTTCATCAAAGTTATGTAAGACATAGCAGTCGCGGAGTAGCTCCCGTTTCTTGGACCGAACGTATCCAAGCCCGATTGCTTCCATTCTCCCGTTGGGCAACTTGCGCTAAGTTCCGGGAACGTTCCAGATCCTGTCATAGAACTTAGCTTTTCGAGCGGTCTATTTGAAGGGTATCTCTTGGCGCGCTTCAACAGCCTTTTCAAGCCTTCTATATAATATCTAGGCAGACGGATGGGCTGGAGCCTGTCAAGTATAGAATCTGCGCCGTGCCAGATTTCTTTCTCCACTTTGGTTTCCCCGGAGCGGTAGAATAGGATCGCCTTTTTGCCTTCTCGTCTGGGAAGGACATAGAACGTCTGCAGCTCTTCCACACTATAAGTATCAAGCGCGTCAAGTTCTTTATGATGTTTGGGCGGAACCATGGCAATTTGCAAACTTTGCTCTTCATCAGCGAATGTTTGTATTGAAGGCCGAGCGGAGAATATAGCATGGACCTCATCTTCCGAGTCGCTGCCAAAGATCAACATAAGAGCGGACGGTCCTGGCTTGTTGTGATGGGGCGGCCCTGAATAAACTATCTCTTCCTCTTCTTCAGTATCACTCCCGAAGACTGGAATGATGGTGATAGCTTTGTTCTCCGGTTTGTGACATCTCTCCGTATCCTCGAAATCTGGCAAGAAATATTTTGCATCTTCATACTTGCGGACTTCGTTCACGGAGAACGGGTTCAACTCTCCTGTTACGGTATACTCGAGACCATCCTTAAAGTATTTCATACACTGATGTTGTGTATAAAGGATGATGTTGTACTCGTGTAACCAAGGCCGGCCGAGCAAAGTATTATAGCATGTCTTGGCGTCAATGGCATGAAATTTAATATCCATGACGAGTAGCCTGAATCGTAATGTCAATATCACAGACCCGAGAGTCCGCGATGACTGGGAGTCAAAACCGGAGATGGTGATTTTATCACGAGCGAGATGCTGGACGCTCATGCAGATTTCCTTCAACACTCGCACGTTGAGGAGATCAACGAAAGACCCGTTGTCGATCAGGATTTTGCCTATCTTTATATCGTGGCGGTACCCTGAGACATAGAAGGGACGGTTGTGCTCACACGTCCCAAGGAGAAGGTCTTCTTCGCCGAAGGTGATATCGGCTGTGTGTACTTCTTCCAGCTCGTCCTTCATCTTTTCTTCGGCGAGAAAAGCTTGGAATTGCTCTGGCACTTGTTGCGCCTTGATCAGTGAATCTCTCGCTTCTTTGGATAGTAAAAGGGCGTCGAGAATGCTGAGCTGCGAAGGTAACTTCCTCAAGTATGCCAGAACGTTGTAGTCCACCTTACTCTTCTTTGGCGGGTCCTTGGCGGTCAGCTCTTTCATGACTTGGTCATCCAGGGCGATATCCTCAGAGACCTTTTCTTTTCCCTTATCTTTTCTACTCGTGGGTCCGAGATTCTTTTCTGAAAGCGTGCGATTGCGCAGCTGAATGTTTTCACAGGCCTTCGGTTCTTCCTCTTTCCCCAAGGTGGGTTCTTTAAAGAGAGGGCCAAGAGCCATTTCTTCGTCAGAGTCGCTTCCGAAATGCGATCCCCCGGTGTTGGCCATGCGACAGTCACCGGTATTTCTTTTATGTTCATCGGTCGCACTTCTTTGCTCCCGACGAGCTTTGCGTTTCATCCGCTTAAAATGTTGCCGGTGAGCAGCGTACCCTTTCCACCATCTTTTAAAAGTGTCGCATTCCTCGGTGGGGCGCAAAATCTTTCGATGATATGAGCAGTAGCTAGGATGCATCTCTACTTCACCGGGAATGTTTCCTTCGGAGGGTGGTAGCTTCATTCCCATTGATATGGCTTTAGCAAACGTTTTTCTCGTCTTGAACTTATTTTTATCCGTGACGGATGTTCCTTGATTCGGCGGGAGTGTCCCGACTCTTTCATCTACTCGCCGGCGTTTGGCTCTTTCAAATATGGCCGTCCCGCGCTCCCGATCAGCTTTACTTTTCAAAAGAGCCGTGTTCAGGAATGCATCAATTATTTCATCTGACGACTCCAGGAGTTCCGGCTTAGGATTTGCCCCCAGCTTCTCAGTACAAGGAGTTTCTTCATCGTATATCGACGAGTGAGAGATCACATGACAACTTGCCACGTACTCCTCAGATCCATCCGACGAGTCTTCTCCATCATCTTCGTCCTCAAGGACGTGGCTGAGGAACTCTTGGAGCGTGATGGGAGTCCGCGCCTTCTAATTATACTCCTCCAGCGCGTCGATCTGTTTCTGCAGGTCCGTACGCTTGTCACCAGGCTTCACGGGCTTCTTGGATTTCTTCTTTTTCGAAGATTTTGACGGCTGGGTGTGAGCACTTTGGCTACCACCACCAATCCTCGGAGTTGGGCGCAGCTTCAACATCCCTTCGATAATCTGGGGTTCCAGCGGGTTCTTCCACCTGATCGCCGAGCATGTCTGGAGCTCATTCAGCATCCTTTTGGTTTTGGCTGAAAGAGCCACCTCCCATGGAGCTTCTTCAACAAAAGAGCACGTTGCCCCCGGTGTGTCTGTCTTCTTAGGAGTGTACGGTTGTGGTGGGTTTACTTTCCACTTCTCAGACAGCGCGAACTTGCCTTGTAGGTACTGATCTTCGATCCATCCCTTAAAGACGAAGCAATTCTCGATCGGATGGCTTACCATTTGGTGGTAAGGGCAATAATTGGGATTATTCACTTCGTTGGGTTGCGGTGGTCGCCTTGGATTTGGCAAGTTGATAAGCCTGTTGTGCATAGCCAGCTCGAACAGCCTCTTCGTTTTATCCCGTGGGAATGAGTAAGGGCGCTTCATTTTCTCATTGTAATAACGCCGTCTCTCCTCCAGTTGATCCGCTAGCTTTGGGGCACTGGGCTGCTGTTGGGTGTTTGCAACGAAAATCGCCTTCCCTTTACCCTTTTCGTTCCGCGGTTCCGGTTTCGGAGGAGTCGGTCTGTGACCCATTTGATCCATCTGGGCTAGCTTATCGATTAAAGCCTGGAACGTGGTCGGTTTGAAGAACATCATGAATTGTGAAATAGTTGCATGAGGGTCTAGGGTGCCCACGAACATGCCCACTGCTGGTGCTTCCTCGATGCGCTGTTCACACTTCGACCACAGGTTTCGCCATCGGATTGCGTATTGAACCCAAGTTTCGCCCGGCTTCACCCTTGCATTAATCAACGCCGTTATTGGGGTGCGTTCGCTGGCGCTTGCGAATCGCTGGGTGAACAGCAACTCCATCTCTGCGAAAGTTTTGACGGAGTCGTTTGGAAGCTCGGAGTACCACTCAAACGCCATCTCCGATAAGCTGCCGACGAATTGGCGAAGCAAAAGCTTATCATCGCCGCCGGTGTTGCCACAAAGAGCCCTGAACTGGGCGACATGTTGATGGGGATTGCCTGTCCCCTTGTAGACATGGAATTTCGGAATCGTGTAGCCCGGCGGGTACTTTATCTGATCATACCAACCCGGATATGGTCGCCCAGTTTTGACAACATGGCCGGCTGCCTCATTTGCCTGGTGAACTCTTATTTGTTGAGCAATATAGTCGTCCAGGACGGCCTTAGAGATTGTTTCCTCTTTGGCTGTTGAAAGAGCCGGAGGTGAATTTAACGTTTCCCCTCTATCGTCCTCGAGGATAATCGGAGGATTTTCAGCTGGGGGATCCGGCTGGATCATCATGCCCATCATGTCTTGGAACAGAAGAGCCATTTGCTTTATATTGGCCGCTTGTTCCGCAGCCTCCTTGTCCTTCTTTTCGAGCATTCTACGGAGGAAGTCAGCATCAGTTTCTTGTTCGTGACGCTGCTCCGCGGATGTTTCCGGGCTTTCTTTTGGTCCGGTGAGTGCGGCCATCGCAGTCAGCATCTTCTGAAGCTTCTGCTGCTGCTATTCCTGGGCTCTTGTGATGGATCGGGTGAGTGGTAGGTGGCCCGTAGAAGCGCGGCTATCCTCCTTCCCAGATGCCATGTAAATAGTATGGACCACCATGCCTCCGGACTTAGGGCATTTGGGCTCAGTGCCTTTGACATTTGTCGCAGGTATGGGGATCTTCTCCGGCCTTCTTTTCTTATGAGCGGTCAAAGTTGAAGGGGCCGTCGCGGTGGGCACCCAGATAGCTTTTCGTGGCTTGGCAGGATGGTTTTCTTCTTGTAGGACTTTCAGCTTCTTCTGCCGGCGGGAATATTCTTGATCCACCACCGAGTTCCGGACCTGCCGCCAGACTTTGTAGATCTTGGAGGACAGCCGCTGAGGGGATTGTTCTGGCTTTGCTTCTGCAACATTCTCCACCGGAGGAGGGGATCTTTTCAGTACGGCGGTAGGAGAATTCCTACGCACCTTATTTAGCAGCTCAAAACTGTTCCCAGTTGGAACAGCAGCATTAATTTCCGCCGTCGGGGCTAGTGGAGTTAGCCCAGAAGGGGAGTTGCCTCCGGCCTTCCTCACTCGGCGCCAGTGGCGACGTCGAGCATGCCGAGCTGATGGAGTTGACTCGGTGACGGGGGTGGCCTTGTCTTGCCCCCTGTTCAGGTGAGTGGCCGTTGCTGGCGTCAGCCTGTTAAAGACTGATGTCCTTTGAGTAGCAGGAGCGGGCGTGGGAGTTAGGACGGTCAGTCTTGTAAAGACCGACCCCTTGGCAGGAGAAGCCGCTTTGACGACTTCGGGAGCAGGGTTGGTTACTCTCTTCGGAATGACCTTCTCTGGGACTGCAAGCTTCATTGTGGGCCCGCAGGAATTTTGGTCCAATCTGGGGAAGACCGAGGCGCTGGTGTTGGACGACCCGTTGAGAGGGACAGCAATAGCTGTAAGTCGATCGAAGACCGACTTCTTGGGAGCTTCTGGTACGGGCACGGGAGCAGTGAAGCTTGTTGGCGGGAGCATGGTCCCGAAAAACAGTCCAGTAGTAGCCTGGGTGACCTGTTCTACCGGCATCGTGAACAGGGACGCCGCTTGAGGTCCATAAGCTACACCTCCAGGTAAGGCGGAACGTAGGTTGCAGTTGCAGTTGGAACATCTTGTACAAGTGGACGCTATTGATTCTTTGCTTTCTGCAGCAAGCAAAACACCAAATCTTAGTACCTTGAAACCCAAGGGCAACCATTAGCAAACCGCGATTGGGTCGTGAACACGACACACGAAGTGTGGAGTGGAAAGAGGAAAAGGTCCCACCGGGCGTGCCAGAATCTGTTCGCCTCCAAACCACGGAGACGCGACCGCGCGGGTCCGTCTGGCCTGAAATTCGGGGCAGATGCTAATTGGTGCTATCCGTCCACCTCTCCGAAGATGCCAAGTTGATTTATGGCACCATGTATCGAAGGTTTAAACGGATGCAGTCGATGTAGCAGACTTCGTCAGATTCCCCCTCGTTTGAGGGGTTTTTGATTGTGGGGACGCTCTTCCCTGCAGACGCAAGCCCCTGCAGTTAATTACGCTACCGCATCATGGTAACAACTTTCTCCTTCTCCATATGGTTACTTCGTGTCGTGGGTGTTTGTTTTGTGTTCGGTTGCCCGTGGATTGTATACGGAGACTAAGTTATGCTGTCGCCCGTAGGACGTGGATTAGTCCAAATCCGCATCTTTCTTAGACTTGGGTTTGGGGGTTGTGTTTAAGGATACGTTAGCCTTATTTGAGGCTAAGATCAACTTAAACGTTTGTTATGGATACGTTAGCCTAATTTTAGACTAAGATCGACTTAACGGGATCGTTTAGATCCAACAAGAGAACAATTAGCCTCTATTGTTTAGTTTAATGACATTGCGGTCGATAATTAGTTTAAGGACATTACGGTCCATTGTTAGTTTTAAGACATCGCGGTCAAGGTTAAGGACCTCATAGTCCGTGAGCTTAAGGACCTCACAGTCCGGTGTTAGTTTTAAGACATCGCGGTCGAGGTTAAGGACGTCATAGTCCGTGAGTTTAAGGACCTCACAGTCCGATGTTAGTTAAAAGACATCATAGTCCACCCCACACTTCGGTATTAGTTTTAAGACATCACGGTCGAGGTTAAGGACGTCATAGTCCATGAGTTTAAGGACCCCACAGTCCGTAGTAATGTGTGGTTGTCGGGACCCGTCACCTCTCTAACGACGTTGATGGATTACAACGACGGATATCAGAGGAGTAAAGAGATGTACCCTCGAACCGGGTGTAAATTGATTGGAAGAGCAGCTGTGCTCAGTTCAATTTATATTGAGGACTTATGGCCAGAATTGGGCTAAGTCCTGTTAAAAATGTTTAACATTTTCATTTATGTTTGGCCTGTTAGGCCTTTGTTTGGGCTCTGCCCTTTTTATAATGCATAGCATTTATTAGGAACAAAGTGGTGTTCTGACATTGCGCCACGTGGCGCATCAGGCGCTTTGCGCCAATTAAAGAGGGCATTGCACTAGCGCACATAAGAGTGACACGTGTCACGCTCAGCGCTGAGCGCAAGTCTGTTAGCACACTGCACTTTATAAGATCAAGAAGGATACTAAGGAATCTTCTAATACCGCAGTTGTCATAGATGATTCAGATAATGACAACGATTATTCCGTATTATCAGTTTGTGCAGTCGGCGACGTACATGATCTATGGATGCTAGATTCGGGAAGCCCTTTCCATATGACTCCATATCGGAGATGGTTTACGACGTTTCGTTCTCTTGATAAAGGTTCAGTTTTGATAGAGAATAATGTGGCATGCAAGATCGAAAGGATTGGTTCTGTTCGGATATGCGTGTTTGATGGGGTAGTGCAGATTTTGACGGATATCAAATATGTGCCAGATCTGAAGAAGAATTTGATTTCTGTAGGAGCTTTGGCAGGGATCGGCTGCAAGTACGTAGTCGATGGATATTCCATGAAAATTTCCAAGAGGTCTTTTATTGTCATGAGAAGAAAGAAGGTGGGGAACTTGTACTTTCTTGGGGGATAGTCAGTTCCAGATGATATTGCTGCGGTATCTACTCGTTCAGGTGATTCAGATTCAGCTAGATTGTGGCACTTACGGTTGGGCCATATTCGGGAGTCGAGTTGGAGGTGCTTCGTAAGAGACTACTTGGAGATGGAGATTTTGACAATCATGATTTCTGTGAGTGTCTTAGGAAAGCAGACAAAAGTGAAATTCGGGACAGCAGTGCATAATACGAAAGATCATCTTGATTATGTCCATACTAATATTTAGGATCCAACACCAGTTCTTTCACGAGATGGAGCCAGATGCTTCGTTTCCTTCATTGATGACTTTTCGAGAAAAGACTGGATGTATGTTCTCAAGTCCAAGGCCAAAACTTTTGAGAAGTTCAAGATGTGGAAGGCCAAGATGGAGAAACAGACTGATAGGCACGTAAAGGTTCTTTGGTCCAATAACAGCGGAGAGTTTACTTCGCATGTATTTGTAGAGTTCTGCAAGTCAAAGGGGATTGTGCGCTATTACACCACTCCGGAAGACCCTCAGTCAAATGGCGTTGCAAAACGGATGAATCGGAAACTACTGAAGAAGATCAAATGTTTGCGGATTACAACTAGGCTTCCTAAGGAGTTTTGGGCTGAAACCCTGTCTAACGCCGTGTATCTGGGTGCCCAGCTTATGTCCAGCAGATGAGCGATAAGTTAGCCCCGAGAGCTAGGAAATGTGTCCTACTTGGCTACGGAAATGAAGCCAACGGGTACAGGCTGTGGTGTCCTGAGACCCAGAAGATAGTAGTCAGCCGGCATGTTATATTCGACGAGTCTGCGGTGATTCGTAGAAAAAAAAAACTCAATCATATGGTAAAATATGAAAATGGTGAAATAAGAACGATTACACCACCAAGTAATGGGGAGATCGACGTTCCAGTTCAGGATAGTAAGAGGGATGAGATGATTGATACTCAGATTCAGGTAGAGGGTTCGACAGAGTCAGATGGTTCGATGAAGGCATAGGGGTGGAGATCTACACGAGTTAGACGTCCGCCGATAAGACTTGGTTTTGAGGACATGACCGCAGTTGGTTTTGACAATGTGTCATCATATGCGTTGACTATTGAGCACGAGAAACCGTCCAGTTACAGCGAGGTTGTGCGGTCTACCGATTTTCCTAATTGGAGCGTTGCGATATAGGAGGAGATGGAGTCTCTTCATCAGAATGATACATGGGATTTGGTTGCTATACCAGAGGGCAAGCATGCGCTCGGCTGTAGGTGGTTTTTAAAGTCAATGAGGATTTGTCAAAGAAAGATGATATTAGATACAAGACGAGATTGGTGGCCAATTGTTTTGCACAGAGGAAGGGTGAAAACTACAATGAGATCTTTTCTCCGATGGTTCGACATACTTCGATTCATGTTTTGTTGGGTATGGTTGCGGTTTATGATATGGAGCAAGAGTAGCTTTATATCAAGACTATTTTCTTCCATGGTAATTTAGAGGAGGATATTTATATGCATCGGCTAGAAGGGTTAGTAGTCGATGGTAAGGATGGCTATGTTTGCAAATTGAAGAAGTAGCTTTATGGTTTGAAGCAGTCTCCAAAACAGTGGTACAAGCGATTTGATCAGTTTATATTGGTGATTGGGTACACAATGAATATTAAGAATCAATGCGTTTATGTGAGGCTGCTAGACGATGGGTCCTGGAGTTATCTTTTATTGTATATGGACGATATGTTGGTGGCATCACGCAGCATGTCAGAGATCAATAGGTTGAAATAGCAGTTGAGTCACGGGTTCAAGATGAAAGATTTGGGGGCTGCGAAGAAAATACTTAGCATGGAGATTGTCAAGAAGAGGAAGCGTCGTAAGTTGCGTCTGCAACAAAAACAGTATATCGAGAAAGTTCTCGCTCGATATGGGATGGAGAAGACAAAGCTCGTGTCTACTCCATTAGGGACGCATTTCATGCTTTCGGCAAAGTTATCACCAGGGTCGATACGGACAGGGAGTGCATGTCTAGAGTGTCATATGCGAGTGCAGTAGGCAGTTTGATATATTCGATGGTTTGCACGCGTCCAGACATTGCACATGCAGTAGGGATGGTCAGCCGATACATGACTAATCCGGGTAAGGAGAATTTGCAGACTGTAAAGTGGATTCTGAGGTACTTGAGGGGTACTACGGGGTTCGGCTTGTTATTCAGCAGAGGCGGTACGGATAGTTGTATCGTGACAGAGTATTGTGGCTCAGATTTTGCTGGTGATAGGGACAGACGGAAACCTACGACGGGTTATTTATTCACCTTGGTCACGGGCACAGTGTCATGGAGATCGATATTACAGTCCATTGTCGCATTATCTCTAAAACAGTGGTACAAGCGATTTGATCAGTTTATATTGGCGATTGGGTACACAATGAATATTAAGAATCAATGCGTTTATGTAAGGCTGCTAGACGATGGGTCCTGGAGTTATCTTTTATTGTATATGGACGATATGTTGGTGGCATCACGCAGCATGTCAAAGATCAATAGGTTGAAATAGCAGTTGAGTCATGGGTTCAAGATGAAAGATTTGGGGGCTGCCAAGAAAATACTTAGCATGGAGATTGTCAAGAAGAGGAAGCGTCGTAAGTTGTGTCTGCAACAAAAACAGTATATCGAGAAAGTTCTCGCTCGATATGGGATGGAGAAGACAAAGCTCGTGTCTACTCCATTAGGGACGCATTTCATGCTTTCGGCAAAGTTATCACCAGGGTCGATACGGACAGGGAGTACATGTCTAGAGTGTCATATGCGAGTGCAGTAGGCAGTTTGATATATTCGATGGTTTGCACGCGTCCAGACATTGCACATGCAGTAGGGATGGTCAGCCGATACATGACTAATCCGGGTAAGGAGCATTTACAGACTGTAAAGTGGATTCTGAGGTACTTGCGGGGTACTACGTGGTTCGGCTTGTTATTCAGCAGAGGCAGTACGGATAGTTGTATCGTGACAGAGTATTGTGGCTCAGATTTTGCTGGTGATAGGGACAGACGGAGACCTACGACGGGTTATGTATTCACCTTGGGCACGGGCACAGCGTCATGGAGATCGATATTACAGTCCATTGTCGCATTATTGACGGCAGATGCAGAGTTGATAGCTACTACAAAGGTTGTCATGAAAGCTATATATTTGCGTGGATTGATTGATGGTATGGGTGTTCCGCAGGATTTCACAGAGGTGTTTTGCGACAGTCAGAACACAATTCACTTGGGGAGCATCAGCATTGTAATTCGAGAACTAAGCATATCGAGGTGAAAGATTTCTTTTAGAAGAACGAGAAGAAGGTTATTTCGCTTACGAAGATTGGTACTGTAACACCCTAAAACGATCGTACGGTATTTCTTGAATAAAGTTATATTATTTAAATATTGATTGAGATGTGCGCCATGGTTTATTCTTTATTAAATATTATTGGGTCTATTAGTAAACTGTTATTGGGTTGTTATTTATTTATGGTTGGGTGTATTGAGAGTTATTTCATATGAATCATATTTTACCATATTTTTTCCTAATCCTAATTTTTATAGGCTTCATAAATATCCGACCCATGTATGTATCTATCTATTTAAACCCTCATTGATAATCATGCAAACTCTTTTATTCATATATTTCCCTCAAAACAAAACCCTAGCCTCTGTCTCAAGACTGAAACCCTAACCCTAGTCCAAGCTGAGAATCTTCATCGCGACTGTCGCGGCCGTGCATACCATTGTCTTCGCCGCCGATCATCCTCTTCACCATCGACGTCGTCATCACTGTCACGGTCATTTTCTTCTTTCCCTCGTTTCTTGGACGAGCACGATCAAGGCCAGAATCTTGCATCGCCTTCAAAGCATCACCGTTATCGTGATCGTCATTTTCATCGTCATTTTCGGCAAGTATTCGATACTTGCTTAACATGCTAACACGGAAAGATCAGATCTTGTCGTCTCATAGTATAATTATTGTTCTTGTTATGTATATAGTCATTAAATAAAACTAACGATGCATCGAGATCCGAATTACGATGTGTCGATAAATCTAATCTATACATGTTTTGCATCGTTAAACCCTAAAAATCGTCATCTTTATTATTAAGTTTAATGTATTGTACTTGAATAATTTGCATGATTGTATCTTGGTTTAATTCTCATACTGGATAAATAAACGAAATCCTAGTTAATGAGATCTCAGAAAATCTCCGTAGAGACGTCTGCCAATCATGAAATAGACGTCTCTGTAATGCATTTACAGAAACATAAATTGAACTGCGGAACTCCTGCCATAAACGTAATTAAGGACCAAACGTCTCCTACAGACGTCTCGTATATAAAATATTGAGAACCAAACGTCTCCCATAGACGTCTGGAGTAGAATATTGAAGATCAGATATCTGCCACAGACGTCTGATGTAGGAATCCACTGAGACATGATATGTTATCTCATATAATTATGGTATTGTCCTTGACCTGATATGATTCTGATATGCTATCTCGTTGTTAACTGTTATGATTGTGTTATATCTAATCATGCCAATATATTGATTGTTCACATGTGTTCATGCTTAACTTGTTATTTGTTATCATGTCAAAACACACATGCAATATAGTGTTTACCCGAATGCCAACGATTTCATTATTTCACTCGACCTGTACCTGCTTGTTTTAGTTTGACATCTAAACATTAATACTGAACTTCCATGTGCATATTTAATAGATATAAAATGCTTATTGCTATTCATTTTGTATAACATTCCTGATGATGCTCGTATGGTGATTGCCTGCATGAACTCGTTTGAACTTGTTATTAGCTATCATGCTAAGAATATTCCAATGTAACTATTATCCAATATCAACATGTTCATGACATTGCTATTGCTTGACATGATTGACATTACCCGATGACACGACTTGTTCATGCTAGTTCTGGTATTGACATTAGGTAAAGACTATTGATACTTGACGTGAAACATGAAACCTGAACATCTGTATACTGGTCAATAGAGATATCTGCATTATGGTCCAAAGAGACATCTGCATTATGGTCCATGACAGACATAGGAATTATGGTCAAGACATCTATCTTGTAATCAAAAGGGCATCTGTAATATGGCCACAAGGATATCTATACATTGACATGCTTAGATTTGACTTATGAGAAACTTTATCCGTCTTGAATATGATACGAGGAAGAATTACATTGATTGGTTTCAATACCTGTAGAATAGATAACTTAGCGACATGGATCATAGGATACACATTGACATGATTGCCTTGTTCTACCTTGTTATGATATATTACTTGTTATTGCTATTGTTTATGGTTACGCTCATATGATACTGATCCCTGTAACTGATATATTATATCATATTCCGGTTATATTCATGATTATGTTATCTATGACGCTCTGACGTCTGGGTTTTGCATAGCCCAGATCATTTGGCTTTACCACCGCAGGATGGAATATTTCGAAAAGATAGCTGAGCAGTGATAAGCATTAATTAATTTTGTTATTGATGGTTCAGATTTATCTTCAATATTGATTAATTTCTTGGATCAGCTGTGAGCCCATAAAGGACGAATATTATTATTGTTTCGTATTTATTCTCTTGGACCATTGAGACTTGTTATTCTAGTTTTTGCTTCCGCTATTGATTCTATCATTGTTTATTGTGGCACTAGACATGTATCGGTGTTACATATATATAGTGCTTAATTAATGCATGACAGCTTAATGTGACTATGGAAGGATAGTTTCTTACCGTAGGTAGTATGGATGGCCGAATCACGTCCCATATTTTTACTGTAGACTGGAAAGCGATGCGTGGCAGATACCTATGAAAATCCAGCGGATGCATTTACGAAGGTGCTCTCAGTTTCCGAGTTCAAGTTTTGCTTAGACTTGAGTTGTATAGTTGCTTGATAAAAGCTAGAGACGACGAATAGCTGAATTCTAAATTGTTTTCATAAAAATGTAGAGATTTTGCGAATTTTGAGTCAAGGTGGAAATTTTTGAAATTGATTTAAAATTCAAGCCCACAAGTTTGCACGTACAGTGCATGTGCTAGCATGCCTAAAGACCAAGCGTCCAGGATCAAGGAGAAGATTTGGTTGGTTTAATATGTTAATCCAAGTTTAAATCTTAATTTCTAGGTTATAACCTACTCATATACCTACTCCAATATATATTCTATATTAATTAATTAATCCTGGGCCAAATTAAAAAAATCTATAGAGCCTTCAGTTAAAGAAGTCTGTGGCAGCAAAGAATCCACAGAAAGGGTCTGCGGCTACAGAAGTCCATGCTTTGATTCTCGGTGGCGGTAACAAACAAAGAGGATTTTTTGCTGCAGCCAAAACCGAAAGAGAAGAGATTTAGATAGAGATTGCTTTGTATTTGGGCGAGATCAAGAGGGCAGAAATTATCTTTTATAATTCTTCGTTGAATAGTGTAAGCAATTCGTTGTTGGTTTGCATGATTAGGTGCAAATGCGTACCAAACCTGGGTAATATCTTTGTCTTTTGCTTGGTGTGTTTTTCTTTTATTACTTATTGATTTCGCATAGTTGTTACGTTTAATCTTTTTCATTAGTTCTGATTCACACGTATTGTTCATTGTTCACCTCCGAACCACGGAGACGCGACCGCGCGGGTCCGTCTGGCCTGAAATTCGGGGCAGACGCTAATTGGTGTTATCCGCCCACCACTCCTAAGATGCCAAGTTGATTTATGGCACCATGTATCGAAGGTTTAAACGGATGCGGCCGATATAGCAGACTTCGTCAGATTCCCCCTCGTTTGAAGGGTTTTTTATTGTGGGGATGCTCTTCCCTGCAGGCGCAAGCCCCTGCAGTTAATTACGCTACCGCATCGCGGTAACAACTTTCTCTTTCTCTATATGGTCACTTCGTGTCGTGGGTGTTTATTTTATGTTCGGTTGCCCCTGTATTGTATACGGAGACTAAGTTATGATGTCGCCCGTAGGACGTGGATTAGTCCAAATCCGTATCTTTCTTAGACTTGGGTTTGGGAGGTTGTGTTTAAGGATACGTTAGCCTTATTTGAGGCTAAGATCAACTTAAACGTTTGTTAAGGACACGTTAGCCTAATTTTAGACTAAGATCGACTTAACGGGATCGTTTAGATCCAACAAGAGAACAATTGGCCTCTATTGTTTAGTTTAATGACATTGCGGTCGATAATTAGTTTAAGGACATTACGGTCCATTGTTAGTTTTAAGACATCGCGGTCAAGGTTAAGGACCTCATAGTCCGTGAGCTTAAGGACCTCACAGTCCGGTGTTAGTTTTAAGACATCGCGGTCGAGGTTAAGGACGTCATAGTCCATGAGTTTAAGGACCCCACAGTCCGATGTTAGTTAAAAGACATCATAGTCCATGAGTTTAAGGACCCCACACTTCGGTATTAGTTTTAAGACATCACGGTCGAGGTTAAGGACGTCATAGTCCATGAGTTTAAGGACCCCACAGTCCGTAGTAATGTGTGGTTGTCAGGACCCATCACCTCTCTAACGACGTTGAGGGATTACAACGACGGATATCAGAGGAGTAAAGAGATGTACCCTCGAACCGGGTGTAAATTGATTGGAAGAGCAGCTGTGCTCAGTTCAATTTATATTGAGGACTTATGGCCAGAATTGGGCTAAGTCCAGTTAAAAATGTTTAACATTTTCATTTATGTTTGGCCTGTTAGGCCTTTGTTTGGGCTCTGCCCTTTTTATAATGCATAGCATTTATGAGGAACAAAGTGGTGTTCTGACAGTGCGCCACGTGGCGCATCAGGCGCTTTGCGCCAATTAAAGAGCGCATTGCACTAGCGCACATAAGAGTGACATGTGTCACGCTCAGCGCTGAGCGCAAGTCTGTTAGCGCACTGCGCTTTATAAGTGCGCTGCGTCAATTTATGGGTGCGCCAGTGAGTGACACGTGGCGCGCTCTGGCGCAGTGCGCCAGTCCAAGAGCGCAGTGCGCTATTTTTAGAAACGCAAAACGCAAACGTTTCTGTGGTTGACACGTGGTGCGTTTTGGCGCTGTGCGCCAGTCCAATAAGCGCAAAGACGCAATTTTTAGAGTGCAAGGCACTGTCCAATAGCGCAGAGCGCATTTTAATCAATTTAAGATCAAAGAACAAGTTTTTTTTGTTCTCTTAAAAGAGGCTTTGCCTCAAGATTCAAGAACCAAAGTTCTTGTTCTCATCAAAAGACTATGCCTTTATAGATCAAAAGATCTGTGAATGAAGTAAATTACTTCTTTTAATTTTTCATAATTAGATCTTTTGATCTTTTTCTCTTTTACTGAGGATCTTGATCTTGTTCTTAGATCTCTAATCTTTTTAGAAGATGGTTCTTCTCTTTTTTTCTTTTTTTTAATGAGATGATTTCATCTCTGTTTTTCCAAGAATATAATTATTTACCTTTAAAGATGAAGAAAATGATTTTCTTTCTTCAAAGGCTTGCTTTTCTTTCTCTTTGAGTTTTTTCTCAAAGTTTGCAGAGGGTTCTCTCTATATGAGACTTGAAGTTTTGGGGCCTTTATATAGTGTCAATTGATTTGTTAAATTAGTTGAAGAGATCTTTCTCTGATTGATTTGGGAATATTTCCCACCATTGGATCTTTGATTTTGAGGCTTCTGTTTTACAGAAGATACTCTTATTATTTTAATAAGATTGGAAAGATCTTTCCAGAACAGAATTTTAATTCTGATTAATAATTTATTATTATTAGATTTTTTGATCTAACGGTGGGGAATTCTTTTAATTCCAGCGCTGGCGCACTTAGCGCTGGCGCACCTGCGTTTGACACGTGGCGCGCAGCGCAGAGCGCAGCGCAACTGCGCTAGCACACCCGTGCTTGACACGTGGCGCGCAGCGCAACTGCGCTAGCGCACCCGTGCTTGACGCCTGTGCTTGACGCCTGTGCTTGGCGCAGAGCGCAGCGCAACTGCGCTAGCGCGCATGTGCTTGACACGTGGCGCGCAGCGCAGAGCACAGTGCAACTACGCTAGCGCGCCTGTGTTTGACACGTGGCGCGTCAACTTTTAAATTTTGAATTTTGAAACAGAGCTTTGCTCTGATTGGGGTGCACTGCCTAGGACGCAGCGCTCCTGGCGCTGGCGTGTCTGCTTTTGACACATGGCGCGCAGCGTACGGGACCTGAAGCGTTGCTTCAATTTTTGAATTTTGAAATTCAAAACAGAGCTTTGCTCTGATTGGGGGAAACATTCATCCGCTGCGTACTTTGGTGCTATTTTTCACAACAAAGATGTCCCCAGCTTGATCCTCTGTCTTGTAATATCTTGGCTTATATTCTTCTCTTTTACTCGATACCAAATGAAATTCGTAAGAACTTGACTTGCGTATTTCTTTTGAGAGATGAAAATTCCCTTCTCGAGTTGCATTGCCTTCATGCCAAGGAAGTAGGACATTTTCCTGACGTCGATCATATCGTACTCTCTGATCATGGCCTTTTTGAAGTCTTCAAATATCTTTAGGAGTTTTCCTAGTGAACATCATATAATCTGCGCACCGACACAAAATCATGAAATCTCCTTTGTTCTTCTATGTATACAAGACAAACTTATACGGACTCTTATGAAAATTATTCTCGTGGAAGTACGTATTGATTCTCGTATTTCATGCTTTAGGCGCTTGTTTCATGTCGTATACCATCTTATTCAGTTTGTATGGTGTATACTTTCTATGGTTATTTTTATGCCAAATTCAGGTTTAGCCCAAGTTTAGCATGCACGTGCAGCGCATGTAATGGGATTTTTTTAAGATCCGGCATGAGGCGGTGCTATGTGAGGCCACATGGCGGCTCGAGGTTGTTCGCGTGCGGCTGAAGGGAATATATTAGTGTTGGGGTCAAAATTTGCACTCCGGTTGACCGAGTCAAAGTCATGATCAACCCCAAGCCAGGTGGGCCCAAGCCCAGGTCAAGCGGGCCTATGCCCAGGTCGAGTCCGAACATGAAGCGGCCGGCCCTCCCATGCCAAAATGAAATCATATAATAAATAATTTTTATGTAATTTTTTATGCATGAATGTAAACAAAATGGGCATAAAGCCAAATTTTTTGTAAGCTCGTGCCTTATGTGCAAAAAGAAATGGCACATGAGCCATGGGATGGTCAAAACGCCATTTTGTAAAGCCCAAGGGGCTGTATGTAAATATGTAAGCCTATAAAAGGCAACATGATGATGAATAAAAGATATACTTTCCATTTCCCCAAAAAAATTAGGGCATGTGCCTCTTTCTCCTTCCTCAAGGTTCTAAAACCTTCTTTCTTTTGAATTAAATCAAGAGTTCTACTCTTCTTTTTTCAAAACTAAATAGTTTTTCACCACAAAACCCACAAAGGGGAACTTGGATCTACCATCAGATCTCAAAAATAAGAGATTTTTAAAATCTCAAATCTCTTGATCTTCAAGATCCTGCCAACAGAGGAGGAAGAAGGAGACCCATCTCTAGAGACCCCACTTTAGGGAAGAGCTAGGGCTCAAGGGGAGAAACCCTTTCATCAGCTTCAAAACATCCTAGGAGTTTAACTCCTCATATATATATATATATATATATATATATATATATATATATATAAGCACAGAGAATAATAAGTGCTCCTTTCTGGGAGTACAACTCCCATTGCAGGGACCAAGTCCCTTTTGCCGTTCGAGCGCCCACGTGCTGACACATGGGACGCTAGCGCTATGCGTGCTGACATGTGGTGCGCTAGCGCTCAAAGAGCTAGCGCTCTTGCACTCAGAGCGCTAGCGCCCAGAGCGCTAGCGCCCGAGCGTCCACGTGCTGACATGTGGCGCGCTAGCGCTTAGAGCGCTAGCGCCCAAAGCGCTAGCGCCCGGACGCCCACGTGCTGACACGTGGTGCGCTAGCGCTCAAAGCGCTCTTGTGCTTAGAGCGCTAGCGTCCAAAGCGCTAGCGTCCGAGCGCCCACGTGGTGTGCTAGCGCTCTTGCACTAGCGCCAGCGCTCGAGCGCCCACGTGCTGACACGTGGTGCGCTAGCGCTCAGAGCGCTAGCACCCAAAGCACTGACGCTTTTCCCACACATCCTTTGGATGCCTTTTCCTTTTTTTTATTTTATATATACATGTATACACACACGCGCGCGCACACCACAACACTGTGTCTCCCAAAAAAAATTTTGGGCCGGGACGCTGCCCCGCACCCCGAAGGGGGCTGCTAGCCCCCTTAACCCCCAACCCGCTATCCGGGTAGCGGGACCCCCGTAAAAACTCTGTGTGGCTCCCGATATACCCAAGCCCTCTCTAAAACAAAACACACGTACACTGCACATTGAGTTCGCGTGACCAGTTTAACCCGTAAATCGGAGGTTCCCTCGCTCTAAAGGTGAGGGGTAATTAACGGCAGCTTAGTCCGCGGCTGCCGGAGATTCGGATCCCCACAATCAATAAACCCCTGCCTACCCTAGGTAGGGAAAATCTGTAATGCGCCTGATAAGCGCGCACGTATTCCCATCTCAATGGGGTGACGAAAAACACCTACAATTAGTTTAAATAACTAATTTACAAGTTTAAATTTAAAGATTATCTCTAAGAAACCTATCTATATATATTGATTGAATTAATCCAAAGAGGGGGTTTTCAATTAATTGCGCGGACCATGAACTTGGTGGCTGCGGCAATAAAGGTTGAGAGGGGAGAGAGGATTTAGAGAGGTGTTTGTATTGGGTTTTTGGCGCTGTATCTTGTATAATCCTTACTCTAGTGGAAATTCTCGTTACAAAGGCAGGATTAGGTGCGAGTTTGTACCAAACCTGGGTATATCATTGTGTTCTTGGTTGTTGGTGTGCTTTTCTATTTGTTTGTTGTGTATTGTGATAATCGTCAGATATATCTTTTCTCATCATCTTTTTTTGCACGTGGTCCTTATAATGTTCCGCTACACCATACCGTTTATTTGCGATCGGCTTATGTGATCGCTTCATAGTTCACCGCGCCATGTTAGAGGAGATTGAGTACAACATCTAGCCCTGGCCTTGCTTTATATATCCTGAAAGCTGCTCAATGTACTTTTTCTTCGAAGTAACCACCGAGAAATGCTAACTTCACGTCTATCTGTTGTATCTTCCACCGGTTTTGTGCTGCCAATGCATTACAAGAAGTCTGATGGTGTCGCTTTTTACGACTAGCGCAAATACTTCTTCACGGTCGAATCTTTGTCGTTCACCATAGCCATTGGCTGCTAATCTTGCCTTGTATTTTTTGGCATTCCCTTCTTGGTTAGTCTTAGTACTTGTATACCTAATTTACACCCGTGGGTTTGTGGCCTTCAGGCAAAACAATGAGCTTTCAAGTATCATTCTTTGATGTTGCTTTGATTTCATCATCCATTGGTTGCAGCACCCGTCTTCTCATGTGGTTTCTTCATTGGTGACATGATCACATGTAGCGAGTAAGCAGAATAATGTGAAATCCTCCACCATCTCAAAAGGTTCCAAATTATCATACAAATCCTGTAAGCTTCTCATTCTTCTAGGAGCTTTGAAGAGCTTACTTCACTTAACTTGAAACCATTATGTGTTTCTCATTTTTGTCTAGAAGCCCACCTATGTTGAAAATGTTCGCCTACCATCCATCCATTGCACATGCTAATTTAATTTGTCTACAGCCAACAAGTTCACATGCACTCTCTTATGCCTATAAATAGTACTTTTAAAATGATCTAAGGACAATCAATTTGCAAATTATAATTTGGAATATCAACAACCTAGGCATGCATGTCACTTTCATGCAATTCCATATGAAGCCATATGAAAATTTTGTGTGGATTTTTCTATTTTTCTTGTAATTTTCCTACTCTTGCATTATTTGCTTTTCAGTTCAAATACAGACAAGACAACAACCAATAATTCCATTCTAAGTCTAACTTTTTCTTTTTCACTACAAAAAATATCTCCAAATCCTTATCCTTCTTATTCTCACAATTCTTATCCTTTTAAAAGGCACCTTGGCATTTTGTGTGTGAGACTAAGCAACCCATATGTAATCCACCCTCTCTTTTGAAGGAGAAATGATAATAGTAAAAAAAAGTAGTCACCAATTTAAATTGATTTCCAACTTTATGTCAAATAATTTGCAAAAGTGCAATTCTCCCTTGATGCAGACTTGCAACCAACATCCTCACTCACAGAAAAAGCATTAAGATTTACTTTCAGGATAACTGACAAACTCGCAAAGTTGCCTTTTTTATTATATTCCAAATCCTAAAATAACCACAACCCATTTTTTCAAGTTAATTAAAAATCAATTTTTTTTGCAAAAAAAGAGATTTTTTTTTTGAAACTTACGCCATGAGGGATTGGAGTGGATGCAGAAATGGAGCTGATGGAGCTGCTCAGCTGGAGGAAGAACCGGGCCCCTCATCGACGACGCCGCCATGAACGGTGGATTTGTGATGGGAACCGCTGTCGCTGCTGGAGCCTCGCTTGAATTCGTTTCCACCATTTCTCTTCTTCTTCGAGATTGAGATGGAAAGGGGATAAAAATTGAATCTTTGGAGTTTTTATGAAAACAAACAAATTTCTAGAGGGAAAGGGGGCTGGCGGGGGTGAGGGTGGGGGATGCGTTTGTTTAGGAGTGAAGGGATGGGTGTTTTTGTGAGATCGAGGCGCGAAAGGTATGTGTGAAGCGAAGGGGAATTGGTAACGTCCCATTCGTTTGTGGGACCCGCTTTTGATTCTATGTAGCGGGTGAGATTTTGGGTGTCGAAGTCGGTGTGTTTAGTATTTGTAATGGAGTGGTCAAACCTTGAAAATGGTGGGACTGGAAGAAGTACACAGTCACCAGTTTTGAGGCTTAATTAATTAAGGACAGGGGTTTGCTGCTTAATTACTGCCCAGCCTTTACAGGTTTATACACGTGGGATGTACACATAAGAATTATCGTTCAAAATAGAAAACGAGTGTATTCACGAACAAGTTGAAAATTACTCGCATAAAATAAATGGTTTGGTCTTGTCCAACAGGGATCAATCAATGTCGCGGTATGAAGAAGTTGCAAAACTATAGCAAATGGTGCAACTAAGTATAAAGGTATGCCTAAATGAACATGTCAGGAGGAATTAAGAACGGCATGTTATTTGATCATTTAAATGAAGAAAATGTCCTTAACATGGCAAAATGGTACGATTCATATAGTTGACCACAAAAAGTTGGGTTGAGGATCCGTTGCATATAGAGACTATAAATGTTATTACAGCTATATTTTTAATATGAATTTTTTCAGAAGTTACGGCGGTTACTTAAACTGCGTATTATTTAGGCCGTGCAATATTTTATTTTGAAAAAACTTGATGATATGGATTATGTAAGAAGGAAGATTTTTTTTTTCCTTTATTACAATTTTTTATAATTGAAATTGAAAGTGTCTTGTGTCCCAGTCTTTTCATGATCTAAAAAACATGCTTGCACTGTTCCATTTTAATTGTTCATTTTTGCACTTTCTTTTGTTTCAAAATGGTCGTTCCTTTACAAAATCAAGAAAAAATGCTGTAAAACCAAAACTAATTAACCCTCTAATTTCTGAAATGAGAAGACCCTTTACTGCTTTCCAAATCCCAAATGTAGCGGTAATTTAGAGTTTTCAAATTTCCATCTAACGGTATATATAAGTTATATGTTTCTTAATAAATACACGCAAGAGCTTAAAAATATACATTTAAATTAAAACAAGATGAGGTTAAATAGATCCATTTTTGTATGCATGAGATGTTGCAACTTAGAGCTTTCGACAATAGAACATCTTAGATACGGCCATCAATGGACAAAAAGTTTTAGATGAAAGAAAAAAGGAAAATTGATGTCTCCTTATTTTGGATGTATAGATTTAGATGGCTCAACATCTTAAAAATAGGATAACTAAGTGAGAAATTCTATAGACCACTAATGGGATATCAAAGAAGTAGAAGAGAGTTTCTATCTTCTCTTGATAAAAAAAATTAAGGTCAAATTTTCATAACTTACTTTGATGATCGGCATCTTCAATTAATTAAATCTTTACTGAGTAAAGCAATTTTCATGAGACATTGACTGTTTATTCGGCTATGGATTATGTTCTATTATTGATAAACCATTAAATTTACTATTGATGGAGCTCTGGATCTCTTTCGGATGTTACCTTCCATTGATCCGCAGCGAGCGGTGACGAGTGACTGATATTGGACCTGAGAGTTTTGATTGAGAAGGGTTTTGTATGTGCGTTTTAAATTTACCGCATACCGCAATCAAGACGGTGTCGCTTGGTAGCTAGCCGGTTGAGTACGGGTCGATCCACAGGAAGATAGTGTTCTTTTCTTTATATTCTAACGAGTTAAGTCCAAAAAATTGATTGTTGTTTTAAGATCTAAGAATGAGAATAAATTGATTTAAAGGCTTGCTAGGGTTAGGATTAGGTTAGTTCGAAATATGGATCTTCTCGCTTCTATCAATGTTTTAGTTGTGAATAAAGGTGTTAGGGTAATCGGCAACAACGGAGATTAACACGACTTGGAAGAAACTAAGTTTCTTCCTTTTGGTCATTGTCCGTCCGTTCTTAGATCTAACCTCCAGTTAATTCAATCACATCCGGTCTAACTAGGGAATCACCGCTATCACGTAGGATAGGGTGCCGTAGTGAGCGGATTATGGTTGATTTAAAAAGAGTCCTTTTAATAAAATTATATGAGCAAATAAAGGAGTGAGAGAGATTTCCTTCTTTCAAACTTTCCCTATCCTAACCCTAACAAGTGGGGAATTACTCACTCATTAGGAAGGTGAAAATAAAATTCATTTTTATATTTTTTGTAGTAGACAAACTAAATTGCAGATAAATAAAGAACAGATAAAAAAATTGCAAGAATTAAAATATGCAAAGAAGAACGCAAGATAGAAAAAGAAAACTTACTTTATTGATGTCCTCTCAACAACGCATTACAATGGAATTCAAAATATAGATCTAAGAATTAAAAAGAGGCATCCTAAGAAAGGCACCACAAAAAGAGGCACACATAATTTGGCTTTGAGCTCTCATATTTATAGATAGCAAAACCCTAGGTTTACATTCTGATCCATACACGAAATTACAAAACTACCCCAAGAGAGCCGAGTCAAAGCACCGACACTTCCACCGACACGTGGACCGCACGGCCGCGGAACCGCGGCAGAAGAGCCTATTTGGCCGCTGTTCCGTGGCCATTTGGTGGGTTCATGGGCTCTATTTTTCAGGGTTGCTTCATGTTGCTTTTAACTTCTGTTTTCTTCACTTGGTTCCTCAGAATATCTTCTATTTTCTTCCAGATTTCCAACCGTGCAGATGATGTGGACTTTTACCGTGAGCTTCGCGTTGAAGTCTTGAATCTTGTACTGCCATTGTGCTTTATGCATTGAACTGTCTATTGATCTTCATTTGTTCCTTGAACTGGTAGGCGGCATCATCTATTGTTGGTCGTAGTCTCACATTTGTAGCGACTTTTCATGAATTTTACTGTAACGATCTGAGAACCTGTAACCTGCAACTATTTAGCAGACATGGATCAAAAGCACCTATTTATATGTAATGTGATTAAGAATGGGCGATATAATAATGCAAAATTCTGATATGAACAGATACCCCCAAACTTATCTTTTGCTCGTCCCGAGCAATGCCAATTTTATTCTCGAAAAATCCTAATCTCACTTTCGCAGGGAACGCGATTGCACTGAGCTTGTGCAACAAGCCGTTAAACCTCTAGGTGTCCCTAGTAGGAGGAGTGTTGTCTCCTGAGGGTTTTCAGCGGATACTACCCACAAAATCCGATCAATTTGGCCTGTTGACTCTCATTCTTCAATTTAGTATTCTAGTAAAAAATTCTATTATCGCTAACTTAGAGATCATCAACCCGTATTTTTCACACTCTCTCTTCATTTAACTTAAGATCGTATATGTTTTGCAAATTTATTAAGCTTTCAGTATCTTTTGAATTTTCCTTCTAAGGTGCAGTCTCAACTCAAGAATTTTTATCATCTTTACTGAAGATATAAGGCATATCTTTCATTCCTATCTCTCATCCAAACCCCAATTATATACCCCTACGTGTGTGTAATTACCACCCATACACTTGGAAATTCAATTCAAGCTATCATACTCTTGTCCATCGTCCAAAGTACTTTTTAGTTGGTGATAAAAATTGCTCACACATTCTTCATGCGACCGTTAATACTTCTTGAGGTACTAAACGACCGATTACAAAATGTGCTTGCGCATTTAGGCGTAATTCCTCGTCTTGTAATAGCTAAGGTTTAGCAGTGACTCACAAACCAGTTGGTCTAAGGCACTAGGTGATAAAGCATCCTCGCTATATTTTTTTATTTATGCTACCTTAAGAAATTACAAAACCAGTGTTCATTTTTTTATGTCTCTTTATTCACCTTTTATACTTTTAGTTTATTTTCCTTCATACTAAGGATTTTAGACGAGCATTTCAAGGTATGCTCTACTATCCCAAGTTTCAAGAAGTGTGTGAGTGCGTAAAGTAGGGTATATACTTTCAGAATTTGGACTTAAAGTTCAAAATTATTTTTCAGACTTATACTTCAAATAAAACTTTCAATACTCTTCCCTTATTTCGATTTAGCCCAAGAACTGAACTCAAAATTTGCTTATTTCTAAATAAACTGTAAAGACGTATATTTTCTATAGTTAAATTTTAAGAAAGGTTATTTTTAGAGTTTTTAATTTACTAAGTTTAGGATCTAGTTTTTCCTAACTAGTCAACCGTCATGTTGAACTTAAGTCAAATATGACCAAAATTGAACTTTTCAAAAAAAAAATTAAAATTTTTCAATTTCTATGGATTTAAAAATAAATATGCAAATGCAAAAAAATATACACATGAATGCGAAGAAAGAAAGCTTACCGAGCACACCCCCAAACTTAAACTTGACAGTGCCCTCACTGTCAGGCTACACCAAGAGGGTCAAAATTGTCGGCACTCCCCTGTTTTTTTTTGTTTTTGTTTTTATTATTATTATTAACAAAAAAAGAAAACAAAATATATATACATAAAAAGGTCCCCTCCCAAATTTAAGTGAAACAGTGTTTCCACTGTTTAAGCGTTAAAGTTCAGAGTTAGGGGGGAGAAGAGAATAGTATCAATCTATACAAGGCCTTACACATGCCAAAAGTGAGCACCAACCATTCAAATATTATATCTATGTAGTGTGTTGGTTGGTGAAAGAACATGTTGTATAGAGTCAGGAAGAAATAGGGTAAAGATAAGTGGTGTAGTGGAAAAGGTTTACGTCTCGATTTGTAGAGACGAAACAATAATGGTGAACGGAAACGAGAATGTGAATGATTAGAAATGGGAAGAATGGTCACATTCTCGTATGGGATAAGAAGAAATGGTGGTGGTTCGACTTCTTCAGGTAAAGGTTGATTAATCACAAAATCCGTATCTTTTAGGAATGCGAATTTGTCGGCGAAAATATCTTCGAAACTTTCATCGATGGTCCGATTGAACGTTTCAATGTCAATAAGTGTCGTGTCAGAATTCAACACACTTGATTTTTCAAAAATTACGGAGGTAGGAGACTCGTAAGGCTCATCTACCTTATTCTCAAAAGAGTCTAAATCAAGTTGATTTTCTAGAATTATCGAACTCAAAATATCGGATTGTGATTCATTAACACTCGCTATCATTAAAGGAAGATTAGAAGAAGAACCAGAGAAAGTGGGAGTAAGAAGTGGAATACGAACTTGATGGTGGGAATGGAGTGTATAAATTAGCACAATTTGTAATGACCGATGTGTAAAAAGCGATTGTGCTAATCTATCAACCCACTGAGAAATGAGGTCAAATCCCTCAAGAGTCGTGAGAAAACATTGGTACGTAGAACTTGGTAAACCAGACATTGAAAATGAAAGTGTAATGGTTTCTTGCAAGGTCGGAGCGAGGATGGAGGGAAGTGAGTGAGGAAGGGTATCGGTTAAAGATTCAGGAAGGTTTGCGCAGTCAATGAAAGGGATAGAATGAATTGGAAAATCTGACTCCTCAAGTAAAACTGCTTCATCCTCAATAATTTCCTCAAAACTCTCCTCAAAATTTAGCTTATCAATGCAATTTTCATCAAAATCAAGACGCATATAAAGTTCGGGAGAAACATTTAATGACTCAGGATGATGAATTGGAGAGAAAAATTCAGTCAAATCTGCGGGTTCATCATCCAAAATATTCCCAGCGTCGATATCCTCAATCAAGTGAAAATCAATTTTCTTAGACACCTCATCAAAAGCATAGATATTAATCAATTCAAGTTCTAGAGTGGAGGTGTAGAGGTCAAAGGGATTGGTGATGGTTTCACTCGAAAGGGACCCTTCACAATCAGGTAAATCAAACACTACAAAGTCGCACAACTCATTACTCATTCTATCTTCAATTAATGAATCACGTGGGACACTCGATAGATATTCAAAACCGGAGTTGTGTGATTCAATTGGGAATGGGTAGGTTTAATTTGGAATGGTGTACAGTTCACTCTCACCACTCAAATTCTCAATTTGTCCAACCGCCTCATCATACATTGGAAAATTTGGAGCTAGTTGGAAACTAGCTACCGGGTCACTAGGTTGTATGAAGGCAGCCATGGACGCATTCAAATCCATTAGCTGTTGGCATGACGCTACCCTAAAGTCTTCCAACGCCTGTTCCAGACTAGACATGGGTTGTGAAGGAGTTTCAGTAAAAGATTCAAAATTGTTTGGATACTGGAAACTCCCAAATGGTTGTGTAGAAGCAATGTCTAGGGAAGGTGTGAAAGTCGGGTAGGACTGGTAGGAATTGAATGGTTGGACAGGAGTAGGATCAACATACGGAAAAGAAGGTGAATGAAATTGTTGATCCAAAAAATTCGCAGTGGTGAAAGGAGTGAAAGATCGGTTACGAGATTGCTCAATATGTTCAGCAATAGACATAGGTTCCGGGGTTACAACTGGACTCTCTAAAGGGGTATCAATATGAGAAGGTGAAGGTTGAAATGGTTGATACAATGTGGATTGCGGAGTCCAATTGGTTTTCCTAGACGTGTCTATCCGATCTTTCAAAGAAATTTTGGGCATGGAGGGGTCGTTCGAAATCCGACCAAAATAAGAATCGTAGGAAGTAATGTCTGGTTGTGGGTACCAAAGTTCAGCAAAAGTTTTGCGAGGTGGGGTACTCATGATGTGATGAGAGAAAGGAGAAGAAAAAGATGCAATTTTTTTTTTTAAATTTTAAAAAAAAATTGTTTGTTTTTGGAGTTTTGAATTTTTTTTTTGAAAGTGTTTTTTTTAGAAAGATTTTTGCAAAAATTTGTACGGAACTACAGCACAATTTCAAACAACCACAGTTTAAACATGCACAATCAAACCTAGAGCTAGGGTCTCCTAAGTCAACTAGACTGCTCCTAGTTGTTTCAAAATGACAAGTTGTGAGATATCTCTCAAACCGCCTCTTCATCGCCAATTGTGGCCAGGTAAGCATAAATGAAGAAAGGAGAGTTCCGCTCACGAATCACCGTGAGACGGGCCTTTTAAAATTACCTTTCTCACTTGTCTAGCCTAGGCTCCACAAAGTCAGGTTTAGATAAACGAATGAATGCCCACAACTTTCCTCTGTCCTATGAGCGCGTCAGTCCTAAATTGGCTGAGTCTAGATATTTTTTAATTAGCTCAAGGTTGATGCATATGCTTTTAGTGATTTTTGGGGTCTCAGGAAGGGTAATGAAATCCCCACCCAATCTTAATTGGTGTTACAGCCCCTTAAATTCCGTTTTAAATATGCAAAGCAGTAACACACAAAATCTAAAACACTTGCCAAAAAGTTTTTCTTTTTATTTGGCAGCGCAAAGAATCCTGCACAAAAACAATTTATTGGATAGGAGAAAGAGAATCAGTGCAAAGAAATCTGCAGGAAATTTTTTTCAGTGGAGTGCAGAGGAGAGTAGATGAGAAATGAGATACTCACAGAGATTTTTGGGTGCTGACATCACCAGTTGACCGCGGTTCCACGGACCCTTGATTCTGCCGTGGTTCCGCGGCAGATCAGTAAGTTTAGATTTTCAGAATTTTTCTCTATGCTGAGTTGGTTCTCCTCTTTCTGTTTAGATCCCCTATTTCTGGATTTGTTTGCCGAGTTTGCTCCAGATCTGAAACAGAGTTTGCTCTAAACCTGCACACTTGCACAAAAACCTTTCAAAAATAACAAGATGATTTTTTTTTTAAATTTTTTTTATAATTTTTTATATTTTTTTATTAACCCGAAATTACACAAAGAAAGAGACTACCGTCTCCCCGGAAACGACGCCATTTGATTGAGAAGGGTTTTGTATGTGCGTTTTAAATTTACCGCATATCGCAATCAAGACGGTGTCGCTTGGTAGCTAGCCGGTTGAGTACGGGTCGATTCACAGGGAGATGGTGTCCTTTTCTTTATGTTCTAACGAGTTAAATCCAAAAAATTGGTTGTTGTTTTAAGATCTAAGAATGAGAGTAAATTGATTTAAAAGCTTGCTAGGGTTAGGATTAGGTTAGTTCGAAATAGGGATCTTCTCGCTTCTATCAATGCCTTAGTTGTGAATAAAGGTGTAAGGGTAATCGACAACAACGGGGATTAGCACGACTTGGAAGAAACTAAGTTTCTTCCTTTTGGTCCTTGTCCGTCCGTTCTTGGCTCTTAGCCCTAAGCTCCAGTTAATTCAATCACACCCGGTCTAACTAGGGAATCACCGCTATCACGTAGGATAGGGTGCCGTAGTGAGCGGATTATGGTTGATTTAAAAAAAGTCCTTTTAATAAAATTATATGGGCAAAGAAAGGAGTGAGAGAGATTTCCTTCTCTCAAACCTTCCCTATCCTAACCCTAACAAGTGAGGAATTACTCACTCATTAGGAAGGTGGCAATAAAATTCATTTATATATTTTTTGTATCAGACAAGCTAAATTGCAGATAAATAAAGAACAGATAAAAAAATTGCAGGAATTAAAATATGCAAAGAAGAACGCAAGATAGAAAAAGAAAACTTAATTTATTGATGTCCTCTCAACAACGCATTACAATGGAATTCAAAATCTAGATCTAAGAATTAAAAAAAAAGGCATCCTAAGAAAAGCACCCTAAAAAGAGGCACCACAAAAAGAGGCACACATAATTTGGCTTTGAGCTCTCATATTTATAGATAGCAAAACCCTAGGTTTACATTCTGATCCATACACGAAATTACAAAACTACCCCAAGAGAACCGAGTCAAAGCACCGACACTTCCACCGACACGTGCACTGCACGGCCGCGGAACCGCGGCAGAAGAGCCTATTTGGCCGCGGTTCCGTGGCCATTTGGTGGGTTCATAGGCTCGATTTTTCAGGGTTGCTTCATGTTGCTTTTAACTTCTGTTTTCTTCACTTGGTTCCTCAGAATATCTTCTATTTTCTTCCAGATTTCCAACAGTGCAGATGATGTGGACTTTTACCGTGAGCTTCGCGTTAAAGTCTCGAATCTTGTGTTGCCCTTGTGCTTTGTTCATTGAATTGTCTAATGATCTTCATTTATTCCTTGAACTGGTAGGCGACATCATATATTGTTGGTTGTAGTCTCACATTTGTAGCAACTTTTCATGAATTTCACTGTAACGATCTGAAAACCTATAACCTGCAACTATTTAGCAGACATGGATCAAAAACACCTATTTATATGTAATGTGATTAAGAATGGGCGATATAATAATGCAAAATTCTGATATGAACAGGTTTCCTTCTGGTGCGTGTGGATCTTAATGGGCTTGAAGTGGATGAAGCCGAGCTACCTGCAAGGAAGTCCCGGGGTGGTTGTGCCACCGAGGACCCTTCGACGATCAAGTTAGATGGGCTAAATGGGCAGAGTAGCGGCCTATTGGGGTGAAAAATGCCTTAACCGAGTTGACCGAGAGAGGGTTTATATAGGGCAGCCGTGGGCTGACGAGCGCGAGATTCACGCCGGCCGTTATGCCTCTAGCATTACGCCCGCGTGAAAGGCGGGATTTTCTATTAATGACGAGATGCGCTCGTTAATGGGGGGAACGAGATGGCGTGGAACGCGGGATCGTAGACGGCGGATATCTCGCGTCAGGCGAGATTCGCGGAGACGCCTGTGATCGGTGCTATGGGTCGGTCGATGAGACCGAGGAAAAGAAGCTCAGCGGGAGGCTCGGAGGCAAGCGAGAGGCCGAGTGGGCTTGGTTCATGTGATAGCTCGGAGGCAAGCGAGAGGCCGAGTGGGCTTGGTTCATGTGATAGCTCGGAGGCGAGCTAGGAGGCCGAAGGAACTCAGCGTGCAGGAGGGCTCGGAGGCAAGCCAATGGTTGTTTGTGAGGCGGGCACATGAGTCGTCGGGAAGGCCATTGAAGGTCGGGAACATTCTTGGGATGAAGGCCCGGGGTATTCTTATAATGTACATGTTCCCCTCCGAAAGGCGGCGCACAAGACCGCGATGTCCTGACGCTGGCGATTCGGGGCAGATGCTATTTGGTTTTATCTGTCCACCTCTCCGAAGACGCCAAGTTGATTTATGGCACCGTGTATCGGAGGTTTAGACGGATGCGGCCGATGTAGCAGACTTCGTCAGATTCCCCCTCGCGGTGAGGGGTTTTTTGATTGTGGGGACGCTCTTCCCTGCAGACGCAAGCCCTTGCAGTTAATTACGCTACTGCATCGCGGTAACAACTTTCTCCTTCTCCAGCTGGTCACTTCGTGTCGTGGGTGTTTGTTTTGTTTGTAGTTGCCCGTGGATTGTATACGAAGACTAATTTATGTCGTCGCCCGTAGGACGTGGATTAGTCCAAATCCGTATTTACTTAGATTTGGGTTTGGGGTTTTTTGTTTAAGGATACGTTAGCCGTATTTGAGGCTAAGATCAACTTAAACGTTCGTTAAGGATACGTTAGTCCAGTTTGAGACTAAGATCAACTTAAACGTTCGTTAAGGATACGTTAGTCCAGTTTGAGACTAAGATCAACTTAAACGTTTGTTAAGGATACGTTAGTCCAGTTTGAGACTAAGATCAACTTAACGGGATTATTTAGATCCGACAAAAGAGCGTTTGGGCTCTATTGTTCCAGTTTAGGG
The DNA here is from genome assembly GCA_030015575.1 of Agapanthus africanus. Taxonomy (NCBI): domain Eukaryota; kingdom Viridiplantae; phylum Streptophyta; class Magnoliopsida; order Asparagales; family Amaryllidaceae; genus Agapanthus; species Agapanthus africanus. The sequence goes on along the minus strand of JASDDO010000019.1, from coordinate 910,206,074 downwards.
ACATAGTGGTCCAACATTCCCATTTTGGGGGCGGATATTGGTTTAAGGACGCATAAGTCCATGAATTTAAGGACCCCACAGTCCGTATTAATGTGTGGTTGTCAGGACCCGTCACCTCTCTGACGACGTTGAAGGATTACAACGACAAATATCAGAGGAGTTCAGAGATGTACCCTTGAACCAAAGTTGGTTGAGAGATCTATAGTCCAATTTGGGACTAAAGTTTGTTTGAAGGTTTGATTTAAGGACACGTTAGCCATATTTGAGGCTAAGATCAACTTAATCGTTTGTTAAGGATACGTTAGTCCAATTTGAGACTAAGATCAACTTAATGGGATCGTTTAGATCCGATAAAAGAGCGTTTGGGCTCTATTGTTCCAGTTTAGGGACATGGTGGTCCAATGCCAGTTTAGGGACATGGTGGTCCATCATTAGTTTAAGGACGTTTCGGTCCGATAGTAGTTTAAGGACGTTTCGGTCCGATATTAGTTTAAGGACATTTCGGTCCACGAGTTTAAGGACCCCGCAGTCCATATACGTGTGGTCGTTGGGACCCGTCACCTCTTTGACGTCGTTGAAGGATTACAACGACAGGTGTCAGAGGAGTTCAGAGATGTACCCTCGAACCGGTAGTAAATTGATTTAAGAGAGCAATCTTGCTCAGTCAATTTAATTTAAGGACTTACGGTCAAAATTGGGCTAAGTCCAGTTGAAAATGTTCAACATTTTATTTGCTTTTGCATTGCATTTCTTTTTTTATTTTTATTTAGGCTTTGCCCAGAAAGGATGCAGAGCATCAATTTGTTTTGGGCTCTGTTCTTTATAAATGATGCAAAGCATCAACTTTATTTGGGCTCTGCCCTTTTATTACTTTGCAATTTATTTTGGCTTGCTTGGTCTTTTTGATTTGGGCCTGGCCCTTTTAGGAAATGCATTGCATTTGTCAGGCGCTTTGCGCCAATCAGAGAGCGCAAGCGCTTGTAGTGTTGACACGTGTCGCGCAAGCACGGTGCACTGCGCTGCTGACATGTGGCGCGCTCTGGTGGCTTGCGCCAATCCAGGAGCGCAACAGCATAGTTTGCAAGTGCAAGGCACTATGATTTAAGAATCTTTTAGATTCAAGAACCAATGGTTCATAAAAGGAGTGCAAAGCACTATTCGTTTCCTTGATCTAATTTAGATCAAAGAAAAACAAGTTTTTCTTTTTATTTCAGGAACCAAAGGTTCATAAAAAGTGCAAAGCACTATTCTTTATTTTTATTTTTATTTATTTTTTATTAAAGATCTATGATCTGTTCATAAAAGAACTTTCTCTTTTTCTAAAGGTCTTTACCTTTTTTGTTCTTGAGGAGTTCTTCAGAGTCCTCTTTCTCTCTTTTTTTTTTAGAAAATGTTGATGCCATTGAATTGAGGTCTAGGGCCCTTTTTATAGTGCCCATAAATTAGTTAAATTTGTTAAAGAGATCTTTCTCTGAGAGATTTAGGAAATTTTCCCCACCGTTGGATCTTTGATCCGAAGGCCTCTGTTTTACAGAAGAAAATCTTCTTGTTTTAACAAGAACAGAAAAGATCTCTCAGAATTTTAATTCTGTTTGGTGCAAATGCTCCAGAGCGTGACACGTGTCGCGCAGCGCATCTGCGCTGACACGTGTCGCGCAGCTGAAGATTTATTATTATTATTATTTTTTTGCGCTGACACGTGTCGCGCAGCGCAGCGTAGCTGCGCTTGCGCAACCTTTTTTTTTTGTACGCGTCTGCGCTGACACGTGTCGCGCAGTGCACAGCGCAGCTTGCGCAACCCTTTTTTTTGTGCGCTTCTGCGCTGACACGTGTCGCGCAGCGCACAGCGCAGCTGTGCTGACACGTGTCGCACAGCGTACAGCGCAGCGCAGCTGTGCTTGCGCTACTGATTTTTATTATTATTATTATTTTTTTTTCCAGAGCTTTGCTCTGATGGAGTACGCTACCTTAGGCGCTGCGCTCCCTGCGCTGGTGTGTCTGATTTTGACACGTGGCGCTCTGTGCGCAGCGCAGGGGATCTGAAGCGTTGCTTCATTTATCTTAATTTTAATTTTCAATACAGAGCTTTGCTCTTATTGGGGAAACAGAAGCGTTGCTTCGTTTCCCGCCTTGGAATTTGAACAGAGCTTTGCTCTGATTAGGGTAAACAGTACCGTTCATGTTCCTTTCCCGCAAGCCCTGGGACACGTCATCTGCCATGTGTCAACATCTGGGGAGTGCTCAGTACCGAGCATCATCATTAGCCCCCCACTCCCATCCTGACCTATTTATGGGTCGGGTCGAGAGTGGTCTAACCGGTCACCCGGTCTAAGTTCTTATTTGATGATGTCAGAGGATCAGGGAAGAGATCTTGCATTAAAGAGGAAGCGTCGATTCGGGCGTACGCTCATCGGAGCGCCAGGCCAAGTGTCAGACGCTGGTTGGCTGATGTGACGAGCCGCTAGTTTTCTCGTGCCCGATGGGACGCGCCCAATGCACGTGCGACAGGTGGAGCGCTGATGGACGTTGAACGCGAAGTGTCATTTTGGCGGGAGACGATCGACGCCGCTGAATGTGTTCGCCGATTGCTATAAATAGAGATGGGATTCCCCCGAGGGTCCACGCTTTGCTATAATTTCCTCTTCCCTTCGTGTATTGGCTCGACGCTCTTCCCTCTAGGTCCGATTTCCTGCGTTTTTGTCCTCGGAGGACCCCTTCTCTCGATCAGGTTAGATGTCTTCCTCTGAGAAGTCCATAGAAATAGTTCGGGTAGAGTCTAGGGAGTCTTCTGCAGCTTCCTCTTCTTCATCCGGGTCGGAATCTTCCCGGGAGGTTATGGTTAGTCGCGCTTCTCGGGGTCGTGTGGCGGGGACGGTCCCCAAAGCGAGCGCCAGGAGTGTCCGCGACGTAGTTTCCCTTGTGAGGTATGTGGATGAGCTCACCACAATTCGGGCTCGCTTCCACATTCCCCCCGGCTACTTGCTTCGTTTGGCAGGGGAAGGAGAGAGGGCAGATCAGGTATAGGGCAAGGAGATTGCCTTGTACTTAGAGGCTTTTTGGGCCGGGATGCGCCTGCCCTTCTCTCCCGAGGTGGTGCAGCGTTGCGTTGTTTTCAGTTAGCCCCGGGCCAGTTAGTGCCAAACTCCTGGAGGATTCTCCTCGGGTTCCTGGTCCGGTTGAAATTGCGGGAGATCCCTTTCAGTCAGAACCTTCTCCTTTTCTCTCTCTGCTATAAAAACCACCCCGGCACTCGCAAGGACGAGCCGAGATATGTATATATTTCTTTTAAAAAGCACCGGGGAGTCGCGGCCGGGTCGGGGGTCGCGCAGTGCCTTCTTCCATTCACGAGTGGAAGGAGAAGTTTTTGTTTGTCGGGTCACCAGAGGGCGAGGATTGGCCTGTGCCCATCCAGTGGCACAGGGCCAACTGCCCCGCGGGTGAGGCGGTCGAATGATCCCGATGCGGTAGCGGTGTTGGAGTGGGAGCCCGTCCCCCGGACCGATGTGTCGCTGTCTGAGCAGGCCCTCAGTTGGGCCGGGATCAGCCCAGCTCAGCTTGCGGGTAAGTTAGGAGTTTTGGGCGACCTGTTTAAACTTGTATAATCTTCCACTTTCTTCTGGCGTTGCTAACTCCTTCTTTGTATTCTCGCTTTCTTGCAGAACCGATGGACCGAGCTAAATTTTGGGCGGCGCTTGTCGAACAAAAGAAGGGGAGGAAGACCGGAGGCGCCGGCCCGTCGCGTCCCACTACGAGCCCGGCTCCACCGACGGCCGCTCCGGCCATGCGCTTGAGCATGCCCTGTACTTCAGAGCCCTCACAAGCGCAGAGCCGCAAACACGCTCGGAAGCGGGAGCTCCGGGCCCCGGATCTCGGAGACGAAGAGGATGTCCGTGCGCCCCTCCTCAAGAGGTACTATAAGAGGGTGCCCTGTACCTCGGCTTCCCCGATCATCATGGATGAAGGGGAGCTTCGCTTCGAGGTGCCCTCGGGGATTTGCGTCTCCGACAGCCTGGTCTCGGAGATGAAAAGGTCGGGCGGGGGCAGAATTCCTCGGGGGACCCTCAGGGCCCAAATGGTGGCCATAGCCCAGGAAGCCGTGCAGGTCAGTGTTCGGCCCCCCGTTCGGGTTTTTGTTCAGTAATTTTTGTTCGCAAGATTGGGCGTGCCCTTTTCTTTTTAACCCCTCCTTTGTTTACTTCAGGTTCTGTAGGGTTCCCTAGGATGGCAGCAAGGTTTCGGAAGGCATCGTTCATGTCGTTTTCAAATTTTTGTCGTTCTAAAGAACCCTAATCTAGGATCTTTAACTAGAGTTTTAAACAATCAAGCAATGCAAACAACTTTACATCTAAGTGAATGAGGAATACAGCCTTTGTAGACCGGTCCTTCACTTCTAAAACTCCGTGTAGTAGTCCCTTCGCTCCAAGTAGTGAACACCCAAACTCTAGTAAGGGTTCACATGAAGAAATGAACATGCTTGCTCGAAGTTTTCGAGGCCAAAGATGATCTACGTCGAGGAGACTCAAGCTCATGCTAACTCTTCACTAATGGTAGATTAGTGAAGCAAACACCCTAAACTAAATGGATAATAGTAGAGGATGATGAAGTATGAAGTGAGCTCTCTTTAGATTTATTTTTCTCACAATATTTTCTCAATTAGAAAAAGCTAGCAAGCTTTTTCTCTCATGAAGAAGAAGATGAAGAATGAATAAGACAGAATGAATTCATGAGGTGAGAATAGAAATCATGGGTGAGTTAGTGTCATACACTAATTCATGTAGAGAATAAACCATGGGTTAATAAATATCTTCAAGTAAAACAAAATGAGTGGACTTGATCAAAGGTTCCACAAGTTTCTACAAGCTTCAACCATGTGACTAATTACCACTAATTTGTGAATTACCAAGATAAATAAAAACCTTAGGATTATCATAACCATGGTGTAAGTCTCATACACCCATGTTGCATGTGGTATCAAGCATGACACAATAAAATATACATTAATATATATCACATATATACTATATGCACACAAGTGAGAAAAAGAAATGTTTAGTGAGCAAATATTAGTTAATGTAAGTTAATATATCAAATATATAATTATACATTAAATTATCAAATCAACACCTGATTTAATAATCCGGCTATATCACATACAACCGACTAATATAAAATGTAACATTCTATCGAATCAACACTTGATCCGATAACCCGGCTATATCACATATAACCGAGCTATATCACATATCGCGAGAATAGAATGCGGTATCACATACACGCATTAATCTCGGTCCCGCACATATCACATATGCGCTCCTACTTCGTTTCGCATGAACCAGGAAACCTCTGTGTAGGACTCTAAAGACTCGTCAATACGCCGCCAGTAGGTGATGATCATATCAAACACCCACAAGCCGCAAGCGGTCTGCTAAACGTAACGGCCACCCGGGTATTGAGCGATCAGAAGATCAACAAGTAAGCCTGCTCATACTCATGCGAATCCAATCAGTAACACTACCGTACAGTCCGGTCTCTTCGTCTGATATGTCGCATATCTCGCCTGGGGGCGGTAAACGTCAGACCCCAATAGCTTGATAGGTCATGCCGATGTGAGGCTTATAACGGGCCGAGAAACTATTGATAATACTTACCAGTAAATCTCAGAAACAACCCTGGCCAGGGACTTCCTGTTATGGCCAATCGAGCACAGCGCAACATTAACCCCCAATATCGGGAGAGACGAAATCCCCTCCTATCGCTCATTGCCTCCATGTGACTCTGGACTGTACCCAAAAACCACTGTTTTGCATGTTCTCTTGAACGTGGTAAGGTGGAAATCAAAGTACAGTGGGAATTACACAAGACTCTATGACGATCTCGGGTCGATAGACTAACCTGTACCAGTGTCACCAGCGAACTGCCATCTGACGTGAGGTATAATACCATCTAGGAGTTCTCGGCGAGTCCTTCTAGTATACCCAGTCTCCACTGAGCACCCGTATATCATCTCTGATGTCAAACACCAATGGATATGGGATCATCCATCGCCCATCTACATGGGTCGAGAAGGTATACGCTAGTCTACTCTGGTATATCGATGCCCCGTCTCGATACACCCACGACTAGGGACATTAAAGGATGTACTTACGGACTACCTTTGTCCCACTAGTATGATCCGCATCATAATCCAGGTAGTCAAGTAAACATCCTAAGGGCTTTATCAACATGTAACAGAGAGACAATCAGTGTACATGTTAAGATAAAGAGTAACCAGATATCATACTATCATGTCGAGCAAGAAAGTACTCCCTATGTATGTCCAAGCATCCGCTATAATATACATCATATGTACAATAATGGCCTCTTTGTCATACATATAACTAACAGGTTCTCCAGCACTACGCTCTCGTTGTCAGCATGGAAGACGAGGAAATTGCCCCGGTGATGCAGATCGCGGGCGAGTCCTCCTCGTGGGAAGAGAGCTCAAGTCTGGAGATGCAAGCGGCAGAGGAGAGGGTCACCGTCCTCGATGACCGGGTGTCGGCTGGGGATCGGAAGATCGCCAACTGCCGAGAGGCCGTCCGAGTTTTGAGGGAGTCCAACCAGGCCACCGAGGCCAAGTTGGAAGACGCCAGGGTGCTCGTCAACACCCTGAAGAAGACGGTGAGCACCCTCAAGAGGGAGAACGAGGCGGCAAAGGAAGGAGTTAGGCGTGCCGACCTCCGAGCAGCGAAGGCGGTGGAGAATTACAAGAAGTCGGACCAGTACTACATCGACCTTGCTGAAGCTGCTGCCCTCGTTTGGCATGAGGCCCTCGACGCCGTCAAGGCCAAGATGCTGGAGTTTCCTGATGGCGATCTCCGGGATGAGTACCCCTTGAGGGTGAAGCGCAGGAGAATGCCCTCTGAAGCGTCACCGGGGAAAAAGTCCCAGGCGGGGGCGTCGGAGAGAAGCCGGTCGCCCCGGCTCCTGACGTCGAGGCCCTTGCGATGGGTGCCGACCCACCAGCCGCCATCCCGGCAATCGTGGTTGTAACATTTCAGAAATATAAAATATTATTTTTGGAAATTTGATATTAAAATAATATATTTCGCGAAAACTGTTCGATTTGCGAATAGGGATTTTTTGTAAAATGGTATAAGTGAATACCAATATTTGGAAATTTATCGGAGATTAAAATGATTTATTCTTATAATGATATTTATCGGATTTTTGGCCAAATCCGTATTTTTTACATTTTTCCGTGACTAGTGCACCATGTCATGTGTATGTTTTTTTTTTGTGTTTGTGAATTTGTGAGAAACGAAAAACAAAGGAAAAGAAAAGGAAATGCAAAGAAAAGAAAAGGTTTATATGTGTGAAAGGAGTTATGAGTGAAAAACAAGAAGAGAGAAGAAACACAAGAGATATTTGTTTGGAGAGTGAGTGTAGGGGGATATTTGTGAGTGATAGAGTGAACATAAGAGAGGGGGATTAAAACTTGGCTGCCCCATTTCTCTTTCCCCATTGTTTTCTTCATGTTTTCTTCATCTCCTTCATTCCCTCACTGCCTCCTTGCCCCATCTCCAAATACTTTCCAAAACCCCTTTCCATCTTCATCAAAAACATGCACAACCCTATCCTAAACCCTTAGAACCATTCAAGTTTGGATTTTGAAGACTATGGGCAACTCAAGAATTTTATTCAGTTGCTAATGAGGTAATCCATACACTTTACATTAGTGTTTATGTTAAATATGCTAGTTTAGTTTAGAATATGATATAAATAGGATATGTGATCTTAGAAAATTTTAAGTTGCTGTTAATGTTAGTGTATATGCCCTAGGGGCCATTATTGTATCATACTAATTTGTATATTACTTAATGGAAGCTTGAGATATTCACAGTTGTATTAACAATCTTGCTCAACATAGTAGTATGCTACTTGGTTTATATCTATCTTAATATGTGTATATGTTTCTTTTAGCATATCGCGAATACATATTGATAGAGCTTTTAGGATCTTGCTTGACTACCAGCGTTGTGATGGCAGTCACACTAGTGGGAGATGGGTAGTTTACAAGCACATCCTTTTTCAGGTCCCTAGTCGTAGGATTATCGAGACAGGGCATCGATACTCCAGAGTAGACTAGTGTATACGCTTCTCATCCCAGCAGGGGAGATGGTCTGTTCCACAGCTATTAGTACGTTGTACTGGAGATAGTATGCAGGTGCTCATTGGGTTACGGGTACACCGGATATGACTCGCAGGGAACTGTTGGTTGGTATTATACCCATCGTCAGTTAATAGTTCCCAGGTGACATGAGTACAACATAGTTCGTAGACTTGACACTGCTGCTTTGCCTCGAGTGTGTTCCCACTGTTCTTAGATTGCTACCCTACCACGGCTCAAAGGAGTCGTGCAAACAGGTAGCAGTTGGGTGCAGTCCTGAAGCACTTGGAGGCAGTGGCATTGACGCACGTCCTGAAAGGAAACGAATAGGTTCGCCGGAAAAACCAACGCCGACCTTTCTTTCAGTTAGAAAGGATTCGTCTCTCCCGGTATTGGGAGTTGATATCGCACTGTGTTTGGAGAGCCATTATGCAAAGTCCCTGGCCAGGGCAAACGAGATTTCTGGTAGGATTTCCAGTAGCTTCTCAAGGTGTAATGGGCTTCACTCCGACACTACTTATACAGCTTTTAGGGGACTGACGCTTGCCGCCATCTAGGCCCGATATGCGATAGTCTTAGACGAACAGACCGGACTGTATGGAGATTGTCACATCAGGCTCAGTAGGAGTTCGGATGGGTTTCCTCATCGGCCTTCTTATCGACATCTACCTGGGGACCGTTACGTACAGCTAGTGCCGCTTGCGGCCTGTAGTTAAACCCACTGCCAGCGTAGTGTCGAGTCTTTAGAGTCCCACACAGAGAGTTTTCCTGCTTCAGGCGAAACGATATAGAGGTCGTATGGTTTTACGACAGGGTTCACACATATACGTGTACTTGTGCACGTATGATGTTCGGACAGATTATACTAGCGAGCTTTAGTTTAAGCCAGATTCTAGTATTGGATTATTGGATTTATGCAGTCTCAGAATATCCGTGTTTTACGAATGGGAGGGGCATTCTCGTAATTAGTCGAGAAGCTTCTAGAAGAAAGGTGAGGTGGAGAGCTTATGTGTAATTTGCATTAAATGAATTAGTGACTCATGAGATGATTCATCCAAATGAGTTAATGAAGCATTAATTGTTTTAATGACTCATTAGATGATTCATTCATTTGTATTAAATGAAGCATGAAGATATTTGTGCAAGATATTTTATGCTTCATAATATATACACAATTGAGTTATAATTCATTTCATTCTCGCATACACACTCTCTCTCCTCAAGCTCTGCTCTTCTTAAACCTAACCCTAATCCTCTCATGTGTTGAAATCCCAAGGGTTAGCAAGACTAATAGATCCTTAATCCACTTCTATATCTTCTAGGTCACTTGGATTAGCAATCCTAACCACTTAGTTACCTCAAGTAAGAGGTTAAAGCTTGGAGGAGGAACTCTCGGGTGGATCTTCTATCATATCGAGGAGGCCGACGAGGAGGTGAACAATAAGAACAAGAAGGGCTAGTATCTTGAGATATAATCATCTATCATAGTAGTTTAGCACTTCTAGATAGTTGTTAGTTAGGGTTTAGCAAAAATCCGTAAAGTTAGTCGATGTTAACTTGAACAAAATGATTGTTTTACCTATTCCGCCTCTCCGCATCATGTGGGGTGTCTAACGTCGACTTACAGTGGTATCAGAGTCTAGCTAAACCATAACTAACATGTTGGCAAAGTCTTTATAAATTCGATCGCAAAACGAACCCGAAAAAACGACCTTTTCACATAGTTTCTGTCGATTTAAAACGGGGTCTAAAATTTTTTCAGGGACCCTTAAAAATACAAGCAGGGTTTTTTAAGAATTGTGAAGAAATTTGGGATCGTGACTCGTCCAAACCACCACGGAACCGCGGCCGATCCAAGCGATCCGCCGCGGATCCGCGGCCGAGTTGACACCGAGTCAACCCAAATTTGCTCAGTTATTCTTCTGTGTTGATGTTGTATTTTCTGGGATGATTTGTTTCTACTCAGGTTTTATGTGCACAGAGAATTGTTTGGAGTGGATTCATAAGTATTGCTTGATCAAAATTCTAAGATGTTTGGCTAACTGGATTATATCTGTGTTGTGTTTAATGTGTTCGTAAACCTCCCCTAACTGCTAGTATGTCGGTTAGCAGGGGGTTGCACATTTCTGTAATGGTTTTTACTGGTTTGTGAATATGAACTTGTTGGATTGTCGTGAATGGATTGCCGGGGATGTGAGACGAGTGTTTCTTTCATTCAAATGTAAATTGTAAATTGTTATAATATTCTTTTGCGGGGCACATCCGGGTTGAGCTTGTAGCCACCATTGTATTATTTCATTTATTGTTTTCTGCTCCTAGGATAGACCCAAGATGGGGTGCACAAATTACCGGGTACTTTGAAGTGTTTAGTAGCCTACTCACGTCGTTGAGGGAGACCGCTTCACTTTGGGTACTTGACGGGTAGTTTGCCGTACCCGTAGGGGTCTAGGGTGGGGTTTTGGCTATTCATCGCGACTATGTAATCCGTCTTTCTTTGCAGGCTCAAAAGGAATGCGGATTCATAGAAAATCCAATATGTTCATCTGTGATCTGGAATGCCTATTATTGCGTCTGACGAATGTACAATATCTATATATGATATCTAGTAGGCGTCACTTATGTTTTGCACACGCGTTAGCCCAGCCCCCGCTTTGTCGTTAGTTAAGTAACCTAACGGGTGAATGACGGGGCCCAGTGGCGAATGCGGATGGCATAAGAGGACGTTGTATTTTCGTTGTTTTCTGCAATGATAGGTTAATTGATGGGACGCATTATATTAATGCAAAGAAAATAAACCAAAGTTGAATCGTTGGAACAGTTTAAAAGAAACCACTCGGTTATTTTAAAACAGAAGATATTTTTTTTAATTGCGGAGCTTAAACCACTCATTTTAAAAACTATCAGGTTCCTTCGATCATATCAAGTTCACTACGTTCACGGTTTCGCCAAAACCATTCGTAGCCCTCCGTCATTTCATTTGGCTATTCAGTAGTATTCAAGCTATGCATTTTAACCAACGCCAAGGCATAGTGTTTGGTAGCTGCTGGGTATTCATTTGTTGCATAGATAGATGAGTTAGTTTGGGACAGTCGTACTGCCATTTGGCCAACGTCAGGGGTATGTACGGATGGGTTCAAATTAACAAGATAATGATGGGTAGAACTTGACATGTGACTTATGACATTTTGACCAACGCTAAGGTCATAAGAGCATGGGGCAGAAATCCATATCGGGAGTTTCTAAAGAAACTGAAACTTGCTAAGAGATTGCATACCATTTGGAGTGTGATAATTTTGGTAGGATTCCTTCAGCTTTATCACACGATGATATTTGGATCCCGATCCTACTGTGAGTATATGCTACTCATCAGGAGATTTTTTCACTTAACGATCAATGCTATAAACCAAGTAGGTGTCCAGAAAGGTGTCAGCAGGGTTACGCCCCCAGAGAAAAGAGGTTATTTAATTAAGGAACTTCGTGAAAGCATCGTAAAACCTCCCTCGAAGTACCGACACGGCCTGGCAGAACGGTTAAGCAAGTATTGTACGGTGAGAATAGTCCTGACTAGTTCTTCCTTTATGGTTTAAGGACGGATTCGAGAAACAGTGGGAGCCATCCTGTTTAGATAAACTAAAACCCACTCTAAACTTGCAAGAGCATCATGCTAAAGTGTTCCCTCTCTCTCTCATTGCAGCGACCCAGAACATGATAGGCCTTAAGTTATTATTAGATAAAAATATTTTAACAGGGCCAAACAATAAAGATTGGTTCCAGAATGTTAAGATGGTTATTACCTATGATAAATTGGGGTATGTCCTTACTACAAAGGCCCCTGCCGTCCCAGGTCCTGAATCCAGTGTCGCGGATAAGGAAGTCCGCAAGACCTGGGAGTTAGACTGCTCGAAGGCCAAGTACATCGTGCTTGCCTTTATGAATAATGAACATCAGAGGAGGCACGAGAATATGGATCTAGAATCCATATTTCTCCACACCAAGGAACTGTATGGAGAGCAATCTCGTATAGCTAGATACGAGATCTCGAAGAACTTGTTTCAGTCGAGGATGGCCGCCGGATCATCTGTAGAGGAACACATCCTTAAGATGATTGGCTATATTGAAGAGCTCGCAGACCTCGGGACAACATTAGAGAACGAGCTGTATACAGACTTGATTCTCCGGTCCCTTCCTTCCACCTACGCCCGGTTTATCTTGAATTTCAACATTCAAGGTAAAGAAGTTGAACTTCCAGAACTCCTTAACATGTTGAGGAGTGCAGAGGGCACCTTGCAGAAGGCAAGGGAAACACCCACTATGTTTGTTCGTGGTGCTTCCTCTTCCAGGTCCAAGGCAAGCGCCAAAGGAAGGAAGAAGAAGGCCGCTACCAAACCGAGAGGTGGTGTTGGTAAGGTGGGAGTCAAGGGAAAGGCAAAGGTTGTGGTGCCAGTAGTTGCAAAGGACGAGTGCTTCCACTGTCGTAGGAAAGGCCATTGGAAGAAATATTGCAATGCTTGGATTGCCAAGAACCAGGACCCGAGGAAAGTTGTGGCTTCGGCTTCAGGTGTATTTGTAATTGAAAATTGTCTGTCAATCAACTCTACTTCCTGGGTATTGGATACCGGATCAGGATCTCATATATGCAATTCATTGCAGGCACTGAGAAACCGTAGAGTGCTGAAGGTTGGTGATATGACCCTCCAGGTTGCTAACGGAGCTAGCATGAATGCTGTGTCCGTAGGGGATTATCACCTTGGATTGACCAGTGGATATATTTTGGTTTTGCGCAACTGTTTTTGTGTACCTAGTTTAACGTGTAATATCATATCAGTATCGTTGTTATCAAAAGAAGGTTATGATTTCACGTTTGTAAGCGATGTTGTTAACATCCACCTTAATCATGGTTTGATTGGGTCCGATACACTAGATAACGGTATATACGTGTTAAACCAATTACAAATTTTCAATATCCAGAATACACTAAAAAGAAAGTCTCCAGATATAAATCAAGCTTTCTTAGGGTATTGTAGACTGGGTCACATCAATGAGACAAAATTAACTAAGTTACATAGAGAAGGATATTTGAATCCGTTCGAATATCAAACTTATGCCACTTGTCAATCATGTCTCAAAGGAAAGATGACAAAGACTCCATTCACTGGACATGGAGTAAGAGCGAGCGAGTTCTTAGGACTCATACACAGCGATGTATGTGGTCCAATGTCTACACATGCAAGAGGCGTTTTTTCATATTTCATTACTTTTACGAATGATTTCTCTCGGTATGGATTCATTTTCTTGATGAAACATAAATTCGAGGCCTTTGAGAAATTCCGAGAATATAAGAATGAAGTAGAAAACCAAACCGGCAAAACTATCAAAACACTGAGATCTGATCGAGATGGTGAATACTTAAGTGCCGAGTTCCTGGGTTACCTAAAAGAGAAAGGAATTCTCTCTCAGCTTACTCCTCCATACACTCCACAACATAACGATGTATTGGAGAGACGGAACCGAACCCTATTGGATATGGTACGTTCCATGATGAGTAATGCTGAGTTACCGCGATCTTTCTGAGGTTATGCACTAGAATCAGCTGCATATCTGTTGAACAGGGTTCCTACCAAGACTGTGCCTACCACACCATATCAGATGTGGAGTGGGAAGAAACCCTATCTTCAGTATCTGAAGATATGGGGATGTCCAGCTTTTGTTAAAAAGCAGCATGCGGACAAACTCGATGCACACTCAGTACAGTGTAAGTTTGTGGGATATCCAAAGAACTCCAAGGGGTATTTTTTCTATTACGCAGAGGAACAAAAAGTTTTTGTTTCTCGTAATGCCCATTTTCTAGAACATCAGTTTTTAGAAAAGGAACAAGTGGGAGCGCAATAAAACTGGAAGAAATTCCAGAACCACAAACTACTACTGAAAGTTTGGTAGAGCCAGAAGTTCCAGAAGAACAGGACATTCCCGCACCCCTCCGCAGAAGTAGTAGGCCTTCTCATCCGCCTGAGAGATTCTACGGTTTTCTCATAGACGGGGATAGAGAAGATTGCGTCATTGATAATGATGAACCTACTAGCTTCCAGCAGGCCATCCAGAGCGGCGACTCAGTAAGATGGCTGGATGCAATGCGGACCGAGATGGAATCCATGTACACCAACAAAGTATGGACTTTGGATTTTGCTCCAGATGGGGTAAAACCCATAGGATGCAAGTGGATCTTCAGGAAGAAGATTGGTGTAGATGGAGAGGTGGAAACCTATAAGGCTAGACTTGTTGCAAAGGGTTTTCGTTAAAGACCTGGTTTGGACTATGACGAAACTTTTTCTCCAGTGGCTATGCTCAAATCCATTCGGATCCTTCTTGCCATTGTCGCCTTCCATGATTATGAGATCTGGCAGATGGACGTAAAGATGGCTTTTCTAAATGGTAATTTAGAAGAGTGCGTCTATATGGATCAGCCAGAAGGTTTCAATCAGAGTGGGAGCAACGGGAAAATGTGCAAGTTGCTTAAATCCATTTATGGACTAAAAATGCATCGCGGAGTTGGAACATCTGTTTTGATGAAACGGTCAAAGAATATGACTTTATCAAAAATCCAGATGAACCATGTATATATAGTAAAATTGTAGCACGAACTGTCGTATTCTTCGTCTTGTATGTGGATGACATTCTCTTGATAGGAAATAACATTCCTATGCTACAATCTGTCAAAGGATTCTTGTCACACAGGTTCTCCATGAAAGACCTGGGTGATGCCACTTACATTCTGGGGATCCAGATCTATCGTGATAGATCTAAGAGGATGTTGGGACTTTCGCAGTCCAGGTATATCAACATTATACTGAAAAGATTCAGTATGGAAGATTCTAAGCGCGGTAATTTACCGGCTTGTCACGGAATCACCCTCTCCAAAAAGATGTCTTCCAAGACTGATTTGGAAAGGGATCGCATGTCAGTTATATCCTACGCTTCTGCAGTAGGCTCTATAATGTATGCGATATTGTGCACCAGACCAGATGTAGCTTACGTACTAAGCGTGGTAAGCCGGTATCAGTCAGACCCGGGGGAGAAGCACTGGATAGCAGTAAAGAACATTCTCAAGTACCTGAGAAGGACTAAGGATATGTTCTTGGTTTACGGCGGAAAAGACCTCCAGATCGAGGCTTTTGCTGACTCCAGCTTCCACAGTGATGTTTCCCCCAATCAGAGCAAGGCTCTGTTTGAATTTCAAAAATTCAAATTTTGAAGCAACGCTTCAAACTCCGTGCGCTGCGCGCAATGCGCAACGTGTCAGAAGTTGATACGTCAGGCGCAACGCCCAAGGCAGCGCGCCCAATCAGAGCAAGGCTCTATTTAAAACAAAAATTAAAGGAAGCAACGCTTCAGTTGCGCAAGCGTTGCGCTGCGCGACACGTGTCAGCGCAGTTGCGCAAGAGCAGTTGCGCAAGCGCAGTGGTGCAAGCGCTGCGCTGCGCGACACGTGTCAGCGCAAACGCAGTTGCGCTGCGCGACACGTGTCAGCGCAGTTGCGCAAGCGCAGTTGCGCTGCGCTGCCCAACACGTGTCAGCGCAGTTGCGCTGCGCTGTGCGCTGCGTGACACGTGTCAAGCGCTTGGGCGTTTGCGCCAAACAGAATTAAATTCTAGTAAGATATTTCTGTTCTTGTTAAAACAAGAAGATTGCCTTCTATAAAACAGAAGCCCTTGGATCAAAGATCCAACGGTGGGGAAAATTCCCCAAATCACTCAGAGAATGATCTCTTTAACAAACTTAACAAATCTATGGGTACTATATAAAGACCCCTAGACCCCAATTCAAAGGATCATAAACATCAAGAAACATCAAGAACTTCAACTCTGAAGAAACTTGAAAATAAATTCAAGAAGAAGGTAAAAAAAACCTTTAAAATAGAAGAATTTCTTTTAATAGATCATTGATCTAAGAACAAGATCAATGATCTTCAGTAAAATATAAATAACAGTGCCTTGCACTTTTTCATGAACCACTGGTTCTCTGAAAACAAAAAAAACAAGAAAAGCTTGTTTTCTTTGATCTAAATTGGATCAAGAAATCAAACAGTACCCTGCACTTGTAAAATTTGCACTGTTGCGCTCTTGGGTTGGCGCAAGCCACCAGAGAGCGCCACGTGTCAGCACTTGAACCGCTTGCGCTCTGCGCTTTTAAGATAGAGCCTTGCTATCTGAAATTGGTGCAACTCACCAGAGCGCGCCACGTGTCAGCAGCGCAAGCGCAGCGCACTGCGCTTGCGTGATACGTGTCACCTCCACAAGTGCTTGCGCTCATTTATTGGCGCAAAGCGCCTGACAGGCCACATGGCCACTGTCAGATGATTGATGCACTGCATCATTAAAAAGAAGGGCTGAGCCCAATTAAAAAGGCCTAACAGGCCTAGTAAATGCTATGCATTATTTTCAAACAGATGCAATGCATCAGAGCCCAAATAAAAACAGATGCAATGCATCAGAGCCCAAACAAGGGTCTGTCAGACCAGAACAGATGCTGTGCATCATTTAAAAGGGGCAGAGCCCAAATAAAGGTCCAACAGAGACCAAGATTAATGATATGCATTATTAAAAAGGGGCCAATCCCTAGCACAGGCCTAATAGGCCAAAAACAAATAATAACGTTGAATATTCTCAATTGGACTTAGCCCAATCATGGCCGTAAGTCCTCAAACTAAATTGACTGAGCAAGACTGCTCTCCTAAATCAATTTACATCCGGTTCGAGGGTACATCTCCGAACTCCTCTGACACCTATCGTTGTAATCCTTCAACGACGTCAGAGAGGTGACGGGTCCCGACAACCACACATCAACACGGACTGTGGGGTTCTTAAACCCGCGGACTTATGCGTCCTTAAACTAAAACACGGACTGTGGGGTCCTTAAACCCACGGAATTAAGCGTCCTTAAACTACCTATGGACCACCACGTCCCTAAACTGGAACATGGGCCCCCATGTCCCTAAACTGGCAATGGACCGCAATGTCCTTAAATTACCTATGGACCACTATGTCCCTAAACTGGAATATGGACCACCATGTCCCTAAACTGGAAAATCGACCGCAATATCCTTAAACTACCTATGGACCACTATGTCCCTAAACTGGAACAATAGAGCCCCCAAATGCTCTTTTTTCGGATCCAAACGATCCCGTTAAGTTGATCTTAGTCTCAAATCAGACTAACGTATCCTTAACGAACGTTTAAGTTGATCTTAGCCTCAATATGGCTAACGTATCCTTAAACTAAAACACCAAACCCAAATCTAAGTAAATACGGATTTGGACTAATCCACGTCCTACGGGCGACGACATCTCTTAGTCTCCGTATACAATCCACGGGCAATCACAAACAAAACAAACACATACGACACGAAGTGAAATTCTGAAGAAGGAGAAAGTTGTTACCGCGACGCGGTAGCGTAATTAACTGCAGGGGCTTGCGCATGCAGGGAAAAGCGTCCCCACAATCAAAAACCCCTCAAGCGAGGGGGAATCTGACAAAGTCTGCTACATCGGCCATATCCGTCTAAACCTCCGATACACGGTGCCATAAATCATCTTGGCATCTTCGGAGAGGTAGACGGATAAAACCAAATAGCATCTGCCCCGAATCTCAGGCCAGGCATTTTTATGTCTTGGCCGCCGTTCGAAGGGGAACAGATTCTGGCACGCCCGGTGGGACCTTTTCCTCTTTCCACTCCACACTTCGTGTGTCGTATTCGCGAACGAATCGCGGTTTGTTAATGGTTGCCCTTAGGTTTCAAGTTACTAAGATTTGGTCTTTTGCCTGGCGCAGAAATCAAACATCAATGGAATTCACCTGTTCGAAGTGCTCCAACTGCAGCTGCAACTCGCATCCTGCCTCAACTGGGGGCATAACCTACGGGCCCCAAGCAGCCTCTTTGTTCACGATGCCCGTGGAGAAGATTACTCAAGCCACCACGGGGCTGTTTTTCGGAACCATGCTTCCGCTAACAAGCTTCAGCACCCCCGTGCCCGTACAAAAATCTCCTAAGAAGTCGGTCTTCGATCGACTTATAGTTACTGCGGCCCCTCTCAACGGGTCGCCCAACACCAGTGCCTCGGTCTTCTCCAGACTGGGCCAAAACTCCTGCGGGCTCACAATGAAGCTTGCAGTCCCAGAAAAGGTTATACCAAAAAGAGTAGCCAAACCTGCTCCTGAAGTCGTCAAGGCGGCTTCTCCTGCTAAGAGATCGGTCTTTACAAGACTGACCGTTCCAACTCCCACTCCTGCTCCTGCTGCTCAAAAGACATCAGTCTTCAATAAGCTGACACCGGCAACAGCCCCACACCCGAACAGGGAGCAAGACAAGGCCATCTTCGTCACTGAACCAATACCGACAGCTCGTCACGCCCGACGATGCCACTGGCGCCGGATAAGGAAGACTGGGGGCAACTCCCCCTCTGGGATAACTCCACCAGCTCCAACGGTGGAAGTTAATGCTGCCGTTCCAACTGGGAACAGCTTTGAGCTGCTGAAAAGGGTACGCAGAAACTCGCCAACTGCGGTGCTCAAAAGATCTCCTCCACCGGTAGAGACCGCCGTAGAAGCAGAAAATCCAGAGCAGCCTCCTCAATCGCTGTCCTCCAGGATTTACAAGACATGGCGGCGAGTCCGAGAATCGGTGATTGATCCTAATTTCTCTCGCCAACACAAGAAGTCGAAAGGTCGGCAAGAAGAAAATCCCCCGGTCAAGCAACGAAGGTGACGACCACTTGGGTGCCCAAAACAACGGCCCCCTCAACTTCAACGGCCCATAAGAGAAGAAGGCCGGAGAAAGTCCTCACGCCAACGGCGAATATCAAAGGTGGTGAACCCAAACGCCCTAAGTCCGGGGGCATCGTAATTCATACAGTCTACATGGCGTCCGGCAAAGAGGACAGCCGCATATCCACAGGTCATAAACCGCTTACGCGATCGGTGACCAAAGCGCAGGAGCAACAGCAGAAGCTCCAAGAGATGATGAACGCGATGGCCGCACTTACTGGGACAAAAGAAAACCCTGAAACGTCCTCGGATGAACACCAGGAGCAAGAAACTGACGCCGAATTCCTTCGTCGGATATTGGAGAAGAAGGATAAAGAGGCTGCTGAACAAGCAGCCAACATAAAGCGTATGGGCCTCCTGTTCCAAGATATGGTGGGGATGATGATCCAACAAAATCCTCCGGCCGAAGATCCCCCGATCGTCCTTGAAGACGATAGGGGAGAAACGTCGAATCCTCCGCCAGCTCTGTCAACAGCCAAGGAGGAGACAATCTCCAAAGCTGACTTGGACGAGTACATAGCCCAACAAATACGGGTTCATCATGCGACTGAAGCAGCCGGCCAGGTCGTAAAAACAGGACGACCATATCCGAGCTGGTACGACCAGATCAAGTACCCGCCGGGCTATACCATACCCAAATTCCATGTCTACACGGGGACAGGCAATCCCCACCAGCATGTTGCCCAGTTTAGGGCACTCTGCGGCAACACCGGCGGTGATGACAAACTATTGCTTCGCCAGTTCGTCGGCAGCTTGTCAGATACAGCGTTCGAGTGGTATTCTGAGCTCCCGAACGACTCTATCAAGACCTTCGCGGAGATGGAGCCGTTGTTTACCCAGCGTTTTGCAAGCGCCAGCGAACGCACCCCGATGACGACACTGATTAACGCCAGGGTGAAGCCAGGCTAGACGTGGGTCCAATATGCTATATGGTGGCGAAACTTATGGTCGAAATGCGAGCAACGCATTGAAGAAGCTCCTGCAGTGGGTATGTTTGTGGGAACCCTTGATCCGCAAGCAACCATCTCGCAATTTATAATGTTCTTCAAGCCGACTACCTTCCAGGCCTTGATTGACAAGCTAGCGCAAATGGATCAACCCTTCATATCCGTGACTGGGGATATGTACGTATGATGAACAACCCTTGTAGGTCCTCTCGACTTACAAGGAGAAAACCCTCTGGTAGGATCCTTACGACTTACAGAGGAACATACACTTAGGAATACTCACGATTCCTAAGGAGAAGCACACCCACAAGATCCTCACGACTTGTAGGGTAAAATACCTTTGTGAGACCCTTACGGCTCATGAAGTTAAAAGTCTTAGTCGACAGGACCTTATCCCTGTTCGCTAAGCCACCTTTGTTCGACATCGACGGAGGCAAATGATGATTCGCTCCTGGCAATATCCCAGTTGTAGCGGTGCTGATGCCGAAATCAGTGTCTAATTTCAGGTTTACGGTGAAAAGCCGGTAGGCCGCACATGCATACGAAATAGCCGAAATAATGGGGCAACTTGCAATAAAAAGCAGCAAGTAGAAACGTATGCATATAAAATAGCCGAAATGATTGGGCAACTCGCAATAAAAAGCAGCGAGTAAAAATAAAATAAATAGCCGAAATGATTGGGCACCGCGAAAAATAGCCGAAATGATTGGGTAATCGCGACCTTCGCGATATAAAAGCTGAAATGATAGAGCATCGCGGAAATAAAACAATAAAAAGGAATGAAACTTTTTGCCCTGCAGGTAAGTCCATAGTGACCCCTGTATACAATCCATGGGCATAAACAATAAACAAAAAAAAGGAAAGGGGACTACATTTCCCCACCAGGCTGCGTCAAAGGGAAGTCAGATCTCAACGACCACATCTACAGCCTGGAGACCAACAGCAGCGTTCCTCCTCATTCCAGCAGGACATGGACGTGACATCACCAATCGGAGCCACGGCAAAGTCCCCAGTTCCAAGACTCTACGGTTTACAGACAACCTAGAGTCAGTCAATGACCTCCGTCGCGGAAACAAGTCAGCCAATGACCTCCGTCGCGGAAACAAGTCAGCCAATGACCTCCGTCTCGGAAACAAGTCAGACAATGACCTCCGTCTCGAAAACAAGTCAGACAATGACCTCCGTCGCGGAAACAAGTCGGCCTACGACCTCCGTCGCGGAAACAAGTCGGCCAACGACCTCCGTCTCGGAAACAAGTCGGCCAACGACCTCCGTCTCGGAAACAAGTCCGCCAACGACCTCCGTCGCGGAAACAAGTCAGCCAATGACCTCCATCGCGGAAACAAGTCAGCCAACGACCTCCGTCTCGGAAACAAGTCAGCCAACGACCTCCGTCTCGGAAACAAGTCAGCCAACGACCTCCGTCTCGGAAACAAGTCAACCAACGACCTTCGTCTCGGAAACAAGTCAGCCAATGACCTCCGTCTTGGAAACAAGTCAGCCAACGATCTCCGTCTCGGAAACAAGTCAGCAAATGACCTCCGTCGCGGAAACAAGTCAGCCAATGACCCCCTCGTCGGAACAATGCTCCGACCCGGAAACAAGTCAGCCAACGACCTCCCCATTGGAGCAATACTTCGACTCGGAAACAAGTCAACTCACCAACTACTTACGAGTCCTCTCGACTTGTAAGGGAGAAAATTCTCTTATAAGATCCTTATGACTTATAAGCGAAAACACACTTAGGAATCCTCACGATTCCTAAGGAGAAAATCCACCTACGAGATCCTCTCGATCCGTAGGGAGAAAAGTCTCTATGAGACCCTCACGGCTCATAGAGTTGAAAAGTCTTAGGCAACAGATCTGAACCTGCGGCCTAAGCCATCGTTATCTCTTGGAGAAAACTAAGATGCTTACTCTAGTATCTGTCAATTGTGTTTATCAAGACAGCATGCTGATAATAAGAGAAGGGAGAAAGCAAAGAAATAGTACAAGACATTGCAAAGAA
The DNA here is from genome assembly GCA_030015575.1 of Agapanthus africanus. Lineage (NCBI taxonomy): Eukaryota > Viridiplantae > Streptophyta > Magnoliopsida > Asparagales > Amaryllidaceae > Agapanthus > Agapanthus africanus. The sequence goes on along the minus strand of JASDDO010000019.1, from coordinate 910,184,152 downwards.
AAATGTGTATCTTTATTTATTGACTTTAATCAAGTACAAGGTGAAGCGTACAAAAGAATAAAGAATGGATACATATTATTTAAAAAAAAAATTACAATTGTATTGATACAAAGGCAGCTACTGGGAAGGAAGCGTCTTAAATAGCTCTGTCAGTTGTTCGCACACTTCCTTCCATGCCTTTTCCTGAACGGCCACCACTGCCAGTTTTGCCTCCACCTGAGCCCTTTGCTGCAAGAGAGATGCAAGCTGCTCCCCAATGGCCTACTGAGCTGCTTCGCGGCCTTGGGCATTACCCTCGGCAGCGTCAAGTTTTTGCTTCAAGTTCAGCCCATTTGAGATACGCTCCAGAAGGCCCTCGAAGACAGCCTTCACCTCGGCAGCGTTCGCCTCAACCTCAGTACGTAGGCGAGCAGTCTCGCTTGAAGACTCCTGACACTCCTTCAGCCTTGAAGCTGCTTCTTGTTCCAAATGGCGGAAATGAGAAGTGCTTTGCTCGAGCCATGCTGCCCGTTGAGTGCTCACGGCCAAAACTTCAGGGGCAGGACGCATCGACTCCAGCTGATGCAGGCGAGCCTCGATCTCTCTGCAGTGGTTAACCCAAGACGCAACGATGCCCTCGTCATGGAAATTTACGAGTATCACCAGCATCGGGTTAACCGCCGTAGCGAAATCTGCAGCAGACGTAGGAGTCTCGACGTCGAGTTCCTCGATGTAGTCGCTCAACATGCACAGACTATTCGAGGCGCCTTTCGAGGACGGACGTCTCAGGAAAGGGCCCGTCGGCATTGTAACACGAGGTTCGAAGGGCGCCGAGACCGGAACGACAGCTGAAAAAACAAGATACGATCAGATAACAGTTCAAGAATATGAAAAAGTCATTGATGAAATAGTCTACTATACCAGCTGCAGCAAGTGGCAAGGCCGGAAGGGCCGGTGGCGCGACCGATCTTTCATCTCCTCCTTCGATTTGTAGCACTGCAATCAGGACAAGGGAAAATTAGAAATAATTCCATTACTGAAAAAAGAAAGACATCAGTTGGAAACTATACTCACCAGCGCCACTCGAGGAAGAAGCGAGTTCAGATGGGAAGGAGAAGTGTGGGAGCAACACTTGATAAAGATGATCAAAAAGCACTCCTGAAAATACACAACAGTACGACTTTAGTACATAAATTATGCGGCTGAAAGACGAAACTAGTAGGTTGCAAATCCATACCTTCCAACATCTTCGATGGTACAAGAGAGGGCTGAGAGGTGACTACCGCCAAGGCAGTAGTTGACGGCGCTCCCTCGAGCAATGGAGCATCGACACTGGCCGCACCTGCGTTAAAAACAAGGATAAACTTGTCAGAAGCGGTTGCAAGATAAAAAAAAGAGGGACTGTAACTCGAGATTTACCTGATGAGCCGCCAGCCGAAGCAGTGGCGTCTCCCTCCTCCATCGACATGAGGCCACCGCCTGTGGCCTCATCACCCGACTCAATGGGGGCTGTCGTCATGCTTGCGCGACCGGGAGACGGCGGAAGACCGTAGACGGGGAGGGCAATAATCGGAGCATCGCCAGACTCTTGAGAAAGAGCGGCTGGCTCTTCCCCAAGAGTCGTGCCCATCTCACCCGCTACTTCTTCGGGCTCAGCGGTATCCATTATCTCATCCGCCATCACCAGAGGGTCACTGGCTTCAAGCGCATCGTCCGCCGCTACCTCGGGCTCAGTTGTAGCGGTCGTCTCATTTGCCGCCATCCCAGACTCGGCATCAACGACCTTCTCGGGTGCGGCTCCCTCAGCCCCCAACTCAGGCTCAGCAACCCCGGAGACGTTGCCCACCGTCGGCTCGGGTTCGGCCGGTGCCTCTTCCTCTGTCTCCTTGGGTTCGACGGTTTCCGCCTCCCCCTCGGTTGGACTTGGCCCTTCAAGGCAAAATATGTAAGAACCGACGAGTTTACAATTTTTACAAACAAGTCTCGAAAGATTCATTACCTGAAGTGGATTTATCGTTAGCACTCCGAACTGCATGCGCCACCTGTCTGCGAGCAGTGGATAGGGCGACGGGGGCCTCTTCTGAGGGAGTATCAGCACGAAGGACGGTGCTTGGGCCCGCTCCAACGGCCAAAGCAGCCCTGCGTGCCTTCTCCTCGCGCCTTAGCCGCTTTCTCTCTTCCCGTGCCATCAAGACGGAGCTCTCCAAGGCTTCCCTCATTAAGACGTCCTCGTCCGTGAACAGGGATTCCTCCAAATCCTTCAAGGCATCCCTCGTCGATTTGTCAAGTTGAGGCTCTCGCGGCAGCCCCGAAGAAGCTGGGACTTCAGTAGAGGATCCGGGGAGAGTCCCCGCATCAGCTGGCGCAGCTCCTGTAAAGAAACAAAGGAAAAAGGTTAGGTTGGCCGTAAGAAAAGAGGATAAAAAAAACTCAATAAGCCGAGACGTACCAACGCCCATTAAGGCGCGCTTCTTCTCCTCCTCCTGGAAGGTTTTTAAAGAGGCAGCAATGGCTTCTTCGGTATTGACACCTGTTGAAAAATGGGGGAAAGTATTAGTCAAAAATAATGATAAAAAATGCGATAAAATGACGAAGAAAGCAGCTAATGATTACCTGACTCAGCGAGTTTATTCAACATCGCTTCGAGCCTCGCTGATCACTCAGAAGCTGCAATAGCGGCCGCCAAATCGGTGTCTGCGGGGTCTACCGAGAAGCCCTTATTGCTGCCATACTCGCTTATTCCTTCGGTAAGAGGGGACTCAGGCTCTAAACCGAGGATCGCGTCGAGGGAGAGGAGCGACTTCTTCTTCTTTTTCCCGCCAGCTCTGGATGCACCCGGGATTGATTTGCGCTTGGCAGACACCTTGGGACGACGGGTCCCGATACCCGCGTCTGCGCCGGACTCCGGCGATACCACATTTACCACCTCCACTGGAGCACGGGGGGCTGGTGGCACAGCCACAGTATCGCGAAGCGGCAATCCGCACGGAGGGCTCAACACACGCGGAGGTCCAACTCCAGCACCTTTCAACGGAGGAATGACCGGGGTCCTCAGCTTCAAGGGAGCCTTGCGATCGCCGCCGGGAGGCGCACCCTTGCGGTAAACCAGCATGCGCTTTTCCATTTGGATAACTGGACCCATTGCGTGCGCGTACCAGGCCACGTACGTGTTGAGGACTTTGGGGGCGCAGCTTGGCTCACTGATAAAGAAATAGGAACCCGTGTTAAGCCGCATAAAATGGTGCATTGCATCCCTTATCCCCTCTCGGCTAACCACGGGCCTTTCCAAGAAAGCTTCCATCGGGATCCCCTGGTTATAGCTCGATTGCTGAGCAAACCGGTGAGGGTTATACCTCATGAGGAGCGCCGTCTCATTCTGCCTAAACACCAAATAGCCTGGCCGAATGGAGTAGAGATGGAGGATTTCCCGAGCCTTCAATATGGAAGCCCCGTCTTTAAAATCATCGCGCAGCGGCACTACCGACTTGGTGGTCTCTGAGCCTATTGTTATGACCTTATCCAAGAAGGAAACCTTCGCTCCGACCAGGTGTGGACGAAGGAGTAGCCCCCTAGCCTCCCGCGGAGGTGCAACTACGATCGAAGCACCGACCAATCGTATGACTCTTGGGAGTCTGCATTTCTCAAAAAAGGGAGGGATCTTATGGGCGCCGAACACCCCGTGCACGTGCATTTCCATCCAGGAGGTGAAGTAGTGCATCGGGAAGTTAGCGGGCTGCACCCCAGGCTCACTAGCGTCCGCCGCTACGCTAAGTCCATTATAAAGATAAGCCAGCCCGGCAATTCCTACTAACAACTGCAAACCAGCCACCATCCGATGCGCTGGGTAGAAAACAGATGGCTGCATGTGGCGCGGGTGCATGGGGAGCGCAAAGCTGCACAGCCACAAGCCCAGGAACCCTACGAAAAAGGTTTCCTCATCCATGCCCGGGACGGCGATTTCTGAGAAAGGAACGACGGCGGCGCCGGGGAGATAAAAGTCCCTTTGATCATTCTCTGATATGGATCGGCGGTCCAAGCCGAAGCCAAAAGGGTTGTCGAGCTGGGCGAACTTCTCGCTCCGCTTCGATAGGAACTCCGGTCGAATGAAGCGGGCAATAAAATCTGCGAAACTGACGTCCCGGACACCCGATTCTAGATAGAGCCCTTCATAAATCTCCAGCACCTTCACCAAGCCCGGGAACTGGTGCTGAATAGCGTTCTCCGGAGTCAAATCAAACACCAGCGGTTTGGTGACAAAGACGTATTCATCGGGAGGAAGCAGCTCCTCGTAGTGCTCCCCCCTCATTGGCAGACCCGAGACTTCAGCAAACTCCTCCGAGGAGATAGAGACCTCCCTGTCCATCATCAGGAAGGTGTGGGTGGGGATATTCCATTGTTCGATAAAGGCCTTGATCCACCACGTTGGAGGAGAGGGATACTCGAAGAGCGAGACGTAGATGGCCGAATATAAACCAATCTTCGTTAGATGAGTCCTTTTCGCCGATAAGATGTACCGGGCCCACTGCAAATATCCGTCGGTCGGTCGCGGGACCAATCCAATATTATAGGCCTGTCCCCAAGGGCGTGCTTCACCCTGACAGATTCGCCTCCCCAGAATGTCTATTGCCAGCGGCGGTTGCACGGGAATGGCACCAATTGCAGGTTGGAGGAGATCATCAGAATTCCATTTTTTGACCTCCATGGCATACTTCACCGGGGGTTCATCCGCATAGGGAATTGAAGTTATGGGCTCAGACGGCGTGGCGGAACTGAAGCTTCGGCGACCCTGGATAATCTCATTGTACCACCTACCCCACAGGTGAAGGCTCTTGTGCTCGGGGTCATGATCCTTTATGAGAGCGAGCACCACTCGATCCACCGGTGCCTGGGGGAACCCTCCCTCCGAGCGAATAAACGGGAAGGACAAATTAGCAGACATGTTTTCTGCGGAGGGACAAAAAATTAGCCGTCAGTGTTGTAATTCCAACGCTCGACATTTTAAAATTTTTACACCACACTGCAATGCAGTGGGTAGGGGACCAAATGGGGACCCACAAAATCTGGATGACAGTGCATCATTTAACAAGACAGCCCCATCATTGGGTGAGAATGTCAATTAATGAAGAGATCCCCAAGAGAATATCCTCATTGATGGGAAATCCCTAGAGACAAGGAGAAAATCTTCTCTTTTAGAGCAAAGCTCTGTCACAGAGTGACATTTGTCAAACTCTGGTCTCAAGAGAATAAAATTTCCTAAAAAAAAAGAGCCTAGCTCTATAATAATGATGGAAGAATCCATCAAAAAGAAAAAAGAAAACTTTAACTCCTAAAGATTAAAAATTTGGGATCTTAAAGATCCATGAAAACTTTTAGGAGTTCTCCATTTTCAGATCAAAAAAGATCTACATTTGATCTATGAGCAAAGCTCTGTTCATGGGTTAAAACCCATGAACAAGATCTTTTCAGATCTATGGATTCTTGAGAGCAAGGCTCTGCTGATTAAAATTAATTTATTTAAGTTAAATTTTACCTAAAAATGTTCTCGAGTTTGAACTCTGAAGTTCTTGAAAAACAAGAGCAAGGCTCTGAAGTTGTTAAAAGCAAGAGTAGGGCTCCGAAAGTAAAATCTTGAAGACGGTAAAGAATTACCAAGGACCAAGGGTCCTATTTATAGGCGCCTGCGCCCCTTCAACTTACCCCTTGATCCAACGTCCTAGATCTTGCCACCGTTGCACTCACGTGTGCGCCACGTGAGCGCAACGGTGGGGGGCATTTGTTTCCCCCAATCAGAGCAAGGCTCTGTTTGAATATCAAAAATTCAAATTTTGAAGCAACGCTTCAAATTCCGTGCGCTGCGCGCAATGCGCCACGTGTCAGAAGTTGATACGTTAGGCGCAACGCCCAAGGAAGCGCGCCCAATCAGAGCAAGGCTCTATTTAAAAAAAAATTAAAGGAAGCAACGCTTCAGTTGCGCAAGCGCTGCGCTGTGCGACACGTGTCAGCGCAGTGGCGCAAGCGCTGCGCGACCCGTGTCAGTGCAAATGCAGTTGCGCTGCGCGACACGTGTCAGCGCAGTTGCGCAAGTGCAGTTGCGCTGCACTGTGTGCTGCGTAACACGTGTCAAGCGCTGGGACGTTTGCGCCAAACAGAATTAAATTCTAGTAAGATCTTTCTGTTCTTGTTAAAACAAGAAGATTGCCTTCTGTAAAACAGAAGCCCTTGGATCAAAGATCCAACGGTGGGGAAAATTCCCCAAATCACTCAGAGAATGATCTTTTTAACAAACTTAACAAATCTATGGGCACTATATAAAGACCCCTAGACCCCAATTCAAAGGATCATAAACATCAAGAAACATCAAGAACTTCAACTCTGAAGAAACTTGAAGAGAAATTCAAGAAGAAGGTAAAAAAAAACCCTATAAAATAGAAGAATTTCTTCTAATAGATCATTGATCTAAGAACAAGATCAATGATCTTCAGTAAAATATAAATAACAGTGCGTTGCACTTTTTTATGAACCACTGGTTCTCTGAAAACAAGAAAAACAAGAAAAGCTTGTTTTCTATGATCTAAATTGGATCAAGAAATCAAACAGTGCCCTGCACTTGTAAAATTTGCACTGTTGCGCTCTTGGGTTGGCGCAAGCCACCAGAGAGCGCCACGTGTCAGCACTTGAACCGCTTGCGCTCTGCGCTTTTAAGAAAGAGCCTTGCTCTCTGAAATTGGCGCAACTCACCAGAGCGCGCCACGTGTCAACAGCGCAAGCGCAGCGCACTGCGCTTGCGTGACATGTGTCACCTCCACAAGCGCTTACGCTCATTTATTGGCGCAAAGCGCCTGACAGGCCACATGGCCACTGTCAGATGATTGATACACTGCATCATTAAAAAGAAGGGCTGAGCCCAATTAAAAAGGCCTAACAGGCCTAGTAAATGCTATGCATTATTTTCAAACAGATGCAATGCATCAGAGCCCAAATAAGGGTCTGTCAGATCAGAACAGATGCTGTGCATCATTTAAAAGGGGCAGAGCCCAAATAAAGGTCCAACAGAGACCAAGATTAATGCTATGCATTATTAAAAAGAGGCCAAGCCCTAGCACATGCCTAATAGGCCAAAAACAAATAATAACGTTGAATATTCTCAATTGGACTTAGCCCAATCATGGCCGTAAGTCCTCAAACTAAATTGACTGAGCAAGACTGCTCTCCTAAATCAATTTACATCCGGTTCGAGGGTACATCTCCGAACTCCTCTGACACCTATTGTTGTAATCCTTCAACGACGTCAGAGAGGCTACGGGTCCCGACAACCACACATCAACACGGACTGTGGGGTCCTTAAACCCGCGAACTTATGCGTCCTTAAACTAAAACATGGACTGTGGGGTCCTTAAACCCACGGAATTAAGCGTCCTTAAACTACCTATGGACCACCACGTCCCTAAACTGGAACATGGACCCCCATGTCCCTAAACTGGCAATGGACCGCAATGTCCTTAAACTACCTATGGACCACCATGTCCCTAAACTGGAATATGGACCACCATGTCCCTAAACTGGAAAATCGACCGCAATGTCCTTAAACTACCTATGGACCACTATGTCCCTAAACTGGAACAATAGAGCCCCCCAAATACTCTTTTGTCGGATCCAAACGATCCCGTTAATTTGATCTTAGTCTCAAATCAGACTAACGTATCCTTAACGAACGTTTAAGTTGATCTTAGCCTCAATATGGCTAACGTATCCTTAAACTAAAACACCAAACCCAAATCTAAGTAAATACGGATTTGGACTAATCCACATCCTACGGGCGACGACATCTCTTAGTCTCCGTATACAATCCACGGGCAATCACAAACAAAACAAACACACACGACACGAAGTGAAATTCTGAAGAAGGAGAAAGTTGTTACCGCGACGCGGTAGCGTAATTAACTGCAGGGGCTTGCGCCTGTAGGAAAAATCGTCCCCACAATCAAAAACCCTTCAAGCGAGGGGGAATCTGACAAAGTCTGCTACATCGGCCGCATCCGTCTAAACTTCCGATACACGGTGCCATAAATCAGCTTGGCATCTTCGGAGAGGTAGACGGATAAAACCAAATAGCATTTGCCCCGAATCTCAGGCCAGGCGTCTTTATGTCTTGGCCGCCGTTCGGAGGGGAACAAGTGACAAGGATGACTCCAAGTCCATGTCAGGTTATGTCTTTACCTTCAATGGAGGGGCGGTGTGCTGGAAGAGTTCCAAGCAGGACATCGTTGCTGACACGACGATAGAAGCGGAGTATATAGTTGCTTGCGATGCCGCAAAAGAAGCAGTCTGGATGAAGAAGTTCCTAACAGAACTTCAGGTGGTTCCTACCATTGTTAATCCAATACCGTTGTATTGTGATAACAACGGTGCTATAGCTTTAGCGAAGGAACCCAGGTCCCATCAGAAGTCCAGACACATCTTAAGGCGTTATCACCTGATCAGGGAGAACATAGATCACCAGGAGATCGAGGTCCGGAGAGTTGCTACAGAGAGAACACTGCAGATCCATTCACAAAGGCCTTACCGCAGACACAGTTCGAGAGGCTATTCGAGATGATAGGTCTTAGATATGCCAGTATATGGCCCTAGTGCAAGTGGGAGATTGTTAGTGTATATGCCCTAGGGGCCATTATTGTATCATACTAGTTTGTATATTACTTAATGGAAGCTTGGGATATTCACAGTTGTATTAACAGTCTTGCTCAACATAGTAGTATGCTACTTGGTTTATATCTATCTTAATATGTGTTTATGTTTCTTTTAGCATATCGCGAATACATATTGATAGAGCCCTTAGGATCTTGCTTGACTACCACCGTTGTGATGGCAGTCACACTAGTGGGAGCTGGGTAGTCTACAAGCACATCCTTTTTTCAGGTCCCTAGTCGTAGGATTATCGAGACAGGGCATCGATACTCCGGAGTAGACTAGTGTATATGCTTCTCATCCCAGCAGGGGAGATGGTCTGTTCCACAGCCATTAGTACGTTGTACTGGAGATAGTATGCAGGTGCTCGTTGGGTTACGGGTACACCGGACAGGACTCGTAGGGAACTGTTGGTTGGTATTATACCCGTCGTCAATTAACAGTTCCCAGGTGACATGAGTACAGCATAGTCCGTAGACTTGACACTGCTGCTTCGTCTCGAGTGTGTTCCCACTGTTCTTAGATTGCTACCCTACCACGGCTCAAAGGAGTCGTGCAAACAGGTAGCAGTTGGGTGCAGTCCCGAAGCACTTGGAGGCAGTGGCAATTAGAAAGGATTCGTCTCTCCCGGTATTGGGAGTTGATATTGCACTGTGTTTGGAGAGCCATTACGCAAAGTCCCTGGCCAGGGCAAACGGGATTTACTGGTAGGATTTCCTGTAGCTTCTCAAGGTGTAATGAGCTTCACTCCGACATGATTTATACTGTTTTTAGGGGACTGACGCTTGCCGCCCCTAGGCCCGATATGCGATAGTCTTAGATGAACAGACCGTACTGTACGAAGATTGTCACATCAGGCTCAGTAGGAGTTCGGATGGGTTTCCTCATCGGCCTTCTTATCGACATCTACCTGGGGACCGTTACGTACAGCTAGTGCCGCTTGCGGCCTGTGGTTAAACCTATTGCCAGCGTAGTGTCGAGTCTTTAGAGTCCCACACAGAGAGTTTCCATGCTTCAGGCGAAACGATATAGAGGTCGTATGGTTTTACGACAGGGTTCGGACATATACGTGTACTTATGCACGTATGATGTTCGGACAGATTATACTAGCGAGCTTTAGTTTAAGCCAGATTCTAGTATTGGATTATTGGATTTATGCAGTCTCAGAATATCCGTGTTTCACGGATGGGAGGGGCATTCTCGTAATTAGTCGAGAAGCTTCTAGAAGAAAGGTGAGGTGGAGAGCTTATGTGTAATTTGCATTAAATGAATTAGTGACTCATGAGATGATTCATCCAAATGAGTTAATGAATCATTAATTGTTTTAATGACTCATTAGATGATTCATTCATTTGTATTAAATAAAGCATGAAGATATTTGTGCAAGATATTTTATGCTTCATAATATATACACAATTGAGTTATAATTCATTTCATTCTCGCATACACACTCTCTCTCCTCAAGCTCTCCTCTTCTTAAACCTAACCCTAATCCTCTCATGTGTTGAGATCCCAAGGGTTAGCAAGACTAATAGATCCTTAATCTACTTCTATATCTTCTAGGTCACTTGGATTAGCAATCCTAGCCACTTAGTTACCTCAAGTAAGAGGTTAAAGCTTGGAGGAAGAACTCTCGGGTGGATCTTTTATCACATCGAGGAGGCCGACGAGGAGGTGAACAACAAGAACAAGAAGGACTATTATCTTGAGGTATAATCATCTATCATAGTAGTTTAGCACTTCTAGATAGTTGTTAGTTAGGGTTTAGCAAAGATCTGTAAAGTTAGTCGATGTTAACTTGAACAAAATGATTGTTTTACCTATTCCGCCTCCCCGTATCATGTGGGGTGTCTAACGTCGACTTACAGTTAAGTGGTTAATTGAGATTTGGTGAGCGTTTTCAAGACCTTAGAGATTGATTTAGAGGCCTGGAAATTAGTTTAGAACCCGATACACCAAATTAGAATTGTTCTGTGTCGGTTTTGTGAAACCTAAAGGCCTACAGGGTATCTGAAGCTATCTGTGGTATTTCTAAGAAAATCAAGCAAGTCCATTAACCTAGATAGACCACTAGAAGACCACCACTGAAGTACGACCCCATTTCTCCCCTGTTCGAACGGCGAGGCCGGATTTATTGATGATGTCGCCGGACCCCATATATCCTATGGTGTTGAGTTTTTGCATGTAGTTCACTTACCCTATAACCTAGTTCACTTACCCTATAACCTATCCCCTGTACTTGTTTGTTTAGTTCCCATTTACCTGAGCTAAAATCTGGGAGTTGTTTGCGAGTGTTTTGGCTATGTTTTCCGATATGTGAATTCTTGGTTTTTATATTTGAGATTTGAATTGGTCTTTGGATATTTGTACGTCAACGACGAGGGTTGTTTGGTTAATCTTTCATGCGTAAGCTATAGGTTCTAACCTATAAGCAATCTGTGTGCCGTATCGGTTTTCGGATATTGGATTTGATAGATTTGCGTTTGTGTATTGATTATAGGTACCTTCGTGTGGACTTCCGAGAAAACGGAGTACATCGACATTGGCTAAGCGAGGAGTTCAGCAGGTGAGTAGATTTATATCTACGGGGGAAGTCGGGTGGATGGCGTATAGCACCCCCGCAACCATTGATATGGAAGATTGTGTTTTAAATTATAATTTTGATAAAGGATATGCTACAAACTTATGGACATGGTTATAGGATTTAGTAAAGAGATGATATGATAAAAGCTGACGCTAATGAATATGAATTAAAAGAGGACAAGTATGAGTTGTTAATGGTATGATATGAGATCGAGATCGATAAACACGACACGAGATTGAGATAGAGGTGTTGAGAAATTAATAAGATATGACGTTTATACAAATGTGATTTGAGATATGTGTGTGTGTGTGTATTAATGAGTAATATGTCGTACGAGACTTTAGATCCATACCCTCATTATTGTATAGGTTGATAGATTCCCTATTCTGTGTGATGACCCCGCACAATGGATTACCATACGCGATGAGATGTACGGGATGATTGATCCGCGCTAGTGATTTGAGGATAATGATCGAGGATTATTGTCATATCGGATGTTATGAAGCGGGATCGCCGATGTTTACCGCCGGAAACCGGGAAAGACTGACGTCTTGCCTGAATCTGGGGGCATATGCTATTTGGTTTTATCCGTCCACCTCTCCGAAGATGCCAAGTTGATTTATGACACCGTGTATCGGAGGTTTAGACGGATGCGGCCGATGTAGCAGACTTCGTCAGATTCCCCCTCAGGGTGAGGGGTTTTTGATTGTGGGGACGCTCTTCCCTGCAGGCGCAAGCCCCTGCAGTTAATTACGCTACCGCATCGCGGTAACCACTTTCTCCTTCTCCAGAATTTCTGTAACATCTTCAAAAAATATAAAATATTAATTTTGGGAATTTTTATAATTTAATATTATTTTATTGATTATTTTAATATTAAATATATATTTAAATGCAAATAAATGGAGAAAAAATTACGGAAAATTATGGGAAATTCTGAAATAGGATAAATTAGTGAATTTTGACATTTTTAAGTTGTTGTGATTAGTTTGACACTAATTTAGTGCTAATCGCGATTAAAATCGCTAATCGGGTTTTTTGGTAATTTTTGTGCAAAACTTGCACATATCACATTTCTCCTACACTTGTGTATTTTCTTGCCATGGATTTCTTTTGTGTTTACTATTCTTGTGAGAAGGGATTTGGTTTAAAAGAAAAGGAAAAAAAAAAAAAAAAAAAGGGAATGAGGGTAGGTGAGAGAGTGAGGGGCATGGGCTTCCTTGACCTTAACCATTCTTCTTCTCCCATCATTTTCATCCCTCATCCTCCTCCTCCTGCAGCTGCTGCTCCCTCTCTTCCTCCACCTTCAAGCCCTCTCTTCATCTCTAAAACATCACAAAAATCCTATGTCGGTTTCATTAAAAAGATGCATGAGCTCGAGATCTTTAAGATGGACCTAGAAAGCTTGGATTGTGACCACTTGGGGCAACTCAAGAATTTTCTTGAGTTGCCAATTGAGGTAATTTCTGAACCATTGTCTTAGTTTTACCTTTACATATACCCCTATGCAAGTTTAGAATTGAAATCGTGTGATATTTTGGAGTTGAGAGAAACCTAGTTAGGGTTTGAGTGAATTGGTGTTGCATTATGAAATTGAGCTCAGTTAAGATTATACCAACACCCTAGTGTTTGAATTGAGACCCTAACCTGGTGCTAGAACCACAGAATACGGATTTTAGAAACCGATATCGGGGAAATTGTGAAATCTGTGAGGGTTAAATGGAATCTGCTATCACCTCGAGACCCCTAAAATAATATTGAGTGGAAATTGAGATGTGCAGGCAACCTAGAGGCAACACCCCAAACCCTAGCCCCCAACTCCCTTTCCCGGCCGCCAATTTTCCTATTTTGGCCGCCAATTGCGGCCTGGGTCCCACCTCCTTGGCTCGTATTGGTTCTGTAGCTCCTACATTGTTAGTTTAGGCCCCTGGTATATATAGATTTGTATAAAGTGACCTGGGGTAAAATCTGGGACATATTTCATGAGTTGCTGTTTTGGACTTTAGTTTCCGTATTCCGTATTTTCATTTCTGCATTGGTGTGTTTCGTTTTGCCTCGACTATTTGGCGTTTATACGACGATGTAGAGGATTTATATGTGGTTTTGAAGGCGTGCCATAGGTTCTCACCTATAGGCCCCCTTATCGTATCGTTTTGGATTTCATGCGCCGTTTTAGCTTGGATTTGGTTTTAATGCGCATATACGATATTCGATGTGTAGGTACCCTTGAAGACTTCGGGACGACAAGCAAATGCATGGTGATGTCTGCAAATGATGATGCAAGGTGAGTAGATTATATCTACAGGGGGAAGTCGGGTGGATGGCGTATAGCACCCCCGCAGTCCGTAGATAGCTTATTATATAGTATTGTGATATTAGGTGTATTTTGGATATGTAGGGTTAGAAGTGACTAGTGTAGTTCATAGTCGCGAACCCTAGGATAGAATTACACCTATACTTATACCCTTGCTTATCACTTGTACTTACACGGTGTTTGATGATATGTGACGACTTTGGAGATGAGTCGATGGTGTGGGCTTGGTGCCCTGGGATCGGTGATTTGATACGATTCATACGTGGGATATGACTTGTGATTCTTGCGGGCTTGGGATTTGTGTTTACCCCGCATGCATACTTCACTGATGGTATCGTTGGTGCTAGACATAGAGTAGTACCCCAGACTATATGATCTGATGATGGTGATATTTGTTATGTGATGAGACAGTGAGATGTTGACCCCTACCCAGCTATTGGGATGCCGTACGACGATTTACCGTACGAGCCTACATTGATGATAGATCCGCGCTCATGACTCGAGGATGTCAGATGATATGCTGTATCGTACGCGATACTATTGAGGCGGGATCACCGACTTATATATATATATATATATCGACTCAGATGTTAGGCGGTTTCCCTACCTGTAGCTCAGCTTGTTAGTTCAGCCGTATAGTTTAGTATATTAGTTGACATTAGACTAGACCGAGTCATACCCATTTCAAAACTAACGAATCGGGGATATTTTAAAGATAAGCAGAAGGGTTATACGGATATTTTCAAAAGACGTATCTTTTCATAAAAACACCGTAGCCCCTATTTTCAAAACCCTATGATTCGTGTTATTTCAAAAGGCACCATTTATAGGACTTATAATAGATTAATGCAGATTAGTTATAGTTGCGTCTAGTATTCAGCTTCCGCTCACTATTGTGGTTCTCTTCGCATCGCATGCTTATATTATGTTTCGTACTACATTATTGATTTCATGCTGTTAGGACACCAGCACCATTACCGATGATGCGTATGTACCACGTACACATACTTGCCGGCTCACACACATCTTCATCGGTAATTGCTATGCCACGTACACTTTAGAAATACTATTGCATTGATATAGGGTGTTAGCTAATGATTTAGACAGGTTGTAAGTGTACTCGCCTTATATGCTAGATTAGATATTGTAGTTATTACCTGCTACTTCCTGCATACTGTTATTCATTGTTATGCCGCATTCATGGATTATCATGCATATATTCACTATTTTACGTGCTATTGAGGTTTGGATTTGGATTTCTATGAGATTTTCTGGATTTGGAGGAAAACCGCAAGGACACAAATAATCATATTCTCTCTTTTAAAATAAAAAGTGCGGTTTTCCTATGATGTATGAGTCGTCCACCATGAGTTTGCTGATGGATTTGGAAACCCGATTCGAGGAGACGGATGAACCGTTTCGGGTACATGGTGGACCCGGTAAGGTACCCCGGGGCAAGAAGACGTGGTGATGACGATGAGCCTGGCAGGGGGGAGACTACCTACCGGTGACTTTACCCGACGCGTCGGATATCCGGAGGATACCGTCGTAGTCTTGAGACGGATGGTAGGGGCCGGTCTGGACTGACGGCGCCCTAGATATATTGATTGAGACTTGAGATATCGAGATATTGGGATTTCGTTGTGCCGATGCTAGGCACAGTTTTATGCTGATTTCATGGTGGTACCTTATTTTTAAAATACAAGGAAAATCTCACTAAAGTATGAAAACAGTTGTTTCATGTGAATGTATTCTGTTTTCACGCATTCATATCTCATTCATGCTATATTGTTATCTGAGGCACTGACACAGACACAAGAGATTGCACTCGGGTTAGATATTTACCCTAGCCTTGTTATAGGCTGTATGTTTTATATGGCGGATTTTTATATATTGATCGTTGACTTAGGATTATGTCTTGCATTCGGTTTCTGCTTGTAGATGTTTCTATTCACGAGTTGGCAACTCACCCCCGTTATGCCACAGTTCTTGCAGGTTCTGCCGTACAGGTTCTTTTGCGGCATTTCTGGCACACTCCTTTCTTGCGGGTGACTTGCTTTTGGTAGGTGGATTCTTTCGCATCAAGAATCACCATTGTATTTATTTTATTCCATTGTATCTAGAATTTCCATCAACCAAAACTTGTATATTGTTTCAGACCTAGACTTTAGTGTTGTATATTTCGACCTTAGAGTCGCGCTTAGTAGTATTGCGGTTTCTTGTTGCTTTTGAGTTTTCTTTTGGATTTGATCCTCGCCACTTGGCGTTGTATATTATTGTTGCATGTGTGGTTGTGACCGTCGATTGACGAAGAGCTAGCTCCCGCTTGGGGATGCCTTTATCATTGCGTATATATTATTATCCTTGTTGTACCCCATTCGGGGCCAGTTTTACAAAGGAAACTCTGCCGAAATTTTTAGAAAAGACTTATTGTTTTCAAAACGTACTTTCGGCTTAGTTATTTAAAAACCTTGATTTCAAACCTGTATTTCTTCACTTCCTTAAACCAGTTTTCTTTACTTATTCTTCAAAATGGTTTTAGATTTCTGGGTTTTTGGCTTACTTGGATCAGAGGGAGTCCTATAGGCTTCATATGGTTCAAGTGCCAGTCACGTGCTCTTTCGGGTCGTGACAAAGTTGGTATCAGAGCGCTAGGTTGACCTTGATTCGAGTTTAAGTTGACTATGTGGAGCCTAGGGAGTTGCTTACATACGGAACTTAGACTTGGTTGAGGGGGTGTAAACCCGAACTTTCGTCGTGTTAGGATGACCCTTGGTTGATGGATTAGGTGACTAAAGTAGAGTGACGTACCGTTGGTATGTTCCGCGGCATACTTACGACACGCCACTCCGCTTAAGGAACCTTAGGATAGACATTTGTTTTGAGATCAGTGATTCTTTTCATATCCTGGATTATACATCCATTTGAGATCCCCGATTCTATTAGTTCATGATCATACCTTCATTGATGCTGTTCCTTCCTATGATCATGTATCCACTTTGGATCTGTTGTTTCCCTTCTTGCCACTGGTGTGCTCTCGTTGATACTCGATTGAGATTCCTGTCACCGTGTTTGAGCGCAGTTTGGGCTGCTGCTAGGGTTACGGCCGGTGTGAGCTCGTTTGGTACGAGGGCCGACCGTTGTGTTTTCTGGTGACATGGGAACGTCTCGAGTTAGTGTTGGTGTCTGTGACCTCTAGTGGAGGCGAGTGCTTGGTTTGCACCGGATGATCGGTCCATTGTTTGAGCTGCCAGTCGAGAGAGGACTGTTGATGTACAGCATACCTCAGAGATTGTGATGTCGCCTATCGTGCAGACAGATGGACAAGCTGTTGCTGAGATTGACAGGATGTTGCTTTCGGAGCTTACGAGCTGAGATTGCCGGAGCTGTTAGGCAGATGAGACAGATGATAGCTAGTCTACCGGTTTGAGAGACAAAGGTGATCCGTCCGATTTTGCGCCAGAGCGGGCCCAGTTGAGTTGAAGATTTCCAGTATGGAGAATCTTACTCAGATCTAGAGCAGACCGACTCAGAGATGACCGCTTAGGTATTGCCTTTCCTGGAGGATTGAGGCGTCGTTCGGCGTACAGGCGTATGAGCCAGTTGTTGCTGCAAATGATGAAATATCGCCCAGATGATTGGAGCTACTGCAGCATGAGCATGTACTTAGAGAGATGATAGCGAGTCGCTAGTCACCGAGGATGAATGACTAGGACGTGTGGTGAGTTCGCTTACCCCGATGCGAGATCATCAGGTGGATTGATTCCAGATAGAGACGACTTCACGCAGGTTCGTTGAGAGTCGATAGAGACGATCGAATGTCAGGAGCCTATTTTCTAAGTTTAAAGTATACGGAAAGACATGCAGGTGATTCTATGGACCCTCTAGAAGAATGAAACCCTAACTCGACTTAATGACCGTGTGACAGCCTTTGAACCTTAGGGTTTACGGCGGTTCCGCGGCGCCATTAGTGAGGCTTGGGTTTGCCCTTCTACGGCTGGACCACCGACGCTGTGGCATGTACTCGATACTATTAAACTGTACCCGAGATGTGAGTTCTTGGGGGATTATGAGGATCTGACGAGTCGATCGGATGGTTCGACATTTTTCGGACATTGTGATGGGACACTGCTTGGGAGACTCCAGATGCGAGGATAGCCGTCGGAGCGCAGTTCGTGCAGTCATGATGAGACGAGTCCGAATCAGTCGACATTTGAGCAGAGTGAAGAAAAGAGTTCGTACGAGATTTCGACGAGATGATGTCCCACTCCGCTGATATTAGAGATGTGATACGCACCCAGAGGCGTGGTATATGGATATATCTTCCAGAAAGAAGCGTGATAAGTATGCAGCCGTTCCGGAATGAGTTTTAGCTTCAGCATTGGATGATGACTTCCGGGCATTTCGGCAGGATTGAGATTTGATAAAGGAACCTCGACAGGACCTTTCTGGAGTACGATACGAGAAGACCTAGACCCAGAGTGGTCATTTTGTGCACACCCAGCAGGCCAGAGTTCGGCATTGTCGACGAGGTAGTTGACCAAATTCGGATAGAGGAACTTAACCAGATGCGTTGCGAATTGATCGAGGACGGACGAGTGATGAGATATCCTCCGATGATTGGGACGTGTTTCCAAGGACCAGTTCGGCCTGACATCTGCTACAGAATGATGAAGCTACAGAGTACGCGATTCCGAGTCCGTGTGAGAGACTTCAGATTGACCGTGGCCGAGACAGTGCAGTGCATGGTAGCTTGGCGAGACGTCATAGTGGACGATGATAGAGACAGTTGAAACCAGAGGTTCGTGCGAGACACTGACGAGCTGTCATTGCTTCCCTTCGAGACGAGAGACCTGATTTGCTTACAGAGACGTCGGGATGTGACCAGTTTCTGGAGAGATATTGTGCTGAGGACACAGATGCCTTTGAGCGAGAAGAGGTTATGCAGGAGAGCTAGCCTCTGTACAGATCGGCATAGGCATGATTGGAAGAGACCTTGAGCAGGATTCCTTCCAGGACATAGCTGCCATGATGTTTGCACCCAGGATCAGATGTGTGACGTGCTTTCAGAGAGCCAGAGGCCGACGCCAGTGATATGCTGCCTTACGAGTGGTCGTGAGGTTTGACAGAGAAGTGCCAGAACGGAATCGTCCCCGTTAGCACACCTGACAGGGCCGATGAGCCGATTGACCGCGTGATTGGTAATCCGCAGAGAAGATAAGGATCCAGAGAGTCAGAAGACGCTAGACCGTGAGCAAGAGGCAGGTGGATATCCTGCGCTGCTAGCAGTGGATTCACCGACTCCTTCTCGACCTTGAAGGAGGAACTACCGAAGACGGTATTTATGATTTGTGATTTTGTGATTCGATTATCACGTATCCGTCATTTTGGATTTCGGTATTTTGGATGTTTTGTTTGCATGATTTAGTTTTGGTGACTGAGTTTCATGATGTTGGTTTCATGCACCCACTGGATATTTATATATTTTGCGCAGAGTTATTACATTTGAGGTATTGATTGAGATTTCATGCCTACAGTATTCAGTGATTTGATTTATGCTTCCAGCATGGTTTTCATGCATTTTGGTGTTATGATATGATCCGTGCATGTTGAGTGCGCAGGGTTTAGATTTTTCTTCGTGCATGTTAGATGCACCGGACCTTGGCTGTCAGGCACATACGTTGCCCATGACAGAGGTTTCGTGCACACCCGTTGCACCTAGATGTTGTTTTATACACCTGTTTGACACATATATGGATTTTGATTCCTTGCGCACCAGACGCATAGGATATTCTTATATATGCATTTTGGGGATTGATTTCTAGTAGAGTAGTACATTTTTATGATATTCTCTATGTGTTGATATTTTCGGAGCCCCGACGACTTTAGTTTATTACTGAAATTGTTTTAGTATTGGGGGTTTAAATTTAAATTCGGGGACCGAATTTCTTTAAGGGGGGTAGATTGTAACATCTTCAAAAAATATAAAATATTAATTTTGGGAATTTTTATAATTTAATATTATTTTATTGATTATTTTAATATTAAATATATATTTAAATGCAAATAAATGGAGAAAAAATTACGGAAAATTATGGGAAATTCTGAAATAGGATAAATTAGTGAATTTTGACATTTTTAAGTTGTTGTGATTAGTTTGACACTAATTTAGTGCTAATCGCGATTAAAATCGCTAATCGGGTTTTTTGGTAATTTTTGTGCAAAACTTGCACATATCACATTTCTCCTACACTTGTGTATTTTCTTGCCATGGATTTCTTTTGTGTTTACTATTCTTGTGAGAAGGGATTTGGTTTAAAAGAAAAGGAAAAAAAAAAAGAAAAAGAAAAAGGGAATGAGGGTAGGTGAGAGAGTGAGGGGCATGGGCTTCCTTGACCTTAACCATTCTTCTTCT
The DNA here is from genome assembly GCA_030015575.1 of Agapanthus africanus. Taxonomy (NCBI): domain Eukaryota; kingdom Viridiplantae; phylum Streptophyta; class Magnoliopsida; order Asparagales; family Amaryllidaceae; genus Agapanthus; species Agapanthus africanus. The sequence goes on along the minus strand of JASDDO010000019.1, from coordinate 910,164,175 downwards.
CCCATCATTTTCATCCCTCATCCTCCTCCTCCTGCAGCTGCTGCTCCCTCTCTTCCTCCACCTTCAAGCCCTCTCTTCATCTCTAAAACATCACAAAAATCCTATGTCGGTTTCATTAAAAAGATGCATGAGCTCGAGATCTTTAAGATGGACCTAGAAAGCTTGGATTGTGACCACTTGGGGCAACTCAAGAATTTTCTTGAGTTGCCAATTGAGGTAATTTCTGAACCATTGTCTTAGTTTTACCTTTACATATACCCCTATGCAAGTTTAGAATTGAAATCGTGTGATATTTTGGAGTTGAGAGAAACCTAGTTAGGGTTTGAGTGAATTGGTGTTGCATTATGAAATTGAGCTCAGTTAAGATTATACCAACACCCTAGTGTTTGAATTGAGACCCTAACCTGGTGCTAGAACCACAGAATACGGATTTTAGAAACCGATATCGGGGAAATTGTGAAATCTGTGAGGGTTAAATGGAATCTGCTATCACCTCGAGACCCCTAAAATAATATTGAGTGGAAATTGAGATGTGCAGGCAACCTAGAGGCAACACCCCAAACCCTAGCCCCCAACTCCCTTTCCCGGCCGCCAATTTTCCTATTTTGGCCGCCAATTGCGGCCTGGGTCCCACCTCCTTGGCTCGTATTGGTTCTGTAGCTCCTACATTGTTAGTTTAGGCCCCTGGTATATATAGATTTGTATAAAGTGACCTGGGGTAAAATCTGGGACATATTTCATGAGTTGCTGTTTTGGACTTTAGTTTCCGTATTCCGTATTTTCATTTCTGCATTGGTGTGTTTCGTTTTGCCTCGACTATTTGGCGTTTATACGACGATGTAGAGGATTTATATGTGGTTTTGAAGGCGTGCCATAGGTTCTCACCTATAGGCCCCCTTATCGTATCATTTTGGATTTCATGCGCCGTTTTAGCTTGGATTTGGTTTTAATGCGCATATACGATATTCGATGTGTAGGTACCCTTGAAGACTTCGGGACGACAAGCAAATGCATGGTGATGTCTACAAATGATGATGCAAGGTGAGTAGATTATATCTACAGGGGGAAGTCGGGTGGATGGCGTATAGCACCCCCGCAGTCCGTAGATAGCTTATTATATAGTATTGTGATATTAGGTGTATTTTGGATATGTAGGGTTAGAAGTGACTAGTGTAGTTCATAGTCGCGAACCCTAGGATAGAATTACACCTATACTTATACCCTTGCTTATCACTTGTACTTACACGGTGTTTGATGATATGTGACGACTTTGGAGATGAGTCGATGGTGTGGGCTTGGTGCCCTGGGATCGGTGATTTGATACGATTCATACGTGGGATATGACTTGTGATTCTTGCGGGCTTGGGATTTGTGTTTACCCCGCATGCATACTTCACTGATGGTATCGTTGGTGCTAGACATAGAGTAGTACCCCAGACTATATGATCTGATGATGGTGATATTTGTTATGTGATGAGACAGTGAGATGTTGACCCCTACCCAGCTATTGGGATGCCGTACGACGATTTACCGTACGAGCCTACATTGATGATAGATCCGCGCTCATGACTCGAGGATGTCAGATGATATGCTGTATCGTACGCGATACTATTGAGGCGGGATCACCGACTTATATATATATATATATATCGACTCAGATGTTAGGCGGTTTCCCTACCTGTAGCTCAGCTTGTTAGTTCAGCCGTATAGTTTAGTATATTAGTTGACATTAGACTAGACCGAGTCATACCCATTTCAAAACTAACGAATCGGGGATATTTTAAAGATAAGCAGAAGGGTTATACGGATATTTTCAAAAGACGTATCTTTTCATAAAAACACCGTAGCCCCTATTTTCAAAACCCTATGATTCGTGTTATTTCAAAAGGCACCATTTATAGGACTTATAATAGATTAATGCAGATTAGTTATAGTTGCGTCTAGTATTCAGCTTCCGCTCACTATTGTGGTTCTCTTCGCATCGCATGCTTATATTATGTTTCGTACTACATTATTGATTTCATGCTGTTAGGACACCAGCACCATTACCGATGATGCGTATGTACCACGTACACATACTTGCCGGCTCACACACATCTTCATCGGTAATTGCTATGCCACGTACACTTTAGAAATACTATTGCATTGATATAGGGTGTTAGCTAATGATTTAGACAGGTTGTAAGTGTACTCGCCTTATATGCTAGATTAGATATTGTAGTTATTACCTGCTACTTCCTGCATACTGTTATTCATTGTTATGCCGCATTCATGGATTATCATGCATATATTCACTATTTTACGTGCTATTGAGGTTTGGATTTGGATTTCTATGAGATTTTCTGGATTTGGAGGAAAACCGCAAGGACACAAATAATCATATTCTCTCTTTTAAAATAAAAAGTGCGGTTTTCCTATGATGTATGAGTCGTCCACCATGAGTTTGCTGATGGATTTGGAAACCCGATTCGAGGAGACGGATGAACCGTTTCGGGTACATGGTGGACCCGGTAAGGTACCCCGGGGCAAGAAGACGTGGTGATGACGATGAGCCTGGCAGGGGGGAGACTACCTACCGGTGACTTTACCCGACGCGTCGGATATCCGGAGGATACCGTCGTAGTCTTGAGACGGATGGTAGGGGCCGGTCTGGACTGACGGCGCCCTAGATATATTGATTGAGACTTGAGATATCGAGATATTGGGATTTCGTTGTGCCGATGCTAGGCACAGTTTTATGCTGATTTCATGGTGGTACCTTATTTTTAAAATACAAGGAAAATCTCACTAAAGTATGAAAACAGTTGTTTCATGTGAATGTATTCTGTTTTCACGCATTCATATCTCATTCATGCTATATTGTTATCTGAGGCACTGACACAGACACAAGAGATTGCACTCGGGTTAGATATTTACCCTAGCCTTGTTATAGGCTGTATGTTTTATATGGCGGATTTTTATATATTGATCGTTGACTTAGGATTATGTCTTGCATTCGGTTTCTGCTTGTAGATGTTTCTATTCACGAGTTGGCAACTCACCCCCGTTGTGCCACAGTTCTTGCAGGTTCTGCCGTACAGGTTCTTTTGCGGCATTTCTGGCACACTCCTTTCTTGCGGGTGACTTGCTTTTGGTAGGTGGATTCTTTCGCATCAAGAATCACCATTGTATTTATTTTATTCCATTGTATCTAGAATTTCCATCAACCAAAACTTGTATATTGTTTCAGACCTAGACTTTAGTGTTGTATATTTCGACCTTAGAGTCGCGCTTAGTAGTATTGCGGTTTCTTGTTGCTTTTGAGTTTTCTTTTGGATTTGATCCTCGCCACTTGGCGTTGTATATTATTGTTGCATGTGTGGTTGTGACCGTCGATTGACGAAGAGCTAGCTCCCGCTTGGGGATGCCTTTATCATTGCGTATATATTATTATCCTTGTTGTACCCCATTCGGGGCCAGTTTTACAAAGGAAACTCTGCCGAAATTTTTAGAAAAGACTTATTGTTTTCAAAACGTACTTTCGGCTTAGTTATTTAAAAACCTTGATTTCAAACCTGTATTTCTTCACTTCCTTAAACCAGTTTTCTTTACTTATTCTTCAAAATGGTTTTAGATTTCTGGGTTTTTGGCTTACTTGGATCAGAGGGAGTCCTATAGGCTTCATATGGTTCAAGTGCCAGTCACGTGCTCTTTCGGGTCGTGACAATTTCACTTCGTGTCGTGGGTGTTTGTTTTGTTTGTGGTTGCCCGTGGATTATATACGGAGACTAATTTATGTCGTCGCCCGTAGGACGTGGATTAGTCCAAATCCGTATTTTCTTAGATTTGGGTTTGGGGTTTTGGTTTAAGAATACGTTAGCCCTATTTAAGGCTAAGATCAACTTAAACTTTTGTTAAGGATACGTTAGCCTAATCTCCAGACTAAGATCAACTTAACGGGATCGTTTGGATCCGACAAGAGAGCAATTGGCTCTATTGTTTAGTTTAATGACGTTGCGGTCGATTTCCAGTTTAGGGACATGGTGGTCCATCATTCCCATTTGGGGACGAATATTAGTTTAAGGACATTTCGGTCCAACATTCCCATTTTGGGACGAATATTAGTTTAAGGACGTTTCGGTCCACGAGTTTTGGGACCCCGCAGTCCGTATCGATGTATGGTTGTCGGGACCCGTCACCTCTCTGACGTCGTTGAAGGATTACAATGATAGGTGTCAGAGGAGTTCGGAGATGTACCCTTGAACCGGATGTAAATTGATTTAGGAGAGCAGTCTTGCTCAGTCAATTTAATTTAAGGACTTACGGCCATGATTGGGCTAAGTCCAGTTGAGAAATGTTCAACATTTTTATTTATCTTTGATCTAGTTGAGAAATATTCTGGCCTGCTAGGCCTTTTTGATTTGGGCTCAGTCCCTTTATAGGTGATGCAGAGCATCTGTTTTGGTCTGGGCTCTGCCCTTTTTAAAATAATGCATTGCATTTTATTAGGCCTGTTAGGCCTTTTTAATTGGGCTTGGCCCTTCTGTAAATAATGCAGTGCATTAATTACTTGACAGTGGCTTGTCAGGCGCTTTGCGCCAATTATTGAGCGCAAGCGCTTGTGGTGGTGACACGTGTCACGCAAGCGCAGTGCGCTATGCTGTTGCGCTGCTGACACGTGGCGCGCTTTGGTAATTTGTACCTACTTTAAAAAGCAATACTCTATTTTAAAAGCGCACGGCGCAAGTGGTCTTGGAGCTGACATGTGGCGCTCTCTAGTGGCTTGCACCAACCTAAGAGCGCAACAGTGTAGATTTGCAAGTGTAAGGCACTGTTTTAATGACTTAATCCAGTTTTGGATTCAAGAGAGGAAACTTTAAGATTCCAGAACCAATGGTTCATAAAAAAGTGCAAGGCACTGTTATTATTTATTTATATATATATTTTTTTATTGAAGATCATTGATCTTGTTCTTAGATCAATGAGCTATTCAGAAGAATTTCTTCTTGAATAAAGGTTTTTACCTTTTTTGTTCTTGAATTCTTCTCACAATCCTTCAAAGTTCTCTCTGTGAAGTTCTTGATGTTCTCAATGTTCCCCCCTTTGAATTGGGGTCTAGGGGTCTTTATATAGTGCCCATAAATTTGTTAAGTTTGGTTAAGAGATCATTCTCTGAGTGATTTGAGGAATTTTCCCCACCGTTGGATCTTTGATCCAAGGGCTTCTATTTTACAGAAGACAATCTTCTTGTTTTAACAAGAACAGAAAGATCTTACTAGAATTTTAATTCTGTTTGGCGCAGATGCATCAGCGCTTGACACGTGTCACACAGCGCAGCGCAACTGCGCTGGCACGTGTCGCTCAGCGCACAGCGCAGCGCAATTGCGCTTGCGCAGCTGCGCTGACACGTGTCGCTCAGCGCACAGCGCAGCGTAACTGCGCTGACACGTGTCGCGCGGCGCGGCGCTTGCGCAACTGAAGCGTTGCCTCAATTAATTTTTGTTTTAAATAGAGCCTTGCTCTGATTGGGCGCGCTGCCTTGGGCGCTGCGCTGACGTATCAACTTCTGACACGTGGCGCGTTGCGCGCAGCGCACGGGATTTGAAGCGTTGCTTCACTTTTTGAATTTTTGAAATTCAAACAGAGGTTTGCTCTGATTGGGGGAAACAAATGCCCCCCCACCGTTGCGCTCACATGGCGCACACGTGAGTGCAGCGGTGGCAAGATCTTAGCCGTTGGATCAGCGGGTGAGCTGAAAGGGCGTAGGCGCCTATAAATAGGACCCTTGGTCCTTAGTGAATGTTTTACTATTTTTCAAGAACTTGAATTTTCAGAGCCTTGCTCTTGTTTAAAAAATTTAGAGCTTTGTTGTTTCTTCCCAAGAACTTCAGAGTTCAGAGTTCAGAACCTAGAATTATCTTAGGTAAAATTAAATTAAATTAAATTAAATTAAATTAACAGAGCCTTGCTCTCATAGATCTTTGATCTAAAGAAAACCCCTTTGGGGTTTCATCAACAGAGCCCCGCTCTCAAAAATCTATAGATCTACAGAGATCTTGTTCATGGGTTTTAACCCATGAACAGAGCTTTGCTCATAGATCAAATGTAGATCTTTTTTGATCCAAAAATGGAGAACTTTTTTATAAGTCTTCATGGATTTTTAAGACCCCAAATTTTTAATCTTTAGGAGTTAAAATTTTCTTTTGATGGATCTCTCCATCATTTTTATAGAGCTAGGCTCTATTTTAGGAAATCTTATTTTCTTGAGACCAGAGTTTGACAAATGTCACTCTGTGACAGAGCTTTGCTCTGAAAGAGGAGATTTTCTCCATGTCTCTAGGGATTTCCCATTAATGAGAATATTCTCTTTGGGATCTCTTCATTAATTGACAGTCTCATCCAATAATGGGGCTGTCTTATTAAATAATGCACTGTCGTCCAGATTTTGTGGGTCCCCGTTTGGTCCCCTACCCACTGCATTGCAGTGTGGTGTAAATTTTTTAAAATGTCAAGCGTTGGAATTACAACACTGACGGCTGACTTTTGTCCTTCTGCAGAAATAAATGTCTTTCGATACCTCATTCCCGTTTGTTCGTTCGGAAGAAGGATTCCCCGGAGCACCCGTAGACCGGGAGGTCTTGGCTATGATCAAGGACCATGATCCAGACTATAAGAACCTTCACCTTTGGGGGTCGTGGTACAACCAAATCATCATGGGTCGACAGAGCTTTTCGTGCGCAGTACCCTCAGAGCCTATTACGGTGATCCACTATGCCAGCCCACCCCCGGTGAAGTATGCCGTGGAGATGGTCGACTGGAATTCAAAGGGCCTTCTTCATCCTGCTACAGATGCAATTCCGGTTCAGCGTCCTATGGTTTTGGATATCCTGGGACGCCGTATTTGTCAAGGCGAGGCGCGACCTTAGGGGCAATCATATAACATAGGTCTGATCCCCCACCCTCCCATCGGCTATCTGCCATGGGCTCGCTACATTCTGTCGGCGAAGAAGTCGCAGTTGATAAGGCTAGGGTTGTACACTGCAGTTTATGTTTCCCTCTTCCAATATCCCACGCTTCCCACCTGGTGGTTTAAGGCCTTTTTGGAGCAGTGGAACATCCCTATGCACACTTTCCTCGCAATGGACCGGGAAGTGTCGATTTCTTTGGAGGAATTCACAGAGGTCTCCGGCTTACCGGTTATAGGGGAGCACCATAAGGAGTTGCTTCCTACAGACGAATATGTCTTCGGTGCTAAGCCGGCAATAAGGGGCCTCACTCCAGAGAATGCTGTTCAACATCAATTTCCAAGTTTGATCAAAGTGTTGAACATCTATGAGACCTTTTTTATCGAACGTGGGAGCCGCGGAGTTAGCTTCGAGGACTTCATCGCTCGATTCCTTCACCCAAACGTCCTCTCGGCAGAAGCTGCTAAGTTTGCCACACTTGATGACCCTTTCGGTCTAGGTTTGGACAACCTGCCGGCGAAGGACATAGACCAAAAGGGTTTTTTCCTTCCTAACTCACCAATTGTGTCTTTTGCGGAAGTTGCAGCCCCCGGGATGGACGAGGAAGCCTTCTTCTTAGGATTTCTTGGGCTATGGCTGAGTTGGTTTGCGCTCCCGATGCATTCTCACCATATGAGGCCTTCTGTCTTTTACCCAGCTCATCGGATGACCATTGGGGTGAAAGTGGCCGTTGGGATCGCCGGTTTGGCACACCTGTATCACGGCCTTAGTCAAGCAGCGGATGCTAGTGAGCCTGGAGTACTGCACGTGATCTTCCCGATGCATTACTTCATATCATGGCTTGAGCTACACACACTGGGCGTCTTTGGTATGCACAAAAGGCCGTCATTTTATGACAGGTGCAGCTTCCCTCGAATTATACGACTGATCGGTGCTTTAATTGTGACTCCGTCACCACGGAATGCCAGGGGTTTGCTCCTTCGTCCCCATACAGTCGGAGACGGGATGTCTTTCACTGACAAAGTGCTGACCATTGGAAATACGTCTACCACCACGGTGCGGCCATTGAAAGACACTTTCAAAGATGGAGCCTCAGTTCTGACGGCCCGGAAGACCCTTCATCTATATTCCATCAGACCTGGTTTCCTGGTGTTTAGGAAAAATGGTGCGGTGCTTTTCATGAGATACAACCCGCATCGTTTTGCCCAGCAACTGAGCTAAAAATAAGGGGTGTCGTTGGAGGCTTTCCTGCTGGAACCTGTCACTACTAAAGAAGGGATGCGGAGCGCGCTTCACCACTTCATGCGTCTTAATACGGGTTCTCATTTTTTTATTAGCGAACCGGCTTGCAAACCACGCATCCTTAATACATATACGGCGTGGTACACTCATTCGACGGGCACCGTTATAAAGGAAGAAAAACGATTGTTGGTCGACCGTAAGGGTGTGCCTCCCGGCAGCGACCGCAAAGCTCCCTTGGTGCCCAGGACCCCCGTAGTCCCTCCGCTGAAAGATGCTAGAGCCGAACCACCGCGTGTGCTGAGCCTTCCACGTGGATTGTCGCTTCCTAAAACTGCGGATTTGCCACCAGCGCCCCGTGCTCCAGTGGAGACGGTAAATGTGGCTTCGCCGGAGTCCGTTGTGGGAGCGGATATTTGGACCCGCCGTCCTAAGGTGCCTGCAAAGCGCAAGTCAATCTCAGGTGCACCCAGGGCTGGTGGGCAGAAGAGGAAGAAGAAGTCGCTCCTCTCTTTCGATGCCATCCTCGGTTTAGAGCCACAGGCCCCTCTTACCGAAGGTATAAGCGAGTATGGCAGTAATAAGGGCTTCTCGGTAGACCCAGCAGACACCGATCTGGCGGCCGCCATTGCGGCTTCTGAGCGATCCGCCAGACTTGAAGCGTGGTTGAATAAACTTGCTCGAGCAGGTAATCATTAGCTGTACTCTTTGTCATTTTATAGTATTTTTATCATTATCTTCGACTAATGCTTTCCTCCCTTTTAACAGGTGTCACTACCGAAGAAGCCATCGCTGCCTCTTTAAAAACCTTCCAGGAGGAGGAAGAGAAGCGTGCTTTAATGGGCGTTGGTACGTCTCGCCTTATTAAGTTTTTATCCTCTTTTCTGATGGCCAACCTAACCTTTTTTCCTTTGTTTCTTTGCAGGGGCTGCGCCAGCTGATGCAGGGACTCTCCTCGGGCCCGCTACTGAAGTCCCAGTCTCCTCGGGGCTGCCGCGAGAGCCTCAACTCGACAAGTCGACGAGGGATGCCTTGAAGGATTTGGAGGCATCCCTGTTCACGGACGAGGACATCTTAATGAGGGAAGCCTTGTAGAGCTCCGTCTTGACGGCTCGAGAGGAGAGAAAGCGGCTAAGGCGCGAGGCGAAGGCACGCAGGGCTGCTTTGGCCATGGGAGTGGGCCCAAGCACCGTCCCTCGTGCTGATACCCCCTCAGAAGAGCCTTCGGTCGCCTTGTCCACTGCTCGCAGACAGGTGGCGCGTGCAGTTTGGAGTGCTAACGATAAATCCACTTCAGGTAATGTATCTTTCGAGATTTGTTTGTAAGAATTGTAAACTTGTCGGTTCTTATATATCTTGTCCTGCAGGGCCGAGTCCAACCGAAGGGGAGGCGGAAACCGTCGAACCTAAGGGGACGGAGGAAGAGGCACCGGCCGAACCCGAGTTGACGGTGGGCAACATCGCCGGGGTTGCTGAGCCTGAGCTGGGGGATGAGGGAGCTGCACCAGAGAAGGCCGTTGATGCCGAGCCTGAGGGGGCGGCAAATGAGACGACCGCTATAACTGAGCCTGGGGCAGCGGCGGACGAGATAATGGCGACCGCCGAGCCCGAGGGAGTAGCGGGGAGGCGGGCATGATTCCCGAGGACGAGCCGGCCACTCTTTCTCAAGAGTCTGGCAATGCTCCGATCATTGCTCTCCCCGCTTACGGTCCTCCGCCGTCTCCTGGCCTCGCGAGCACGACGACGGCCCCCGTAGAGTCTGGTGATGAGGCCACGGGAGGTGGACTCGTATCAATGGAGGAGGGAGACGCCTCCGTTTCGGCTGGCGGCTCATCGGGTAAATTTTGAGTTATTGTCCCCCTCTTTTTTTTAATATCTTGCGATCCTTTCTGACAAGTTTATTTTTGTTTTTAATGCAGGTGCGGCCAGTGCCGATGTTCCATTGCTCGAGGGAGTGCCGTCAACTACTGCCTTGGCGGTGGTCACCTCTCAGCCTTCTCTTGTACCATCAAAGACGTTGGAAGGTATGGATTTACAACCCATTAGTTTTATCTTTCAGCCGCATAATTTATGTACTGAAGTCGTACTGTTGTGTCTTTTCAGGAGTGCTTTTTGATCATCTCTATCAGGTGTTGCACCCACACTTCTCCTTCCCATCTGAACTTGCTTCTTCCTCCAGTGGCGCCGGTGAGTATAGTTTCCAACTGATATCTTTCTTTTTTCAGTAATGGAATTATTTCTGACTTTCACTCGTCCTGATTGCAGTGCTACAAATCGAAGGAGGGGATGAAGGATCGGTCGCGCCACCGGCCCTTCCGGCCTTGCCGCCCGCTGCAGCTGGTATAGTAAACTATCTCATCAATGACTTTTTTTGTATTTCTTGAACTGTCATCTAATCGTATTTTGTTTTTTTCAGCTGTCGTTCCGATCCCGGCGCCCTTTGAGTCTCGCGTCATAATGCTGGCAGGCCCCTTCCTGAGACGTCCGTCTTCAAAGGGTGCTGTAATGAGGTTGGGCATGCTGAGCGGATATGTCGAGGAGCTCGACGCAGACGCTCTCCCATCTGCTGCGGATTTCGCTGCGGAGGTTAACCTGATGTTGGCGTCGCTTGTGACTTTTCATGATGGAGGCGTCGTTGAGCTTTGGGTCAACCACTGCAAAGAAATCGAGGTCCGCCTGCATCAGTCGGAGTTTATGCGCCATGCTCTTGAGACCTTAGCCGTAAGCAATCAAAGAGTAGCGTGGATCGAGCAAAGCGCTTCTTACTTCCATCACCTGGAACAAGAAGCGGCTTCACGGCTGAGGGAATGCCAAGAGACCTCGAGCGAGACGGCTCGTCTGCGCGCTGAGGTTGAGGCTAATGCTGCCCAAGTGAAGGTTATCTTTGAGGGCCTCCTAGAGCGTATCTCTAATAGGCTAACACTGAAGCGGAAACTCGATGATGCCGAGCGTAATGCCCACGGCCGCGAAGCAGCTCAGCAGGCCGTTGGGGAGCAGCTTGCGTCCTTCTTGCAGCAACGGGCTCAAGTGGAGGCAGAACTGGCGGTGGTGGCCGATCAGGAAAAGGCATGGAGGGAAGTGCGCGAACAATTGATAAGGCTATTTAAGACGCTTCCTTCCCAGTAGCTGCCTTTGTATCAATATACTTGTAAAATTTTCCTTTTTCGAATAAAATGTATCCATTCTTTATTCTTTTGTACGATTCACCTTGTACTTGATTGAAGTTAATAAATAAAGATACACATTTTTTCTTTGCAATGTCTTGTATGCTCTTTTGCTTTCTCCCTTTCTCTTATTATCAGCATGCTGTCTTGATAAACATGGTTGACAGATAATAGAGTAAGCATCTTGGTTTCTTCAAGAGATAGCGATGGCTTAGGCCGCAGGTTCAAATCTGCTGCCTAAGACTTTTCAACTCTATGAGCCGTGAGGGTCTCATAAAGACTTTTCTCCCTACGGATCGAGATGATCTCATAGGTGGATTTTCTCCTTAGGAATCGTGAGGATTCCTAAGTGTGTTTTCTCTTATAAGTCGTAAGGATCCTATAAGAGAATTTTCCCTCTTACGAGTCGAGAGGACCCGTAAGCGGTTGTTTCCCTCCTTGTCGAGATTCGACTTTGGAGAGTGAGACCCGTGAATAGTATGCAAGAGACCGTTTTAGACCGACTTGCAGGGTCCCAGTGCTCAGGAAACAAGTTTTTTAATCACTGCTGCCTAAGGCTTTATCTTGCAAGTTGAGACGAATCGGGAATTTCTCGCGGAGACACTGGTTTCTCTGCGGGCCGACGCGAATCAGGGGGCTCTCATCAAGGACGCTAGTTTTCCTGAGTTGAGGAGTTTGCCAAGGACACTAGTTTCCCTGGGGTTGAAACGAGTCGAGGTGTTCCTGCAAAGACGCTAGTTTTACTGCGGGTCGACGCGAATCAGGAGGCTCTCATCAGGGACGCTAGTTTTCCTGAATTGAGGTATTTTGCCAAAGACACTGGTTTCTTTGGGGTTGAAACGAATCGGAGTATTCCTGCGGAGACGTTAGTTTCTCTGCGGGCCGACGCGAATCAGGAGGCTCTCATCAAGGACGCTAGTTTCCCTGAATTGAGGTATTTGCCAAGGACACTGGTTTCCCTGGGGTTGAAACGAATCGATGTATTCCTGCAAAGATGCTAGTTTCTCTGCGGGTCGACACGAATCAGGATTTTCTCGTCAAGGACACTGGTTTCCCTGAGTCGAAGGATTTTGCCGAAGACACTGGTTTCTTCGGGGTTGAAACGAATTGGAATATTCCTGCGGAGACGCTAGTTTCTCTGCGGGCCGACGTGAATCAGGAGGCTCTCATCAAGGACGCTAGTTTCCCTGAATTGAGGTATTTGCCAGGGACACCGGTTTCCCTGGGGTTGAAACGAATCGATGTATTCCTGCAAAGACGCTAGTTTCTCTGCGGGTCGACGCGAATCAGGATTTTCTCGTCAAGGGAACTGGTTTCCCTGAGTCGAAGGATTTTGCCGAAGACACTGGTTTCTTCGGGGTTGAAACGAATCGGAGTATTCCTGAGGAGACGCTAGTTTCTCTGCGGGCCGACGCGAATCAGGAGGCTCTCATCAAGAACGCTAGTTTCCCTGAATTGAGGTATTTGCCAGGGACACTGGTTTCCCTGGGGTTGAAACGAATCGATGTATTCCTTCAAAAACGCTAGTTTCTCTGCGAGTCGACGCGAATCAGGATGTTCTCGTCAAGGACACTGGTTTCCCTGAGTCGAAGGATTTGGCCGAAGACACTGGTTTCTTCGGGGTTGAAACGAATCGGAGTATTCCTGCGGAGACGCTAGTTTCTCTGCTGGCCGACGCGAATCAGGAGGCTCTCATCAAGGACGCTAGTTTCCCTGAATTGAGGTATTGGACAGGGACACTGGTTTCCCGGGGGATTGAAATGATTTCTGGTGGTCTTTCAGGTTCCATATGAGTTACCGTCAAAAACATGAGGCTAGGAATTTGATCTTCGCTTTGTTCACTGGCACCGCGTCTGTTGCATCAAGACGAATGTCGCGGTTGTCTCTTGGCTGTTGGTGAACCATCGAGATTTGGCTTTGCTTTCTAGCGGAGCCTGTTGGGAAGGTATGGTTCCGTCCTTGTTTGTGCCCTTGGATTGTATACAGGGATCGATGTGATCTCAACTGTAGGGCAAAAGTTTCATTCATTTTTATTGTTCTATTTCCGCGATGCTCTATCATTTCAGCTTTTGATCGCGAAAGTCACGACTGCCCAATCATTTCGGCTATTTTTCGCGGTGCCCAATCATTTCGGCTATTTATTTTATTTTTACTCGCTGCTTTTTATTGCAAGTTGCCCAATCATTTCGGCTGTTCTATTATGCATACGTTTTTACTTGCTGCTTTTTATTGCAAGCTGCCCCATCATTTCGGCTATTTTGTATGCATGTGCGGCTTGCTGGCTTTCCGCTGTAAGCCTGGAATTAGACACCGATTTCGGCATCAACACCGCTACAACTGGGATGTTGTCAGGAGCGAATCATCATTTGCCTCTGTCGATATCGAACAAAGGTGGCTTAGTGAACAGGGTTAAGGTCCTGTCGACTAAGGCTTCTGACTTCATGAGCCGTAAGGGTCCCACAAAGGTATTTCTCCCTACAAGTCGTGAGGATCTTGTAGGTGTATTTTCTCCTTAGGAATCGTGAGGATTCCTGAGTGTATGTTCCTCTGTAAGTTGTAAGGATCCTACAAGAGGGTTTTCTCCTCGTAAATCGAGAGGACTTACAAGGGTCATGCGAACATATCCCCAGTCACGGATGAGACTTGGTTAGGGAAATGTTTATTTGCGCCCGTGGATTGTATACAAGGGTCAGTATTGAACCACTTGTAGGGCAAAATCGAAGGTTGTGGAGGTTGTTTAAGCACAGGTTTAGGTCTCTGTAACTTAAGACTTTCAAATCTCATGAGCCGTGAGGGTCCCATAAGAGAGTTCTCCATACGAGTCGTGAGGATCTCGCAAGTGTATTTTCTCCTTAGGAATCGTGGGGATCCCTAAGTGTGTTGCTCCCTTGTGAGTCATAAGGATCTCACGCGGGTGGTTTCTCCTTACAAGGTCGAGAGGACCTTGTAAGTGTCCTTTAACGAGGTTGCGCCCTTTCGGGTTTTCACAAACACTCGCCGGTAGTCCTGCTGTTTTTACTCACGGAGCCCTTTCGGGTTTTCATCCGTGCCCATTTTGCTTATGGATATACCGTTTTTTAATTCTTTTTATTCTCTTTTTTTTATGAGGTCGCGCCCTTTCGGGTTTTCACGAACACTCGCCGGTAGCCCTGCTGTTTTTACTCACGGAGCCCTTTCAGGTTTTCATCCGTGCCCATTTTGCTTATGGACATACCGTTTATTATATTTATATATACATATATATTTTTTATTCATCTCGTCAGCCTAAGGATGCTGCAGTAGTAGTTTAAAGACGTTTCGGTCCTTCGTTAGTTTAAGGACGTTTCGGTCCGTCATTAGTTTAAGGACGTTTCGGTCCGCCATTAATTTAAGTACGTTTCGGTCCATCCAGGAGAAGGCTGGCTACTGCTTATAAAGTTTGAGCTTAGGACGATAGCGAGCGGACATAGTCATTGTCATTTATCATTGACCTAGGCGGTAACTCGATGTCCGCAATATCCTCGAGGTATGTCAGGTGCTTAAATGCAAAAGTAAACACGTGCAATGATGATGAACATGAAGCAGTAAATAGAGAATGATGACGTACATGAAATAATCAGTACAGGTAAGCAGTAAAGTGGGTATATCAAATCAGTAAGCAATGCATGTCAATGTCACTAATCCTATTAGTCTCTAAGTCTCACTGTCCAGGTCGCTAAAGCTATCGTCAGTCCAAGTGTGAGAGTCAACCACGCAGGAGTATCCTCAATCCAAGGGTAGGGCCCCAGGGGCAAGGGAACACGGGCCCGAAACGCTCGATAAAAATCAGTAATATCACCCATATGACTCCCAGAATCGCTGTATATGCCGGCAATGGGACTTCCGAGATTCCGTTGAACTCACACTCAAACTACCCCACACCCCGTGGTCTACATCAAATACCGACCATAAACCCAAATACTAGTCGGTCCATGACAAGTCTATGCGAGAACTGGAGACAGGATCTCCATCAAGCATGTCTCGACTGGTACCCAAGATAAATGGGCAGTGTTTGACGCCTTACCTATGACACTAATATAAGTGCTTCCATAATCATCCCATACCAATTATCGTTACACTTATATATGTCACATAGACGTCGATAATGCAATAAATTAACTGGGTATGTAAATTGTGTACAAATACGTGTCACTTCACTTATTCATGCTTTAACACTAACATACTTGACACAATCAAATCACTAATATCTATCACTGGATAATATACACGATCACTAGGTTACCAATGTATATGACATCTACATGATATGATGAGAATGCAATAATTATGATATGAATAAAATATCATCAGCCAGCGTCCTACCACTTGCATAATATACTATAAATCATACGTGCATAATTAAGCGAAACAATGTATAGGGGGTAAGCAGTATGTTTAATTATATATCTATCAAAATTAGTTTCGCGTCAATCGGGTTTTAGGTTCGCTAGATATGGCCATTTCAATTTAAGTGTTCACTTCTGGAAATCCAGTTTCAGAACTGGAAGTCTATTTCGTAACACGTTTTACTCCTAGTTGGGAGCATAATTAGGCAATACTACAGTTCAACTAATTGTAGATTTTTCTGTTATGTTTCCAACTCATCAAACAGATAATAAATAGCAGTTATGTATTTAAAGTTATGTTGTGTTCAAGGTGCTGGTGTAAGAGAGGTCACTGCAGAAACTGCAGAACACCACGGTATTCTAAAATACAATTTAAATATTAAATGACGGTGAAACGACACGGGACCAGATTCAGGGGTTAGCTAACTAAATTTTATACGCGACAATATGGGGCTCCGCACATTTTCAGTTTAAAGAATGGGTATACAGGTGTTCCCAAGCCAGGTATATACACAGGTTCACCTTCATCCAATATACTAACTCATAATTAACCACTTATAATATATTTATCATGATTATAGCAAGTGAAAGGGGGATCACTTGCCTGGCAACGATCGATGGCACGACAGCGACGATGAAAACAATTTGCACGGGCACAGCACACAGCACCCACAAGGGATTCGATCTTGTCTCAAGCTTGGGCTCGATGTTGCGGTGAGCCGACGATGGGACAGTGGGGGTGGCCGAGGTTGGCGAGACGACGGTGACTGCAATGACGACACAGGCAGCCGCGGCAATAGTGATGAGCTCGACTGCTCGATGAAATGCTGGGCTCGGTTTGGCTTGAAGCTTCGGAGGAAATGGGTGCAGCAACGGTGGCCGGAGCTTGGAAGTCGGGGTGAGGTGGTTGCTGAGGTTGCTCGCAGTGGTGATGGGGGATCGAGCGGCTTCATCGGCGTCGGGCAATGGCAGTCGGTGGCAAGGGGGTGAGGCAGAGGTGAGGTGTGAAGAGAGGAGGGAGAGGGGAGTGTGTGGAGGCGCTCAGTGGTGCGAGGTGGTGAGGGGGTCGGCGCAAGGTGACGGTGGCCGGGGATGCTCGTCGGCAATGACAGGAGGTTTGTGGTGGCGGTGAGTGCAGTTAGGGGCTGGGTTTGAGAGGAATGGGCTTGTGGGTGGAGATGGGTCTCGGGCTTGTGGTGCAAGGGGATGGCACAGGGTGTCGAGAGATGGTGGTGGTGATGCTCGGTGGAGACGAAGCGATAGCAATGGTGATTGGGGAGAAGGAGGCGACGATGAAAAGAGTTGATCACCGGCGATGGTGAAGGTGGTTGCTCGAGTCGAGGGTGCCGGAAGTTGGGTTCGGTGATGACGAGGTGGTTGGAGTTATGGAGGTGGCGGCAAGTAGGCTCGGGTGCAAGCTGTTGGGGAGCTCAGGGTGGGCTTGGTGATCGCTTAAGGTGGGTCGACGGTGGTCATCGGCAAGGTGGAGCTTGGTGCTTGGAGGAAGGCAGTGGTTTCATGAGGTGGTTGGAGTCGGCTTGGGCTGCAGCCGAGGCTAGCTCGAGGAGAAGGAGGTGCGGTCAAGGTTGGAGACTCGGTGAAGGGTTGTGTGCGCTGGTGAGGTGTTGGCTCCGGTGAAGTGTGAGGGAGAAAGGAAGAGCGAGAGGGAGTGAGGGAGAGTGGGTCGCGGGGAGCCGTTGGCGAGGAAGGAAGAGATCGTGAGCAGGCGCGGGTCTCGAGGAGCACAATGGGGGACGTTGAAGAGGTGGAAGAGAGGTCGTGGGGGCTCGTTGGGAGCGGGTCGTGCGGGGGTTTGTTGGGACGAGTGTGGGGTCATAGGGGTGCGCGAAGGAGAAGCGGGAAAGGAGGAGGGGAAGAAGAAGAGGGAGAGTGGGTTTGTCGGGTCGGGTCTAGGCGTCCGGGTCGTGTTGGGGTGTTAGGGGACGGGTCGGGTTAGGGAAAGGGTTTGGGTTTGGGTTCATGGGCCGGGCCTTAGGCTGGGCTGAGGTAAAAAGAATTTAAAATAGAGGGAAAGGAATGGGCTGGGTTTTAATAGAAATAGGGTAAATTAAAGGGATTAGGTTAAATTAGAATAAGGTATTTGGAAAAATATAGAAAATTTGTAGAAAATTTGGGAAAAATATTTGGAAATTATTTATTAAAATACAGTAATTATTTATAGGGACTGGGTATTACACGTTGTCCGGCCAGTAAGGTCTCGTATTCCTCTGCATTGTTTGAGGTTTTGAACCCGAGCTTCAGAGAATACTCTATCTCTGCCTCGTTCGGGCCCCGAATGATGAGGCCGGCACCACAACCTTCCTCGGTTGAGGACCCATCGACGTAAAAGTTCCAATCAGGGACGGAGTCGGGCCTCTCATCGATTAAGGGTTGAGCTTCGGGGGACCGCGTGGATTCCACCTCTTTACTGGGGATGGTACACTCGACGATAAAATCGGCCAGGGCTTGTGCCTTGATAGCCTGCCTCGGGCGGTATTTTATGTCGAACCGGGACAACTCTCACCTCCATTTCTCCAAACGACTAGAGGACTCGGGGGAGGCGAGGATGGACCCTAAAGGCCGCTCGGTAAGAACGAAGATGGTGTACGCCTGGAAATAGTGACGTAGTTTCCTTGAGGCCACGATGAGTGCCAAGACGATCTTCTCTATGGCCGGGTACCTCATTTCAGCGTCCTTGAACACGTGGCTTACATAGTATACCGGCTTCTGGACTACCTCGACCTCTCGGACGAGCACCGAACCTGCAGCTTGGTCGGACACCGCTAGTTATAGCGATAGCTCGTCCCCTTCAACTGGCCGGGTGAGCAGTGAGGAAGTCGCAAGGTGCCTCTTTAATTGCTCAAAGGCGGTCTGTCACTCCTCTGACCATTCGAAACTTGGTATCTTTCTTAGAGTTTTGAAGAACGGAAGGTGCTTTTCCCCAGACCTTGACATGAAACGACTCAGAACGGCTACCCGCCCTTTTAACCGCATGATTTCAACGTTAGTCTTGCGTGCGGCCATGTTGAGGATGGCGCTGATTTTCTCCGGGTTAGCCTCGATTCCACGGCGGGTGACCATGAAGCCGAGCAACTTTCCACTGGTGACCCCGAATGCGCACTTGGCGAGGTTCAGTTTCATCTTGTACCTGCGGAGGACATCGAAAGCCTCGCCTAGATCCTTGGTGTGTTCATCAGACAAGGTTGATTTGACGAGCATGTCATCGACGTAAACCTCCATGTTCCTACCGATTTGTGGCTTGAACATCCGATTAACCAAGCGTTGGTACATAGCCCCGGCGTTTTTGAGGCCGAAGGGCATCACCTTATAGCAGTATACCCCCCGGTCCGTTATGAATGCGGTAAGATCCTCATCCGCCGGGTTCATACGGATCTGGTTGTAGCCGGAGAAAGCATCCATGAAGCTAAGTAGCTCGTGGTCTGCCGAACTGTCGACGAGCTAATCTATCCGAGGGAGGTGAAGTCGACGCACATGCACCACTTCCTGCTAGACTTTTTAACCATGACTACATTCGCCAACCATTCCGAGTAAGGCACGTTCCGAATGAAGTTGGCGGTGAGGAGCCTGTCTACCTCGTCCTCGATCGCTTTTTCTTTGATCGGGGTGAAGCTTCGCTTTTTCTGCCCGACGGGTCGGACCATAGGGTCCACCCCGAGCTTATGTGATGATTTTGGGGTCAATCCCCGGCATGTCGGCAGGAGCCCAGCGAATACGTCCGAGTTATTTCTGAGGAAGTGGATCATGTCGTCTCGGTGATTCCCCGTCAAGAGTGACCTGATCTGGACGGTTCGCTCACTGTCCTCTTCCGTAAAGGGGACCTCAGTCAGTGGTTCCACTGGGGTTCCTCGGACCTCTTTCTGCCCGTCTCGAGTATCCATGGAACCCTTGATATCATCCTCGCACTCAAGGTCATTGTTTGGCCGCTCAGATGTAGATGTTGCGGTGAAGCAAACCTTTGTGGTTTGTTGGTCCCCGTAGGCCCAACCTATCCCTCCTTGGTCGAGCGGAAACTTTATCACTAGGTGGTAGGTCGATATTTGGGCGCGGAGGGAGTTTAGTGTCGGGCAACCTAGGAGGATGCTGTAGGCTGATGGAATTCTCATGACGATAAACTCCACAGGCACGGTGCGCGTACGGCCCGCCTCTCCGATGTTAAATTGGAGGGTGATTACCTCTTCCACCGGGATGGAGTGGTTAGTGAACCCCGACAGGATGTAGGCGGTCGACCTTAGGTCCGACGGGGTGAGTCCCATACGCAGAAAGCAGTCATAAAAGAGAATGTACGCCGAGCTTCCCGAATCAAGCAATATCCTCTGCAAATCATAGCGGTGGACTCGGGCTGTGATCACCAGAGGGTCGTTGTGAGGCAGGGATATCCCGTAGAGGTCCTCATCGGTAAAGATGACCCGCTCGGCCACTTTAGCCTTCTTCCTTAGGTGGCTGCCAGTCCCCTCAACCGGTAAGGTGTGCCGCGTCTCGTCGGTCCCTGTCGTACCCCCAGCTGACACGACCATGGTTTGGCCGATTGTCAACTCGCCGGGAGGGGGATGGTGCTCTTGCTCACGGTCGGTTTGCCGCTTGTCACGCCCCGCTTCCCGGTGTATGGGCAGAGGACGCGACGAGGCCGCTACGTATTTACTCAGAAGCAAATACGCTAAGCGTAACTAAGCAATATAAAAAAAATATACATAAGAGACAAATATAATGAACAACAACTTTATTTATTAACATTCTTTCTGTACAATGCATGGAAAAGTAAATACATCTGAATGAAAGCAATGCCTAAACGATAGCATAAAAGAAATAGAAAGTACTGAAATGAAATAGGTACAAGTGGTTACAGCTCTGGATCTTCGGTGTACTGCTCAAGGGCCTGCTCCGAATGTTCCTGAATGGTCTCGTGCTCTAGTGCGTCCGATCCACCTGATAACATTCCAAAGAAGAAAGAGGAGGAATATCGTCAGCGAACAATCGCTCGGTAAGTCCCAAAGATAAGGGGAAAATAGAATAGACAGAGAGAGTGTGTAACTTTTAAAGTTGTATTATATGGTTAACGCTGTTGTTTGTAGCCTGGCACAGAAGAGGCCAGTGTATACGAGAGGAGTCTCTATATGCCAGAGACCAATGGCAAATGGAATACAAGGCTCTGTCGATAATACCACGGAACAACGAAATAGATATAATTACGTCTTAAGTGACCACCTCGTGCCACCTTTAATATATTCTGTACCAGTCTACCCCTTTATAAACCCCGCGATATCTTGTTTGTATTGTTTGAATTATATATTGTATATAGATGGATGACTTGTGTCGAAAATGGAAGACTTGCCGAAACCATGATATCGTATAAATGGAAATGGATGTACTGGATAATCATGTAGATGGATGTATATCCATGGTTCGGTTCGGTCAAGTTGTATAGATTGATAGATTGAACAGATTGAATATGTGAATTCATATTGAATTGTAGTTTGTACTTGATTCATATTCAAGTCAACTTATTTATAATGAGACTCAGTCTGAGTCAGAGTAATTAGAAAAGAAATTGAAGTCCTGAATTAGGTTTTGATGTTATCGGTAACCGCTGCACATGGGCGGCAGAATTTGTGTCTTTTTAAAAGACGGTTACCGTATTGATAACACCGTTTGTTAAATTGTCTACCTTAAATAGGCAAGCACCCGTATCTCCGGCTCCCTGAGGCTCAAGAGACTGGTCCCGCTTAAACCTATATTTAGTAGGGTCCTTAGGGTAATTTATAGAACTTGAGGGGGTTTTATGTAAAAATAATTTTATATACTTTTCAAAATACACCTCAAGTAATTAATTATCGTCTTTAGAGTTTTCATAGATGTAAATTTTATTATGTGGCATTTTTAGTGAATAAGACCTAATTTTCATAATATAGGGTATTTATTTGCAATATTGAACTTATATGGAATTTCATGGTATTATCATGTAAAGTAATTCTTTTGATTTAGGAAAGTTGGAATATTTATATTATATCAAAATTAGATATTTTGATGACACACACACACACACATATATATATATTTATAAAAATAATTTAATTTATTATTTTTCTAGAAATCTCATTTTCTTAAGATATTTGTATTTTTAAATCTCTCGAGACCGAATGCTCCTTGCGGAGGTCTGCATCTCGCACTACTAAGCCCAAGGATGTGCGATAATCCGCACCATCCCAAACGGGTTCTCCAAAATGGGTTGTAGCGGCACTTTGCAAAGATTTGTAAAAATACGTGATCTTGTATAAAATAGTTTTTATAAGTTAAAGGTATTTAACTGTAAAATCGTATTCCCGTATTCTATATTCCCGAAAGGTATTTTGCTATATTACATATGAGTGTTGTGAAGAGGTAGGTCATTATCTCGTGATCTATTTAAAGGTATAACAATGAAATATGATGTTTAATGTCAAAACTAAATTACATAGTATTTTACTGAAAAAGTACGATAAAAATTGCAATATGAAATATTTTTCTATGAAACTTATTCATGATGTTTTGTTGGTGATTACTAGTCAAGATGTGAGGGTTTGGAATAGTTGTGTTTAATGAAAATTGTACTTTTTAAAGAAAACCGAATCGGAAGTCGGATTAACTCCGCTTCCGTCGGGTTTTAGAAATTCGTGTTTTAAGAAAAGAAAATGGGAGAGGGAGGAGGGACTTACTGGCTTTTGGTTTAGAGGAGAGGAAGAGGGAGTGGAAGTAGGTTATGGTGCGTCGTTTCGTCGCTGGGAGCTCCTAGGGTCGTCGTCGGAATTTCGCCGGAGCTTCGCCCTTCGCTAACTCCACCTGTACACAAAAATTCTAGAGAGTTTTCTTGAGAGTTTTGGACAGAATTTGTGAGTGAGGTGTGTGTGGAATCGAGTGGTATTTATAGGAAAAGATTAGGGTTAGGATAGGTGAAAGGGTGTGAGAAAATGTATTAAAAATTGTATTAAAAATAGAGTAAATAGAGGTTTTTATTGGCTCTGTTAATGTGCAAGATTTTTAAAGTGTACAGGGGTTATAAGGAGGTCAAACAACACAACTTTCATGAAGGTGGAATCGGATTTGGCTCAGAATCGGCCGGCGCCGCCGGCTGATTCGGTCGAGTCGGGCTGGGGCTCGCTGCCATGGATCGCTCGTCGTTTGGTTTGCATAGTGGGGTAGTTTGTTTTAGTGTGAATTTTGGGTTTACGGGTTTAGCACGTGTAGACATTTGGGATTCTAAAAGTTCAAAAGAAATTTAATCAAAAATAATATGTGGGTGATGGGATTTGAACTCTGGTGCTTTGGTTCAGCAGTGCAAGGTCTTACCAATGAGTTACAAGCTCTTTCTTGCTATTAAAAAGCAAAACAAACTTATAACTTGTGCTCAGGTAAAAGTACCCCTTTCTGTATTTTTAAAAAATTTGTACAGAAAGTTATACAGGAAGTTTAGGGTTGTTACACCGCTTGTCTCGCAAGTACCTTGCTAGGTGCCCCGAGCGGATCAACTCCTCGATGTAGTCTCGGAGCTGCTTGTAGTTCTCGATGGGGTGGCCCTACGACCTGTGGAAAGCGCAGTAGGGGCCCCGAGTGCGCTTTATCGCCCTATTCGAGACTGGGGGAGTTTGAAGAACCTCTCGCCCTTTGCCTCCTACAATAGTTCCGTCTGGGAGACGTTGAGCGGGGTGTATTCCTGAAACTTCGGGGAGTGGGGTTTTGGCCGCTCAATCTTCTTTTTCTCTTCCCTGGCACTTTTCTTCTGATCGGCTTTCTCTGTCCGGAGCAGGTTGGCGTTCACCTCAGACTCAAGCTGGATCTCGCGTTCGGTACAGGCCTTGACCTCGGCCATGGTCTTAGGTTGCGCTAATGCAAAGGAGCGTGGCCACTCCTTGTGCCTAAGACCCGACCTAAGGGCCGTAATGACCGTCTTGTCCCGGTGCTCTGGGACCTCAAGGAGGGCATTGCAGAAGCGGATGGCGTATCCTTTGAAGGATTCTTTGTCCCCGCTCTTTATGGTGAAGAGATGATCAACGGTCCGCTTCTGTCGTCTGTTCCCAACGAAATGACTGAGGAATTTGGTGGCCAGCTCATCGAAGGTAGAGATTGAGCGTGGCGCGAGTCCTCGGAACCAGTCTCGTCCAGAGCGGATGAGAATGGCGGAGAAAGCGCGGCACTGCGCGGTGTCGGAATTGTCCTGAAAACTCATCCTGGTTGTGAACGCGTCCAAATGGTCGGTCGGAGTTCCCGTCGAAGAGGGAGACCTTCGGGGCTTGTTCCGGGAGGAGACGTGGACGGCGAGTAGCTCTTTGGTGAAGGGCTTCGTGAGCGAGTCGGCGGCATATTTGGCCCTGTCGCTTGGAGGACGATTTTCCTGATGTATGCCTTCAATCTTCTTTTCGAGGGCGTCGAGTCGGTCGTGGTATCCCAACGATTCGGCATACTTTGATTTATGGCCTTTGCTGCTGGAGACATGCGCCTAACTGCGGCTCCGGTTCTGTTCGATGAGGTTCCTTAGGTCCCCTGGCGAGGTCGTTTTCGAGCTACCGTGGTGAGTCCAGTCCATGTGACCCTGTCGAGGGATGGGTGTCGGTCATGCCTGGGAGCAGGCGAGCTGACCGATACCTCATTGGGAGGGACAAGAGCGCAATGGGCCTCAGGGTGGGGTGCTCTGGCTAGAGACCACGGTGTGGAGCTATGAGGCGCCCACCGGGTCATCGAGTTGGTCGCCACGGGGGATCTGTGGCCGCCCGAGATAGCGAGCTGGTGCCCAGAAGTGCCGGCGTGGGTAGTGTCTTCTCTCCCTATGTGTCGCTCCCGTGGTGGGGGAACGACGACTTGGGGAGCTTGTCCCGCCGTTTGGACGCGGAAAAGCGCGTCCACGACGGACGCGAGCCGATTTATCCGAGCCGATAGGGCGTGAATGGTGTTCGGGGGAGGAGGGGATCCATCCGCGTCTCCGTTGTGGGGAGGACGGCGACTGGAGCTCGGGTCGTCGCGGTGATCACTCGCCATATGTTTGAGACCGGAAGGTGAACTTTCGTTGAGTGGAACTAGATGATCTTCCCACAGACGGTGCCAACTGATGGAGCTCTGGATCTCCTTCAGATGTTACCTTCCGTTGATCCGCAGCGAGTGGTGACGAGTGGCTGAGATTGGACTTGGGGGTTTCCCTCTAGTGCGTGTGGATCTCAATGGGCTTGAAGTGGATGAAGCTGAGCTACCTGCAAGGAAGTCCCGAGGTAGTCGTGCCACCGAGAACCCTCCGACGATCAAGTTAGATGGGCTAAATGGGAAGAGCAGCGGCCTATTGGGGTGAAAAATGTCTTACCTAAGTCGTCTGAGAGAGGGTTTATATAGGGGCAGCCGTGGGCTGACGGGCGCGAGATTCACGCCGGCCGTTACGCCCCTGACGTTATGCCCTCGTGAAAGGCGGGATTTTCCATTAATGAAAAGATGGGCTCGTTAACGGGGGAACGAGATGGCGTGGAACGCGGGATCGTGGGCGGCGGATATCTCGTGTCAGGCGAGATTCGCGGAGCCGTGGCGGAGACGCCTGTGATCGGTGCTATGGGTCGGTCGATAAGACCGAGGAAAAGAAGCTCGGCGGGAGGCTCGGAGGCAAGCGGGAGGCCGAATGGGCTTGGTTCATGTGATAGCTCGGAGGCGAGCTAGGAGGGCTGAGAGAACTCAGCGTGCAGGAGGGCTCGGAGGCGAGCCAATAGTTGTTTGTGAGGCGGGCACAGGAGTCGTCAGGAAGACCATTGAAGGTCGAGAACACCCTTAGGATGAAGGCCCGGGGCATTCTTCTAATGTATCATTCCCGCTGCTTTCCCGCAAGCCCGGGACACGTCATCTGCCAAGTGTCAATATTGGGGAGTGCTCAGTACCGTGCATTATCAACTATCTTTGATTAGAATCAAAATCACTTAATGTTGAATACTATATAAGATAAAAATCATTATTAAAATTGACAGGTTGCTAAATTTTCCAACCTGTGAGCCGTTCCATTAAATGATTAAAGAGGTAGATTGCAGAAATGAGCAGTGAATCGTACGGGAAAAGCATGGGGGGCAACAGTTGGCGTCACCCGCTCCAATTTCCCCGCCAGGACACGTGACCACACGCACTCTCCCATTATATACTCCCTACCAATTATTTGAGCTTCAAGATGCTTCGATTCTGGTCGGCACCGACAAGTTCAAAGCATCGGGCCCAAATTTTTTCCTATATTTCTTCTCTTCGCATTTATGGGAACTTATAGATGCAGCTTAAATGTAGCAGGAAGATTAAACCTTATCCTCGTCTCCTCCCGAGGAAAAAAAAATAGAGAGTGGGGGAAAGAAAGTTGGAAAATTTCTAAATCTTATACACGAGACAAGAAAGTCGGCTCTTAAATGTGCGAATTTCATAGTATCACTAACCTGTGCGCGTAGACGGATCTATATAAGGTCAGCAGGTACAACCGAACAAGCGCTCCTCTTCATTTATTTTAAAAGAAACATAAATAAATATTGGTTGCAAGCAAATGTTAACAATTTTAAAATGTGTTATACATGTGTATGCTATAAGTATAGCAAGTGATATAAGTTTCAATGCCCTCGTTCGACTCTCGCTGACTAAAATTCCTACGTCTGCACCTGCATGTACATTTAATTTTAAATACAAGGAAAAGAAATCAGTCATGATAGGCCGTATGCTCAGTCACTATATTAAACCCTGATTCTGCAAGACTTCAGGTGTGGAAACTTGATTGACATCAGCAACAGCAAACATACACAACACCTATTATTCGATACATATGAAATACAGACATGTTCAAAAAGCACATTGCAAATAACACACTCTTATAAGAACATCAGTCCTGTAACATATAGATTTCACCCTGATACCAAAGGATTGAGCACGTGCCCAGTGAACACGACAATTCCTGTCATATCTTCCCTAATCAGGAAAAGAAACGGATGATCCGCCACAAAATCAACCGGACCCATCGGCAACGACCTCAACATAACCACTGCACCCGAAGCACCAGCTGCCTCGGTTCCTTCCTCATTCACTTCAACGAAGGACTTATGGAATATCGAAGATACATATAAATTACTGCCCACAACTGAATCCACCATTTCCGTCAAATCTCCATCCCCATTAAATGGCAACACCAACCCCAAACCCTTTAACACCTCCGATGCCTCAAACCCAAATGAGATTTTGAATTTTGGGATTTTAAATTTGTCCACTAGAACTTTTTGGCATGGAAGATCGTGGTTTAAGAACCCAGGCTCAGAAGTTAATTTTTCTGATAGAATCCATAAGCCGTCCTTTGCATGTGGGAGAAAAATGTACATTGAGAATTGTCTATGGTCTTGGCCTTTCTTGTAGGGGAGTTTAAGAACTGAGAAATTGTCGTAGGAGGAGACAAACTGTTTTTCTTTGGTAGTCATGAACGGAACTTGGATAGAGGTTCCATCGAGTAGGAAGAATTCTGATTCTTTGGTTTCAGATGCATTGAATTTGCTTTCCCAGGCTCCTTTGAAGTAGAGTGCGTTGGCAAGTACAAGCCTAGTGTTGCTATCAACAGATCCAGAAGGAAGTAGTTCTTTAATAAGACCAGAACTCACCTTTTCGACCCACGAATTGACCTCGTTCGCCACTTCAATGGCCTACACATCATCATCACATATGTTAGATAAACATTTCAGCAATTGAGGTTGAACAACACACCATGATAAAAAAATGTCTTGTTGAGATCCTGATTAGTAAGGGTAAATGCAGGACCCATCTTCCAATGATGTTGAAATCCAGATTTGAGTAATTTGAGCTCGTAGGTTGAATTTTTTAGCGATCAAAATATATATTTTTAAAATAATATTTTGAATTTGAGTGAAGTTAATATTATTGAGCTCCTGATTTGAATAATTTGAGCTTCTTTAATTGAAATTGAATCGTCAATCTTATGAAGATCCAGATTTGAGCAATTTGAGCTTTGTTCATTGAATTTTGAGCCATCAATCTTATTGAGATCCTGATTAGAGAAAGAGGTAAATGCGGGGAGAAATTTTTCGGCGGAATCACCGTAATGGAACGACAGGGAGAGAAAAAAAATGGCAATTTTCAGGTATCCTTTGAGCAGCTAGGGCTATGCACGGGTCAGGTTAGGCAGGCTTTGAAGAAATCCCCGCTACGCCAGGCAGCTTTTTAACTATTTTATACCCACGCGGTATAAAAGAAATTTATACTCGTGCCCGCACCCAATGGGTTCAGGCGGGCCAGGGGTATGGGTTGGGTTTTCATAGTAGGATTTGGGTAAATATTACGAGAACACATATTTCTTAAAATTCCATAAGCAATGCCAGAACAGTATGTAAATATAATAAAACAATTAAATCTAAAACAATAACATAAACAAAATTGACCAAGGTACAAACAACCCATTTAATAATCTCATATTTGCTATACTCACTGAAAACTCATGGCGAATTACATGACTAGGGTTTGTTTCTAGATTTATTAAAGCATGATTACATCTCAACCATTAAATTTAACGGTTGAGGTGTAATCGGGTTGGGCTCATTACGGGTGGGCGGGCGGGTATAGGTTTCAGGTTACAGGCAGGAGCGGGTCAGGTGAGGGCGGGTTTGAGAAAATATAAAACACACTTATGCTTTTTATGCATCATTTCAAACCCGTCCGAATCAATATCAGGCGGGTTTTAAACCAGATCCTTACCCGTTAAGAAGTGGGTGGGTGCAGGTTCAACCCAATCCGCTATGTAAGGTACGTAAGACCATAAAACTATCTCTATGGACCCGTCTACATGGACCAGGCACATGGCACCCAAAAGATTTTATAATTGGGTAACCCATTTTCAGATGATTTTGAGATCACGATTGGAGTAACCTGAGCTTATGTTAGCTTTGAAGTTGAATGCTGAGTTGTTATATATATTATTGGGTTTCAGGTTAAGGTTACGCATTATGGGATATTCGATATTCATTATCATAGTCGTAATATGGTACTCGTAATTTTGAAAGCCAAGTGCAATCTCCTATTTAAAACGAATTAAAAAATCCTATGAAAGATGATTGCTCTAATGCTCAAGAATTTCAAATTGTCTATATGTAAATTGGTAGAAAAGCAATTCCTAGAAGTGATGTGATCTACACTCTTTAAAACCCTAAATCAATAGCCTCTTTCTTTTAATAATATAGGCGACAAGTACAGTTCTTTGAGACAACCTCCTTTTTGCCATCCAGTGCACTCTCAATCATCTCCAGTCGTCGAATGGTGCAACTAGGTTCTACCCATCAAATTTCACAGCTTAGAAACTCCCCGGTCCCTTTAAGCCGACAACCCTAAGAAGTCGAGGATTCAGCTTTGCTTCAAAAATCAAGCTAATATATGATGAATGCTATAATGGCCTGTTTGGTTTGTGGATTTTAAAAATCAACGAATTGAAAGATGTAAGAAGTTTTGAAATGATATATGTCAACAATTGCAAATTGTTTGGTTGGTTGTCAAAAGTTAATGAATTGATATTGAATTAACAATTCCAATGTTTGGTATAAGTAAACAAGGATAACCCTTTGCAGTGAGTGGCGATTTCTCCCAATTCCGCTCATTTTGAGCAGACTCTAAATCCTCCCAATATGTTGACCTCATGCTGAGATGTCATAATATCCTACTCATTCCCAATTCCTCGACCTAACAACAACTTGACCATTTTCTTTGAGGATCTGCCACAAAGTTATGAGAAGTTAGACCAATTACTGGCAACGGAACATGCTATAAGAAACAACTAACTAATCTAGATCAAGACACTTGCAGGCCAACCGCAAGTTCCAAAGGTAGTAGATTTTGGAATTTCAAGTTCAAAATAGTAAGAATATTTGAAAGAAATTTACATATGCTTGAATCTGAATTGATCTTAGATAGATTTCAAATCTCTATATAAACATAGCTGATCTATAATTTCAGACAAACTTTAATCCAAAAAATCATCTATTTCTCTTTTATCAATTGCTAATTGACTGAAAACAACTAACTAATCCAGATTAAGTTAAATCTCGTAGTTCACTTGATTAGCCTATAGAATAAAGATTTAGGAATGCATATAATCTTTATTTGTATTAATGATAGAATATAATTTCTAGGGTTCAAGTTTCATCCAAATCAGGGCTACTTTCATTATATTCACCAAGTGCTTGCATTCACAGATCATTCTATTAGATGTTGAAGTAGTGAGTACCCAGCTAAGTTTGAAACAAAGAAAAGTAAAGATTTCTTTAGATGGTGACAATATTTTAAAAAATTTCATTTGTGTTGCAATGATTGTTTGCATCTAGTAGGTTGTGAAGCCAATCATCTTGTTATACTATTATTTATATAAGCAATCTAATTACAACCAAAAAAATGAGGGAAAAAACCACTAACTTTTTATTATGCGATTTTCCGATTATGATACATATAAATATTACAATTCGTATAGACCTGTAAGAAGATGATGGCTAAAACCTTAAAATGTTTGATTTAATGTATCATATATAGTCGAAAAAGAAGTAAATTGGTGAAAGGTAAGACACAAGACTCATCACATGATGTCACAACATTAAGTCATGAGGGGCATGATAACAGAGCTGAAAACGGCTAGACAGGTGATGATTGATACACCACGAGTGCAAGCTGTCATCAGTCCCTTCCTTAAGATTGGTTGAACATGAATTAACAGCTAACGCATGGTCATCTTGAATATTCAAGCAAAAGTAGATTGCCAATGTGATCAATAATGTTGTTTTTGATGTAATGAGGATAGGTTAAGGATCAAAACCCAAGCGCAAGAAAGCTTTATCTTAACCCAAAGAAGAAGAGGGTTGCAAGACCAACAAATAGGGATCATAAGTCTTGGATAAAACAGAAAAACGCTAAATCAAATGTGACACTTGTTTTTGTTTGGAGGAGCACTCTAAGAATTTTGATAGGCAAACATGTTTATGGCTTGATATTTGAAAATCGATCAAATGGTCTGGGATATTGATGGCTTCGATGCCAACGTATTTTTCGTCTCTCTTCCGTTTATGATTGATGCTTTCTGAAATGGCATGTAACACTAGGCACATTAGGCAAAAGATGGTGACTAGCTTGGTAAGGAACAATCTATTGGGTTCACTTGTAAAGTCATTGATCACTTTGTGTGTCTGCTTCCTTGCTGGGATGGGAATGCGGAAAACGTTTTGGAAACTCAAATGTAGCTGATGGATCAATAAAGGGGCAGCAATCCAAGCTATAATTCTTACAAGAGAATAGTCATATTGTAGGTTAGAAATACTTAGAATAGA
Organism: Agapanthus africanus; assembly: GCA_030015575.1. Classification (NCBI taxonomy): domain Eukaryota; kingdom Viridiplantae; phylum Streptophyta; class Magnoliopsida; order Asparagales; family Amaryllidaceae; genus Agapanthus; species Agapanthus africanus. The sequence continues at coordinate 910,133,120 of JASDDO010000019.1, read as the reverse complement.
ACTTTCTCAATTCTCTAGACCCTGCCATGAATTGGCCTGGCTTCTCAAAACTTTGGGGCAAGAATGACCAGGTTGTTATTTGGTTGAGAGGTTTGGAATGGGTAAGGTTTAATGATATTTCTACAAGAGGTCAGCAGATTGGGAGGAAGTAAAGTCCGTTTAAAATGAGTGGAATTGGGAGAACTCTCCACCTCAGCACCATCTCACTGCAGAAAATAAGTATAGGATAGACTTCTTTTTTTTTGTTTGTTTCTTTTCCATTTTTCTATATTCGATATCTTATTTATATAGAAATAACAATTATTATACTCACCAACTTTATAATAACCTTCAATTTTTATTTTCCATTCTAGTCCCTGTTTAGTTTTACCAAATAATTGAATTGCAAATTTAGAAGTCAAGCACTCATTATCTTTTGACAACCAAGCAAAAAATTCACAATTCTTGACATATAACATTTCCAAACTTCTTGCACCTTTCAATTCCTTGATTTTGAAATACACAAAACCAAACAAGCCCTAAGGACAAAGGAAACAAAAAAAAAACATTCATTCAGGCATACTGGAATCTTGTCTAGAGGTTACCTATGTTTAACTTTGACCTTGAAACTAAATCAGGGTATTAATGATGAACATCAGAGCATCAATAGCATTGTTCATGCTTCAAATTCTCAACCTAATTCAAGCTTGATTGAAGCCAATGGTTGATTTTATGGTGGAACACTCAAACCTAAGATGAAAGGGACTATTCTTTGGGTTTAAATACATCAGTGTCCAGCTTCTTCCATAGCTGTCGGCTTATTAGCAGAGCGAAACAAACCCCCTATTTAGCATGTGAACACTCTTATGAAAGCTTGTGTTTTCCCACTTACTCTGTATGCATAGATTCAAGGTGTATTTTTCTTCCATTAAAACATGAAATCTATAGAAATACAATCCTTGAGATCTCAATTCAGTCTCTTATTGTTTTGTTTTCAACTAATGAAAGGCAAGAACAAGATGTGCTTCTCATTTTCATTTATAGTTTTATAAAATTGCTAAAATTATCCTAATAAATACAGTTAACCCTGATTCGCAAAATTCGATCTTTTCGTTAACAAAGAGTGGGGAAAGAAGTTGCCTTGCTTTGAAAATCAGCAGCCCTAGCCTCAGCCCTAAACCCCCAGTTCACAACCTCCTTAAACTCGCCCTTCAGCGAAAGCGACGAGTCGACCCACACTCCATTAGCGAAGCTGATCCTGGGCCCACCGCTAGCCGATCCATCGGCGAGCACGACGCCGACGATCTGAGACGACAGCGCGCTGAGATCGCCGGAGGCCTTCGATCCGACCACGGAGAGGATCTGATCGATGGTGGGGCCCTTCGATCCGGCGGCGATGAGGGCCAGGATCGCGTGGAGGGTGGTCGGAGAGAAGGCGAGGTTGCAATCTCGGGCGAGGGTGGAGCTCACGTGCTTCGTGAGACTGAGGACGAAGCTCGTTTGGTTCAGGATCGATTCTCGCAGATCCATATTCGGGAAAGTTTTGGGAGCAGACTGTGGACTGTTTGTTTCCAAATAGTGAAGTCGAAGGAGAAGAAGGGTGGGATGAAGATTCGTTGAACGAAAAGGGGCCTCCGTTGGTGACTTAATTTACGGAAGATCTAAGCAATTTGATTTGTGATTATTGTTAAGTAGAAGGGTCAATATGTAATTTTCACATGGCGTGGTGGGGTCAGTAAAATTAAACGGATCTGTTATATCAGGGGTTGTTTGGTTGGTTGCACGGTTACCAACTTGGAGTCCAAAGTAGCAGGGTTGCAAAATTCTGGTTTTGGTAATTTATTATTTGGTTAGTGTTAGATTTCTAATATTGGATTTGTAGATTTTTATAATACTTATTTGGTTGGCAAAAGGAAATGAGATTTGAATTTGAGAATTTTAGAAAGATAGAGAGATAGAGAAGTTAAAGTATGGTGAGCCTCATGTAGATAGTGCTGATACTTTGCAATCCATGATTTTTTTGAGAATTCATGAATCGTTAAAAAAAAAATGGTGGCCCCATAAAAGACAAGCAAATCCAAAAACCCAAAATACTACAACCAACCAAGAATTAGCTAATCTTTATCCATATTTTGGATTCATGAAACCAAATAGTGCCAAAACCTCACCCCCAGTCCTGCAACCAAACAGACCCTAACTGATCGGTGTGAAAAGTAGGACCAAAAATGTAAATGGGTCATGTAATAGTCCGAAGGGAGCAAATAAATTCGAATCAATTTTTTTTGGGCCAAAGACCAGAACATGGAAAATGAAAAGTCCATGTGATAGTCTTGATCTTGATCTTGTTCATTTGAATCCGCATTTAAGTTGCTAACCCGTTTGGTTTGGCTCCAAATGAGATTCAAAGGATGGGATTAGGCTAGGGCTTGGACCTAGTCTAAAATTCATTTAAGTTGCTCATCTGCACCATACTTTCCGTTTCTGGCGGGGGCTTGCATAACTAATTGTTGCACAAACCCTTTTCAGAGGAAACAGAGCCTATGTCACGGTAAGCTTCCAATTACAGTGACCGAACTCATTGGGATGAGAGTTTTACCGATAAGCCCTTAGCCATTTTGCAAATAGCCACTTGGACCTCATCCCTCGTGAGTCTTTTCGCTGTAGTTGGAAACCTTCTGGCCACTTTCAAAATAGCCCCTTGGGCTTCATCCCTCATGAGTTTGATCACTATGGTTAGAAGCATGCAGCGAAAATCTAAGCCTCTCTTTTTTCCTGCCGGATTGGTATGTAAAATAGAAAAATCAATGTTATATCCATTTGGATTTCCAAAATTTCCCATACCAAGCGGGAAAATGCTAAATTTACCTAAAGCCTCCGCATTTTTCCCTATATTTTGATCATGCATCACATAATCTCTCTACATTTTGAAATGATACAAAATACCCTCTATATTTTTCTAAACCGTTAAAATCCCTAACGGTGTTAACAGAGAAGGATGAAACGACAAATCATCCCTTAAAATATTTTGGGAAGAAAATAAAAGTCTGTTTAATTTGTTTTCAACATATATCGTATTATTCTTTCCTGTTATCTTTCATTTTCTTTCCTCGCAATTTAATCCCGTTCTATTTTTCTCTATGTTCGGTTAATCCTTTCATATATTCATCTTCTTCTTTCATTCTTTTTTTATTTCCTTCAAAATATGTATAATTTCTTCTTTGTTTTTATATGCATGTGCAAAAATGGCCGTTGATTTCAAACACCGTAAAAAGAATTATGGTAAAAGAATTTGAAATAGAGAAGAAGAAAAATGGAAGTAAGGTATAGAAAATAAATGGTAAAATATAGTTTTATTTTCTTCCCAAATATCTTAAGGGCCGACCTGTCTTTCCATCCTTTTCTACAAATACCGGCCGGTAGAGCGTTTTAATGGGTTAGAAAAGTATAGGTGTGTTTTGCATAAATATTGGAGGGTTTAATGAAATTCAGTCCAAAAGTTTTCTAAGTGTGATCAAATTGTTATAAAATTATCCGACCTGCCGGATTCGAACCAGCGTCCTAAGGATTAAATGGTAAAATATAGTTTTATTTTCTTCCCAAATATCTTAAGGGCCGACCTGTCTTTCCATCCTTTTCTACAAATACCGGCCGGTAGAGCGTTTTAATGGGTTAGAAAAGTATAGGTGTGTTTTGCATAAATATTGGAGGGTTTAATGAAATTCAGCCCAAAAGTTTTTTAAGTGTGATTAAATTGTCCGACCTGCCGGATTCGAACCAGCGACCTAAGGATTCATCTGCACACACTACAGTCCTCCGCTCTACCAACTGAGCTAAGGTCGGTTTGCATTTAGTTCTTATAAGAATTTAATTATTATCTTTGTCAAACTAGATTTATGTTATTTTATATAAAATCTTGCTTAAGCGTTATATTTGTTAAGTATTGTGTTTTACTTTAGCTACATGAAATTTAATGAAGAATAAATTACAACCCTATACCGGGCCAAGCCAACTTGGCTAATGTTTACGTTTATGTTTATAAGATTCGATTCAAAAATTGAAATCTTCACATGACTAATGTTCAAAAACGTGTTTAGAGATGCATGCTGTTTCATGTAAACTCTGTAGGTGCTATGCTTGAATTTCTTATTTTTCAATGTTTGTCTCAGGTCAGCATAGAAGAGGAGGATTGTGATGGGTAGCCGGCCGGCGTACAACGTAGCCGGATATCTATAAAATGAATTAAATGATCACAAAATTTTAGGATAAAGTCTTGTCATCGTCGTCGCTGCCTGCTGTTTCATGTAAACAATGTCCATCGAACCCATGCATTTTCCACTGTTTCTATCAAAGTTGAGATCGAGAATCAGAAGCAGATGAATAGAGAATTAGTTAGATTTCGATAATCCATTTTTTTGATTTATTTAAACTTAGGTTTGACTAGGTTTTTGCAAGTTTAATGCATGCATAGGTATATCAAACATTATAAAAGAAGATTTGAGAAGATTTAATTGAAGTTTATTTTTATTTGGATAAATTTCAAATTGCTGCCATGAACTATACAGACTTTTCCCAAACGATAGCATGAAGTTTTATGATGATGGATTGATATTATGAACTTTCAAAGGTACATATACGCCGTTAATGGAAAATTACAAAATTACCAAAATACCCTCAATTTTTTGCAAATATACCCCTTTTTATTAATTTTTTGCAAATATACCCTTTTTTTATTATATGAGAAGGATAGTTTGGTAATTTTGTAATTTTCCATTAACGTCAGCAGGTCTCCGTCCCTTTTTACTTGTCATTTTAGCTAAATGTATACCAATTAAGAAAAATATTATCACTTTCTTAATATCAGCAATTAATCCACTGCCACATTACCACTAAAAAATTCATAGCATTTCTGCTCTCAACTATTAAGAAAGACATTATCACCTTTTTAATATCAACAATTAAATTTTTAGGCTATTTTTGGTATTGTACCATTTATTGATATTTTTATCATTAATAATTTTCTCGTTATTACAAAAACGTCAAGTAAAATGAGACATTTTTTTCTCTAAAAAATGACAAGTAAAAATGGACGGAGGGAGTATACTTTTGAAAGTTCATAATATCAATTCATCATTTTGAAAGTTCATGATATCATTAGCGAAAGTGCCTATAATTCACGGCAGCAAGTTGAAATTTAGCCTTTCTAATTTTATTTTTTTAATTTTTTTTTGGGAAAAATGACTCTAAGTCCTATCTTTGAAAAGCAACAGGTTTAGATTCTCGGTCCAAACAAAGTTGTGAAAAACTTCTAAACTTGAAGAATCCTGTCTTTTGGTCCCTATAGTATATTTATTACTGTTTTATGTCAACACTGCCTTTTCAGGAAAACTATTATATTTACTTTATAAAGTACTATAGTTATCTTTCAAAATATTACATTTATGTTATAAAGTGCTACATTTGTATTAAAATACTGCATTTGACATGAAACTGTTGCATTTTTTAAGTAAAATTACAATATCAATTACATTTGACCTATTTCAATAAATATATATATATATATATATATATATATATATATAGAGAGAGAGAGAGAGAGAGAGAGAGAATAATGGAGAAAAGATGGCATAGGAGGTGATTTCCTCCTATGGCGTCGAAAAAATATAATCTCCATCGTGTTTTTCGACGATTGACACCCATCATCTTCATCGTTATCATCTAAGATATGGGTACACCAAATTTCATATGATTCTACAACTTTTCACCGTTGAATTAGTGAGTTCAAAATTAACGGTTTGCCAACAATAGAACTTTTTACATTGCTAAATCAACGGTGAAAAAGATGTAGAATCACATGAAATTTGGCGTATCCATATCTTAGATGATAACGATGAAGATGATGGATTCCGATCGTCGTAAAACACGATGGAAGGCATATTTTTTCGACGCCATAGAAGAAAATTCCTTCCTTTGGCCTCTTTCCTCCATTATTCTCATATATATATATATATATATATATATATATATATATATATATTACTTTATAACATAAATGTAGTAGTTTGAAAGATAATTATAGTATTTTAAAAGGTAAATGTAGCAATTTACCTAAAAGGGAAATTGTGGCTTAAAACAACAGTAAGTGTATTATAAGGACTAAAACACAAGAATCTTTAAGTTTATGGTATTTTTCATAACCTTTTACGGATTAGGGATCTAAACCTATTGCTTTTCAAAACTAGGAACTTATATCGATTTTTCCCTCTTTTTTTTGGGTGTTCTAATCTATGCATACAACACATCCACGTATACATCTCACACAACACACACGTACCTAGAAACCGACAAATTTGTCACGAAAGCATTAGTTTGTGGTCACTCCCCACCCTTCCCCTCCCCCACGGTTCGAACTCCGCACTTTCTCTTAAGAGAAAAAGTGCTCATACCAACTGAGCTATGTCTGAAAAGGCTCATTATTACATTATCGGCAAAAATTTCATCCAAGAAGGATAAACTTGTAATTATAATTTTGAGAAATACTTTTCCTATGATGGTGGAATCCACATCGTCCACAAGGGTAATTACTGGCTACAAGATGGGGTAAATGGCGGACTTCTCTATGTAGAGGATATCACATATATTTTTTACCCAATGAGAAACCATATAGCCTATATGAATTCCATCATCCCATTAGTAAAGCATTTTGCTTTATTGTATTTAAAGGTGCGTTGACACCAAGTTCTTTGCACCGCACCCATAATTGTTAGCAGCAGCATGATAGCATAATAGCTGATCATGGCTTGAAAATTGAAATAATTGCAAGCAGCTGCCGCATGCTTAAGGATGCTAATTAACTTCTAGTTTCACACGCAACTCTTTTTTGTTCAAGTCATAATATGTCATCTCCATCTAAGGTGGGGCTATCATTCTCGTATATTACTACCAAAGAATTTTTTTTTGTGACACCGGCCTATAAGTCTTAGCCTATAAGTCTTAGCCTATGCTTTCAACACATAACATATTCATATATGAGGTTAATGGAGAAAAGATGCAATAGGAGAGAATTTCCTTCTATGGCGTCGGAAAAATGCATCCTCCATAATTTTTTCGACGATCGGCATACATCACCTCTATCTTTATCATTTAAGATATGAATACACCAAATTTTATATGATTATACCATTTTTTACCGTTAATTTAGTTGGTGCAAAATTAATGGTTTACCGACAATAGAACTTTTTACATTGCTAATTCAACGGTGAAAATGTGGTGGAATCACATGAAATTTGGTGTATGCACATTTTAGATGATAACAATGATGATGATAGATGCCGATCGTCGGAAAAAATGGTGGAGGTTGTATTTTTTCGACGCCATAGGAGGAAATCCCCTCCTATGGCCTCTTTTCTCCATTATTCTCTTCATATATTCACGTACATATAACACACAAGCACACAACACACGCTCTCCCATGGGACTCATGAATTTGCCTTGGACTGTAAGTCTTAGCCTATGCATTTAACACACATAACATACTCACGCACACATCACACACAAGCACACAACACGCACGCTCTCAAGGAACCCATGAATTTGCCTCGAAAGCGTTAATTTGTGTTTATTTCCCCTCCTGCAGTTCGAACCCCGTACTCAAATTCTTTATTCACTATTTATATCATCTCATACCTAACTGATGATGCTTATAAGTGGGAATTGCTCAAATCATGACACGTAGCGGATGACGTGTCATCCACGTAAGCCAGCTAGATTCCTGGGGGCTACGGAGCAGGAATAAGTATGATGTATTGGGGACATTTCTCGGCATCTCTTCTCCAAGATTGCATCCAACCTTTTGGAGACCTCTCCGGAGTACCTTCCATATTCGCCTAGTAATCAGGAAACAACTCACCTCCGAACAATCCTACAACCGAACTTACACCCCCTTTGCTCGTCTCCAAGCTGTTACGGGGCTGAGATTACTCGGCCTCCCAGCTTACTACCGAGCCATCCATTGAGCTAAGTTTTCTCGGCTTTTCAGATCAACCGAGAGCGCGGAACCCAAGCGTCCCCACCACGACTCCGTGTATCTCGCCAAAGCGAGATATCCGCCGCCCCACGTTCCGCGTTGTACGCTGGTGCGTCCCTCCATTAATGAGCGTATCCCGCCATTGACGCGGGTGTATCGCAGGGGCGTAACTAACGGCGAGGATCTCCCGCCGGCTCGCTCCATGTGACCGCTATATAAACCTCTTTTTCAGATGACTCAGGTAACTCGAACTCATTCTGATACGCCGCTACCTTGCTCTTATTCCACGGTACTAACTTGATCGTCGGAGGGTCCTACGGTTGTTTTCCACCCGGGACTTCCTTTACAGGTAGCTCGGCGTAAACAACATCCAACAACTTATTGAGACCCACACAATAATTCTGGTACCCAATCTCAACCGCACGAAACCGCTCGCAGCCAGATCGATGGAGGACAATATCTGAGGGAGATCAAGACCTCCATCAGTTGGCGCCGTCTGTGGGAACGAAAGACTTTTCCACCATAAAAGTTGATCTTCCGCTTTCAATATATTGACCAGCGATCATCACAACGAAGGCCCAAGCGCGGGCCATACCTCGCTTCGCAATGGAGGCTGGGGTGGTTCCACTCCACCTCCAAATGTCGCCAAAGCCCTCATCACGAGACGGCCGGGTAGCTTTCTGCTCAGCCCATCTACCGTGGGTAGCTTCCTGCCCAATGAAAACGTGGATCCAAAACCCTCATTATGAGGCCACCGGGCAGCTTCCTGCTCGGCCCATTCACCGCGGATAGCTTCCTGTCCAACAATACTATGAATCCAAAGCCTTCATCATGAGGCCGTCGGGCAGCTTCCTGCTCGGTCTATCCATAGTGGATAGTGGGTAGCTTTCTGCCCAATGAATACGTCGATCCAAAGCCCCCATCAAGAGGCGGCCGGATAGCTTCCTGCTCGGCCTATCCACCGTGGGTAGCTTCCTGCCCAACGAAGACGTGGATCTAAAGCTGTAAATCCCCAATTCCGTGTATATATTTTTCCGTATTTTTCCAGATTTTTTCCAATTTTTTTCATTATATATATATATATTATTTTATTTATTAAATTATTTCCTAAATCTAAACTCTAAAACAAAACCCTAAACCTAACCCCTAACCCGACCCGACCTGCTCCCACTTCTTCTTCTTCTCCTTCTTCCTTTTCTTTTCCCGCCTTGTCCATCGTTTCCTCCTTCCTCGTCTCCACCTCTGCGAGACCCGTGCCCACCTCCGTGATGACCGCGCCCACCATGCTAACGATCTACCCGCGATCTCCTCCACCAAATCTTCTCCCTCCAACGGCTCTCCCTCTCTCGTCCTCGCCGCGAGATCTGCTCCCCCACGTCCTCGCCCCACCCATGTCTCGACCGAGCCCTTCTCCCTTCTTTTCCCAGCTTGCTCCTTCTCCCTCGCCATCATTCTCTTCGTCCCCTCCAGCTTTCTCCTTCGCCACCATCGCCCCCCTCTCCTTCCCGAGCTCCCTGCCTCCACTACACCCAACACCACTCATCGCGACCAGTCCATCACCAACCAGAGCTTCCTCCTCCGTCGAGCTCCGAGCTCCACCACGCCGACGACCCACCTCAAGCGACCACCGAATCTTTCGAGCTCCCAAGCGGACCCAACTCCACCCTCCATAGCCGCGCTACAACCTCCGTCGACTCCACGACTCCCCACCATGCACCATTCTCCTCTGGCCATCTTTATCACCGACGACCACCAGCAACACCACCATCGTCTCGACCCCATTCTCCTCTGGCCATCTTTATCACCGACGACCACCAGCAACGCCACCATCGTCGGAGCGATCTCCTCTCCTCCCCAACACCGAGCCCACACCCACTGCACCCAAGCCCAAGCCCGCTGCCACACTTGCCGCCGGATCCACGACACCGCTGCACCTTACCGTCGTTGCCACAGTGCCCGTGCCCACCTCCACGCCAGTGCCGAGCCTCCCCAAGTCCTCACTGGAGCCCATGCCCATCGTGCGTGTATCGTGCCGTGACGTCTCAATGCCGTGGTTGTAGATCGTTGCTTTGCTGCCACCATTCATCGTCGCCATCCCGACTATCGAGCCATCACTAGGCAAGTGAAACTCCTCACTTGCTACTCATGCTATCGTATTATATTATAATAGGTAACCTAAAATATAAACACATGTATATATTACATCGTATAATCGTTACGTTTTATTTTTTAGGAATATGTATGCCCTTGAGGCCATTATTGTATGATATAGTGGATGCTTGGACATATATATAGAGGACTTTCTTGCTCGACATGATAGTATGCTATCTGGTTTCCTTTATCTTAACATGTTCACTGGTATTATTATACTGTCTCTCATATACATGTTGATAAAGCCCTTAGGATGTTGGCTTGACTACCAGGACTATGATGCGGATCATATTACCGGGACCTTGATAGTCCACAAGCACATCCTTCAATTGTTCCTAGTCGGGAGAATATCAAGACAGGGCATCGATATTCCAGAGTAGACTAGTGTGTACGTTTCTTGACCCTGTATGGGGCGATGGTTGATCCCATATTCATTGGTGTTTGACATCAAAGATTGTACACATGTGCTCATTAGAGAATGGGTACACTGAACAGGACTCGCCGAAAACTCCTAGATGATACTATACCTATCGTCAGATAGCAGTTTTCTGGTGACACTGGTACAGGTTAGTCTGTAGACCCGAGATCGTCATACAGTCTTGTGTGGTTCCCACTGTACTTTGATTTCCTTCCTACCACGGCTCAAAGGAGTCGTACAAACAGGTGGGTTTTGGGTACAGTCCCGAGTCACATGGAGGCAATGAGTGATAGGAGGGGTTTCGTCTCTCCCAGTATAGGGAGTTGATGTTGCGCTATGCTTGATTGGCTATAACAGGAAGTCCCTGGCCAGGGCTGTTGATGAGATTACTGGTAAGTGTTATCAGTAGTTTCTCGTACTGTTATTGGCCACACATCGGCATGACTTATCAAGTTATTGGTGTTTGACGATTCCACCTCCAGACTCGATATGCGACATATCAGACGAAGAGACCGAATTGTACGATAAGTATTACTTATAGGCTTCATGGGAGTTTGGACAAGCTTGCTTGTTGATCTTCTAATCGCTCAATACCTGGGTAGCCGTTACGTTCAGCTAGTACCGCTAACGGCTTGTGGGTGACTGATGTGATCATCACTACTGCTGGCGTATTGACGAGTCTTTGGAGTCCCACACAATAGTTTCCTAGTTCAAGCGAAACGAAGTAGGGCACATATGCTGATATGTGCGGGGGCCCTGATTAAATCGAGTATGTGTACCGTATTCTAATCTGGCGGTTATTTGATATCAGTTAGTTTATATATGATATAACCGAATTATTGAATCAAGTGTTAATTTGATAATGTGATATACAGATAAATGATATTAGTAGGTTATATGTGATATAACCGGATTATTGAATCAAGAGTTGATTTAATAATATGATATATATTTATATTTGATATAATTATATATTAACTAATATTATTGGTCACTAATTATTTTCTTATCTTCATTATATATACATATACATATATATATATATATATATATATATATAATATGAAGCATGGTTTGATTTTCTATTTTGTGAAAATAGAAAATAAGGTGGAAAATGGGGAGACTTTTGTGGAATGGGCAAGCATGGCTTTGTCATTTATTTTATTCATTTGCTTACACTGAAGTATGGTTACAATTTTTAATTGTTGAAAATTGTACGCTTCAATAATGGGTGAGCAAAGAGCCATTCTTTACTTCATTCTATACTTGAGTTATTTTCCTTTCATGAGCTCATTTCGCTCTCTAGCTCTCTCCATTTTCTTCACCTTCTTCTCCAAGGTGAATCCCTCACATGAGTTGTGAAACCTTGAGTTTGCGAGAACCTTAGTGAGCAAACAAAACCCCTACTTCACTATCCTACACTAGATTAGCACTTTGGTGTAGTGTGTTTACTTCACTAAAGAGTTTAGTGAAGAGATAGTTTGGATTAGCGAAGTTTCGGGTGGATCATCTTCAACACGAATATCGCAAAGGAAGCTCGATCCAACTTCAAGCGAAGCCTAGTGGAGTCGTAGGGACTACTAGATGGAGCTTGTGAAGAGAAGGACACGGCGTACAAAGGTTGTAGTTTCTTTCTCTTAGTATAGTTTCCGTTATATCATACTTAAACCCTAATCATCTAGTTTCGATTCTTGTTTAGTGTTAATTAACATCCTGAAATTTTTTAAAATGGCATATTTGATGCTAGTAAAACCCAGTGGTGGTGCTAACAAACACTTTCATGGTATCAGAGCCAAGCTAGAAGATTAGACGATGTTAGTTAGAATTACGAAACTGAAACGACTCCGAAATAGTTAACTCGAAACCCTATTCTCTATCGATTTTAAAACAGTCTCTGAAATTTTTTTAAACTAGTGCATAAAGCTACTTGTGAAGTAATTAGAACACCACAAAAATTCGAGGCAAATTGAAAAAAATTTGGCCGGCCACATTTCCTTTTTGGCTGATGTCACCCATTTACTGTAGCACTTTGAAGTTGGAATTTTTGTGGTGTTCTGTTCACTTGATTTTGGGATTTCAGGTTATGTTTGTTAGTTGTATGTATGCCCTAGAGGCCAGCATTGTACAGATGAGGTATATTATATTGGATGCTTGGACATATATAGAGAGGACTTTCTTACTCGATATGATAGTATGCTATCTGGTTGCTCTTTATCTTAACATGTATACTTGTCTCTTGATACTGTCTTATAGTTACATGTTGGTAAAGCCCTTAGGATGTGTACTTGACTACCTGGACTATGATGCATATCATATTAGTGGGGACAGAGTAGTCCATAAGTACATCATTTAATGTTCCTAGTCGTGGGTGTATCGAGATCGGGCATCGATATACCAGAGTAGACTAGCGTATACGCTTCTCGACCCATGAGATGGGCGATGGATGATCCCATATCCATTGGTGTTTGACATCAGAGATGGTATACGGGTGCTCAGTGGAGACTGGGTACACTGGACGGACTCGCCGAGAACTCCCAGATGGTATTATACTTCACGTCAGATGGCAGTTCTCTGGTGACACTTGTGCAGGTTAGTCTGTAGACCCGAGATCGTCATAGAGTCTTGTGTGATTCCCACTGTGCTTTGATTTCCACCTTACCACGTCCAAGAGGGCGTGCAAAACGGTGGTTTTTGGGTACAGTCCCGAGTCACATGGAGGTAATGAGCGATAGGAGGGGTTTCGTCCCTCCCGGTATTGGGGGTTGATGTTGCGCTGTGCTCGATTGGCCATAACAGGGAAGTCCCTGGCCAGGGCTGATTTAGAGATTTACTGGTAAGTGTTACCAGTAGTTTCTCGACCCATTATGAGCCTCACATCGGCATGACTTATCAGTTATTGGGGTCTGACGTTTACCACCTCTAGACTTGATATGCGACATATCAGACGAGGAGACCGGACTGTACGGAAAGTGTTACCATTAGGCTTTTACAGGAGTTGGAGCGGGCTTGCTTACTGATCTTCTGATTGCTCAATACCCGGGTAGCCGTTACGTCCAGCTAGTACCGCTGACGGCTTGTGGGTGCTTGATGTGATCATCACCTACTGCCGGTGTATTGACGAGTCTTTAGAGTCCTACATAGAGGTTTTACTGGCTTAGGCAAAACAAAATAGGAGCGCATATGTGATATGTGCGGGACCGAGAATAATGCGTGTATGTGATACCGTATTATATTCTCGCGACTTTTTGTATCGGTCGGTTATATGAGATATAGCCGGGTTATTGAATCAAGTGTTGATTCGATAAGTCGATACATAGGATGTTAGTCGGTTATATGAGATATAACCGGATTATTAAGTCAAGTGTTGATTTAATAATTTAGTGTACGATTGTATATTTGATATACTAATTTACATTAACTAACATTTGTTCACTTAAGGATTTTTCTCACATGTGCACAACTTTAATATATATGTGATATATATTAAAATGTGTTTTCTTTTTGTATCATGGTTATTGATACATCATTCATGGGTGTGCAAGACATACACCATTCTATTTTAAATGGTGGTTTATATTTATTTAAGGTAATTACAAATTAGTGGAGCTTTTGTCATAAGCATGAAGCTTGTAGAAGCTTGTGGATGTTTTGACAAAGTCCACTAACTTTATTTTACTTTAGATTTTTATTAACCTAACCATTTTGGATTAGCCATGGTTATGTCTCTACATGAGTTAGTATATGATACTCACTCACCCATGGTTAGCTTACTTGACTTGATTATTATCTTTCTCTCTTTATCTCTTCATCTTCTTCCTTGAGCTAAAAAGCTCTCTAGGGTTTGATCCAAAGTGAGAAACATTGTGAGAAAATAAATTCTAAAGTGAACCCACTTCCTATTTCTCCATCCTCTAGTAGACTAGCACTTTAGTTTAGGGTGTTTGCTTCACTAATTCTCTAGTTAGTGAAGTAGTAGCTTGAGTTGGTATTCTCTCGACGTAGATCATCTTCGGCCTCGAAGACTTCAAGCAAGGACGCTTCTTTCGCCTCGTGAAGCCATGCAAGAGCTCGGGAGAACAATGATCGCAGCGAAGGGACTACGATAAGGAGCTTTAGAAGTGAAGGACCGATCTACAAAGGTTGTATTTCGTATTCACTTAGTTGTAAATGTTATTTACTAGCATGTGTAACCCTAATTATCTAGCAAAGATCTTGTTTAGGGTTGTTCGGCACGGCTAAAATTTTAATCGGGCATGGTTGATGCCTTCTTAACCCTTGTTAGAGTGCCTAGTAACCCTACAATGTTTGATTAGGCCAAGATTGCATGTGATATTATCTTTCTGTTAAGGCTTATCATAGTGTTTCGTAGTCGTAATTTTTACATCGTTTCGGGTTTAAGTTTGATATGTGATACGGTAGTTGGAATCCACATTAAATTAGTTTTGTGAAAAATAGTTTGTTTGTAAATCTAGCATATTAGTCTCTACTGATCGATTGCCATGAAGTTTCGATTCGAATCGAATCTCCGTCGCAATCGCATATCGTACGCGAATACTCGCCAGATAACTTTACTAGGTAGCCACGCCCCACAACCTCAACCAAGTGACTTTAGGAGAACCCCGTTGCCAAAAGCATCCACTCGGGTGCTTGCGGCCACGGTGTTTCGCCTAAGTGCACTTGGTCGACGGCATCGGGGGTGTGACCATCTACTAAAGTTTCCGACGAGTATTTGATCGGGTAGTCAGGAATCTTGTTGAATTACCCGACTAAGTTATTGAAAAGTGTTTTCGAATTGAGACTAAAATGCAAGGTTTATAGGTTAGGCATGAAATTCGGAATATGAGATATTCCGGGTTTATGATATCTAAGGAAATGCGGATTCTAATTATTGTAGTTTTTCATTTCTTTTCTGCGACCGTATGTGTAATATGTAGGGTATCCCAAATCTCTTTGCTATATGTCTACAGAATTTGGGATACGCATATTTATTTACGTTGATGACATGTGATGTTATGTGTTGATGTGATATGTTATATTGGATCGTCGTGATTGCATAGCCATTTTTTTTATGTGAGATGAGAGTTTTTCAATTTTCATTCATGTAAAAATTTGTATGTAATATTCTTTTATTGGGACACTTCCGGGTTGAGAATGATGTCACCATTGATGTATATTATTTACTTTTCCGCATTAGGATAGACCCAAGGCGGGGAGCACAATTAACCGGGTTCTAGAGTCCTGTGGGAGGCCATCGCGCGGAGTCGAGACCGGGTCTCATAACTCTAGAATTGGCAGGGTTTCTTGCCGCTTTCGTAGGGGTCTAGGGATGTGGGTTTGGATATTCATCACGACCGTGGAATCCGTGTTTTTCATTATTGGCTTAATTTAAAACACGGACTTTCTAGTATATCCAATATTTCATATGTTGACTTTTGCTGCTTGGTTCTGTGATGTGATCATATAACTGCGTGAGACGAATGCTCTTTATATATGATATATATAATAAACGTTGCTTATGTTTTGCACCCGCTCTAGTCCAGCCCCCGCTCTGTTGTTAGTTAAGTAACCTAACGGTGCATGACGGGTCCCTGTGGCGAATGCCGATGGCATAAGCGTGCGTTCTATTTTCGTTTCTTTTTCTGTGATGTTTAGGGAAACATAAATGAAGGGATTTCATTAATGAGATTAATGAAAAGAAAAGAAACCTAATGATATTGAAGAATCAAAAGTTTTTAAAAAAGGTAGCTCTAGTTCTTGCTTTGCATAGTGGTATTCCTTGATGAATATCCAGCACCTCATTCGATGAGAAAAGAGCCGAGATCCCTTCATCGGGAGTGACCTCTTTAGAAAAACTAGCAAATACTACAACCCACTCGGTTTTATTTTTATAGCTTCTCTAGTTCTTGCTTTGCATAGTGATATTCCTTGATGAATATCCAGCACCTCATTCGATGAGGAAAGGGCCGATATCCCTTCACCTGGAGTGACCTCTTTAGTGAAACTAGCAAAACCTACGAAAAAAACTCCTTTTCAAATCACTAGATTCTTCAATGATATCAAGTTCATTGCGTTTAAGGTTTTCTTCATAACCGTTCGCCGCCGAAAGACGCGACCGGGACGTTGGGACGTCCGACCTGAATTTTGGGGGGGCAGATGCTATTTGATTTTATCCGTCCACCTCTCCGAAGATGCCAAGTTGATTTATGGCACCATGTATCGGAGGTTCGGACAGATGCGGCCATTGTAGAGACTTCGTCAGATTTCCCCTCATTTGCGAGGGGTTTTTAATTGTGGGGACAATCTTCCCCACAGGCGTAAGCCCCTGCAGTTAATTACGCTACCGCATCGCGGTAACCACTTTCTCTTTCTCCAGATGTTCACTTCGTGTCGTGTGTGTTTGTTTCAGTTTAGGTTGCCCGTGGATTGTATACGGAGACTAATTTATGTTGTCGCCCGTAGGGCGTGGATTAGTCCAAATCTGTATTTTCTTAGATTTGGATTTTGGTTGATTTAAGGCTCGTTAACCTCGTTTGGGATTAAGATCCACTTAAATGTTTGTTAAGGATACGCTAATCTAATTTTTAGACTAAGATCTACTTAACGGGGTTTTTTAGCTTAAGGACATTGTTTCCCCCAATCAGAGCAAAGCTCTGTTTGAATTTCAAAATTCAAAAATTGAAGCAACGCTTCAGATTCCTTGTGCTGCTGATTGGTAGAATTTTTGCGTGCTAAGTTTATTACCGCAATCAAGACGGTTTCGCTTGTAGCTAGCCGGTTGAGTACGGGTCGATCCACAGGGAGATGGTTGTATTTCCGTTCGAGTTTTAGACGAGTCAATAAAGAATGTGTATATCTTTGTTCAGTTCTATCCTAAGTGTTCGTATTTATGTTCAAGTAAGCTTATTAAGGTTAAGGTTGGTTAGTAGAGTTAGGATTAGTCTTGTACTTATCTTTAGCCATTCTTAAGACGATGTTGGGATAATCGAAAGTAGCGGGGATTAGGAGGACATAGGAATGGGATTTGCGAGTTTAAGCAAGCTTTCCAACGCTAAATCCATTCCTAGTGCCCCTTATCCGTCCGCTAAATACGCTTATTTCCAACCCTCGACCAAACACCCGCAACCATGTATCCAATTAAGTCACAACTACATGTCACGTTGTAGTGTGCTTAAAGGAATTCTCGACTTAGGTCGCGGCTATATGTTACGTATAGCGCGCCTAAGTGAGGGGGCTGCGTTTGTTTGGTCGGGGGTCGTTTCAAGATGTTTGGCGAAAAGAAGCACAAGGGATTTCTCCGTCCCTCATACCACCTTCCTTAGCCTTAACAAGAGAGAAATTATTCACACATCATAAAAGAAAAGAAAACAAAACAAGAAGGAAGAAAAGAGGAAAATACGGTTTTACAAGTGAAGCAAGCTAACTCTTGGGTCCTCACCTTAGCAAGGAACTCCGTCAAGTATCATCGCTTGAAAATACGGATAAGAGTAGAAAAGAAAAGAGAACAAGAAAAGAAATAACAACAACTAGTTAACAACAAATAATAAAATTACAATACAAGATAATAAAATTACAAGACAATAAATAAAAGAGACAAGATAAAAACGACCCTCATCTTTATTGATCTTCCACTCAAAAAGCTCTCACTACAATTTTCATGGAGGAAAGAATGATGAAGAAAAAGAACCTTAGCTAAATCCTAACAAAAAGAGGCATGAAAAAGAACACCTTTGGCTTGGCAAGTTCTGGGCAATTTATAGGCAGGGAACTGGAAACCTAGGGCAACAATCTGCCTCTATATAAAATTACCAATATACCCCTAAAATTTCATCAATTGAGGAGCCGACATGGCCGCGGATCCGCGGCCTAAGCGCGCTTATGCCGCGGTTCCGCGGCCCTTTGGAAGGCTTGTGCCTTCATATTTTGTCGTATCCCCTATTTTGTGGTCCTCTTCAGTGTGGTATAGTACTTTTCTCAGAATCTCTTCACAATTCTTCCAGAATTTCAGTAGATCAAAAGGTGATGTGATGTGGATCTTTTGCCATGATTTCCTCGAGCTCCGCGTAGATATGTTGGATCTTGTGTTGACATTGAGCTTTGTGCATGAAAATGATATCGATTTGCCATTTTTTCCCTTAAATTGGTCTGTGGCAACACACGGATAGAGAGCGGAGACCCGTGTTTTATCTGTTGTTGGCAGTAATCCGGAATTTGTCGTACTTTTTCATGATATTCACTGTTTAGAGCTGAGACCAGTATCCTGCAATTATGTAGCACACACTGATTAGAAGCACCTGCCTATAAACAAACGAGCGTAAGAATGGGCGGTATAAAATGCAATATTCTGGTATGAACAAATACCCCCAAACTTAACTTTTGCTCGTCCCGAGCAAAACCAATTATTCACAAAAAAGTCCTAACCGCACTTTCGCAGGGAACGCGATTGCACTGAGCACGTGCAACAAGCCGTTAAACCTCTAGGTGTCCCTAGTAGGAGGAGTGTTGTCTCCTGAGGGTTTTCAGCGGATTACACCCACAAAATCCCGTCAAGCTAGTGTCATAAGTTAACGTCGATTCTACTCCTACAGTTTAGTATTTACGTTAGAAATTCTATCATCCTAAGTTAGAAATATCCAACCCTAATGCTTCACACCTCCTATTTATTTAACCTTAGATCATATACGTTCCAAAAAAGTTTAGAAAGATATTGGTATCTCCTGAGTTTTCCTTCTTCAAGTGTGGTCTTAAATCAGGGATTTTTATCAACTTTACAGAAAACATAAGTCTTATTCTTTATTTCTATCTCTTATCCAAACATCGATTGTATACCCCTACGTGTGTGTATATTTGCACCCCCTACACTTAAGAATTCAATTCAAGCTATAATACCCTTGCCCTAATACCTAATACTACTTCTTTTCATTAAGGATGGACGGATTTGCTCACACACCTTTCATTCGACTATTAATGCTTCTTGAGGCACTAACGGCCGATTATTGAATGTGTGAACTTTAAAGCGTAAATAGCAGTTTCCAAGTCTTGACTTTATTCTATTTTTATTTTTATTTTTATTTTTATTTTTCAAGATCGGATATATTTTTCAATATGCTCTTTTGGTGTTTAGCTTTAAATACCGTTTTTTCTTTCATACTAGGCTTTCAGACAAGAGTATTTCTAGGTATCCTCTACTATCCCAAGTTTCAAGGTGCGTGTAAGTGCGGTTTGTAGGGTATATACTTTCTAAATTTGAACTCAAGAAAAGAAACTATTTTTCAGACTTATCTTTCAGTAAAGCTTCAATACTTTCCCTTCATCTTGACTTAACTCAAGAACTGAACTCAAGATTACCTATTTCTCAAAAAAACTGTAAGGACGTATACTTACCAAAGTTAGACAGAATGAGGGTTATTTTAAGGGTTTTCAATTCCTAAGCCTAGAATTTAGTTATTTCTAACATATTAACTAAACTTTCAGAATAAAAATCTAAGCTACCCTATTAGCTAACTTGACGACAAAGTTTTTATATTTTTTGGAAAATTTTCAATTTTTGTGGGTTTTTAATAAGGTATGCAAATGCAAAATATACAAATGAATGCGAAGGAAGAAAGCTTACCGAGCACACCCCCAAACTTAAACTTGACAGTGCCCTCACTGTCAGGCTATACCAAGAGGGTCAAAATTGTCGGCGCTCTCCCTAAAAACAAATTATATACAAAACAAAAAGGAAAACAAAAAATATATACAAAAAAAAAGAGCCCGCCCCAAACTTAAGTAAAACAGTGTTTCCACTGTTAAGCGTTAAAGTGTAGGATTAGGGGGGAAAGAAAACAGTTTCAAACTATACAAGGCCTTACACAGGCCAAAAGTGAGTACCAACCATTCAAAGATTTTATCGTTATAAAGCGACGGTTGGTGAAAGAATGGAGTGTAGAGAAAAGAAATAAGAAACACGCGAGACCGTGTGGGGATAGAAGTGGCGTCCGGTCTCGGTGGAAGAGAAGAATGGCGGATAGGAGAAAGAAGTGGAATACGAACTTGAGGGTGGAAATGGAGCGAATAAATTAGCACAATTTGTGATGACTGATGTGTAAAAAGCGAATGTTCTAATCTATTAACCTGTCGAGAAATGGGGTCAAATCCCTCAAGATTCGTGAGAAACCATGGGTACGCCGAACTCGGTAAACCAGACATATGAAATGAAAGTGAGACGGTCTCTTGCAAGGTCGGAACGATGGAAAGGATGGAGGTAGGTGATTGAGGAAGGTTATCGGTTAAAGGTTCAGGAGGGTGTACACAGTCAATGAAAGGAACATGATGAATTGGAAAATCCGACTCATCAATTAAAACTGGTTCATCCTCAAAACTATCCTCAAAATTCAGCACATCCATGCATTTATCTTCAAAATCTAGATGCATATGGGGTTCGGGAAAAACAGTAAATGACTCGGGATGATGAATTGGAGAGAAAAACTCTGCCAAATCTACAGGTTCGGCATCCAAAATATTCCCGGCGTCAATATCCTCAATTAAGTGAAAATCAATGTTCTCAGACACCTCAACAAAAGCATGGATATTAATCAATTCAGGTTCTAGAGTGGAGGTGTAGAGGTCAAAAGGATTGGGTATGGTTTCACTCGAAAAGGACCTTCACAATCAGGTAAATCAAACACTACAAAGTCGCACAACTCATTATCTGTTCTATCTTTAATCAATGAATCGTTTGGAACCTTAGATAGACATTCAAAACCGGAGTTGTGGGATTCAAGTTGAAATGGGTAGGCTTGATTCGGAAGGGGGTACATCTCACTCTCTCCACTCAAATTCTCAACCTGTCCTACCGCCTCTTCATACGTTGGAAAATTTGGAGCTAGTTGAAAACTAGCTACCGGGTCACTAGGTTGTATGAGGGCGGCCATGGACGCATTCAAATCCATCATCTGTTGGTACGACGCTACCCTAAAGTCTTCCAAAGACTGTTCCAGACTAGACATGGGTTGTGAAGGGGTTTCAGTAAAAGATTCAAAGTTGTTTGGATACTGAAAACTCTCAAATGGCGGTTCAGAAGCAATGTCTAGGGAAGGTGCAAAAGTCGGGTAGGCCTGGTAGGAATTGAATGGCTGGACAGGAGCAGGATCAACATTTGGATAAGAAAGTGAATGGAATTGTTGATCCCAAGAAGCTGTAGTGGTGAAAGGAGTAAAAGATCGGCTACAGGATTGTTCAATATGTTCAGCGACGGACAAAGGACGACTTGCAAAAGGGGTATCAACATAAGAGGGTGGGGGAGGTTGAAAAGGTTGATACAAAGTGGATTGCGGAGGGCAAGTGTTTGTCCTAGACGCGTCTATCCGATCTTTCAAAGAGATTTTGGGCATGGAGGGATCATTCGACGTTCGGCCAAAGCAAGAACCGTAAGAAGTAATGTCTGGTTGTGGGTACCAAAGTTCGGCAAGAGTTTTTCTAGGTGGAGTACCCATGATATGAAGAGAGAAAGAAAGAAAGGAAGAGAAAACGAGGGGAAAAAGAATGTGATTTTTTTAGTAAGATATTAACAAAAGAATGAAATATACAAACAAAAAGAATCTGGACAAAAATAATCACGACACAAAAATACCACGCACCTAATTGGTCTAGGGTTCGCCTAGGTTAACTAGACCTGCTCCAGAACTTGATTGTCGAAATAAAACTGTGTCGAGAAACGGGCTCAAAATACACTGATCACGAGGCCAGGTAAGTGCAGAGATAAGGGGAGGTTTTCCGACGCTTTCGCGAAAGTCCTTAATTAAATAACCCTTTCTCTTTTGGCGGTTTCGCCGTTAACACTTTCCTAGACGCCCTGTAAACAATATACCGTTAAGCGAGGTTCTAAACACAGTTAACTTCTCCTAATGAGCGCGAAGTCCTTAAGGCTTAAAGTCTAGTTTCTTTTAAAATTTGTGCGGGTAAACGTTATGCTCAAGTTCGTGATTTATGGGCCACGGAAAAGGTAATGAAATCCTTTACCGTATGTTGTGGGGTTCGCTTGCCCTTAACTCCGTATTAATGTATGCAATGCGCAATTCAATAAAAATTCTATAAAGAATCAAACAATCGTTTTTTAGTTTAAGCACGGCACTGCAACAAATACGGGTTAGTCGATTTTTAGCGTTTGCTAGCGAACTTGCAAAGAATCCTGAAAAGAATAGTATATTGGATGCGTCGGATTTGAGAAGAAGGTGTTTGTAAAGTACGTACCGTTAAGTTTTTGGGTTAGGAAACCCCCGTTGAATCAAATCCGGTAAGCTTGAAAAGTTCGCTTGCGCGGGTCAAACTACCCGGATCTTTGGCTCTGTACTTTGCAATCACCTTAGCCTTGAACGTACACTTTGCTCCCCACAATCGCCGTTTGCAAATCGGCAAAAATCTGCAGAAAATACAGTATAGTGGAATTTACAGAGACGATAAAAGAACAGAGACAGGGCAGGAAAAAAAATTGGGGCACTGAGGCCTCAATACGGCCGCGGAACTGCGGCTAAACCCCCCCTTTGACCGCGGTTCCGCGGTCAAGTTGCTTAGTTGGGGCTTCAACTTGGGTCCCTGCACTCCCCTTGGTCTCTTCTCCAAAATAAAATTCTCTGTTTTCTTTTTGGATTACTGTACTTGCTCCAGATTAGCCTGCACACTTGCACACAAAAATTATCAAAAATAAAAAAAAGATTTTATTTTATTTTATTATTTTTTATTTTTATTTATAAATATATACAAAAAGAATATTAACCCGAATAATAAGAAATAAAATACGTTACCGTCTCCCCTGCAACGGCGCCATTTGATTGGTAGAGTTTTTGCGTGTTAAGTTTATTACCGCAATCAAGACGGTTTCGCTTGTAGCTAGCCGGTTGAGTACGGGTCGATCCACATGGAGATGGTTGTATTTCGTTCGAGTTTTAGACGAGTCAATAAAGAATGTGTATATGTTTGTTCAGTTCTATCCTAAGTGTTCGTATTTATGTTCAAGTAAGCTTGTTAAGGTTAAGGTTGGTTAGTAGAGTTAGGATTAGTCTTGTACTTATCTTTAGCCATTCTTAAGACGATGTTGGGATAATCGAAAGTAGCGGGGATTAGGAGGACATAGGAATGGGATTTGCGAGTTTAAGCAAGCTTTCCAACGCTAAATCCATTCCTAGTGCCCCTTGTCCGTCCGCTAAATACGCTTATTTCCAACCCTCGACCAAACACCCGCAACCATGTATCCAATTAAGTCACAACTACATGTCACGTTGTAGTGTGCTTAAAGGAATTCTCGACTTAGGTCGCGGCTATATGTCACGTATAGCGCGCCTAAGTGAGGGGGTTGCGTTTGTTTGGTCGGGGGTCGTTTCAAGATGTTTGGCGAAAAGAAGCACAAGGGATTTCTCCGTCCCTCATACCACCTTCCTTAGCCTTAACAAGAGGGAAATTATTCACACATCATAAAAGAAAAGAAAACAAAACAAGAAGGAAGAAAAGAGGAAAATACGGTTTTACAAGTGAAGCAAGCTAACTCTTGGGTCCTCACCTTAGCAAGGAACTCCGTCAAGTATCATCGCTTGAAAATACGGATAAGAGTAGAAAAGAAAAGAGAACAAGAAAAGAAATAACAACAACTAGTTAACAAAAAATAATAAAATTACAATACAAGATAATAAAATTACAAGACAATAAATAAAAGAGACAAGATAAAAACGACCCTCATCTTTATTGATCTTCCACTCAAAAAGCTCTCACTACAATTTTCATGGAGGAAAGAATGATGAAGAAAAAGAACCTTAGCTAAATCCTAACAAAAAGAGGCATGAAAAAGAACACCTTTGGCTTGGCAAGTTCTGGGCAATTTATAGGCAGGGAACTGGAAACCTAGGGCAACAATCTGCCTCTATATAAAATTACCAATATACCCCTAAAATTTCATCAATTGAGGAGCCGACATGACCGTGGTTCCGCGGTCTAAGCACGCTTATGCCGCGGTTCCGCGGCCCTTTGGAAGGCTTGTGCCTTCATATTTTGTCGTATCCCCTATTTTGTGGTCCTCTTCAGTGTGGTATAGTACTTTTCTCAGAATCTCTTCACAATTCTTCCAGAATTTCAGTAGATCAAAAGGTGATGTGATGTGGATCTTTTGCCATGATTTCCTCGAGCTCCGCGTAGATATGTTGGATCTTGTGTTGACATTGAGCTTTTTGCATGAAAATGATATCGATTTGCCATTTTTTCCCTTAAATTGGTCTGTGGCAACACACGGATAGAGAGCGGAGACCCGTGTTTTATCTGTTGTTGGCAGTAATCCGGAATTTGTCGTACTTTTCCATGATATTCACTGTTTAGAGCTGAGACCAGTATCCTGCAATTATGTAGCAAACACTGATTAGAAGCACCTGCCTATAAACAAACGAGCGTAAGAATGGGCGGTATAAAATGCAATATTCTGGTATGAACAGCTGCGCGCCACGTGTCAAAAGCAGACACGCCAACGCCAGGAGCGCTGCGCCCAAGGCAGCGCACCCCCAATCAGAGCAAAGCTCTGTTTCAAAATTCAAATTTTAAAATGAAGCAACGCTTCAAATCCCCTGCGCTCTGCGCTGCGCGCCACGTGTCAAACACAGGCGCGCTAGCGCAGTTGCGCTGCGCTCTGCGCGTCACGTGTCAAACGCAGGTGCGCTAGCGCCAACTGCGCCAACACTGGAATTTAAATAATAAATTATTAATTAATTAGAATTAAAATTCTGTTCTTGAAAGATCTTCCAAAATAAGAAGATTATCTTCTGTAAAACAGAGGCCTTAGGATCAAAGATCCAACGGTGGGGAAATATCCCCAGATCAATCAGAGAAAGGTCTCTGTAACTAACTTAACAAATCAATTGGCCCTATATAAAGGCCCCAAGACTTCAAGTCTCATATAGAGAGAACCCTCTGCAAACTTTGAGAAAAACCTCAAAGAGAAAAAAATGCAAGCCTTTGAAGAAAGAAGACCATTTTCTTCATCTTTAAAGGTAAAGAATCATATTCTTGAAGAACAGAGATGAAAACATCTCACAAAAAGAAAAACCATCTTCTAAAAAGATCAAAGATCTAAGAACAAGATCAAGATCTTCAATAAAAAAGAAAAAAGATCAAAAAGATCTAATTATAAAAGATTAAAAATAAGTAATTTACTTCATTCACAGATCTTTTGATCTATAAAGGCATAGCCTTTTGATAAGAACAAGAACTTTGGTTCTTGGATCTTGAGGCAAGGCCTCCCTTGAAGAACAAAAAGAACTTGTTCTTTGATCTTAAATTGATCAAGACGCACTCTGCGCTATTGGACAGTGCCTTGCACTCTTGAATTGCGCCTTTGCGCTCCTTGGACTGGCGCACTGCGCCAGAACGCGCCACGTGTCAACCACAGAACGGTTTGCGCTTCTAAAAATAGTGCAATGTGCTCTTGGACTGGTGCACTGCGCCAGAGCGCGCCACGTGTCACTCACTGGCGTAGCGCACTCATAAAGCGCAGTGCGTTAACAGACTTGCGCTTAACGCTGAGCGTGACACGTGTCACCTTCGCATGCGCTAGCGCAATGCGCTCTTTGATTGGTGCAAAGCGCCTGACAAGCCACGTGGCGCACTATCAGACCACTATTTTTGCTCCTGATAAATGCTATGCATTATTAAAAGGGCAGAGCCCAATGCTATGCATTATTAAAAGGGCAGAGTCCAAACAAATGCCTAACAGGCAAAATATAATGAAAATGTTAAACATTTTTAACCGGACTTAGCCCAATTCTGGCCATAAGTCCTCAATATAAATTGAGCTGAGCACAACTGCTCTCCCAATCAATTTACACCCGGTTCGATGGTACATCTCTTTACCCCTCTGACATCCATCGTTGTAATCCTTCAACGTCGTCAGAGAGGTGACGGGTCCCGACGACCACACATCGCTACGGACTGTGGGGTCCTTAAACTCATGGACTATGATGTCCTTAACCTCGACCGTGATGTCTTAAAACTAATACCGGGCTATGAGGTCCTTAAACTCTTGGACTATGATGTCCTTAACCTCGACCGTGATGTCTTAAAACTAACGTCGGACTGTGGAGTCCTTAAATCCACGGACTATGATGTCCATAACTTTGACCGTGATGTCTTAAAACTAACACCAAACTGTGAGGTCCTTAAACTCACGGACTATGATGTCCTTAACCTTGACCGCAATGTCTTAAAACTAACATTGGACCGCAATGTCCTTAAACTACTTATCGACCGCAATGTCACTAAACAAAACAATAGAGCCCAATTGCTCTCTTGTCGGATCTAAACGATCCCGTTAAATCGATCTTAGTCTAAAATTAGACTAACCTGTCCTTAACGAACGTTTAAGTTGATCTTAGCCTCAAATAAGGCTAACGTATCCTTAAATACAACCCCCCAAACCCAAATCTAAGAAAGATACGGATTTGGACTAGTCCGCGCCCTACGGGCGACAACATAACTTAGTCTCCGTATACAATCCACGGGCAACCAAACACAAAAACAAACACCCACGACACGAAGTGACCATATGGAGAAGGAGAAAGTTGTTACCGCGATGCGGTAGTGTAATTAACTGCAGGGCCTTGCGCCTGCAGGGAAGAGCGTTCCCACAATCAAAACCCCCTTAAACGAGGGGGAATCTGACGAAGTCTGCTACATCGGCCGCATCCGTTTAAACCTTCGATACATGGTGCCATAAATCAACTTGGCATCTTCGGAAAGGTGGACGGATAGCACCAATTAGCATCTGCCCCGAATTTCAGGCAAGACGGACCCGAGAGGTCGCGTCTCCGTTGTTCAGAGGGGAACAGATTCTGGTACGCCCGGTGGGACCTTTTCCTCTTTCCACTCCACATTTCGTGTGTCGTATTCACGAACGAATCGCGGTTTGTTAATGGTTGCCCTTGAATTTCAAGTTACTAAGATTTGGTCTCTTTCTTGGCGCAGAAAGCAAAACAACAATGGCATTCGTCTGCTCGAAGTGCTCCAACTGCAGCTGCAACTCGTGTCCTGCCTCAACTGGGGGCATAATCTACGGGCCCCAAGCGGCCTCTTTATTCACGATGCCCGTGGAGCAGATTACTCAAGCCACCACAGGGCTGTTTTTCGGGACCATGCTCCCGCCAACGAGCTTCAGCACCCCCGTGCCCGTACCATAAGCTCCCAAGAAGTCGGTCTTTGATCGGCTTATAGCTACTGCGGCCCCTCTCAACGGGTCGTCCAACACCAGCGCCTCGGTCTTCTCCAGACTGGGCCAAAATTCCTGCGGGCCCACAGTGAAGCTTGCAATCCCAGAGAAGGTTATTCCGAAGAGAGTAACCAACCCTGCTCTTGAAGTCGTCAAGGCAACTTCTCCTGCCAAGGGGTCGGTCTTTACAAGACTGACTGTCCCAACTCCCACTCCCGCTCCTGCTACTCAAAGGACATCAGTTTTCAACAGGCTGACACCAGCAACAGCCCCTCACCTGAACAGGGGGCAAGACAAGGCCATCCCCGTCACCGAGCCAATTCTATCAGCGCGACATGCTCGACGTCGCCACTGGCGCCGAGTGAGGAAGGCCGGAGGCAACTCCCTTTCTGGGCTAACTCCACCAGCCCCGACGGCGGAAATTAATGCTGCTGTTCCAACCGGGAACAGCTTTGAGCTGTTGAATTGTTAGTGTATATGCCCTAGAGGCCATTACTGTATCATACTAGTTTGTATATTACTTGATGGAAGCTTGGGATATTCACAGTTGTATATACAATCTTGCTCGAAATGGTAGTATGCTACTTGGTTTGTCTCTGCTTTAATATGTGCATGTGTTTCTTTTAGCATATCGCTGATATACATATTAGTAGAGCCCTTAGGATCTTTGCTTGATTACCAGCGTTATGATGGCGCTCACACTCGTGGGGGCTGGGTAATCCATAAGCACATCCTTATACTGGTCCCTAGTCGTTGGACTATCGAGACAGGGCATCGATACTCCGGAGTAGACTAGCGTATACGCTTCTCATCCCAGTGTGGGAGACGGTCTGTCCCACAGCCGTCAGTACGTCGTACTTGAGATAGTATGCGGGTGCTCGTTAGGTTACGAGTACACTGGACAGGACTCGTCGGGAACTGTTGGTTGGTATTATACCTATCGTCAGTTATCAGTTCCCAGGTGACATGAGTACAGCTTAGTCCGCTGACTTGACACTGTCACTTCGCCTCGAGTGTGTTCCCACTGCACTTTGATTACTACCCTACCACGGCTCAAAGGAGTCGTGCAAATAGGTAGTTTTTGGATGCAGTCCCGAAGCACTTGGAGGCAGTGACGGTTAGACAGGATTCGTCTCTCCCGGTATTGGGGGTTGACATCGCGCTGTGTCCAGGAGAGCCATTACACAAGTAGTCCCTGGCCAGGGCAAGCGAGATATACTGGTAGGTTTCCAGTGTTATCTCAGGGTGTTCTGGGCTACACTCCGACACGACTTATACCGCTATTAGGGGACTGACGTTCACCGCCCCCCTAGGCCCGCCATGCGATGTATCAGACGAACAGACCGGACTGTACGGAGACTGTAACATACAGGCTCAGTAGGAGTTCAGATAGGGTCACCTCGTCAGTCTTCTTATCGGCATCTACCTGGGGACCGTTACGTACAGCTAGTGCCGCTTGCGGTCTGTGGTTAAACCCACTGCCAGTGTAGTGTCGAGTCTTTAGAGTTCCACACAGAGAGCTATTCGCCTTTAGGCAAAATGAGTAGAGGTCGCATGGTTTTGCGACAGGGTTCGTTCACATCCGCGCACTTGTGCACGTTTGCTGTCCGGACAGCTTATACTAGCGGGCTTTGGTTTAAGCCGGATCCTAGTATATGATTTGGGATTGGTTTTATCTCTTTGTATTCGTGTTCCTCGGATCACGAATACGGGTGCGTATGCACAGTTGCTTGAGACAGAGGGAGAGGACTTTGATTAGGGTTAATGACCATTGTCATTTTATTAACCCTAATGCTTATGTGTGTATTATGGTTAATTGATATTAGTTTAATATAATTGTGCATGGTTATGGTTGTTGACCATTTGACATTCTTGACTTGTTGACCTAGGTTGACACTTTGACCATCATCATTTCATTTGGAAGATGCTCTTTGATCCTTGCAATTTGCATTAAAAATGAAATGATAATGGTCATGTCTTGATTAAACCATGACAATTATCTTACTAATTATCAATTTATAATAATTCACACATATATGTGAGAATGCTTCATAATTCTCTCATTCTATCATATACTTTCTCTCTCTCGCTCTTTTTCTTCCTCAAGCTCTCCCCTCTCATGTGTTGAGAAACACTTGAGCTTGAGAGAAAACCTCTTCTAGATAATCTTTACTCTCATCTAGGGTTCTAGGATTAGCACTTCTAGCACCCTAGTTACTTCTAGCTTGGAGTTGAAGCCAAAGGTTGAGGCTTTCGGGTGGATCCTTCTTCGACGTGAGAAGACGACTAAGGTGATCCCTTTCTACTACTCCAAAGAGTAAGGAGAGAAGGACATAAAGCCCTAGGTATAACTATTCTACCCTTTAGCTAGTTTCTAGTTAGCTTTAGCTTGTTTTTCTTTAGCAAAGATCCTCCTTTGTCTAGTCCATGTTGCCTAGAGTAGTAAAAATCCGATTTTTATTCCGTTTTCCGCCTCCCCGCAAGCACCGGGGTGGGCAACGTGGACTTACAGTGGTATCAGAGCCTAACTAAACATAAACTAGCTAGGTAGTAAAAGTGTATGGAAGTTTGATCGGAAAAATCGAAAAAACAAAAACATCAAAACCCTAACTTTCTGTTGAAATTTTTTCTGTTCAAAATAAAATAAATCTTACGTCAAAAATCATCTCAGGGTTTTGTGAAGAAAGCCACCAAAAACGATCCAGTGAATCGCTCAAAGTGCGGCGGTTCCGCGGCAAAAGCATGCCTATTGCCGCGGAACCGCGGCCGTTTTGACTCTGTTCTGGGTCGGGTTTGATGCAGTGTTCTTATGGCTTGGTTTTGGGATTTTTAAGATGGTTTATTTGTGCCCAGGTTTTCCAGAAAAGAAATTTGTTTTTGGGGACCTATAAATCCGTATTTTTTATCGAACTTCATTACACTTTGACTAATGGGTTATATCTGTGATGTTTATATGTATTGAACGTCTGCTAATCGCTATAGGTCGATTAGTGGGGGTTATACATATCTGTGATCTGTGTTTGATGATGGTATGTGTATATGAATGCGTTGGATTGTCGCGGGTGAATAGCCGGGGTGGATGTGAGATGAGTATTTCTTTTTCTTTCATTCATTGTAACATGTAAATCGAAGTATTATTATCTGTATGGCCGCACAACCGGGTCGGGGTTGTAGCCGTCATTGTATAATTCTTTTTACTGTTTTTGCTTCTAGGATAGACCCATGGAGGGGGTGCACAAACTACCGGGTATCTCGAAGTGCCGAGTGGCCTACTCACGGTGTTGAGGGAGGTTGCTTCGCTTCGGGTACTTGGCGGGTAGTTTGCCGCACCAGTAGGGGTCTTGGGTGGGGTATTTGGCTATTCACCGCGACCGTGTAATCCGCTTTTCGTTGCAGGCTTGAACGGATTGCGGATTCCTAGTATATCCAAAGTATTCATCTGTGATCTGTAATGTCTATCATTGCTATATATTTATATATTATAACTATTTAGGCGTTGCTTATGTTTTACAGCCGTGCTAGCCCAGCCCCCGCTCTGTCGTTAGTTAAGTAACCTAACGGGTGATGACGGGGCCCCGTGGCGAATGCGAATGGCATAAGCGTACGTCATATTTTGGTTGTTTTCTGCAATGGTAGGATTAAATGATGGGACACATTAAAAGAACTAATGCAAGAAAATAAACCAAGTAAAAGTCGATTGGAACACTTTGAAAACCACTCGGTTCTTTTCAAAACTAAACTTTTAAACGCGGAGCTTGAACCACTCCTTTTAAAAGCTATCTCGTTCCATCGATTATATCAAGTTCACTACGTTCACGGTTTAGCCAAAACCATTCGTAGCCCTCCGTCATTCCACATGAATGGCCAAAAAGTATTCAAGCTATGTATTTTGGCCAAAGTCAAGGCATAGTAATTGGTAGCTATTGGGTATTCATGTGCAGCATAGATAGATGCGTTGGTTTGGGACAGTAGTGCTGCCATTTTGGCCAAAGTCAAGGGTAAGTACGGGTGGGTCCAAATTAACCAGGAGAATGACGGGTAGAACTTGACACGTGACTTATGATATTTTAGCCAAAGACAATGTCATAAGAGCATGGGGCAAAAATCCACATCGGGAGTTTCATAAGTACTGAAACTTGCTAGCGCTGCATACCATTTGGAGTGTGATAATTCTGGTAGGATTCCTTCGGTTTTATCACGCGATGATATTTGGATCCCGATCCTACTGTGAGTATATGCTACTCCTCGGGAAAACTCTCACTTAACGATCAATGCTATAAACCTAGTAGGTGTCTAGAAAGGTGTTAGCGGGGCTACGCCCCCAGGGAAAAGAGGTTCTTAAATTAAAGAACTTCGCGAAAGCGTTGGAAAACGTCCCTCGAAGTACCGACACTGGCCTGGCTGAACGGTTAAGCAAGTATTGTACGGTGAGATTGATCCCGACTAATCCTTTCTTTACGGTTTGATAAGGGATTCGAGAGATAGTGGGAGCCATCCTGTTTAGACAAACTAAAAACCACTCTAAACTTGTAAGAGCATCATGCTAAAGTGTTTCTTTTCTTTCTCCTAATTGCAGCGACCATTCAACATGACCGGACTTAAGTTATTACTAGATAAAAACATATTGACAAGGCCAAACTACAAAGATTGGCTCAGGAATGTCAAGATGGCAATCACTTACGACAAGTTGGGGTATGTCCTTATCACCAAAGCTCCCCCTGTCCCAGGTCCCACCTCCAGCGTCGTGGATAAAGAAATCCGTAAGACATGGGAGATCGATTGAGCGAAGGCTAAATGCCTCGTGCTTGCCTCGATGGACAACGAACATCAGAGGAGGCATGAGAATATAGACCTGGAGTCCATATTTCTCCATACAAAAGAACTGTATGGAGAGCAGTCTCGTATCGCAAGATACGAAGCGTCGAAGAAGCTCTTTTCGGCAAGATTGGCTGTCAGATCATCGATAGCGGAACACGTGCTTAAGATGATTGGCTATATAGAGGAGCTCGCAGACCTTGGGACCACGTTGGAGAATGAACTCTACACTGATTTGATTCTCCAGTCCCTTCCTTCCACTTACGCCCAGTTTGTTCTAAATTTCAACATGCAAGGAAAAGAGGTTGAACTTTCCGAACTTCTGAACATGTTGAGGAGTGCCGAGGGCACCCTACAGAAGGGTAGGGAGACATCCACTTTGTTTGTAGGAGGATCTTCCTCTTCTAGATCCAGGGCGAAAGCCAAGGGTAAGAAGAAGAAAGCCCCCGCCAAACCAAGAGGCGGTGTCAGTAAAGTGGATACGAAGGGAAAGGGAAAGGCAACAAAGATAGCGGGAAAGCTGGTGTGGAAGGAAGAATGCTTCTACTATCACAAAAGTCGTCACTGGAAACAGGATTGCAAGGCTTGGAAGGCCAGAACACAGGATTTGAAGCGAGTTGCGGCTTCAGCTTCAGGTGTGTATGTTATTGAAAACTGTCTATCAATAAACTCTACATCCTGGGTATTGGATACCGGATCAGGATCTCATATCTGTAATTCTTTACAGGCGTTGAGAAAGCGTAGAGTTTTGAAGGCAGGTGACATGACCCTCAGAGTTGCAAACGGTGCTAGCATGGATGCTGAGGCCGTGGGGGACTATCACCTGGGATTGTCGGATGGACACTTTTTGGTTTTGCGTAGTTGTTATTATGTACCAAATGCAACCTGTAATATCATTTCTGTATCTTTATTATCTAAAGAAGGTTATGAATTTGCATTTGTAAGTAATGTAGTGAACATTCACCTTAATCAAGTTTTGATTGGGTCAGGTACATTGAACAACGGTATATACATATTAAACCAATCACAGATTTTCAATGTCCAGAATACACACAAAAGAAAGTCTCCAGAAATCAATAAAACTTTCTTATGGCATTGTAGACTCGGTCACATTAATGAGAGAAGGTTGACGAAGTTGCACACAGAAGGATATTTGGATCCGTTCGAATATCAATCGTATGCAACTTGTCAATCCTGTCTCAGAGGAAAGATGACAAAGACTCCGTTCACTGGACACGGAGTAAGAGCGAGCGAGCTCTTGGGACTCGTACACAGCGACGTGTGCGGTCCAATGTCTACACATGCACGAAGCGGTTATTCTTACTTCATTACTTTTACGGATGACTTTTCAAGGTACGGTTATGTCTTCTTAATGAAACATAAATCCGAGGCTTTTGAAAAATTCCAGGAATATAAGAATGAAGTAGAAAAACAAACAGGCAAAAGTATCAAGGCACTGAGATCTGATCGAGGCAGTGAATACTTGAGTGCCGAGTTCCTGGGTTACTTAAAAGAGAATGGAATTCTCTCTCAGCTTACTCCTCCATACACTCCGCAACACAACGGTGTATCGGAGAGACGGAACCGAACCCTATTGGATATGGTACGGTCCATGATGAGTAACGCTGAGTTGCCGCGATCGTTCTGGGGATATGCGCTAGAATCAGCTGCATACCTTTTGAACCGAGTTCCAACTAAGACTGTGCCTACGACACCATATCAGATGTGGTGTGGGAAGAGACCCTATCTTAATCATATTAAGACATGGGGATGTCCAGCTTTTGTAAAAAAGCAGCATGCGGACAAGCTCGAGGCACGCTCAGTACAGTGCAAGTTTGTGGGATATCCAAAGAACTCCAAGGGATATTTCTTCTATTGCGAAGAGGAACAAAAGGTTTTTGTTTCTCGCCATGCCCACTTTCTAGAAAACCAGTTCATAGAAAAAGAACTAAGTGGGAGCGCAATAGAACTGGAAGAAATTCCAGAACCACAAGCTATTACTGAAAGCTTAGTAGAACCAGAGGGTTCGAAAGATCAGGACATTCCCACGCCACTCCGCAGGAGTAGTAGGCAGTCTCATCCGCCCGAGAGATACTACGGTTTTCTCATTGACGGGGATAGAGAGGATTGCATCATAGATTGTGATGAGCCTACTAGCTTCCAGCAAGCCATTCAGAGCGTCGACTCGGTAAAATAGCTGGATGCAATGCGGACCGAAATGGAGTCCATGTACACCAACAAAGTATGGACGTTGGACATTGCTCCAGATGGGGTAAAGCCCGTAGGATGCAAGTGGATCTTCAAAAGGAAGATTGGTGTAGATGGACATGTTGAGACCTATAAAACTAGACTGGTTGCAAAGGGTTTTTGTCAGCGACCTGGTTTGGACTATGATGAAACCTTTTCTCCAGTAGCTATGCTGAAATCCATTCGGATCCTTCTTTCCATCGCTGCCTTCCACGATTATGAGATTTGGCAGATGGACGTAAAGACAGCTTTTCTAAATGGACATTTAGAGGAGTGTGTCTATATGGACCAGCCAGAGGGTTTCATTCAGAGTGGGAGCAGCGGAAGGGTGTGCAAGTTGCTTAAGTCCATTTATGGACTAAAGCAGGCATCGCGGAGTTGGAACATCTGTTTTGATGAAACGGTCAAGGACTTTGGCTTTATCAAAAATCCAGATGAACCATGCATCTATTGTAGATTTGTAGTGAGAACTGTAGTATTCCTCGTTTTATACGTGGATGACATTCTCTTAATAGGAAATGACATTCCTATGCTACAATCTGTCAAGGGGTTCTTGTCACACAGGTTCTCCATGAAAGACCTGGGTGATGCCTCATACATTCTGGGTATCCGGATCTACCGTGACAGATCCAAGAGGATATTAGGGCTTTCACAGTCCAGGTACATCGACACCATACTGAAGAGATTCAGTATGGAAGATTCCAAGCGCGGTAATCTACCGGCTTGTCACGGGATCACCCTCTCCAAAGAGATGTCTCCCAAGACTGATTTGGAGAGGGATCGCATGTCTATTATACCTTACGCTTCTGCGGCAGGCTCTATAATGTATGCGATGTTGTGTACCAGACCGGATGTGGCTTATGTACTGAGTGTGGTAAGCAGGTATCAGTCAAACCCTGGGGAGAAACATTGGATAGCGGTAAAGAACATTCTCAAGTACCTGAGAAGGACTAAGGAGATGTTTTTGGTGTATGGCGGAAAAGACCTCCAGATTGAGGCCTTTGCTGACTCCAGCTTCCAGAGTGATAAGGATGATTCCAAGTCCATGTCGGGTTTTGTCTTTACCCTCAATAGAGGGGCGGTGTGTTGGAAGAGCTCCAAACAGGAAACCGTTGCTGACTCGACTATGGAAGCGGAATACATCGCTGCATCTGATGCCGCAAAAGAAGCTGTCTGGATGAGGAAGTTCTTGAATGAACTTCAGGTGGTTCCGTCCATTGTTGACCCAATACCTCTGTATTGCGACAACAACGGGGCTATAGCTTTAGCGAAGGAACCCAGGTCCCATCAGAAATCCAGACACATCTTAAGGCGGTATCACCTGATCAGGGAGATCGTGGATCGCCAGGAGATCGAGGTTCGGAGGGTTGCTTCAGAAGATAACACTGCAGATCCATTCACCAAGGCCTTGCCCCAGACTCTGTTCGAGTGGCTGATCGAGATGATAGGTCTTCGATACGCCAGTACATGGCCTTAGTGCAAGTGGGAGATTGTTAGTGTATATGCCCTAGAGGCCATTACTGTATCATACTAGTTTGTATATTACTTGATGGAAGCTTGGGATATTCACAGTTGTATATACAATCTTGCTCGAAATGGTAGTATGCTACTTGGTTTGTCTCTGCTTTAATATGTGCATGTGTTTCTTTTAGCATATCGTTGATATACATATTAGTAGAGCCCTTAGGATCTTTACTTGATTACCAGCGCTGTGATGGCGCTCACACTCGTGGGGGCTGGGTAATCCATAAGCACATCCTTATACTGGTCCCTAGTCATTGGACTATCGAGACAGGGCATCGATACTCCGGAGTAGACTAGAGTATGCGCTTCTCATCCCAGTGTGGGAGACGGTCTGTCCCACAGCGGTCAGTACGTCGTACTTGAGATAGTATGCGGGTGCTCGTTAGGTTACGAGTACACTGGACAGGACTCGTCGGGAACTGCTGGTTGGTATTATACCTATCGTCAGTTATCAGTTCCCAGGTGACATGAGTACAGCTTAGTCCGCTGACTTGACAATGTCACTTCGCCTCGAGTGTGTTCCCACTGCACTTTGATTACTACCCTACCACGGCTCAAAGGAGTCGTGCAAACAGGTAGTTTTTGTGTGCAGTCCTGAAGCACTTAGAGGCAGTGACGGTTAGACAGGATTC
Organism: Agapanthus africanus; assembly: GCA_030015575.1. Classification (NCBI taxonomy): domain Eukaryota; kingdom Viridiplantae; phylum Streptophyta; class Magnoliopsida; order Asparagales; family Amaryllidaceae; genus Agapanthus; species Agapanthus africanus. Next base: position 910,096,116 of record JASDDO010000019.1, on the reverse strand, counting down.
GTCTCTTCCGGTATTGGGGGTTGACATCGCGCTGTGTCCAGGAGAGCCATTACACAAGTAGTCCCTGGCCAGGGCAAGCGAGATATACTGGTAGGTTTCCAGTGTTATCTCAGGGTGTTCTGGGCTACACTCCGACACGACTTGTACCGCTATTAGGGGACTGACGTTCACCGCCCCCTAGGCCCGCCATGCGATGTATCAGACGAACAGACCGGACTGTACGGAGACTGTCACATACAGGCTCAGTAGGAGTTCAGATGGGGTCACCTCATCAGTCTTCTTATCGGCATCTACCTGGGGACCGTTACGTACAGCTAGTGCCGCTTGCGGTCTGTGGTTAAATCCACTGCCAGCGTAGTGTCGAGTCTTTAGAGTTCCACACAGAGAGCTATTCGCCTTTAGGAAAAATGAGTAGAGGTCGCATGGTTTTGCGACAGGGTTCGTTCACATCCGCGCACTTGTGCACGTTTGCTGTCCGGACAGCTTATACTAGCGGGCTTTGGTTTAAGACGGATCCTAGTATATGATTTGGGATTGGTTTTATCTCTTTGTATTCGTGTTCCTCGGATCACGAATACGGGTGCGTATGCACAGTTGCTTGAGACAGAGGGAGAGGACTTTGATTAGGGTTAATGACCATTGTCATTTTATTAACCCTAATGCTTATGTGTGTATTATGGTTAATTGATATTAGTCTAATATAATTATGCATGGTTATGGTTGTTGACCATTTGACATTCTTGACTTGTTGACCTAGGTTGACACTTTGACCATCATCATTTCATTTGGAAGATGCTCTTTGATCCTTGCAATTTGCATTAAAAATGAAATGATAATGGTCATGTCTTGATTAAGCCATGACAATTATCTTACTAATTATCAATTTATAATAATTCACACATATATATGAGAATGCTTCATAATTCTCTCATTCTATCATATACTTTCTCTCTCTTGCTCTTCCTCTTCCTCAAGCTCTCCCCTCTCATGTGTTGAGAAACACTTGAGCTTGAGAGAAAACCTCTTCTAGATAATCTTTACTCTCATCTAGGGTTCTAGGATTAGCACTTCTAGCACCCTAGTTACTTCTAGCTTGGAGTTGAAGCCAAAGGTTGAGGCTTTCGGGTGGATCCTTCTTCGACGTGAGAAGACGACAAAGGTGATCCCTTTCTACTACTCCAAGGAGCAAGGAGAGAAGGACATAAAGCCCTAGGTATAACTATTCTACCCTTTAGCTAGTTTCTAGTTAGCTTTAGCTTGTTTTTGTTTAGCAAAGATCCTCCTTTGTCTAGTCCATGTTGCCTAGAGTAGTAAAAATCCGATTTTTATTCCGTTTTCCGCCTCCCCGCAAGCACCGGGGTGGGCAACTTGGACTTACATGAATAAGGTGCGTAGGAATTCTCCTACCGCTGTACTGAAAAGGTCTCCTCCTCCACTGGAGAAGGTTGTGGAAGCAAAGCCAGAACGGTCCCCTCAGCGGCTATCCTCCAATATCTACAAAGTCTGGCGGCAGGTCCGGAACTCAGTGGTTAATCAAGATTACCCTCACCGACAAAAAAGGGCGAAGGTTCAACAAGAAGAAAGCCATCCTGCCAAGCCACAAAAGGCTATCTGGGTGCCCACCGCGACGGCCCCCTCAACTTCGACCGCTCATAAGAAGAGATGGCCGGAGAAGATCCCCGTGCCTGCGACAAATGTCAATGGTACTGAACCCAAACGCCCTAAGTCTGGGGGCATGGTGGTGCATACCATTTACATGGCATCCGGGAAGGAGGATAGCCGCGCTTCTACGGGGCACCGACCACTCACCCGATCCATCACAAGAGCCTAGGAACAACAGCAACAGAAGCTCCACGAGATGCTAACTGCGATGGCCGCACTAACCGGACCAAAAGAAAGCCCGGAGGCGTCATCAGAACAACGTCGCGAACACGAGACTGATGCTGAATTCTTTCGTAGAATGCTCGAAAAGAAGGACAAGGAGGCTGCGGAACAAGCGGCCAATATAAAGCAAATGGCTCTTCTGTTCCAAGACATGGTGGGCATGATGATCCAGCCAGATCCCCAAGCTGAAGATCCTCCAATTATCCTCGAAGACGACAGAGGAGAAACGTCAAATCCACTTCCGGCTCTTTCAACAGCCAAAGAGGAAACAATCTCTAAGGCCGCCCTGGATGATTATATTGCTCAACAAATACGAGTTCACTAGGCAAATGAAGCGGCCAGCCAAGTCGTCAAAACGGGGCGACCATATCCGGGCTGGTATGATCAGATAAAATACCCGCCGGGATACACAATCCCGAAATTCCATGTCTACAAGGGGACAGGCAATCCCCATCAACATGTCGCCCAGTTCAGGGCTCTTTGTGGCAACACCGGCGGCGATGATAAGCTTTTGCTTCGCCAATTCGTCGGCAGTTTATCGGAGACGGCGTTTTAGTGGTACTCCGAGCTTCCAAACGACTCCGTCAAAACGTTCGCAGAGATGGAGTTGCTATTCACTCAGCGATTCGTGAGCGCCAGCAAACGCACTCCAATAACGGCGTTGATCAATGCAAGGGTGAAGCCGGGCGAAACTTGGGTTCAATACGCAATCCAATGGCGGAACCTGTGGTCAAAGTGCGAACAGCGCATCGAAGAAGCATCAACGGTGGGCATGTTCGTGGGCACCTTAGACCCTCATGCAACTATTTCACAGTTCATGATGTTCTTTAAACCGACCACGTTCCAGGCTTTAATTGATAAGCTAGCCCAGATGGATCAAATGGGTCACAGACCGTATCCTCCGAAGCCAGAACCACGGAATGACAAGGGTAAAGGGAAGGCGACCTTCGTTGCGAACACCCAACAGCAGCCCAGTGCCCCAAAGCTAGCGGATCAACTGGAGGAGAGACGACGCTATTACAATAAGAAAATGAAGCGTCCTTACTCATTCCCACGAGACAAAATGAAGAGGTTGTTCGAGTTGGCGGTGCGCAACAGGCTTATCAACTTGCCAAATCCAAGACGACCACCATAACCCAACGAAGTGAATAATCCCAATTATTGCCCTTACCACCAAACGGTAAGCCACCCGATCGAGGATTGCTTCGTATTTAAGGGATGGATCGAGGATCAATACCTGCAAGGCAAGTTTGCGTTGTCTGAGAAGTGGAAAGTAAACCCACTACAACTGCACGCTCCTAAGAAGACGGACACACCGGGGGCAACGTGTTCTTTTGTTGAAGAGGCTCCATGGGAGGTCGTGCTGTCAGCCAAAACCAAAAGAATGCTGAGTGATCTTCATACATGCCCGGTGATCAAGTGGAAGAACCCGCTAGAACCCCAGATAATCGAAGGGATGCTGAAGCCGCGCCCAACTCTAAAGATCGGTGGTGATGGCCCAAGCACTCACACCCAGCCGTTAAAATCTTCAAAGAAGAAGAAGAAGAGATCCAAAAAGCTCGTGAAGCCTGGCGACAAGCGCACGGACCTACAGAAATAGATCGACGCGCTGAAGGAGTATAATCAGAAGGCGCGGACTCCCATCACGCTCCAAGAATTCCTTAGCCACGTCCTTGAGGACGAAGATGATGGAGAAGACTCGTCGGGTGGATCTGAGGATTACGTAGCAAGTTGCCATGTGATCTCTCACTCATCAATAAACGATGAAGAAGCCCTTTACACCAAGCGACTGGGGGCAAGGCCTGAACCGGAACTTCCAGGGCCATCAGATGAAATGATCGACGCATTCCTAAACGAAGCTTTCCTGAAAAGTAAAGCTGATCGGGAGCGCGAGACGACCATATTTGAAAGAGCCAAACGCCGGCGACTAGATGAAAGAGTCGAGACACTCCCGCCGAATCAAGGAACAACCGTCGCGGATAAAAACAAGTTCAAGACGAGGAAAAGGTTTGCTAAAGCCATATCAATGGGAATGAAGCTACCACCCTCCGAAGGAAATACTCCCGGCGAAGCAGAGATGCATCCTAGCTACTGCTCATATCATCGAAAGATTTCGCACCCCATTAAGGAGTGCAATACTTTTAAAAGATGGTGGCAGGGATATGTTGCTCACCGGCAACATTTTAAGCGGGTAAAACGCAAAACTCGGCGGGAGCAAAGAAGTGCGACTGAGGAGCATAAAAGAGATACCGGTAACTATCGCATGGTCAACACCGGGGGATCGCAAATTCTCACTTTCGGAAGCGAATCTGACGAAGAAATGGCTCTTGTCCCCCTCTTTAAAGAAATTGGGAAAGGAGGAAGAACCGAAGGCCTGTGAAAACATCCAGCTGCGCAATCGCACGCTTCCGAAAAAGAATCTCGGATCCATGAGTAAAAAAGATAAGGGAAAAGAAAAGGTCTCCGAGGATATCGCCATGGACGACCAAGTTATGAAAGAACTGACTGCCAAAGACCCGCCAAAGAAGAGTAAGGTGGACTATAACGTTCTGGCGCACTTGAGGAAGTTACCCTCGCAGCTCAGTATCCTTGACGCCTTCTACTATCCAAAGAAGTGAGAGATTCATTGATCAAGGCGCTACAAGAGCTAGAGCAATTCCAAGCTTTTCTCGCCGAAGAAAAGATGAAGGACGAGCTGGAGGAAGTACGCACAACCGATACACCTTCGGCGATGAAGACCTCCTCCTTGGGACGTGCGAGCACAACCGTCCCCTCTATGTCTCAGGATACTGCCACGATATAAAGATAGGCAAAATACTGGTCGACAATGGGTCTTCCGTCAATCTCCTCAATGTGCGAGTGTTGAAGGAAATCTGCATGAGCGTCCAGCATCTCGCTTGTGATAAAATCACCATCTCCGGTTTTGACTCCCAGTCATTGCGGACTCTCGGGTTTGTGATATTGACATTACGATTCGGACTACTTATCACGGATATTAAATTTCATGTCATTGACACCAAGACATGCTACGACGCTTTACTCGGCCGGCCTTGGTTACACGAGTACAACATCATTCTTTCTACACAACATCAGTGTATGAAATACTTTAAGGATGGTCTTGAGTATACCATAACAGGAGAGCTGAATCCATTCTCCGTGAATGAAGTCCGTAAGTACGAAGACGCAAAATACTTCTTACCAGACTTTGAGGACACAGAAAGATGTCACAAACCGGAGAACAAACCTATCACCACCATTCCTGTCTTCGGGAGTGATACTGAGGAAGAGGAAGAGATGGTTTATTCAGGCCCACCCCAGTACAACAAGCCAGGACCGTCCACTCCTATGTTGATCTTTGGCAGCGACTCGAAAGATGAGGTCCATGCTATATTCTCCGCTCGGCCTTCAATACAAACATTCGCTGATGAAGAGCAAAGTTTGCAAATTGCCATGGTTCCGCCTAAACATCATAAAGAGCTAGACGTGCTTGATACCTACAGTGTAGAAGAGTTGCAGATGTTCTACGTCCCTCCCAGACGAGAAGGCGAAAAGGCGATCCTATTCTACCTCTCCGGGGAAACTAAAGTGGAAAAAGAAATCTGGCACGACGCGGATTCTACACTTGACAGGCTCCAGCCCATCCGTCTGCCAAGATATTATACAGAAGGCTTGAAAAGGCTGTTGAACCGCCAAGAGATACCCTTCAAACAGACCACTCAAAAAGCTAAGTTCTATGACAGAATTTGGAACGTTCCCGGAACTCAGCGTAAGTTGCCCAACGGAAGAATAGAAGCAATCGGGCTTGGATACGTTCGGTCTAAGAAACAGGAGCTACTCCGCGACTGCTACGTCGTACATGACTTTGATGAAGAAGGATATGCTCAATGGGAGAGTGCAGAAAAAGTCCCCGACATAAAAATGCCCAGTCCGTCGTTCGAAGAACAAATGGACAAGCTTATAAGGGAAGATGGTCAAAAAGTTCGAGACGACCATAACCGCGAAATGGCCATTTATGAGAAAGCCAGGATGCAACGCCTTTTCCAACAGGCTACAAAAAATGAAAATGTCCCTCCCTGTCAACCTGTTGTTAAAAAGGCCCGACGCAGAGGCAGAAACAAGTCAAAAAGCGGAAAAGGCATTCAGCAACGACAAAGCGGGACCAAGAAGTCACGCGAGCGGGAATCGAGCGGTCCGGATTTGTCCCTTATAAAGAAAATGAGTCGAGTATACTCTTTTCCTCAAGACAAGACAAAGAAGATACTTGATCTTGCCATAAGACATGAAATGATTATCCTCCCGGAGTCCAAGCACCCCGAAAAAACAGGCGAAGTCTCTCACCCGAACTATTGCTCCTATCATAGGGCAATAGGGCATCCCACTGAAGACTGCTTCACCTTCAAGAACTGGATCGAAGATCAATATCAGCTCGGCAAGTTCGCTTTATCCGACAGTTGGAAGATAACTTCGCCGCAAAAGCATGAACCCAAAGCCACGAGAGTAGAACCAGACCCACATCGGTCTTGGAAGCGACCTCGTACTTGTCATATGATACCAATATCAAAAAAAGAACCCGAGAATATGGATGACCTCCCCTAGTGCTTCGAAAACAATGATGACGAGGTGATCTCAGAGTTTCCACCGGCGCCGAAAGAGCTGGAAGATGGAATACACACTACTGCAGATAACCTCAAGAAAATTGATTTGGGGACGACGAGTGACCCGCGGCCGACATTCGTCAGTGATCTATTGTCTGAACAGAGGGTGGCTGCGCTAAAAGACGTGCTTATGCAGCATAGAGATTGCTTCGCATGGAACTATTCCGAAATGCCAGGATTAGATCCAGAGATTGCGGTCCAAAAACTGACGATATCCCCGGACATTAAGCCAATCAAACAAGCACCGAGAAGAATGCGACTCGAGCTTGAAATGAGCATTAACGCCGAAGTCAAGAAGTTGATCGACTCTGGCTTCATCCAGGAAATTCAATATCCTGACTGGATTGCCAACATCGTCCCGGTGATGAAGAAAAATGGGACAGTGCGCATCTGTGTAGACTTTCGAGATCTCAATAAAGCCTGCCCGAAAGATGACTTCCCAGTGCCAGTCACTGAGCTGATGATAGATAACACGCCCACTCACGAAGTCTTCTCCTTCATGGACGGATCATCAGGATACAATCAGATAAAGATGCATCCCGAAGATCAGAAGCATACCGCTTTCCGGACCCCTCTAGGAATATTTTACTATAAGGTGATGCCTTTCGGTTTAAAGAACGCCAGTGCCACCTATCAGAGGGCCATGACAAAGATCTTCGATGACCTCATACATGAAATCGTCGAATGCTATATCGACGACCTCATGGTGAAAAGCAAATCATACGAGGAACATCTCGAGTATCTGAAGATCGTATTTCAACGCTTTCGGCAATACAACTTGAAGATGAACCCTCTCAAATGCGCGTTCGGGGTGTCCTCCGGTAAATTCCTAGGATTCATCGTCCGACACCGAGGTATCGAGATAGATCCGTCAAAGATCAAGGTGATCATGGAAATGTCTCCGCCAAGGACTCTTAAACAATTACGGTCTCTCCAAGGGAAGCTCGCGTATATCCAGCGATTTATAGCCAATCTCTCTGGGAAATGCCGTCCGTACAGTCACCTGATGAAGAAGGGAACCCCGTTTATCTGGGATCACAAATGCCAAGGCGCGCTGAACAAAATCAAGCAGTATCTGCAGAATCCGCCAGTGCTAGCCGCTCCGGTCAAAAGAAAGCCTCTCATTCTTTATACAACAGCCCTCGAAAGTTCCTTAGGCGCATTATGGGCACAAGAGAATGACCAAGGGAAAGAAAGAGCTCTCTATTACTTGAGTCGAGTCCTCCTGGGGGCAGAAAGCAATTACTCTCCCATCGAAAAACATTGCCTGGCGTTGATCTTCGCGATAACGAAACTTCGGCACTATGCGTTGGCGCATGAAGTTCGTCTCATATCGAAGGTGGACCCTCTCAAATACTTGATGTCGAAGGCCATATTGACGGGGCGACTCGCTAAATGGGCCTTGCTTTTGATGGAGTTCTCAATAACTTATCAGCCTCTTAAAGCAGTGAAAGGCCAAGCCATCGCCGACTTCCTCGCTGAGTATCCAATACCTGCCGATTCTCCTTTGAACTGCGAGCTGCCTGACGAACATGCGTTTGATGCGATCGACGGTGGTGTTGCCCGATGGGAACTTTATTTTGATGGAGCGTCCTCCATGAAGAAGCGAAAATAGAACACCCCTATAATCAAATAAGGGGTAGGCTTTATCTTCGTGACCCCACAAGGAGGGATAATGTGCTTTGCTTTCTCCTTAACAGAGCTGAGGACGAACAATGAAGCCAAGTACGAAGCTTTGATACCAGGCCTCGAGATCGCTATCGACATGGGAATTGAAAACCTCCTCATATATGGAGATTCTCAGCTGGTCGTCAGTCAAGTAAACGGCAATTACCAGACGTGCAAGCCAGATCTGATGAAGTATGGCAAGAGAGTACAGCAACTGCTGACCCAAATTCCTTCCCACAACCTCGAAAGCATACCGCGTGCGAAAAATAGCAAGGCGGACGTGTTAGCCAAGCTCGCTAAAGAACTGGCTGATGAGAACCTCGATGATGTAAGAATCGTGGTACAAAGCCGTCGGGTCCTCGTACCGGCAGAAATATCTCCGGAATCATCCGAGGAAAAGGAAGTGACTGAGAAAATGGCTATGCAAATAAAGGACCAGGAAAAGTTTGAGAATTGGAGAGAAGTCTTTATAGACTACTTCAAATCCCGTCGAACGCCTGAAGATGCATCCTCAAAACATCAGCTTATAAAACGAGCTCTGTCTTTCACCTTCGTCAATGATACTCTGTACAAGAGGTCATTTGATTCTCTGTGGTTGAGATGCCTGGGACCTGAAGAAGCGAAAAGAGTCGTCCAAGAAGTTCATGACGGACTCTGCGGTTCTCACCAAGCAGGCCCAAGATGAAGTTGAAGATTAAACGGATGGGCTATTACTGGCCCACGATGATTCAGGACTGCCTCGAATATGCGAAGCAATGCCACTCATGCCAGATCTATGGGGACTTTATCCATCAACATCCAAATCCACTACACCCAACAGTGGCTAGCTGGCCGTTTGAAATGTGGGGAACCGACATAATCGGCCCCATCGAACCGACATCGTCCAGAGGGCATCGTTTCATTTTGGCGACAACTAATTACTTCTCCAAATGGGCAGAAATAGTACCGCTAAGGGAAGTGAAGACGGAGAATATCCTCCATTTCTTCAAGACGCACGTTATTTATGGGTTTAGATCCGCGGCGGATCATCTCCAATAATGGGCCAGCCTACAGAAGCCACAAGATCAGCCACTTCGCACAACAGCACAACATAGACTGGAGATATTCCTCAGTTTATAATCCCCGAGCTAACGGTCTAGCCGAGGCTTTCAACAAAACCTTAACAAAGATCGTGAAGAAGACGGTGTCCCGAAATAAGAAGGACTGGCACGAGAGACTGCACGAAACTCTCTGGGCATATCGAACAACGTTCAAGACGGCCACGAACACAACACGTTGGTGTTCGGTACAGAAGCAGTACTCCCTCTCGAGATAGAGTTACCCTCTCTACGAGTGGTAGTTCATTACGAGCTAACGGACGAAGAGAATGCTCACCTTCGGCTCGAGGAGCTCGATGCCCTTGATGAAACCCGGCTCATAGCGCAACAAAATATGGAGGCTTATAAAGCAAAGATGATGCGCTCATATGAAAGATGGACCAGGCCGAGGACATTCCGCCAAGGCGAACTCGTGCTAGTGGTCAAAAGACCTATGATCCCCAATCGCGCCAAGCGGGGAAAATTCGAGCCGAATTATGAAGACCCATACATTATAGACAAGGTCTACCAGGGTGGAGCCTATCTACTCATGGACATGCACGGTGAAAGACCTTTCAGGCCAATAAACGGCCGCTTCCTGAAAAAGTACTACGCTTGACGAGTCACGGCCTAGGTCAATGATAGATGACGACGACTATGTCTGCTCGCTATCTTTCTAAGCCCAAACTCTACAAGTAGTATCCGGCTTACTTTATAACGGACCGAAACGTTCTTAAACCAACAACGGATCGAAACGTCCTTAAACTAACAACGGACCGAAATGTCCTTAAACTAGCAACGGACCTCTATATCCTAAAACTAGCTATTGACCGAGATGTCGATAAACTACGGTGTATTGCAGCATCCCAAAGCTGATACTAAAAAAAATAAAACGGTACGTCCATAAGCAAAATGAGCATGGATGAAAACCCGAAAGGGCTTCGTGAGTAAAAACAGCAGGGCTACCGGTGAGTGTTTGTGAAAACCCGAAAGGGCGCAACCTCGTTAGAAAAAAAAGTAGAGAAAAAAGAAAAAGAATAAAAAAAGAAGAAGAAAACGGTACGTCCATAAGCAAAATGGGCACGGATGAAAACCCGAAAGGGCTCCGTGAGTAAAAACAGCAGGGCTACCGGCGAGTGTTTGTGAAAACCCGAAAGGGCGCAACCTTGTTAAAAAGACACTTGCAGGGTCCCCTCGACCTTGTAAGGAGAAACCACCCGCGTGAAATCCTTACGACTCACAAGGGAGCAACACACTTAGGGATCCCCACGATTCCTAAGGAGAAATTACACTTACGAGATCCTCACGACTCGTAAGGAGAATCCTCTTATGAGACCCTCACGGCTCATAAGATTTGAAAGTCTTAAGCTACAGAGACCTAAACCTGCTCTTAAGCAACCCCCACAACCTCCAATACTGCCCTACAAGTGGATCAATACTGACCCTTGTATACAATCCACGGGCGCGAATAAACGTTTCCCTAACCAAGGCCCATCCATGACTGAGGATATGTCCATATGGTGAACGACCCTTATGAGTCCTCTCGATTTATAAGGAGAAAACACTCATTTGAGATCGTTACGACTTATAAAAGAACATACACTTAGGAATCCCCACAATTCCTAAGGAGAAAACACACCTACGAGATCCTCATGACTCGCAGGGAGAAATACCTTTGTGAGACCCTTACGGCTCACGAAGTCAAAAGCCTTAGCCGACAGAATCCTAACCCTGTTTACTAAGCTACCTTTGTTCGATATCGACAGAGGCAAATGATGATTCGCTCCTGGCAGTATTCCAGTTGTAGCGGTGCTGATGCCGAAATAGGTGTCTAATTCCAAGCTTGCAGTAGAAAGCCAGCAAGCCATACATGCGTACGAAATAGCCGAAATGATGGGGCAACTTGCGACAAAATCAGCAAGTAAAAATGTATGCATGCGAAATAGCCGAAATGATTAGGCAGCTCGCAATAAAAAAACAGCGAGTAAAAATAAAATAAATAGCCGAAATGATTGGGCACCGCGAAAAATAGCCGAAATGATGGGGCAATTGCGACCCTCGCGATATAAAAAGCTGAAATGATAGAGCATCGCGGAAAGAAACAAAATAAAAATAAAAATGAAATTTATGCCCTACAGGCGATATTATATCAATCCCTGTATACAATCCAGGGGCGCAAACGAAGAAGGAATCACACTCCTCCTCCCCAGGTTTCATCAAAAGAAGAAGCCAAATCTCGATGAGTCACAGGTAGCCTGGAGATCATCTCAACATTCGTCTCAGCAGACACAACTTCAAGGAAAGCGGAACAGCGGCAACTCCCAGTTCCATGACTCGGCGGTGTACAGATGACCGAGAGTCAAGTCCCAATTCCGTGAAATATGGATATAATCAACAAAATTCCTGGTTACGTGGAACACGGATAACGTCACTTTGACCCCATGGAAAACATCCAGAGCGGATCCTGGTCCTCGCAGAGCACGGCAGTGAACCCGTGTGAAGCATCCAGGGCGGAGCCTAGTCCTTGCCGAACACGGCAGTGAACCCGTGGGAAGCATCTAGAGCAAAATTCCTGGTTACGTGGAACATGGATAACGTCACTTCTGACCCCATGGAAAACGTCCAGAGTGGATCCTGGTCCTCGCAGAGCACGGCAGTGAACCCGTGTGAAGCATCCAGAGCAGAGCCTAGTCCTCGCCGAACACGGCAGTGAACCCGTGGGAAGCATCTAGTGCAAATTCCTAGTTACGTGGAACGCGGATAATGTCACTTCTGACCCTATGGAAAACGCCCAGAGCGGATCCTGGTCCTCGCAGAGCACGGCAGTGAACCCGTGTGAAGCATCCAGAGCGGATCCTGGTCCTCGCAGAGCACGGCAGTGAACCCGTGTGAAGCATCCAGAGTGGAGCCTCGTCCTCGCCGAACACGGCAGTGAACCCGTGGGAAGCATCTAGTGCAAATTCCTGGTTACGTGGAACACGGATAACGTCATTTCTGACCCCGTGGAAAATGCCCAGAGTGGATCCTGGTCCTCGCAGAGCACGACAGTGAACCCGTGTGAAGCATCCAGAGTGGATCCTGGTCCTCGCAGAGCACGGCAGTAAACCCGTGTGAAGCATCCAGAGCGGAGCCTGGTCCTCGCCAAACACGGCAGTGAACCCGTGGGAAGCATCCAGAGCAAACATCAGACTGTGGAGTCCTTAAATCCATGGACTATAATGTCCTTAACCTTGACCGTGATGTCTTAAAACTAACAATCAACCAAAATGATTTTAAACTGTTTTACCTTGGTTCAAGGGTACATCTCTTCACTCCTTTGATATTTGTCGTTGTAATTCCTCAACGTCTTCAAAGAGGTGACGGGTCCCAATAACCACATATTTCGCGGACTGTGAGGTCCTTAAACTCACGGACTATGATGTCCTTAACCTCGACCGTGATGTCTTAAAACTAACATTGGACTGTGGAGTCCTTAAATCCACGAACTATGATGTCTTTAACATCGACCGTGATGTTTTAAAACTAACATTGGACTATGAGGTCCTTAAACTCACGGACTATGATGTCCTTAACCTCGACCGTGATGTCTTAAAACTAACATTGGACTGTGAGGTCCTTAAACTCATGGACTATGATGTCCTTAACCTCGACCGTAATGTCTTAAAACTAACAACGGACTGTGGAGTCCTTAAATCCACGGACTATGATGTCCTTAACCTCGACCGCAATGTCTTTAAACTACTGTATCATGGAAAACTTCCAGAGCGGAGCCTGGTCCTCGCCAAACACGGCAGTGAAACCGTGGGAAGCATCCAGACCAACCCCTGACTCTGTGAAATGCGGATAAGGGCAACTTCACCCATCACTTGCGGGTCCTCACGACTCGTAAGGGAGTAAATTCTCTTGTGAGATCCTTACGACTCTTAAGAGAAAACCCACTTAGGAATTCTCACGATTCTTAAGAAGAAAATTACACCTACGGGGTCCTCTCGACCCGTAGGGAGAAAATTCTTTATGAGATCCTCACGGCTCGTAAAGTTGAAAAGTCTTAGGTGAAAGACCTTAACCCTATTTTCTAAGCCATCACCACTCTACAAAGAGCCTAAAACTGACAGCTATACGCTATCTACAGACCGCACTTGCTAAAATTACATGACAAACAACACAGCAAGAAAGAAGAAAGAAGAGAAATGATACAAGACATTATGAAGAACGTGTATCTTTTATTCGTGAATTCGATTGAGTACAAAATACATCGTATTAAAGAATAAAAGAAACAAATACATTTTATTCACAATTACAAATGATACAAAATTTTCATTGAGAATGATGCGTTTTCAACAAGTCCGTGAGCTGCTCTCGCACTTCTTTCAGTGCCTTCTCATGATCAGCCGTCACAGCCAGCTCTGCTTCGATTTGGGCCCGTTGCCGCAAACAAGATGAGAGTTTTTGATCAGCTTCCTGCTGGGAAGCCTCCTGACTCTGCACGATCTGCTCATTGAGATCAAGCTTCTTCCTCAACACCAGTCCATCAGAGATACACCGTTGAAGGCTCTCAAAAATGGCGTTCAGTTGGGCAACATTAGCTGCAACCTCAGCGCGCAGTTGGGAGATTCAGCAGCAGTCGCCTCATATTCTTTTTGCTTAAGAGTTGACTCTCGTTCGAAATGGCGAAGGAACGGAACACTCTGCTCAACCCACGCGGCCCGCTGGAAGTTCAAAGCCTGAGTCCCAGGGGCAAGACGCATAAATTCAAGCTGATATAGACAGGCCTCGATCTTCCTGCAGTGATCAACCCAAGACTCGACAACGCTTTCATTATGGAAATTTACAAGCGTCGCCAGCATCGGATTGACCTCGGCAGCAAAATTTGCAGCAGATGTAGGAGCCTCCGCGTCAAGCTCCTCAACGCATTCGCTCAGCATACGCAGACTTGTCACAGCGCCCTTTGAGGATGGACGTCTGGAGAAAGGGCCTGCCGGCATCATAATGCGAGACTCGAAAGAGACCGGAGTCGAAGCGATAGCTGCAAAACAAACCACAATCAGATAACGGATCTAGAAATATAAGAGATTCATGAACAATGGAATTTACTATACCGGCTGCAGCAGGTGGCAAAGCCGGGAGGACCGGTGGCGCAACTGATCTCTCATCTCCTCCTTCAATCTTTAGCACTGCAGTCAGAGCAAAGGAGAATCAGAAATAATTTCATTATCGGTGGAAGAAAGAGCATTAATTGGAAGCTATATTCACCAATGCCACTGGATGAAGCTATCTCCTACGGGAAGGAGAAGTGGGGATGCAACACCTGGTACAGGTGGTCAAATAAGACTCCTGCAAAGACGCAATAGTACAACGTCAGTACATAAATTATGCAGTTTAAAGATAAGACTGATTGGTTGGAAATCCATACCTTCCAGCATTTGCGACGGTGCGAGGGAAGGAAGAGAAGTAGTCACTGTCAGAGCGGTAACTGACGGCGCTCCCTCAGGTAACGCGGCATCCGCACTAGCCGCACCTGCATTAGAAACAAGATAAACTTTATTAGGAAAGATTGCAGAATAAAGAAAGAAGGGCGGTAACCCAAGATTTACCTGAAGAGTCGCCGGCCAGAGCTCTAACAAGGGCGTCACTTGATGCAACGGTGGCGTCTCCCTCATCCATTAGGACAGTCTCACCTCCCGTTGCCTCATCGCCCGACTTTACAGGAGCCGTCGTCACGCTCGCGACGCCGGGAGACGACAAGGAACTGTAAGCAGGGAGAGCGATGATCGGAGTGGTGCCCGACTCTTGAGAAAGAGCGGCCATCTCGTACTCAGCGAGCATGCCTGTTTTGCCCGTTACCCCCTCAGGCTCAGTGGTCGCAACCGTTTCGTCCACTGCTGCCTCAAGCTCGGCCGTAGCAGTCGTCTCACCCGCCGCCACCTTGGGCTCAGCATTGGTAGCCACCTCGGGCATAACAGTCGTGACTGTCTTGTCAGCCACTATCTCGGGCCCGGAAATTACGTTACATCGCCTACCGTCGCCTCGGGTTCAGTGGCTACCTCCTCTACCGTCCCCTCAGGCTCGACGGTCGCCGCCACTCCTTCAGTAAGACTCGGCCCTACAGGACGAGATATATAAGAACCGATAGTTTAAAACTTTGGCAACAAAGCCTCAAAAACACATTACCTGAGACGGATTTACCGTTGGCTTCCCGAGCTGGACGTGCCGCCCGTCTATGAGCAGTAGACAAGGCGACCGGGAGCTCCTCTGAAAGAGTAGCGGCGGGAGTAATGGCGCTTGAGCTTGCTCCCGCAGCCAAAGCAGCGCTACACTCCCTTGCTGCGCGCCTCAGACGCTTCCTTTCCTCCCGGGCCGTCACGACAGACCTTTTGGAAACCTCCTTCAGCAAGGCGTCGTCGTCCGCGTTCAGGGTTGCCTCCAGAGCCGTCAAGGCTTCCATCATCGGCTTTTTAAGCAGGGCCTCTTGCGGCAATCCCGAAGAGTCCGGGACTTCGGTAGCTGGCCCGGGGAGAATTCCCGCATCGGTTTGCGAGGCATGTCTTATGGTCCCTGCGATAAGACAAAGAGCGGGTCAGATTACTCATAAGAAATGAAGCAGAGACATAGCAAACCGAAACGTACCAAGGCCCAATAGAGCACGATTCCTCTCTTCCTCCTCGAAAGTCCTGAGGGAAGCCGCCAGAACCTCCTCAGTAGTGAAACCTGTTACAAAAAAAAGAATGTCAGTCAAGACATGACAATAAAATATAACGCAATGACAAGAGTATGACTAATATTTACTTGATTGCGCGAGGGCGGCTATTTTCGCTTGGTGGCTCGCAAGTTGCGCAGAAGCAGCAATAGCGGCGTCGAGGTCGGTGTCTTCTGGCACTACGAAGAAGCCCTCATTGGTTTCATATTCACTTAAGCTTTCGGTAAGAGGAGCCTGAGGCTCTAGGCTGAGTATGACATCAAGGGAAAGAACCGACTTCTTCTTCCTCTTTTGCATGCGAACCCCGGTCGCACCCAAAATTAGCTTACGCTTCGTGGGCACCTTGGGACGGCGGGTCCCGATGTCTGAGCCCACACCGGATTCGGGCGAAACCACGTTCACCGTCTCCATGGGAGCACGGGGCGCTGAGGGCACGTCCACAGAATCACGGGGCAATCCACACGGGGGGGGGGGGGGGAAGGGGGGCTTAGCACGCGTGGAGGCTCAACTCCAGCATCTCCTCTTAGTGGAGGAGGGACATGGATCCTTCGCTTTAGGGGGACGTTGCGATCGCTGGTGGGGGGGCGCACCCTTGCGATCAAGCAGCAACCGCTTCTCTTCCCTGATGACGGCGCCCATCGCGTGCTGATACCAAGCCCCGTATACGTTGAGGGCTCGTGGAATGCAACTCGGCTCGCTAATGAAGAAGTGGGAGCCCGTATTTGGCCGCATAAAGTGATGAAGTGCACTCCGTATCCCCTCTCTGGTGGCCGCAGGCTCTTCCAAAAACGCCTCCAGTGGGACCCCCTGATTATAACTTAGTTGTTGGGTGAAACGATGGGGGTTGTACCTCATAAAAAGCGCCGCATCGTTCTGCCTGAACACGAGAAAGCCCGGCCTAATGGAGTATAGATGTAGAATCTCCCGGGCTTTTAATACGGAGGCCCCGTCCTTGAAATTATCGCGCAACGCCAACACCGCCTTGGAGGTCTCCGGGCCGATTGTCAGGACCTTGTCCGTGAAAGAAATACCCGCTCCGACCGTGCGCGGACGAAGAAGTAACCCCCTAGCCTCCCGCAGAGGCGGATTCACGATAGAAGCGCCGATCAGCCGCACAACTCTCGGGAGTCTGCACTTCTCGTAAAACGAGGGTCTTTTATGAATACCAAATACCCCGAGCATGTGCATTTCCATCCACGAAGTAAAGTAGTGCATCGGGAAATTAGCGGGTTGCACCCCCGGTTCAGTTGCGTCCGCCGCCACGCTGAGACCATGCTACAGGTAGGCCAACCCGGCAATTCCAATGGACAATTGTATGCCAGCCACCATTCGATGTGCTGGGTAGAAGACGGACGGCCTCATGTAGCGAGGGTGCATGGGAAGCGCGAACCAGCACAACCATAGCCCCAGAAACCCGTGAAAGAAATTCTCCTCGTCGATGCCCGGAGCAGCGATTTCCGACAAAGGGAAGATTGTGGCATCGGGGAGATAAAAACCTTTTTGATCGGCTTCCAGTGCTGGTCGACGATCTAAGCCAAGGCCAAAGGGGTCGTCGAGCTTGGTGAATTTTTCGCCCCGTTGCGATAGAAGCTCCGGTCGAAGAAAGCGGGCGATGAAGTTTGCAAAACTAACTCCCCGTCCTCCTGATTCCAAGTAAAGACTTTCATACATATTCAGCACCTTTACCAGACTCGGAAAATGGTGCTGAATAGCATTCTCCGGCGTTAGGTCCATCACCAACGGCTTGGTGGCAAAAACATATTCTTCAGGAGGAAGCAGCTCCTCATAGTGCTCTCCCCTCACCGGCAGATCGGAAATCTCAGCAAATTCTTCTAGAGGGATAGAAACTTCCCTGTCCATTAGAAGAAAGGTATGGGTGGGGATGTTCCATTGCTCCATGAACGCCTTAATCCACCATGTCGGAGGAGCAGAGTACGCGAACAGCGAGGCGTAAACTGCGGGGTATAGACCGATCTTCAGCAGGTGCGTCTTCTTCGCTGACAAAATATACCTGGCCCACTGCAAATACCCTGCCGAGTGTCGAGGGGTCAACCCGATATTGTAGGGTTATCCCCAAGGGCGCAACTCGCCTTGGCATATGCCCCGTCCCAAAATATCCACGGCTGCCGGCAGCTGTATGGGTATGGCAGCAATCGAAGGTTGAAGAAGACCCTCCGAATTCCAATTTACGACCTCCACGGCATAGTTCACCGGGGGTACGTCTGCATATGAGATCGATGAGATCGGCTCTGACGGCATCGCACAAGAGAAGCTTCGGCGACCTTTGATAATTTCGTTGTACCACCTACCTCACAGGTGAAGGTTTTTGTATTCCGGGTCGTAATCTTTAATGAGCGCAAGAACCTCTCGGTCCACCGGTGCTTCAGAGAATCCTCCCTCTGAACGGAAAAACGGGAACGAGAGATCAGAAGACATGTTGCCTGCAAGAAAAAGTGAAATTCAATTATCAGTATTATAATTCAATTTTAAAATCCCGACGCTCGGTACTTTAAAATTTGTACCACACTGCAATGCAGTGGAGAGGGGGACCAAAGGGAGACCCACAAAATCCAGATGACAATGCATCAATTAATGAGACAGCCTCATCATTGGATGAGACTGTCAATTAATGAGGAAATCCTCAAATAATATTCTCATTAAATGAGAAATCCCTCGAGACAAGGAGAAAATCTCCCTTTCAGAGCAAAGCTCTGTAACAGAGTGACACTTGTCAAACTCTGGTCACGAGGGAATAAAATTCCTTAAAGAGCCTAGCTCTGTAATAATAATGGAAAAATCCATCAAAGATTAATGAAAATTAATTCCTAAGAATTAAAATTCTGGGATCTTAAAGATCCATGAAAAAACTCTTAAGAGTTCTTCATCAAAAGATCAAAAGATCTATACATTGTCAAAAGAGCAGAGCTCTGACCCATGGGATAAGAAACCCTAAGGAAAGATCTATTTAGATGCCCCAAGACTTCAAGTCTCATATACAGAGAACCCTCTGCAAACTTTGAGAAAAACCTCAAAGAGAAAAAAAGGAAAGCCTTTGAAGAAAGAAGACCATTTTCTTCATCTATAAAGGTAAAGAATCATATTCTTGAAGAACAGAGATGAAAACATCTCACAAAAAGAAGAACCATCTTCTAAAAAGATCAAAATCTAAGAACAAGATCAAGATCTTCAATAAAAAAGAAAAAAGATCAAAAAGATCTAATTATAAAAGATTAAAAAGAAGTAATTTACTTCATTCACAGATCTTTTGATCTATAAAGGCATAGCCTTTTGATAAGAACAAGAACTTTGGTTCTTGGATCTTGAGGTAAGGCCTCCCTTGAAGAACAAAAAGAACTTGTTCTTTGATCTTAATTGATCAAGACGTGCTCTGCGCAATTGGAAAGTGCCTTGCACTCTTGAATTGCGCCTTTGCGCTCCTTGGACTGGCGCACTGCGCCAGAGCGCGCCACGTGTCAACCACAGAACGGTTTGCGCTTCTAAAAATAGCTCACCGCGCTCTTGGACTGGCGCACTGCGCCAGAGCGCGCCACGTGTCACTCACTGGCGCGGCGCACTCATAAAGCGCAGTGCACTAACAGACTTGCGCTTAACGCTGAGCGTGACACGTGTCACCTTCGCATGCGCTAGCGCAATGCGCTCTTTGATTGGTGCAAAGCGCCTGACAAGCCACGTGGCGCACTATCAGACCACTATTTTTGCTCCTGATAAATGCTATGCATTATTAAAAGGGCAGAGCCCAATGCTATGCATTATTAAAAGGCCAGAGCCCAAACAAAGGCCTAATAGGCAAAATATAAATGAAAATGTTAAGCATTTTTAACCGGACTTAGCCCAATTCTGGCCATAATTTCTCAATATAAATTGAGCTGAGCACAACTGCCCTCCCAATCAATTTACACCCGGTTTGAGGGTACATCTCTTTACTCCTCTGACATCCGTCGTTGTAATCCTTCAACGTCGTCAGAGAGGTGACGGGTCCCGACGACCACACATCGCTACGGACTGTGGGGTCCTTAAACTCATGGACTATGATGTACTTAACCTCGACCGTGATGTCTTAAAACTAATACCGGACTATGAGGTCCTTAAGCTCATGGAATATGATGTCCTTAACCTCGACCGTGATGTCTTAAAACTAACGTCAGACTGTTGAGTCCTTAAATCCACGGACTATGATGTCCTTAACCTTGACCGTGACGTCTTAAAATTAACACCAGACTGTGAGGTCCTTAAACTCATGGATGTTCCCTGATTAAAAATCAGGAAAAGATTCAGAAGAGGCATCACGTGCTCACACGTGACCAGTGGTCACGTGTTGGCACGTGATAGTCAAGCAGCGGCATAGAGCATATTTGTCTCTAATTAAAAGTCAAGAGGAAGCTTCAGAACAGGCATCACGTGCTCACACGTGACCAGTGGTCACATGTTGGCACGTGATGGTTAAGCAGCAGTCAGAGAACAGAGCGCAGAAGAAGAGAAGCCCATTCCAGGGGTCACGTGCCTACACGTGACCAGGGGTCACGTGGCCACACGTGACCGGCTTTAAGAGCCTTATTCTTTTTACAGAATTAAATTCTGAGGATAAATCTTTCAAATCTTTCCAAAATGAAGAAGGATTATCTAAAACCGTTGGATTAAAAATCTAAAGGTGATTAAATATCACCAATTTACGGAAAAATCTTGGACTTGGAAAGATTTCCCCCTAAATCTAACCGAAATAACAAAGAGATATCCTTGGATTTAAAATCCAATGGTGAATAAAATTCACCCAACAATCTAAAGGCCCAGATTGATGATAAATATAAATCAAATCTCTCAATGGGAGATTTACTAAACAGATTGATTCTTTTCCTTATCCTATAAATAGGAGCCAAGAAAAGAAGAGGGGGGACCTTTGGACCTTTTCTTTTGATACACAGAGATAGAGATATAGAGCCTTTGATTCTCTGCAAAAGGAAGACCTTAGGTAAGAAAAGAAAAGGCAGGCTTCAAAAGAGAATTTAATTCTCAAAAGAGTTTAACTCTTATATAAAGAAAAGAACTTAGTTCTTTCTCTGGTGGAGGATCTGCAAAGTGCACATCTCCCCATGAATTGAGAATTTAATTCTCATTGGGTTGAGATCCTGCCATGCAGATCTAAAACACAGAGGAGGAACTGAGTTTTGAGAATTTAATTCTCACAAAATGATAGGAATTCAATTCCTTTGAGATAAAATTAGGGTTTAACCCTATGTTATAGGAATTTAATTCCTTCAAAATGAACAGAATTAGGGTTTAACCCTAATTGAGAACATAATTCTCTCAAACTCACAGGAATTTAATTCCCTTAAAAAAAAAGAAATTAGGGTTTAACCCTATTTAAGAATATAATTCTTCAGAAGAAAACATGAATTTAATTCCTCTAAACTTTGTTGTTAGGGTTTAACCTTATGAAGAATTTAATTCTTAAAAGATGAACATGCAAAGAACCAGAGTCACGTGCTACCACGTGACCCTTGCAAAGATCCACAGAAAAGAACTTTAAAGCAACACCTCACGTGTTACCACGTGACTCTTGCAAAGATCCATAAAAAAAAACTTTGAGGCAATGCCTCACGTGCCCCACGTGATCTCTAAGACACACAGAGAAAAAGGCAAAAGAAACAGAAAAGAGCTCTAGGGCGCCCTCACGTGTCAACACGTGACCCCTAATGAACATTCTAACAGATCAAAGCGTGAGCCCTCATCACGTGCCCACACGTGATGGCTTTCAGAATTAAAAGTGTTAAACACTTATCTGTTGAACAAAATAAAGGGAAGCGGGGCGCTCTCACGTGCTACCACGTGACCCCTTGGCTGAACCTCTGATAGATAAACGCCCAAATTCTCATCACGTGACAGCACGTGATACTTCAAAGTATTAATACTTTTGACTGAATAAAATAAGGGGAATCAGGGCGCTCTCACGTGTCCACACGTGACCCCTCTCTCCTTAGTGTTTAACACTAGTCTAGAGATTTTGTCCCCAGTGTTTAACACTGATTTGCTTAGTGTTTAACACTAATTTGAAAACTTTGTTCCCAATGTTCAACACTGATTATCTTTTAGTGTTTAACACTAACTTGTTAATCTTATTCCCAGTGTTCAACACTGTTGGTCTCTAGTGTTTAACACTAGCTTTAGCCCAATTGGCTAAGTTTCCAGAGGCAAAACCTCTCTTTCAATGAACCAACAGAGGGCCAATATCCCAAACATG
Organism: Agapanthus africanus; assembly: GCA_030015575.1. Taxonomy (NCBI): domain Eukaryota; kingdom Viridiplantae; phylum Streptophyta; class Magnoliopsida; order Asparagales; family Amaryllidaceae; genus Agapanthus; species Agapanthus africanus. The sequence goes on along the minus strand of JASDDO010000019.1, from coordinate 910,073,880 downwards.
ATTGGACTTAGCCCAAGCAGGCCATACGTCCTCAATTCAAACTTAACTGGGCCAATGGGCTCATAATATAATAATTGATCTTAGTTTCCAAATTGGACTACAGATCACTTAATCTACCTTGGTTTAAGGGTACATCTCTTCACTCCTTTGATACTTGGCGTTGTAATTCCTCAACATCTTCAAAGAGGTGACGGGTCCCGATGACCATATATTGATACAGACTGTGGGGTCCTTAAACTCATAGACTATAAGGTCCTTAACCTTGACCGTAATGTCTTAAAACTAACGCCGGACTGCGGGGTCCTTAAACCCATGGACTATGACGTCCTTAACCTTGACCGGAATGTCTTAAAACTAACAACGGACTATGACGTCCTTAACCTTGACCGGGATGTCTTAAAACTAACGCCGGACTGTGGAGTCCTTAAATCCTCGGACTATGATGTCCTTAACCTTGAGCGTGATGTTTTAAAACTAATGCCGGACTGTGGAGTCCTTAAATCCACGGACTATGAGGTCCTTAACCTTGACCGCAATGTCTTAAAACTAACATTGGACCGCAATGTCCTTAAACTACCCATTGAATGCAATGTCACTAAACTAAACAACAGGGCTCCCCTAATCGCTCTCTTGTCGGATCTAAACGATCCCGTTAAGTTGATCTTAGTCTAAAACTAGACTAACCTATCCTTAACAAACGTTTAAGTCGATCTTAATCTCAAACGAGGCTAACGCATCCTTAAACACAACCCCCAAATCCAAATCTAAGATAATACGGATTTAGACTAGTCCACGCCCTACGGGCGACGACACAACCTAGTCTCCGTATACAATCCATGGGAAACCAAACACAAATCAAACACACACGACACGAAGTAACCATCTGGAGAAGGAGAAAGTTGTTACCGCAACGCGGTAGCGTAATTAACTGCAGGGGCTTGCGCCTGCAGGGAAGAGCGTCCCCACAATCAAAAACCTCTCAAGCGAGGGGGAATCTGATGAAGTCTGCTACATCGGACGCGTCCGTTTAAACCTTCGATACATGGTGCCATAAATCAATTTGGCATCTTCGAAGAGGTAGACGGGTAGCACCAATTAGTATCTGCCCCGAATTTCAGGCAAGACGTCCCTGCGTAGCGCCGTCTTTCGGAGGGGAACAATTCTGGCACGCCCGGTGGGACCTTTTCCTCTTTCCACTCCACACTTCGTGAGTCATGATTCGCGAACCAATCGCGGTTTGCTAATGGTTGCCCTTGGGTTTCGAAGTACTAAGATTTGGCGTTTCGTTTGCAGCAGAAAGCAAAAGGATCAATGGCTGACAACTGCTCGAACTGCTCTAACTGCAAATGCAACCGACGCTCCGCCTCACCTGGAGGTGTAGCCTATGGACCGCCGGCTGCTTCCCTGTTTACTATGCCTGTGGAACAAGTGACTCAAGCTACCACCGGACTGTTCTTTGGGGCCATGCTCCCGCCGGTGAACGTTAGCGTCCCAGTGCCCGTACCGGAAGCTTCAAAGAAGTCGGTCTTTGATCGACTTGCTACTCCTACAGCCCCTCTCAACGGGTCGTCCAACTCCTCGGTCTTCACCAGACTGAGCCTGAACTCCAAAGGGCCCGCCAAGAAGCCCATGATACCTGAAGTGGCCATCCCAAAGAAGACAACTGCTACCGAAGTCGTCAAGGCGGCTTCTCCTCCCAGAGGGCCGGTCTTCGCGAGACTGATTACCCCCGTTCCCGCTCCCGCTCAGAAATCTGTTTTTGACCGGATGGACGCAGCTTCTCAACGAACGTCAGTCTTTAAGAGGCTGACACCGGCAGCAGCCCCTCCCCAGAACAGGGGGCAAGACGAAACCGTCGCTGAATCAATCCCAACAACCCGTCATGCCCGACGTTGCCACTGGCGCCGGGTAAGGAAGACTGGGGGCAACTCCTTCTCCGGGCTAACTCCACCAGCTCCAACAGTGGAAATTGAGGCTGCTGTTCCAACCGGGAACAGCTTTGAGCTGCTAAACAGGGTACGCAGAAATTCGCCAACTGCGGTTCTCAAAAGATCCCCTCCACCAGCGGATAATGTTATAGAAACAAAGCCGGAGCAGCCTCCTCAACGGCTGTCCTCCAAAATTTATAAAGTCTGGCGAAAGGTTCAAGACTCGGTAATTGACCAAGTTCACTCTCGTCAACAGAAAAGGGCGAAAGTACAGGAAGAAAAGAACCGTCACATCAAACAACAAAGGACGACAACCGCTTGGGTGCCCGCTGCAATGGCTCCCTCCACGTCGACTACTCAAAAGAGAAGAAGGCCGGAGAAAGTCCCCACTCCTGCAGCAAATGTCAAGGACAATAAGCCTAAACGCCCTAAGTCTGGGGGCATGGTGGTGCATACCGTTTACATGGCGTCTGGAAAAGAGGACAGCCGTGCATCCACGGGTCATAGACCGCTTACACAGTCAGTGACCAAAGCTCAGGAGCAACAGCAGAAACTCCAAGAAATGATGAACGCGATGGCCACACTCACTGGGCCGAAAGAAAGCCCCGAAGCATCATCTGATCAACGCCAGGAGCAAGAAACTGACGCTGAATTCCTTCGCAGGATATTGGAGAAGAAGGATAAAGAGGCTGCCGAACAAGCAGCCAATATACAACGAATGGCCCTCCTGTTCCAGGACATGGTGGGAATGATGATCCAACAAGATTCTCCTGCTAAAGATCCTCCAATCGTTCTTAAAGACGACAGGGGAGAAACGTCAAATCCTCCACCCGCTCTGTCAACAGCCAAGGAGGAAACAATTTCCAAAGTTGACCTAGACGAATATATAGCTCAGCAGATACGGGTTCACCAGGCGACTGAGGCAGCTGGTCAAATTGTCAGAACAGGGCAACCATATTCGAGCTGGTATGATCAGATCAAGTACCCGCCGGGCTATACAATACCAAAATTTCATGTCTATAAGGGGACGGGCAATCCCCACCAGCATGTTGCCCAGTTCAGGGCGCTTTGCGGCAACACCGGGGGTGATGATAAATTGTTGCTTCGCCAGTTCGTCGGTAGCTTGTCAGAAACGGCGTTCGAGTGGTACTCTGAGCTCCCAAACGACTCTATTAAAACATTTGCGGAAATGGAGTTGCTATTCACTCAACGATTCACGAGCGCCAGCGAACGTACCCCGATAACGGCATTGATTAATGCCAGGATGAAACTAGGCGAGACGTGGGTCCAGTACGCTATACGCTGGCAAAACTTGTGGTCGAAATGCGAACAACGCATTGAGGAGGCGCCCACGATGGGCATGTTCATGGGTACCCTAGATCCTCATGCAACTATCTCACAGTTCATGATGTTTTTTAAGCCAACCACGTTCCAGGCTTTGATCGACAAGTTGGCCCAGATGGACCAGATGGGTCATAGACCGTCTCCTCCGAAGCCAGAACCTCGGAATGACAAAGGTAAAGGGAAGGCAACCTTCGTTGCGAACGCTCAGCAACAACCCAATGCCCCAAAGCTGGTGGATCAGCTGGAAGAAAGACGACGGTATTACAATGAGAAAATGAAGCGCCCATACTCATTCCCGCGGGATAAGACGAAGAGGCTATTCGAGCTGGCAATACGCAACAGGCTTATCAACTTGCCAAACCCAAGACGACCGCCGTAACCCAGTGAGGTGAATAACCCCAACTACTGCCCTTACCATCAAATGGTAAGCCATCCGATTGAGGATTGCTTCGTCTTCAAAGGATGGATTGAAGATCAATACTTACAGGGAAAGTTTGCGCTGTCCAAGAAGTGGAAGGTGAACCCGCCACAACCTCACACTGCTAAGAAGACGGACACACTGGGGGCAACTTGTTCTTTCATTGAAGAAGCTCCATGGGAAATCGTGCTTTCAGCAAAAACCAAGAGGATGCTGAGCAATCTTAAAACATGCCCGACGATCAGGTGGAAGAACCCGCTGGAACCCCAGATCATTGAAGGGATGCTGAAGCCGCGCCCAACTCCGAAGATCAGCGGTGATGGCCCGAGCACTCACAACCAGCCGTCAAAATCTTCAAAGAAAAAGAAGAAGAAAGCTAAGAAGCCCGTGAAGCCTGGCAACAAGCGCACGGACTTACAAAAGCAGATTGATGCGCTGAAGGAATATAACCAGAAAGCACGGACTCCCATCACACTCCAAGAGTTCCTCAACCACGTCTTTCAAGAGGAAGATGAGGGGGAGAGTTCGTCGGATGAATCCGATGGATACGTGGTGAGTTGTAATGTGATCTCCCACTCATTTACTGACGATGAAAAAACTCCTGGCACTAAGAAACTGGGGGCAGATCCTGAACTGGAGCTTGTGTGGCCGACAGACGAAATGATCGACGCCTTTCTAGACGAGATTCATTTGAAAAGTAAAGCCGACCAGGAGCGTGAGATGGCCGCATCAGAAGGAGCCAAATGCAGGCGACTAAACGAAAGAGTCGAAGCACTCCCGCCAGATCGAAAGACACCCGACGCGGATAAAAACATATTCAAGACGAGGAAAAGGTTTGCCAAAGCCATGTCAATGGGAATGAAACTACCACCCTCGGAAGAAAACACGCTCGATGGGGCGGAGAAGCACCCTAATTACTGCTCATATCATCGGAAGATTTCACACCCCGCTGAGGAGTGCGACGCTTTTAAGACATGGTGGCAGGGATATGTTGCCCATCGGCAACATATTAAGCGAATGAAACGCAGAGCTCGTCGGGAGCAGAGAAGCACGACCGAGGGACACAAAAGAACTACCGGTAGCTATTACATGGTCAACGCCGAGGGACCGCAAGTGCTCACATTCGGGAGCAATTCTGACGAGGAGCTGGCTCTTAGCCCCCTCTTTAAAGAGTCCACCTCGGGAAAAGAGGAAGAACCAGAGGCCTGCGAAAACATTCAGCTGCGCAATCGTACGCTTCCGGAAAAGAATCTCGGACCCGCAACTAGAAAAGATAAGGGAAAGGAAAAGGTCGCTGAGGATATCACCTTAGATAACCAAGTTATGAAAAAGCTAACCGCCAAGGACCCGCCTAAGAAGAGTAAGGTGGACTACAACATCCTAGCGCACCTGAGAAAGCTACTCTCATAGCTCAGCATTCTTGACGCCCTCTTATTATCACAAGAAGCAAGAGATTCATTAATCAAGGTGCTACAAGAGCCCGAGCAATTCCAAGCCTTCCTCGCCGAAGAAAGGATGAAGGATGAACTGGAAGAAGTGCACACGGCCGATATCACTTTCGGTGACGAAGACCTGCTCCTTGGGACGTGCGACCACAACCGTCCCCTATACGTCTCTGGATATTGCCACGATATAAAGATTGGCAAAATCTTGGTTGACAATGGGTCTTCCGTCAATCTCCTTAATGTTCGGTGTTGAAGGAAATCTGTATGAGCGTTCAGCACCTCGCTCGTGATAAAATTACCATATCCGGTTTCGACTCCCAGTCGTCACAAACTCTCGGATCTATAATACTAACATTACGCTTCGGACCACTCATCACGGACATCAAGTTTCACATAATTGATGCCAAGACCTGCTACAACGCTCTGCTCGGTCGTCCCTGGTTACACGAGTACAACATCATCCCTTCTACACAACATCAGTGTATGAAGTATTTCAAGGATGGTCTCGAGAATACCGTAACAGGTGAGCTGAACCCATTCTCCGTGAACGAAGTCCGCAAGTACGAAGATGCAAAGTACTTTTTGCCAGATTTCGAGGATACAGAGAGGTGTCGAAAACCGGAGAACAAAGCCGTCGCCACCATTCCTGTTTTCGGGAGTGATACCGAAGAAGAAGAAGAGATAGTTTACGCTTGGCCGTCTCGACGCAACAACCCGGGACCGTCCGCCCCCATACTGATCTTCGGAAGCGACTCGGAAGATGAGGTTAATGCCGTATTCTCTAGTCGGCCGTCAATACAAGCATCCCCTGGCAATGATCGGAGTTTGCAAATTACCATGATTCCGCGGGAGCACTACAAAGACCTTAATGCACTTGAAGCTTACAATGTGCAGAACCTGCAGACGTTTTACGTCCCTCCCAAGCGAAAAGGCGAAAGGGCGATCCTATTCTATCGATCCTCGGAAACAAGAGTGGAGAAAGAGATCTGGCATGGCGCAGATTCTACACTTGACAAGCTTCAACCCATCCGTTTGCCCAGATATTACACAAATGGATTGAAAAGGCTATTGAAGCGCCAAGGGGTACCCTTAAAACAGACTACTCGACAAGCTCATTCTATAACAGGATTTGGGATGTACCTGGGATTCAACGCAAATTGCTCAACGGGAGAATGGAAACGCTTGGGCTTGGATACGTGAGAGACGGGAAACGGGAACGAGTCCGCGGTAGCTACGCCATATATAACTTCGATGAAGAAGAGGACGCCCTATCAGGAAATGCCAACCCCTTATCAAAACTAGATCCCGCGATCGAAGTGCCGAGTCCGTCGTTTGAAGAACGAATGGACAAGCTTATCAGGAAAGCGGGTCAAAAAGCTCGGGACGACCATAATCGCGAGATGGCCATCTACGAGAGAGCCAGGACATAACGTCTGTTTCAACAGGCTGTGAAAGACGAAGATGCTCCTCCCTGTCAACCCGTTGTGCAAAAAGCCCAACTCAGAGGCAAAAGTAAATCAAAAAGCAGAAAAGGAGGTCGACAACGACAACGCGGGATAAAAGAGTCATGTGATCGGGAATTGCACGGTCCGGATTTGTCCCTCATGAAGAAGATGAGTCGAGCGTATTCTTTCCCTCAAGACAAGACACGGAAGGTACTTGACCTCGCTTTAAAATATCGAATGATTACACTTCCGAAGTCTAAACACCCTGAGCAAGCTAATGAGGTCTCTCATCCGGGATATTGCTCTTATCACCGAGCCATAGGACACCCTATCGAAGACTGCTTCACCTTCAAGAACTGGGTCGAAGACCAATACCAGCAAGGCAGATTTGCTCTATCCGACAGCTGGAGGGTAACGCCGCCACAAAAGCACAAACCCAAAGCCACAAGAGCAGAACCAGATCCACATCGGTCTTGGAAGCGAGCTCGTACCTGTCGTATGATAACGGTATCAAAAGAAGAGCCCGAGAATATGGATGACTTTCCCTGGTGCTTCGAAAACAGCGATGACGAGGTAATCTCGGAATTTCCGCCAGCGCCGAAGGAACTGGAAGATGGCATACATACCACTGCAGATTGTTAGTGTATATGCCCTAGAGGCCATTACTGTATCATACTAGTTTGTATATTACTTGATGGAAGCTTGGGATATTCACAGTTGTATATACAATCTTGCTCGAAATGGTAGTATGCTACTTGGTTTGTCTCTACTTCAATATGTGCATGTGTTTCTTTTAGCATATCGCTTATATAAATATTAGTAGAGCCCTTAGGATCTTTGCTTGATTACCAGCGTTGTGATGACGCTCACACTCGTGGGGCTGGGTAATCCATAAGCACATCCTTATACTGGTCCTTAGTCGTTGGACTATCGAGACAGGGCATCGATACTCCGGAGTAGACTAGCGTATGCGCTTCTCATCCCAGCGTGGGAGACGGTCTGTCCCACAGCCGTCAATACGTTGTACTTGAGATAGTATACGGGTGCTCGTTAGGTTACGAGTACACTGGACATGACTCGTCGGGAACTATTGGTTGGTATTATACCTATCGTCAGTTATCAGTTCCCAGGTGACATGTTTACAGCTTAGTCCGCTGACTTGACACTGTCACTTCGCCTCGAGTGTGTTCCCACTGCACTTTGATTACTACCCTACCACGGCTCAAAGGAGTTGTGCAAACAGGTAGTTTTTGGGTGCAGTCTCGAAGCACTTGGAGGCAGTGACGGTTAGACAGGATTCGTCTCTCCCGGTATTGGGGGTTGACATCGCACTGTGTCCAGGAGAGCCATTACACAAGTAGTCCCTGGCCAGGGCAAGCGAGATATACTGGTAGGTTTCCAGTGTTATCTCAGGGTGTTCTGGGCTACACTCCGACATGACTTGTACCGCTATTAGGGGACTGACGTTCACTGCCCCCCTAGGCCCGCCATGCGATGTATCAGATGAACAGACCGGACTGTACGGAGACTGTCACATACAGGCTCAGTAGGAGTTCAGATGGGGTCACCTCGTCAGTCTTCTTATCGGCATCTACCTGGGGACCGTTACGTACAGCTAGTGCCGCTTGCGGTCTGTGGTTAAACCCACTGCCAGCGAAGTGTCGAGTCTTTAGAGTCCCACACAGAGAGCTATTCGCCTTTAGGCAAAATGAGTAGAGGTCGCATGGTTTTGCGACAGGGTTCGTTCACATCCGCGCACTTGTGCGCGTTTGCTGTCCGGACAGCTTATACTAGCGGGCTTTGGTTTAAGCCGGATCCTAGTATATGATTTGGGATTGGTTTTATCTCTTTTTATTCGTGTTCCTCGGATCACGAATACGGGTGCGTATGCACAGTTGCTTGAGACAGAGGGAGAGGACTTTGATTAGGGTTAATGACCATTGTCATTTTATTAACCCTAATGCTTATGTGTGTATTATGGTTAATTGATATTAGTTTAATATAATTGTGCATGGTTATGGTTGTTGACCATTTGACATTCTTGACTTGTTGACCTAGGTTGACACTTTGACCATCATCATTTCATTTGGAAGATGCTCTTTGATCCTTGCAATTTGCATTAAAAATGAAATGATAATGGTCATGTCTTGATTAAGCCATGACAATTATCTTACTAATTATCAATTTATAATAATTCACACATATATGTGAGAATGCTTCATAATTCTCTCATTTTATCATATACTTTCTCTCTCTTGCTCTTCCTCTTCCTCAAGCTCTCCCCTCTCATGTGTTGAGAAACACTTGAGCTTGAGAGAAAACCTCTTCTAGATAATCTTTACTCTCATCTAGGGTTCTAGGATTAGCACTTCTAGCACCCTAGTTACTTCTAGCTTGGAGTTGAAGCCAAAGGTTGAGGCTTTCGGGTGGATCCTTCTTCGACGTGAGAAGACGACAAAGGTGATCCCTTTCTATTACTCCAAGGAGCAAGGAGAGAAGGACATAAAGCCCTAGGTATAACTATTCTACCCTTTAGCTAGTTTCTAGTTAGTTTTAGCTTGTTTTTGTTTAGCAAAGATCCTCCTTTGTCTAGTCCATGTTGCTTAGAGTAGTAAAAATCCGATTTTTATTCCGTTTTCCGCCTCCCCGCAAGCACCGGGGTGGGCAACGTGGACTTACAGTGGTATCAGAGCCTAACTAAACATAAACTAGCTAGGTAGTAAAAGTGTATGGAAGTTTGATCGGAAAAATCGAAAAACCAAAACATCAAAACCCTAACTTTCTGTTGAAATTTTTTCTGTTCAAAATAAAATAAATCTTACGTCAAAAATCATCTCAGGGTTTTGTGAAGAAAGCCACTAAAAACGATCCAGTGAATCGCTCAAAGCGCGGCGGTTCCGCGGCAAAAGCATGCTTATTGCCGCGGAACCGCGGCCGTTTTGACTCTGTTCTGGGTCGGGTTTGGTGCAGTGTTCTTCTGGCTTGGTTTTGGGATTTTTAAGATGGTTTATTTGTGCCCAGGTTTTCCAGGAAAGAAATTTGTTTTTGGGGACCTATAAATCCGTATTTTTTATCGAACTTCACTACACTTTGACTAATGGGTTATATCTGTGATGTTTATATGTATTGAACGTCTGCTAATCGCTATAGGTCGATTAGTGGGGGTTATACATATCTGTGATCTGTGTTTGATGATGGTATGTGTATATGAATGCGTTGGATTGTCGTGGGTGAATAGCCGGGGTGGATGTGAGATGAGTATTTCTTTTTCTTTCATTCATTGTAACATGTAAATCGAAGTATTATTATCTGTATGGCCGCACAACCGGGTCGGGGTTGTAGCCGTCATTGTATAATTCTTTTTACTGTTTTTGCTCCTAGGATAGACCCATGGAGGGGGTGCACAAACTACCGGGTATCTCGAAGTGCCGAGTGGCCTACTCACGGTGTTGAGGGAGGTTGCTTCGCTTCGGATACTTGGCGGGTAGTTTGCCGCACCCGTAGGGGTCTTGGATGGGGTATTTGGCTATTCACCGCGACCGTGTAATCCGCTTTTCGTTGCAGGCTCGAACGGATTGCGGATTCCTAGTATATCCAAAGTATTCATCTGTGATCTGTAATGTCTATCATTGCTATATATTTATATATTATAACTATTTAGGCGTTGCTTATGTTTTACAGCCGCGCTAGCCCAGCCCCCGCTCTGTCGTTAGTTAAGTAACCTAACGGGTGATGACGGGGCCCCGTGGCGAATGCGAATGGCATAAGCGTACGTCATATTTTGGTTGTTTTCTGCAATGGTAGGATTAAATGATGGGACGCTTTAAAAAAACTAATGCAAGAAAATAAACCAAGTAAAAGTCGATTGGAACACTTTGAAAACCACTCGGTTCTTTTCAAAACTAAACTTTTAAACGCGGAGCTTGAACCACTCCTTTTAAAAGCTATCTCGTTCCATCGATTATATCAAGTTCACTACGTTCACGGTTTCGCCAAAACCATTCGTAGCCCTCCGTCATTCCACATGAATGGTCAAAAAGTATTCAAGCTATGTATTTTGGCCAAAGTCAAGGCATAGTGATTGGTAGATATTGGGTATTCATGTGCAGCATAGATAGATGCGTTGGTTTGGGACAGTCGTGCTGCCATTTTGGCCAAAGTCAAGGGTAAGTACGGGTGGGTCCAAATTAACCAGGAGAATGACGGGTAGAACTTGACACGTGACTTATGATATTTTGGCCAAAGTCAAGGTCATAAGAGCATGGGGCAAAAATCCACATCGGGAGTTTCATAAGTACCGAAACTTGCTAGCGCTGCATACCATTTAGAGTGTGATAATTCTGGTAGGATTCCTTCGGTTTTATCACGCGATGCTATTTGGATCCCGATCCTACTGTGAGTATATGCTACTCTTCGGGAAAACTCTCACTTAACGATCAATGCTATAAACCTAGTAGGTGTCTAGAAAGGTGTTAGCGGGGCTACGCCCCCAGGGAAAAGAGGTTCTTAAATTAAGGAACTTCGCGAAAGCGTTGGAAAACCTCCCTCGAAGTACCGACACTGGCCTGGCTGAACGGTTAAGCAAGTATTGTACGGTGAGATTGATCCCGACTAATCCTTTCTTTACGGTTTGAGAAGGGATTCGAGAGACAGTGGGAGCCATCCTGTTTAGACAAACTAAAAACCACTCTAAACTTGCAAGAGCATCATGCTAAAGTGTTTCTTTTCTCTCTCCTAATTGCAGCGACCATTCAATATGACCGGACTTAAGTTATTACTAGATAAAAACATATTGACAGGGCCAAACTACAAAGATTGGCTCAGGAATGTCAAGATGGCAATCACTTACGACAAGTTGGGGTATGTCCTTACCACCAAAGCTCCCTCTGTCCCAGGTCCCACCTCCAGCGTCGCGGATAAAGAAATCCGTAAGACATGGGAGATCGATTGCGCGAAGGCCAAATGCCTCGTGCTTGCCTCGATGGACAACGAACATCAGAGGAGGCATGAGAATATGGACCCGGAGTCCATATTTCTCCATACAAAAGAACTGTATGGAGAGCAGTCTCGTATCGCAAGATACGAAGTTTCGAAGAAGCTCTTTTCGGCAAGATTGGCCGTCGGATCATCGGTAGCGGAACACGTGCTTAAGATGATTGGCTATATAGAGGAGCTCGCGGATCTTGGGACCACGTTGGAGACTGAACTCTACACTGATTTGATTCTCCAGTCCCTTCCTTCCACTTACGCCCAGTTTATCCTTAACTTCAACATGCAAGGAAAGGAGGTTGAACTTTCCGAACTTCTGAACATGTTGAGGAGTGCTGAGGGCACCCTACAGAAAGGTAGGGAGACATGTACTTTGTTTGTAGGAGGATCTTCCTCTTCTAGATCCAGGGTGAAAGCCAAGGGTAAGAAGAAGAAAGCCCCCGCCAAACCAAGAGGCGGTGTCAGTAAAGTGGATACGAAAGGAAAGGGAAAGGCAACAAAGATAGCGGGAAAGCTCGTGGGGAAGGAAGAATGCTTCTACTGTCACAAAAGTGGTCACTGGAAACAGGATTGCAAGGCTTGGAAGGCCAGAACACAGGATTTGAAGCGAGTTGCGGCTTCAGCTTCAGGTGTGTATGTTATTGAAAACTGTGTATCAATAAACTCTACATCCTCCGGATCAGGATCTCATATCTGTAATTCTTTGCAGGCGTTGAGAAAGCGTAGAGTTTTGAAGGCAGGTGACATGACCCTCAGAGTTGCAAACGGTGCTAGCATGGATGCTGAGGCCGTGGGGGACTATCACCTGGGACTGTCGGATGGACACTTTTTGGTTTTGCGTAGTTGTTATTATGTACCAAATGCAACCTGTAATATCATTTCTGTATCTTTATTATCTAAAGAAGGTTATGAATTTACATTTGTAAGTAATGTAGTGAACATTCACCTTAATCAAGTTTTGATTGGGTCAGGTACATTGAACAACGGTATATACGTATTAAACCAACCACAAATTTTCAATGTCCAGAATACACACAAAAGAAAGTCTCTAGAAATCAATAAAACTTTCTTATGGCATTGTAGACTCGGTCACATTAATGAGAGAAGGTTGACGAAGTTGCACACAGAAGGATATCTGGATCCGTTCGAATATCAATCGTATGCAACTTGTCAATCCTGTCTCAGAGGAAAGATGACAAAGACTCCGTTCACTGGACACGGAGTAAGAGCGAGCGAGCTCTTGGGACTCATACACAGCGACGTGTGCGGTCCAATGTCTACACATGCACGAAGCGGTTATTTTTACTTCATTACTTTTATGGATGACTTTTCAAGGTACGGTTATGTCTTCTTAATGAAACATAAATCCGAGGCTTTTGAAAAATTCCAGGAATATAAGAATGAAGTAGAAAAACAAACAGGCAAAAGTATCAAGGCACTGAGATCTGATCGAGGTGGTGAATACTTGAGTGCCGAGTTCCTGGATTACTTAAAAGAGAATGGAATTCTCTCTCAGCTTACTCCTCCATACACTCCGCAACACAACGGTGTATCGGAGAGACGGAACCGAATCCTATTGGATATGGTACGGTCCATGATGAGTAACCCTGAGTTGCAGCGATCGTTCTGGGGATATGCGCTAGAATCAGCTGCATACCTTTTGAACCGAGTTCCAACTAAGACTGTGCCTACTACACCATATCAGATGTGGTGTGGGAAGAGACCCTATCTTAATCATATTAAGACATGGGGATGTCCAGCTTTTGTAAAAAAACAGCATGCGGACAAGCTCGAGGCACGCTCAGTACTGTCACGCCCCGCTTCCCAAAATACGGAATACGAGGGGTAGACAAGGCCAGCCATGCTCCTACGGTCAAGGACAAGTCCTGCCGTAGTCACACTTCGGCTTCTAGTTTATCATGGTAAACAGTAAACGATGCGCAGGTAATGAGAAATGCAGTAACTGAAAGATACAATAATGTAAACTGACCTGAAGTGGAACGAACGGATGTAACTAGGAACGGCAAGTCAGGAAGTCTGTGATGCACTGGTCCAGGGTAAATCGTCTTCTCACACTGAGCATGCATACTCAGGTCGTCAGAGCGACACAATAGCAATATAATGTATATAATCAAGTAACAGTTCTAACAGTGGTGAAGGATGTGAATAACAGTAAATCAATAATAGCATGAATATAAATGAGCAGAGATAAATGCAGCGGAGCAGTAAACAGTATAACGATATGTCATGTATGTCAACACAGTATATAAGGAATGTAAACGACAGTAACCCTATCAGTCTCTAAGTCTCACTGCACAGGTCAATAAGCCTATCGTCAGTCCAAGTGTGAGAGTCAACCACTCGCGAGTGTCCTCCACCCAAGGGTAGAACCCAAGGGCAAGGGACCACGGGCCCAACATGTAACGAATGTATCACGGTGTATATAGCACATACCCTGTAAATCTCCATATAACTCCCTAAATATATAAGCCGGCATGGGACTCCCGAGATTCTGTTGAATTCACACTTGAACTACCCCACACCCCGTGGTCTACATCAAACGCCAACCATAACCCTAAATACTAATCGATCCGTGACAAGTCTGCGCGAGAACTGGAGGCAGGACCTCCATCAAGCACGTCCCGACTAATACCTAAGATAAATGGCAGTGTCGGATGCCTTATCTGTGACATCCGTGCAAGCGCTTCCATAAGTGTCCCATACCACTTACAGTCACACGTACACGCATCCCACAGACGTCGACAATGCAATAGAATAAAAGGGACACTGATTGTGCACAAGTTCGTATCACTTTCACTTAATCACGAATACACGAACACTGACGTACTTGCCACAATCAACACTAAAGTCTAACACTGGGTAAATTCACGATGTCACTAGGTTATCACTACAATGATATAGGTATGATATGATGCATGAACAGTATAAGAAGCACAACTAAGGTATCATAAAAACAACAGTCTATCACTTGTACGATTTATCATGAAACATATGTATATAATTTAGCGAAGTGATAAACAGGTAGTAATTAATATGTTCAGTTATCCATCCATAGAATTTTGTTTCAAGCCAATCGGGTTCCAGAATCAAAAGCTATAATCATTTCATTTTAAGCGCTCGCGGCTGGAAATCTGGTTTCAGAATCAGGAATCCATTTCGCAACGCATTTTGAACCCAGTTGGGATCATAATTTAGCGACGCTACAGTTGAATGAATTCTAGGGTTTTCAGTAAAGTTTTCAACGCAACAAACGGATCTTCAATCGCGTCTGTACGTTAGGAGTTATAATCTGTTTAATATTAACATGTCAGTTCTGATTCTGTCGGGACTGTTATGCGTCCCGATCTACTAAATTACAGATTAAATAGTAAATGATAACGAAACAGGATGAAATTAATTGTGTTGTCTAGCTAACAGAGTTATCTACAATAAGCAGCGGAGTCCCGCAACCTACGAGTTAAGGAAATCCTATGGTATCCATTACGGGATAGCAAGCACAATGTGAGTCGCTCTGGACTGCAGTCCAGAGTCGTACTCCGATACAATTATCATCACGATTTAGGTACAGGAATGTCTGGAAACTAGCATAGGGTTAAAGTTCGTCGAGTTAGCTTCGATTTAAGCCCTCGAACGCACCATTCTAATATGTATATGATTTATGATGAATTTAACTATTTTCAGGTGCAACAGAATTTCAGTTTTACGATCAAACTTGGGGGTAGTTGTTTTAGTCATTATCGATCTCATCATCCAACAAAAATCACACACTATGTTCACAACCCTACGGGCCAACCTACACCATTTAGTTCCGTCAAATTTGATAATGTTTTTCTATGAGAACAAGCATCGAACAGTTACGGCACATAATAGTTTTAAACTTGCAACTTTATAATTTATGCATTTAACAGTTATAACTTAAGTAAAATAGCATGTAAGCAAGTAAAAACTTGCCTGGAGGTGTCTTGGCGATGCTCGGAAATGATAACGGCACGAACGCGCGATGAATGGCGCGTGTGAGGTTCGCGGTCTTGGCTCGTGCTCGGGCTTTTGGATTCGACAGTTCAGTGGGTGTGACGGCGATGATTGCGATGAAAACGTCTATGACAGCGACATCACGGGGCAGCGACAACAAGGCAGCAGGGTGCTTGATTTGAGAGGAGGATCTTGGTGACCAATGGTGCGTGCACGGTGCGGGCATGGTACATGTGCTGGTGTTTGGAGTTGTGTTGTAAGTGCTTGAAGAGAAGTTGCTAACTGAAGAAGAAGATGCTCGAGCTGATGAGGATGAAGGTGTTGAGAGAGAAGACAGAGGGGGAGAGAGACAGAGAGGGTAACGAGAGAGAGAGAAGTTAGAGAGTGATAGGGAGAGATTAGGCAGAGAAGGAGAGAGAGAGATTGAGAGAGAGAAAGAGGGGGCAGAGTGAGAGTTAGAGGGAGTTTTACAGAGGGAGAGAGAGAGAGTGAGCAGTGAGAACGAGAGAGAGACAGTGAGAGGGAGATCTGGGATTAGAGAGAGCGAGATCAGAGAGGGGCGCAGAGGGTCTGAGAGAGAGAGAGGGAGCGACGAGGGGGATGGTGAGAGAGTGTGACGGCGACGGCGACGTCGACGATGACGATGACGCGGGAGAGGTCGACGATGAGACTAGAAGCTTGCCGGCGTCGGGGCAGGGGACTCGGGGTGCAGATGAGTGGGTGCAGGGGAGTGGAGTTGATGGGGAAAGTGATGATGATGCAGAGGCATCGATGGGGTGGCCGGAGGTGCGATGGGATCGGGTGATCGTCGGCGGCGAGAGGGGTGCAGGCGAGGTGGGGAGAGTGAAGTGGTGATGGAAGGAGCGGGAAAGAAAGAGATGACGAGAGAGAAAGGGAGTGTACTGAGAGAGAGGGAAAGCAGGGGGAGACGAGGGTGCGCGAGTGGACGTAACGGCGCTCGAACGTGGCCGACACGAGCGCAGTCGTGGGCGAAGGAGGCGGCGTGGGCGGAGGAACTGCGCGCGCAAGGGAAGGAGGTAGCCGTTGGGAAAAATTGAAGAAAGAGATGTACAGTAAAGGTATTGGGAAGTTGGGCCGGGCCTAACAAAATAAAAATGAATTATAAGGAGAAAAGGAGACGGGCCGCTGGTGTGGGCTGAAAATATTAAGGAACTCAGGAAAATATTAAGGAACTCCGAAAAATATAGATGTGGGCATGGGCCGAGAACCAAAGAAAAGCGGGCCGGAGAGTTTTGGATGCTAATATAAAAGAAATGGGGCTGGGCCGAAGAAGTTTGTGATCACAGAATTAAAGAAAGAGAACGGGCCAGGGACTTGGGTTAGAAATAAAATAAATTGATTAGGGAAAAATATAGAAACGGGCCAGAAGCTCAATTAAAAATAAGATAATTATTAGTGTGGGCTGGAGGAAGGTAAGGAAAATGGTAAGAATGGGCTTGGGTTTGGAAATAAATAAGTATGGGGAAATTAGGGAAGAGGGCGGAAATAACAAATTCAAGGATCTGGGAAAAATATACTGGATAGGTAAAAAGATATTTAAACTAACTAAATATAATTTTGAAAGTGAACTAACAAACTGGTAAGTAGTAATTTATATAAATACGGACTTTGGTATAAGAGGGACCGGGTGTTACAAGTACAGTGCAAGTTTGTGGGATATCCAAAGAACTCCAAGGGATATTTCTTCTATTGCGAAGAGGAACAAAATGTTTTTGTTTCTCGCCATGCCCACTTTCTAGAACACCAGTTCATAGAAAAAGAACAAAGTGGGAGCGCAATAGAACTGGAAGAAATTCCAGAACCACAAGCTATTACTGAAAGCTTAGTAGAACCAGAGGGTTCGAAAGATCAGGACATTTCCACGCCACTCCGCAGGAGTAGTAGGCAGTCTCATCCGCCCGAGAGATACTACGGTTTTCTCATTGACGGGGATAGAGAGGATTGCATCATAGATTGTGATGAGCCTACTAGCTTCCAGCAAGCCATTCAGAGCGTCGACTCGGTAAAATGACTGGATGCAATGCGGACCGAAATGGAGTCCATGTACACCAACAAAGTATGGACGTTGGACATTGCTCCAGATGGGGTAAAACCCGTAGGATGCAAGTGGATCTTCAAAAGGAAGATTGGTGTAGATGGACAGGTTGAGACCTATAAAGCTAGACTGGTTGCAAAGGGTTTTCGTCAAAGACCTGTTTTGGATTATGAAGAAACCTTTTCTCCAGTAGTTATGCTGAAATCCATTCGGATCCTTCTTGCCATTGCTGCCTTCAACGATTATGAGATTTGGCAGATGGACGTAAAGACAGCTTTTCTAAATGGACATTTAGAGGAGTGTGTCTATATGGACCAGCCAGAGGGTTTCATTCAGAGTGGGAGCAGCGGAAAGGTGTGCAAGTTGCTTAAGTCCATTTATGGACTAAAGCAGGCATCGCGGAGTTGGAACATCTGTTTTGATGAAACGGTCAAGGAATTTGGCTTTATCAAAAATCCAGATGAACCATGCATCTATTGTAGATTTGTAGCGAGAACTGTAGTATTTCTCATTTTATACGTGGATGACATTCTCTTAATAGGAAATGACATTCCTATGCTACAATCTGTCAAGGGGTTCTTGTCACACAGGTTCTCCATGAAAGACCTGGGTGATGCCTCATACATTCTGGGTATCCGGATCTACCGTGACAGATCCAAGAGGATATTAGGACTTTCACAGTCCAGGTACATCGACACCATACTGAAGAGATTCAGTATGGAAGATTCCAAGCGCGGTAATCTACCGGCTTGTCACGGGATCACCCTCTCCAAAGAGATGTCTCCCAAGACTGATTTGGAGAGGGATCGCATGTCTATTATACCCTACGCTTCTGCGGCAGGCTCTATAATGTATGCGATGTTGTGTACCAGACCGGATGTGGCTTATGCACTGAGTGTGGTAAGCAGGTATCAGTCAAACCCTGGGGAGAAACATTGGATAGTGGTAAAGAACATTCTCAAGTACCTGAGAAGGACTAAGGAGATGTTCTTGGTGTATGGCGGAAAAGACCTCCAGATTGAGGCCTTTGCAGACTCCAGCTTCCAGAGTGACAAGGATGATTCCAAGTCCATGTCGGGTTTTGTCTTTACCCTCAATGGAGGGGCGGTGTGTTGGAAGAGCTCCAAACAGGAAACCGTTGCTGACTCGACTATGGAAGCGGAATACATCGCTGCATCTGATGCCGCAAAAGAAGCTGTCTGGATGAGGAAGTACTTGAAAGAGCTTCAGGTGGTTCCGTCCATTGTTGACCCAATACCTCTGTATTGCGACAACAACGGGGCTATAGCTTTACCGAAGGAACCCATGTCCCATCAGAAATCCAGAAACATCTTGAGGCGGTATCACCTGATCAGGGAGATCGTGGATCGCCAGGAGATCGAGATTCGGAGGGTTGCTTCAGAAGATAACACCGCAGATCCATTCACCAAGGCCTTGCCCCAGACTCAGTTCGAGCGGCTGATCGAGATGATAGGTCTTCGATACGCCAGTACATGGCCTTAGTGCAAGTGGGAGATTGTTAGTGTATATGCCCTAGAGGCCATTACTGTATCATACTAGTTTGTATATTACTTGATGGAAGCTTGGGATATTCACAGTTGTATATACAATCTTGCTCGAAATGGTAGTATGCTACTTGGTTTGTCTCTACTTCAATATGTGCATGTGTTTCTTTTAGCATATCGCTTATATACATATTAGTAGAGCCCTTAGGATCTTTGCTTGATTACCAGCGTTGTGATGGCGCTCACACTCGTGGGGCTGGGTAATCCATAAGCACATCCTTATACTGGTCCCTAGTCGTTGGACTATCGAGACAGGGCATCGATACTCCGGAGTAGACTAGCGTATGCGCTTCTCATCCCAGCGTGGGAGACGGTCTGTCCC
This sequence comes from Agapanthus africanus, assembly GCA_030015575.1. NCBI lineage: Eukaryota > Viridiplantae > Streptophyta > Magnoliopsida > Asparagales > Amaryllidaceae > Agapanthus > Agapanthus africanus. The sequence continues at coordinate 910,054,375 of JASDDO010000019.1, read as the reverse complement.
ACAGCCGTCAGTACGTCGTACTTGAGATAGTATACGGGTGCTCGTTAGGTTACGAGTACACTGGACAGGACTCGTCGGGAACTGTTGGTTGGTATTATACCTATCGTCAGTTATCAGTTCCCAGGTGACATGAGTACAGCTTAGTCCGCTGACTTGACACTGTCACTTCGCCTCGAGTGTGTTTCCACTGCACTTTGATTACTACCCTACCACGGCTCAAAGGAGTCGTGCAAACAGGTAGTTTTTGGGTGCAGTCCCGAAGCATTGGAGGCAGTGACGGTTAGACATGATTCGTCTCTCCCGGTATTGGGGGTTGATATCGCGCTGTGTCCAGGAGAGCCATTACACAAGTAGTCCCTGGCCAGGGCAAGCGAGATATACTGGTAGGTTTCCTGTGTTATCTCAGGGTGTTCTGGGCTACACTCCGACACGACTTGTACCGCTATTAGGGGACTGACGTTCACCGCCCCCTAGGCCCACCATGCGATGTATCAGATGAACAGACCGGACTGTACGGAGACTGTCACATACAGGCTCAGTAGGAGTTCAGATGGGGTCACCTCGTCAGTCTTCTTATCGGCATCTACCTGGGGACCATTACGTACAGCTAGTGCCGCTTGCGGTCTGTGGTTAAACCCACTGCCAGCGTAGTGTCGAGTCTTTAGATCCCACACAGAGAGCTATTCGCCTTTAAGCAAAATGAGTAGAGATCGCATGGCTTTGCGACAGGGTTCGTTCAAATCCGCGCACTTGTGCGCGTTTGCTGTCCGGACAGCTTATACTAGCGGGCTTTGGTTTAAGCCGGATCCTAGTATATGATTTGGGATTGGTTTTATCTCTTTGTATTCGTGTTCCTCGGATCACGAATACGGGTGCGTATGCACAGTTGCTTGAGACAGAGGGAGAGGACTTTGATTAGGGTTAATGACCATTGTCATTTTATTAACCCTAATGCTTATGTGTGTATTATGGTTAATTGATATTAGTTTAATATAATTGTGCATGGTTATGGTTGTTGACCATTTGACATTCTTGACTTGTTGACCTAGGTTGACACTTTGACCATCATCATTTCATTTGGAAGATGCTCTTTGATCCTTGCAATTTGCATTAAAAATGAAATGATAATGGTCATGTCTTGATTAAGCCATGACAATTATCTTACTAATTATCAATTTATAATAATTCACACTTATATGTGAGAATGCTTCATAATTCTCTCATTCTATCATATACTTTCTCTCTCTTGCTCTTCCTCTTCCTCAAGCTCTCCCCTCTCATGTGTTGAGAAACAGTTGAGCTTGAGAGAAAACCTCTTCTAGATAATCTTTACTCTCATCTAGGGTTCTAGGATTAGCACTTCTAGCACCCTAGTTACTTCTAGCTTGGAGTTGAAGCCAAAGGTTGAGGCTTTCGGGTGGATCCTTCTTCGACGTGAGAAGACGACAAAGGTGATCCCTTTCTATTACTCCAAGGAGCAAGGAGAGAAGGACATAAAGCCCTAGGTATAACTATTCTACCCTTTAGCTAGTTTCTAGTTAGCTTTAGCTTGTTTTTGTTTAGCAAAGATCCTCCTTTGTCTAGTCCATGTTGCCTAGAGTAGTAAAAATCCGATTTTTATTCCGTTTTCCGCCTCCCCGCAAGCACTGGGGTAGGCAACGTGGACTTACACAGATAACCTCAAGAAAATTGATTCGGGGACGGTAAACGACCCGCGACCGACATTCGTCAGCGAGTTGCTATCTGAAGAAAGGGTGGATGCGTTAAAAGACGTGCTTGTACAGCATAGAGATTACTTCGCATGGAACTATTCCGAAATGCCGGGACTAGATCCAGAAATTGCTGTGCATAAATTAGCAATATCCCCGGACGTCAAGCCAGTCAAACATGCGCCGAGAAGAATGCGGCTCGAGCTTGAGATGAACGTCAACGCCAAAGTCAAGAAGCTGATCGATTCTGGGTTTATCCAAGAAGTTCAATATCCTGACTGGATCGCCAACATCGTCCGGGTAATGAAGAAAAATAGGACAGTGCGCATATGCGTGGATTTCCGGGATCTCAATAAAGCTTGCCCGAAGGACGATTTCCCAGTACCGGTAACCGAGCTGATGATAGACAACACATCCGCTCACGAGGTTTTCTCTTTCATGGACGGCTCATCAGGGTACAATCAGATAAAGATGCACCCCGAAGACCAGAAGCGGACTGCTTTTCGGACCCCTCTGGGAATATTCTGCTACAAGGTGATGCCCTTCGGTCTAAAGAACGCCGGTGCCACCTATTAAAGGGCCATGACGAAGTTCTTCGATGACCTCATACATGAAATCGTTGAATGCTATATCGACGACCTCGTCGTGAAAAGCAAATCATACGAGAAACATCTCGAGCATCTGAGACTGTATTTCAACGCCTTCGGCAATACAACTTGAAGATGAACCCTTTCAAATGCACGTTCGGGGTGTCCTCAGGCAAATTCCTAGGATTCATTGTCCGGCACCGAGGCATTGAGATAGATCCGTCGAAGATCAAGGCGATCATGGAAATGCCACCGCCAAGGACTCTCAAACAATTGCGGTCTCTCCAGGGGAAGCTCGCGTACATCCGGTGATTTATAGCCAACCTTTCAAGCAAATGCCGCCCCTACAGTCACCTGATGAAGAAGGGAACCCCGTTCGTCTGGGACCAAAAATGTCAAAGCGCGCTAGACGAGATCAAGCAATACCTGCAGAACCTGCCAGTGTTGGCTGCTCCGGTCAAGGGAAAGCCCCTCATTCTTTATACAACCGCCTTCAAAGGTTCCTTAGGCGCATTATGGACGCAAGAGAACGATCAAGGGAAAGAAAGAGCACTCTACTACTTAAGTCGAGTTCTACTGGGGGCAGAAAGCAACTACTCCCCCATTGAAAAACATTGCCTGGCGTTGATCTTTGCGATAACCAAGCTCAGGCACTATGCGTTGGCGTATGAAGTCCGTCTCATATCGAAGGTGGACCCCCTTAAGTATTTAATGTCGAAGGCCATACTGACTGGTCGACTCGCTAAATGAGCCCTGCTCTTGATGGAGTTCTCGATAACATATCAGCCTCTCAAGGCAGTGAAAGGCCAGGCCATCGCCGACTTCCTCGCTGAGCATCCGATACCGGCCGATTCCCCTATGAATTGCGAACTGCCAGACGAACACGCGTTTGATGCGATCGACGGTGGTAATATCCGATGGGAGCTTTATTTCGATGGAACATCTTCCGTGAAGAAGCGCAAACAAAGCACCCCTATAATCAAATCAGGGGTGGGTCTCATCTTCGTAACTCCACAGGGAGGGATAATGCGCTCTGCTTTCTCCTTAACAGAGCCGAGGACGAACAACGAGGCTGAATACGAAGCATTGATAGCAGGCCTCGAGATCGCCATCGACATGGGAATTGAAAACCCTTATATAGAGAGATTCCCAACTGGTCATCAATCAAGTAAACGGCGATTACCAAACATGCAAGCCAGAGCTGGCAAAGTATGGCGAGAGAGTACATCGACTACTGACTCAAATCCCCTCCTACACCTTGGAAAGCATACCGCGTGCCGAAAATAGCAAAGTGGATGCATTAGCCAAGCTCGCTAAAGAACTGGCTGATGAGAACCTCGATGACGTCAGGATCGTGGTAAAAGCCGTCGAGTACTTGCCCCTGCAGAAATATCTCCGGAATCACCCGAAGAAGGGGGAGAAACTGAGCAGACGGCCCTGCAAATAAATGACCAAGAGAAGGTCGGAGATTGGAGAGAAGTCTTCATAGACTACTTCAAATCCCGTCGAACGCCTGAAGATGCGTCCTCAAGACATCAGCTTGTGAAACGAGCTCTGTCCTTCGCCTTCGTCAATAATACTCTGTACAAGAGGTCATTTGACTCTCTGTGGTTGAGATGCCTGGGACCTGACGAAGCAAAAAGAGTCGTTTAGGAAGTTCACGACGGACTCTGCGGTTCTCACCAAGCAGGCCCGAAGATGAAGATGAAGATCAAACGAATGGGTTATTATTGGCCCACAATGATCCAGGACTGCCGCGAGTATGCGAAGCAATGCCACTCATGCCAGATCCATGGGGACTTTATCCATCAGCATCCAAATCCTCTACATCCAACGGTAGCTAGTTGGCCGTTCGAAATGTGGGAACTGACATAATCGGCCCCATCGAACCAGCATCATCCAGGCGACATCGTTTCATCCTGGCGACGACTGATTACTTCTCCAAATGGGCAAAAGCAGTACCATTAAGGGAAGTGAAGACGGAAAATATTCTCTATTTCTTCAAGACGCACGTCATTTATCGGTTTGGAACTCCGCGACAGATCATTTCCGATAACGGGCCAGCCTACAGAAGCCACAAGATTAGTCGCTTCGCGCAGCAACACAACATAGACTGGAGATATTCCTCAGTTTATAATCCACGGGCTAACGGTCTAGCTGAGGCTTTCAACAAAACCTTGACAAAGATCGTGAAGAAGACGGTGTCCCGAAACAAAAAGGACTGGCACGAGTGACTGCAAGAAGCTCTCTGGGCATATCGAACTACGTTCAAAACGGCCTTGAACACAACGCCATACGCGTTGGTATTCGGTACAGAAGCAGTACTCCCCCTCGAGATAGAGTTACCCTCTCTAAGAGTGGCAATCCACTACGAGCTGACGGACGAAGAAAATGCTCACCTTCGGCTTGAGGAGCTTGACGCCCTTGATGAAACCCGACTCATAGCGCAACAAAATTTGGAGGCTTACAAAGAAAAGATGACGCGCTCATATGAAAGATTGACCAGGCCAAGGACATTCGGCCAAGGCTAACTGGTGCTAGTGATCAAAAGACCTATGATCCCCAATCGAGCCAAGCGGGGAAAATTCGAGCCGAACTATAAAGGCCCGTACATAATAGATAAGGTCTACCGGGGAGGAGCGTATCTGCTCATGGATATGCACGGTGAAAGACCTTTCAGACCAATAAACGGTCGCTTCCTGAAGAAATACTACGCCTGACGGGTTAAGGCCTAGGTCAATGATAGACGACGACGACCATGTCCGCTCGCTATCTTCCTAAGCCCGAACTCTAAGTAGTAACCGGCCTTCTTCAATAACGGACCGAAATGTCCTTAAACTAACGACGGACCGAAACGTCCTTAAACTAATAACGGACTGAAAACGTCCTTAAACTAACAATGGACCACTATGTCCTAAAACTGGCTGTTGACCGAGATGTCGATAAACTACGGTGGATTGCAGCATCTCAAAGCCGATACAAAAAATATATATATAAAAAAAAAGAAAAAGAGGAAAAAAATATAATAAAATAAAAAACGGTATGTCCATAAGCGAAATGGGCACGGATGAAAACCCGAAAGGGTTCCGTGAGTAAAAACAGCAGGGCTACCGGCGAGTGTTTGTGAAAACCCGAAAGGGCGCAACCTCGTTAAAGGACACTTGCAGGGTTCTCACGACCTTGTAAGGAGAAATCACCCGCGTGAGATCCTTACGACTCACAAGGGAGCAACACACTTAGGAGTCCTCACGATTCCTAAGGAGAAATTACACTTGCGAGATCCCCACGACTCGTAAGGAGAACTCTCTTATGGGACCCTCACGGCTCATAGGATTTGAAAGTCTTATGTCACAGAGACCTAAACCTGTGCTTAAGCAACCCCTACAACCTTCAATTTATGCCCTACAAGCGGCTCATACTGACCCTTGTATACAATCCACGGGCGCGAATAAACATTGCCCTAACCAAGTCCCATCCGTGACTAGGGATATGTTCATATGGCAAACAACCCTTGTAAGTCCTCTCGACTTATAAGGAGAAAACCTTTTTGTAAGATCCTTACGACTTGGAAGAGGACATGCACTTAGGAATCCTTATGATTCCCAAGGAGAAAACATACCTGCAAGATCCTCCCGACTTGTAGGGAGAAATACCTTTGTGAGACCCTTACGGCTCATGAAGTCAAAAGCCTTAGTCGACAGGACCCTTAACCCTATTTACTAAGCCACCTTTGTTCAACATCGACAGAAGCAAATGATGATTCGCTCCTGGCAACATCCCAGTTGTAGCGGTGCTGATGCCGAAATCGGTGTCTAAAATCCAAGCTTGCAGCGAAAAGACAGCAAGCCACACATGCATACGAAATAGCCGAAATGATGGGGCAACTTGCGACAAAATCAGCAAGTAAAAATGTATGCATGAAAAATAGCCGAAATGATTGGGCAACTCACAATAAAAAGCAGCGAGTAAAAAATAAAATAAATTGGCGAAATGATTGGGCACCGCGAAAAATAGTCGAAATGATGGGGCAATCGCGACCTTCGCGATATAAAAGCTGAAATGATAGAGCATCGCGGAAAAAAGAAATAAAGTAAAAATAAAATTTTTTCCCTACAGGTGATGTTACATCAATCCCTGTATACAATCCAGGGGCGCAAACAGAGAAGGAATCACACTCCTCCTCCCCAGCAGCCACAACATCAAACAAAGCGGAACATCGGCAATTCCCAGTTCCATGACTCGGCGGTGTACAGATCACCGAAAGTAAAATCCTAACTCCGTGAAATGCGGATAAAATCAACAAAATTCCTGGTCACGTGGAACGCGGATAACATCACTCTTTGACCCCGTGGAAAACGTCCAGAGCGGAGCCTGGTCCTCGCAGAACACGGCAGTGAACCCGTGGAAAGCATCCAGAGCAAAATTCCTGATCACATGGAACGCGGATAACGTCACTCTTTGACCCCGTGGAAAACGTCCAGAGCGGAGCCTGGTCCTCGCAGAACACGGCAGTGAACCCGTGGGAAGTATCCAGAGCAAAATTCCTGGTCACGTGGAACGCGGATAACGTCACTCTTTGACCCATTGGAAAACGTCTAGAGCGGAGCCTGGTCCTCGCAGAACACGGCAGTGAACCTGTGGGAAGCATCCAGAGCAAAATTCCTGGTCACGTGGAACGCGGATAACGTCACTCTTTGACCCCGTGGAAAACTTCCAGAGCGGAGCCTGGTCCTCGCAGAAAACGGCAGTGAACCCGTGGGAAGCATCCAGAGCAAAATTCCTGGTCACGTGGAACGCGGATAACGTCACTCTTTGACCCCGTGGAAAACATCCAGAGCGGAGCCTGGTCCTCGCAGAACACGGCAGTGAACCCGTGGGAAGCATCCAGAGGAAAATTCCTGGTCACGTGGAACACGGATAACATCACTCTTTGACCCCGTAGAAAACGTCCAGAGCGGAGCCTGGTCCTCGTAGAACACGGCAGTGAACCCGTGGGAAGCATCCAGAGGAAAATTCCTGGTCATGTGGAACGCGGATAACGTCACTCTTTGACCCCGTGGAAAACGTCCAGAGCGGAGCCTGGTCCTCGCAGAACACGACAGTGAACCCGTGGGAAGCATCCAGAGCAAAATTCCTGGTCACGTGGAACGCGGATAACGTCACTCTTTGACCCCGTGGAAAACGTCCAGAGCGGAGCCTGGTCCTCGCAGAACACGACAGTGAACCTGTGGGAAGCATCCAGAGCAAAATTCCTGGTCACGTGGAACGCGGATAACGTCACTCTTTGACCCCGTGGAAAACGTCCAGAGCGGAGCCTGGTCCTCGCAGAACACGACAGTGAACCCGTGGGAAGCATCCAGAGGAAAATTCCTGGTCATGTGGAACGCGGATAACATCACTCTTTGACCCCGTGGAAAACGTCCAGAGCGGAGCCTGGTCCTCGCAGAACACGGCAGAAACCCGTGGGAAGCATCCAGAGGAAAATTCCTGGTCACGTGGAACGCGGATAACGTCACTCTTTGACCCCGTGGAAAACGTCCAGAGCGGAGCCTGGTCCTCGCAGAACACGACAGTGAACCCGTAGGAAGCATCCATAGAAAAATTCCTGGTCACGTGGAACGCGGATAACGTCACTCTTTGACCCGTGGAAAACGTCCAGAGCGGAGCCTGGTCCTCGCAGAACACGGCAATGAACCCGTGGGAAGCATCCAGAGTAAAATTCCTGGTCACGTGGAACGCGGATAACGTCACTCTTTGACCCCGTGGAAAACATCCAGAGCGGAGCCTGGTCCTTGCGGAAAACGACAGTGAACCCGTGGGAAGCATCCAGAGCAAATTCCTGGTCACGTGGAACGCGAATAACGTCACTCTTTGACCCCGTGGAAAACGTGCAGAGCGGAGCATGGTCCTCGCAGAACACGGCAGTGAACCCGTGGGAAGCATCCAGAGAAAAATTCCTAGTCACGTGGAACGCGGATAACGTCACTCTTTGACCCCGTAGAAAACGTCCAGAGCGGAGCCTGGTCCTCGCAGAACACGATAGTGAACCCGTAGGAAGCATCCAGAGCAAAATTCCTGGTCACGTGGAACGCGGATAACGTCATTCTTTGACCCCGCGGAAAACGCCCAGAGCGGAGCCTGGTCCTCGCCGAACACGGCAGTGAACCCGTATGAAGCATCCAGAGCAAACATTGGACTATGGAGTCCTTAAAATCCACGGACTATGATGTCCTTAACCTCGACCGTAATGTCTTAAATCTAACGATCAACAATGATGATTCTAAACTAATTTTGCCTTGGTTAAATGGTACATCTCTTCACTCCTTTGATATTGGGCGTTGTAATTCCTCAACGTCTTCAAAGAGGTGACGGGTCCTAGTAACCACACGTTTCGTGGACGGTGGAGTCGTTAAATCCATGGACTATGAGGTCCTTAACCTTGACCGTGATGTATTAAAACTAACATCGGACTGTGGAGTCCTTAAATCCACGGACTATGATGTCCTTAACCTTGACCGTGATGTCTTAAAACTAACATCGGACTGTGGAGTCCTTAAATCCACGGAATATGAGGTCCTTAACCTTGACCGTGATATCTTAAAACTAATATCGGACTGTGGAGTCCTTAAATCCACGGACTATGAGGTCCTTAACCTTGACCGTGACGTCTTAAAACTAACATTGGACTGTGGAGTCCTTAAACCCACGGACTATGAGGTCCTTAACCTTGACCGCGATGTCTTTAAACTACGATACCCTGGAAACCATCCCAAACCAACCCCTGACCCCGTGAAATACGGATAAGGGTGACCGCACCCAGCACTTGCGGGTCCTCACGACCTGCAAGGAAGAAAACTCTCTTGTGAGATCCTTACGACTCCCAAGGGAAAACCCGCTTAAGAATCCTCACGATTCTTAAGAAGAACTTACACCTACGGGATCCTCTCGACCTGTAGGGAGAAAAACTCTTTATGAGACCCTCACGGCTCATAAAGCTCAAAAGTCTTAGGAGGCAGATCTTAACCCTGAATCCTAAGCCATCGCTACCCTGCAAGTAGGCCAAGATAAATTGTCTACAGAACAAGTTCAATTAAGAGGGACACACCATTAAAAAAAATATATATGTCTTTATTCATGAAAAAAAATGGATACAAAGTACAATTCATGAAAGAACAAAAAGAAAATACTATCATTCAGGAGTATGTACAAAAAGAAAGGAAAAAATACAAGTTTTTCAAGCCGGCGGGCGATTTAGCAATTTTGCTAGCTCATCCTGCTTTTGCCGGGCCATAGCTTCATGATTCAGGATCGCCAGAAGACGAGCCTCTGCCTGAGCCTGCTGGGCCTGATATGAGACAAGCCGACCTTCAAGCTCCTTCTCGGTAGCTTTGTGGGCCTCGACTTTTTCGCGAGTAAACTCGGCGGCCTTGTCAATGGCCACTACCTCTTTGATGGCCTCTTGAAGCACTCTCCAGAGTTCATACGCTTTGTTGGCCTTGGCAGTAAGATTAGCTTGAAGCTCGCTCAGCGCTTTAGAAGCCAGCTCCCTCTCCGAGAATTTGCGGCCGAGCCTCTTCTCGCATGATGCCATGTTTGCCGTGCACCGTGCTATCAGCCCCCGCAACTCCGCTTTTGCAGCCACAGCCTCCGAGGAAAGACGGGTATACCCGAGCACTGTATAAACAAGCCTCCATTCGATGACGATACTCGATCTAGAACACGCACAAATCACCTGATATGGGAGGCAACAAGGAAAATCTCCGATGCATATCCTACTGATCATGCATTTACAACTATATGAATATTCGAAAGGAAATGATACCCAAAGCTCTGATGTGCATGCGACATAACGATAGTGCTAGCAATTAAAGAAAATTTCCATGGAGAAATATGAAGCTCATTTACGCCAGCAAGACGCACATACGAGTACCCGACAAACATGAAAATTCAACAGAAAAGCATACAAACAGCCAATGACAAAAAAAAAATAATACATCGATTTAAGCATACTATACTACCGGGAAAAGATCGCCAAACAAGGGATCAGTGGCACAAGGGTGAACAAAATAGTATTCAAAATTTTCTAACTCCCTCACCGCCTTCTCCAGCACATCGAAGCGACGATTTTCACGATGAGTGGCTCCCTACCGATTGGCGCCATGTTCGTCTGCAAAAGCAGACATAATAGCCCGCCGGGCTTTTATTTGGCCCAACAGGTGAACCAAGCAATCTTTCAGAGCCTGAGTGATCAAACACGCTTCGTGAAAACACTCAAGCTTGTCTTCAGCTGCGTTAAGCATCGCCAGGGTCATCTCCGCTGGATGAGGAGGGATGCTAGCAAGCACGGCAGCAAGAATCATCCGGAGCCAAAGGGATCCCATTGGAAGAGGGGACCCCCTACGGATCAAGAGTTCATATGTCGCTGAATCACATTCATCATCGGTAAGAAGGGGATCCACCAATCGCGCAGCAAAGCGAGGAATCAGCTCCTCGATAGGCACTTCCCATGGCTGTCGACGAGCATGGGGGCGGTTGCAGGCCATGGCACTCAGTTGTGTCCCCAAGCTAAACCACACTAAATTGAGAATGATTTCTCTGTGAAGAGAAAGAGAAGGCTGTAGCCTCAGGTTATAAAGAAGAGCATTAAATGCTGCGCACGGAGAATATTGCATGGTGGAACTATTTCCAAGGCCCAAAAAAGGGAAGGCATTGGAAATCAAGGAGATGAGACTATTTCCAAGGCTCCTTTCCTGCATCTAATGCCATACATAGAAAATATGGCATGAAAAATTAAATAATCCCTTAAAAAGGCCCCACGAGTGGAGCACGTGAGCACCATGCTTGGTGTGTACTGAAAAGTGGAATAGTGCCCCGCACGTTAAAAACATTAACAGCAACAATAGCAAAATGACAAAATCCTACAAAAGGGCATGCAAACACAGAAGGGCATGATAAAACTTATCATTCATACTCTAAAAAGTTCATACAAAATTAAAAAAAAAGGGGGAAAAACAATTACAACGGCAAGACCTCAGACGTGGGGCACGGATTGAGAAACTCAAACTTTTCTTTGTCCAAGATCCTCCAAGCATTTCGAACCATCCGAGTATGTTTTCTCTCGCGGTCACAAGCGTCGGGGTCCTCACGAATGTCTTCTACCCTACGATAGGCAGCAAGTGTGGCCGACTGCTGAAAAGCCTGGTGCAAGAGATCAATGAGGTTGTCTCGCCTCCTCTTCGAGATTAGGCTCATCAGGTATACCGAATGTACCTTATCCTCGGCGGTGTCCAATGCCCTGAGCGGCATGCCGGTGCAAAAGAGAGGGAGCGCCTCCCAGATCGCTAGCACGATGAGTCTCAGAAGAGAAGAGCGATGAGGGAGTAGCCGACCGTTGTACTCATCGAAGCGGCTCATGATCTCAGCACATTGAGCGTTGGTGAACTCCTAGTTCTGGCTACGGCCAAGTGCACGAATATTCCCGTAAGAAATGATTTCGTCAAGATCGTACATATAGGCATCCATGATACCTGAAATAAAGATCATGAGAATCTATTACAAACCTTTTCTTCTGAGTTGTGAAGAAGATGACTCGGGGCAGTAAAACCCATGAAGTTCTTTGAGAACAACTTAGTTCTTCATAGGAATTAAATTCCTTTCTGAAAAAGGGAATTAAATCCCAGAAAGTTTTGTTCCAGAGCCAGAGCTCCTTGGGATGGAGTTAAAGTCCATGGATTTGAACTGTCACCATCATCTCCCTAAAGATCATATGAACCCTAAGAGATCTACTGTTCGAAGATTAAGTGGTTTTCTATTTTTTGTTGATGAACTTGAAAGAAATGGTTTCATGTTAAAAGGGTGAAACCCTTGATGTGGATTTAAAATCCAGAGAATGTTATGTATGAAAGTTCTTCATTCGCTCAAGATGATTACCTGAGGAAAAGGAATCGGTCAACAGAGTTAAACTCTGGAAAATTTTTGGAACAGAGAACTAAGCTCTGGAAAGGAGAATTAAATTCTCAAGAGAAGGAAGTTCTCAAAGGAGGAAGATGAGCAAAGTGGAGGCTCTTCTGAAAAGACATGGGCATTTATAGGATGGGATGGAAAACGTTTCATCTACCCTACTCCCAAAGCAGATCCGACGGTCATAAAAGCGACAGCGTTGCACTCACGTGCAGGCACGTGAGAACAACGCTGTGGGGGCATTTGTTCCCTGATTAAATATCAGGAAAGGATTCAGAAGAGGCATCACGTGCTCACACGTGACCAGTGGTCACGTGTTGGCACGTGATAGTCAAGCAGCGGCACAGAGCATATTTGTCTCTAATTAAAAGTCAAGAGGAAGCTTCAGAACAGGCATCACGTGCTCACACGTGACCAGTGGTCACGTGTTGGCACGTGATGGTTAAGCAGCAGCCAGAGAACAGAGCGCAGAAGAAGAGAAACCCATTCGGGGTCACGTGCCTACACGTGACCAGGGGTCACGTGGCCAGACGTGACCGGCTTTAAGAGCCTCATTCTTTAACAGAATTAAATTCTGAGGATAAATCTTTCAAATCTTTCCAAAATGAAGAAGGATTATCTAAAACCGTTGGATTAAAAATCTAAAGGTGATTAAATATCACCAATTTACGGAAAAATCTTGGACTCGGAAAGATTTCCCCCTAAATCTAACCGAAATAACAAAGAGATATCCTTGGATTTAAAATCCAATGGTGAATAAAATTCACCCAACAATCTAAAGGCCCAGATTGATGATAAATATAAATCAAATCTCTCAATGGGAGATTTACTAAACAGATTGATTCTTTTCCTTATCCTATAAATAGGAGCCAAGAAAAGAAGAGGGGGGACCTTTGGACCTTTTCTTTTGATATACAGAGATAGAGATATAGAGCCTTTGATTCTCTGCAAAAGGAAGACCTTAGGTAAGAAAAGAAAAGGCAGGCTTCAAAAGAGAATTTAATTCTCAAAAGAGTTTAACTCTTATATAAAGAAAAGAACTTAGTTCTTTCTCTGGTGGAGGATCTGCAAAGTGCACATCTCCCCATGAATTGAGAATTTAATTCTCATTGGGTTGAGATCCTGCCATGCAGATCTAAAACACAGAGGAGGAACTGAGTTTTGAGAATTTAATTCTCAGAAAATGATAGGAATTCAATTCCTTTGAGATAAAATTAGGGTTTAACCCTATGTTATAGGAATTTAATTCCTTCAAAATGAACAGAACTAGGGTTTAACCCTAATTGAGAACATAATTCTCTCAAACTCACAGGAATTTAATTCCCTTAAAAAAAAGAAATTAGGGTTTAACCCTATTTAAGAATATAATTCTTCAGAAGAAAATAGGAATTTAATTCCTCTAAAGTTTGTTGTTAGGGTTTAACCCTATGAAGAATTTAATTCTTAAAAGATGAACATGCAAAGAACCAGAGTCACGTGCTACCACGCGACCCCTGCAAAGATCCACAGAAAAGAACTTTAAAGCAACACCTCACGTGTTACCACGTGACTCCGGCAAAGATCCATAAAAAGAACTTTGAGGCAATACCTCACGTGCCCCACGTGATCTCTAAGGCACACAGAGAAGAAGGCAAAAGAAACAGAAAAGAGCTTTAGGGCGCCCTCACGTGTCAACACGTGACCCCTAATGAACATTCTAACAGATCAAAGCATGAGCCATCATCACGTGCCCACACGTGATGGCTTTTAGAATTAAAAGTGTTAAACACTTATCTGTAGAACAAAATAAAGGGGAGCAGGGCGCTCTCACGTGCTACCATGTGACCCCTTGGCTGAAGCTCTGATAGATAAACGCCCAAATTCTCATCACGTGACAGCAAGTGATACTTCAAAGTATTCAATACTTTTGACTGAATAAAATAAGGGGAATCAGGGCGCTCTCACGTGTCCACACGTGACCCCTCTCTCCTTAGTGTTTAACACTAGTCTAGAGATTTTGTCCCCAGTGTTTAACACTGATTTGCTTAGTGTTTAACACTGATTTGAAAACTTTGTTCCCAGTGTTCAACACTGATTATCTTTTAGTGTTTAACACTAACTTGTTAATCTTATTCCCAGTGTTCAACACTGTTGGTCTCTAGTGTTTAACACTAGTTTTAGCCCAATTGGCTAAGTTTCCAGAGGCAAAGCCTCTCTTTCAATGAACCAACAGAGGGACAATATCCCAAATATGATTGGACTTAGCCCAAGCTGGCCATAAGTCCTCAATTCAAACTTAACTGGGCCAATGGGCTCATAATATAATAATTGATCTTAGTTTCCAAATTGGACTACAGATCACTTAATCTACCTTGATTTAAGGGTACATCTCTTCACTCCTTTGATACTTGGCGTTGTAATTCCTCAACGTCTTCAAAGAGGTGACGGGTCCCGATGACCACATATTGATACGGACTGTGGGGTCCTTAAACTCATGGACTATGAGGTCCTTAATCTTGACCGTAATGTCTTAAAACTAACGCCGTACTGTGGGGTCCTTAAACCCATGGACTATGACGTCCTTAACCTTGACCGGAATATCTTAAAACTAACAACGGACTATGACGTCCTTAACCTTGACCGGGATGTCTTAAAACTAACGCCGGACTGTGGAGTCCTTAAATCCTCAGACTATGATGTCCTTAACCTTGACCGTGATGTCTTAAAACTAATGACGGACCGTGGAGTCCTTAAATCCACGGACTATGAGGTCCTTAACCTTGACCACAATGTCTTAAAACTAACATTGGACCGCAATGTCCTTAAACTACCCATTAACCGCAATGTCACTAAACTAAACAACAGGGCTCCCCTAATCGCTCTCTTGTCGGATCTAAACGATCCCGTTAAGTTGATCTTAGTCTAAAACTAGACTAACATATCCTTAACAAACGTTTAAGTCGATCTTAATCTTAAACGAGGCTAACGTATCCTTAAACACAACCCCCAAACCCAAATCTAAGATAATACGGATTTGGAGTAGTCCACGCCCTACGGGCGACGACACAACTCAGTCTCCGTATACAATCCATGGGCAAGAAAACACAAATCAAACACACACGACACGAAGTAACCATCTGGAGAAGGAGAAAGTTGTTACCGTAACGCTGTAGCGTAATTAACTGCAGGGGCTCCCCACAATCAAAAACCCCTCAAGCGAGGGGGAATCTGACGAAGTCTGCTATATCGGACGCATCCGTTTAAACCTTCGATACATGGTGCCATAAATCAATTTGGCATCTTCGGAGAGGTAGATGGGTAGCACCAATTAGCATCTGCCCCGAATTTCAGGCAAGACGTCCCTGCGTCGCGCCGTCTTTCGGAGGGGAACAACGAACTATGATGTCCTGAACCTTGACCGCAATGTCTTAAAACTAACATTGGACCGCAATGTCCTTAAACTACTTATCGACCGTAATGTCACTAAACTAAATAATAGAGCCCAATTGCTCTCTTGTCGGATCTAAACGATCCCGTTAAGTCGATCTTAGTCTAAAATTAGACTAACGTGTCCTTTACGAACGCTTAAGTTGATCTTAGCCTCAAATAAGGCTAACGTATCCTTAAACACAACCCCCCCAAACCCAAATCTAAGAAAGATACGGATTTGGACTAGTCCGCACCCTACGGGCGACAACACAACTTAGTCTCCGTATACAATCCACGGGCAACCAAACACAAAAACAAACACCCACGACACGAAGTGACCATATGGAGAAGGAGAAAGTTGTTACAGCGATGCGGTAGCGTAATTAACTGCAGGGGCTTGCGCCTGCAGGGAAGAGTGTCCCCATAATCAAAAACCCCTCAAACGAGGGGGAATCTGACGAAGTCTGCTACATCGGCCGCATCCGTTTAAACCTTCGATACATGGTGCCATAAATCAACTTGGCATCTTCGGAGAGGTGGACGGATAGCACCAATTAGCATCAGCCCCGAATTTCAGGCAAGACGGACCCGAGAGGTCGCATCTCCGTTGTTCGGAGGGGAACATACATCATAGTCCGTAGTTTAAAGACATCATAGTCTATAGAGTTTAGTTTAGGGACATTGCGGTCCATTGGGTTTAAGGACATCATAGTCCATGGAGTTTAAGGACATCATAGTCCGTGGTTTAAAGACATCATAGTCTATAGAGTTTAGTTTAAGGACATTGCGGTCCATTGGGTTTAAGGACATCATAGTTCGTAGTTTAAAGGCATCATAGTCTATACAGTTTAGTTTAGGGACGTTGCGGTCCATGGAGTTTAGTTTTAGGGACGTTGCGGTCCACAATTTAGTTTTAAGGACGTTGCGGTCCATTGGGTTTATGGTTTGTTGGTTTGGGGTTATACCAAGAGTTCTCTGTTATTGGACACTTCACCTCTCTGAAAACGTTGAAGAATTACAACGACGTATATCAGAGGTGTGAAGAGATGTACCCTTGAACCAAAGAATGTTCATCGGGGATTTGGTAGTCCTGTTTAGGACTAAGACCCGTTTGGGAAAATAAAGAGCACATGGGCTCGGTAGATTTAGGAGTTTGGCCAACTTGGGCTTAGCCCACTGAGTCTTTGTCGTTTGCTTTTTAAATAGAGTGTCAGACACTTGCTAGGACATAGTCCTTTCTCTGTGCAATACTGCTAAACATTTATGTGAGTACTGACACTCACACTTTGCTTCGCTTTTTCCACTTTCTTTTTTCTTCCCTTTTTTTTAATGAGTTTTGAACACTCTTTATGGCGCTAGGTTCTTCTTGAGGAGTGCAGAGTGCTCTATGCTAGTAGCGCCCATGTGAGTGGCACGTGGAGCACTTGGCATTGAGCGCTGGCATTTGAGTGCTAAGCACTTTTTATTAAGCAGCGCCCACGTGAGGGGCACGTTGAGCGCTTGGCGTTGAGCACCAACCATTGAGTGCTAAGCACTCTTTATTGAGCAGCGCCCATGTGAGAAGCACGTGAGGCGCTTGGCGCTTAGCACCAACCATTGAGTGCTAAGGACTCTTTTATTGAGTAGCGCGTGGTGCTGGGTTTCCCTTTGTGTATTATGTTCTGCAAAGTTCAATTCTTTGTTCTTCTCCGGATCTTTGATCCCTAAGAACAAATTCATCCCCGTAAGAATTAAATTCTTATTTGTGGGAGACTTATCTCATGGATCTCAGATCCGAAGAAAGAACTATGTTCTTTTTATGAGGGTTAAACCCTTGAGATGCTATGATATCTATTTTATTTACCTTGAAAAAAATTCTTCTTCTTAGAGCTTGCTCTTCTCCTTTTCTTTTCTGAGAACTTGAAGTTTATGGGGGGTTCTTTTCTTTTAAGACATGAAGTCTTGGGTCCTTTATATAGGAGAGGCTTATTTGTTGATTCAGTTGAGAAAATCTCTCATTAAATCAATTAAGAAATCTCTCAATGAGAGATTTCTTAATTGATTTGGGGATTTTATCCATCGTCGGATCTTTGATCCAAGGATTTCTGTTTTACAGAAGACATCTTTCTTGTTTTAAGCAAGATTGGGAATATATTTTCCCATACATAACTTATTCTGTATCTTGGTGATTTTTAATCACCATTGGATGTTTGATCCAACGGTGCTCTGATTTACGGAGCACAATTTTTCTTGTTTGGAAAGATTTGAGGAGTATTTCCCCAACAGAATTTAATTCTGTAATTTGATGATTTATCATCTTCGTTGGATTTTTGATTCAAGGGTGGAGAACTTTTAGTTCTGGCGCTGGCGCTCTCGTGCTTTGCACGTGAGGCGCTACCTCAGAGTCTTTGACTCTTGGCACTGGCGCTCTCGTGCTTTGCACGTGAGGCGATGCATCAGAGTCTTTGACTCATGGCGCTGGCGCTCTTGGCTCTAGCGCACTCGTACTTTGCACGTGAGGCGCTGCCTCAGAGTCATTGACTCTTAGCGCTGGCGTTCTTGGCGCTAGCGGTCTCATGCTTTGCACGTGAGGCGCTGCCTCAGTTCAAATTTCAAATTTTGAACAGAGTTTTGCTCTATGATTGGGGGAAACAAATGCCCCCCCACTGTTGCGCTCACGTGGCTTACACATGAGTGCAGCGGTGGCAGCCTTTCCACCGTTAGATCAACTTGGAAGTTGGATCGACTTCCAGCGCCTATAAATAGAGCCTCTGGCCCTTGAGATGACTTCTGTTCATCTTCTCCCCTTCTTGTTTTTCTGGGAATTTAATTATCTCTTCAGAGTATAGATCTCTGCCCCAGGAACTTCCTTTAAGTTAGAACTTTGTTCAAATATTTGGTAAGAATCATATTCGACCCCATTAAACAGAGCTTTGCTCTTTTCAGATCACAGATCTTAAAGATGTGTTTTAGGGTTTCTTAACCTGCTAAATGAAAACAGAGCTTTGCTCTTCTTAAATCATACTTCAAAAAATCTTCTTTTAGGGTTTCTTAACCCATTAATGAAGAACTCCTAGAGTTCATTTTGCAGATCTTAAAGATCTCGAAGTTTTTAACTCAGTAAAAGCTTTGCTTTTTAGGGTTTTGATGGATTATTCCATCGTTTTCACAGAGCATAGCTCTTAAAATTTTTAGGGAATTTCCCCTCCTCATAATTAGAGTTGACAGATGTCATTCCTGTTTGTAGAGCGTTGCTCTCGAGGGAGTTTAACTCTTTGGCCCGAGAAGTCTCTCATTAAATGAGGATCTTTTTTAGGATTTCTTCTTTAATGAGTGATTGTCTCATCAATGATGAGCCGTCACCTTGATTTTGTGGGTTCCCCTTGGTCCCTTTCCACTGCATTGTAGTGTGGTACAAATTTAAAGTACCAAGTATCAGAATTTGGTCTGTAGCATTGGCGGCTAACCCTCGTTCCTTTTCACGCAGGTACTATGTCTTTTGACACTTCCTTCCCGTTTGTTCTCCCAGAGAGTGCCTATGCAGACGCGCCCATGGATCGGAAAGTTTTCGCACTGATTAAAGATCACGACCCGGAGCAGAAGTCTCTTCATTTATAGGGTTTGTGGTACAACCAAATTATTCGAGGTCGGCGCAGCTTCTCTTGTGCGGTGCCTTCAGAGCCATGTTCCGCCATTAATTATGCTGACTAACCCGGTTGAATTACGCGGTGGAGGAGGTTAACTGGATTACGGATGGACGCCTCCAGCCCTCGATGGGTTTGATACCTGTACAGCCGCCGATGGCTTTAGATATTCTGGGGCGGCGCATATGTCAAGGCGAGTTGCGCCTTTGGGGACAAGCGTACATGATTGGCTTGACTCCTTGCCATTCAGCCGGATATCTGCAGTGTGCTCGATACATCTTGTCGGCCAAGAAATCGCTGCTGCTGAAGCTCGGGTTGTACCCCGCGATTTATGTGTCTCTTTTCTAGTATTCTACGCTCCCTGTATGGTGGGCCAAAACTTTCTTGGAACAATGGAATGTCCCGACTCACACCTTTCTTCTATCTGATCGGGAAGTTTCAATCTCCTTGGAGGAGTTTGCGGAGATCTCCGGCTTACCCGTCAGAGGGGAACATTACAAGGAAATACTTCCCCTTGATGAGTACATCTTCGCCACCAAATCAGTGGTGACGGGTCTTACTCCGGAGAATGCTATTCAACATCGATTCTCGAGTCTGATCAAGGTGTTGAATATTTATGAGGGTCTGTTTCTCGAATCCGGAAGGCATGGGGTCAGCTTCACAGATTTCATCACCCGCTTTCTTCGCCCGGAAGTCTTGTCAAAACAAGCTGCGAAGTTCGCTAAGCTTGACGATCCTTTTGGTTTTGGCTTGGACAGCCAGCCGACAGCGGAAGTAGATCAAAAGAATTTCTTCCTCCTAGATACCGCGGTCATCCCCTTTGCAGAGCTCACAACTTCAGATATCGACGAAGAGGTGTTCTTTTTAGTGTTCCTTGGTTTATGGTTAAGCTGGTTTGTGCTCCCAATGCACCCTCGCTATATGAGGCCATCCGTCTTCTATCCGGCTCATCGAATGGTCGTCGGGACGCGAGTGGCCATCGGGATCGCTGGGCTAGCTCACTTGTATCATGGCCTCATCTTAGCGGCAGACACCACTCAGCCGGGGGTGCAGCCCGTAAACCTCCTGTTGCATTATTTCACGTCGTGGATCGAGCTACATGTGCTCGGCGCTTTCGGAGTCCATAAACGGCCTCGTTTCTATGACAGTTATAATTTCCCTCGGGTCATGTTCCTAGTTGATGCTTCTGCTTTAGATCGGTCACAGCGAGAGGCTCGGGCCTGGTCCTTCGCCTGCGTATGGTCGGGGATGGCATAGCCTTTGTCGATAAGGTCTTAACTATCGGCAAGGAATCCGCTAAAACGGTGCAGCCGCTGCACGACACCTTCAAAGACGGGGCTCCTATATTGAAGACTCTAGAGATCCTGCATTTGTATTCAATCAGGCCGGGCTTCTTAGTGTTCAGGAAGAATGACTCGGCGCTGTTCATGAGGTACAACCCGCACCGTTTCGCTCAACAGTCGAGGTACGATCAGGGTGTCCCGCTAGAGGCCTTTTTAGCGGAGCCGGTTGCTACAAAAGAGGGTATCCGTAGCGCGCTGCACCATTTCATGAGGCTAAACACCGGGTCCAACTTTTTTATCAGTGAGCCGAGCTGCGTTCCGAAAGCCTCGAACGCATACGTGGCGTGGTACCAGCATGCGATGGGTGCTGTTATTAGGGAAGAAAAGCGATCACTGCTTGATCGCAAGGGTGCAGTCCCTGTTGGTAAACCAGCTGTCCCCCTAAAGCGACGGGCCACTGTTGGTCCTTTCTTAAGAGAAGCTACCGCGGTTGCGGTCCCGCGCGCCTTTCTTGAGAAGTCTCTACTCCGTGTTCCTGTAGAAACGGTAGCTGCAGCGTCCCCGGAATCTGGCGTGGGTACGGAGATCAGGACTCGTAGCTCAAAATTGCCCGCCAAGCGCAAGCTCCTGTCATCGGCTGCCGGCGCTCGCTCGCAAAAGAAGAAGAAGTCGCTGTTTTTTGACGACGTCATATTTGGCCAGGAGCCACATGCTCCTTACAGCGAAGGCTTGTATGAGTACGGGACCAATGAGGGTCTATTCATCGCGCCTGCGGATGATACTGATCTCCAGGCTGCCCTTGTGGCTTCCGAGCGACTGGCTCGCGATGAAGCGGTACTAATTACCATCGCAAAGTCAGGTATACTCAGTTACATTCTTCTACGGTTATCTTCTTTTATTATGCTTTTACTGACGCTTTCTTCTTCAACAGGTATTTCTGCCGAAAAAGCTCTCACGGCTTCCCTCAAAACATTTGAGGAGGAAGAGAGGCTCCGCGCTTCTTTTGGCCTTGGTATAATTCAGCTTATTATGTCTTCATTCTTTTATTCATTCATGCTCTGACCCTTTCTTTCATCTTATTGCAGGGACTAACCCGACTCAGGTTATTCTGAGTGCGGTACCGATCCCAAGCGGTGGTGCAGCGACGCTTCCAGAGCCGGCTATTATGGCCCCAGCCCCCCAACATTACTGCAGGAGGATTTGCTAAAGCAGCCGACGATAGACGCCGTAATGGCTCCAGAGGCAGAGCTTAGTTCGGACGACGACGTCCCCTTGTCGGAAGTCCTGAGGAGGTCAGTTCTTACGGCCCAGACCAAATGAAGCGCAGGAGGTGTGCAGTGGAGGAACGTGATGCCGCCTTGGCTGTAGGTGCAGGCTCAAGCACCACTCCACCTGTCACTATTCCTTCAGAGGGTGCTTGAGCTGCCTTGTCTACCGTCCATAGATAGGTTGCCCGCGCGGCTCAGGAGGAAGCTGAGAATTTATTGCAAGGCAATGTAATGCCCAGTCTTTTTATTAGAACTTGATCTTCAAATTTTGACACATGCAATTTTCTGCAGGGCCAAGTCTTGGCGATGGGATGACGGGCGAAACCCTGGCGGTTACCGTGCCCGAAATTGCTATCCACTCTCTGGAATCTGGGACTGTCCAGACCGCTACTGTAACACTCTAATCCGATCGTACATTTCTTTTTTTGAATATATTGGATTTTGTTTCATTATTATTATAATTTAGAGTCTAATATTTTTAATTAAGATATATGCATATAATTATGGTTTTTCAGGTTTGTTAAATAGGCGTATTATGAGTATTTAAATATTTATTTGTTTAACACTATTTTATACCATATTCTCTTTGAGTATTTTCTTTATCTTGTGGTTATTTCTTGATTTTATTTGCTTTGGGTGCGGATAGTGTTTTGGTATCTATTTTTGGTATCCGATCGGACCCGCATACTTGAAATTCATCTTGATTCTAGATTTCGACATATCCTTGCTAGTAGTGAGAATCCGTGCACACATATGTTCTGTATACATGTATCTTATATCTAGTATTGCATATATTTTCAAGACTACAAATTATGGTAAAATAATCTATTTTAAATACCTAGCATGGCCTGCATCATACCCCTGACCCTGTGGTGGCATCCGTACATCTTGTTCTTATCCCGTTTAGTGAAACGGACTCGTTTAGATCGCTACATGCATACTACGTGTATCCATTTTTGGGGGTATGCATTTTCTTTAACCGGACATCACTTTTGGGTTTTGGTTGACAAGTATGTTATCCGTATTTTCAAACCATAAATTTAGACCCAACCCGGGTATATTTTGGAGTAATTTTGTATTAACCAGAAAACTCGAGTTTACCTAATATTATATTCTAATATATATAAACTGTTTACACACACACACACATGTTTTATATTTTTTTTAACTATATATATATATTTCAAATATTTTCTAATCTATCACAACCTACCAATCTCCTCTCTGTGTCTCAAATATAAATATTCTTTTATTTTTTATTAAACCCATATATAACTCCCATCCACGTCTTCCTCCCTCTCTCTCCTGCTTCATCTCTTTTTCCGCTGCCTGACTCCCCTCCACCAAACCCTGACTCGCGCCCACGTCGCCGCTGCCGCCTCACCCTCTCCTCCTCCGCTCGTCTCCTAGAACCTGCCGCCTCGCCTCGACCTCTTCTCTTTCTCGAACCCATCTTCCTCGCAACCCACGTCACCGTTACGACCCACCGAAACCCGACCCTGCACCTCATCGCCATCGCCGACAACCCTCACCCACGACCTTCTCCTCTCATCGCCCTCGACCACCTCACCTCTCCCCTGCAAACACTCGTGACGAACCCACGTCCTCGACGAGAACCTACGCATCGCCTTGGCTCTCGTCGCCTTTGTCCTTGTCGTCGTCGTCGACCTCCCTTTCTCTTCACCCCTTTCTCCTCTCCTCCACTTCTCTTCTTCCCCTTTCTTTCCCCATGCTCTTCCGTGCACAGAACCCCCGACCCCAACGAGAAACTATCATCTTCTCTGTCGCCGTCGCCTCACGCCGCCGACCCCAACGAGAACCTATCATCTTCTCTGTCGCCGTCGCCTCACACCGCCGACCCTCGTCGTCACCATCCCCGTCACCATGACCCTCCATCTTGCCTCCCGATGCCACAACCATCACCACCCTAAGAACCCTCTTTCCCCGAACCCAACCGCCAGCCCCGACCTTCGCCTGCACACCCACGTCGCCGGAGCTCCAACCCCGTCGCCACCTTCACGCCCTCGCCACCACCTCCCTCCCTTCTCCTACTCCCCAGACCTACGCCTCTTTTCCCTGCACAAGAACCCGACCCAACAATCCTGCAACCCAACTGCAGCCACTGCCTCGCTGGAAACCCATCATCGATAACTCCCTCACCTCACCTCTGACCCCAGAGCACCCAATCCCAGAGAACAACCCTCTCCTTCTCCCCCTTCTTCTTATTCTCCTTCTTCTTTCTCCTTTCTCTTCTTGGATTCTTGATTCTGGTGATCGCCGGAGCCGTGCCCGTCGCCGATGATCCGGATGATCCAGTCGTCGTCCCCAGCCAGCGTGGTCGCTTTCTTGCATAGCTTGGCCCTGCTCTGTACGCGCGCGTGTGCATCGCGACGTTTACCCGACGTCGGACGCAGCGTACGCACCCCGTCGTGAGATCCGATCAGGCAAGTTTCTCTTGCTGCATGCTATGTCTCTATATTTATATCCATATGAATAAAATATTACATGTTTATTTCATTGTGCATCCCATGTTACCGTTTTACCGTTTTCCGATATCCGTTCGTATCCGTATTGTTTATTACATATCTAGTTGTATGCCGGAACCTGATTATATCATGTTGCTGTTATATAGTAAAACATGCTTGTTAATGTGCATGTTTAGTTATATGCAATCATATGCTAAGTGCGGTACATTGTTAGCTTATGGCAAAATCAATCTAGACGGAGCGTATAACTCTGATCCCATGTCGAACTTTAGCTGAGTTCGTGCCTCGCATCTTCGTACATTGCTTTCCCGTGATCCTTATCCTCAATGCAAGTATTCTTGCTTTACTTTTGGTCGATGTACATCGGAAGTCCTGTTAGAATAAAAGAGAAATGTGTTAGTACCTATTTTTTTGTTATATCATACAAAACATATATAGGCAACTTTTATGCAGCAAGTAAGAAAAATTAGTAAATGTGGTTTTAAAATGAGATCTATTTTAACTACAAATAAAGTTCGAAAGTTGTTAACCCATCTCACATTTATATATATTTCTAGCCAGATTGTGATCAGTATATCCATATTATGGTTAACTGTAAAAATAACAATTGTGACTCATATCAGCTTGTACATCTCCTTCATGCAGTTACTATTACCAGATAACAATTACATTTGACAAGTCATGACTATTCAATACTCCAGTTTTTATGAACGAGATCGCTGATAAGGATGCTGAACTACATGAAATGACATGACACACTACTATTTACCAGTTTCATTTCTATACAATTACCATATCACAAGTTTCAGTCTTTTCAGCATTCTTAATTAGTATTCTAGTCATTACCATAGTAGCTATAAATACGCGGGTGTTAGGGTAGTTTTAGTGTGCGTTCGTACAATAGGATCTCAGGAGTCCCATGCCGGCAGCTCGTACCGGTCTATATCGGTCGCATGTTTACAGCTCGTACCGAGCTATATCGGTCGCATGTTCATTCCACAGTTGGGCCCGTGTTTCCTAGCCCCTGGAGCACCACTCTTGGGTTAGGAATACTCCTGCACAGGTTGACGCACACACTCGAGCTCACGATAGGATAGTTTACCTTTTTAGTGACCAGTTAGGTTATGACTTGACCTCTTACATGTTTGTTTCATAGTATCAATGCATTTATTTATATATCTATTTCTACATGCGCACACGGGCTTCACTACACTTATATATATTCATGTTATCATACCATACACACACCTTATACGTTGAGTACTTGCTGGGATGTTCTGACATCCCTGAGATTTGCCATCTCAGGTTTAGAGACAGATTTTCAGGATAAGTAGGACCGCAGCGGCTACCAGGACTTTTGCCGAAGATCAGTAATCCGTAGGTTTATTTCTTTTTTGTTAGTATTTAGCATGCGTGCCCTTCTGGGACATTAGGACTTATGTATCTTTCAGATTTTGTTTTCCTTTCGAATCTATTGTATCGGATCATTTTGCATCAATTATCTAGTGGACCCATTTTTAGTATTCCTTGTGGTTTCATTGCAGCATGATTATCAGTATTATTCCTATTGGTGTTGGATTTTATTTTTGACAGGTTAATCTAGACAGTCTTATGTGACTATGGAAGGATTTTTCCTTACCGTAAGTAGCACGGTTGGCCTTCGTCGCTCTCCGTATTATGTATTTTAGGAAGTGGGGCGTGACAAGGTTTTGTTGGTATCAGAGCCAGGCTGACCTTGAAGTTAGTCATGGTTTTTTCGACCTTTTAGATTAGAATCACACGTATAGGTTCTCCTCAGTGTGTCATGCTGCATATTCTTTTGACTCTGGTTGTAGAATTCGGACGACTGAGATAGAATTACGATATTGTACCCATGTACCGCGGCATGGTTGGGTACAATGCGTCATTCTGTTTGAGTAACTTAGAGTTCTACTTGATTTGTTTCCACTGATTTGATTTCTTTGTACACGCCGATTTCTCGATCCAAGACCGCGACTTTTCATACCTTAATTTTTTTCCTTACTCCTTAATTTTTCATACCCATCTATTTTCATTGATCATTGCAATTAGTTCATGATGACAGTCATATTCTCGATCACTCTGAATTAACCTTGAGCACTGATCTCTCGTATGAAGAACAAACTATAGCCATTGTCGACCGTAGAGAGAAGGTGTTGAGAGATCATCCCTTTAGTTCTTGTATCTTAGGGCGGGCGTTCACTCGAAGAATCGACTTGGGAACGAGAAGATGAGATTCAACAGAAGTTTCTACACCTCTTCTCTTAGATTCATGTTTTCTTGTCCTTTCTTGTTCCGGGAATTTTGAGGACGAAATTTCTTATAAGGTGGGTAGGATGTAACACCCTAGTCCGATCGTACGTTTCTTTTTTTGGATATATTGGGTTTTGTTTCATTATTATTATAATTTGGAGTCTAATATTTTTAATTAAGATATATGCATATAATTATTGTTTTTCAGGTTTGTTAAATAGGCGTATTATGAGTATTTAAATATTTATTTGTTTAACACTATTTTATACCATATTCTCTTTGAGTATTTTCTTTATCTTGTGGCTATTTCTTGATTTTATTTGCTTTGGGCGCGGACAGTATTTTGGTATCTATTTTTGGTATCCGACCGGACCCGCATACTTGAAACCCATCTTGGTTCTTGATTTCGACATATCCTTGCTAGTACTGAGAATCCGTGCACATATATGTTCTGTATACATGTAACTTATATCTAGTATTGCATATATTTTCAAGACTACAAATTATAGTAAAATAATCTATTTTAAATACCTAGCATGGCCTGCATCATACCCCTGGCCCTGTGGTGGCATCCGTACATCTTATCCTTGTCCTGTTTAGTGAAACAGAATCGTTTAGATCGCTACGTGCATACTACGTGTATCTGTTTTGGGGGGTATGCATTTTCTTTAACTGGACAACGCTTTTGGGTTTTGGTTTACACGTATGTTATCCGTATTTTCAAACCATAAATTAAGACCCAACCCGAGTATATTTTGGAGTAATTTTGTATTAGTCAGAAAACTCAAGTTTACCTAATATTATATTTTAATACACACACACATACACACACACGTTTTATATTTTTTTAACTAAATATATATTTCAAATATTTTCTAATCTATCACAACCTACCAATCTCTTCTATGTCTCCTAAATATAAATATTCTTTTATTCTTTATTAAACCCATATATAACTCCCCCCACGTCTTCCTCCCTCTCTCACCTTCTTCGTCTCTTTTTCCGCCGCCTCCACCAAACCCTAACTCGCGCCCGCGTCGCCGCTGACGCCTCACCCTCTCCTCCTTCGCTCGTCCCCTAGAAGCCGCCTCCTCTCCTCGACCTCCTCACCGCCTCTCTTTCCCGAACCTATCTTCCCAGCAACCCACGTCACCGTTACGACCCACCGAAACCCGAACCTGCACCTCGTCGCCATCGCCCGCAACCCTCACCCATGACCTTCTCCTCTCATCGCCCTTGACCACCTCACCTCTCCCCTGAAAACACCTGTGATGAACCCATGACCCCGACGAGAACCCATGCCTCGCCTTGGCCCTCGTCGCCTCTGTCCTCGTCATCGTCGACCTCCCCTTCTCTTCACCCCATTATCCTTTCCTCCACTTTTCTTGTCCCCCTCTCTTTCCCTGAGCTCTTCCCTGCACAGAACCCTGACCCCGACGAGAACCCATCATCTTCTCTGTCGTCGTTGCCTCACGCCACCGACCCCGTGGTCACCATCCCCGTCACCATGACCTTCCATCTTACCGCCCGACGCCACAATCATCACCACCCCAAGAACCCTCTTTCCCCGAACCCAACCGCCATCCCCGACCCTCGCCTGCACACCCACGTCGCCGGAGCTCCGACCATATCGTCACCTTCACTCCCTCGCCACTACCTCTCTCCCTTCTCCTACTCCCCAGACCCACGCCACTTTTCCCTGCATAAGAACCCGGCCCAACAATCCTGCAACCCAACTGCAGCCACTGTCTCATCGGAAACCCATCATCGACAACTCCCTCACCTCACCTATGACCCCAGAGCACCCAATCCCAGAGAACAACCCTCTCCTTCTCTCCCTTCTTCTTCTTCTTCTCATTCTTCTTTCTCCTCTTTCTCTTCATGGATTCTTGATTCTGGTGATCGCCGGAGCCGTGCCCGTCGCCGATGATCCGGACGATCCAGTCATCTTCCCCAGCCAGCGTGGTCGCTTTCTTGCATAGCTTGGTCCTGCTCTGTACGCGCGTGTGTGCATCGCGACGTTTACCCGACGTCGGATGCAGCATACGCACCCCGTCGTGAGATCCGATCAGGCAAGTTTCTCTTGTTGCATGCTATGTCGCTATATTTATATCCATATGAATAAAATATTACATGTTTGTTTCATTGTGCATCCCATATTACCATTTTACCATTTTCCGATAACCATTCGTATCCGTATTGTTTATTACATATCTAGTTGTATGCCGTAACCTGATTATATCATGTTGCTGTTATATAGTACAACGTGCTTGTTAATGTGCATGTTTGGTTATATACAATCATATGCTAAGTGCGGTACATTGTTAGCTTATGGCAAAATCAATCTAGGTGGAGCGTATAACTCTGATCCCATGTCGAACTTTAGCTGAGTTCGTGCCTCGCATTTTCGTACATTGCTTTCCCGTGATCCTTATCCTCAATGCAAGTATTCTTGCTTTACTTTTGGTCGATGTACATCGGAATTCCTGTTAGAATAAAAGAGAAATGTGTTAGTACTTACTTTTTTGTTATATCATACAAAACATATATAAGCAACTTTTATGCAGCAAGTGAGAAAAATTAGGAAGTGTGATTTTAAAATGAGATCTATTTTAACTATAAATAAAGTTCGAAAGTTGTTAACCTATCTCACATTTATATATATTTCTAGCCAGATTGTGATCAGTATATCCATATTATGGTTAACGGTAAAAATAACAATTGTGACTCATATCAGCTTGTACATCTCCTTCATGCAGTTACTATTACCAGATAACAATTACATTTGACAAGTCATGACTATTCAATACTCCAGTTTTTATGAACGAGATCGCTGATAAGGATGCTGAACTACATGAAATGACATGACACACTACTATTTACCAGTTTCATTTCTATACAATTACCATATCACAAGTTTCAGTCTTTTCAGCATTCTTAATTAGTGTTCTAGTCATTACCATAGTAGCTATAAATACGCGGGTGTTGGGGTAGTTTGAGTGTGCGTTCGTACAACAGGATCTCAGGAGTCCCATGCCGGCAGCTCGTACCGGTCTATATCGGTCGCATGTTTACAGCTCGTACCGGGCTATATCGGTCGCATGTTATTACAGCTCGTACCGGGCTATATCGGTCGCATGTTTACAGCTCGTACCGAGCTATATCGATCGCTTGTTCATTCCACAGTTGGGCTTGTGTTTTCTAGCCCTGGGGCACCACTCTTGGGTTAGGAATACTCCTGCACAGGTTGACGCACACACTCGAGCTCACGATAGGATAGTTTACCTTTTTAGTGACCAGTTAGGTTATGACTTGACCTCTTACATGTTTGTTTCATAGTATTAATGCATTTATTTATATATCTATTTCTACATGCACACACGGGCTTCACTATACTTATATATATTCAAGTTATCATACCATACACACACCTTATACGTTGAGTACTTACTGGGATGTTCTGACATCCCTGAGATTTGCCATCTCAGGTTTAGAAACAGATTTTCAGGATGAGCAGGAACGCAGCGGCTTCCAGGACTTTTGCCGAAGATCAGTAACCCGTAGGTTTATTTCTTTTCTGTTAGTATTTAGCATGCGTGCCCTTCTGGGACATTAGGACTTATGTATCTTTCAGATTTTGTTTTCTTTTCGAACTTATTGTATTGGATCATTTTGAATCAATTATCTAGTGGACCCATTTTTAGTATTCCTTGTGGTTTCATTGCAACATGATTATCAGTATTATTCCTTTTGGTGTTGGATTTTATTTTTGACAGGTTAATCTAGACAGCCTTATGTGACTATGGAAGGATTTTTTCTTGCCGTAGGTAGCACGGCTGGCCTTCGTCGCTCTCCGTATTCCGTATTTTGGGAAGCAGGGCGTGACAGCTGCTCTTTCCCCATGTGGCTCCCTAGTATATGCGGGCGTCGCAAGCGTCACGACGGCCCTTGTCGAATCAGGGGATGAAGCCACGGGCGCAGAAACTATTCCAGAGAAGGAGAGTGAAGAAGCCGCTGCGCCTGGTGATGCTTCTGTCGCGGTTTTGGCTGACGACCCATCAGGTAGGTCTTGGGTCACTTTTTTCTTTTTATTTCTCAATCCCGTTCAGCTCCTTCTGATGATATTTTGTTTGTTTTGAGTGTAGGTGCAGTGAGCGCTGAGGTTGTGCCATCTGAAGCACATCCAATCGTCGCCATGACGGCTGTTGTTCCCTCTCTTTCTCCTATGTCCTCTGAAATGCTGGAAGGTATAGATTTGTTACTTATCGGTTTCACTGTGGGTAATGTCCTGACAGTATTGTCATAACTTTGCAGGAGTCCTTTTCGACCATCTATACCAGGTGTTGAACCCGCATTTCTCCTTCCAGTCGGAAGTCATTCCGCTTGCTGGTGTTGGTTAGTATATTCTTTAGCTAATATCTCCATCTTTCTTTTATGAATAACCGTATCGTTGCTAAGTCTTCCTTGTATTGATCGTAGTGTCATGGATCGGAGTAGGGGACAAGAGAATAACCGCACCTCCGGTACTCCCAATTTTGCCACCTGCCACAACCGGTATAGTAGACTCCATCGCTCGTGTATTTTCTTTAAGTCACGAGTCGCCATTTGACCATAATTTGTTTTGCAGCAATCGCACCATTTCCAGCTCCCTTTGAGTCTCGTATCCCAATGCCGGCAAGGCCCTTTGCTAGACGCCCATCTTCCAGGGGCGCTGCGACTAGCCTGCGAATGTTGAGCGAATTCGTCGAGGATCTTGAAGCAGAGCCCCCCGCATTCGCTGCAGATTTTGCTGCCGAGGTTAATCCTATGCTGGCGACACTCATGAACTTCCATGGCGAAGGTGTCGTCGAGTCTTGGGTTAATTACTGCAGAAAGATCGAGGCCTGCCTGCATGAGATTGAGCTCAAGCGTCCCGCTCCTGAGGTATCAGCTTTGAACTCCCAGCGGGCTGCATGGGTCGAGAGTAGTGTTCTTTACATCCGCCATTTTGAACAAGAGGCAACCCTGAAGCGAAAGGAACATGAAGTAGTTTCAAGCGAATTTGCCCGGTTGCACGCCCAGGTTGAAGTGAATGCTGCGCAGTCGAAAGCCACCTTTGACAATCTCCAGCGATGCATTTCGGATGGGTTGACGCTGAGATGGGTGCTTGACTCTGCGGAGCGGGTCGTGCAGGACTGCGAAGCTGTCATGCTGGGAACCGATGAAAAGCTTTCATCTTGTTTGCAACAACGGGCCTGAGTCGAAGCGGAGTTGGCCGCAACGGCCGATTGCGAGAAAGAATTGAGAGGAGCGCGCGAGCAGCTGGCTGATTTGTTGAAAATGCCTCCTTCTCAATAACCGTCTTTGTATCGACTGAAAATTGTAATCTATGAATATCACGTATTCATTCATTTTTTAATTCTTTTATATGATGTATCTTGTATCCAATTGAATTCTTGAATAAAAGTCATATTTTTTAATTTCATGTTTGCGTGCAACTCTGGTGAATATGTAGTTTATCTTGATCTCCTTGCACGGCAGTGATGGCTTAGGAGACAGGTTCAGGTCTGCTGCCTAAGACTTTTCAACTTTATGAGCCGTGAGAGTCTTATAAAGACTTTTCTCCCTACGAGTCGAGAGGATCCCGTAGGCATATTTTCTCCTTAGGAGTCGTGAGGATTCCTAAGTGTGTTTTCTCTTGAGAGTCGTAAGGATCTCATAAAAGAATTTTCTTTTATGCGCGGGGACACTAATTTTCCTCCAGGTCGAGATGAATCGAGAGATTCTCGCAAAGACACTGATTTCCTTACGGGTCGAAACGAATCTAGAGGTTCTCGCCAAGGACACTGATTTCCCTGAATCGAGAGGTTTTGCGAAGGACACTAATTTCCCTAAGGGTTGGCTGACTTGTTTCCGAGACGGAGGTCATTGGCTGACGTGTTTTCGAGACGGAGGTCATTGGATGACTTGTTTCTGGGACGGAGGTCATTGGCTGACTTGTTTCTGGGACGAAGGTCATTAGCTGACTTGTTTCCGTGACGGAGGCCATTGGATGACTTGTTTCCGACACGGAGGTCATTAGCTGACTTGTTTCCGGGACGGAGGTCATTGGCTGACTTGTTTTCGACACGGAGGTCATTGGATGACTTGGTTCCGGAACGGAGGTCATTGGCTGACTTATTTCCGAGACGGAGGTCATTGGCTGACTTGTTTCCGAGACGAAGGTCATTGGCTGACTTATTTCCGAGATGGAGGTCATTGGCTGATTTGTTTCTGACACGGAGGTCATTGGCTTACTCTAGGTTGTTTGTGAACCGTAGAGTCTTGGAACTAGGGACTTTGCCGTGGCTCCAATTGGTGGTGTCGCGTCCGTCTCCTGCTGGAATGAGGAGGAACACCGCTGTTGGTCTCCAGGCCGTAGATGTGGTTGTCGAGGTCTGACTTCCCTTTGACGCAGCCCGGTGGGGAATGTAGTTC
Organism: Agapanthus africanus; assembly: GCA_030015575.1. Lineage (NCBI taxonomy): Eukaryota > Viridiplantae > Streptophyta > Magnoliopsida > Asparagales > Amaryllidaceae > Agapanthus > Agapanthus africanus. Next base: position 910,021,324 of record JASDDO010000019.1, on the reverse strand, counting down.
CCTTTTTGCTTATGCCCATGGATCGTATACAGGGCTTAGTATGGACTCACCTGTAGGGTAAAAGTTTCATTCTTTCAACATTTTTTTATTTCTTTCCGCGATGCTCTATCATTTCATTTTTTTATATCGCGAAAGTCGCGATTACCTAATCATTTCGTCTATTTTTCGTGCTGCCCGATCATTTCGGCTATTTTCTTTTTACTCGCTGCTTTTTATTGCGAGTTGCCCAATCATTTCGGCTATTTTTATATATATATTTTTTATATTTTGGCTCGCTGATTTTGTTGCGAGCATGGACTTGAGATCTGATACCAATCTTAGCATCAACATCACTGCGACTGGAATATTTTCAGGAGCGAATCATCACTTGCCGTGAAAGGACTTGAAATTTATTACCGATTTAGACATCAACATCTCTACAACTGGGATATTGCCAGGCGCGAATCATTATTTGCCTTTGCCGATTCGAACAAAGGTGGCTTAGCAAACAGGGTTAGGATCCTATCGACTAAGGCTTTTGACTTCATGAGTCGTAAGGGTCTCATAAAGCCGTTTCTCCCTACGAGTCGTGAGGATCTTGTAGGTGTGGTTTCTCCTTAGAAATCGTGAGGATTTGTAAGTGCATGTTCTTTTATAAGTCGTAAGGATTTTACAAGAGCGTTTTCTCCTTATAAGTCGAGAGGACTTACAAGTGTCGTTCACCACATGAGTACATTTCGCGCCATCGGTGGAACTTAGTTGGGGAAATGTTTATTTGTGCCCGTGGATTGTATACAAGGGCTGAAATTGGACCGCCTGTACGGCAAATTGGGGTGTATGACGGCTTAAGAACGGATTTAGATCCTTGTAGCTTAAGGATTTTCGAATCCTATGAGCCGTGAGGGTCTCATAGGGGAATTTTCCTTACGAGTCGTGTGGATCTCGTAAGTACATTTTCTCCATAGGAATCGTGGGGATTCCTATGCGTGTTGCTCTTTCGTGAGTCGTAAGGATCTCACTAAGGTATTTTCTCCTCATAAGGTTTAGAGGACCTTGTGAGTGCTCATGACCATTTTTTTACGAGATTGTGCCCTTTCGGGTTTTCACAAACTCGCCGGCAGTCCTGCTGTTCTTACTCACGGCGCCCTTTCGGGTTTTCATCCATGCCCATTTCTCTTATGGACGTACCGTTTTTTTGCCGCGTTAGCCTAAGGATGATGCGGTTCGTAGTAGTTTAAGGACGTTTCGGTCCGTAGCTAGTTTTAGGACGTTTCGGCCCACAGTTAGTTTAAGGACGTTACGGTCCGCTGTTAGTTTAAGGACATTACGGTCCATAGTTAGTTTAGGGACGTTTCGGTCCATAGTTAGTTTAAGGACATTACGGTCCGTAGTTAGTTTAAGGACATTACGGTCCACTGTTAGTTTAGGGACGTTTCGGTCCGCAGTTAGTTTACGGACATCTCGGTCCGATATTAGTTTAAGGACATTACGGTCCGATGTTAGTTTAAGGACATTACGCTCCGTGGCTTTAGAGGCGAGGTTTTGCTGAATACTACCTATAGAGTTTGGACTCAGGAAGATAGCGAGCGGACATGGGCATCGTCATCTATCGTTGACCTGGGCCGTGACTCGTTAGGCGTAGTATTTTTTCAGGAATCGGCCGTTTATTGGCCGGAAGGGTCTTTCGCCATGCATATCCATAAGCAAGTAAACCCCACCTTGGTAGACCTTGTCTATGATGCATGGGCCTTCATAGTTTGGCTCGAATTTCCCCCGTTTGGCACGATTGGGGATCATAGGTCTTTTGACAACTAGCACGAGTTCGCCTTGGCGGAATGTTCTCGGCCTAGTTAATCTTTCGTATGAGCGCACCATCTTTGCTTTGTAAGCCTCCAAGTTTTGCTGCGTCATGAGACGAGTTTGATCGAAGGCATCTAGTTCTTCAAGCCGAAGATGAGCATTTTCTTCGTCTGTTAGTTCGTAATGAATCGCCATTTGTAGAGAGGGTAGCTCTATCTCCAAGGGGAGTACCGCTTCTGTGTCGAATACCAATGCATACGGCGTTGTATTTGTGGTCGTTTTGAACGTGGTCCGATAAGCCCAGAGAGCTTCATGCAATCTCTCGTGCCAATCTTTTCTGTTTCTGGACACCGTCTTCTTTATGATCTTCGTCAAGGTCTTGTTGAAAGCCTCAGCTAGACCGTTAGCTCGGAGATTATAGACCAAAGAGTATCTCCAATCTATATTATGCTGCTGTGCGAAGCGACTGATTTTATGACTTCTGTAGGCCGGCCCGTTATCAGAGATAATTCGTCGCGGAGTGCCGAACCGATAGATGACGTGTGTCTTGAAGAAGTGGAGAATGTTCTCTGTCTTCACTTCTCTTAGCGATACTGCTTTTGCATATTTAGAGAAGTAATCAGTTGTCGCCAATATGAATCGATGTCCTTTGGATGACGCTGGTTCGATGGGCCCAATTATGTCGGTTCCCCACATTTCGAACGACCAACTAGCCACCGTTGGGTGTAGCGGATTTGGATGCTGGTGGATGAAGTCTCAATGAATTTGGCACGAGTGGCACCGCTTCGCGTATTCGAGGCAGTCCTGAATCATCGTGGGCCAATAGTAGCCCATCCTTTTGATCTTCAGCTTCATCTTCGGCCCGGCTTGATGGGAACCGCAGAGTCCGTCATGAGTTTCTTGGACGACTTTTCTTGCTTCTTCTGGCCCCAGGCATCTCAACCATAAAGAGTCGAACGATCTCTTATATAGAGTATCATTGACGAAGTCGAAAGACAGAGCTCTTTTCATGAGCTGATGTCTTGAGGATGCATCTTCAGGTGTTCGACGGGATTTGAAGTAGTCTATGAAGACTTCTCTCCAATCACTAGCCTTTTCTTGATCCTCTATTTGTAGGGTTTTTTGCTTGGTCGCTTCCTTTTCCTCATACAACTCCGAAGATATTTCCGCTGGTGCCAGAACTTGACGGCTTTGTACAATGATCCTTACGTCATCGAGGTTTTCGTCAGCCAGTTCTTTAGCGAGTTTGGCTAATGCGTCCACTTTGCTATTTTCTGCGCGTGGTATACTTTCCAGGATGTAGGAAGGGATTTATGCCAGTAGTTGCTGCACTTTCTCGCCGTACTTTACCAACTCTGGTTTGCACGTTTGATAGTCGCCGTTTATTTGACTAACGACCAGCCGGGAGTCTCCGTATATAAGGAGATTTTCGATCCCCATGTTGATAGTGATCTCAAGACATGCTATTAAAGCCTCATATTCTGCCTCGTTATTTGTCCTCGGCTCTGTTAGGGAAAAAGCAAAGCGCATTATCCCTCCTTGCGGAGTCACGAAGATAAGGCCTACCCCCGATTTGATTATGAGGGAGTTGTACTTTCACTTCTTCATGGAAGATGCCCCATCGAAGTAGAGTTCCCATCGGGTATCATTCCCTTCTCTCTCCCTGTCGATTGTGTCAAACGTATGCTCGTATGGTAATTCGCAATTTAAGGGTGAATCGGCAGGTATCGGATGCTCAGCGAGGAAGTCGGCGATGGCTTGTCCTTTCACTGCCTTGAGGGGTCGATATGTTATCGAGAATTCCATTAAGAGTAGGGCCCATTTAGCAAGTCGTCCTGTTAGTATGGCTCTTGACATTAAATACTTGAGAGGATCCACTTTTGATATGAGATGGACCTCATGCGCCAAAGTATAAGCTTCGTTATCGTGAAGGTTAACGCCAGGCAGTGTTTTTCGATAGGGGAGTAGTTGTTTTCTGCCCGAGGAGAACTCGACTCAAGTAGTAGAGGGCTCTCTCCTTCCCTTGGTCATTTTCCTGTGCCCATAGTGCGCCTAAGGAACCTTTAAGGGCGGTTGTGTACAGGATGAAAGGCTTTCCCTTGACTGGAGCGGTCTGTACCGGCGGGTTCTGCAGGTATTGCTTGATTTCGTCGAGTGCACCCTGGCATATACGATCCCAAACGAACGGGGTCCCCTTCTTCATCAGGTGACTGTAGGGACGGCATTTTCCGTAGAGATTGGTTATGAACCGCCGGATATACGCGAGCTTTCCTTATAGAGACCGTAGTTGCTTGAGAGTTCTTGGCGGAGGTATTTCGATAATCGCCTTGATCTTTGATGGATCTATTTCGATGCCCCGGTGTCGTATGATGAACCCCAGGAATTTTCCTGAGGAAACTCCAAATGCGCATTTCAAAGGGTTCATTTTCAGGTTGTATTTCAGAAGACGCTGGAACACTATTTTCAAATGCTACCAGTGTTCCTCGTACGATTTGCTTTTCACCACGAGGTCATCGATATAGCATTCGACGATTTCGTATATGAGGTCATTGAAAATTGTAGCACTCGAGCCCAATGCTACTGTTTTTTTGTTATTGTTTGAACATTAGTGTGGTACTCAGTTCTTTTAACTTGCCTGTTTGTCACTTACTGTAAAATTTTATCTGGCAAAGTCATTTCTGCATATAACAATTTTCAGCATCTAAAATAAAATTAAAAATATCCATCTTGGCCTACTCGACACCCCTAGCCTCGTGGTAGCGTCCGTGCATCGAGTTCTCGTCCCGTTCGGTGAAACGGGCGAGTTTGGACGGCTACGCGCGCGTACAGGTGTCCGTCTTGGGGGTATGCTTTTTAATCATAAAACATTTAATTTTAAAATTTGGAACCCGCTTAAAATCCTATTATTTAAATTTCGAATTTTTGGACCCGACCCGGGCGCGATTTGGAAATATTTTGTTTAGCGCCAAAATCCCAAATTTCTATAATCTTAAAACCTTAGATATTTCATTAATATTAACCAATTCAAATACTTTTAACAGAGTAAATATTGGATGAACAGTATAAATCTTTGCAGCTTTAATTTTTCAGCCAATCGCGATGCAAACTTATCTCTCTCCTGGGCCCCACGTCGTCACCATCTCTCTCTCTCTCCTTCCCTATCTTTCTCTAACTCTCTCTCTCTCTATATATCTCACGTCTCTCTCTCTCTAACCTCTCAAATTTCTCTGATCTCTTTCTCTCTCTCCCTCATATATATTTCCCTCCCCTTCAAATTTTTTTCAAAACCACGAACACAGAAAACCCAGCGCGCCTCAACCTTAGCTACCTTCACCGTCGCCGCCGCAGCCCCGACGCCGGCGCCAGCGTCACCCTCGCCTCCACCTCCTCCTCTCAACCCTTGTCTTCTTTTCCCCATGCACCCTGCACGACCGCGACCCTCGGCTACCCTGCAACTTCTCGGTGTCGCCTGAAACGTCACCGGCGACCCCCTGCGCCGCCCCTGGCCGTCGCCGACGAACCCCAACCACCTCTAAACACCATGTAAGTGTCCCTCCACCTTTCCTTTCCTCTCTTCTTTTTCCAGAACTGAAAACAGTCGCTGGAAGTTTCTGCAGATCGCCGGAGACGCCGTCCTCGCCGCCGTCGATCTCGCCGTCGTCGCTTGTGCCCTCTGGACCAGTGAGTATTTCCCCATCTCCTTCTTCTCTGGTCATTTCCTTCTTTCTAAGATCTACACCCGTTCGAAACCCTATTTACTGTTTTTGCGCTCGCCGGAATCCGGCCGTGCCGGCGACGTATCCCGACAATCCAGCAGAGTACTCCGACCCGTGTGGTTCCTTGGTTCGTTGTTTGGGTTCAATCCGTGAACCGTGCGTTCGTCGCGTGTTTCCCCGCCGACGTTACATTCCGTTTTTCCCGGTTCGCGACCCGTCGAGGCAAGTATCCCTTGCTACATGCTATACAATATATTTATATATGTTTTGACACACTAAACCGTAAAACTTAACTTGGTATAGTCGTTTCTCATTTGGTTGCAATATGGCATTATATCATTTTTACAGTTAACATAAAATTTACAGTTTGCCAATTTAACCCTAATAACCAAGTTTACCTGTTAATCACATTTTTACTGTTTAATAGATGGTAGCACTTACCCATGTAGTTCTATTACATTCGGACATTCGTATTCAAAGGCTTGATATAACTGTATTGCATCAATATCTAAACTATTGCCCCGCTAAGGGTGCTCAAACCTGTTAATATAATAAAACGGCTGTACTGTATTACTGCACTCTTGAGATTGAATGAAACATGCTTATTATTTAATCCATTGCTTATGGCATGTTGTTAAATACCCTGTTCGATTATATATCTGTTTGTGAGCACACCCACGATATTGCTACATCTGGACTTGACATTGTCACCCATGGTATATATCGATATACCTGACATGGTACCGTATGCTGTCAACTTGACCCAATGTACCATGACCCGACGTGTTACCTGATCTTGTGTCTAATGCCAACAAACCTGTCCTGTAGTCCTCATGGACCGTTCCTGTTGTCTATCCAGACAAACCTGCTTTTACATGATCCTGTGTTGGCAATAGTTCTTGATTACTGAATACCTGACTTGACTTGCACATATAACTTGGGGGTATGGGGAAATCAAAGGTGAAACCCGACTTGTAACTCGACAGTTCACTACCTGTCCTGAGTGTACACATTCCTGTTTTGTGCCTAGCGGCATGTCTCGGTTTAAGCCGAGAATATTGTGGCCGTGGTCCCGGGTATGTACGGGATACTATCGAGTGTACACATTCCTGTTTTGTGCCTAGCGGCATGTCTCGGCTGCAGCCGAGAATATTGTGGTCATGGTCCCGGGTATATACGGGATACTATTGAGTTACATCGACGATTCATCAATTGATTTCAAAGACTTTAGACTAGAAAACCTGATAGAACAGTTTAGTTACCCACTGCACACTACCCTGTACTGCTAGTTTCACATTATTTCTTTATTCATGTTTATTTTGCATTGCCTGTTACATTATTCATATTATATTACTGGTTGACATGACGCGCTGACGTCTGGGTTTTGCATGGCCCAGATTCTGTACCACTGTCGCAGTCCGAGCAGGAGTACTTTAGCCAGCAGGCTGAGTTGTGAGTTCAGTAGTGGTTAGTTTTATTTCCTGCATTTATTTTCTGATGTGAGCCCGCATTATGGGACATACCTTTCAGATATTGTATTGGATCATTTGCTTCCGCATTTATTTATCATTGACTCTTGTTATTCTGGATTATGGACATGTTTTTAGATAGTTTTATCTTGTTCTTGATATCTCTACAGCCGTAATGTGACTGTGGACGGATACTTCCTACCCGCAGGTAGCATGGTTGGCTATGTCACGTGCCCAATCTAGCGTACTCTGGGAAGCGGGGCGTGACATGGTTCTTTTGGTATCAGAGCCATAGGTTAGTTGGGTTGATTCTTCTGTAGTTGGGTATTGTACCCAATACACGAATCAGAATGCCCGTGCTTAGGAAACATGTCCTGCCACCTTGCCGTTTACCATTCTTGAATCACATCCTTCCTGATTATATCTTTTACGACGTGCAAACTTACTTTGCATGTCGACTCGAAAAACCTGATTTCTTGTTATCTGTAGGACTTAGGCGACTTGGGTGGAGTTAAGTAATTGTGGCTATGATACCGCGGCATATTTATAATGCGGTACTCTATTTAAGTATCTTGGTGTTCTAGCCTTGATCTATATATAAAATCTATCATCATGCTAATGTTGGGTGTTCTTGATTTCAGGAATATGGCAGATAAGAATTTGAAGACGTACCAGAGGCGTGTGGACGAAGCCGCCATGCTTGGAGTGATAAGGGGAATGCTGGAGAATCAAAAGAGACAGATCGAGCTGATCCAGCAGCAAGCAGATTCGTTTCAGGAAGGTTTGCAGATCGTTCAGCTGTCTGTAAACAACGTTGGAGCTAAACCAGTTGACCGAGTAGGGACCGTGGCAGATTTCAGACGTTTGGGTCCGTCTACATTCACTGGTTTGGAAGAGCCTTTGCCAGCCGAGCAGTGGCTAGTTGACACGGAGAACTTGCTGATTGAGGCACAGATTCCAGATGACAAAAGAGTTGACGTAGTACGCATTCAGTTAGTGGACTACGCCCGAGAGTGGTGGCTTGTGGAAGAGACCCGCTTGCCCAAGCCGATCAAGTGGGCGGATTTTTCTAAGAGTTTCCTGGAGAAGTTCTTCCCTCGGACTGCACGGGAGGAAATGGAAGAGAAGTTTATTGGGCTAAGGCAGAATGGAGCACCCGTGGACGTGCATGCAGCAGAGTGGACGAGACTCAGCAGATTCGCTGGACCTTTAGTCGCCAACGAGGCAGACAGGGCACGAAGGTTCATGTGCAGCTTGGATGTGGACATCCAGAGGCAGATAGTCTCCCTGGGTTTGACCACTTTCTCACAGGTTCTTACGGCAACTCGAGAATAGAAGAGTTTATCTGGGATGAAAGGGAGCTTGCAGCAGACAGGAGTTGCGGCCAGGAAGCCCGCATTTGTACCTAACCGAGCTCATAGTCGCAAGGGTATTCCAGTGGACCGTCGTGGTGTAGCACTAATGAAGAAGCCTGCGATTGTTGATCGAAGAAAGAGCATGAATTGTAACTACTGCAATTTACCTGGCCACATGCAAAAGGATTGTCGAAGGAGGCTGGGACTCTGTTTGGTTTGTGGAGCGGCAGATCACGCCGTTAATGCTTGTCCGTCGAAGCTTCGTACGAGAGATGATATTCAGAAGCCTCCACAGAGACCGTTTCAAGGGCAGAAACAGCTGACTCAAGGACCTAATCAGGCTTGAGCTTTTACCTTGACAGCTGAGGAAGCCAAGGCGTCAGGAGAAGTGGTTTCAGGTACTTTGCTCGTTCATGGTTTTCCCGCCTTGGCATTATTTGATTCTGGTGCATCCCACTGTTTTATGTCATCCAAATTTATAACTACGCACTCGATTACCTGCACGACCCTGTCTAGTTTCTGGGACATACACACTGTGAATGGGAAAATCATATCTAGTAGGGAGTGTACAGATTGTACGGTTGTTGTGTGCGGACGGGAACTCTTTGCAGATTTCTTGGTGATTGATATGGGCAGCTATGAAGTTGTCTTGGGAATGGATTTTCTTGGCACTTTCCACGCCCACATTGACTATAGGGCAAAGAAAGTAATTTTTCAGATTCCCGGACATCCTGAGTTTACCTTCACTGGAGGAAGCAGTTCTGTCGGGCCAGTCGAGTTTAGGGCTAGGCCGACAAACAGTATTCTTGCAGCAATGGAAGTTGATAGTGGTGAAGAGCCGGCGGTTGTTCGCGATTTTATGGACATATTTGAAGATATATCGGGCTTACCGGCGAAGCGAGACGTGGAGTTCGCAATTGATCTTATTCCTGGTGCAGCGCCAGTATCTAAAGCGTATTATCCAATGGCACCAGTAGAATTGGAAGAAGTTAAGAAACAGGTTGCTGAATTGCTTGAGAAGGGTTGGATTCGAAGCATTAACTCGCCTTGGGGAGCTCCAGTTCTTCTAGTAAAGAAGAAGGATGGCACAAGAAGAATGTGCATCGACTATCGAGAATTAAACCGGGTGACTATTAAGAACAAGTACCCGATCCCTCGCATTGGAGAACTTTTTGAGCAGCTTAGTGGCGCGAGGATATTCTCGAAGCTGGATTTGCGATCCGGATATCATCAGGTCCGAGTGAAAGCAGAAGATATTTGCAAGACGGCGTTTCGAACTCGGTATGGACATTACGAGTACTTAGTGATGCCCTTCGGAGTGACGAATGCGCCGGCAGTATTCATGGACTTAATGAACCGAATCTTCTCACCGTTCTTGGACCAGTTTATCGTGGTATTCATTGACGATATTCTGGTTTACTCGAAGAGTTCTGAGGATCATGCGGAGCATTTGAAGATCGCACTGCAGACATTGAGACATGAGAAATTGTATGCGAAGATGAGTAAGTGCGAATTTTGGCTGGAGGAAGTGAAGTTTCTGGGGCATGTTGTGTCGGGCGATGGAATCGCCGTCGATCCCGAAAAGATTGCAGCAGTTCGAGATTGGCCGATTCCAAAGAAAGTTGTTGAGATAATAAGTTTTCTTGGATTAGCCGGATACTACAGGAGATTTGTGGAGAACTTCGCTCGTCTGGCAGAGCCGTTGACCAAGCTTACGCGCAAGGAAGTGCCTTTTGTATGGACGGATAAATGTGCGTTAGCTTTTGAGACGTTGAAGCAGAAGTTGACAACCGCCCTTATTCTGACCGTGTTAGACAATTCCGGAGGATTGGTGATTCACAGCGACGCATCTGGAAAAGGATTGGGATGTGTTCTGGTGCAGCATGGGAAAGTTGTAGTGTACGCATCGAGACAATTGAAGACCCATGAGAAGAATTATCCGACTCATGACTTGGAGCTTGCGGCTGTAATTTTCACTTTGAAGATTTGGAGACACTACCTTTTGGGCGAGAGAGTCGAACTTTATACAGATCATAAGAGCTTGAAGTATGTGTTCACACAGAAGGAGCTTAACATGAGGCAGCGTAGATGGTTGGAGCTGATGGCTGACTACGATCTTGATCTTAAGTACCATCCGGGGAAGGTTAACGTCGTGCCGGATGCGCTTAGTCGGTTACCAGCAATTTAGGTGTTAACTACGCAGAAGGAGATCATTGCAGATTTTCGAAGATTTGACTTGGAGGTTGTGCTACCGCATTCTACGGGACAGTTGATGCAGTTGCAAGTACAGTCGTCTTTGATTGAGAAGGTTAAAGCAGCACAATCGCAGGATCCTAGACTGCAAAAGTTTCGAGAACAGGCTAAAGCTGGACTACGAACAGATTTAATGGTCCACGAAGATGGTTCGTTGAGGTATGGTAGCCGTTTGTGTGTGCCAAAGGGAGATGTTCGTGAAGAGCTTATGAAGGAGGCACACAGTTCAGCTTATTCTGTACATCCAGGAGGCACAAAGATGTACCGTGATATACGACATCATTTCTGGTGGGAAGGCATGAAACGGGAGATTGCTCGCTTTGTGGCTAAGTGCTTGGTGTGTCAGCAAGTTAAGGCGGAACATTAAAGGGTTGCTGGTTTATTGCAACCACTTCCGATTCCTCAGTGGAAGTGGGAGCATATAACCATGGATTTCGTGACGGCTTTACCGCGGAGTCTAAAAGGCAACAATGCGGTATGGGTGATTGTTGATCGGTTGACCAAGGCAGCTTACTTCATTCCTTTCCGGGTTGGTCAATCAACGGAGACTTTGGCAGAGCGGTACATGCATGAGATTGTAAGATTGCATGGAGTACCGGTAAGCATCGTGTCCGATCGGGACACTCGGTTCTTATCACACTTCTGGAGGAGTTTACAGGAAAGTTTGGGGACTCGATTGAAGTTTAGCACAGCTTATCATCCTCAAACCGATGGTCAGTCGGAGAGAACGATCCAAACTCTTGAATATATGTTGAGAGCATGCATGTTGGACTTCAAGGGTTCGTGGGAGGATCATCTACACTTGGTGGAGTTTTCTTACAACAACAGTTTTCAAGCGACTATCCAGATGGCTCCGTTTGAAGCGTTGTATGGTCGTAAATGTCGTTCACCTGTTTGTTGGGATGATGTCGGTGAACGAAGATTGTTGGGACCAGATTTTGTTGTACAGACAGTTGAGAAGGTTAACACTATCAGAAAGCATATGAAGGCAGCTCAAGACAGACAGAAGAGTTGGGCTGACACGGCGAGAAGACCTCTAGAGTTCGCCGTGGGTGATTTGGTATTCTTGAAGATATCACCGACTAGAGGGGTGATTCGTTTTGAGAGTCGAGGAAAGCTTAGTCCTCGATTTGTTGGACCCTTTGAGATATTGGAGCGTGTTGGAGAGGTATCGTACCGTTTGGCGTTACCGCAGTCCTTGGCAGGTGTGCACGATGTGTTTCACGTATCTCAACTACGAAGATATGTTCGAGATGAAACACACGTATTGGATCATTCGGAGTTAACAGTACGGGAAGACCTTACTTTTGAAGAGCGACCGGTTGAAATCATGGATCGAAGGGAAAAGGTTCTTAAGAACAAGGTTATCCCCCTTGTGCTTGTTTCTTGGGGTAATCGCTCGCATGGAGAGACCACTTGGGAACGAGAAGATGAGATCCGGCAGAAGTTTCCTCACCTTTTTCTGTAGTTTTCTATCTTGTATTCTCGGAATTTCGAGGACGAAATTCTTTTTGTAGTTGGGTATGATGTAACACCCGAGCCCAATGCTACTGTTTTTCTGTTACTGTTTGAACATTAGTGTGGTACTCAGTTCTTTTAACTTGCCTGTTTGTCACTTACTGTAAAATTTTATCTGGCAAAGTCATTTCTGCATATAACAATTTTCAGCATCTAAAATAAAATTAAAAATATCCATCTTGGCCTACTCGACACCCCTAGCCTTGTGGTAGCGTCCGTGCATCGAGTTCTCGTCCCGTTCAGTGAAACAGGCGAGTTTGGACGGCTACGCGCGCGTACAGGTGTCCGTCTTGGGGGTATGCTTTTTAATCAAAAAACATTTAATTTTAAAATTTGGAACCCGCTTAAAATCCTATTATTTAGATTTCGAATTTTTGGACCCGACCCGTGCGCGATTTGGAAATGTTTTGTTTAGCGCCAAAATCCCAAATTTCTATAATCTTTAAAACCTTAGATATTTCGTTAATATTAACCAATTCAAATACTTTTAACAGAGTAAATATTGGATGAATAGTATAAATCTTTGCAGCTTTAATTTTTCAGCCAATCGCGAGGCAAACTTATCTCTCTCCTGGGCCCCACGTCGTCACCATCTCTCTCTCTCCCTCCTTCCCTATCTTTCTATAACTCTCTCTCTCTCTATATCTCACGTCTCTCTCTCTCTCTAACCTCTCAAATTTCTCTGATCTCTTTCTCTCTCCCTCATATATATTTCCCTCCCCTTCATATTTTTTTCAAAACCACGAACACAGAAAACCCAGCGCGCCTCAACCCTAGCCACTTTCACCGTCGCCGCCGCAGCCCCGACGCCGGCGCCAGCGTCACCGTCACCCTCGCCTCCTCCTCTCAACCTCAACCCTTGTCTTCTTTTCCCCGTGCACCCTGTACGACCGCGACCCTCGGCTACCCCGCAACATCTCGGTGTCGCCTGAAATGTCACCGGCGACCCCCTGCGCCGCCCCTGGCCGTCGCCGACGAACCCCAACCACCTCTAAACACCATGTAAGTATCCCTCCACCTTTCCTTTCCTCTCTTCTTTTTCCAGAACTGAAAACAGTCGCTAGAAGTTTCTGCAGATCGCCGGAGACGCCGTCCTCGTCGCCGTCGATCTCGCCGTCGTCGCTTGTGCCTTCTGGACCAGTGAGTATTTCCCCATCTCCTTCTTCTCTGGTCATTTCCTTCTTTCCAAGATCTACACCCGTTCGAAACCCTATTTACTGTTTTTGCGCTCGCCAGAATCCGGCCGTGCCGGCGACGTATCCCGACAATCCAGCAGAGTACTCTGACCCGTGTGGTTCCTTGGTTCGTTGTTTGGGTTCAATCCGTGAACCGTGCGTTCGTCGCGTGTTTCCCCGCCGACGTTACGTTCCGTTTTTCCCGGTTCGCGACCCGTCGAGGCAAGTATCCCTTGCTACATGCTATACAATATATTTATATATGTTTTGACACACTAAACCGTAAAACTTAACTTGGTATAGTCGTTTCTCATTTGGTTGCAATATGGCATTATATCATTTTTACAGTTAACATAAAATTTACAGTTTGCCAATTTAACCCTAATAACCAAGTTTACCTGTTAATCACATTTTTACTGTTTAATAGATGGTAGCACTTACCCATGTAGTTCTATTACATTCGGACATTCGTATTCAAAGGCTTGATATAACTGTATTGCATCAATATCTAAACTATTGCCCCGCTAAGGGTGCTCAAACCTGTTAATATAATAAAACGGCTTCACTGTATTACTGCACTCTTGAGATTGAATGAAACATGCTTATTATTTAATCCATTGCTTATGGCATGTTGTTAAATACCCTGTTCGATTATATATCTGTTTGTGAGCACACCCACGATATTGTTATATCTGGACTTGACATTGTCACCCATGGTATATATCGATACACCTGACATGGTACCGTATGCTGTCAACTTGACCCGATGTACCATGACCCGACCTGTTACCTGATCTTGTGTCTAATGCTAACAAACCTGTCCTGTAGTCCTCATGGACCGTTCCTGTTGTCTATCCAGACAAACCTACTTTTACATGATCCTGTGTTGGCATTAGTTCTTGATTACTGAATGCCTGACTTGACTTGCACATATAACTTGGGGGTATGTGGAAATCAAAGGTGAAACCCGATTTTTAACTCGACAGTTCACTACCTGTCCTGAGTGTACACATTCATGTTTTGTGCCTAGCGGCATGTCTCGGTTTAAGCCGAGAATATTGTGGCCGTGGTCCCGGGTATGTACGGGATACTATCGAGTGTACACATTCCTGTTTTGTTCCTAGCGGCATGTCTCGGCTGCAGCCGAGAATATTGTGGCCGTAGTCCCGGGTATGTACGGGATACTATTGAATTACATCGACGATTCATCAATTGATTTCAAAGACTTTAGACTAGAAAACCTGATAGAACAGTTTAGTTACCCACTGCACACTACCCTGTACTGCTTGTTTCACATTATTGCTTTATTCATGTTTATTTTGCATTGCCTGTTACATTGTTCATATTATATTACTGGTTGACATGACGCACTGACGTCTGGGTTTTGCATGGCCCAGATTTTGTACCACTGTCGCAGTCCGAGCAGGAGTACTTCAGCCAGCAGGCTGAGTTGTGAGTTCAGTAGTGGTTAGTTTTATTTCCTGCATTTATTTTCTGATGTGAGCCCGCATTATGGGACATACTTTTCAGATATTGTATTGGATCATTTGCTTCCGCATTTATTTATCATTGACTCTTGTTGTTCTGGATTATGGACATGTTTTTAGATAGTTTTATCTTGTTCTTGATATCTCTACAGCCGTAATGTGACTGTGGACGGATACTTCCTACCCACAGGTAGCATGGTTGGCTATGTCACGTGCCCAATCTAGCGTACTCTGTGAAGCGGGGCGTGACAAAAATCTTTGTCATGGCCCTCTGATAGGTTGCGCCGACGTTCTTCAGACCGAAAGGCATCACTTTGTAGCAGAATATGCTCAGAGGAGTCCAGAAAGCGGTATTCTTCTGGTCTTCGGGATGCATCTTTATTTGATTGTACCCTGACGAGCCGTCCATGAAGGAGAAGACTTCATGAGTGGACGTGTTGTCTATCATCAGCTCGGTAACCGGTATGGGAAAATTATCCTTCGACAGGCTTTGTTGTGGTCCTGAAAGTCCACGCAGATGCGCACCATCCCATTTTTCTTCATCACTGGGATAATGTTGGCGATCCAGTCGGGGTATTGAACTTCTTGGATGAAGCCGGAGTCGATTAGCTTCTTGACTTAGGCATTGATACTCATTTAAAGTTCGAGCCGAATTCTTCTTACGCTTGTTTGACTGGCTTGACATCCAGAGATATCGCCAATTTATGCACAGCTATTTCTGGATCTAACCCCGGCATCTCGGAGTAGTTCCTTGCGAAGCAGTCTTTATACTGCATGAGTACGTCTTTTAGCGTAGCCACCCATTCTTTTGACAGCAGCTCACTGATGAACGTAGGCCATGGGTCGTTTGCCGTCCCCAAGTCGATTTTCCTTAGGTTGTCCGCAGTAGTATGTATTCCATCTTCCAACTCTTTCGGCGCTGGTGGAAATTCTGAGATTAATTCCTCTTCACCCTCATTTTCTAAGCACCAGGAGAAGTCATCCATATTCTCGCGCTCTCTTTCTTCCGACAGCGTTATCACGTGATAGGTACAAGATCGTTTCCAAGACCGATGTTGATCTGGTTCTACTCCCGCTATATTCGTTACTTTGGGCACATTCTTTTGTGTTGGTGTAGGGTTCCTAGGCACTCTTGTGAAGGTTCATAAGGCATCAAACATGCCCGGATAAAATTTTAGACGTACCGAACAACCCAAAGCCGGGATCTTTGCTAGAGTATTAGGGTTTAACATGCAAGTAAACATCTTTACTACTAAGTGTGGGGGATTACAACCTTTGTAGTCCGCTCCTTCGCTTCACAAGCTCCGAGTAGAAGTCCCTTCGCCGCGATCCACGATCTCTCGGACTTAAGAGAGGCTCCACGACTCGAACGATCCATGCTAGCTTGTAGTGTTCCGCTTCTCCGATGATCTACGTCGAAATTGCTATAACTTAAGCTCTCTCACTCTAAAGAGGTGAACACCCTAATCTAATGGGCTAGATTAGATGAGGATGATGGAATAGTATTTATGCTTTCTCTTTATACCATTTTCTTACAAGAAATCATCACAAAAGAAATCACAAGTGACCTCTTTTTGAAAAACTTAAGAGAGAAGAAGATGAAGAATAATGAGATAATTCCTTTTGTGATGAATAGTAGATAAGAATATATGATTGATTATGGAACCATGGTCAAGGATGAGAAGCTTAACCTTTGTAGAGAATAAACTAGGGCTAGGGTTTGGTTAGGTTAGAAATGAGTCATGGATAAATATCAACCATAATATCTTAACCAAGACAAAAGCAAAGCTTCTAGATGGTGCAAGAAGAAGCTAACCCTAATCAAACCCTAATCCCTTTTTATCATCTCTAAACTTGTTTCATTATCAATCATATCATGTTACTATAATATATATCACATATATATTATATTTGTAACAAAAGAAAATAATACAATTAATATATATCGCATATATATCAATGTATTATCCGGTGAGAAAATGAAATAATAAAGCGAGCCAATATTAGATAATGTAATACAATATATCATATATATTATTATACATTAAATCATCGAACCAACACTTGATCCGACGATCCGGCTATATCGAATATAACCGACTAATATATCATGTACCGATTCATCGAATCAACACTTGATCCGATGATCCGGTTCATATCTAAATATCGCGAGAATATAGTACGGTATCACATATCGCATTATCCTCGGTCCTGCACATATCACATATGTGCCTCTACTCCGTTTTTCCTGATCCAAGAAACCTTTGTGTAGGACTCTAAAGAATCGTCAATACGCCAGTAGCAGGTGATGATCATATCAAACACCCACAAGCTGCAAGCGGTCAGCTAAACGTAACAACCACCAAGGTATTGAGCGATCAGAAGATCAACAAGATAGCATGTACGTTCTCCTGTGAATCCAATCAGTAACACTCCCGTACAGTCCGGTCTGTTCGTCTGATATGTCGCATATCAAGTCTAGGGGTGGTATACGTCAGACCCCAGAAACCGATAAGTCGTGTCGATGTGAGGCTCATAACAGGTCGAGAAACTACTGGTAACACTTACTAGTATATCTCTATATCAGCCCTGGCCAGGGACTTCCAGTTATAGCCAATTGAACACAGCACAACATCAACTCCCTATACTGGGAGAGACGAATCCCCTCCTATCGCTCATTGCCTCCATGTGATTCGGGACTGTACCCAAAAGCCACCGTTTTGCACGCCCTCTTGGACATGGTAAGGTGGAAATCAAAGTACAGTGGGAATCACACAAGACTCTATGACGATCTCGGGTCTACAGACTACCCTGTACCAGTGTCACCGGAGAACTGCCATCTGACGTGTGGTATATCACCATCTGGGAGTTCTCGGCGAGTCCGTACAGTGTACCCAGTCTCCACTGAGCACCCGTACACCATCCTTGATGTCAAACACCGATGGATATGGGATCATCCATCGCCCATCATATGGGTCAAGAAGCGTATACGCTAGTCTACTCTGGTGTATCGATGCCCTGTCTCGATATACCCTCGACTAGGAACAATTATAGGATGTACTCATTGACTGCCGTGGCCCCACTAGTATGATCTCATCATAGTCCCGTTAGTCGAGTACAGATCCTAAGGGCTTTATCAACATGTGAGAGAAAGACAGTAAACCAATACAAGTCAACATGTTAAGATAAAGTGAAACCAAATAGCATACTATCATGACGAGCAAGAAAGTCCTCTCTGTATATATCCAAGCATCCATCATAATATACATCATATGTACAACAATGGCCTCTAGGGCATATACATAACTAACAGTTGGGGCTACCGTCCAATTGTTGGATAGAGCGAATTTGCCGAGTTGATATTGGTCTTCGACCCAGTTTTTGAAAGTGAAGCAGTCTTCAAGAGAATGTCCTATCACCCGGTGATAGGAACAATAATCCGGGTGATGAACCTCGTTTGCTTGGTCGGGGTGCCGAGACTCCGGGAGTGCCACCATCTGATGTTTCATGACGAGGTCAAAGTTCTCCTTGTCTTGTCTCGAGGGAAAGAATATGCTCGACCCATCTTTTTCATAAGAGACGGATTCCGGCTGACCTTTTCTCGATCGCGTGGCCTTTTGGATCCGTTTTGCCGCTGTCGAACGTTTTTTCCGTTCATTAACTTGTTTTTGCCTCTGCGTTGGGCCTTTTTCTTATCTTGGGAATGCATGGCGAGCTGACGGTGGAGGGCATTGTCATCCTCCATAGCCTGTTGAAGGAGGCGTTGCGTCTTGGCTCTCTCGTAAATGGCTATATCACGGCTGTGGTCATTCCGAACCTTTTGACTCGCTTTCCTTATTAGCTTGTCCATCTATTCTTCAAACGACGAACTCGACATTTTTATGGCAGGATCTTCTGGTTTAGCGTCGGCGTCTTTTAGAAGAGCATCCCCTTCTTCATCGAGATTATTTATGACATGGCAGCCATGGAATTGCTCCAATTTCTTGGACTGGACATATCTAAGGTCGATCGTTTCCATCTTTCCGTTGGGCAATTTTCGCTGAGTTCCGGGGACGTTCCAAATCTTGTTGTAGAACTGAGCTTGTCGAGCAGTTTTTTTGAAAGGTACGCCTTGACATCTTAATAATATTCTCAATCCTTCCGTGTAGTACCTGGGAAGACAGATGGGTTCGAGGCTGTCGAGCGCAAAATTGGCACCATGCCAGACTTCTCTTTCGACTTTAGTCTCCGTGGATCGATAGAATAAGATCGCCTTTTCACATCTTCGCTTGGGAGGGACGTAGAATGTCTGCAGCTCTTGCACACTATATGTCTCAAGCGCATCAAGCTCTCTGTAGTGCTGCCGTGGAACCATGGCGATTTGTAGACTTTGATCATCTCCAGTGAAGGCCCGTATTGATGGACGGACCGAGAACACTGTGTTGACTTCGTCTTCAGAGTCACTGCCAAAGACCGGAATAGGGGTAGATGGTCCCGAACTGTTGTATGGGGGCGACCCCGAATAGACTATCTCTTTTTCCTCCTTGGCATCGCTTCCGAAGACTGGGATAATGGTGATAGCTTTTTGCTTATTCTCCGGTTTATGGCATCTTTCCGTGTCTTCAAACTCTGGTAGGAATTAGTTAGCATTTTCATACTTGCGGACTTCATTTACGGAGAATGGGTTTAATTCCCCCGTCACGGTATACTCGAGACCATCTTTGAAATACTTCATACACTGATGTTGTGTAGAAAGGATGATGTTGTGCTCGTGTAACCAAGGCCTTCCGAGTAAAGAGTTGTAACATGTCTTGGCGTCAATGACATGAAATTTGATGTCAGTGACGAGCAGCCCAAAGCGTAACGTCAGAATCACCAATCCGAGCGTCCGTGATGACTGGGAGTCGAACCCGGAGATGGTGATTTTATCCCGAGCGAGGTGTTGAACGCTCATGCAGATTTCTTTTAGCACCCTTACGTTTAAGAAATTGACGGAGGACCCGTTATCAACTAAGATCTTCCCTATCTTGATGTCATGGCAGTACCCGGTGACATACAGGGGACGGTTGTGCTCGCACGCTCCGAGGAGGAGATCTTCATCGCCGAAAGTGATGTCAGCTGTGTGCACTTCTTCCAGCTCGTCCTTCATCTTTTCTTCGGCAAGGAAAGCTTGAAACTGCTCAGGCTCTTGTAATGCCCTGATCAGGGAATCTCGTGCCTCTTTAGACAGGAGAAGGGCATCCAAGATACTCAATTGTGAGGGTATCTTTCTCAGATGTGCCAGGACATTGTAATCCACCTTGTTCTTCTTGAGCGGGTCCTTGGCTATGAGCTCTTCGACGACTCGATTGTCGAGGGCGATATCCTCAGGGACTTTTTTCTTCCCCTTATCTTTTTGGCGCGATCCCTTGTTTGTGGGTCCGAGATTCTTTTCGGGCAACGTACGACTACATAGCTGAATGTTTTCACAGTTCTTCATTTCTTCCTCTTTTCCTGAGGTGGATTCCTTGAAGAGAGGGCCGAGGGCTACTTCTTCATCAAAGCCGCTTCCGAAGGTGAGAACTTGCGATCCCCTAGTATCAACCATGTGACAGTTGCCGGCTGTTCTTTTATGCTTATCTATCGTATTTCTCTACTCCTGACGAGTTTTGCGCTTCATCCGCTTGAAATGTTGTCGGTGAGCAACGTATCCCTGCCACCATTTCTTGAAGGCATTGCATTCTTCAGTGGGATGTGTATCCTTTCGATGGTACAAGCAGTAGCTTGGATGAACGTCCGCTTCGTCAAGGTATATACCGCCAGGAGTATCTCTTTTGAAAGGTGGCAGCTTCATTCCCATTGACAGGGTTTTAGCGAACCGTTTCCTCATTTTAAGCTTGCTTTTTTCTACCGCGGGCGTACTTCGATCTGGTTAGAGTGCTTCAACCTTTTCATCCTGTCGCCGACATTTGGCCCTTTCGAATATGGCCATTTCGCGCTCTTGATCAGCTTTGCTCCTCTGACGAGCTTCATTCAGCAGCATGTCAATCATCACATCTAACGGTTCCTAGGATTTTGGCACCGATCCTTCCCCCAGCTTCTCCACGTCATTTTCTAACGCCGAGTGAGCTTCTTCGTGATCTATTGATGAACGAGAGATCGTGTGACAATTTTCCACATAATCCTCGGATTCTCAGCGTCATCGTCTTCATTCTCAAGAACATGCTTGAAGAATTCGTCCAATGTAATTGGGGTCCGTGCCTTTTGGTTATATTCTTCCAGTGCATCGATGTATTTCTGCAAACCTGTACAGTTGTCGTCGGGTTAGACTGGCTTCGTGTCCTTCTTCTTTTTTTTTGAAGACTTCGGAGGCTTGGCCTGAAGGTTTTGTCCACCGTCACCAACTTTCAGCGTTGGGCGCGGCTTCAGCATCCCATCAATAATCTCAGGCTCTAGCGGGTTCTTCCACCTAATCGCCGGACATGCTTGAAGGTCCTTCAGTATTCTTTTAGTCTTAGCTGAAAGGGCCAGCTCCCACGGAGCTTCTTCTACAAATGAGCATGATGCTCCTGGCGTATCCGTCTTTTTAGAAGCGTGCTGCTGCGGCGGGTTTACCTTCCAGTTTTCAGACAGCGTGAACTTGCCCTGTTAGTACCGGTCTTCGATCCAATTTTTGAAGATGTAACAATCTTTGATTGGGTGACCCAATATTCGGTGGTAAGGGCAGTAATTAGGATTGTTAACGTCGCCTGATTGCGTTGGGCGTCTCGGCTCTGGCAGAGTGATGAGCCTGTTGCGCAGCGCTAGCTCGAATAGTCTCTTCGTCTTATCCCGAGGGAACGAGTAAGGACGTCTCATCTTTTCTCCAAGGGATTTTTGTTTATTGTCTTGGTGAGCAACCGGCTTCAGGCCACTCGGTTGTTATTGAGCGTTGGCGACGAAGGTCGCTTTTCTTTTCCCCTTTTCTTTCCGAAAATCCATTTTCGAAGAGGACGTCTTATGGCCTGTAGGGTTACTAGGCACACTCAAGAGGTTCCACAAGGCATCAACCATGCCAAACAAAAATTTTCCGGTGCCGAAAAACCCTAATATAGATCGTTAACTAGAAGTAAAGGCGAAACTACAAGCAAGCAAACAACTTTGCTAATAAGTGAAAGGGATTACAACCTTTGTAGATCCGCTCCACCATTTCTTTAGCTCCGTGTTGACGTCCCTCCGCTGCGATCATCGGGATCCCGGACTCTAGCAATGGTTTCGCCGGAGAAATGATCGGGCTAGGTCATTGACTTCGAGGCCGAAGATGATCTACGTCGAGGCGACTCAAACTCAAGCTCCATCTTCACTAGGTCAAGAAACTTGTGAAGAAAACACCCTCTACTACATGGCAAGTGATAGAGGATGAAGAAATAGGAAGTGGGTTCACTTTGGATTTGGATTTCTCATTTGGAATCATCACTTAGAATTTTCTAGCAAACTTTTTCTTTCTTCATGAAGAAGAAGATAGAAAAAGAATAATTAAAAAAATGAATTATCCATAATAGAAAATCAAGTGATGGTTATCATTTAGCAACCATGGGTTAGTTTAACTCATGTAAAGAATAAACTAGAGTTTAGATAATGGTTAGGTTTTAAGACGAAACAAAAATGGTCAAGCTTCATGAAACTCCTAGAATAAAAACAAAGAAAGCCACCATATTTGTTTCTTGCCAAAATAAATAAATAAATAAATAAATAAGGCAAAAGAAATCCCAACCATTAACTAAACATGGTTTAAATCAAACATACACCCAAGTTTGCATGTATCATCAAACATGATACAATCAAGTGCACAATTATATATCATATATACAATGTGCACATTCTAGTGAGAAAATAATCTTAAGTGAACCAATACTAGTTAATATAAAGTAATATATCAAATATATAATTATACATTAAATCATTAAATCAACACTTGATTTAACGATCCGGTCATATCGCATATAACCAACTAATATCAATAGTAACAACTTATCGAATCAACGCTTGATCCGATAACCCGGCTATATCGCATACAACCGATCAATGTCACAAATCGCGAGAATAGAATACAGTATCACATACTGGTATTATTCTCGGTCCTGCACATATCTCATATGCGCTCCTATTTAGTTTCGCTTGAGCCAGGAAACTCCTGTGTAGGACTCTAAAGACTCGTCAATACGCCGGCAGCGGTGTAATTCTTCATAACCATAAGTACAGTTTTCAACCAACGACACACAGTGAATGAGTTATCAGACTCAAATGACTTATACAGAGTATTGTATGTTGTCCAGGGTCCATCAGGACAGAGGGGTTGGTCCTCGTACTATATTCGGTTTACTTATGACTTCTCTAGTTTTTAAACAAGTGTTTCGTGGAAACACATGGTCCGAATTTTGAGAAGTTATAGGTATTTGAATAAAGTAGAGAACCAGGTGTTGCAAGTATCGGGATTCTTCAAAGTGATCGAAGATGTAGATACTTGTGTATGGTGTTCAGTTGATAGTAATGTTTAATAGAACTAGCTTCTCTTTCAGGTTACTCATAATTGGAAGCATTCCTAAGTTGAGTAACGCTGATCGGCCTTTTTCCATTTAGTTGACATGCACTGGAGACAGCTGCATGATTTGAATCTGGTTCAATTAAATCAGTGCCTCTGATTCTATATTGGATATAGAACAGTTCATATCTTAACGTTGTTAAGGTACGGGGAGTTGTCCGGCTTATGGTTAAAACCAGACTCTGGATCACTCAAGGCACGTTTCTGTAATGGCTGTTTGTGGGTTGACCCAGGCTATGACGAGGGTTGACTTTCTACCATCTGGAAGATCAATAGTGATATTGTTTTTGACTCGCCACAGTTTTATTAAAAATGGATTTTTTCAGAAAAACAGTAGTGGGAGTATGGTAGAACTGGAAGTGATTCCAGAACCACAAACGATTACTGAAGATTTCATAGGAACCTAAAGATTCAATCTGATTTGACATTCCATTGGCCACTCCGCAGAAAAGGTGGGTAACTTCTGGCACCCGAGAGGTACTCCGGTAGCCTCAAGGACGGTGACAGGGAAGTTCTTGTTTACCCACACTTGCCATTGCTGTTGTTCCAGGCTGCGAGACCCGGCAGGAGGATGAGTATAGCGTCGTTCTGAACTGGCTTCAGAAGTGTTCGTGTATATGACTCTGCCAGAGGGTTGTCGTAGTCAGTGGGAGCAGCGGAAGCATTGGTGGACAGTTGGCTTATGTCTATTTATAGACTAAAGCAAATGTAGCGGAGAAAGATCATCTATTTCTGACGTGACAGTCATAGGTTTGACTTCTTCAGAATAGGGGATGGATCTGTTGAGAAGGTAGTAGGGTGTGATGTCATGGTATTTGGATGACATACACAGAATAGGAAAAGAAACTCCTATACTACGATCGGTTATACTTTGGTCGTCACACAGTGGTTTCTCCACATGGGACTTGGACATTATATCAAACATACTGGTTACTAGATCTATGGTTTTAGATCTAGATTTGGGTGGTTTCCCAATTAAGGGTACTTAGACAGCATTCTAAGAGTATTTAGAATGGACGACTCCTGGCACGGTAGTGTACCTGCAGGTGATGGAGTCACCCTCTCTAAAGGTGTCTTACAGACTAAAGGGGAGAGGGATGTGCATGATTGGCAGATCGCTTGCTCAGGCAATTGAGTCAATCATGAGATGTCAAGTACCACACCAGATGTTGTTCTTGCACTAGATGCAATAAGTTGACATTGATCCAATCCTGGAGAAACAGTCGGAAGCAGTTTTAGAACATAGTTGGATGTTCTAGGGATATGATAACGACAGCCTCATTCAGGAGACAGTTATCATTCCAGGCTTCCAAGGTGACATGGACGACAAGGAGGTTGTCGGGGTTATAGTTTTCCTTCTGACGAGGGGCAGTATTTTGGACAGGTGGTCCAAGGCAATACTGAGGGAGGCATGGTGCAGGATACTGATTAAGTTCAGTTGACGATACAGTCTAAGAAGTTTGGATTTGGAGTTCATTTATGAGCTAGGTCCCATCAGACATCCAGACACATTCTAAGACATGTATTGCTCATTTCGGGAGATGGCTTTCTCCGCGAACTTGAGATTAAGAGAGACATAGAAAGAGACATCAAAGCGGATCCACTCACTGAGGCTATTCCTCGAACGCAATAGTTTCGCAAGCGAGCTTTGTGAGACTGACTAGTAGAGGAGTTGGGTGTTCGGTATCACACGGGCTGTGAGTATGCGACATCGCAATAATTAGCCTTGAGTGCAAGTGGGAGATTGTTGGAGATAGTGCCCTCAGAGTCAATTATTGGATCACAGGCACGTGATTGCAATGATTGAGGGAGGACCTATCCAAGGAGGACAGTCTTACTCATGATGATAGTATGCTATCTGGTTTACCTTTATCATCGTGTACTGCTTTAGGTGACCTTACAGGTCACTATTGCATGTTGATAGAGCCCCTAGGATTCATGCTTGACTGCCAGCAGTATGAGGGCGATCATATACGTGGGAGCTGGTAGTCTATAAGCACATCCTTAAAAGGTCCCTAGTCGTGGGAGTTTCGAGACAGGGCATCAATACTCCAGAGTAGACTTGTGTATACAGTCGAGACCTCGACGAGGGGCGGTGGCCGGTCTCACAAGCCACTGGTGTCAGTTGGTTCACCTAAGATGTATACAGGTGCTCATTGGGTTATGAGTACACCGGACAGGACTCGCCGGGAACATGCTAGTTGGTCTTATACCTGACGTCAGATAGCAGTTCCCTGGTGACATGTGTACAGGTTAGTTCATCGACCTGGGGATCGTCATTTGTCTCGTGTGAGTTCCTACTGTACTTTGATTACTACCCTACCACGCTCAAAGGAGACGTGCAAACAGGTTTTAGTTGGGTACAGTCCCGAGCCACATGGAGGCAGTGAGCGGATCTTCACGGGTTCATCTCTCCCGGTATTGGGGGTGAGGTCGCGCTGTGTCTAGGAGAGCCATTACACGAAGCCCTCGGCCGAGGCAGGAGATTTACTGGTAGGTATTCCAGTAGTATCTCAGGGTGTTCTGGGCTACACTCCGACACGACTTGTACCGCTTTTGGGGGTCTGACTTTTACCAACCCCCTAGGCCCGCCATGCGATGCTCATAGACGAACGGACCGGGCTGTACGGATATTGTCACTGACAGGCTGTAACGTCTTCAAAATAATAAAATATGATTTTTGGGAAATTTTATAATTTAATATTATTTTAATGAATATTTTAATATTCT
Source organism: Agapanthus africanus (assembly GCA_030015575.1). Classification (NCBI taxonomy): domain Eukaryota; kingdom Viridiplantae; phylum Streptophyta; class Magnoliopsida; order Asparagales; family Amaryllidaceae; genus Agapanthus; species Agapanthus africanus. The sequence goes on along the minus strand of JASDDO010000019.1, from coordinate 909,995,303 downwards.
GGTATAATTAAATACAGATAAATGGGGAAAAATTATGGAAAATTCTAAAATAAGTTATTTTAAGGAATTGCTTCGTTTTCTGTGCATGCCCCCATTTCCTCTAGTTTTGACCCTGAGTATGTCTAGTTTTGACTGATTCCATCTAGGGTGAAATCTGGGTTGATTTTCCTATGTTGGTGTATAATTTGGGACTTGTTTTGGCATGGATTTTGGTATTTGGTGATTCATTCCTGTCGGGTGGCGTTTGGACGTCAACGACAAGTGGATTTTGATTGTGTTTACATGCGAGTCGATAGGTTTTTACCTATGCGGGTAGCGTGTGCTATTTTGGTTTCCGATGTGATTTTCATGTGCTTTAGCATTGTGATATACTTGTAGGTACCCCGCGTGATGTTGAGGCAAAGGAGGTGAAGATAGCGACATCGGCTTTGGCACACGAGAAGCAATGTGAGTAGATTTATATCTGTGGGGAGAAGTCGGGTGGATGGCGTATAGCACCCCCGCAGTCCGTGGTGATGTATACGAATACGTATACACACGAATATTTATTATGTGTTGTTTAGGGTTATTGATGGTAATAATGATATTTTGATGATAAGAATATATTGGTTTGGTTTAGTGCGAACCCTAGAGTAGTGGTTGCACTCACACATACATTTACACACATACTTGCATTCATTCTTTCATTTATTAGAGTGCATATGATGGTGCGTATATCTACACATGGGTATGGGACTATGTGTTTATATACTGGATTTGAGGATAGTATTTGGGATTTGAGATGAGTCGATGAGATTGGGCTTGAGGCCAGGAGATCGGTGATGTGATTTGGTTCGTATCGAGATACGACACGATGTTTTAACGGGTCTTTTGACGTAGTGATTCTTACACCTGCATGCATACATTGAGGGTATCAATATTGTACTAGACGTAGATCAGTACCCCGATCATGACATTTGATAAAGAGGATACCAGATAAATAGTATGATGAATGTGATATTGACCCGTACCCAGATTTGGGATGCCGTACGACGGATTTACGTACAAGCTATATTTTGATGATTGATCCGCACTCTTGACTTGGGATGTCTGATTATAGATAGGGTATCGGATATGATATTATTGAGGCGGGATCACCGACTAATATATATACATGTATGTATATGTATCGACTCAGATGTTAGGCGGTTTCCTCACCCGTAGCTCTACTTGTTAGTTCAGCCGTATAGTTTAAGATGGTTGTTAGATTAGATTAGACTCCTACCTATTTCAAAAACTAACGAATCGTGGGTATTTTAAAAGACAGCCCAAGGGATCCTACGGATATTTCAAAAGACGTATCTTTTCATAAAAACACCGTAGCCCCTATTTTCAAAACCCCATGATTCGTGTTATTTCAAAAGGCACCAATTGTAGAGGTTATTTTAGATTAATGCAGATTAGTTATAGTTGCGTCTAGTATTCAGCTTCCGCTCATTATTGTGGTTCGCATCGCATCGCATGCTTATATTATGTTTCATACTCCATTATTGATGTTATGCTGTTAGGACACCAGCACCATTACCGATGATGCGTATGTACCACGTACACTTACTTGCCGGCTCACACACATCTCCATCGGTAATTGCCATGTCACGTACACCTTAGAAAATATTATTGCATCGACATAGGTTGTTAGCTAATAATTTAGACATGATATTAGTGTACTTGCCTTATATGCTAGATTAGACATTGTAATTATTAGTTGTTACATCATGCATGTTATTATTCATGGATTTTTATGCCTGTATGCACTGTTTACATGCTATTGAGGATTGGATTCGGATTTCCATGAGATTTTCTGGATTTGGGGGAAAACCGCAAAACTTATATAAACTTCTTTTCTCTCTTTAAAATAAAAAGTGCGGTTTTCCCATGATGTATGAGTCGTCCACCATGAGTTTGCTGATGGATTTGGAAACCCGATTCGAGGAGACGGATGAACCGTTTCGGGTACATGGTGGACCCGGTAAGGTACCCCGGGGCAAGAAGCGCGTGGTGATGACGATGTGAGCCTGGCAGGGGAGCACTACCTACCGGTGATTTTACCCGACGCGTCGGATATCCGGAGGATACCGTCGTGGTCTTGAGATGGATGGTAGGGGCCGGTCTGGACTGACGGCGCCCTAGATATTATGATTGAGACATTGGGATTTCGAGATTTCGAGGTACAGAGACTGTGATACAGAGATATCGAGATATTGGGATTACGTTTTGTGCCGATGCTAGGCACTGTTTTATGCTGATTTCATTATGATACCTCAACTAAAAATACAAGGGAAATCTCACTAAATTATGAAAACAGTTTCTTCATTTACATGTATTCTGCTTTCATGCATTCATACCTCATATTCATGACATACTATTACCTGAGGCACTAGCACGAGCACTTGGCACTACATTCACGTATAGAGATTACATTGCCAGTTTAGCATGCTTCAGCTTTATTCATATTGAGGTTTCTTTATATCTGATCGTATTGACCTAGGTTGGGTCATGCATTCGATCTCTGCTTGTAGATATCTTTCTATTCACGAGTTGGCAACTCACCCCCGTTGTGCCCCAGTTCTTGCAGGTTTGCCGTACAGTTCTATAGCGGCATTTCTGGCACACTGCTTCCTTTTGGGTGATTTGCTTGGATAGGTGGGTTCTTTTGTATCAGAACCGCCGTTGTATTTATATTATTCATTGTATCTAGAATATCCATCAACCAAAACTCGTATATTGTTTCAGACCTAGACTAGTGATGTATTATTCGACCATAGAGTCGCGCTTAGTAGTGTTGCGGTTTTCTTGTTGCTTTTGAGCTTTCTTTTGGATTTGATCCTCGCCACTTGGCGTTGTATATTATTGTTGCATGTGGTGGTGACCGTCGATTGACGAAGAGCTAGCTCCCGCTTGGGGATGCCTTTATCATTGCATATATTGTTATCCTTGTTATACCCCATTCGGGGCCAGTTTTACAAAAGAAACTCTGCCGAAATTTTTAGAAAAGACTGTACTGTTTTTAAAAATGCATATTCGGCTTAGTTATTTAAAAACCTTGATTTCAAACATGTTTTTCTTCACTTTTTTAAACCAGTTTCTTTACTTATTCTTAAAAATGTTTTTAGATTTCTGGGCTTTTGGCTTACTTGGATCAGATGGAGTCCTATAGACTTCATATGGTTCAAGGGCCAGTCACGTGCTCTTTCGGGTCGTGACACAGGCTCAGTAGGGTGTCAGGATGAGTTCGCTCATCGACGTCCCTTTTGGTCAATAGCTGGTGGCCCGTCACGTATGGCTAATACCTCTGACGTGCTGGTGGTTAAATCCATAGCCATAGTATTGACGAGTCTTTAGAGTCCACCACACATTCAGTTACTCAAGCTTTCGGGCGAAACGCTGTAGAGGCCGTATGGAGATATGGCACGGTTCGATCAGATACGTGCGGTATTGCACGGATCAGGATCGGACGGTTAGTACTAGAGGCCGTATGGAGATATGGCACGGTTCGATCAGATACGTGCGGTATTGCACGGATCTGGATCGGACGGTTAGTACTAGAGGCCGTATGGATATATGGTAGGGTTCGATCAGATACGTGCGGTATTGCACGGATCAGGATCGAACGGATATTACTAGCCGGCTTTGGTTTAAGCCGGATCCTAGTATAGTACAGTGTAGATTTTGTCTCATTGCATTTGTATTTCGGTCGGAATACAAATGCGGATGTGCATACACAGTATCGGGGTTTTCCTGTAATTTATTACGGGACCAGTTTTCTGGAGTTGCCAGTTTGCTTTCCGTTTCGGCCATTTTCATTTGTATCTTTCAATGGCCGAAGATTGGTGGAGGAGGGCTTATTTGCATTTGTGCAAATAAGCATTTGTGGAGGGTGGTCTTTGCTTTTTGTTGCATTATGATGGTGCACCATCCATTGACCTTGACTTCTTGACTTCTTCATGATGGCTTGACTTTTTGAAGTCATCATGCTTAATGATGGGTTATGATATGGTTGTTGAGTGTTGGATTTTGTTGAGAATAATTTCTTTTGATGATCACATATTTTTCCCTCTTGCATGATTGCCTCACTTGACTTTTCCACTCTCATTCTCACTCTCCCCATTCAACATGCCCGGCCACATTTTTTGAGAGGAGGCTGCCCATTTTGTTTGAGTGTGGGTTTTTGTTCAATTGGTTTTTGAAAAATTCCCACAAGTTCCATCTCCAAAACTACATATGATTCCTCCACCAAAATGGCAACCTCCAGTACCCCAAGATGAGACACAAGTTCTACACACCATTCTACAGCAAATCTTGGGCACGTCGGCTCGCCAACTTCGTGCCCAAGTTGCCTCGGTATAGAGATGGGAGCCCGTAAAAGAAGCAGGCGACGTGGTGCCCTTCCGGCGACGAGGTGGACACCGGAGACTCCGCGGGAGATCGGGACGACGACGAGAAGACCGGAGGACACGGATCACTCGGTATATCTCTCTTTCCCATCTAGTAGTTAGCTAGGACTAGTTAATGGCACGATCCGGGTTTTAGTGCGCGGTGGTGCCGGTTCAAGAAATTTAAAGTTAGCCATCGCTTCCGCATTTTGGCCTCGGGATGGAGGCCGGGGCGCCGCCGTGCACTTACAGTGGTATTAGAGCCTCGCCATTAACATAGTCTAGCTTTGTCTAATGTGTTTTACATTTCCGATTGACCAAAATTCCAAAAACCCGCGTTTTCTTCACATCAGTTTTCTGTCGAATTTTTTTCTGGCTCGAAATTTTTTTCAGGTTGTAGAAAATTGATGTACTAGAAGTCCTAAGAATTCTGGGGAAATTCGAAAAATTGATCTTTCAGGGATAGCGCGGAACCGCGACCAAACCCCACTTAGCGCCGCGGTTCCACCGCAGTATGGAAGGATCACTGTGTCGAATTTTTCCAGTGGGCTTTTGGGGTGAAATTAGGGTTTCTGGAATATTAATTTTGGGCCCAGAATTTCTTGATGTGCTACAGTAGTACTTGGGGCCCACTTGTTAATTTTTGATCGATCGGATATTTTAAACACATTGGTTCACAGTATTTACATTATATCTGCGACCGTGAATGTCACTCGATCGATAAATCCTGTCTAACTGCTATAGCCCGGTTAGACGGATTTGCGAACGTGACTTTCACGTTGATGTTCTGTGTTATGCTGTGATGTTGCGGATCGGTCGTGGGGGATAGCCTGGATGCAATGCTAGTACAGTTTGGTTGTATTATGTACATTTGATATTGCGGGGCGAGCGTCCGACATGTGGACTGCCGTCACTGCCTGTTTGTATTATTATTTTGGGACACGGCCAGGTTGCGGTCGATGTACCCATTGTATGTATATCTTACTTTCTGTACTAGGATTACCCCAAGGTGGGGTGCACGGATAGCCGGGTTCTAGAGGGCAACAAGCCCGCATCTCATGGCATTGAGACGGAGGGGGCTTCACTCTAGAATTGGCGGGCTATTCGCCGCACTCGTAGGGGGTACAGGTTGACCCAGGTGGGGTGCCCAAGTTACCGAATTCCGTGAAGTGCTGGGTGGTCCATTCACGGTACTGAAGGGGGCTGCCTCGCTTCAGGTTTTGGCGGGTAACTTGCCGCGCCTGTAGGGGTCTAGGATTTCATTGCACAGGCTATCCACACGACCAGGGGAACGTCGGGTTTCAGTAGTGGCTCTGTGAAACCCGGGGATCCCAGATATCTGTATTGTTCTGTGATGCTGTACATTTCTGTGATGTTGCATTTTTATCACGCCTTGAGCGAATTATAATATATTGGTATATATATTAGTAGATGTTGTATATGTTTTGCATCCGCGCTAGTCCAGTCCCCGCTCTGTCGTTAGTTAGCTAACCTAACGGGTAATGATGGGACCCAGTGGCGAATGCGGATGGCATATACGTACATCAGTATATTTTCGTTCTTTGTGGTGTGATCAATTGATGGGACTACGTTGATTCGGATCAATGCAAGTTAAAAACAAACCTAATATGATATTGTTGGAACACTTTTCAAAAGGCTGTTATTGCTAGGACGTTCTCTTTTGTTTTGCATCGTGATATTCAGTTGGAATATCCTGCTCCTCAGTCGACGAGGCAAGGGCCGAGATCCCTTCACCGGGAGTGACCCCTTGGACAAAAAGTTTGCGTCAGGGCAATGACTTCACTATAGCCGATTACTTTTGCTTTGCACCGTGGTATTCAGTTGGAATATCCTGCACCTCATTCTACGGGGAAAGAGCCGAGATCCCTTCACCGGGAGTGACCTCTTTAGCAATGGTTTTTGTCACTATATTTTAAAAGCTATCCGTTCCTTCAACGATATCAAGTTCTTTACGTTAAAGGTTTTCGCCAGAAACCATTCATATCCCTCCATCATTTCGGTTAAATATTCGGTAGTATTCAAGCTATGTATTTTGACCTCACGCCAAGGCATAGTGATTGGTTGCTGCCTGGTATTTATCAGTTGCATAGATAGATGCGTTAGTTTGGGACAGTCGTACTACTATTTTGGCCTACGTCAAGGGTATGTACGGGTGGGTTCAAATTAACCTGGATAATGATGGGTTGAACTTGACATGTGACTTATGATATTTTGACCTCACGCCAAGGTCATAAGAGCATGGGGCAGAAATCACATCGGGAGTTTCTAAAGAAACTGAAACTTGCCAGATATGCGCATACCTTCTGGAGTGTGACACCGTGAGCGGATTCCGTCACGTTATCATGCGATGATAGTTGGATCCCGATTCCCACTGATGAGTTAGTTTACTCCTCGGGTGATCCCGACTAATTCTTCTTTCAGGTTTGGAGGAGAATTTGACGGTACAGTGGGAGGTTTCCAGATTAGATAAATTGGTAACCATTCTGATCTAGGATAGAGTGCATGCTGAGTGTTTCTTTTCTCTCTCTCTTTGGCAGCGACCATTGACCCGACCCTAAGACTATGACTCAGTGACCAAGTTGACCGAACCTTCTTAACACTGGCTTTTGGATTGTCAGAGTTGCAAACCTCATTGCCACTCCTACTTTTACCCTTTTCTCCAGGACACCCCGTATTACTACGAACGTCCACTTCCATTGGACAAAACCATCGTATGGTTAGATACGAACTCGAAGGAATTTATTCGAGGATGGTTTCCGGTTCTGGAGAAAACGGATAGGACTATTCAGTTGTCTTTTCCTTTTACCTTCTCTCAGGTTGCGAGTACTCCTTAGTTTAGGAGATAGTACACCTATTACGCAAATTGGATAGTCTTCTTCCAAACCTTAGGCTGGTGCCGACCGGTAGGGAATGAAGAAAACCAATTAGCCTAACGATGGTGTACAGAAGATATTAAGTTAAGACAAAGCAAGGGATTAGTAAGAGGGCAAAGTAAATTGCGACTGATATTCACGACCAAACCAGGTATTTCTTTACCACTCCCACTTCACCTTTGTATTTCTCCAGGACACTCCGTATCACTACGAAGATCCACAGTTTATTGGATACTCCATCGTATGGTTATATACGAACTCGAAAGGAACTTGTTCCAGTTCGGGGATGGATTCTGGTTCAGGAGAAATAGGAATAAGGTTTATTCGGTTGTCTTTTATCTTCACCTTCTCTCGCATTGCGAGTGTTCCTAGGATTAGGATAGTACACCCATTATGCTTATTGGATAGTCTTCTTCCAAACCATAGGCTGGTGCCGAACGGTAGGGAAGGAAGAAAACCATTTGGCCTAAAGGGGTGTGCAGAAGGTAATGACTAAAGACATATAAAGGGATTTGGAGAGGTGGCAAAGAATTATACGGTTACAGTCGTGAATCTGGAAGAGGCATTACTAGGAATACCGGGATACCCCATCGAAACGTTTCAATGTTTCAGTTTCACTGTGTACTATTAAAAGATAACTGATTTCCCGATTAGATACTTGCTCCAGGGTATGTATTTACCAGGTATGATTCTCACATCTGTATGGTCTTACAGATGATGAGTGGGAGTAAGTTATTGGGAATTGGGTGATCATCCTCATTATATCGGGATTCGTTGTAATCGGTGATATTTGAGGAAATCACCTGGGCTGTTTGCCGGTCGGCAAATATTTGGTTTTGAATATCCGCTGTTATGCACCAATTTCAAATCGATATATCTATACGTCTATTTTCATAGAGTGAGATATACTTTTTGAAATTATGTCTATGACATTTACCTATATCAGTGGATGGTTAGGTAAGGAGCATTAAACAGCGGTGTAATTCTTCATAACCATAAGTACAGTTTTCAACCAACGACACACAGTGAATGAGTTATCAGACTCAAATGACTTATACAGAGTATTGTATGTTGTCCAGGGTCCATCAGGACAGAGGGGTTGGTCCTCGTACTATATTCGGTTTACTTATGACTTCTCTAGTTTTTAGACAAGTGTTTCGTGGAAATACATGGTCCGAATTTTGAGAAGTTATAGGTATTTGAATAAAGTAGAGAACCAGGTGTTGCAAGTATCGGGATTCTTCAAAGTGATCGAAGATGTAGATACTTGTGTATGGTGTTCAGTTGATAGTAATGTTTAAGAGTACTAGCTTCTCTTTCAGGTTACTCATAATTGGAAGCATTCCTAAGTTGAGTAACGCTGATCGGCCTTTTTCTATTTAGTTGACATGCACTGGAGACAGCTGCATGATTTGAATCTGGTTCAATTAAATCAGTGCCTCTGATTCTATATTGGATATAGAACAGTTCATATCTTAACGTTGTTAAGGTACGGGGAGTTGTCCGGCTTATGATTAAAACCAGACTCTGGATAACTCAAGGCACGTTTCTGTAATGGCTGTTTGTGGGTTGACCCAGGCTATGACGAGGGTTGACTTTCTACCATCTGGAAGATCAATAGTGATATTGTTCTTGACTCGCCACAGTTTTATTAAAAATGGATTTTTTCAGAAAAACAGTAGTGGGAGTATGGTAGAACTGGAAGTGATTCCAGAACCACAAACGATTACTGAAGATTTCATAGGAACCTAAAGATTCAATCTGATTTGACATTCCATTGGCCACTCCGCAGAAAAGGTGGGTAACTTCTGGCACCCGAGAGGTACTCCGGTAGCCTCAAGGACGGTGACAGGGAAGTTCTTGTTTACCCACACTTGCCATTGCTGTTGTTCCAGGCTGCGAGACCCGGCAGGAGGATGAGTATAGCGTCGTTCTGAACTGGCTTCAGAAGTGTACGTGTATATGACTCTACCAAAGGGTTGTCGTAGTCAGTGGGAGCAGCGGAAACATTGGTGGACAGTTGGCTTATGTCTATTTATAGACTAAAGCAAATGTAGCGGAGAAAGATCATCTATTTCTGACGTGACAGTCATAGGTTTGACTTCTTCAGAATAGGGGATGGATCTGTTGAGAAGGTAGTAGGGTGTGATGTCATGGTATTTGGATGACATACACAGAATAGGAAAAGAAACTCATATACTACGATCGGTTATACTTTGGTCGTCACACAGTGGTTTCTCCACATGGGACTTGGACATTATATCAAACATACTGGTTACTAGATCTATGGTTTTAGATCTAGATTTGGGTGGTTTCCCAATTAAGGGTACTTAGACAGCATTCTAAGAGTATTTAGAATGGACGACTCCTGGCACGGTAGTGTACCTGCAGGTGATGGAGTCACCCTCTCTAAAGGTGTCTTACAGACTAAAGGGGAGAGGGATGTGCATGATTGGCAGATCGCTTGCTCAGGCAATTGAGTCAATCATGAGATGTCAAGTACCACACCAGATGTTGTTCTTGCACTAGATGCAATAAGTTGACATTGATCCAATCCTGGAGAAACAGTCGGAAGCAGTTTTAGAACATAGTTGGATGTTCTAGGGATATGATAACGACAGCCTCATTCGGGAGACAGTTATCATTCCAGGCTTCCAAGGTGACATGGACGACAAGGAGGTTGTCGGGGTTATAGTTTTCCTTCTGACGAGGGGCAGTATTTTAGACAGGTGGTCCAAGGCAATACTGAGGGAGGCATGGCGCAGGATACTGATTAAGTTCAGTTGACGATACAGTCTAAGAAGTTTGGATTTGGAGTTCATTTATGAGCTAGGTCCCATCAGACATCCAGACACATTCTAAGACAGGTATTGCTCATTTCGGGAGATGGCTTTCTTCGCGAACTTGAGATTAAGAGAGACATAGAAAGAGACATCAAAGCGGATCCACTCACTGAGGCTATTCCTCGAACGCAATAGTTTCGCAAGCGAGCTTTGTGAGACTGACTAGTAGAGGAGTTGGGTGTTCGGTATCACACGGGCTGTGAGTATGCGACATCGCAATAATTAGCCTTGAGTGCAAGTGGGAGATTGTTGGAGATAGTGCCCTCAGAGTCAATTATTGGATCACAGACACGTGATTGCAATGATTGAGGGAGGACCTATCCCAGGAGGACAGTTTTACTCATGATGATAGTATGCTATCTGGTTTACCTTTATCATCGTGTACTGCTTTAGGTGACCTTACAGGTCACTATTGCACGTTGATAGAGCCCCTAGGATTCATGCTTGACTGCCAGCAGTATGAGGACGATCATATACGTGGGAGCTGGTAGTCTATAAGCACATCCTTAAAAGGTCCCTAGTCGTGGGAGTTTCGAGACAGGGCATCGATACTCCAGAGTAGACTAGTGTATACAGTCGAGACCTCGACGAGGGGCGGTGGCCGGTCTCACAAGCCACTGGTGTCAGTTGGTTCACCTAAGATGTATACAGGTGCTCATTGGGTTATGAGTACACCGGACAGGACTCGCCGGGAACATGCTAGTTGGTCTTATACCTGACGTCAGATAGCAGTTCCCTGGTGACATGTGTACAGGTTAGTTCATCGACCTGGGGATCATCATTTGTCTCGTGTGAGTTCCCACTGTACTTTGATTTCTACTCTACCACGCTCAAAGGAGACGTGCAAACAGGTTTTAGTTGGGTACAGTCCCGAGCCACATGGAGGCAGTGAGCGGATCTTCAGGGGTTCGTCTCTCCCGGTATTGGGGGTGAGGTCGCGCTGTGTCTAGGAGAGCCATTACACGAAGCCCTCGGTCGAGGCAGGAGATTTACTGGTAGGTATTCCAGTAGTATCTCAGGGTGTTCTGGGCTACACTCCAACACGACTTGTACCGCTTTTGGGGGTCTGACTTTTACCAACCCCCTAGGCCCGCCATGCGATGCTCATAGACGAACGGACCGGACTGTACGGATATTGTCACTGACAGGCTCAATAGGGTGTCAGGATGAGTTCGCTCATCGACGTCCCTTTTGGTCAATAGCTGGTGGCCCGTCACGTATGGCTAATACCTCTGACGTGCTGGTGGATAAATCCACAGCCATAGTATTGACGAGTCTTTAGAGTCCACCACACATTCAGTTACTCAAGCTTTTGGGCGAAACGCTGTAGAGGCCGTATGGAGATATGGCATGGTTTGATCAGATACGTGCGGTATTGCACGGATCAGGATCGGACGGTTAGTACTAGAGGCCGTATGGAGATATGGCACGGTTCGATCAGATACGTGCGGTATTGCACGGATCAGGATCGGACGGTTAGTACTAGAGGCCGTATAGATATATGGCAGGGTTCGATCAGATATGTGCGGTATTGCACGGATCAGGATCGAACGGATATTACTAGCCGGCTTTGGTTTAAGCCGGATCCTAGTATAGTACAGTGTAGATTTTGTCTCATTGCATTTGTATTTCGGTCGGAATACAAATGCGGATGTGTATACACAGTATCGGGGTTTTCCTGTAATTTATTACGGGACCAGTTTTCTGGAGTTGCCAGTTTGCTTTCCGTTTCGACCATTTTCATTTGTATCTTTCAATGGCCGAAGATTGGTGGAGGAGGGCTTATTTGCATTTGTGCAAATAAGCATTTGTGGAGGGTGGTCTTTGCTTTTTGTTGCATCATGATGGTGCACCATCCATTGACCTTGACTTCTTGACTTCTTCATGATGGCTTGACTTTTTGAAGTCATCATGCTTAATGATGGGTTATGATATGGTTGTTGAGTGTTGAATTTTGTTGAGAATAATTTCTTTTGATGATCACATATTTTTCCCTCTTGCATGATTGCTTCACTTGACTTTTCCACTCTCATTCTCACTCTCCCCATTCAACATGGCCGGCCACATTTTTTGAGAGGAGGCTGCCCATTTTGTTTGAGTGTGGGTTTTTGTTCAATTGGTTTTTGAAAAATTCCCACAAGTTCCATCTCCAAAACTACATATGATTCCTCCACCAAAATGGCAACCTCCAGTACCCCAAGATGAGACACAAGTTCTACACACCATTCTACAGCAAATCTTGGGCACGTCGGCTCGCCAACTTCGTACCCGAGTTGCCTCGGTATAGAGGTGGGAGCCCGTAAAAGAAGCAGGCGACGTGGTGCCCTTCCGGCGATGAGGTGGACACCGGAGACTCCGCGGGAGATCGGGACGACGACGAGAAGACCGGAGGACACGGATCACTCGGTATATCTCTCTTTCCCATCTAGTAGTTAGCTAAGACTAGTTAATGGCACGATCCGGGTTTTAGTGCGCGGTGGTGCTGGTTCAAGAAATTTAAAGTTAGCCATCGCTTCCGCATTTTGGCCTCGGGATGGAGGCCGGGGCGCCTCCGTGCACTTACACGTGGTAAGGTGGAAATCAAAGTACTGTGGGAATCACACAAGACTCTATGACGATCTCGGGTCTACAGACTAACCTGCACCAGTGTCACCAGTGAACTGCCATCTGACGTAAGGTATAATAACATCTGGGAGTTCTCGGCGAGTCCGTCCAGTGTACCCAGTCTCCACTGAGCACCCGTATATCATCTCTGATATCAAACACCAATGGATATGGGATCATCCATCGCCCATCTGTATGGGTCGAGAAGCTACACGCTAGTCTACACTGGTATATCGATGCCCCGTCTCGATACACCCACGACTAGGAACTTTGAAGGATGTACTTATGGACTACCACGTACCCAATAGTATGATCCGCATCATAGTCCAGGTAGTCAAGTACACATCCTAAGGGCTTTACCAACATGTAACAGAGAGACAATCAGTGTACACGTTAAGGTAAAGGGTAACCAGATAGCATACTATCATATCGAGCAAGAAAGTCATCCCTATATATGTCCAAGCATCCACTATTATATACATCCTATGTATAGTACTGGCCTCTAGGGCATACATATAACTAACAATCTCCCACTTGCACTAGGGCCATCTGATAGCAGTGGTTGTAGTATCTCATACTCAACCATCCCATAAAAGTCTCTCTCTGGGAAAAGGCCTTTCGTGAGTGGATCCGCCATGTTGTCCTCTGAGTCTTCTCTCCTAACCTCGATCTCCTGGAGATCAACCATCTCCATGATCAGGTGATACTGCCTAAGAATATGTCTGGATCACTGATGGGACGAGCGTTCCTTGGCATAAGCCACAACTCCATTGTCACACAATGGGAGGAACGAAGTTCATCTCATGAACTAATATATACCCAGACTGCCTCTTTGGTAGCATCTTTGGTAACGATGTATCTTGCCTTTAATCGTCTAGTATGTCACGGTATCTAGCTTGGAACTCTTCCAACATACCGTCCCTTTACTGAGGGTAAAGACAATGCCTGCGACTGACATTCAGTCGTCCTTTTCATCCTGGAACCTTTCCAGTGATTCTCCCCAGGATCAATTGATACCATCTCACTACAACTAGTGAGTATCCTAACATCCATTTAGATCTATCTCATAGATCCAAAATAGGGATTTAGGAGGTATCACTTTGATCCTATATGGAGAATCCTTATGATAAGCGGAGATTGACCGAGGGTAGCATAGGAAACTCCTTCCCTATCAAGAGTATGTCATCCACGTACTCTACGAGGATCACATCCATACTCCCTACTACCTTTTTGTATATACAAGGTTCATCTACCATTTTGATGAAGTCAAACTCTTTGACTACCACATCAAAACAGATGTTCCAACTCCGCGATGCCTGCTTTATCACATAAAACATCTTGCTCACGTTTCCGCTGCTCCCACTGTCTACGAAGCCCTCTGGCTGTGTACTTATAGACGCTCTCTTCTAAAACATCATTTAGAAAAGCAGTCATGATACCCAACCACCAGATATCGTAATCATGGTATGTAGCCGTGGCAAGTAGGATCTGGATGGACTTAAGCATAGGTACTTAGAAAAGGTTTCATCACAATCTATAGCTGGTCAATGATGCAAACCTTTAACAAGTCTAGCTTTGAAAGTCTCAACTTTTCTATGTACATCAAGTAATCTTCTCAAGATATACTTGCTCCTGATGGGGATTTTGTAGGGTTCCTAGGCACTCTCAAGGGGTCTCACAAGGCATCAACCATGCCAATTTGAGATTTTACGGTGCCGAGAAACCCTAGACTAGATCGTTAACTAGAATTTTAGGCAAAACAAGCAACTAGTTAACAACTTAACTAAGTGAACGGAAAATACAACCTTTGTAGATCCGGTTCTCCACCTCCACAGCTTCGTGATGAAGTCCCCTTACTGTCCAAATCCAATCCCGGGCTCTAGCGTCGGCTTCATCGGAGAAATGGGCGGGCTAGGTCATCGAAAACGATACCGAAGATGATCTACGTCGAGGCATCACAAGATCAAGCTCCCACTTCACCAAGTCATGAAACTTGTGAAGAAAACACCATATACTACTTGGCAAGAGGTAGAGAATGAAGAAATAGGAGGTGGGTTCACTTTAGAATTGGTTTTCTCACTCATTTTCACCAGTTGCCATTGTTGATAGCAAGCTTTTCTTCATGTGAAGAAGAAGAAGAAGAAGCAAGAATATGATAAGTGTTATCTCAAAATAATAAAATAATTGAATACTTATCATATCCTAACTATGATTAAGTGTAGAGAATATACTAGGGTTAGTGAATGGTTAGGTTTAGTAGATGAAGACAAAATGGTCAAACCTTCTTGAAACTTCAACAAGCATCATGATATTCAAGCAACCATTTTTTTTTCTTCTCTCTTTATTTGTCAAAAAAATAAATGGATAAACAAATAAATGAATAATTCAAAACCCTAACCATTATGATAACCATGGTATAAGTCTTTACACAAAATCAAGTAAGCATGTACCATCAATCATGATACAATCAAGTGCACAAAAGTATATCACATATACAACTTGTGTACTACAAGTGAGAAAAACCATTTAAAGTGAACCAATACTAGTTAGTGCAAAGTAATATATCAAATATATAATTATGCATTAAATCATCAAATCAATACTTGATTTAACGATCCGGTCATATCGTATATGACCGACTAATATCCAATGTATCGATTTATCGAATCAACCCTTGATTCGATAACTAGGTTATATCGCATACAACCAATCGATACATTCATTGCGAGAATGAAATACGGTATCACATACACGCATTATTCTCGGTCCCGCACATATCTCATATGCGCTCCTATTTCGTTTCGCTTGAGCCAGGAAACCTCTGTGTAGGACTCTAAAGACTTGTCAATACGCCGGCAGCAGGTGATGATCATATCAAACACCCACAAGCCGCAAGCGGTCTGCTAAACGTAACGGCCACCTGGGTATTGAGCGATCAGAAGATCGACGAGCAAGCCCGCTCACACTCCTGTGAATCCAACTAGTAACACTTACCGTACAGTCCGGTCTGATCGTCTGATATGTCGCATATCTCGCCTAGGGGTGGTAAACGTCAGACCCTATTAGCTCGATAAGTCGTGTCGATATGAGGTCTATAACAGTTCGAGATACTACAGGTAACACTTACCAGTAAATCTCAGCAACCCTGGCCAGGGATTTCCGGTTATAGCCAATCGAACACAGTGCAACATCAACTCCCTATACCGGGAGAGACGAATCCCCTCCTATCGCTCATTGCCTCCATGTGATTCGGGACTGTACCCAAAAGCCACCATTTTGCACGCCCTCTTGGATGTGGTAAGGTGGAAATCAAAGCACAGTGGGAATCACACAAGACTCCATGACGATCTCGGGTCTACAGACTAACCTGTACCAGTGTCACCAGAGAACTGCCATCTGACGTGAGGTATAATACCATCTGGGAGTTCTCGGCGAGTCCGTCCAGTGTACCCAGTCTCTACTGAGCACCCGTATATCATCTCCGATGTCAAACACCAATGGATATGGGATCATCTATCGCCCATCTGTATGGGTCGAGAAGGTATACGCTAGTCTACTCTGGTATATCGATGCCCCGTCTCGATACACCCACGACTAGGAACCTTGAAGGATGTGCTTATAGACTACCATGTCCCTACTAGTATGATCCTCATCATAGTCCAGGTAGTCAAGTACACATCCTAAGGGCTTTACCAACATGAAACAGAGAGACAATCAGTATACACGTTAAGGTAAAGAGCAACCAGATAGCATACTATCATGTCGAGCAAGAAAGTCCTCCCTATATATGTCCCAGCATCCACTACAATATACATCCTATGTACAGTAATGGCCTCTAGGGCATACATATAACTAACAATCTCCCACTTGCACTCGGGCCATCTGTAGCAGTGGTTATAGTATCTCATACTCAACCATCCCATAAAAGTCTCTCTCTGGGAATAGGCCTTCGTGAGTGGATCCGCCGCGTTGTCCTCTGAGTCTGCTCTCCTAACCTCGATTACCCTGGAGATCAACTATCTCCATGATCAGGTGATACTGCCTTAGAATATGTCTGGATCACTGATAGGACGGACGTTCCTTGGCATAAGCCACAACTCTGTTGTCACACAATGGGAGGAACTAAGTTCATCTCATGAACAAATATACATCCAGACTGCCTCTTTGGTAGCAACTTAAGTAGCGATGTATCCAGCCTTTATCGTCTAGTATGCCGCGGTATCTAGCTTGGAACTCTTCCAACATACCGTCCCTTTACTGAGGGTAAAGACAATGCCTGTGACTGACTTTCAGTCGTCCTTATCACCCTGGAACCCTTCCAGTGATTCTCCCCAGGACCAATTGATACCATCTCACTACAACTAGTGAGTGTCCTATTATCCAATTAGATCTATCTCATAGATCCAAAACCTAGGATTTAGTAGGTATTACTTTGATCCTTTATGGAGAATCCTTGTGATAAGCGGAGATTGACCGAGCGTAGCATAGGAAACTCCTTTCTTATCAAGAGTATGTCATCCACGTACTCTACGAGGATCACCACCATACTCCCTACAACCTTTTTGTATATACAAGGTTCATCTACCATTTTCATGATGTCAAACTGTTTGACTAACTCATCAAAACAGATGTTCCAACTCCACGATGCCTGCTTCATCACATAAAACATCTTGCACACGTTTTCGCTGCTCCCACTGTCTACGAAGCCCTCTGGCTGTGTACTTATAGACGCTCTCTTCCAAAACATCATTTTAGAAGAGCTGTCATGACACCCAACCACCAGATATCGTAGTCATGGTATGTAGCCGTGGCAAGTAGGATCTGGATGGACTTAAGCATAGCTACTTGAAAAAGGTTTCATCAAAATCCACGCCTGGTAAATGATGCAAACTTTTAACAAGTCTAGCTTTGAAAGTCTCAACTTTTCCATCTACACCAAGTAATCTTCTCAAGATATACTTGCTCCTGATGGGGATTTAACCCTTCAGATATAGCAACTAAAGTCCATACTTTGTTGGTGTATAAGGATTCCATCTCAGATCGCTAAGCATCCAGCCATTCTTACAGAGTCTCACTCCTGATGGCCAGCTCGAAACTAGTTGGGTCATCATCTCATGATGCATTCCTCGCTCCCACTGTCATAGAGAAACCAAAGTATCTCTCAGGTGGGTGAGGAACCCTACTAGATCGGCGGAGAGGCTTAGGTTCGTTGGTTACTATTGAATCCTTCGGTTCTACCAAATCATCAGCTGCAGTTTGTATAGCTGGAACATTTCAAGTTCTACATAACAGACCTTGACTCGATCTTGTCCGGATTTTGCTTTTAGACATAGGCCGGACAACTCCAAATCTTAACTATCTTAAGAGATGGGTTCTTCCCATACCATATCTTATATGGAATGGTAGGCACAGATTTGATTCGAACCCTATTCAATAGGTATGCAACTTCATAAGTGCATAACTCCCTAAAGGAAATAGGTAACTCAGTAGTACTCATCATAGAGCACACCTTATCATATAGGGTGTGATTGCTCCGCCCCGATATACCATCGTGCTATGGTGTATTCGGAGGAGTAATGCTGAGAGAGAATCTCATTCTCTTTTAGAATAGTCCAGAGATTCCATGCACAAGTATTCTCCTCCCTGATCTCATCATAGGACATAATACTTATACCCGTATTTTGGTTCTCTACTTCTAACTTATATTCTGTGAATATCTCAAAAGGTTCGGACTTGTGTTTCAACAGGAACATATGTCTGAATCTTGAGAGTTCATTAGAGAATTTAATGAAGTACAAAGAACCGGTCTTGGCATTTGTAGACAGGGGATCTATATACATCAACATGTATCAATCCCTAAAGTTCACTAACTCTTTCTCTGTTTCCAATAAACAGAGCTATGGTCATTTTATCTTTGTGACATGACTGGCAAGTTTCATAAGATGTAAATTCAAACTGATTTAAATATGCATCTAAATGTAACTTTAGCTAGTCGGGTCACATTGATCTGACCTAGTCTACAATACCTCAAAAAAGATCCGTTCATATCTGAACTCTTCCTCTTGTGTGTGTTCCGTATACTAAGAACTGTAGTTTGATTTAGAACATCAATGATTTTAGATAACGTGCCTGAAGCGATCAACTTTTGATATAGGAAATGTTCAAAACATTATCCAACAATACAAAATTATATCCTTCTTTAATAAATAAAGAGACTGATATGATTTTGTATATCAGGTTCGGTATCTAATAACATTTGTTCAGAATCAATGTATAGATAATACAGGGTGATAGTGACCAACAGACTTGGCTGCAACTCTTGCCCCGTTTTCTGCCTCATGAAACTTATCACCCGTTCTCAGTTCTTTACCTATCTGTAGCCCATGTAACATATTACATATGCGGGATCCTGATCTGGTATCATATACCCAGGATGTAAAGGATACAGAGAAACAGTTCTTTGTAACGAACATACCCGAAGATGATGCATCATATGCACTTTCCTCGTTTGGGCGGCACGGGAAATCTGGTATTCCCCAATTTCCTACTCTGTCTTATAACAATTATAAGTTGGAGCGGGACCAACGTTCCCCAGCTCAGTATAACAAGCGGGTTCGGTCAATTTATCCGTTTTATTATCTTGATTAAGGCGTGATATGGTCGCTACCTGGAGAGAGAGAGAAGAAAACACTCAGCGTGCGCTCTTGCAAAAATAGATTGGTTATTAATTTTATCTAATCAGGATGGCTCCCACTGTTTTTTATCAAATCTTCCTTCAAACTCTAAAAGGAAAGACTAGCCGGGATTAATTACACACTACAAGTTCGCCAATCTTTCAGCCAGGCCAGTGTCGGTACTTTGAGGGAGGTTCCCCGTGCTTTCGCACGGACCTAATTAAAGTAAACCTCGTTTTCCCATAGGCGTAACCCCGTTGACACCTTTCTAGACACCTACTTGATCGGCTAATTGTAATGTGTAAAACTCTCCCAGGAGTAACAATTACTCGCAGCGGGTATCGGGATCCAACTATCTCATAGAAGGTATGCAATCTCATTGCAAATTTCAACACTTGAAATTCCCGATAATTTTGCCCCTAGCGTCCTATGACCTTGACGCAGGCCAACAAACCATAGTCCGCTAGTCAGGTTCAACCCGTCATTTCCTGATTGAATTAAACCCACCCGCACGACCCTTGACGCAGGCCAACAAAGTCGCACGACTACCCTAATCCAATCTGCATCATATGCATAAGCAGATAAATACTAGTTAGCTACCGCACACTACGCCTTGACGCAGGACAACAAACGTAGCACGAATACTAACTACCACTTATCTGAAATGACGGAGGGCTACGATAGGTTTTTCTGAAAACCTATTGCGTAATGAACTTGATATCGTTGTAGGATCGAATGAATTTTAAAATGGAGTGTTTTTGAGGCTTTTCCAGTTTTGCTAAAGGAGTCACTCCCGGTGAAGGGATCGTCGGTCCTTTCCTCGTCGAATGAGGTGCGGGATATATCATATATATCACTGTGCAAAGCAGAGCTCTTAAAAGCAATCAAAAGACAAACCGAGTGTGTAGCATCTTCCAGTTATTGCTAAAGGAGTCACTCCCGGTGAAGGGATCTCGGTCCTTTCCTTATCGAATAAGGTGCAGGATATATCATATATACCGCTGTGCAAAGCAAGAACTGTAGCTACCTGTTTTATTTTGAAATTCGATTCTACAACATCTTAGGTTTCTTTTTCTTTCATTAATCACATTAATGAAGTCCCATCATTTAAGTTACCTAAACATCACAGATAAATACGACGTACACTTATGCCATCCGCATTCGCCTCGATGTCCCCTCATGCACCGTTAGGTTAGGTAACTAACGGCAGAGTGGGGAAGGGCTAGCGGGGGTTTAAAACATAAGTAACGTCTATATAATATATCATATATACTATATACTGTATCTATCACAGAACATCACATGATCACATCACAGATATCGCAGCAGAAGAATCATATGAAATATAGAATATACTAGGATGTCCGTGTTTTCAATACGAGCCAGTATAAAACACGGATTCCACGGTCGCGATGAATAGCCAAACCAACACCCCTAGACCCCTACGAGAGCGGAAAGCAACCCTACCAATTCTAGAGTTAGGAGACCCGGACTCGACTCCTCGAGTTGGTCTCCCACTGGACTCCAGAACCCGGTTACTTGTGCCCTTCTCCTTGGGTCTGTCCTAGTGCGGAAAAGTAAATAATATACAAAGGGTAACATCTTCCGCAACCTGGAAGTTCCCCAATAAAAGAATATTACATACAAGTTTTTACATGAATGAAAATGAAAAACACTCATCTCACATAAAAAACCCCGGCTATTCAAACACGACGATCCAATATAACATATCTAGCAACACATAACATCACATGTCATCAACGTAAATAAATATGCGCATCCCAATTGTCGTTGACATATAGCAACGAAACCGGAGATATCACATATTACATCTACACTCACAGAAAAGAAAGTGTAAAACTACAACAGTTGGAATCCGCAAACACTTTAGACATCGCATGCCTAATCAAATGAAATACTTAGACATCACATGCCTAACAATTATAAACCCCGCATTTTAGTCTCATTATCGAAAACACTTTTCAATATCAAGTCGGGCAATTCAACAAGATTCCCGAAAATCTGATCGAATGCTCGTCGCAAACTTCAATAGGCGGCCGCACCCCCGATGTAAGTCAACGCTAGCGTCCCGGTAGTCTACAGACGCCAAATGCGGAACAAAAACTTTTTAACTGGCGCTATCGTATACTTTAACCCGGATCTGCCATTATTGCTAAACTAACAAACTGTAAAGAGTGTAGGAATGTTATACCGAACGATCCGAGTCCTTCGTTCTTCAACCATCATCCCACGCTCCGTTGCGGCTGCTCCTATCTCGTCGATCTCCGATCTCCTCGTCGAGGTGGCACAACATGATCGGTTCTTTAAACGGGCTCCCGCCTCTGACTCGAGGCAACTCGATCGTCAAGTTTGCTAAAAGAGACGACCAAGATTGATGTAGAGAATGAGTAGATGACTTTGTCTCACTTCGTCCAAATCCGTGGACGATCGGTTAATGAAGTTGCCGTGGAAATCGGGTGATGGAATGAACTGTAAATTCCATGCACCCCAAATACTATCATATCTTTTCTAACCGAAATGAAAACTCAAGTGAAGTGAGAGAGAGAGAGGGGCCGGCCTCTTATAGTGAAGAGGGAGGTGACCGTAGGAGAGGGGGGGTGACCACAAGCAAAAGATATTATGAACAAATATCTTAACCAATCCAAAACACATTAAAGCAAAAGGTGATTCATATAAACACCTCATCTAGCCATTAATGAAACCATTAATGCACTAATGAGTCATATGCCTCATCATCACTTCTAGAAGCTTCTAGAATGATGACTCACCTTATCTGAAGAAAAGATAAATCCGTCTTTAACAGAATGTTAAAAGACGGCTGATAGAAAACTGGAAACTGGCAACTTCCAAAAGTGATCCTGAAACGAATTTCAGGATAACCCCGAAACTGTATAAATATACCCGCATTTATATTACGACCGAATATAAACGCAACTGAGACAAAGATATTATACCTACTCAATATAATACTCGGATCCGGCTTAAACCAAAGCCGACCAGTATCATCTGCCCGAAAAATAACACGTGCGTAAACGCACGTGCATTTTCCGAACCCTGCCATAAAACCATACGGCCTCTACAACGTTTTGCCCGAACTTGGGAAACTGTCTGTGGGGGATTCTAATGACTCGTCAGCACCCTGGCAGTGGGTTTAACCACAAACCGTCAGCGGCACTAGCAATGCGTAACGGCTGCCCATGGACTGACCTCAAGGGATGCCGATGAGCGCACTCATCCGGAAAACCCTACTGAGCCTAACAGTGACAATGTATATACAGTCCGGTCCGTTCGTCAATGAGTATCGCATATCTGCCTAGGGGGCTAGCAACGTCAGACCCCCAATAGCAGTATAAGTCATGTCGGAGTGAAGCCCAATACACCTTGAGATACTACTGGAGTACCTACCAGTAAATCTCCTACCATGGCCATGGATTTGTGTAATGGCTCTCCTAGACACAGCACGACCTCGCCCCCAATACCGGGAGAGACGAATCCCCTGCCGATCCGCTCATATGCCTCCATATGGCTCGGGACTGTACCCAAAAACTACCTGTTTGCACGACTCCTTTGAGCCGTGGTAGGGTAGAAATCAAAGCACAGTGGGAACTCACACGAGACAAATGACGACCTTAGGTCGATGAACTAACCTGTACACATGTCACCAGGGAACTGCTATCTGACGATAGGTATAGTACTAACTAGCAGATTCCCGGCGAGTCCTGTCCGGTGTACTCATAACCCAATGAGCACCTGTATACATCTTAGGTGATCCAACTGACACCAGTGGCTTGTGAGACCGGCCACCGCCCCTCGTCGGGGTCTCGAATGTACACACTAGTCTACTCCGGAGTATCGATGCCCTGTCTCGAAACTCCCACGACTAGGGACCACAATTAAGGATATGCATATAAACTACCCAACTCTCACATATATGATCGCCATCATACTGTTGGTAGTAAAGCAAGATCCTAAGGGCTCTATCAAAGTGTAACATGCAATCAGTCACCTGAACATGTACACGACTGATAAAGGCAAACCAGATAGCATACTATCATCTCGAGTAAGACTGTGCTACCGGGATAGGTCCTCCGCAATCATTGCAATCACGTACCTGCGATCCAATAATTGACTATGAGGGCACTATCTCCAACAATCTCCCACTTGCACTCAAGGCTAATATTGCGATGTCGACTACTCACAGCCCGTGTGAAACCGAACATCCAACTCCTCTACTAATCAGTTTCACAAAGCCCGTTTGTAAAACTATTGTGTTCGAGAAATAGCCTCGGTGAGTGGATCCGCCTAGAAGTATCTTTCTATATCTCTCTTAATCTCAAGTTCGCGGAGAAAACCATCTCCCAAATTGAGTAATACCTGTCTTAGAACATGTCTGGATATCTGATGGGACCTTAGTTCATAAATGAACTCCATATCCAAACTTCTTAGACTGAATCGATCACTGAACCTAATCAGTATCGGGCACCTTGCTTCCCACAGTATCCTCTTGAACCACCTGTCCATAATACTGTCCCTCGTCAGAGGGAAAACTAAAACTCTGACAATCACTCTGTCATCCATGTCACCTTTGAAGCCTGGAATGATAACCGTCTCCCGAAAGAGGCTGCCGTTATCAAATCCGTAGAACATGTACCAATGTTCTAAAACTGCTTCCTTATGTTTCTCCAGGATTGAATTAATACAAACTTATTGCATCTAGTGCAAAAACAACATTTGGTGCGGTACTTGACATCTCATGATTGACTCAATTGCCTAAGCAAGTGATCTGCCAATCATGCACATCCCTCTCCCCTTTAGTCTATACGACACCTTTAGAGAGGGTGACTCCATCACCTGCAGGTATACTACCATGCTAGGAGTCAACTATTCTAAAAACCATTAGAATATCTGTCAAAGTACCCACATTGGGAAACCACCCAAATCTAGATCTAAAACCATAGATCCAGAAACCAGAATGTCTTATATTATATCCATATCCTGTCTGGAGAAAAAACTGTGTGACGATCACAGTACAACCGATCGTAGTATAGGAATTTTACTTCCTACTCTGTGTATGTCATCTTGATACCATGACATCACACCCTACTACCTTCTTAACTGATCCATCCCTTATTCTGATTGAAGTCAAACCCATGACTGTCACATCAAAATTAGATGATCTATCTCCGCTATAACTGCTCAAGTCTATAAATAGATATAAGCTACTTGCCCACTATGCTTCCGTTGCTCCCACTGACTACGACAACCCTCCTACCGGGTCTCATAACCTGGAACAACAGTAGTGTCAAGTCTGGGTAGATAAGAACCTCCCTGTCACCGTCTCTGAGGCTACCGAAGTACCTCTCGGGCGTCTGAGGTTATCTACCATACCTGCGGAGTGGCTATTGGAGTGTCAAACCTGATTGAATATATAGGTCCTATTAAATTTTCCGTAATCGTTCGCGGTTCTGGAATCACTTCCAGTTCTACCATACTCCCACTACTGTTTTCTGAAAAAGATCCATTTTACTAAAACTGTGGCGAGTCAAGAACAATATCACTATTGATCTTCCAAATGGTAGAATATCAACCCTCGTCATAGCCAGGGTCAACCCACAAACAGCCATTACAGAAACGTTCCCTGAGTTATCCAGTGTCTGGTTTTAATCATAAGCTGGACAACTCCACGTACCTCAATATCTTTTAAGGTACGAACTATTCTATATCCAATACAGAAACTTTGGCACTTATTTAATTGGAACCAAGATTCAATCCATGCAGCTGTCTCCAGTGCATATCAACTTAATGGAAAGAGGCTAATCAGCATTACTCAACTTAGGAATCCATCCAATTATGAGTAACCTGAAAGAGAAACACGTTTCTCAAAACCATCACTATCATCTGAATACCAATCACAAGAATCTACATCTTCGATCTCTTTGAAGAATCTCGATACTTGTGATACCTGGTTCTCTACTTTATTCTTATACCCACAACTTCTCAAAACTTAGACCTTGTATTTCTACGAAACACTCGTCTAAATACTAGAGAAGTTATAAGTAAACAGAACATAGTACGAGGACCTACCCCTTTGTCCTGATGGACACTGGACAACATACAATACTCTGTATAAGTCCGCTGAGTTAAACAACTCATAACTTGTGCGTTGTCGGTGGAAAACTGTACCCTGGCGATTTCCTCAACTATCACCAATTACAACGAATTCCGATATAATGAGGATGATCACCCAATTCCCAATATCTTACTCCCACTCATCATCTGTAAAACCATACAGATATGAGAATGAAACCTGGTAAATACATACCCTTGGAGTAAGTGTCTAATCGGGAAAACAGTTTTTCCTTTAACAATGCACTGAAACATGAAAATGTTTCGTAGGGGTATCCTGGTATTCATAGCAATGCCTCTTCCATAATCCAATTCATGACTTCAACCGTATATTTTATTGCCATCTCTCCAAATCCATTTTATTTGTCTTTAGTCGTTACCTTCTGTACACCATCGTTAGGCTAAATGGTTTTCTTCCTTCCCTACCGTTCGGCACCAGCCTATGGTTTGGAAGAAGACTATCCAGTAAGCATAATAGGTGTACCCTCCTAAACCAAAGAGTACTCGCATCTCGAGAGAAGGTGACGATAAATGACAACTGAATAATACCTTATTCTTTTTAAAAGGTGAAATAGGAGCGGCGATGAAGTACGCGGTTTTGGTCGTGAATGATATCAGTCGCAATTTACTTTTGCCCTCTTTCTAATCCCTTTATTTTGTCTTTACATATTACCTTCTGCACACCTTACTTAGGCTAATTGGTTTTCTTCATTCCCTACCTTTCGGCACCAGCCTATGGTTTGGAATAAGACTATCCAATAGGCGTAATAGGTGTACTCTCCTAAATCAAGGAGCTCTCGCAACCTGAGAGAAGGTGATAATAAAAGACAACTGAATAAACCAATTCTATTTCTCCTGAACCTGGATCCATCCTCGAAGAAGTCCCTTCGAGTTCGTATATAACCATACGATGGATCTATCCAATGGAAGTGGATATCCGTAGTAATACGGGTGTTCTGAGAAATTCAAAGGGTAAAAGAAGGAGTGGCAATGACTTATGCAACTCGGACAATCCAAAAGCCAGTATTTTAAGAAGGTTCGGTCAACCTGGTCACTGAGTCATAGTCTAGGGTCGGTCAAAGGTCGCTGCCAAAGAGAGAGAGAGAAAAGAAACACTCTGCGTGCACTCTATCCTAGATCAGAATGGTCATCATTTTATCTAATCCGGAAACCTCCCACCGTCCTGTCAAATTCTCCTCCAAACCTAAAGAAGAATCAATCGGGATCACCCGAAGAGTAAACCAACTCATCAGTGGGAATCGGGATCCAACTCTCATCGCATGTTAACGTGATGGAATGCATCCACGTTATTCATACTCCAGAAGGTATGCGCATACTTGGCAAGTTTCAGTTTCTTTAGAAACTCCCGATATCATTTTCTTGCCCCATGCTCTTATGATCGTGACTAAGGGCCACTCCACCATAAGTCACATGTCAAGTTCTTCCCATCATTATCTTGTTAATTTGAACCCACCCGTACTCGCCCTTGACTAAGGGCCAACAAGGCTGTACGACTGTCCCAAACCAACTCATCTATCTATGCAATAAATGAATACCCAGCAGCTACCAAACACTATGCCTTGACGTATGCCAACAAACATAGCTTGAATACTACTGACCATCCATAAGAAACGACGGAGGGCTACGACTGGTTTTTGGCGAAAAACCTTTAACGTAGTGAACTTGATATCGCTGAAGGAACCTGATAGCTTTTTATAAAATATAGTGGCGAAAACCTTTTGCTAAAGAGGTCATTCCCGGTAAAGGGATCTCGGCTCTTTCCTCGTGGAATGAGGTGCAGGATATTCCATTGAATACCGCTATGCAAAGCAACATGTAATCGACTATAGTGAAGTTATTACTCTGACGCAAACTTCTGTCCAAGGGGTCGGTCCCGGTGAAGGGATATCGGCCCTTGCCCCGTCGAATGAGGTGCAGGATATTCCACTGAATTCCGCTATGCATAACAAAAGAAAACGTCTTTGCAATAACACTTTTTGAATTGTTCCAACAACTGTAAACAGGTTTGTTTTACTTTGCGTTGATCAGAATCAACGCAGTCCCATCAATCAATCACACCAGAAAAGAATGAAAATAAAATGTACGTATATGCCATCCGCATTCGTTACTGGGTCCCGTCATCACTCGTTAGGTTACTTAACTAACGACAGAGCGGGGACTGCACTAGCGCGGGTGTAAAACATATACAACATCTAATAGTATATAAGCCAATATACAATAATCGCTCCAGGCGTGATAGTATGCAACATTACAGAAAAGTAATAAGCATCACAGAACAATACAGATATCTGGGATCCCCGAGTTTCACAGAGCCGCTGCTGAAACTCGACGTTCCCCTGTCGTGTGGATAGCCTGTGCAATGAAACCTAGACCCCTACGGGTGCGGCAAGTTACCCGCCAAAACCTGAAGCGAGGCAGTCCCCACAGCATAGTGAATGGAACACCCGGCACTTCACGGAATCCGGTAGCTTGAGCACCCCTCCTTGGGTCAACCTATACCCCCTACGAGTGCGGCGAATAGTCTGCCAATTCTGAAGTGGGGCCCCTCTGCCTCTCAAAGCCATGAGATGCGGACCCGTTGCTTTCCCGAACCCGGCTATCCGTGCACTCCGTCGCGGGGTAAAACCTAGTACAGTAATGAAAAATAGTACAATAGGTACATCGACCGCAACCTGGTCGTGCCCCAAAATAATATTATACAACAGGCAGTGACGGCTGTCCACAAGTTGGACGCTCGCCCCGCAATATCAAATGTACAAATAAACTCAAACTGTACTACCATTGCACACTGCTATCCACCACGACAAATCCGCAACATCACAGCTCAACACAGAACATCAACGCGAATGTCATGTTCGCAAACCCGTCTAAAAGAACTATAGCAATCAGACGCGGTTTACCGATCAAATGACATTCCCGGTCGGAGATATAATGTAAGCACTGTAAACTAACGTGTTTAAATTTCGATCGACCAAAGACCAAATATCAAAAAGTGGGCCCCACTGCTTACTGGTGAACAGTAACAAAACCTGGGCCAAAAATATATTTACCAAAAACCCCAAAATCCAAAGAAAAACCCACTGACAAAATTTGGGATCATGTGCTCCCCACGTGACCGCGGAAGCGCGGCCAAACCATGGGTTTGGCCGCCCTTCCGCGGCAGGTTGGAGGGATCACGACCCCAAATTTTTTCGTGGCTCTTAAAATTCCCTGCACAGATTTTTAAG
Source organism: Agapanthus africanus (assembly GCA_030015575.1). Classification (NCBI taxonomy): domain Eukaryota; kingdom Viridiplantae; phylum Streptophyta; class Magnoliopsida; order Asparagales; family Amaryllidaceae; genus Agapanthus; species Agapanthus africanus. The sequence continues at coordinate 909,966,481 of JASDDO010000019.1, read as the reverse complement.
ACATCCAGAAATAAATTTTGAGACCGTTTAAAATTAACAGAAACTGTCGGCATAGGATTTTGTAGTTTTCGATTTCCGGTCGGATCGATGTTTTAAACGCGTTAGCACAAGTTAGAATAGCAAAATGGTGAGGCTCTGATACCACTGTAAGTCAACGCTAGCGCCCCGGCAGTCTACAGACGCCAAATGCGGAACAAAAACTTTTTAACTGGCTCTATCGTATACTTTAACCCGGATCTGCCATTATTGCTAAACTAACAAACTGTAAAGAGTGTAGGAATGTTATACCGAACGATCCGAGTCCTTCGTTCTTCAACCATCATCCCACGCTCCGTTGCGGCTGCTCCTATCTCGTCGATCTCCGATCTCCTCGTCGAGGTGGCACCACATGATCGGTTCTTTAAACGGGCTCCCGCCTCTGACTCGAGGCAACTCGATCGTCAAGTTTGCTAAAAGAGACGACCAAGATTGATGTATAGAATGAGTAGATGACTTTGTCTCACTTCGTCCAAATCCGTGGACGATCGGTTAATGAAGTTGCCGTGGAAATCGGGTGATGGAATGAACTGTAAAATTCTATGCACCCCAAATACTATCATATCTTTTCTAACCGAAATGAAAACTCAAGTGAAGTGAGAGAGAGAGAGGGGCCGGCCTCTTATAGTGAAGAGGGAGGTGAACGTAGGAGAGGGGGGTTGACCACAAGCAAAAGATATTATGAACAAATATCTTAACCAATCCAAAACACATTAAAGCAAAAGGTGATTCATATAAACACCTCATCTAGCCATTAATGAAACCATTAATGCACTAATGAGTCATATGCCTCATCATCACTTCTAGAAGCTTCTAGAATGATGACTCACCTTATCTGAAGAAAAGATAAATCCGTCTTTAACAGAATGTTAAAAGACGGCTGATAGAAAACTGGAAACTGGCAAATTCCAAAAGTGACCCTGAAACGAATTTCAGGATAACCCCGAAACTGTATAAATATACCCGCATTTATATTACGACCGAATATAAATGCAACTGAGACAAAGATATTATACCTACTCAATATAATACTCGGATCCGGCTTAAACCAAAGCCGACCAGTATCATCTGCCCGAAAAATAACACGTGCGTAAACGCACGTGCATTTTCCGAACCCTGCCATAAAACCATACGGCCTCTACAACGTTTCGCCCGAACTTGGGAAACTGTCTGTGGGGGACTCTAATGACTCGTCAGAACCCTGGCAGTGGGTTTAACCACAAACCGTCAGCGGCACTAGCAATGCGTAACGGCTGCCCATGGACTGACCTCAAGGGATGCCGATGAGCGCACTCATCCGGAAAACCCAACTGAGCCTAACAGTGACAATGTATATACAGTCCGGTCCGTTATGAGTATCGCATATCTGCCTAGGGGGCTAGCAACGTCAGACCCCCAATAGCAGTATAAGTCATGTCGGAGTGAAGCCCAATACACCTTGAGATACTACTGGAGTACCTACCAGTAAATCTCCTACCATGGCCATGGATTTGTGTAATGGCTCTCCTAGACACAGCACGACCTCGCCCCCAATACCGGGAGAGACGAATCCCCTGCCGATCCGCTCACGTGCCTCCATATGGCTCGGGACTGTACCCAAAAACTTCCTGTTTGCACGACTCCTTTGAGCCGTGGTAGGGTAGAAATCAAAGCACAGTGGGAACTCACACGAGACAAATGACGACCTCAGGTCGATGAACTAACCTGTACACATGTCACCAGGGAACTGCTATCTGACGATAGGTATAGTACTAACTAGCAGATTCCCGGCGAGTCCTGTCCGGTGTACTCATAACCCAATGAGCACCTGTATACATCTTAGGTGATCCAACTGACACCAGTGGCTTGTGAGACCGGCCACCGCCCCTCGTCGGGGTCTCGACTGTACACACTAGTCTACTCCGGAGTATCGATGCCCTGTCTCGAAACTCCCACGACTAGGGACCACAATTAAGGATATGCATATAAACTACCCAACTCTCACGTATATGATCGCCATCATACTGTTGGTAGTAAAGCAAGATCCTAAGGGCTCTATCAAAGTGTAACATGCAATCAGTCACCTGAACATGTACACGACTGATAAAGGCAAACCAGATAGCATACTATCATCTCGAGTAAGACTTTGCTACCGGGATAGGTCCTCCGCAATCATTGCAATCACGTACCTGCGATCCAATAATTGACTATGAGGGCACTATCTCCAACACCCGATACCGTCGACGAAGTGCACTAAGGCGGAACACCGCTACCGCGAGCACTCGAACGGATGCTTTCGGCGACGGGGTTCTTCTACAGTCACTTGGTCGGGGCTATGGGGTGAGGCTGTCTATTAAGTTTACCCGGCGAGTATCCGCGTACGCTACGTGATTGCGACGGACTTTTGATCACATCAAAATTCCATGGCAACCGATCAAATGAGACTAAACTGCTAGATTTATAACATTCATTCAGTTATCTCATAACTATTTGTGAATTCCAATTATTGTATCCCATTCCAGATAAATAGAAAATGTTAAACTTTCCGATCGAACAATCGAACACCCAAGTTTTCCCGAAACAGATCAACACATGAAACAAGTTTAAAAACATCCAGTTCATGCCTCAGTACCAACGGTCCAGCCGTAGAAGGGTCAAGCCAATGCCTCACATGTGGCACGCCGTACTGTCCCAAACCCGAAGGTTCAAAGGGCAGTTCAAGACGGTCACATAATCGAGTTAAGGCTTGTTGTCTTCTAGAGGGACCATCGCGTTACTTGCACTACTTAGAACGTCGTTAAACAACGGAAAGATCCAACACTTGGAAATTTCCCGACCGGGGAAAAATTGGGTATTTATATCCGGTCGAACGTTTTATCATATTCAAAAATTATCCGGAAAAGATACATAGACAAGATTAGACAATCCGATCGAATCTACGAGTTCCCTAAACAACACCAGAAAACTCAACTGTAGAGTAAATATTAAAATATCCCAAAAAACTCAGCATTAAAATAAAGAAATTACTGTGCAAATATGGTGGAGTAAAGAGACATATTGGGCGCGGAACCGCCGCAGAAGCCATGCTTCTGCCGCGGTTCCGCCGCGTTTTGATCGAATCATGAGTACGGGCTCCACAGTAATTCTTCAAATTCCCTGCTGATTTTTCTGCATATTTTTAATTTCGAAAAATCCACAAATCCAGAAAAAGTCCAAAGAGCATTTTGGAGATGGGGTTTCGGTTCGATCGGACTTCAAACTCCGTCTACGTTTCGCCTAAGGCTCTAGCTAGGCTCTGATACCACTGTAGGGTTCCTAGGCACTCTCAAGGGGTCTCACAAGGCATCAACCATGCCAATTTGAGATTTTACGGTGCCGAGAAACCCTAGACTAGATCGTTAACTAGAATTTTAGGCGAAACAAGCAACTAGTTAACAACTTAACTAAGTGAACGGAAAATACAACCTTTGTAGATCCGGTTCTCCACCTCCACAGCTTCGTGATGAAGTCCCCTTGCTGTCCAAATCCAATCCCGGGCTCTAGCGTCGGCTTCCTCGGAGAAATGGGCGGGCTAGGTCATCGACAACGATGCCGAAGATGATCTACGTTGAGGCATCATAAGATCAAGCTCCCACTTCACCAAGTCATGAAACTTGTGAAGAAAACACCCTATACTACTTGGCAAGAGGTAGAGGATGAAGAAATAGGAGGTGGGTTCACTTTAGAATTGGTTTTCTCACTCATTTTCACTAGTTGCCATTGTTGATAACAAGCTTTTCTTTATGTGAAGAAGAAGAAGAAGAAGCAAGAATATGATAAGTGTTATCTCAAAATAATAAAATAATTGAATACTTATCATATCCTAACTATGATTAAGTGTAGAGAATTTACTAGGGTTAGTGAATGGTTAGGTTTAGTAGATGAAGACAAAATGGTCAAACCTTCTTGAAACTTCAACAAGCATCATGATATCCAAGCAACCATTTTGTTTTCTTCTCTCTTTATTTGTCCAAAAAATAAATGGATAAACAAATAAATGAATAATTCAAAACCCTAACCATTATGATAACCATGGTATAAGTCTTTACACAAAATCAAGTAAGCATGTATCATCAATCATGATACAATCAAGTGCACAAAAGTATATCACATATACAACTTGTGTACTACAAGTGAGAGAAACCATTTAAAGTGAACCAATACTAGTTAATGCAAAGTAATATATCAAATATATAATGATGCATTAAATCATCAAATCAATACTTGATTTAACGATCCGGTCATATTGTATATGACCGACTAATATCCAATGTATCGATTTATCGAATCAACCCTTGATTCGATAACTAGGTTATATCGCATACAACCAATCGATACATTCATTGCGAGAATGAAATACGGTATCACATACACGCATTATTCTCGGTCCCGCACATATCTCATATGCGCTCCTATTTCGTTTCGCTTGAGCCAGGAAACCTCTGTGTCGGACTCTAAAGACTCGTCAATACGCCGGTAGCAGGTGATGAACATATCAAACACGCACAAGCCGCAAGCGGTCTGCTAAACGTAACGGCCACCCGGGTATTGAGCGATCAGAAGATCGACGAGCAAGCCCGCTCACACTCCTGTGAATCCAACCAGTAACACTTACCGTACAGTCCGGTCTGATCGTCTGATATGTCGCATATCTCGCCTAGGGGTGGTAAACGTCAGACCCCATTAGCTCGATAAGTCGTGTCGATATGAGGTCTATAACAGTTCGAGATACTACAGGTAACACTTACCAGTAAATCTCAGCAACCCTGGCCAGGGATTTCCGGTTATAGCCAATCGAACACAGCGCAATATAAACTCCCTATACCGGGAGAGACGAATCCCCTCCTATCGCTCATTGCCTCCATGTGATTCGGGACTGTACCCAAAAGCCACCGTTTTGCACGTCCTCTTGGACGTGGTAAGGTGGAAATCAAAGCACAGTGGGAATCACACAAGACTCTATGACGATCTCGGGTCTACAGACTAACCTGTACCAGTGTCACCAGAGAACTGCCATCTGACGTGAGGTATAATACCATCTGGGAGTTCTTGGCGAGTCCATCCAGTGTACCCAGTCTCTACTGAGCACCCGTATATCATCTCCGATGTCAAACACCAATGGATATGGGATCATCCATCGCCCATCTGTATGGGTCGAGAAGGTATACGCTAGTCTACTCTGGTATATCGATGCCCCGTCTCGATACGCCCACGACTAGGGACCTTGAAGGATGTGCTTATAGACTACCATGTCCCCACTAGTATGATCCGCATCATAGTCCAGGTAGTCAAGTACACATCCTAAGGGCTTTACCAACATGAAACAGAGAGACAATCAGTATACACGTTAAGGTAAAGAGCAACCAGATAGCATACTATCATGTCGAGCAAGAAAGTCCTCCCTATATATGTCCCAGCATCCACTACAATATACATCCTATGTACAGTAATGGCCTCTAAGGCATATATATAACTAACAGATTTAACCCTTCAGATAAAGCAACCAAAGTCCATACTTTGTTGGTGTATAAGGATTCCATCTCAGATCGCTAAACATCCAGCCATTCTTACAGAGTCACACTCCTGATGGCCAGCTCGAAACTAGTTAGGTCATCATCCCATGATGCAATTCTTGCTCCCACTGTCATAGAGAAACCGAAGTATCTCTCAGGTGGGTGAGGAAACCTACTAGATCGGCGAGAGGCTGAGGTTCGTTGGTTGCTATTGAATCCTTTGGTTCTATCAAATCAGTAGCTGCAGTTTGCATAGCTGGAACTCTCTCCAGTTCTACCTCATGTCCACAAATTTCTTCATAAGAAATTCCCTTTCACAAAGGTGGAATGCCGAGAAACAAAATATTTTTGTACCTCGGTTAGGTAGAAGATATTCCCTTGCGTATGCTTGGGATATCCAACAAACTTCTGCAGAACTGACTTTGCCTCGAGCTTGTCCGGATTATGCTTTTAGACATAGGCTGGACAACCCCAAATCTTAACTGACTTAAGAGATGTGCTCTTCCCTTTCCATATCTCATATGAAATGGTAGGCATCTGATTTGATCGGAACCCTATTCAATAGGTATGCAACTTCATAAGTGCATAACTCCCTACAAGGAAATAGGAAACTCAGTAGTACTCATCATAGAGCACACCATATCACATAGGGTGCTATTGCTCCGCCCCGATATACCATCGTGCTATGGTGTATACGGAGGAGTAATGCTGAGAGAGAATCTCATTCTCCTTTAGAATAATCCAGGAATTCCGTGCTCAAGTATTCTCCTCCTTGATCACATCAAAGGACATAATACTTATACCCGTATTTTGGTTCTCTACTTCTAACTTATATTCTATGAATATCTCAAAAGGTTCGGACTTGTGTTTCAACATGAACTTATGTCTGAATCTTGAGAGATCATCAGAGAATTTAATGAAGTACAAAGAACCGGTCTTGGCATGTGTAGACAGGGGACCTTCATATATCATCATGTATCATCCCAAGAGTTCACTAACTCTTTCTCTGTTTCCAATAAACAGAGCTATGGTCATCTTATCTCTGTGACATGACTGGCAAGTTTCACAAGATGTAAATTCAAACTAATTTAAATATGCATCTTAATGTAACTTCAGCTAGTCGGGTCGCATTGATATGACCTAGTCTACAATGCCTCAAGAAGGATTCGTTCATTTCTGAACTCTTCCTCTTGTGTGTGTTCTGTATACTAAGAACCGTGGTTTGATTTAGAACGTCAATGCTTTTAGATAACGTGTCTGAACCGATCAACTCTTGATATAGGAAATGTTCAAAACATTATCCAATCAATACAAAATTATATCCTTCTTTACTAATAAAGAGACTGATATGATTTTGTATATCAGGTTCGGTATCTAATGACATTTGTTCAGAATCAATGTATTCTGATAATACAGGGTGACAGTGATCAACAGACTTGGCTGCAACACATGCACCGTTTTCTGCCTCATGAAAGTTATCACCCGTTCTCAGTTCTTTACCTTTCTGTAGCCCTATGTAACAAATTACATATATGGGATCCTGATCCGGTATCAAATACCCAGGACGTAAAGGATACTGAGAAACAGTTCTTTGTAATGAACACACCCGAAGATGATGCATCAACATACACTCTCTTCGTTTGGGCGGCACGGGAATTCTGGCAATCTCCTAATTCCTGCTCTGTCTTATAACAATTATAAGTTGGAGCGGGACCAACGTTCCCCAGCTCAGTATAACAAGCGGGTTCGGTCAATATATCCATTTTATTATCTTGATTAAAGCGTGACATGGTCGCTACCTGGAGAGAGAGAGAAGAAAACACTCTGTGTGCGCTCTTACAAGATCAGATTGGTTATTATTTTATCTAATCAGGATGGCTCCCACTGTTTTTATTAAATCTTCCTTCAAACCCTAAAAGGAAAGACTAGCCAGGATTAATTACACGCTACAAGTTCGCCAATCTTTCAGCCAGGCCAGTGTCGGTACTTTGAGGGAGGTTCCCCATGCTTTCGCACAGACCTAATTAAAGTAAACCTCGTTTTCCCAGAGGCGTAACCCCGTTGACACCTTTCTAGACACCTACTTGATCGGCTAATTGTAATGTGTAAAACTCTCCCAGGAGTAACAATTACTCGCAGTGGGTATCGGGATCCAACTATCTCATAGAAGGTATGCAATCTCATTGCAAATTTCAACACTTGAAATTCCCGATAATTTTGCCCCTAGCAGCTATATGACCTTAACATAGTCAACAAATCATAAGTGCTAGTCAAGTTCAACCCGTCATTTCCCGATTGAATTAAACCCACCCGCACGACCCTTAACATAGTCAACAAAGTCGCACGACTACCCTAATCCAATCGCATCATATGCTTATACAGATAAGCACTAATTAGCTACCGCATACTACGCCTTAACATAGTCAACAAACGTAGCACGAATACGAACTAGTACTTATCTGAAATGACGGAGGGCTACGACAGGTTTTTCTGAAAACCCTTTGCGTAATGAAGTTGATATCTTTGTAGAATCAAATAATTTTAAAATGGAGTGTATTTTAGGCTTTTCTAGTTTTGCTAAAGGGGTCACTCCCACTGAAGGAATCGTCGGCCCTTTCCTCATCGAATAAGGTGCATGATATATCATATATACCGCTGTGCAAAGCAAAAACTATAGAAGCAATCAAAAGACAAACCGAGAGTTGTAGCATCTGCCAGTTATTGCTAAAGGAGTCACTCCCGGTGGAGGGATCTCGGTCCTTTCCTTATCGAATAAGGTGCAGGATGTTCTATAAGGAACACCGCGATGCAAAGCAAGAACCGTAGCTACCTGTTTTTGAAAATTCGATTCCACAACATCTTAGGTTTCTTTTCTTTCATTAATCATATTAATGAAGTCCCATCATTTAAGTTACCTAAACATCACAGATAAATACGACGTACACTTATGCCATCCGCATTCGCCTCGATGTCCCCTCGTGCACCGTTAGGTTAGGTAACTAACGGCAGAGCGGGGCAGAGCTAGCACGGGTGTAAAACATAAGTAACGCCTATATAATATATCATATATACTATATACAGTATTTATCACAGAACATCAAATGATCACATCACAGATATCGCAGCAGAAGAATCATATGAAATATTGGATATACTAGGACGTCCGTGTTTTCAATACGAGCCAGTATAAAACACGGATTCCACGGTCGCGATGAATAGCCAAACCCACACCCCTAGACCCCTACGAGAGCGGCAAGCAACCCTACCAATTCTAGAGTTAGGAGACCCGGACTCGACTCTTCGAGTTGGTCTCCTACTGGACTCCAGAACCCGGTTACTTGTGCTCTCCTCCTTGGGTCTATCCTAGTGCGGAAAAGTAAATAATATACAATGGGTGACATCTTCCGCTACCTGGAAGTGCCCCAATAAAAGAATATTACATACAATAAATTTTACATGAATGAAAATATAAACTCTCATCTCACATAAAACCCCCGGCTATTCAAACACGACGATCCAATATAACATATCCAGCAACACATAACATCACATGTCATCAACGTAAGTAAACATGCGTATCCCAATTGTCGTTGATATATAGCAACGAAACCAGTGATATCACATATTACACTTACGGTCACAGAAAAGAAAGTGTAAAACTAAAACAGTTGGAATCCGCAACCTCTTTAGACATCGCATGCCTAACCATCTGAATTCCTTAGACATCACATGCCTAACAATTATAAACCCTGCATTTTAGTCTCTATATCGAAAACACTTTTCAATATCTAGTCGGGCAATTCAACAAGATTCCCGGCATGTTGATCGAATGCTCGTCGCAAACTTTAGTAGACGGCCGCACCCCCGATACCGTCAACGAAGTGCACTAAGGCAGAACACCGCTGCCGCGAGCATCCAAACGGATGCTTTTGGCGACGGGGTTCTCTTACAGTCACTTGGTCGGGGCTATGGGGCGTGGCTGTTTATTAAGTTTACCGGCGAATATCCGCGTACGCTACGTGATTGCGACGGACTTTTCATCACATCAAAATCCCGTGGCAACCGATCAATCGAGACTAAAGTGCTATGTTTATAACATCCAAATCAGTTATCTCATAACCACATAAGGATTCCAAATATTGTATCGCATTCCAGATAAATAGAAAATGTTAAACTTTCCGATCGAACTAACAAACACCCAAGTTTTCCCGAAACAGCTCAACACATGAAATAATTTTAAAAACATCCAGTTCATGCCTCAGTACCAACGGTCCAGCCGTAGAAGGGTCAAGCCAACGCCTCACATGTGGCACGCCGTACTTCCCCAAACCCGAAGGTTCAAAGGGCAGTTCAAGACGGTCACATAATCGAGCTAAGGTTTGTTGTCTTCTAGAGGGTCCATCGCGTTACTTGCACTACTTAGAACGTTCTTAAACCATGGAAAAATCCAACACTTGAAAATTTTCTGGCAGGGGAAAAATTGGGTATTTACATCCGGTCGAACTTTTTAACATATTCTAAATTATCCGGAAAAACACAGACAAAGTTAAAGATTCCGATCGAAACATCGAACCCCCAAAAAACACCCCAGAAAACTCAACTCTTGAGTGCAAATTAAAAATTCCCATAAATGTCAGGAAAGTCATACAAAAGTTACTGTGTAGAAAGCGCACCATAAACGCACAGTTGCGCCGTGGAACCGCCGCGGAAGGCATGTTCCTGCCGCGGTTCCGCGGCGCTTTAAGCGCGTTACTGGATCGTTTTTCACACAGTGCCTTAGAATTACCTGCTGATATTTTTGAGTATTTTTAATTGGGAAAAATCCACTGTTTTGAAAAATGTACAGAGAGGGGTGAAATCGGGGATTATCGGGTTCGATCGGACTTCTACCTTCGTCTACACTTCGCCTAAAGCTCTAGCTATGCTCTGAAACCACTGTAGGGTTACTAGGCACACTCAAGAGGTTCCACAAGGCATCAACCATGCCAAACAAAAATTTTCCGGTGCCGAGAAACCCTAATATATATCGTTAACTAGAAGCAAAGGCGAAACTACAAGCAAGAAAACAACTTTGCTAATAAGTGAAAGGGATTACAACCTTTGTAGATCCGCTCCACCATTTCTTTAGCTCCGTGTTGACGTCCCTCCGCTGCGATCATCGGGATCCCGGACTCTAGCAATGGTTTCGTCGGAGAAATGATTGGGCTAGGTCATTGACTTCGAGGCCGAAGATGATCTACGTCGAGGCGACTCAAAATCAAGCTCCATCTTCACTAGGTCAAGAAACTTATGAAGAAAATACCCTCTACTACATGGCAAGTGATAGAGGATGAAGAAATAGGAAGTGGGTTCACTTTGGATTTGGATTTCTCACTTGGAATCATCACTTAGAATTTTCTAGCAAACTTTTTCTTTCTTCATGAAGAAGAAGATAGAAAAAGAATAATTAAAAAAATGAATTATCCATAATAGAAAATCAAGTGATGGTTATCATTTAGCAACCATGGGTTAGTTTAACTCATGTAGAGAATAAACTAGGGTTTAGATAATGGTTAGGTTTTAAGAAGAAACAAAAATGGTGAAGCTTCATGAAACTCCTAGAATAAAAACAAAGAAAGCCACCATATTTGTTTCTTGCCAAAATAAATAAATAAATAAGGCAAAAGAAATCCCAACCATTAACTAAACATAGTTTAAATCAAACATACACCCAAGTTTGCATGTATCATCAAACATGATACAATCAAGTGCACAATTATATATCATATATACAATATGCACATTCTAGTGAGAAAATAATCTTAAGTGAACCAATACTAGTTAATATAAAGTAATATATCAAATATATAATTATACATTAAATCATTAAATCAACACTTGATTTAACGATCCGGTCATATCGCATATAACCAACTAATATCAATAGTAACAACTTATCGAATCAACGCTTGATCCGATAACCCGGCTATATCGCATACAACCGATCAATGTCACAAATCGCGAGAATAGAATACAGTATCACATACTGGTATTATTCTCGGTCCCTCACATATCTCATATGCGCTCCTATTTCGTTTCGCTTGAGCCAGGAAACCCCTGTGTAAGACTCTAAAGACTCGTCAATACGCCGGCAGCAGGTGACGATCATATCAAACACCCACAAGCCGCAAGCGGTCTGCTAAACGTAACGGCCACCCGGGTATTGAGCGATCAGAAGATCAACGAGCAAGCCCGCTCACACTCCTGTGAATCCAACGAGTAAGACTACCGTACAGTCCGGTCTGTTCGTCTGATATGTCGCATATCTTGTCTATGGGTGGTAAACGTCAGACCCCAATAACTCGATAAGTCGTGTCGATATGAGGCTCATAACGGGTCGAGAAACTACTGGTAACACTTACCAGTAAATCCCTAAAACAGCCTTGGCCAAGGACTTCCTGTTATAGCCAATCAAGCACTGCGCAACATCAACTCCCTATACCGGGAGAGACGAAACCCCTCCTATCGCTCATTGCTTCCATGTGACTCGGGACTGTACCCAAGAACCACCGTTTTGCACGCCCTCTTGGACGTGGTAAGGTGGAAATCAAAGCACAGTGGGAATCACACAAGACTCTATGACGATCTCGGGTCTACAGACTAACCTGCACCAGTGTCACCAGAGAACTGCCATCTGACGTAAGGTATAATACAATCTGGGAGTTCTCGGCGAGTCCGTCCAGTGTACCCAGTCTCCACTGAGCACCAGTATATCATCTCTGATGTCAAACACCAATGGATATGGGATCATCCATCGCCCATCTGTATGGGTCGAGAAGCTACACGCTAGTCTACACTGGTATATCGATGCCCCGTCTCGATATACCCACGACTAGGGACGTTGAAGGATGTACTTATGGACTACCACGTCCCCACTAGTATGATCCGCATCATAGTCCAGGTAGTCAAGTACACATCCTAAGGGCTTTACCAACATGTAACAGAGAGACAATCAGTGTACACGTTAAGGTAAAGGGTAACCAGATAGTATACTATCATATCGAGCAAGAAAGTCATCCCTATATATGTCCAAGCATCCACTACTATATGCATCCTATGTATAGTAATGGCCTCTAGGGCATACATATAACTAACATGGCCCATCTGATCCATCTAGGACAGCTTGTCAATCAAGGACTGGAAAGTGGTCGGCTTGAAGAACATCATGAATTGAGATATAGTTGCCTGTGGGTCCAGGGTCCCCACGAACATGCCCACGGCAGGAGCCTCTTTTATGCGCTGTTCACACTTTGACCACAGGTTCCGCCACCAAATGGCGTATTGAACCCAGGTTTCTCTCGGCTTCACTCTGGCGTTGATTAGTGCGGTGATCGTGGTGCGCTCGCTAGCGCTTGCAAATCTTTGTGTAAACAGTAGCTCCATTTCTGCAAATGTCTTGACATAGTCATTCGGGAGCTCGAAGTATCATTCAAATGCTGTTTCCGACAAGCTACCAACAAACTGGCGAAGCAGCAGTTTGTCGTCACCTCTAGTATTACCACACAGAGCCCTGAACTTAGCGACGTGTTGATGGGGATTGCCTGTCCCCTTATACACGTGGAATTTAGGGATCGTATATCCCGGCGGGTATTTTATTTGATCATACCAATCCGGATAGGGTCATCCAGTCTTGATGATTTGGCCGGCCGCTTCACTCGCCTGATGAGCTCGTATCTGTTGAGCTATATAGTCGTCAAGGGCGGCTTTGGAGATGGTTCTTCCTTGGCTGCTGATAGAGCCAGAAGAGGGTTTGATGTCTCCCTTCTGTCGTCTTCAAGGATTATAGGAGGGTCCGGCTGGATCATCATCTCCACCATATCTTGGAATAAGAGCGCCATTTGTTTTATGTTAGCCGCATGTTCCACGGCCTCTTTATCTTTCTTTTCGAGCATTCTTCGGAGGAACTCGGCATCGGTTTCCTGTTCTTGGCGTTGTTCCGACGACGTCTCCGGGCTTTCTTTCGGCTCAGTGAGCGCGGCCATCTTCGTCAGCATCTCCCGGAGCTTCTGCTATTGCTCTTGAGCATTTGTCAATGATCGAGTGAGTGATCGATGACTCAGGGAAGCACGACTATCCTTTTTTTTTCCGGAAGCCATGTAAATGGTGTGCACCACCCTGACCCCAGACTTGGGGCGCTTAGGTTCAGTGCCCTTGAGATTCGTCGCTGACACGGGGATCTTCTCCGGCTTTCTCCTTTTATGGGCGGTCGAAGTTGAGGGGGTTGTTGCAGACGATACTTTCCGTGGTACGACGGCAGGAAGATTCTCTTCTTGCCGGACCTTCATTCTCTTCGATCGGCGGGAGTAGTCTTTGTCGATTATAGAGTTTTGGACTCTTCGCCAGACCCTGTGGATTTTGGAGGACAGCCGCCGAGAGGGCTATTCCGGGTTTGCCTTTGTTATGTTTTCTATAGGTGGAGGAGACCTTTTCAACACGGCAGTTGGAGAGTTCTTGCGCACCCTCCTGAGCGGCTCAAAGCTGTTCCCAGTTGGTTCAGAAGCATCAACTTCCACCGTTGGAGCTGGTGGGGTAAGTCCGGAAGGGGAACTGCCCCCAGCTTTTCTCACTTGGCACCAGTGGCGATGTCGAGCATGACGCGTAGCCAGGATCACCTCTATTGTCGGAGTAGCTTCCTTATGCCCCCTGCTTTGAGGAGAGACTGTTGTTGGTGCCAGCCTGTCGAAGACTGACATCCGGTGGGAAGAAATAGTCAATCTGTCGAAGGCCGACTTTCGAGTAGGGGAAGTAGTTTGGGCGACTCCACCCGCAGCGGGAGTTGGAACGGCCAGTCTTGCGAAGACCGATCCCTTAGCAGGAGAAGCACCTCTGATGACTTCGTTTACCGGAGCTAGAATAGCTATCCGCTTCGGGATAACTCCTTCAGGTATTGCAGGCTTCTTCATGGGCCCACTTGAGATTTGGCCTAGTCTGTTAAAGACCAAGGCATTGGACTTGAACGACCCGTTGAGAGGGTCCGTGGTAGTAGTAAGCCGATCAAAGACCGACTTGTTTGGAGCTTCCTGTGACGGCACTGGAACGTTGAAGCTCATTGGCGGGAACATGGTCCCGAAGAAAAATCCAGTAGTGGCCTGTGTAACCTGTTCCACTGGAATTACGAAGATGGATGCCGCTTGGGGACCATAAGTTACTCCTCCAGACGGGGCGGAACGGGAGTTGTTGTTTCAGTTGGTGCAGTTGGAAGCCATTGACGCCATCTTCTCTTCTGCACGGAGCAAGGCACCAAATCTTAGTACCTCGAATCCAGGGGCAACCATATTTGTTAGATATAGTGCCCTCAAAGTCAATTATTGGATCGCAAGCATATGATTGCAATGATTGAGGGAGGACCTATGCCGGAAGGACAGTCTTACTCAGGATGATAGTATGCTATCTGGTTTATCTTTATCATCGTGTACATGCTTTTGGTGATATTACAGATTACTATTACACGTTGATAGAGCCCTTAGGATTCTTGCTTGACAGCCAGCAGTATGATGGCGATCATATACGTGGGAGCTGGGGTCTATAAGCACATCCTTAAAAGGTCCCTAGTCGAGAGAGTTTCGAGACAGGGCATCGATACTCCATAGTAAACTAGTGTATACGGATTGAGACCCCGACGAGGGGAGGTGGCTGGTCTCACAAGCCATTGGTGTCAGTTGGTTCACCTAAGACGTATACAGGTGCTCATTGGGTTATGAGTACACTGGACAGGATTCGCCGGGAACATGCTAGTTGGTTTTTATACATAGCGTCAGATAGCAGTTCCCTGGTGACATGTGTACATGTTAGTTCATCGACCTGACATCGTCATTTGTCTCGTATGAGTTCCTACTGTGTTTTGATTAATACCCTACCACGGCTCAAAGAAGTCGTGCAAACATGTTTTAGTTGGATATAGTCCCGAGCCACATGGAGGCAGTGAGCGGATTGGCAGGGGTTTCGTCTCTCCCGGTATTGGGGGTGAGATCGCGCTGTGTCTAGGAGAGCCATTACACGAAGTCCTTGGCCAAGGCACGAGATTTACTGATAGGTATTCGAGTAGTATCTCAGGGTGTTCTGGGCTATACTCCGATACGACTTGTACCGCTTTTGGGGGTCTGACGTTTACTAGCCCCCTAGGCCCGACATGCGATACTCATAGACGAACGGACCGGGCTATACGGATATTGTCACTGACAGGCTCAGTAGGGTGTCAGGATGAGTTCGCTCATCGACGTCCCTTTTGGTCAATACCTGGTAACCCGTTACGTGCAGTTGGTACTACTGACGTGCTAGTGGTTAAATCCACAGCCAAAATATTGACGAGTCTTTAGAGTCCCCCACAATCAGTTTCTCAAGTTTCGGACGAAACGTTGTAGAGACCGTATGGTATTATGGCAGGGTTCGGTCATATACGTGCACTTGTGCACGGATCATGATCGGACGGATCATACTACTGGGCTTTGGTTTAAGCCGGATCCTAGTATTAGATTTGTTGGATTACTTTTGTCTCATCGCATTTGCATTCGGTCGGAATGCGGATGCAGGTATGTATATACAGGTGAGGGGTATCCTTGTGATCCGTCACGAGTTTACTTTAGATGTTGCCATATCTTTTTATTGTTGCAAACATTTGGATTAATATTTGCTTGTGGAAATTGTGAGTGGATATCATCATGAAGGGCATTAAATGTGACATGGACATGAATGATGACTCATGGTCTAATTCTTTGAACCATGTCAACATTTGTGATTGATTGTTGTGATGAAATGAGAGGTGGAGAGAGTGGGCAGCCACATAGCTTTGGGCTTGCTCTTGAGATGATAATGCTTGCTCTCATTTTTTATCTCATCACAATAATAACAAAAGCCTCTTTTTGTTCTTCCTCCTCTAACTCACTACTTCCACCATTGCATCATCTTCAACCTCCATCCATACACTCTCATGTGTTGAGAATTAATGGATGCTTGAGACAAAGTTATCACACACATTCTCTGCATCACCTTGGACATGTCGGCTAGCAAACTTCATGTCCGAGTTGCTTCGTTTTGAAGCGGGAGCCCGTAAAAAGACTTCTTGACATGGTGCCCTTCCGACGAGGAGACCAGAGATCGGAGATGCCGCGAGGAGCTAGGGATGGTGGCTAAAGACCGAAGGACACGGATCGATCGGTATAGCCTTTCTATCATCTTTCTAGTTAGCTTGTTTGTGTTAATGGTTCGATCCGGGTGAAAGACTACGATAGCGCCGGTTTCGTAAAAAGTTTTTGTTCCACGTTTGGCCTCGGATTGACGGCCGGGACGCTACCGTAGACTTACATGGTATCAGAGCCACGCCATTAACCTTTACTAGCTTGTTCTAACGTGTTTAAAATATCGATCGATCGAAATTTCCGAATCGTATTTTCATTTCAGTGTGCTTGCTGTCAAATTTCGAAGTTGTTCAAAAAATTATTTTAGGCATTTTAAAAATACATGCAGGCATAACTAAAGCAACAGAAAAAGTTTGGAGACCTAAGTCCAAAATGACACCGCGGAACCGCCGCTAAATGTCGCATTTGGCGGCACTTCCGCGTCCCTTTTTGGGCTACAGTGCCCCAAATTTTTTCTGAGGGTTTAGTTCATGGAAATATGATTTTTGTGATATATAGTTTTGGCCCAGATTATTTTGAGTGCTGGAATTGTACTTGGGGCCCACTTCGGGAAATTTTGTCGATCGAAATTTTAAATAAGTTAGTTCACAGTACTTACATTACTATCTGTGACCGTGAATGTCATTTGAGCGGTAAATCTTGTCTAATTGCTATAGCTCCTTTAGACGGATTTGCGAACGTGATATTCATGTTGATGTTCTGTGTTGTGCTGTGTTGTTGCGGATTTGTCGTGGTGGATAGCTTGCGTGCAATGGTAGTGTAGTTTTGTTATATTTGTATATTTGATATTGCGGGGTGAGCGTCCGACATGTGGACTGCCATCTGATTGAAATGATTTAGCGTGCTTGCGCTTTCTAAAAGATAGATCAAAAATATTTGTAACCGCAATCAAGAACGGCGTCGCATGAAGCTAGCCAGTGAGTACGGGTCGGTCCACAGGGATGTTGTGAATCTCCGATTCGTTCTTACGAGTTAATTCCGAAGGGTGTTCGGAGTTGTTATTAAATCTAAAAACCTAAATTATCCTAAGGCAATTATCTAGATCTAAATCTTGCTAGGGTTAGGTTTAGGAATGGTTTGGAAATGTAAATAAATCTCAACGCTTTCTATACCCAGATTAGGATCTAAGAGGAGTTATGGTAATTATCAATAAAGGGGATTAGATCCATTCGGGAAGGTATTCCTTCCTCTAGGTTCTTGTCCTTCTTTTAGAGATCCTTACCCTAACCTCCATGGAAAACATCACACCCGGGCCTTTATACTACGGTATCACTGCTACCTCGAGGGATAGGGTGCCGTAGGGAGCGGTATATGCATGTATGCATGGAGTCCTATAGATTCTATGTGATGAGTAAGAAAGGGATGAGAGATCTCATCTCTCAAAAGCCTTTCCCAAAGCTAACATCTAAGGCAAGGAATTAAATTACTTACAGATGCATCCCTCCAATCATCCATGCAGGGTTGTCAGATCTGAATTTCTGAATGGAGAAGAAACACCGATGCTCTCCAAAAGATTTCTAAATTTTATTCATTAAAGGGAGGCATAAGAAATTACAATGATTAGAGTTCTATTTATAGGAAATAGAAACCCTAGGTTACATCTTGAACCGCATATCTACTTTTACAAAAATAGCCCTCTAGAAAGACCGGTCAAAGATTTTACAAAATATGGTAAAAACTTTATCTCCTGATTGCCCTATACGGCCGCGGAACCGCGACATGGGTGGGGGTTGGGCCGCGGTTCCGCGGCCCATTAGAGGATTCATTTCCTCAGATTTTCTGTGCTTCTTTTGGGCTTCCTGGGCTTTGTTATTCTTTGGTTCTTTTCTCAGTTTGGCTTCTAGGTTTGTTCCTGATCCTACAGTGAATAATTGTAGTGAACTTTAACCCTTCGCTTTGAGTCGACGTCTTGAATCTTGCTTTGTGAACTATTCCTTATGTAGGCTTGATCAAGATCCTTCACTTTGTTGGTCAAAGTCTCACTTTTATATCGTCTTTACATCGTTTTCACTGTTTTCTGTCCAAGAACCTGTAACCTGTAATATGTAGCAGACATGCGTCAAAAGTACCTGTTTATTTATAAAAAGAATAAGAATGGGGAATATAATAATGCAATATTATGGTCTGAACAAATACCCCCAAACTTATCTTTTGCTCGTCCCCGAGCAAACTTATTTTTTTTATTTTATTCTCGATAAAAATCTAACCTAGCCGCACTTTCGCAGGGAAACGCGATTGCACTGAGCACGTGCAATAAGCCGTTAAACCTCTAGGTGTCCGTAGTAGGAGGAGTGTTGTCTCCTGAGGGTTTTCAGCAGATACTACCCACAAAATCCTATCAATTCGGCTTTTTCGACTTTTGTTCTCCAATTAGGTTTTCTAACAAGGAATTCTATTATCTTTTACTCGTAAATTATCCACCCATATTCTTCTCACTTCCTAATCATCTAACTTAAGATTATATATGTTATGTAAACCTACTTAGCTTTCGGCATCTCTTAAGTTTTCCTTCTAAGGTTACATCTCCACTTAGGAATTTCTATCAACTCTATTAAAGATATAAGTTCTATTTTTCATTCCTCTCTCTTATCTAAATTCCAATCACATATCCCCACGTGTGTGTAAATATCACCCCTACACTTGGAAATTCAAATCAAGCAATCGTACTCTCGTCCATTGTCCAAAGCACTTATTAATTAGTGAATTTTTAAATGAAATTTTGCTTACACATCCTTCATGCGACCGTTAATACTTCTTGAGGTACCAACAACCGATTACAAGATGCGTTAGCACTATAAAGCGTACTTCCTAGTTTTGCAATACCCAAGGCTTTAGCAGTGACTCCCAAACCAGTTGGTCTAAGGCACTAGGTGATGAAGCACCCTCGCTAAATATTTTTCTATTTTTGCAGCCTTAAGTAATCACAAAAACCAGTGTCCATTTTTTTATTCTTTATTCACACTTATATATTTTTTTCATTTTCATCATACTAAGGACTTTAGACAAGAGCATTTCAAGGTCTCTTCTACTATTCCAAGTTTCAAGATGCGTGATTGTGCAAATTGTAGGGTATACGTTTTTAGAATCTGGACTTAAGCTAGGAACTATTTTTCAAACTTATACTCTAATAAGAACATCAATACTCTTCCCTTGTTTAGACTTAGCCCAAGAAGTGAACCCAAAATTTGCCTATTTCTAAGTAAACTACAAGGCATATACTTTCTACCGTTAAACTTAAAGGAATGTTATTTTTAGGGTTTTTAATTTACTAAGTCTAAGATCTAGTTGTTCCTAACCAGTTGACCTATTTGTCAAACTCTAGTCAATTAGCCAAAATTGAATACAATAATTTTTATAATTTTTGAAATTTTTCAAATTTTTATGGGTTTTCAAATAAGCATGCAAATGCAAAAATATGTACAAATGAATGCGAAGGAAGAAGACGTACCGAGCATACCCCCAAACTTGAACTTGACAGTGTCATCACTGTCATGCTAAACCAAGAGGGTCAAAATACCGGCACTCCCATGTTTATTTATTTATAATTTTTTTTATATTTTTAATGTTTTGAAATTTTTTTTTTATTTTTTTATAGAAAAAAAAAACAAAAAATATATACATATATACAAAGATTCCCTCAAACTTAAGCGTGGCCTTGCACAAGCCAAAAGTTAGCACCAACCATTCAAAAATCTTATCATGGTAATGGTAGAGTTGGTGCAAGAATGGGATGGAAAGAAAAGATATGAAAAGCACGCGAGACCGTGTGGAAAGAAGAATGGTAGAATATGGTCTCGGTGGGGGAGAAGAAAGACGGAAAGAAGAAGGAAGTGGAGTGCGATCTTGAGGGTGTAAATTGAGTGAATAAATTAGCGCAATTTGTGATGACCGATGTGTTAAAAGCGATTGCGCTAACCTACCAACTCGTCGGGAAATGGGGTCAAATCCCTCAAGATTCGCAAGAAAACATGGGTACACTGAACTTGGTATAAGAGATGAAAGCGTAACGGTCATTTGTTCGGTCGGAACAATAGGAAGGACGAAAGGGAGTGAAGTAGGGATAGTATCTTTCTCACCGTAGTAAACTGTTTCGAACTTGAAAGATTCCATTAATGGTTCGAAACTACTATAATCAACCGAGTCTGATGGCTCATCTGAAAATGTAAAGGACTCAAACTCGGGCGGTGAGTCATCAACATCGTCCGAAAAAGTGAAACACTCGTAGGTTTTATCGACTGTGAGAATTGTGTCAGATTCAAAGGAAAAGGTTTCAAGCTCACAGTCTTCAAGCGGGGTAGGAACGATGGGAAGGAGGGAGGGTGATATAACAGTCAAAGGTTCAGGAGGATGAATTGGAAAATCAGACACATCAAAAAAAAATGATTCAACCTCAATATTATCCTCAAGACTCTTCTCGATACTATCCTCAATATTCAACTCATCCATGCCATTATCATCAAAATCTAGACGCATATGAGATTCGGGAGAAACATTTAATAACTTGGGATGATGATTTGAACATAAAATCTTAAGTAAATCGACAGGTTCATCATCCGAAATATTCCCGGCGTCTATATCCTCAATCAAGTGAAAATCAATTTCTTTAGACACCTCATCAAAAGCATGGATATCTATCGATTTAGGTTCTAGAGTGGAGGTGTAAAGATCGAAAGGATTAGGTGCGGTTTCACTCGAAAGAGGTTCCTCACAATCTGGCAAATCAAACACTACAAAATCACACAACTCGTTTTTATTTTCAACTGGTGAATCATTTGGAACAATCGATGGAAAACTGGAGTTGTGGGCTTCAATTAGGTAAGGGTAGGTTTGATTTGAAAATCCTCTCTCATTCTCACTCTGTCCAACTGCCGCCTCATACATTGAAAAATTCGGAGCTAGCGGGACACTAGCTACCGGTTCACTAGGTTGCATAAGGGCGGCCATGAACGCTTCCACATTCCTCATCATTTTATTTGTTGCAGCAATATATGCTTCCAACGACTCTTCCAAACTAGACTTAGGTGGTGAGGGGGTTTCAGTAAAAGATTCAAAATTGGTTGGATATTTGAAACTCCCTAATGGCTGTGTCGAAACAGTGTCTAGTGAAGGTGGGAAAGTCGGGTATGACTGGTAGGAAGTGGGTGGTAAGACAGGGGTAGGGTCAACATATGGATAAGAAGGTGAATAATCATGCAGATCCCTAGAACTAGATGAGTGGAGAGGGGTGAAAGATCTACTGCGAGATTGAGCAATATGCTCAGCAATGGACATCAGCCTAGGAGTGACAGAAGGACTTGAAGAAGTGGTATCAACATATGTATGTGGTAAAGGTTGACTCGGTTGATACAAAGTAGGTTGAAAAGTCAAACTATTTCTCCTAGACGCCTCTATGTGATCTTTCAAAGATTTTTTAGGCATGGAGGGATCGTTTTTAAATTGACCGAACAAATTAACATATGACGCAAAATTAGGTTCGGGATACCAAAGTTCGGCTAATGATTTATTATGTGGGGTACCCATGTTAAAAGAAGGGGAAAAGGAAAGAAAGTTTGTTGTGCAAGGATTTATTTGCCGCTAAAAAATTTTGCAAGTTTCTATAAAATATTTGTACTTTTTATTTTCATTTTTCATTAATTTTTTCTTTCTCTTTATTTGGAAATTTTTTTATTTTTTCTTGCAAAAAGATTTTAGAGAAAAGATATGCAACAGCAAAGTATTACTTGCAATCAATTATTATTTTAACCATATCACAAGAATCTTTATTTGGAAAGAATTGTTGCAAAAAGATATTCGAGAAAAGATATGCAACAACAAAATTTTTCTTGCAATCAATTTAGTTCAAGCGGGGCCCAAAAATCCTGCACAAGATCGTTATTTGGAAGGGAATATATTTTTAAAGTGCACAAAATCCTGCAGGTATTTTTCAGAAAATATATTTCAAAAATTACAGAGGAGAAACAGAAGATCTTACAGAAAATTTTTCAGAAGAAGATGCCATTGTACCGCCGCCTTTCCGCGGTAAAAACGCGTTTGTGCCGCGTTTTCGCCGCGAGATCGTCGGATCGAGTCCCCAAAAAATTTCTGCCGCACTGATTCCACTAGAAGGCCGCGGTTCCGCGGCCTAAGGTGGGTTTTGGCCGCGGAATCGCGGCGGGATGAGGGAATTGGGTCTCCAAAAAAAATTTCACTATTCTGATTTTTAATTTCCCTTCTGTTTCGATATTTGGTTTTCTGTTTCACCTTCTGGGATTTTCCAGATCCGATTTTGTATATCCTGCAAAAATTTAAACAAAAAAGTATCTCTTCCAAAAATAACAAAATATATATATTTTTATATTTTTTTTGATTTTTTAGATTTTTATGAATTTTTAAATTTTATGATTAACCCGAAATTGCGAAAAGGAAAGTTCTACGCCATCCCCGGCAACGGCGCCATTTGATTGAAATGATTTAGCGTGCTTGCGCTTTCTAAAAGATAGATCAAAAATATTTGTAACCGCAATCAAGAACGGCGTCGCATGCAGCTAGCCGGTGAGTACGGGTCGGTCCACAGGGATTTTGTGAATTTCCGATTCGTTCTTACGAGTTTATTCCGAAGGGTGTTCGGAGTTGTTATTAAATCTAAAAACCTAAATTATCCTAGGGCAATTATCTAGATCTAAATCTTGCTAGGGTTAGGTTTAGGAATGGTTTGGAAATGTAAATAAATCTCAACGCTTTCTATACCCAGATTAGGATCTAGGAGGAGTTATGGTAATTATCAATAAAGGGGATTAGATCCATTCGGGAAGGTATTCCTTCCTCTAAGTTCTTGTCCTTCTTTTAGAGATCCTTACCCTAACCTCCATGGAAAACATCACACCCGGGCCTTTATACTACGGTATCACTGCTACCTCGAGGGATAGGGTGCCGTAGGGAGCGGTATGTGCATGTATGCATGGAGTCCTATTGATTCTATGTGATGAGTAAGAAAGGGATGAGAGATCTCATCTCTCAAAAGCCTTTCCCAAAGCTAACATCTAAGGCAAGGAATTAAATTACTTACAAATGCATCCCTCCAATCATCCATGCAGGGTTGTCAGATCTGAATTTCTGAATGGCGAAGAAACACCGATGCTCTCCAAAAGATTTCTAAATTTTATTCATTAAAGGGAGGCATAAGAAATTACAATGATTAGAGTTCTATTTATAGGAAATAGAAACCCTAGGTTACATCTTGAACCACATATCTACTTTTACAAAAATAGCCCTCTAGAAAGACCGGTCAAAGATTTTACAAAATATGGTAAAAACTTTATCTCCTGATTGCCCTATACGGCCGCGGAACCGCGGCATGGGTGGGGGTTAGGCCGCGGTTCCGCGGCCCATTAGAGGATTCATTTCCTCAGATTTTCTGTGCTTCTTTTGGGCTTCCTGGGCTTTGTTATTCTTTGGTTCTTTTCTCAGTTTGGCTTCTAGGTTTGTTCCAGATCCTACAGTGAATAATTGTAGTGAACTTTAACCCTTCGCTTTGAGTCGACGTCTTGAATCTTGCTTTGTGAACTATTCCTTATGTAGGCTTGATCAAGATCCTTCACTTTGTTGGTCAAAGTCTCACTTTTATATCGTTTTTACATCGTTTTCACTGTTTTCTGTCCAAGAACCTGTAACCTGTAATATGTAGCAGACATGCGTCAAAAGTACCTGTTTATTTATAAAAAGAATAAGAATGGGGAATATAATAATGCAATATTATGGTCTGAACACCATCACTGCCTGTTTGTATATTATTCTTTTGGGGCATGACCGGGTTGAGGTCGATGTACCCGTTGTATATATTTTTCTTTTCTGTACTAGGATTACCCCGCGGTGGAGTGCACGGGTAGCCGGGTTCTAGAAGGCAACGGGCCCGCATCTCATGGCTTTGAGACGAAGGGGGCTTCACTCTAGAATTGGTGGGCTATTCGCCGCACTCGTAGAGGGTATAGGTTGACCCAAGGAGGGGTGCTTAAGTTACCGGATTCCGTGAAGTGTTGGGTGGCCCATTCACTTTGCTGAAGGGGACTGCCTCTCTTCTGGTTTTGGCGGGTAACTTTTCGCACCCGTAAGGGTCTAGGTTTTCATTGCACATGCTATCCACATGACCAGGGGAACGTCGGGTTTCAGTTGCGGCTCAGTGAAACCCGGGGATCCCAGATTATCTGTATTGTTCTGTGATGCTTATTACTTTTATGTGATATTGCATTTATCACGCCTGGAGCGATTATTATATATTGATATATATACTAGTAGATATTGTATATATTTTACACCCGCGCTAGTCCAGTCCCCGCTATGTCGTTAGTTAAGTAACCTAACGGGTGATGACGGGACCCAGTGGCGAATGTGGATAGCATATACACACATCATATTTTCGTTCTTTTTGGTGTGATTAATTGATGGGACTGCGTTGATTCGGATCAATGCAAGAAAAACAGACCTATTTGATATTGTTGGAACAAATTTTAAAAAGCTGTTATTATAAGGACGTTCTCTTTTGTTTTGCACAGAGGTATTCGGTTATGAATATCCAGCACCTCATTCGACGAGGCAAGGGCCGAGATCCCTTCATCGGGAGTGACCCCTTAGACAGAAGTTTGCGTCAGGGTAATAATTTCACTATAGTCGATTACTTTTTTCTTTGCATCGCGGTATTCAGTTGGAATATGCTGCACCTCATTCTACGGGGAAAGAGCCGAGATCCCTTCACCGGAAGTGACCTCTTTAGCAAAGGTTTTCGCCACTATATTTATAAAAAGCTATTCGGTTCCTTCAACGATATCAAGTTCATTACATTAAAGGTTTTTCGCCAAAAACCAGCCGTAGCCCTCCGTCATTTCAGATTAGTATTGCTTAGTATTCGTGCTACGTATGTCGTGCATTGCCGAGGCGTAGTATTCGGTAGCTCTGTAATGCTTTTCTGTCGCATGGATATGTGGATTGGTTAGGATAATCGTACGGTTATGTTGGCATTGTCAAGGACTCGTACGGGTGGGTTTAACGCAATCAAGATAATGACGGGTTGAACTTAACTAGGACCTTTTGATATGTTATCATTGTCAAGGTCACTTGGGTCCTAGGGGTAAAAACATACATCAGGAGTTTCTAAAGAAACTGAAACTTGCCAGGCATGCGCATACCTTCTGGAGTGTGGTGACTTGAGTGGATTCCATCAAGTTATCATGTGATGATAGTTGGATCCCGATTCCCACTGATGAGTTGGTTTACTCCTCGGGTGATCCCGACTAATTCTTCTTTCAGGTTTGGTGGAGAATTTGAGGATACAGTGGGAGACATCCTGATTAGATAAAGTGATTAACCATTCTAATTTAGGTTAGAGTGCACGCAAAGTGTTTCTTTTCTCTCTCTCTCTCTCTCTGTCTACGACCATGACCCGACCCTTGACTATGACTCAGTGACCAAGTTAACCAAACTTTCTTAAAACAGTGGCTTTTGGATTGTCTGAGTTGCATACATCATTACCACTCCTTCTTTTACCCTTTGCATTTCTCCAGAACACCCCATATCACTACGAACATCCACTTCCATTGGATAAATCCATCGTATGGTTATATACGAACTCGAAGGAACTTGTTCCAGATTCAAGGATGGATTCTGGTTCTGGAGAGATTGAATAGGACTATTCAGTTGTCTTTTTCTTTTACCTTCTCTCAGGTTGTGAGGGATCCTAGGATTAGGAGAAGGGTACACCTATTATGCTTATTGGATAGTCTTCTTCCAAACCATAGGCATGTGCCGAAAGGTAGGGAATGAAGAAAACCGATTAGCCTAAGTATGGTGTACAGAAGGTAATAAGTAAAGACAAATAAAAGGATTAGTAAGAGGGCAAACTAAATTGCGACTGCTATCATTCACGACCAAACCAAGTGTTTCATCGCCACTCCTATTTCACCTTTGTATTTCTCCAGAAGACTCCGTATCACTACGAAGATCCACAGTTATTGGATACTCCATCGTATGGTTATATACGAACTCGAAAGAACTTGTTCCAGTTCGGGGAAAGATTCTGGTTTAGAAGAAATAGGAATAAGGTTTATTCAGTTGTATTTTATCTTTACCTTCTCTTGCATTGCAAGTGCTCCTAGGATTGGGACAGTACACCTATTACGCTTATTGGATAGTCTACTTCCAAACCATAGGCTGGTACCGAACGGTAGGGAAGGAAGAAAACCATTAAGCCTAACGATGGTATACAGAAGGTAACGAGTAAAGACAAATAAAGGGATTTGGAGATATGGCAAAGAAATATACGGTTACAGTTGTGAATCTGATAATGGAAGAGGCATTACTAGGAATACCCGGATACCCCTTCGAAACATTTTCGTGTTTTAGTTTTACTGTGCATTGTTAATAGAAAACTGATTTCCATATTAAACCTTGCTCCAGGGTATGTATTTACCAGGTTTGATTTTCACATCTATATGATTTTACAGATGATGAGTGGGAGTAAGTTATTGGGAATTAGGTGATCATCCTCATTATATCGGGATTCATTGTAATTGGTGATACTTGAGGAAATCGCCTGGGTTTTTGCCGGACGGCAAATATTTGGTTTTGAATATCCGTTGTTGTGCACCAATTTCAAATTGATATATCTGTACGTTTATTTTTATAAAGTGAGATATAAATTTTTGAAATTATGTCCATGACATTTACCTATATCAGTTAATGGTTAGGTAAGAAGCATTCAACAGCGGTGTAATTCTTCATAACCATAGTACAGTTTTCAACCTACGACGCACGGGGTTTGAGTTATTCAACTCAGGGGACTTATACAAAGTATTGTATGTTGTCCAGTGTCCATTAGGACAGAGGGGTTGGTTCCCGTACTATATTCTGCTTACTTATGACATTTCTAGTTTTTAGACAAGTGTTTCGTAGAAATATAAGGTTTAGGTTTTGAGAAGTTATAGGTATAAGAATAAAGTAGAGAACCAGGTATTGCAAGTATCAGGATTCTTCAAGGTGATCGAAGATGTAGATACTTGTATTTGGTATTCAGTTGATAGTAATGATTTTGAGAAATTTGTTTCTCTTTCAGGTTACTCATAATTGGATGCACTCCTAAGTTGAGTAATGCTGATCGGCCTCTCTCCATTTTAGTTGACATGCACTGGAGACAGCTGCATGATTTGAATCTGGTTCCAATTAAATCAGTGCCTCTGTTTCTATATTGGATATAGAATGGATCATATCTTAACGATGTTAAGGTATATGGAGTTGTCCGGCTTATGCTTAAAACCAGACTCTGGATAACTCAAGGCACGTTTCTGTAATGGATGTTTGTGGGTTGACCCGGGCTATGACAAGGGTTGATTTTCTACCATCTGGAAGATCAATAGTGATATTGTTCTTGACTCACCACAGTTTTAGTAAAATGGACTTTTTCAGAAAACAGTAGTGGGAGTATGGTAGAACTGGAAGTGATTCCAGAACCACAGACGATTACTGAAAATTTAATAAGAACCTAAAGATTCAATCAGGTTTGAAATTCCATTAGCCACTCCGCAGATATGGTGGGTAACCTCATGCGCTCGAGAGGTACTTCGGTATTCTCAAAAACGGTGACAGGGAGGTTCTTGTTTACCTAGACTTGCCATTACTACTGTTCCAGACTATGAGACCCGGTAGGAGGATGAGTATAGCGTCATTCTAAACTGGCTTTAGAAGTGCACGTGTATATGATTCTGCCAGAGGGTTGTTGTAGTCAGTGGGAGCAGCAGAAGCATAGTTGACAAGTAGCTTATGTCTATTTATAGATTAAAGCAGATATAGCGAAGATAAATCATCTATTTCTGATGTGACAGTCATGGGTTTGATTTCATCAGAATAGGAGATGGATCTGTTAAGAAGGTAGTAGGGTGTGATGTCCTGGTATTTGGATGACATACACAGAGTAGAAAATGAAATTCCTATACTATAATCAATTATACTGTGGTTGTCGCACAGTGGTTTCTCCATATAGGATATGGATATTATATCAGATATTATGGTTACTAGATCTATGGTATTAGATCTAGTTTTGGGTAGTTTCCTAGACTGGGTACTTAGACAACATTCTAAAGGTGTTTTGGAATGGATGACTCCTGGCACGGTAGTATATAAGCAAGTGATGGAGTCACCCTCTCTAAAGGTGTCTTACAGACTAAAGGGGAGAGGGATGTGCATGATTGGCATATCACTTGCTTTGGCAATTGAGTCAATCATGAGATATCAAGTACCACACCAGATGTTGTTTTTGCACTAGCTGCAATAAGTCGATATTAATCCAATCCTGGAGAAACGTTCGGAAGCAGTTTTAGGACATAAGTGGATGTTCTAGAGATTTGATAACGGCAGCCTCCTTCGGGAGACATTTATCTTTCCAGGCTTCCAAGATGACCTGGATGATAGAGTGACTGTCAGAATTATAGTTCTCCCTCTGACGAGGGGCAGTAGTTTGGACAGGTGGTCCAAGTGGATACTGAGGGAGGCATGACGCAGGATGCTGATTAAATTCAGTTGACGATACAGTCTAAGAAGTTTTCTAGATTTGGAGTTCATTTGTGAACTAGGTCCCATCAGATATCCAGACATATTCTAAGACAGGTATTTCTTATTTCGGGAGATGGCTTTCTCCGCGAACTTGAGATTAAGAGAGACATAGAAAGAAACATCAGAGCGGATCCACTCACTGAGGCTATTCCTCGAACGCAATAGTTTCACAAATGGGCTTCGTCTCTCTCGGTATTGGGGGTGAGATCGCGCTGTATCTAGGAGAGCCAATACACGAAGTCCTTGGCCAAGGCACGAGATTTACTGGTAGGTATTCCAGAAGTATCTCAGGATGTTCTGGGCTATACTCCGACACGACTTGTACCACTTTTGGGGGGTCTAACGTTTACCAGCCCTTTAGGCCCGACATGCAATACTCATAGACGAACGGACTAGACTGTACGGATATTGTCACTGACAGGCTCAGTAGGGTGTCAGGATGAGTTCGCTCATCGACCTCCCTTTTGGTCAATACCTGGTAGCCCGTTACGTACAGCTAGTACCACTGACGTGCTAGTGGTTAAATCCACAGCCAAAATATTGACGAGCCTTTAGAGTCCCCCATAGACAGTTTCTTAAGTTTCGGGCGAAACGTTGTAGAGGCCGTATGGTATTATGGCAGGGTTCGATCATATACGTGCACTTGTGCACGGATCATGATCGGACGGATCATATTAGTGGGCTTTTGTTTAAGCCGGATCCTAGTATTAGATTTGTTGGATTATTTTCGTCTCATCGCATTTGCATTCGGTCGGAATGCGGATGCAGGTATGTATATACAGGTGAGGGGTATCCTTGTGATTCGTCACGAGTTTACTTTAGATATTGCCATATCTTTTTATTGTTGCAAACATTTGGATTAATGTTTGCTTGTGGAAATTGTGAGTGGATATCATCATGAAGGGAATTAAATGTGACATGGACATGGATGATGACTCATGGTCTTATTCTTTGAACCGTGTCAACATTTGTGATTGATTGTTGTGATGAAATGAGAGGTGGAGAGAGAGAGAGAGGGCAGCCATATACCTTGGGCTTACTCTTGAGATGATAATGCTTGCTCTCATTTTTTATCTCATCACAATAATAACAAAAGCCTCTTCTTCTTCTTCTTCCTCTAGCTCACTACTTCCACCATGGCATCATCTTCAACCTCCATCCATACACTCTCATGTGTTGAGAATCAATGGATGCTTGGGACAAAATTATCACACACATTCTTTACATCACCTTGGACATGTCGGCTAGCAAACTTCATGTTCGAGTTGCTTCGTTTTGAAGCGGGAGCCCATAAAAAGACTTCTTGACGTGGTGCCCTTCCGACGAGGAGACCGGAGATCGGAGATGCCGTGAGGAGCTAGGGATGGTGGCTAAAGACCGAAGGACACGGATCGATCGATATAGCCTTTCTATCATCTTTCTAGTTAGCTTGTTTGTGTTAATGGTTCGATCTGGGTGAAGGACTACGATAGCGCCGGTTTCGTAAAAAGTTTTTGTTCCGCGTTTGGCCTTGGATTGAGGGCCGGGGTGCTACCGTAGACTTACAATATTAAACCGCAATTCGTTCACGAACACGACACACGAAGTGTGGATTGGAAAGAGGAAAATGTCCCACCGAGCGTGCCAGAATCTGTTCGCCGCCGAAAGACGCGACCGGGACGTTGGGACGTCTGGCCTGAATTTTGGAGGGCAGATGCTATTTGGTTTTATCCGTCCACCTCTCCGAAGATGCCAAGTTGATTTATGGCACCATGTATCGGAGGTTTGGACAGATGCAGCCGTTGTAGCAGACTTCGTCAGATTCCCCTTCATTTGCGAGGGGTTTTTGATTGTGGGGACGCTCTTCCCTGCAGGCGCAATCCCCTGCAGTTAATTACGCTACCGCATCGCGGTAACCACTTTCTCTTTCTCCAGATGTTCACTTCGTGTCGTGTTTGTTTGTTTCATTTTAGGTTGCCCGTGGATTGTATACGGAGACTAATTTATGTTGTCGCCCGTAGGGCGTGGATTAGTTCAAATCCGTATTTTCTTATATTTGGATTTTGGTTGATTTAAGGCTCGTTAACCTCGTTTGAGATTAAGATCCACTTAAATGTTTGTTAAGGATACGTTAGTCTAATTTTTAGACTAAGATCTACTTAACGGGGTTTTTTAGTTTAAGGACATCATAGTCCGTGGTTTAAGGACATCATAGTCTATAGAGTTTAGTTTAGGGACATTGCGGTCCATTAGGTTTAAGGACATTATAGTCCATGAAGTTTAAGGACATCATAGTCCGTGGTTTAAAGACATCATAGTCTGTAGAGTTTAGTTTAGGGACATTGCGGTCCATAGGGTTTAAGGACATCATAGTCCGTAGTTTAAAGACATCATAGTCTATAGAGTTTAGTTTAGGGACGTTGCGGTCCATGGAGTTTAGTTGTAAGGACGTTGCGGTCCACAATTTAGCTTTAAGGACATTGCGGTCCATTGGGTTTATGGTTTGTTGGTTTGGGGTTATACCAAGAGTTATTGGTTATTGGGACCCTTTACCTCTCTGAAGACGTTGAATAATTACAACGACGTATATCAGAGATGTGGAGAGATGTACCCTTGAAACAAAGAATGTTCATCAGGGACTTGGTAGTCCTGTTTGGGACTAAGACCCGTTTGGGAAAATAAAGAGCACATGAGCTCGGTAGATTTAGGAGTTTGGCCAACTTGGGCTCAGCCCACTGAGTCTTTGTCGTTTGCTTTTTAAATAGAGTGTCAGACACTTGCTAGGACACAGTCCTTTCTCTGTGCACATACTGCCAAACATTTATGTGAGTACTGACACTCACACTTTGCTTTGCTTTTCCCACTTTCTTTTTTCTTCCCTTTTTTTATGAGTGTTGAACACTCTTTATGGCCCTAGGCTCTTCTTGAGGAGTGCAAAGCGCTCTATGCTAGTAGTGCCCACGTGAGTGGCATGTGGAGCACTTGGCGCTGAGCGCCGACCGTTAGGTGCTAAGCACTTTTTATTGTGTAGAGCTCACGTAAGTGGAACGTGAGGCGCTTGGCACTGAGCGCCAACCATTGAGTGCTAAGAACTCTTTATTAAGCAGCGCCCACATGAGGGGCATGTAGAGCGCTTGGCGTTGAGCGCTGGCATTTGAGTGCTGAGCACTTTTTATTAAGCAGCGCCCACGTGAGGGAAATGTGGAGCGCTTGGCATTGAGCGTCAACCATTGAGTGCTAAGCACTCTTTATTGAGCAGCGCCCACGTGAGGAGCACGTGAGACGCTTGGCGCTTAGCACCAACCATTGAGTGCTAAGCACTCTTTTATTGAGTAGCGCTTGGCACTGGGTTTCCCTTTGTGTATTATGTTCTGCAAAGTTCAATTCTTTGTTCTTCCCCGGATTTTTGATCCCTAAGAACAAATTCATCCCCGTAAGAATTAAATTCTTATTTGTGGGAGAATTATCTCATGGATCTCAGATCCGAGGAAAGAACTATGTTCTTTTTATGAGGGTTAAACCCTTGAGATGCTCTGATCTCTATTTTATTTACCTTGAAGAAAATTCTTCTTCTTAGAGCTTACTCTTCTCTTTTTCTTTTCTGAGAACTTGAAGTTTATGGGGGGTTCTTTTCTTTTAAGACTTGAAGTCTTGGGTCCTTTATATAAGGGAGGCTGATTTGTTGATTCAGTTGAGGAAATCTCTCATTGAAAGATTTCTTAATTGATTTGGAGATTTTATCCACTGTCAGATCTTTGATCCAAGGACTTCTTTTTTACAGAAGACATCTTTCTTGTTTTTAGCAAGATTGAGAAAATATTTTCCCATACAGAACTTATTCTGTATCTTGGTGATTTTTAATCACCATTGGATCTTTGATCTAACGGTGCTCTGATTTATAGAGCACAATCTTTCTTGTTTGGAAAGATTTGAGGAGTATTTCCCCAACAGAATTTAATTCTGTAATTTGATGAATTATCATCTTCATTGGATATTTGATCCAAGGGTGAAGAACTTTTAGTTCTGGCGCCGGCGCTCTCGTGCTTTGCATGTGAGGCACTGCCTCAGAGTCTTTGACTCTTGGCGCTGGCGCTCTCGTGCTTTGCACCTGAGGCACCGCCTTAGAGTCTTTGACTCATGGCGCTGGCGCTCTTGGCGCTGGCGCTCGTGCTTTGCACATGAGGCACTGTCTCAGAGTCTTTGACTCTTGGCGCTGGCGCTCTCGTGCTTTGCATGTGAGGCGCTGCCTCAGTTCAATTTTCAAATTTTGAATAGAGTTTTGCTCTCTGATTGGGGGAAACAATAGCCCTCCGTCATTTCAGATAAGTGCTATTTAGTTTTCGTGCATTGTTTGTTGACCATAACCAAAACGTAGTGTGCGGTAGCTGATTAGTGCTTATCTGCCGCATGTGATGCGATTGGATTAGGGTAGTCGTACGGCTTTGTTGATCATAGTTAACGGGTGGGTTTAATTCAATCAAGAAATGACGGGTTTGTTCCCTTATAAAATATAAATAATAAATAAAAAGCGATGGGAAAAATTCCCCAAATGGAGTATCGCGTGCCCACATGTGATGCGCCTTCGAGCAAAGATTATGGGCATTGCGCTTAACAATTAAGGCTAAAATTGAGCCTCACATGCAAACACGTGAGCATATATATACAAAGTATATAGGCGCCTTCCTAAAACAAATAACAGGCCAGAAAAGCTCACGTGTCAGCATGTGATGCTCTTTGATTGGACCTAACTTCGTTGGGGTCATGTGCCATACGTGACATTCCTGAACATCAGCTCACGTGCCAACACGTGATGCCTTTCTCTGGGACTGCTGCATATAAGCAAACCAGTTTAATGCTATGGGGGTCACGTGCTATACATGAGGGTTCCTAATCACCTTCCAAGCTGATAGAATTAAATTCTAAATAATAGGGATCAAAACCCTATTCGGGAAATATTTCCATAGACATTTCTAAATAAGAAAGATTACGCTCTGTAAAACAAAGCACCGTTGGATTAAAAATCCAATGGTGATTAAAAATCACCAAGCTACAGAATCAGCTATGCATGGGAAAATATTTCCCCAAATTTTCTAAACAAGAAAGATTACGCTCTGTAAAACAGAGCACCATTGGATTAAAGATCCATTGGTGATTAAAAATCTCCAAGCTACAGAATAAACTCTGTATGGGAAAATATTTTCCCAATCTTGTTAAAAATAAGAAAAATATTTTCTGTAAAACAGAAGTCTTTGGATCAAAGATCTAACGGTGGATAAAATCCCCAAATCAATTAAGATCTCTCAACGAGAGATTTCCTTAACTAAATCAACAAACCTGCATCTACTATATAAAGAACCCGAGACTTTAAGTCAAAGAAAAGAGGAGACCCCCCATAAGATTTGAGCAAAAAAAAGAAGGGGAGAAGGAGTTCTCTTTTAAGAAAAAAAACCCTAGGTAAGAAAAAAAAGACATAGAGATCGTTTTTCTTCGCCATTACAAGAGTTTAACTCTTCCAAAAAAGAACTTAGTTCTTCCTCTGGTTGAGGTCTGCAGAAGCAGATCTCCCCACAAGTTGAGAATTTAATTCTTATCGGAGAGATTCTGTCATGCGGTCCTAAAACCTAGAGGAAATAACTAAGTTTGAAGAATTTAATTCTTCAAAAAGATATAGGAATTTAATTCCTCTGATAAAACTAGGGTTTAACCCTACATAAAAAAAACAACTGAGATCAACTCACGTGTTCCCACGTGAGCCCTTCAAACTAGTGCTTAGCACTTATAAAAGAAAAAGGGAATAAATCAAAAAGAGCTCCCATTTTGGGGCGCCTCACGTGATCCCACGTGACCCCCTAATAGTGCTTAGCACTTTCAAAAGGAAAAGAGGAATAAATCCAAAGACAGCTCCCATTTTGGGGCGCCTCACGTGTTCCCACGTGGCCCCATAATAGTGCTTAGCACTTTCAAAAGGAAAAGGGGAATAAATCCAAAGACATTTCCCATTTAGGGCGCCTTACGTGATCCCACGTGACCCCCTAATAGTGCTTAGCACTTTCAAAAGAAAAAGGGGAATAAATCCAAAGACAGCTCCCATTTTAGGGCGTCTCACGTAATCCCACGTGACCCCCAATAGTGCTCACCACTTATAAAAGAAAAAGGGAATAAACCGAAAGAATCAGTGCCCAATTCTCAGGCGCCTCACGTGCCACACATGAGCTCTCCAAATTTCAGTGTTTAACACTGCTTTAGAGTCTCACGTAGGAGCACGTGAGCGCCGAGCAGATATTAGTGTTTAACACTATGAGATGTCAACCTTAGCCCAAATTAGTCAAGTCTCCCAAGGCCAAACCCCCTTTGATCATCAATCAACCGAGCCCTCCGATACTTAGGTCTCTCAAAATCGATCTTAGTTCCAAAGATGACTAATGATCTCCTAACAGAAGGTGTTTAAAATGGTGTTCATTCCACAATGATTGTAACACCCGAGCCCAATACTACTAATTTCAGTTACCGTTTGAACGTAATGTGGCACTCATTTCATTTATCTTGCTTGATTGTTACTTACTGTAAAATTTTACCCGGCAAATTCATTTCTGCATATAACAAATTTTTTTGGCATCTAAAATAAATTTAAAAATATTCATCTTGGCCTGCTTGACATCCCTAACCCTGTTGTAGCGTCCGTGCACCGTGTTCTCGTCCCGTTCAGTGAAACGGGCGAGTTTGGACGGCTACGTGCTCGTACGTATGTCCGTTTTGGGGGTATGCTTTTTGATTGCAAAACACTTCATTATAAATTTTGGATCCCGCCTAAAATTCTATTATTTCAATTTCAAATTTTTGGACCCGACCCGTACGCGATTTGAAAATGTTTTACTTTGCGCCAAAATCCAAAATTTTAAAATATTTGAACCATCGTATATCTTATATTTTAAACCATATAATAATTTTATAATCTTTTAAATCTTTATACAAATCATTTCCTTAACAAACCAGAATCCCTCTCAGCCAATCAAACATTCATTTGCTCCCACGGGCCCCACACCTCACATCTCTCTCTCTCCCTCTCTCTCATCTCTCTCTCCCGTACCTATCTCTCTCCTCTCTCTCTCCCCGTCTCTCTCTCTCTATTCCTATCTCTCTCTTTCTCTCTCCCTCTCTCTTCTATATTCGAAACCATTTCCCTCCTCCTTTTTCTTCTAACGCAACCCAGAACCCACCACGTAAACCCGACCGCCGCCTCACCCTTCGCCGCTGCAGCACCAACGCCGACGCCGACGCCGACGCCACCGGACTTGTCGCCTCCTCGCCCTCGACCGAGCCACCGCACCTCCCTCCTCTTCTCCCTTCCTCCCGTGCACCCTGCACCTTCACCGCGGCCACTTGCACCCCGCTCCGGCATCTCGCCGCCAACGATCACCTCGTCGTCGCCTCCTTCCATCGTCCTCGTCATTCTCATCTCCATCACCTCTCCTTCATCAAACCCCGTGCACCCTGCACCTGCTTCCGCGGCCACCTGCGCACCCTGCACGCGCCTGCACCGCCGGATCTGTCGCCGCCGGCGGTCTCACCTCTGTACCCCGGCCTTCGTACAACCCACTGTAAGCCTTCTTCTTCTTCTTTCTTCTCATTCTTCTTCCTTCTTCTTCATTCCTCATTTTTCTCCATTCTTGAATGCTTGATATCTGTTCTGAACTTGGCCGGAACCGGACGGTGCCGACTACGCGTCCCGATGTTCCAGCGAGGTACCCCGACCCGTGTGGTTCCACTGTCCGTTGTTTGGGTTCATTCCGTGAACCGTGCTCCCGTCGCAAGATTTTCCCTGCCGACGTTATCGTTCCGTATTCCCGGTTCGCGACCCGTCGAGGCAAGTACCCCTTGCTACATGCTATACAATATTTACATATATATTATGACAACCTAAACCTGTAAATTTAACTTTGGTACGATCATTTCTCATTTTCATGTACAATATTGTTATATATCATTTTATCTTTAAACTTGGAACCTACAGTTTGCAATTGAACCTAATAACCACATTTACCTATTTAATCACATTTTTAATATGGACATAGCTTATGGCATTTATCTCTATAGTTTTGTTCCATTCGAATACTCGTATGCATTTTAAGCTGTAATAGCTGTATTGAACCTGTATATGAATCATTGCACCTCTAAAGTGCTTAAACTTGTTAACATGATTAAAAGGCCATAATTGTCATACTGCATTCGCATAACATTGAAATCATCTCTGTGACACAACTGACAACTGTACTGCTAATTCAGTGAATCTGCCTATTGCTTAATTCATTACTTATATCATGTTGATGATAACCATGCTTGCTTGTATAACTGATTGTGAGCACACCCATGATATTTTTTACATCTTGACCTGACTTGCTACATATATATTGATCTACCCGACATGGTACCGTATACTGCTTGACCTAACCTGATGTACCATGACCTGACCCATTACCTGATCTTGTGTCTAATGCCAACAAACCTGACATGTAGTCCTCATGGACCGTTCCTGTTGTCTATCCAGACAAACCTGTTTACCTGATCCTGTGTTGGCATTAGTTTCTTGATTTCGGGATACCTGACTTGACTTACACATATAACTTGGGGGTATGGGGAAATCAAAGGTGAAACCTGACTTGTACTCAACAGTTTACTACTTGTACTGATCAGTTTTAGAGGCCAGGCCCGCCTCGTGACGATGCCGCTGACATCGTTGGTCTTTATCCTTTCTCTGTTAGTACCTAGCGGAACGTCTCGGTTTCAGCCCGAGAGTCTTAGACCGTGGTCCCGGGCATGCACGGGATACTATTGAGTTACATCGATGATTCATCAATTTGGTTTCAAAGACTTTAGAACAGAGAACCTGATAGAACAGTTTAGTTTACCCACTGCACACTATCCTGCACTGTTCTGATTCATATTATTGTTACCCCTGCTTTATTCATGTTTATATTCGCATTGCCTGTTTATTATGTTATTACTTGATGACTTGACGCGCTGACGTCTGGGTTTTGCATGGCCCAGATTCTTCTACCTTGCTGCAGACTGATTAGGAGTTTTGCCGCTGTTAGACGAGCGGTGAGGTTCCTGTCGGTACGCAGTTTCACTCCAGGTGTTTCATTTATTGTATCTTTTGGCTTCCGCATATTCTTATCTCTTGACTCTTTTGATCTGGCTTATGGATATGTACTAGATAGTTAGTTTACTTTTCCTGTTCTTGATATCTCCACAGCCGTAATGTGACTGTGGAAGGATTTTTCCTATCCACAGGTAGCATGGTTGGCTATGTCACGTGCCCACTTTAGCGTGCTTTGGGAAGCGGGGCGTGACATGGTTCTTTTGGTATCAGAGCCATAGGTTAGTCGGGTTGATTCTTTTGTAGTTAGGTATTTTACCCAAAACACGAATCAGAATACCCGTGTTTAGGAAACATGTCCTGCCACCTTACCGTTTACCATTCTTGAGTCACATTCTTCCTGATTATATCTTTTACGATGTGCAAACTTCCTTTGCATATCGACTCGAAACCTGATTCCTTGATATCTCTAGGACTTAGGCGACTTGGGTGGTGTTATGTAATTGTGGATATGATACCGCGGCATGGTTACAATGTGGCACTCTATTTTAGTATCTTGGAGTTCTAGCCTTGATCTATATTTCGAATCTATCATGCAAATGTTGGGTGTTTGATATGGCCGGTAAGAATTTGAAGACGTACCAAAGGCGTGGACGAAGCCGCCATGCTTGGAATGATAAGAGGAATGCCGGAGAATCAAAAGAAACAGACCGAGCTGATCCAGCAACAAGCGGACTCGTTTCAAGAAGGTTTGCAAATCGTTCAGCAGTCTGTGAACAGTGTTGGAGCTAAGTCAGTTGACCGAGTAGGGACAGTAGCAGATTTCAGACGTTTGGGTCCGTCTACATTTACTGGTTTGGAGGAGCCGTTGCCAGTGGAGCAGTGGCTAGTTGACACAGAGAATTTGCTTGTTGCGGCACAGATTTCAGATGAGAAAAGAGTTGATGTGGTACGCATTCAGTTAGTGGTTTAAGCCCGAGAATGGTGGCTTGCGGAAAAGAACCGCTTGCCCAAGCCGATCAAGTGGGCGGATTTTTCAAAGAGTCTCCTAGAGAAGTTTCTTCCCGCGGACTGCACGGGAGGAAATGGAAGAGGAATTCATCGGGCTAAAGCAGAATGGAGCAACCGTAGATGAGCATGCAGTAGAATGGACGAGACTCAGTAGATTCGCTGGACCTTTGTTGCCAACGATGCAGACAGGGCACGGAGTTTCATGCGCAGCTTGGACGTGGACATCCAGAGGCAGACTGTTTCCCTGGGTTTGACCACTTTCTCACAGGTTCTTACGGCAGCTCGAGAACAGCAGAGCCTATCGGGAAAAAACTGGGAGTTCACAGCAGAGTTTATCTGGGATGAAAGGGAGTTTGCAGCAGACAGCGGTTGCGGTAAGGAAGCAGTTCTGTCGGGCCAATCGAGTTTAGGGCTAGGCCGACAAACAATATTATTGCATCAATGGAAGTGATGAAAGTGAAGAGCCGGCTGTTGTTCGTGATTTTATGGACGTGTTTGAAGATATATCAGGATTACCGCCGAAGCGAGACGTGGAATTCGCAATTGATCCTATTCCTGGTGCAGCGCCAGTATCCAAAGCGTATTATCCAATGGCACCAGTAGAGTTGGAAGAAGTCAAGTAACAGGTTGCTGAATTGCTTGAGAAGGGTTGGATTCAAAGCAGAAACTCGCCTTGGGGAGCTCCAGTTCTTCTAGTGAAGAAGAAAGATGGCACAAGAAGGATGTGCATCGACTATCGAGAAATTAAACCAGGTGACTATTAAGAACAAGTACCCGATCCCTCGCATTGGCGAACTTTTCAAGCAGCTTAGTGGCGCGAGGGTATTCTCGAAGCTGGATTTGCGATCCGGATATCATCAGGTCCGAGTGAAAGCAGAAGATATTTGCAAGACGGCGTTCCGAACTCGGTATGGACATTACGAGTACTTAGTGATGCCCTTCGGAGTAACGAATGCGCCGGCAGTATTCATGGACTTAATGAACCGAATCTTTTCACCGTTCTTGGACCAGTTTATTATGGTGTTCATTGACGATATTCTGGTTTATTCGAAGAGTTTAGAGGAGCATGCTGAACATTTGAAGATCGCACTGCAAACGTTGAGACAAGAGAAGTTATATGCGAAGATGAGTAAGTGCGTGTTTTGGCTGGAAGAAGTAAAGTTTTTGGGGCATGTTGTGTCTGGCGATGGAATTGCCGTCGATCCAGAAAAGATTTCAGCAGTATGAGATTGGCCGATTCCAAAGAATGTTACGGAGATAAGAAGTTTTCTTGGACTCGCCGGGTATTACAGAAGATTTGTGGAGAACTTTGCTCGTCTGGTGGAGCCGTTAACCAAGCCTACGCGCAAGGAGGTACCTTTTGTATGGACGGACAAATGTGCGTTAGCTTTTGAGACGTTGAAACAGATGTTGATAACCGCCCTTATTCTGACCGTGCCAGACAATTCCGGAGGATTGGTGATTCACAGCGACGCATCTGGGAAAGGATTGGGATGTGTTTTGATGCAGCATGTGAAAGTTATAGCATACACATCGAGACAGTTGAAGACCCATGAGAAGAATTACCCAACTCATGACTTGGAGCTTGCGACTGTGATTTTCGCTTTGAAGATTTGGAGACACTACCTTTTAGGCGAAAGGGTCAAAGTTTTTACTGATCTTAAGAGTTTGAAGTATGTGTTCACACAGAAAGAGCTTAATATGAAGCAGCGTAGATGGTTGGAGCTGATGGCTGACTGCGATCTTGATCTTAAGTACCATCCGGGGAAGGTTATTGTCGCGTCGGATGCACTTAGTCGGTTACCAGCAATTCAGGTGTTAACTACGCAGAAGGAGATCGTTGCAGATTTTCGAAGATTTGACTTGGAGGTTGTGCTACCGCATTCTACGGGACAGTTGATGCAGCTGCAAGTACAATCATCGTTGATCGAGAGTATTAAAGCAGCACAATCGCAGGACCCTAGACTGCAAAAGTTTCGAGAACAGGTTGAAGCCGAATTACGAACAAATTTATTGATCCACGAGGATGGTTTGTCGAAGTATGGTAGCCGTTTGTGCGTGCCAAAGGGAGATATTCGTGAAGAGCTTATGAAGGAGGCACACAGCTCAGCTTATTCTATACATCCAGGAGGCACAAAAATGTACCAAGATATTCGACAGCATTTCTGGTGAAAAGCCATGGAACGGGAGATTGCTCGCTTTGTGGCAAAGTGCTTGATGTGTCAGCAAGTTAAAGCTGAACGTCAAAGGGTTGCTGGTTTATTGCAACCACTTCCGATTCCTCAGTGGAAGTGGGAACATATAACCATGGATTTCGTGACGTCTATACCGCGGAGTCCGAAAGGCAACAATGTTGTATGGGCGATTGTTGATCGGTTGACCAAGGCAGCTCACTTCATTCCTTTCTGGGTTGGTCGATCAACAGAAACTTTGGCAGAGCGGTACATGAAAGAGATTGTAAGATTGCATGGAGTACCGGTGAGCATCGTGTCCGATCGGGACACTCGGTTCTTATCACACTTCTGGAGGAGTTTACAGGAAAGTTTGGGGACTCGATTGAAGTTTAGCACAGCTTATCATCCTCAAACTGATGGTCAGTCGGAGAGAACGATCCAAACTCTTGAAGACATGTTGAGAGCATGCATGTTGGACATCAAGGGTTCTTGGGAGGATCATCTACATTTGCTGGAGTTTTCTTACAACAACAGTTTTCAGGCAACTATCCAGATGGCTCCATTTGAAGATGTGTATGGTCGTAAATATCGTTCACCTGTTTGTGGGGACGATGTCGGTGAACGAAGATTATTGGGACCATATTTGGTTGTGCAGACAGTTGAGAAGGTTAACACTATCAGAAATCATATGAAGGCAGCACAAGACCGACAG
Organism: Agapanthus africanus; assembly: GCA_030015575.1. Classification (NCBI taxonomy): domain Eukaryota; kingdom Viridiplantae; phylum Streptophyta; class Magnoliopsida; order Asparagales; family Amaryllidaceae; genus Agapanthus; species Agapanthus africanus. Next base: position 909,924,194 of record JASDDO010000019.1, on the reverse strand, counting down.
AAGAGTTGGGCAGATACGTCAAGAAGACCTCTAGAGTTTGTCGTGGGTGATTTGGTATTCTTGAAGATATCACCGACTAGAGGGGTGATTCATTTTGGAAGTCGAGGAAAGCTTAGTCCTTGATTCGTTGGACCCTTTGAGATCTTGGAGCGGGTTGGTGAGGTAGCGTATCGTTTGGTGTTACCGCAGTCCTTGGCGAATGTGCACGATGTGTTTCACGTATCTCAACTACGAAGGTATGTTCGAGATGAAACGCACGTATTGGATCATTCGGAGCTAACAGTACGAGAAGACTTGACTTTTGAGGAACGACCGATTGAAATCGTGGATCGAAGGGAAAAGGTTCTTAAGAACAAGGTGATCCCTCTTGTGCTTGTTTCTTGGGGTAATCGCTCGCATGGAGAGTCCACTTGGGAACGAGAAGATGAAATCCGGCAGAAGTTTCCTCACCTTTTCTTGTAGTTATCTATTTTTTTGCATTCTTGGAATTTCGAGGACGAAATTCTTTTGTAGTTGGGTATAATGTAACACCCGAGCCCAATGCTACTAATTTCAGTTACCGTTTGAACGTAATGTGGCACTCATTTCATTTATCTTGCTTGATTGTTACTTACTGTAAAATTTTACCCGGCAAATTCATTTCTTCATATAACAAATTTTTTGGCATCTAAAATAAAATTAAAAATATTCATCTTGGCCTGCTTGACACCCCTAACCCTGTTGTAGCGTCCGTGCACCGCGCTCTCGTCCCGTTCAGTGAAACATGCGAGTTTGGACGGCTACGTGCGCGTACGTGTGTCCGTTTTGGGGGTATGCTTTTTGATTGCAAAACACTTCATTTTAAATTTTGTATCCCGCCTAAAATTCTATTATTTCAATTTCAAATTTTTCGATCCGACCCGGGCGCGATTTGGAAATGTTTTACTTTGCGCCAAAATCCCAAATTTTAAAATATTTGAACCATCGTATATCTTATATTTTAAACCATATAATAATTTTATAATCTTTTAAATCTTTATACAAATCATTTCCTTAACAAACCAGAATCCCTCTCAGCCAATCAAACATTCATTTGCTCCCGCGGGCCCCACACCTCACACCTCTCTCTCTACCTCTCTCTCATCTCTCTCTCCCGTACCTATCCCTCTCCTCTCTCTCTCCCCGTCTTTCTCTCTCTCTCTATCCCTCTCTCCCTATCTCTCTCTTTCTCTATCCCTTTCTCTTCTATATTCGTAACCATTTCCCTCCTCCTTTTTCTTCTAACGCAACACAGAACCCACCACGTAAACCCGACCGCCGCCTCACCCCTCGCCGCTGCAGCACCAACGCCGACGCCAACCCCACCGGACTCATCGCCTCTTCACCCTCGACCGAGCCACCACACCTCCCCCCTCTTCTCCCTTCCTCCCGTGCACCCTGCACCTTCACCGCGGCCACTTGCACCCCGCTCCTGCATCTCGCCACCGACGATCACCTCGTCGTCGCCTCCCTCCATCATCCTCGTCATTCTCATCTCCATCACCTCTCCTTCATCAAACCCCGTGCACCCTGCACCTGCTTCCGCGGCCACCTGCGCACCCTGCACGTGCCTGCGCCGCCGGATCTGTCGCCGCCGGCGGTCTCGCCTCTGTACCCCGGCCTTCGTACAACCCACTGTAAGCCTTCTTCTTTTTCTTCCTTCGTCTCATTCTTCTTCCTTCTTCTTCATTCCTCATTTTTCTCCATTCTTGAATGCTTGATATCTGTTCTGAACTTGGCCGGAACCCGACGGTGCCGATGATGCGTCCCGACGTTCCAGCGAGGTACCCCGACCCATGTGGTTCCACTGTTCGTTGTTTGGGTTCATTCCGTGAACCGTGCGCCCGTCGCAAGATTTTCCCCGCCGACGTTATCGTTCCGTATTCCCGGTTCACGACCCGTCGAGGCAAGTACCCCTTACTACATGCTATACAATATTTACATATATATTATGACATCCTAAACCTGTAAATTAACTTTGGTACGATCATTTCTCATTTTCATGTACAATATTGTTATATATCATTTTATCTTTAAACTTGGAACCTACAGTTTGCAATTGAACCTAATAACCACATTTACCTGTTTAATCACATTTTTAATATGGACATAGCTTATGGCATTTATCTCTATAATTTTGTTCCATTCGGATACTCGTATACATTTTAAGCTGTAATAGCTGTATTGAACCTCTATATGAATCATTGCACCTCTAAAGTGCTTAAACTTGTTAACATGATTAAAAGGCCATAATTGTCATACTGCATTCACATAACATTGAAATCATCTCTGTGACACAACCGACAACTGTACTGCTAATTCAGTGAATCTGCCTATTGCTTAATTCATTACTTATATCATGTTGATGATAACCATGCTTGCGTGTATAACTGATTGTGAGCACACCCATGATATTGTTTACATCTTGACCTGACTTTCTACATATATATTGATCTACCCGACATGGTACCGTATACTGTTTGACTTGACCTGATGTACCATGATCTGACCCGTTACCTGATCTTGTGTCTAATGCCAACAAACCTGACATGTAGTCCTCATGGACTGTTCCTGTTGTCTATCCAGACAAACCTGTTTACCTGATCCTGTGTTGGCATTAGTTTCTTGATTTCGGGATACCTGACTTGACTTACACATATAACTTGGGGGTATGGGGAAATCAAAGGTGAAACCTGACTTGTAACTCAACAGTTCACTACTTGTACTGATCAGTTTTAGAGGCCAGGCCCGCCTCGTGACGATGCTGCTGACATCGTTGGTCTTTATCCTTTCCCTGTTAGTGCCTAGCGGCACGTCTCGGTTTAAGCCCGAGAGTCTTAGACCGTGGTCCCAGGCATGCACGGGATACTATTGAGTTACATCGATGATTCATCAATTTGGTTTCAAAGAATTTAGAACAGAGAACCTGATAGAACAGTTTAGTTTACCCACTGCACACTACCCTGCACTGCTCTGATTCATATTATTGTTACCCCTGCTTTATTCATGTTTATATTCGCATTGCCTATTTATTATGTTATTACTTGATGACTTGACGCGCTGACGTCTGGGTTTTGCATGGCCCAGATTCTTCTACCTTGCTGCAGACTGATTAGGAGTTTTGCCGCTGTTAGACGAGTGGTGAGGTTCCTGTCGGTACGTAGTTTCACTCCAGGTGTTTCATTTATTGTATCTTTTGGCTTCCGCATATTGTTATCTATTGACTCTTTTGCTCTGGCTTATGGACATGTACTAGATAGTTAGTTTACTAATCCTGTTCTTGATATCTCCACAACCGTAATGTGACTGTGGAAGGATTTTTCCTATCCACAGGTAGCATGGTTGGCTATGTCACGTGCCCACTTTAGCGTGCTTTGGGAAGCGGGGCGTGACAATGATCTTTCCCTTCAATCTGGAATTTGGTTCAAGGGTATATCTCTCCATACCTCTGATACATATTGTAATTCTTTAACGTCTTCGGAGAGGTGGAGGGTCCCGACAGCCAACAGCTCTTAGGTGCATTCCCAAACCTATGAGCATATCACAATGGACCGCAATGTCCTTAAATTAGCAATGGACCACAACGTCCTTAAACTAGCTATGGACCGCAACGTCCTTAAAGTAAGACAATAGAGCCCAAATGCTCTTTTGTTAGGTCTGAATGATTCCAAAAATCATGTTGAGCAGATCTTAGCTTAAAATTAGACTAACGTATACTCAACATACATTTAAGTTGATCTTAATCCCTAATGAAATTAACGATCCTTAAATCAAAACAAACCCAAATCTAAGAAGATACGGATTTGGACTAATCCACGCCCTACGGGCGACAACATAAATTAGTCTCCGTATACAAACGGGCAACCAAAAATAAAACAAATACAAAAGACACGAAGTGACCTTCTGGAGCAGGAGAAAGCGATTACCGCTACGCGGTAACGTAATTAACTGCAGGGGCTTGCGTCTGCTGGGAAGAGCGTCCCCACAATCAAAAACCTCTCGCAAAAGAGGGGGAATCCGACGAAATCTGCTACAACGGCCGCATCCATCCAAACCTCCTATAGACGGTGCCATAAATCAGCTTGGCATCTTCGAAGAGGTGGACCGATAAACCCAAATAGCATTGTTTCCCCCAATCAGAGCAAAGCTCCGTTTGAATTTCAAAAATTAAAAAATTGAAGCAACGCTTCAAATTCCTTGCGCTGCGCGCAACGCGCCACGTGTCAAAGACTGATACGTCAGCTCAGCGCCCAAGGCAGTGCGTCCAATCAGAGCAAGGCTCTATTTAAAAACAAAATTAAAAGAAGCAACGCTTCAGATGCGCTGCGCTCTGCGCTGCGCGACACGTGTCAGCGCAGGTGCGCTGCGCTCTGCGCTGCGCGACACGTGTCAAGCGCAGATACGTTTGCGCCAAACAGAATTAAAATTCCAGAAAGATCTTTCTGTTCTTGTTAAAACAAGAAGATTGTCTTCTGTAAAACAGAAGCCTTTGGATCAAAGATCCAACAGTGGGGAAAAATCTCCAAATCACTCAGAGAATGATCTTTTTAACAAATTTAACAAATTAATGGGCACTACATAAAGGCCCCTGGACCCCAATTCTAAAACACACAACACAGAGAGAGACAGAAACACAGAAACAGAGAGAGAACTCTAAAGAATTTTGAGAAGAACTCAAAAAAAAGGAAAAAAGGTAAACCCTTTGAATAAAAAAGAAGAATTTCTTCTGAAAAGATCATTGATCTAAGAACAAGATCAAAGGTCTCCAATATAAAAATAATAATAACAAAGGCATTGCCTTTTTTTATGAACCATTGGTTCTGGAATCTTAAAGATTCTTTTCTTGAATCCAAAATTGGATCAAGAAATTAAAACAGTGCCTTGCACTTGTAAATCTGCACTGTTGCGCTCCTGGGTTGGCGTAAGCCACCAGAGAGCGTCACGTGTCAGCACCAGAATAACTTGCGCCATGCGCTTTTAAAAACAGAGCATTGCTCTCTGAATTGGCGCAACTCACCAGAGCACGCCACGTGTCAGCAGCGCAACAGCGCAGCGCACTGCGCTTGCGCTCACCAGAGCGTAACACGTGTCACCTCCACATGCGCTTGCGCTCAATAATTGGCGCAAAGCGCCTGACAGGCCACATGGCCACTGTCAGTTTGATTAATGCACTGCATTATTTACAGAAGGGCCAAGCCCAATTAAAAAAGGCTTAACAGGCCAAATAAAATGCAATGCATTACTTTAAAAAGGGCAGAGCCCAAACAAAAACAGATGCAATGCATTATTAAACAGGGGCAAAGCCCTAGCACAGGCCTAATAGGCCAAAGATAAATAAAAACGTTGAATATTCTCAACTGGACTTAGCCCAATCATGGCCGTAAGTTCTCAAATTAAATTGACTGAGCACGACTGCTCTCTTAAATCAATTTACATCCGGTTCAAGGGTACATCTTCGAACTCTTCTGACACCTATCGTTGTAATCCTTCAACGACGTCAGAAAGGTGACGGGTCCCGACAACCACACAACAATACGGACTGTGGGGTCCTTAAACCCATGGACTTATGCGTCCTTAAACTAATGGACTAATGCGTCCTTAAACACACCCATGCGGACTGTGGGGTCCTTAAACCCATGGACTTATGCGTCCTTAAACTAATGGACTAATGCGTCCTTAAACACATCTATATGGACTATGGGGTCCTTAAACCCATGGACTAATGTGTCCTTAAACTAATATCCGTCCCTAAAACGGGAACGATAGACCCCTATGTCCCTAAACTGGAAATGGACTACCATGTCCCTAAACTGGCAATGGACCGCAATGTCCTTAAACTATCTATGGACCACTACGTCCCAAAACTAGAACAATAGAGCCCCCAAACGCTCTTTTGTCGATCTAAACGATCCCGTTTAAGTTGATCTTAGCCTCAAATATGGCTAATGTATCCTTAAACATTCAAACAGACTTTAGTCCCAAATTGGACTATAAGACCCCCAATCAACTTTGGTTCAAGGGTACATCTCTGAACTCCTCTGACACCTGTCGTTGTAATCCTTCAACGTCGTCAGAGAGGTGACGGGTCCCGACGGCCATATATTAAATGGACCACTACGTCCCTAAACTGGAACAATAGAGCCCCCTAAATGCTCTTTCCGTTAAGTTGATCTTAGTCTCAAATAAGACCAACGTTTAAGTTGATCTTAGCCTCAATACAGATTTGGACTAATCCACGTCCAACGGGCGACGACATAAATTAGTCTCCGTATACAATCCATGGGCATCCACAAACAAAACAAACACACACGACACGAAGTGAAATTCTGGAGAAGGAGAAAGTGGTTACAGCGATGCGGTAGCGTAATTAACTGCAGGGGCTTGTGCCTGCAGGGAAGAGCGTCACCATAATCAAAAAACCCCTCAAGCGAGGGGGAATCTGACGAAGTCTGCTACATCGGCTGCATCCGTCTAAACCTCCAATACACGGTGTCATAAATCAACTTGGCATCTTCGAAGAGGTAGACGGATAAAACCAAATAGCATATGCCCCGAATCTCAGCGCCAGGACTTCGCAGTCTTGTGCGTCGTCTTTCGGAGGGGAACAGATTCTGGCACGCCCGGTGGGACCTTTCCCTCTTTCCACTCCACACTTCGTGTGTCGTCTTCGCGAACGAATCGCGGTTTGTTAATGGTTGCCTTTGGGTTTCAAGTTACTAAGATTTGGTATTTTACCTGACGCAGAAATCAAGCATCAATGGCATCCAACTGCTCAAACTGCTCCAAGTACAACTGCAACCAGTGCTCCGCCTCACCTGGAGGTGTGGCTTACGGGCCTCGAGCGGCCTCCATCTTTGCTATGCCGGTGGAACAAGTAACTCAGGCTACCACCGGTCTGTTCTTCGGGACCATGCTCCCGCCGGTGAACGTTAACATCCCAGTGCTCGTACCGGAAGCATAAAAGAAGTCGGTCTTCGATCGGCTCACTACTACCACGACCCCTCTCAACGGGTCGTCCAATTTCAAGCCGGCAGCCTCGGTCTTTACCAGGATGAACCTGAACTCTGATAGGCCTGCCAAGAAGCCCATGACCCCTGACGTGGCCATCGCGAAGAAGACAGCCATCTCTATTCCTGAAGTCGTCAAGACGGCTTCTCCTGCTAGAGAGTCGGTCTTTTCAAGGCTGACTGTTCCGGCTCCCGTTCCTGCTCGAAGGTCTATCTTTGACAGATTGGATATCGCTACTGAAAAGACAACATCAGTCTTTAAGAGGCTGGCACCAGCGGCGCCTCATTCGGACAGGGGGCCAGACGAAACTATCCCTATCGCCGAGTCAGTCCCAACAGCTCATCACGCTCGACGTCGCCACTGGCGCCGAGTAAGGAAGGCCGGGGGCAACTCCCCCTCTGGGTTAACTCCACCGGCTCCAATGGTGGAAGTCAATGCTGCTGTTCCGACTGGGAACAGCTTTGAACCGTTAAGGAGGGTACGCAAGAACTCTCCAACTGCCACGCTGAAAAGATCTCCTCCACCTGCGGAGAGTGCTGCGGGAACAAAGCCGGTGCAGGCCCCTCAACGGTTGTCCTCCAAGATTTACAGGGTCTGGCGACGGGTCCAGGACTCAGTAATCGACCAAGATCACTCTCGCCGGCAGAAGAAGGGGAAGGCTCAGGAAGAAAAGAACCGTCCTGTCAAACAGCAAAGGACGACAACTACTTGGGTGCCCGCGGCAACGGCCCCCTCAACTTCGACGGCCCACAAAAGAAGAAGGCCGGAGAAAATCCCCACGCCTGCGGCAAATGTCAAAGGCGGTGAGCCCAAACGCCCTAAGTCCGGGGGCATTGTGGTCCATACCGTCTACATGGCGTCCGGGAAAGAGGACAGCCGTACATCTACAGGTCATAGACCGCTTACGCGATCGGTGGCTAAAGCTCAGGAGCAGCAGCAGAAGCTCCAAGAAATGATGAATGCGATAGCCGCACTCACTGGGCCAAAAGAAAGCCCCGAAGCGTCCTCGGATCAACGCCAGGAGCAAGAAACTGACGTTGAATTCCTTCGCAGGATACTGGAAAAGAAGGATAAAGAGGCTGCGGAACAAGCAGACAATATAAAGAGAATGGCCCTTCTGTTCCAGGACATGGTAGGTATGATGATCCAACAAGATCCTCCTGCTGAAGATCCTCCGATCGTCCTTGAAGATGACAGGGGAGAAACGTCAAATCCTCCACCGGCTCTGTCAACAGCTAAGGAGGAGACAATCTCCAAGGCTGACTTGGACGAATATATAGCCCAGCAGATACGGGTTCATCAGGCGACTGAGGCAACCAGTCAAGTTGTCAGAACAGGGCGACCATATCCGAGCTGGTATGATCAGATCAAGTATCCGCCGGGCTATACAATACCAAAATTCCATGTCTATAAGGGGACTGGCAATCCCCATCAACATGTTGCCCAGTTCAGGGCTCTTTGTGGTAACACCAGCGGTGATGATAAATTGTTGCTTCGCCAGTTCGTCGGTAGCTTATCGGAGACGGCATTTGAGTGGTACTCCGAACTCCCAAATGACTCTGTCAAGACCTTCGCTGAAATGGAGTTGTTGTTTACCCAGCGCTTCGCAAGTGCCAGTGGCGTACTCCAATAACAGCTTTGATTAATGCGAGAGTAAAGCCGAGCGAGACCTGGGTTCAATATGCAATCCGATGGCGGAACTTGTGGTCAAAGTGCGAACAACGCATTGAAGAAGCACCGGAGATGGGCATGTTCGTGGGCACCCTAGATCCTCATGCAACTATCTCACAGTTCATGATGTTCTTTAAACCAACCACGTTCCAGGTCCTGATCGACAAGCTGGCTCAAATGGACCAGATGGGTTACAGACCGTCTCCTCCAAAGCCGGACTCTCGAAATGAGAAGGGGAAAGGGAAAGCGATCGTCGTCGCCAATGCTCAACAACAGCCGAGCAACTTGAAGCCGGTTGTTCGTCAAAACAATATGCGTCCACACCTATCCCTCAAGGAGAGGCTGGGACGTCCTTACTCGTTTCCTCAAAATAAAATGAGAAGACTGTTTGAACTGGCACTGCGTAACAGACTCATTAATCTGCCGGAGTCAAGACGTCCGTCGCAGCCAAACGACGTCAATGATCCCAATTACTGTCCCTATCACCGAGTATTGGGTCATCCAATTGAAGATTGCTACGTCTTCAAAAACTGGATTGAAGATCAATATCAGCAAGGCAAGTTCGCGTTATCCAAAAGATGGAAGGTGAACCCGCCGCAACCTCATACCTCTAAAAAGGTGAATACGCTGGGGGCAATGTGCTCCCTCGTTGAAGAAGCTCCATGGGTGGTTGTGCTATCAGCCAAAACAAAGAGGATGCTGAACGATCTTCAAACATACCCAGCGATTAGGTGGAAGAACCCGTTGGAACCTCAGATCATTGAAGGGATGTTGAAGCCGCGCCCAACTCCAATGATCGATGGTGGTGGCCCAAGCACTCACAACCAGCCGTCAAAATCTTCAAAGAAGAAGAAGAAGAAATCCAAGAAGCCCGTGAAGCCTGGCGACAAGCGCACGGACTTACAAAAACAAATTGACGCACTGGAGGAGTACAACCAGAAAGCACGAACTCCCATTACACTCCAAGAGTTCTTCAACCATGTCTTTCAAGAGGAAGAAGATGAGGAGTGCTCGTCGGATGAATCCGAGGAATACGTGGCGAGCTGTCATATGATATCCCACTCATTTACAGATGATGAGGAAACTCCTTGCACTGAGAAGCTGGGGGCAGATCCTGAACCGAAACTTCTGGGGCCATCAGATGAAACCATTGATGCATTCCTCAATGAAGCTCTGTTGAAAAGTAAGGCTGATCGGGAACGCGAGACGGTCCTATTTGAAAAGGCCAAGCACCGACGATTAGACGAAAGGATTGAGGCACTCCTGTCAAGTCAAAATACATCCATTGCGGACAAAATCAAATTCAAGACGAAGAAAAGGTTTGCTAAAGCCGTATCACTGGGGATGAAGCTACCACCTTCTCAAGAAAACAGTACCGGCAAAGTAGGAATGCACCCCTCCTATTGCTTATATCATCGAAAGGTTTCACACCCCACCGAACAGTGCAAAGCTTTCAATAAGTGGTGGCAGGAGTATGTCGCTCACCGGCAACATCTTAAACGGGAGAAGCGCAAAACTCGTCGGGAACGGAAAAGTACGACCGAGGAGCCTAGAAGAACTACCGGCGATTGTCGCATGGTTAACGCCGGGAAAGAGCAAGTTCTCACATTCGGAAGAGACTCTGACGAGGAAATGGAGCTTAGCCCTCTCTTTAAAGAGTCCACCTCGGAAAAAGAGGAAGAGCCAAAAGCCTGCGAAAATATCCGGCTGCGTAGTCGTACGCTACCCGAAAAGAATCTCGGACCCTCAAACAAAAAAGATAAGGGAAAAGAGAAGGTTTCCGAGGATATCACCCTAGATGACCAAGTTATGGAAGAGTTAACCGCCAAGGACCCGCCTAAGAAAAATAAGGTGGATTACAACGTTCTAGCGCATCTGAGGAAGTTACCCTCGCAGCTCAGCATTCTTGACGCCCTTTTACTATCAAAAGAAGCAAGAAAATCATTGATCAAAGCGCTACAGGAGCCGGAGCAATTCCAAGCTTTTCTTGCCGAAGAAAAGATGAAGGACGAGCTGGAAGAAGTGCACACAGCCGATGTCACTTTCGGTGATGAAGACCTCCTCCTTGGGACGTGCGAACACAACCGCCCCCTCTATGTCTCAGGATACTGCCATGATATAAAGACAGGCAAAATACTGGTCGACAATGGATCCTCCGTTAATCTCCTCAATGTCCGGGTATTGAAGGAAATCTGCATGAGCGTCCAGCACCTCGCTCGGGATAAGATCACCATCTCCGGATTCGACTCTCAATCATCAAGAACTCTTGGGTCTGTGATACTGACGTTACGCTTTGGGCTGCTCGTCACGGACATTAAATTCCACGTCATAGACGCCAAGACATGCTACAATGCTCTGCTCGGCCGACCATGGTTACACGAGTACGACATCATCCCTTCTACACAGCATCAGTGTATGAAATATTTTAAGGATGGTCTCGAGTATACCGTGACGGGAGAACTGAACCCGTTCTCTGTGAATGAAGTCCGCAAATATGAAGATGCCAAATACTTCTTACCGGATTTCGAAGACATGGAGAGGTGTCACAGGCCGGAGAACAAAGCTAACGCTACCATCCCCGTCTTCGGGAGTGATACCGAGGAAGAAGAGGAGATAGTTTATTCAGGTCCACCCCAGCACAACAAGCCAGGACCGTCCGTTCCATGTTGATCTTTGGCAGTGACTCGAAAGATGAGGTCCATGCTATTTTCTCTGCTCGGACTTCAATACGAACATCCGCTGACGAAGAGCAAAGTCTGCAAGTCGCCATGGTTCCACTTAAACATCACAAAGAACTGGATGCGCTCAATACCTACAGTGTAGAGGAGCTGCGGACGTTCTATGTCCCTCCCAGGCGAGAAGGTGAAAATGCAATTCTATTGTACCGCTCTGAAGAAAACAAAGTGAAAAAAGAAATCTGGCACGGTGCGGATCCTACGCTTGACAGGCTCCAGCCCATCCGTTTACCTAGATACTACACGGACGGACTAAAGAAACTTTTGAAGCGTCAAGGGATACCCTTTAAACAGACCGCTCGAAAAGCCAAATTCTATGACAGGGTCTGGAACGTCCCCGGAACTCAGCACAAGTTGCCTAGTGAGAGGATGGAAACAATCGGGCTTGGGTACATTCGATCCAAGAAACGAGAGCTGCTCCGCGATTGCAACGTCGTGCATGACTTCAATGAAGAAGGGGATGCTCAATGGGAGAACGCTAATCCTAAACCAGAAAAAGTTCCTGACGCAAAGGTGCCCAGTCCGTCATTTGAAGAACAAATGAACAGGCTTATAAAGGAAGCTGGTCAAAAAGTCCGAGACGACCACAACCGCGAAATGTCCATCTACGAGAAAGACAAAATGCAACGCCTATTACAACAGGCCGCGAAAGATGAAAGTGCCGCTCCCTTTCAACCTGTGGTAAAAAAGGCTCGGCACAGAGGCAGAAACAAGTCGAAAAGCGAAAAAGGTGCTCGACAGCAACAAAGCGGGACTAAGAAGCCACGCAAGCGGGAATCGAGCGGTCCAGATCTCTCCCTTGTAAAGAAGATGAGTCGAGCATACTCTTTTCCTCGGGACAAGACGAAGAAGATACTTGACCGAGCTATAAAGTACCAGATGTTTACACTGCCGGAGTCTAAGCACCCTGAGCAAGCAGGCGAAGTCGCACACCCGAACTATTGCTCTTATCATCGAGTAATAGGCCATCCTCTCGAAGATTGCTTCACCTTCAAGAATTGGGTCGAAGAGCGGTATCGGTTCGGCAAGTTCGCTCTGTCTGACAGCTGGAGGGTAACGCCGCTACAGAAGCACGAACCCAAAGCTACTGTCACGACCCAAGTTCGGATGTGACCGGCACTTAGATTGTATCATATCTAAAGATATGCACAAAATCCAAGTAAGCCGAAAACCAAGATCAAAATACCTTATTTCGGAATTATTTATAAGAATTTAGTTTTTAAGTAAAAATCCCAAATTATGAAATTAATTTATTACAAGTATAAAGTGTTAGGTTTAGTTGTATCCCTAGTTGGGATCAACAATATTAACAATGAACATAAATCTCAACATATAGGATATCACTATGAATCTCATACACAAGGAAATGAAAACACGATATATCGACCAAACGATCTCAACTGTCCATATATATAATCTCTCATTCTAAGTCAAAATACAGGTTTGATGGAGACTTTCTAGATATAAAATACAATACCCAAAAAGAGAAGGTTACTACATATGTAACCCACCTAGCAAAAGATATGAAAAATCCGCAAACGTAGATCTGCACCGCAGTCAACCGTCCACTCTACCCCTGCAAGGAACTGTGGCACAATGGGGGTGAGTTACCAACTCAGTGAATATAACTAACATATAACGGTTAATAATGTAAATATGACGATCATACTAACAGTAATGTGAACAAGTACAATGTATGATTTTATGTGTAAATCATCAATGTAAAAAGTAAACCTCATAATACCACTGAAATTTCATCATCTATTCTCAATAAATTCATTTCTCCGTGTCCATCAACGACACAAAACTTCCATTTCTCACAGGCATCATTCCCCGAATGATCCTGAATCAATAATACCGGTCGTTATCATCTAGATACACGCCGTATTTTTTTTTACCACTAACTCCGGTATCGAGTAACCTCGCTAGGCTCCCCCGTCTCAATACGGCTATCCTGCCCCTCGGTCTCGACCGGGTCCACCATGTATCCAACTGTATATCTCCCCCACTCAGTATGGATAATGTAAAATCCGCAACCGTATATCTCCCCCACTCGGTCCGGAATAAATCAAAATAGAAAACATCTCATGGTGGACATGACACATCAATCATGAAAACCCTGGATTTACGTAATAGTATTCAAAACCCAAAACCATAAATCCTCAATTCTGCATTTACCTCATATATAAAACAGAAATACGCATATATTAACATGATGTAAACGATGCAATTTACTACTATTATTGATATGTGAAATACGATATAAATTGATGTTAACAAGTATTATGTTTAAGTGTAAAGCGACATAGCAATATCGATGAGGTGTGTGTAGCATATAAGATGTGCACGTGGCATGACTCATCGATAATTGTGAAGTGTTCTAACAACTACGCGATTTATATGTGTATATGATGAATACATATTATCAATTTGGCATAACAATATAAAGCATTTAAATTAAGTAAAACTACGGGCGAAACACGCCATCTGTACAAAATTCCCCGGTAGATGTTTAGTCTACTCACCGGAAAGGTTGAATCTACTCCGGAATTGCTAATCCTTTCCCTTTACTCGTTGCTTCCGTAATTCTTGTATTCGAATCTAAATTCACAATTTTAACATATAAGAAAAACGGCTATTCCGATATGACGGAAGAGACAAACACCCGATCCCACGTATAAGTTATATACTATTTGAGTGTATCAAGTTATCACACACTTAATCTTGCTGGATTTTAAGCTTAATCTGTATTGTTACAAAAACTAAATCGCGACGTATTTTAACCGTGTCGTATTTAGTGTTTTAATATACCCTTTCCGATATATGTTTCCAGATTCTAACTACAGTGAAACTAATTTAATTAAACAACACCAAAATAACCAAAATTGTACACTGGAAACTACCCAACAGAGAAAACCCACCTATCTACCTACCTGGCCGGCGACGCCGGATTTTCCTATATGGCCGCCGGCCCAAAACCGGCCCCTTGGTGTCGTGGTCTTATGGTTTATTCTAGTTGTTACCTATATCATTTTAACTCTGTTTAGTTAAGTTAATTATCTTCCAGATCAAAGCAGATTTTAACAGAGATTAAATTTCACTAAAATACGATATTATGTGACATATTCAATCTACACTAACTAATCTACAGAACCTAATTTACCTACTGTGATTAAGGATTTTACCCTCCAATTAGCTGTAGGAATAACCCTCCAATATGCTAAGTCCCTCCTAGCTTGATGATGAACAATTCCTAGAACATAGCTTCATTCTCCATCTTCTTCCTCTTGTTCTCTCCTTCCTCTTTTAAAATTTCTTTTCTTTTAATTCTTTTGAGTTTTGAATCTGAGTTTTGAATTGAATGTGAGCTATATAAATGAGTGGAGGAAGAGATAAGGGAAGGTGGAGGTGTCAAAGGCTAGAGTGTGTGTGTTTCATGCAAGGAGGAGGTGTGAGATGAGAGGGTGCATGCAAGCATGAGGTGTTTTTTTTTTATTTATCTTCATAAATTTTGTTTTAATTTGAATTAAATTCTGAACTAAATTGACTTTTCCTCCACTTTCAATTAAAACCTTAACTATCTCCTATTTGCATAAAACTTAAACTTTACATATAAACCCCTCACAACCTAACTTATAATAAAACACACATTTTGTTAAAATGAAGCTAAATTTGTCACTAAAACCCTTATAACTTATTTAATTTGCATACAAAAATTCTAATTTAAATTGAATTACATATAACTTATGAAGATTGACATATTTGATTTTAACAGTTTTGTGATTTATCAAATTATTATTAATTTTATTAATTTTATTTATTTCTAAATATTAAAAATGCTACAATATTCCCCCCTTAAGAAAATTCGGTCCCCGAATTTAAAATAATAACTAGACATACCTTCGAAAAGATGTTGAAATTTCTTCCGCATCGCATCCTCGGTCTCCCAAGTAATCTCCTCGCGATTCTTTCCTTGCCAGAGGACCTTTACAGACGGAAGTACCCTTGATCGTAGTTTCTTTACCTGCCTGTCAAGAATAGCGACTGGCTGCACAGTGTAGGATAAATCCGGCTCAAGCTGTAAGGTCTGATACTGGATCGCGTGAGATGGATCATGAAGATATCTGCGAAGCATCGAAACGTGGAACACCGGATGCACGTCGGGAATACTAGGTGGAAGTGCTAACCGATAAGCTACAGCGCCCACCCTCTCTAGAATCTCGTAAGGTCCAACATATCTGGGGCTGAGCTTCCCTTTCTTCCCGAAACGCATCACACCTTTCATTGGAGATACTCGCAGGAACACATGATCTCCCACCTCAAATTCGAGTCTACGACGTCGTTGATCTGCATATGACTTCTGTCTGCATTGGGCCGCCTTCATTCTATCTCGTATCAAATGAATCTTCTCTATAGTCTCCTGTACTATCTGTGGTCCCAATATGCAACTCTCGCTAAGTTCCGTCCAGCAAACGGGCGATCGACATTTCCTCCCATACAAAGCTTCAAAGGGTGCCATCTGGATCGTCTCCTGAAAACTGTTGTTGTACGAGAATTCTACCAAAGGTAGGTGACGATCCCAACTACCACCGAAATCAAGGCTACAAGCCCGAAGCATATCCTCTAGTATCTGAATGGTCCGCTCCGACTGACCGTCTGTCTGTGGGTGGAAAGCTGTACTAAAACTCAGCCGTGTACCAAGAGCGTCTTGAAGTTTCTGCCATAACCTGCTAATGAACTGGGTACCTCATTCTGATACTATGCATGTCAGCACTCCATGTAGACGTACAATCTCATCGATATAAACCTGTGCATACTGAGCAAATCCATACGTCGTCTTCACTGGAAGAAAATGAGCGGCCTTTGTCAACCTATCCACAATCACCCAAATGGAGTCATACCCTCTGCTAGTCCTGGGTAGACCCACCAAAAAATCCATAGAAATCTGTTCCCATTTCCACTCTGGAATGGGTAAGGGTTGCAACTCTCCGGCTGGCCTCTGGTGTTCTGCTTTGACTTGCTGACAAGTCAAACATCGTAAAACATAATCTGTAACATCTTTCTTCATTCCTTCCCACCAGTAAACATCTTTCAAATCGTGGTACATCTTGGTGGAACCAGGATGAATACTGTATGTTGATCTGTGGGCATCCTCTAAAATCTCACGCCTCAATCCGTCAGAATCTGGCACACAGAGACGAGTCCTAAAACGTAATACTCCATGATCATCAATCACGAACTCCGTCTCCCTGCCCTGCCTAACCTGATCCATAATCTCCATCATACGAGTATCTGTGGGCTGCGCCTCTCGAATGCGATCCAATAACTGAGGTCTGGTGCGAACATGTGCTGGCTGGCCTCCTGCCGACGTGAACTCAAACTGTATACGACTATCACATAAGATTTTCCAGTCTGTAGAAGACTGTCTCTGTAAAACGCTCAAATGAGATAAGCTACCTCCAGGTCTCCGACTCAAGGCATCTGCTACAACATTCGCCTTGCCTGGATGGTACAAAATCTCACAGTCGTAATCTTTCACCAATTCCATCCACCTACGCTGCCTTAGGTTCAGATCTCTCTGCTGAAAAATATACTTTAAGCTTTTATGATCTGTGAAGATTTGACACGATTCTCTATACAAGTAATGTCTCCAAATCTTCAACGCGAATACCACAGCAGCCATCTCTAGATCATGGGTGGGGTAGTTTTGTTCGTGCCTCTTCAACTGTCGAGAAGCATAAGCTACAACCCTTCCGTATTGCATCAACACACAGCCTAAACCCACTCTAGAAGCATCACAATACACAACGAAATCCTCTGACCCGGAAGGTAAAGATAATACATGTGCAGTCGTCAAACACGTCTTCATTGTTGGAGATAGTGCCCTCAGAGTCAATTATTGGATCACAGGCACGTGATTGCAATGATTGAGGGAGGACCTATCCCGGTAGAACAGTCTTACTCGAGATGATAGTATGCTATCTGGTTTACCTTTATCATCGTGTACTGCTTTAGGTGACCTGACATGTCGCTATTACACGTTGATAGAGCCCCTAGGATTCTTGCTTGACTACCAGCAGTATGAGGGCGATCATATAAGTGAGAGCTGGAGTCTATAAGCACATCCTTAAAAGGTCCCTAGTCGTGGGAGTTTCGAGACAGGGCATCGATTCTCCAGAGTAGACCAGTGTATACAGTCGAGACCCCGACGAGGGGCGGTGGCCGGTCTCACAAGCCACTGGTGTCAGTTGGTTCACCTAAGATGTATACAGGTGCTCATTAGGTTATGAGTACACCGGACAGGACTCGCCGGGAACCTGCTAGTTGGGATTATACCAGACGTCAGATAGCAGTTCCCTGGTGACATGTGTACAGGTTAGTTCATCGACCTGAGATCGTCATTTGTCTCGTGTGAGTTCCCACTGTACTTTGATTACTACCCTACCATGGCTCAAAGGAGTCGTGCAAACAGGTTTTAGTTGGGTACAGTCCCGAGCCACATGGAGGCAGTGAGCGGATCTGCAGGGGTTCGTCTCTCCCGGTATTGGGGGTGAGGTCGCGCTGTGTCTAGGAGAGCCAGAACATGAAAAGTCCATGGCCAAGGCAGGAGATTTGCTGGTAGGTATTCCAGTAGTATCTCAGGGTGTTCTGGGCTACACTCCGACATGACTTGTACCGCTTTTGGGGGTCTGACTTTTACCAACCCCCTAGGCCCGCCATGCGATGCTCATAGACGAACGGACCGGACTGTACGGATATTGTCACTGACAGGCTTAGTAGGGTGCCAGGATGAGTTCGCTCATCGACGTCCCTTTTGGTCAATAGCTGGTGGCCCGTCACGTATGGCTTATACCTCTGACGTGCTAGTGGTTAAATCCACAGCCATAGTATTGACGAGTCTTTAGAGTCCACCACACACTCAGTTACTCAGGTTTCGGGCAAAACGCTGTAGAGGCCGTATGGAGATATGGCAGGGTTCGATCAGATACGTGCGGTATTGCACGGATCGTGATCGGGCGGTTTTTACTAGCCGGTTTTGGCTTAAGCCGGTTTCTAGTTTTAGATAGTGTAGTTTTGTCTCTTTGCATTTGTGTTCAGTGGGAATACAAATGCGGGCATGTATTTGCAGTAGCGGGGTTTTCCTGTAATTTATTACGGGATCGGTTTTCTGGGGTTGCCAGTTTGCATTCCGTTCCGGCCGATTTTCTTTTATTCTTTCCCGGCCGGACTTTTCGTTGGAGGGGGTTAATTGCAAGTTTGCAATTAACTTAGTTGTGAGGGGCTTTCTTGCATATGTGGCTTTTTGATGAGACTAGCTTCATGATGAGATTCCATTCATGTCCACTTCATTATCTTTTCTTGTGATGGTTTGAAAATGGAGATTGATGAGTGAGATGAGGGTGACCTTTGATAATTATCTATTCTTTTTTTCTCCTCTTAATTTATTCCATGATTTTTCCCTCACCCATGTTTTTGAGTGGGCCGGCCACTGTTTGGGAATGGAGTGTGGTTTAATTTTGGTGGAAATTTCCTTTTGCATTAATTAATTTTCTTTGGTTGCATATGCTAATTGATTTGAAAGGGGGGGCTGATTTGGTATTCCCTGGGACTTAATTTTTGCAACCAACCCACTTGATTTCACAGTGAGCACAATATTAATGGCTGGCCGAGCTCTTTTGTGGAAATGCTCATTCTTTTTGATTGCATGCCCCATTCTTCATCAAGCTTTGATCCATGAATATCTTTGTGCAAAATTCCTCCAACATGGCAACCTCATAAACCCCAAAACAGACATGGCTACTACACTATTCTACAGCATCCCTTGGACGCGTCGGCTAGCCAACTTCGCGCCCGAGTTACCTCGGTCAAGAGGTGGGAGCCCGTAAAAGATTTTGGCAATGTGGTGCCCGTTTCGACGAGGAGGTGACGGACGAAGTATCCGCAGGAGATCGGAGTGGAGACGAAGACCGAAGGACACGGATCGCTTGGTATACTTCTCTACTCTTTTCTTTTTGCTAGTTAGCTAGGTTAATGGCCCGATCCGGGTGAAAAGTGCGCGGTGGTGCCGGTTGCAAGTTTTGCAAAGTTTTTTTTTGTTTCCGCATTTCCGGCGTCGGTTCGACGGCCGGGGCGTCCCCGCGGGCTTACATTCAACTGCTGGTAACTCTGCTCACACGCATCTGTCCACTGAAATGGAACCTCCTTCCTAGTCAATCCTGTCAAAGGTGCCGCTATCCGTGAGAAATCCTGTACGAAGCGTATGTAATAACCTGCCAGACCTAAGAAACTCCGAACCTCCGTAACTGACATTGGCCTGGGCCAGTGCTGTACCGCTTCAATCTTCTTTGGGTCTACACATATACCTTCTTTCGTAACTATGTGACCCAAGAATTCCACACTATCGAGACAAAAAGCACACTTAGAGAATTTTGCATATAGTTGATGCTCCTTCAAGGTCTGCAACGTAATACGTAAATGCTGCTCGTGCTCCGTATGACTCCGAGAATATACAAGAATATCATCTATGAATACTATAATAAACCGATCAATAAATGGTCTAAAGATACGGTTCATCATATCCATAAAAGCTTCTGGAGCGTTGGTGAGTCCGAATGACATCATCAGAAATTCATAATGCCCATATCTCGTACGAAACGCCGTCTTCGGAATATCGTCCTTCCGAACCCTCAACTGGTGATACCCTGACCTCAAGTCAATCTTCGAGAAAAACCCAGCTCCCTGCAACTGATCGAACAAGTCATTTATACGTGGTAATGGATACCTGTTTCGCACAGTGACGCGATTCAACTGTCGGTAGTCGATGCACATTCTCATACTACCGTCCTTCTTCTTAACAAATAAGACAGGAGCTCCCCACGGTGATACACTGGGACGAACAAGCCCTCTATCTAACAACTCTTGCAACTGGCCTTTGAGTTCCTTCAATTCCGTCGGTGCCATTCGATAGGGTGGTATAGAAATAAGCCCCGCACCCGGAATCAAGTCGATGCAAAATTCGATGTCCCGATCGGGTGGCAATCCTGGTAACTCGGCAGGAAATACCTCAGGAAATTCTCATACGATCGGAATCTGAACCAATGGAACCTCAGCGACCCCTAAGTCCTGAACGAAGGCCAAGAACCCATGACAACCCTTCTTTAAGAGTCGCCCCGCACAAAGAGCAGAAATCATGTTGACAGGAGCTAACTTAAAATCCCCCTGCACAACAAACATCGGTTCACCTGGAAAACAAAATCTAACCGCCTTTCCCCGACAATCTACATAGGCATGACAAGCGGCTAACCAATCCATACCAAGAAGTATATCAAAATCTAACATGTCCAGGAGAATCAGATCAATTAGCGAATCACTATCACCAATACGCACCGAACATGATCTGAATACGTGTCGAGCTATAAAAGAATCTCCAATCGGGGTAATCACTACTAATGGTAACTCTAATAATGACGATTCTTTCCCTAAAGAAAGTGCAAATCGTGAAGATACATAAGAATGTATAGAACCGGGATCAAATAAAACATGTGCCTCTAATGAGCATACTGTAAGAGTACCTGTCACGACTGCATTTGATGCCTGGGCATCCTGTGGAGTCAGCGCAAATACTCGTGCCTGGCCCCTACCTGCATCCTGTCGTCCTCTACCTCTATCTCCTCGACCTCTTTGAGCACGTCCTGCAAAGCCTCGACCTCGTGGTCCAACTGCCTGGCGTGTAGCGCCAACTGGGGGAGGAAGTAAAGCCATCGGCGTAGGAGGTGGAAGGGGTAACGCAGCCTGTGGAACAACGGTCCCTCCCTAAGATCTACAATCCCGCGCAAAGTGTCCGGGAAGTCCACAACTAAAACATGTAGATAGTGATCTCTGATCATGAGGATAGGAACTGAACATCTGGCCCTGTGTCCAACCTCGTCCGACACTGTGGCCTGGAGTATATCTGCCTCTACCTCTGCCAAACTGTCTATTCATCGGCACGATCGGTCTACTCCTCTTTGGCTCCGGAACGACTACTGACTCGCTCAAACGCTCCTCCACTCGAATCGCTGCATCCATGGCCTGCGCATATGTATCAAAATGCTGGGAGCCTATCGCCAAATACAACTGCGTGTCCAAACTCCTTAGGAACCTCTTCACTTGAAGCTCTTCCGTAGGTACTAAGTATGGGGCATAGCGCGACAGCTGGGTGAATCGTAAGTCATAATCTGCTACTGACATATTTGCCGATTTCCTCAACGCCTCAAAACTGCTAGCTCTAGCGTCCCTCACACTCTGGGGAAGAAATCTGGCAAGAAAGACCGTGGAAAACTCGGTCCACGACATCGGAGGAAGACTCGTAGCTCGCCCTCTCTCCATCGACTCACACCACTCCTTTGCAAGTCCCTCCAAATGAAAGCTAGTCAGCTCCACTGACCTCGCATCAGAACATCGCAATGATCTGCCAATCCTCGCCATCCTATCAAGAAAGGACTGAGGATCTTCCTCCACATCGGTCCCTGTAAATACCGGAGGTCTCAATCTCATAAACTCTGCAAGTGATACCTCCATCACTCTCGTATCTACTAGTGCCACCGTCTGTGTAGGCTGTACCTCGGACTCTGCTACGGTCGGTGCTGGATCTGATCTCAGTACTCGAGTGGCCTCAGCTAAATGTCCTACCACTCGCTGTAATCCCAACATACCCTCTTCAATCCTAGTCATGCGATCAGGAGGAGGAGGATCAACATGCTCATGCACCGCCGAAACGTCCGGTGTACCAGTCGTCGTCACAGGCGGACTCGCCCTAGCTGCATCTCTGGCTGCGGCTTGCCTAGCCCGCGTAGCCATAGCAACTGGAACAAGAAACGAGAGTTGATAAGGTGTAGGAATAGAAGCAATCACTAACATAGAATCAACGGAAGAATAGGTCAAGATATACATCCTAAGGTTAGTTAGGCTGAATACGATAACGTAAATATGCCGCGGAACATACGTACGGTACTGCATTCATCCTAATGCACCTACTCCATCAAACCAAAGGTCATCCTAACTCACGGACTCACATCAACCTATTGAAATCCCTTACTTAATTCCGTAAGGTTATTCCTAGGATCTGATACCAACTTTGTCACGACCCAAGTTCGGATGTGACCGGCACTTAGATTGTATCATATCTAAAGATATGCACAAAATCCAAGTAAGCCGAAAACCAAGATCAAAATACCTTATTTCGGAATTATTTATAAGAATTTAGGTTTTAAGTAAAAATCCCAAATTATGAAATTAATTTATTACAAGTATAAAGTGTTAGGTTTAGTTGTATCCCTAGTTGGGATCAACAATATTAACAATGAACATAAATCTCAACATATACGATATCACTATGAATCTCATACACAAGGAAATGAAAACACGATATATCGACCAAACGATCTCAACTGTCCATATATATAATCTCTCATTCTAAGTCAAAATACAGGTTTGATGGAGACTTTCTAGATACAAAATACAATACCCAAAAAGAGAAGATTACTACATATGTAACCCACCTCGCAAAAGATATGAAAAATCCACAAACGTAGATCTGCACCGCAGTCAACCGTCCACTCTACCCCTGCAAGGAACCGTGGCACAATGGGGGTGAGTTGCCAACTCAGTGAATATAACTAACATATAACGGTTAATAATGTAAATATGATGATCATACTAACAGTAATGTGAACAAGTACAATGTATGATTATATGTGTAAATCATCAATGTAAAAAGTAAACATCATAATACCACTGAAATTTCATCATCTATTCTCAATAAATTCATTTCTCCGTGTCCATCAACGACACAAAACTTCCATTTCTCACAGGCATCATTCCCCGAATGATCCTGAATCAATAATACCGGTCGTTATCATCTAGATACACACCGTATTTTTTTTTTACCACTAACTCCGGTAGCGAGTAACCTCGCTAGGCTCCCCCGTCTCAATACGGCTATCCTACCCCTCGGTCTCGACCGGGTCCACCATGTATCCAACTGTATATCTCCCCCACTCAGTAAGGATAACGTAAAATCCGCGACCGTATATCTCCCCCACTCGGTCCGGAATAAATCAAAACAGAAAACATCTCATGGTGGACATGACACATCAATCATGAAAACCCTGGATTTACGTAATAGTATTCAAAACCCAAAACCATAAATCCTCAATTCTGCATTTACCTCATATATAAAACAGAAATACGCATATATTAACATGATGTAAACGATGCAATTTACTACTATTATTGATATGTGAAATACGATATAAATTGATGTTAACAAGTATTATGTTTAAGTGTAAAGCGACATAGCAATATCGACGAGGTGTGTGCAGCATATAAGATGTGCACGTGGCATGACTCATCGATAATTGTGAAGTGTTCTAACAACTACGCGATTTATATGTGTATATGATGAATACATATTATCAATTTGGCATAACAATATAAAGCATTTAAATTAAGTAAAACTACGGGCGAAACACGCCATCTGTACAAAATTCCCCGGTAGATATTTAGTCTACTCACCGGAAAGGTCGAATCTACTCCGGAATTGCTAATCCTTTCCTTTTCCTCGCTGCTTCCGTAATTCTTGTATTCGAATCTAAATTCATAATTTTAACGTATAAGAAAAACAACTATTCTGATATGACGGAAAAGACAAACACCCGATCCCACGTATAAGTTATATACTATTTGATTGTATCAAGTTATCACACACTTAATCTTGCTGGATTTTAAGCTTAATCTGTATTGTTACAGAAACTAAATCGCGACGTATTTTAACCGTGTCGTATTTAGTGTTTTAATATACCCTTTCCGATATATGTTTCCAGATTCTAACTACAGTGAAACTAATTTAATTAAACAACACCAAAATAACCAAAACTATACACTGGAAACTACCCAACAGAGAAAACCCACCTATCTACCTACCTGGCCGGCGACGCCGGATTTTCCTATATGGCCGCCGGCCCAAAACCGGCCCCTTGGTGTCGTGGTCTTATGGTTTATTCTAGTTGTTAGCTATATCATTTTAACTCTGTTTAGTTAAGTTAATTATCTTCCAGATCAAAGCAGATTTTAATAGAGATTAAATTTCACTAAAATACGATATTATGTGACATGTTCAATCTACACTAACTAATCTACAGAACCTAATTTACCTACTGTGATTAAGGATTTTACCCTCCAATTAGCTGTAGGAATAACCCTCCAATATGCTAAGTCCCTCCTAGCTTGATGATGAACAATTCCTAGAACATAGCTTCATTCTCCATCTTCTTCCTCTTGTTCTCTCCTTCCTCTTTTAAAATTTCTTTTTTTTTTTAATTCTTTTGAGATTTGAATCTGAGTTTTGAACTGAATATGAGCTATATAAATGAGTGGAGGAAGAGATAAGGGAAGGCGGAGGTGTCAAAGGCTAGAGTGTGTGTGTTTCATGCAAGGAGGATGTGTGAGATGAGAGGGTGCATGCAAGCATGAGGTGTTTTTTTTTATTTATCTTCATAATTTTTGTTTTAATTTGAATTACATTCTGAACTAAATTGACTTTTCCTCCACTTTCAATTAAAACCTTAACTATCTCCTATTTGCATAAAACTTAAACTTTACATATAAACCCCTCACAACCTAACTTATAATAAAACTCATATTTTGTTAAAATGTAGCTAAATTTGTCACTAAAACCCTTATAACCTATTTAATTTGCATACAAAAATTCTAATTTAAATTGAATTACATATAACTTATGAAGATTGACATATTTGATTTTAACAGTTTTGTGATTTATCAAATTATTATTAATTTAATTAATTTTATTTATTTCTAAATATTCAAAATGCTACAGCTACGAGAGCAGAACCAGATCCACATCGGTCCTGGAAGCGAGCTCGTACTTGTCACATGATAACAATATCAAAAGAAGGGCCCGAGAACATGGATGAACTTCCCTGGTGCTTCGCAAACAACAGCGACGAGGTGATCTCAGAATTTCCACCAGCACCGAAAGAGCTGGAGGATGGAATACATACTACTGCAGATAACCCCAAGAAAATTGAGTTGGGGACGGCGAATGACCCGCGACCGACATTCGTCAGCGAGTTGCTATCTGAAGAAAGGATGGTTGCGTTAAAAGACATGCTTATGCAGTATAGAGATTGCTTCGCGTTGAACTACTCCGAAATGCCAGGACTAGATCCAGAAATCGCTGTGCATAAACTGGCGATATCCCCGGACGTCAAGCCATTCAAACAGGCGCCGAGAAGAATGCGGCTCGAGCTCGAGATGAGTATCAATGCCGAGGTCAAGAAGTTAATCGACTCTGGCTTCATCCAAGAAGTTCAATATCCCGACTGGATCGCAAATATCGTCCCGGTGATGAAGATAAATGGGACAGTGCGCATATACGTGGACTTCCGGGATCTCAATAAAGGCTGCCCGAAGGACGATTTCCCAGTGCCAGTCACCAAGCTGATGATAGACAATACGTCCACACACGAGATTTTCTCCTTCATGGACAGCTCATCAGGGTATAATCAGATAAAGATGCATCCCGAAGACCAGAAGCACACCGCTTTCCGGACCCCTCTAGGAATATTCTGCTACAAGGTGATGCCCTTCGGTCTAAAGAACGCCGGTGTCACCTATCAAAGGGCCATGACAAAGATCTTCGATGACCTTATACATGAAATCGTCGAATGCTATATCGATGACCTCGTGGTTAAAAGTAAATCATACGAGGAACATCTCGAGCATCTGAAGACCGTATTTCAACGCCTTCGACAATACAACTTGAAGATGAATCCTCTCAAGTGCGCATTCGGAGTTTCCTCGGGCAAATTCCTAGGATTCATCGTCCGACACCGAGGTATCGAGATAAATCCGTCAAAGATCAAGGCGATCATGGAAATACCTCCGCCAAGGACTCTCAAGTAATTGCGGTCTCTGCAGGGGAAGCTCGTGTACATACGGCGATTTATAGCCAACCTTTCAGGAAAGTGCCGTCCTTACAGTCACCTGATGAAGAAGGGAACCCCGTTCGTCTGGGATCATAAATGCCAAGACGCGCTGGACGAAATCAAGCAGTATCTGCAAAATCCACCAGTGCTGGCTGCTCCGGTCAAGGGAAAGCCTCTCATTCTTTATACAACCGCCCTCGAAGGTTCCCTAGGCGCATTATGGGCATAAGAAAATGACCAAGGGAAAGAAAGAGCTCTTTATTACTTAAGTCGAGTTCTCCTGGGGACAGAAAGTAACTACTCCCCCATCGAAAAACACTGCCTAGCGTTGATCTTCGCGATAACAAAGCTCAGGCACTATGCGTTGGCGCATGAAGTCCGTCTCATTTCGAAGGTGGACCCCTTAAATATTTAATGTCAAAGGTCATATTGACAGGGAGACTCGCTAAATGGGCCTTGCTCTTAATGGAGTTTTCGATAACCTATCAGCCTCTTAAAGCAGTGAAAGGCCAAGCCATCGCCGACTTCCTCGTTGAGCATCCGATACCGGCTGATTCCCCTTTGAATTGCGAGCTGCCAGACAAACATGCGTTTAACGCGATCGACGGTAGTGATACCCGATGGGAACTCTATTTCGATAGAGCGTCTTCCATGAAGAAGCGCAAACAAAGCGCCCCTATAATCAAATCAGGGGTAGGCCTCATCTTCGTAACTCCACAAGGAGAGATAATGCGCTTTGCTTTCTCCTTAATGGAGCCGAGGACGAACAATGAAGCCGAATACAAAGCTTTGATAGCAAGCCTCCAGATCGCTATCGACATGGGAATTGAAAACCTCCTCATATACGGAGATTTCCAACTGGTCGTCAGTCAAGTAAATGGCGACTACCAAACGTGCAAACCAGAGTTGGTGAAGTACGGCGAAAAGGTGCAACAACTGTTGACCCAAATTCCTTCCTACACTTTGGAAAACATACCGCGTGCGGAAAACAGCAAAGCGGACGCGTTAGCCAAGCTCACTAAAAAACTGGCTGACGAGAATCTCGATGACGTCAAAATTGTGGTACAAAGTCGTCGGGTGCTTGCCCCAGCAGAAATATCTCCGGAATCATCCGAAGAAAAGGGAGCGACTGAGCAGACGACCCTGCAAATAAAAGACCGGGAAAAGGCTGAGGATTGGAGAGAAGTCTTTATAGACTACTTCAAATACTGTCGAACGCCCGAAGATGCGTCCTCAAGACATCAGCTTATGAAACGAGCTTTGTCTTTCGCCTTCGTCAGTGATACTCTGTACAAGAGGTCGTTTGATTCTATATGGTTGAGATACCTGGGACCTGACGAAGCGAAAAGAGTCGTTCAGGAAGTTCATGACGGACTCTGCGGTTCTCACCAAGCAGGCCCAAAGATGAAGTTGAAGATTAAACGGATGGGCTACTATTGGCCCACGATGATTTAGGACTGCCTTGAATATGCGAAACGGTGCCACTCATGCCAAATCCATGGGGACTTCATCCACCAGCATCCAAATCCACTACATCCAACAGTGGCTAGCTGGCCGTTCGAAATGTAGGGAACTGACATAGTCGGCCCTATCGAACCAGCCTCGTCCAGGGGACATCGTTCATCCTGGCGACGACTGACTACTTCTCCAAATGGGCAGAAGCAGTACCGCTGAGAGAAGTGAAGACGGAGAATATCCTCCATTTCTTCAAGACGCACGTCATTTATCGGTTTGGAATGCCGAGACGGATCATCTCCGATAACGGGACAGCCTACAGAAGCCACAAGATCAGCCGTTTCGCGCAGCAACACAACATAGACTGGAAATATTCCTCAGTTTATAATCCCCGAGCTAACGGTCTAGCTGAGGCCTTTAACAAGACCTTGACAAAGATCATGAAGAAGACGGTGTCCCGAAATAAGAAGGACTGGCATGAGAGACTGCAAGAGGCTCTCTGGGCGTATCGAACTACGTTCAAGATGACCACGAACACAACGTCGTACGCGTTGGTATTCGGTACAGAAGCAGTACTCCCCCTCGAGATAGAGTTACCCTCTCTGCGAGTGGCAGTCCACTACGAGCTGACTGGCGAGGAAAATGCTCATCTTCGGCTTGAGGAGCTTGATGCCCTTGATGAAACCCGGCTCATAGAGCAACAAAATCTAGAAGCTTATAAAGCAAAGATGACGCGCTCATATGAAAGATTGACCCGGCCGAGGACATTCCGCCAAGGCGAACTCGTGCTGGTGGTCAAAAGGCCTATAATCCCCAATCGCGCCAAGCGGGGAAAATTCGAGCCGAACTATGAAGGCCCGTACATAATAGACAAGGTCTACTAGGGTGGAGCCTATCTACTCATGGATATGCACGGTGAAAGGCCTTTCAGGCCAATAAATGGCCGCTTCCTAAAGAAATACTACGCTTAATGAGCCACAGCCTAGGTCAATGATAGATGACGACGACTATGTCCGCTCGCTGTCTTCCTAAGCCCAAACTCTATAAGTAGTAGCCAGCCTTCTCCTCGCCAGACCGAGACGTCCTTAAACTAACGCCGGACCGAAACGTCCTTAAACTAGCTGCGAACCGAAACGTCCTTAAACTAATGACGAACCGAAACGTCCTTAAACTAATGATGGACCAATACGTCCTAAAACTAGCTGTTGACCGAGATGTCGATAAACTATGGTGGATTGAAACATCACAAAGCCGATATAAAAAAAAGATAAAAAAAAATAAACGGTATGTCCATAAGCAAAATGGGCACGGATGAAAACCCGAAAGGGCTCCGTGAGTAAAAAGAGCAAGGCTACCGGCGAGTGTTCGTGAAAACCTGTAAGGGCGCGACCTCGTAAAAAAAAGAGAATAAAAAGAATAAAAAAAACGGTACGTCCATAAGCGAAATGGACACAGATGAAAACCCGAAAGGGCTCCGTGAGTAAAAACAGCAGGACTACCGGCGAGTATTTATGAAAACCTGAAAGGGCGCAACCTCGTTAAAGGACACTTACAGGGTCCTCTCGACCTTGTAAGGAGAAAACACCCGCGTGAGATCCTTACGACTCACAAGGAAGAAACACACTTAGGTATCCTCACGATTCCTAAGGAGAAAATACACTTGCGAGATCCTCACGACTCGTAAGAAGAACTCTCTTATTGGACCCTCACGGCTTATAAGATTTGAAAGTCTTAAGTTACATAGACCTAAACCTGTGCTTAAGCAACCCCCACAACCTTCAATACCGCCCTACAAGTGGTTCATACCGACCCTTGTATACAATCCACGGGCGCGAATAAACATTTCCCTAACGGAGTCCCACCCGTGACTAGGGATATGTTCGCATGGTAAACAACCCTTGTAAGTCCTCTTGACTTACAAGGAGAAAACCCTCTTGGAGGATCATTACGACTTACAGAGGAACATGCACTTAGTAATCCTTACGATTCTTAAGGAGAAAACACGCCTACGAGATCCTCACGACTTGTAGGGAGAAATACCTTCATGAGACCCTTACGGCTCATGAAGTCAAAAGCCTTAGTCGACGGGATCCTAACCTTGTTTACTAAGGCACCTTTGTTCAACATCGACAAGAGGCAAATGATGATTCGCTCCTGGCAATATCCCAGTTGTAGCGGTGCTGATGCCGAAATCGGTGTTTAATTCTATGCTTACGGCGAAAAGCCAGCAAGCCGCACATGCATACGAAATAGCCGAAATGATGGGGCAACTTGCAATAAAAAGCAGCAAGTAAAAATGTATGCATGTACAATAGCCGAAATGATTGGGCAACTCGCAATAAAAATCAGCGAGTAAAAATAAAATAAACAACCGAAATGATTGGGCACCGCGAAAAATAGCCGAAATGATGGGGCAATCGCGACTTTTGCGATATAAAGCTGAAATGATAGAGCATCGCGGAAATAAAACAATAATATAAAAGAATGATGAAACTTTTGCCCTACAGGCGATATCACAGTAATCCCTGTATACAATCCAGGGGCGCAAACTAAGAAGGAAACACATCTTTCCTCCCCATGCTCCATCAGAAAACGGAGCCAAGTCTTGACGGTAACTCATATAAAACCCGAAAGACACATTACCTTGATTAGCGTCGACCCGCAGAGAAACCAGTGTCTTTGCAGGAATACATCGATTCGTCTTAACCCCAGGGAAATCAGTGTCCTTGGCAAATACCTCAATTCAGGGAAACTAGCGTCCTTGATGAGAGCTTCCTGATTCGCGTCGGCCCGCAGAGAAACCAGTGTCTTTGCAGGAATACTCCGATTCGTTTCAACCCCGAGGAAACCAGTGTCCTCGGCAAAATACTTCGACTCAGGGAAACCAGTGTCCTTGACGAGAACATCTTGATTCGCGTCGACCCGCAGAAAAACTAGCGTCTTTGCAGGAATACATCGATTCGTTTCAACCCAGGGAAATCAGTGTCCTTGGCAACCTCCTCAACTCAGGGAAACTAGCGTCCTTGATGAGAGCTTCCTGATTCGCGTCGGCCCGCAGAGAAACCAGTGTCTTTGCAGGAATACTCCGATTCATTTCAACCCCGAGGAAACCAGTGTCCTCGGCAAAATACTTCGACTCAGGGAAACCAGTGTCCTTGACGAGAACATCTTGATTCACGTCGACCCGCAGAGAAACTAGCGTCTTTGCAGGAACACCTCGACTCGTTTCAACCCCAGGGAAATCAGTATCCTTGGCAAATACCTCAATTCAAGGAAACTAGCGTCCTTGATGAGAGCTTCCTGATCCGTGTCGGCCCGCAGAGAAACTAACGTCTTTGCAGGAATACCCCGATTCGTTTCAACCCCGAGGAAACCAGCGTTCTCGGCAAAATACTTCGACTCAGGGAAACAAGTGTCCTTGACGAGACCACCGCGATTCACGTCGGCCCGCAGAGAAACCAGCGCCTTTGCAGGAATACCCCGATTCGTTTCAACCCCAGGGAAATCAGTGTCCTTGGCAAATACCTCAATTCATGGAAACTGGTGTCCTTGATGAGAGCTTCTTGATTCACGTCGACCCGCAGAGAAACCGGCGTCTTTGCAGGAGCACTTCAATTCGTTTCAACTCCGAGGAAACCAGTGTCCTCGGCAAAATACTTCGACTCAGGGAAACCAGTGTCCTTGACGAGAACATCTTGATTCGCATCGGCCCACAGAGAGCTGCCCGTGACCGGCACTTAACCACGTAACATCTACAGGCGTAACGCGACTAAGTAAGCCGAAACCAGAAAATCAAAACCAGTAAAAGTATAGAGTGTTTAAACATTTAATAGGAACATTTGCTAAAAAGTTAAGAAAACCTCAAGTAGACAATCACCACGGTAACAATATACGACGTCGTAGCGAAGAAAAGAGCAATAAGTGAAAAAACATCACACAAGATAAGAACTGCATAAGTAAAGTCGGCTCACAGCGAGCTCGACACCAGAGTACAAAATAATATACATTGTCCTCACAACTGGCATCTAAGTCAATACATAAGTAGTAGATGGAGAGTACTAGATACAACGATGTACATAACTGAAAAATAAACAGATACCGCACAAAACCCACCTATCAGCAAAAGAGCTAGTACGCCAACTATAGGGTATCTGTGTCAAAAGATGCTATAAAGCAGCCTGCCGCGACTACTCCGAAGGGCAACCAGCAAACACTGTGGCACAACGGGGGTGAGTTGCCAACTCGTGAATAGTAGATAACATATAAAGGTAATCGCGAGTATGCACGTGCTGCGATACTCTAACCTATGCCAACAGATAACATCTATATGATGAACTATATGAGCAATAATAATGCATCAAGTACGATCTAACAACATCTCTAAATGATAAGCAGGGTATGCAACAATCGTGCATAGCAAATGCAATCTAATAACATCTATATGATGAGCAATGTAGGCAATAATCGTGCATAGCAAATGCAATCTAATAACATCTATATGATGAGCAAGGTATGCAATAATCGTGCATAGCAAATGCAATCTAATAACATCTATATGATGAGCAAGGTATGCAATAATCGTGCATAGCAAATGTAATCTAATAACATCTATATGATGAGCAAGGTATGCAATAATAGTGCATAGCAAATGCAATCTAATAACATCTATATGATGAACAAGGTATGCAATAATCGTGCATAGCAAATGTACTCTATCAGGTACAACAGATACAGGATAAGATGTAAAATACTGAATACTGAGCATAGGAATAACTAATATCTACACGGAATATCAACGTGGAAAATAATCGGTGTCCATCCATATACCCAAATTATGTAAATCTCATAGAATCATGGGTGCCTAGCATTGGCACACTAAATATCATGAATTATCGTGTCTAGCATCGACACACAAATCCTCAAGTATCGGGCTCCGTCTGCAGAATCGGCCCTCAACCCCGGCAGTACGGATCGGCCCGTATCCATCTCTCATCACTGGTCAGTATCTTCCGGATAACCGCCAGATCTAACCAATCACCGGTAAGTAGTAGTCCCTCCGCCAGGCTCACCGTCTACTGCACAGCGATCCGTTCTCGCCCCGGGGTACTATACCGGGCCCACCATGTACCCGCAATCGGCCTCATCCGCCTCCTCGAATCGGGTTTCACATGTCGCTCTCAGCACCGAGAAAACACATGGTGGACGCACTGAAATATCATATCAAGGGTAACCGAGTTTTTAAAATAATTACATATTCTCTTTTGAAATATCCACGGTTCCCAAATCCAGAATATCATGGAAACAACATATCTCAATGCGTAAATCCATGCAAGTATGAAAATATCACTATATGTGTGCACTGGTATGAATATATATTGTTCCCCTCCGAATGGCGGCGCGACGTGGCGTCTTGCCTGAGATTCGGGGCAGATGCTAATTGGTGCCATCCGTCTACCTCTCCGAAGATGCCAAGTTGATTTATGGCACCGTGTATCGAAGGTTTAAACGGATGCGTCCGATGTAGCAGACTTCGTCAGATTCCCCCTCGCTTGAGTGGTTTTTGATTGTAGGGACGCTCTTCCCTGCAGGCGCAAGCCCCTGCAGTTAATTACGCTACCGCACTGCGGTAACAACTTTCTCCTTCTCCAGATGGTCACTTCGTGTCGTGTGTATTTATTTTGTGTTTGGTTGCCCGTGGATTGTATACGGAGACTGAGTTATGTCGTCGCCCGTAGGGCGTGGACTAGTCCCAATCCGTATTATCTTAGACTTGGGTTTGGGGGTTTGGGTTTAAGGATACGTTAGCCTCATTAGAGACTAAGATCGACTTAAACGTTTGTTAAGGATACGTTAGCCTAGTTTTTAGACTAAGATCGACTTAACGGGACCGTTTAGATCCAACAAAAGAGCAATTAAGGGAGCCCTGTTGTTTAGTTTAGTGACATTGCGGTCAATAGGTAGTTTAAGGACATTGCGGTCCAATGTTAGTTTTAAGACGTTGCGGTCAAGGTTAAGGACATCATAGTCCGTGGGTTTAAGGACTCCGCAGTCCAATGTTAGTTTTAAGACATCACGGTCAAGGTTAAGGACATCATAGTCCATGAGTTTAAAGACCCCACAGTCCGTCGTTAGTTTTAAGACATCACGGTCAAGGTTAAGGACCTCATAGTCCATGAGTTTAAGGACCCCACAGTCCGTCGTTAGTTTGAAGACATCACGGTGAAGGTTAAGGACCTCATAGTCCATGAGTTTAAGGACCCCACAGTCCGTCGTTAGTTTTAAGACATCATGGTCAAGGTTAAGGACCTCATAGTCCATGAGTTTAAGGACCCCATAGTCCGTCGTTAGTTTTAAGACATCACGGTCAAGGTTAAGGACCTCATAGTCCATGAGTTTAAGGACCCCACAGTCCGTATCAATATGTGGTCATCGGGACCCGTCACCTCTTTGAAGACGTTGAGGAATTACAACGCCAAGTATCAAAGGAGTGAAGAGATGTACCCTTAAACCGAGGTAGATTAAATAATCTTTGGCCCAATTTGGAACCAAGACCAATTAATTACACTATGAGCCCACTAGCCCAGTTAAGTTTGAATTAAGGACTTATGGCCATCTCAGGCTAGGTCCAATCATGTTTGGAATATTGGCTTTCTGTTGGTCCATTGAAGGAGAGGCTTTGCCTCTAGAACTTAGCCAATTGGGCTGAAGCTAGTGTTAAACACTAAAGACCAACCAGTGTTGAATACTGGGAATGAGGTTGGCAAGTTAGTGTTTAACACTAAAAGATAGTTGGTGTTAAACACCAGCAACAGGGGCTTTCAAATTAGTGTTACACTAAAACAAATCAGTGTTAGACACTGGCAACAGAGATCTCAGATTA
Source organism: Agapanthus africanus (assembly GCA_030015575.1). NCBI lineage: Eukaryota > Viridiplantae > Streptophyta > Magnoliopsida > Asparagales > Amaryllidaceae > Agapanthus > Agapanthus africanus. Next base: position 909,889,440 of record JASDDO010000019.1, on the reverse strand, counting down.
GTGTTGAACACTAAAGTAAATCAGTGTTAAACACTGGGAACAGAGTTTCAATTTAGTGTTAAACACTAAGGCAAGAGGGGTCACGTGTTGACACGTGAGGGCGCCTTGCTTCCCTTTATTTTATTCGGTCAAAAGTCTTGAATACTATGAAGTATCACGTGCTATCACGTGACGGGCATTTTGATGTTTGTCTGTTAAAGTTTCGGCCAAGGGGTCACGTGGTAGCACGTGAGGGCGCCCTAGAGCTCTTTATTTTGTTCTGCAGATAAGTGTTTAACACTTTTAATTCTGAAAGCCATCACGTGTAGGCACGTGATGGGGGCTCATGCTTTGATCTGTTAAAATGTTCATTGGGGGTCACGTGTTGACACGTGAGGGCGCCCCAGAGTCTCTTTTCTTTTGCTTTTTCTTTGCGCGCTTTGGGGGTCACGTGAAGCATATGAGGCGTTGCCTCGAAGTTCTTTTCTGTAGATCTTTGCAGGGGTCACGTGGTAGCACGTGACTCTGGTTTTGTGCATATTTTAAAGATCTGTTCATCTTTTAAGAATTAAATTCTTCACAGGATTAGACCCTAGCAGTAAACTTTAGAGGAATTAAATTCCTATTTTCTCTTTGAAGAATTATATTCTTAGATGGAGTTAAATCCCGGCTTTTCTTCTGTAGGAATTAAATTCCTGATGTATGTGAAGAACTGAATTCTATCATAGGGTTAAACCCTAATTGTTATTTTGACAGAATTAAGTTCTTAACTAGGGTTAAATCCCGGTTCTGCTAATTTTGAAGGAATTTAATTCCTACAACATAGGGTTAAACCCTAATTTTATTTTAAAGGAATTAAATTCCTATAGTTCTATGAGAATTAAATTTTCAAACTTCCATTCCCTCCCTATGCTTTGGATCTGCATGGCATGATCTCAACCCAATGAGAATTAAATTCTCAATTCATGGGGAGATGTGCACTTTGCAGATCCTCCACTAAAGAGAGAACTAAGTTCTTCTTTTTAATATAAGAGTTAAACTCTTTTGAGAATTAAATTCTCTTTTGAAGCCTCTCTTTTCATACCTAGGGATTTTCTTTTGCAGAGAATCAAATTCTTCCTTCTGAATTTTCAATATTCCAAAAGCTTTCCTCCCTCTGTATCTCTTAGCTCCTATTTATAGGAGAAGGAGCAGAATCAATTAGTTTTGGTGAATCATTCATTGAGGGATTTGATTTGTATTCGTTAGAGATTTGATTTGCATTCATCATTCATTTGGACCTTTGGATTATTAGGTGAATTTTATTCACCATTGGATTTTAAATCCAAAGATATTCCTTTGTTATTTCGGTTAGATTTTGAGGGGAAATCTTTCCAAGTTCAAGATTTTTCCATAGATAGGTGATATTTAATCACCTTTAAATCTTTAATCCAATCGGTTCCAAATAATCATTCTCCTTTTAAAAGATTTGAATCCTTTTCAGAATTTAATTCTGTTAAATAGAGAGGCTTTGAAAGCCGGTCACGTGTGGCCACGTGACCCATGGTCACGTGTAAGCACGTGACCCCTGGAACTAGCTTTCCTTCTCCTTTTTGCGCTCTGTTTTCTGGCCGTTGCTCAACCGTCACGTGCCAACACGTGACCTCTGGTCACGTGTGAGCACGTGACCTTTTCTGAAGCCTTTTCCTTGATTTGATCAGGGAACTGATGTGCCTTTGCCGCTGCTTTTAAATGCCATGTGCCAACACGTGACTGCTGGTCACGTGCTAGCACGTGATGCCTCCTCTATAAACTTTCCTGATTTTAAATCAGGAAACATATATAGTGTGCATGTGCGCATGTATGAAGATATCAAAAAATGTATGCACTGGTAAGAATATATAGTGTGCATGTGCGCAAGTATGAAGATATTAATATATGTGTGCACTGGTATGAATATATAGTATGCATGTGCGCAAGTATGAAGATATCAATATATGTGTGCACTGGTATGAATATATAGCGTGCATGTGCGCAAGTATGAAGACATCAATATATGTGTGTACTGGTATGAATATATAGTGTGCATGTGCGCAAGTATGAAGATATCAATATATGTGTGCACTGGTATGAATATATAGTGTGCATGTGCGCAAGTATGAAGATATCAATATATGTTGCAGCAATCGAACGATATGTATAATGCGTAGCAATCCTATGGTGCGAGTGTCATGGCAATCACTAACGGTGTGAGTGTAGCATACAAATAGTGCTCGTGCAGCTTAAACCGTTAGTGACAGTGCAGTGTTCTATGCTATCATTTCTATATGCAATAAGAAGGTATGCTACTAGTCCATATGAACATCTACGACTAAATATCCTAACACGCCCTGACGCTTAACGCCATACGGGCGATTTCCCCGTAGATGTTAAATCTACTCAGCTGGTCGCATGCTACACGTAGCCGACCACCTGCTTCCCTTTCTTTGCGGCGTCCGACGTACCCGCCTGCGAACCTGGAATAACATAAGGAATCCATATATATAAGCAAAATCCTACAAAACACGATATCGAAATCAACGAGAAACTCGTGTCGCGAACTAACCACGCGTGTGTACGATACGCTGAAACGTGTGTATACGCATCTAAAACTAACCCGACACGTCGCGACACGCTGGATCACAGAACCCACTCACGTATCGCACGTATCGCGCAAACTAAACGTAATGGAAAAACGATATAGGGTCCCAGATTTTGATACAGGTGATATCTTACAAAATTGCACATGCCAAATCACTGGAAAACACAGCAGACTACCCTACACAAAACCCTAACACCTATCTCCCATGTCTGGTCGCAATTTGCGGCCAGAAGGAATATTCCGGCGGCCTGGGTGTGGGATTAGGGGCTCGTGCTCTGGTGGTGTGGTCTATACCTAGTATACATGCTCCAGTTTCCTCAATTTTTACCTGAACAACCCGAGTCTAAAGCAGATCACAAAAAGCCAAGAATTCACTTTAAAATGCTAAATTTTGCACTATTTGAAACCCTATGGTATGTTGGTGAAATCTGGGGTTTATTTAGGTTTACTTGGCACTAATAACACTTAACTAAGTTAGTCTAACCATCACCAACATCACTTAACCAAAGTTCACTCTAATCACCATATTTAGCACAAAAATTCACTTTTTATACTAATCGAAGCTATTTCTACACAAACTAAGCAACCTAGGAAGTTAGGCTCAGAGATTATACCCCACACGACCCTACGATGTAAGGAGAAAGGAAGAGGAGAAGATCTGGAGTTGCTGTGGCTGCTGGAGCTGCTACTGCTGCTGCTGCTCCATGCTGCTGCTGATGCTGCTGCTTGCTGCTGATGGTGCTGCTGTTGCTGTTGCTGCTAATGGTGCTGCTGCTACTGCTGGAGTGCTGCTGAGTGTGTGTGTGTGTGTGTGTATGAGTGAGTGAGAGTGAGAGAGATGTGAGAAAAAAATGAGAGGCAAGAAATGATAACACCCAAGTCAAACCCCCTCCTCTCTCTCACTTCATTAAATGAAGCATGGCAAGGCCATCATGCCCCATTCTCACTCTCTCTCTCTCTCACCAAGTCAACCAATTTCAAATGATTACCCATTTTTTTTAGAAAAAACTTAAATAAAAACCCAAATAACTTAATTCAAATATTATATTAGCTTAAGAAAAGGGTTAGTCCACAATGGTTGTTTATATGCACAAGTGTGTGCAAGCCTAGAAAAATTCTAATAAAATATTCATTAAATAAGATAAAATATTTGGAACTCAATTTGGTAAAATTTTTATTTAAAACTATATATTAAAATATAATTAACCCCTAAACACAACCTAAGGTGTTACACACGTGACCCCCTAATAGTGCTTAGCACATTCAAAAGAAAAAGGGTGGAAAATCCAAAGACAGCTCCCATTTTGGGGCGCCTCACGTGTTCCCACGTGACCCCATAATAGTGCTTAGCACTTTTAAAAGGAAAAGGAGAATAAATCCAAAGACAATTACCATTTTGTATCACCCCACGTGATCCCACGTGACCTCCTAATAGTGCTTAGCACTTTCAAAAGGAAAAGGGGAATAAATCCAAAGACATTTCCCATTTTAGGGTACCTCACGTGATCCCCTAATAGTGCTTAGCACTTACAAAAGGAAAAGAGCAATAAATCCAAAGACAGCTCCCATTTTGGGGCGCCTCACGTGATCCCACGTGACCCCCAATAGTGCTCACCACTTATAAAAGAAAAAAGCGAATAAACCCAAAGAATCATTGCCCAATTCTCAGGCGCCTCACGTGCCACACGTGAGCGCTCCAAATTTCAGTGTTTAACACTGTTTTAGAGTCTCACGTGGGACCACATGAGCGCCGAGCAGATATTAGTGTTTAACACTATGAGAGGCCAACCTTAGCCCAAATTAGTCAAGTCTCCCAAGGCCAAAACCCCTTTGATCATCAATCAACTGAGCCCTCCTATGCTCAGGTCTCCCCAAATCGATCTTAGTTCCAAAGATCACTGATGATCTCCTAACAGATGCTGTCTAAAATGGTGTTCATTCTACAATGATCTTTTCCTTCAATCTGGAATTTGGTTCAAGGGTACATCTCTCCATACCTCTGATACATGTCGTTGTAATTCTTCAACGTCTTCAGAGATGTGGAGGGTCCCGACAGCCAACAGCACTTGGGTGCATTCCCAAATCCATGAGCATATCACAATGGACCGCAATGTTCTTAAACTAGTTATGGACCGCAACGTCCTTAAAATAGCTATGGACGGCAACGTCCTTAAACTAGCTATAGACCGCAACGTCCTTAAACTAAGACAATAGAGCCCAAATGCTCTTTTGTTGGGTCTGAATGATCCCAAAAATCCTGCTGAGCAGATCTTAGCCTAAAATTAGACTAACGTATTCTCAACAAATATTTAAGTTGATCTTAATCCTAAATGAGATTAACAATCCTTAAATCAAACCAAACCTAAATCTAAAAAGATACGGATTTGGACTAATCCACGCCCTATGGGCGACAACATAAATTAGTCTCCGTATACAATCCAAGGGCAGCCAAAAATAAAACAAACACACACGACACGAAGTGACCTTCTGGAGCAGGAGAAAGTGGTTACCGCTATGCGGTAACGTAATTACTGCAGGGGCTTGCGCCTGCAGGGAAGAGCGTCCCCACAATCAAAAACCCCTCGCAAAAGAAGGGAAATCTGACGAAGTCTACTACAACGGCCGCATCCGTCCAAACCTCCGATACACGATGCCATAAATTAGCTTGGCATCTTCGGAGAGGTGGACGGATAAACCCAAATAGCATCTGCCCTCAAATTCAGGCAAGACGTTCGTCTTTCCCCGCTTTCGGCGGTAAACAAGGTTGAACTTGGCTAGCGCTTATGATTTGTTGACTATTGTTAAGGTCATAAGTTGCTAGGGGTAAAAACAGATATTGGGAATTTCAAGTGTTGAAATTTGCAATGAGATTGCATGTCTTTTATATGATAGTTGGATCCCGATACCCACTGCGAGTAAGAGTTACTCTTGGAGAGTTTTCCACTTTACAATTAGCTGGTCAAATAGGTGTCTTAGAAAGTTGTTAACGGTGTTATTCCCCAACGAAAACGAGGTAATTTAATTATTTCTATGCAAAAGTATGGGGTGACTCCCTCGGAGTACCAATACCTGCCTGGCCGAACGATTGGCGAACTTGTAGGGTGTAATTAATCCCGGCTAATCTTTTCTTTTAGGGTTTGAAGGAAGATTTGATAAAAACAGTGGGAGCCATCCTGATTAGATAAAATAATAAGCAATCTAATCTTACAAAGAGCGCATGCAAAAGTGATTATCCTTCTCTCTTTCCTGGTAGCGACCAGTGGCATGCCTTAATCAAGATAATAATATGGATATATTGACCGAACCCATTTATTATACTGGGCTAGGTTCTCCCTATGGGTCGAGAGGATCCCATAGGTGTAAGCTCTTCTTAAGAATCGTGAGGATTCTTAAGCGGGTTTTCCCTTGAGAGTCGTAAGGATCCCACAAGAGAGTTTTATTCCTTACAGGTCGTGAGGACCTGCAAGTGCTGGATGTAGTCGCCCTTATCCGTATTTCACGGGGTCAGGGGTTGCTCAAAGTATCGTAGTTTAAAGACGTTGCGGTCAAGGTTAAGGACATCATAGTCCGTGGATTTAAGAACTCCACAGTCCGATGTTAGTTTTAAGACATCACGGTCAAGGTTAAGGACGTCATGGTCCGTGGATTTAAGGACTCCACAGTCCGATGTTAGTTTTAAGACATCACGGTCAAGGTTAAGGACCTCATAGTCCATGGATTTAAGGACTCCACAGTCCGATGTTAGTTTTAAGACATCACGGTCAAGGTTAAGGACCTCATAGTCCATGGATTTAAGGACTCCACAGTCCGATGTTAGTTTTAAGACATCACGGTCAAGGTTAAGGACCTCATAGTCCGTGGATTTAAGGACTCCACAGTCCGATGTTAGTTTTAAGACATCACGGTCGAGGTTAAGGACCTCATAGTCCGTGGATTTAAGGACTCCACAGTCCGATGTTAGTTTTAAGACATCACGGTCGAGATTAAGGACCTCATAGTCCGTGGATTTAAGGACTCCACAGTCCGATGTTAGTTTTAAGACATCACGGTCAAGGTTAAGGACCTCATAGTCCGTGGATTTAAAGACTCCACAGTCCAATGTGTGGTTGCGGGGACCCGTCACCTCTTTGAAGACGTTGAGGAATTACAACGCCAGGTATCAAAGGAGTGAAGAGATGTACCCTTAAACCAAGGTAGAATCAGTACGGAATCAGGGTGGTTGATCGTTAGTTTTAAGACATTACGGTCGAGGTTAAAGACATCATAGTCCATGGATTTTAAGGACTCCACAGTCCGGTGTTTGCTCTGGATGCTTCATACGGGTTCACTGCCGTGCTTGGCGAGGACCAGGCTCCGCTCTGGGCGTTTTCCGCGGGGTCAAAGAGTGACGTTATCCGCGTTCCACGTAACCAGGAATTTTGCACTAGATTCTTCACACGGGTTCACTGCCGTGCTCGGCGAGGACTAGGCTCCGCTCTGGATGCTTCACACGGGTTCACTGCCGTGCTCTGCGAGGACCAGGATCCGCTCTGGACGTTTTCCACGGGGTCAAAGAGTGACGTTATCCGCGTTCCACGTAACCAGGAATTTTTTACTAGATGCTTCACACGGGTTCACTGCCGTGTTCGGCGAGGACTAGGCTCCGCTCTGGATGCTTCACACGGGTTCACTGCCGTACTCTGCGAGGACCAGGATCCGCTCTGGACGTTTTCCACGGGGTCAAAGAGTGACGTTATCCACGTTCCACGTAACCAGGAATTTTGCACTAGATGCTTCACACGGGTTCACTGCCGTGTTCAGCGAGGACTAGGCTCCGCTCTGGATGCTTCACACGGGTTCACTGCCGTGCTCTTCGAGGACCAGGATCCGCTCTGGATGTTTTCCGCGGGGCCAAAGAGTGACGTTATCCGCGTTCCACGTAACCAGGAATTTTGCCCTAGATGCTTCACACGGGTTCACTGCCGTGTTCGGCGAGGACTAGGCTCCGCTCTGGATGCTTCACACGGGTTCACTGCCGTGCTCTGCGAGGACTAGGCTCCGCTCTGGATGCTTCACACGGGTTCACTGCCGTGCTCTGCGAGGACCAGGATCCGCTCTGGATGTTTTCCGCGGGGTCAAAGAGTGACGTTATCCGCGTTCCACGTAACCAGGAATTTTGCACTAGATGCTTCACACAGGTTCACTGCCGTGTTCGGCGAGGACTAGGTGCCGCTCTGGATGTTTCACACGGGTTCACTGCCGTGCTCTGCGAGAACCAGGATCCGCTCTGGACGTTTTCCATGGGGTCAAAGAGTGACGTTATCCGTGTTCCACGTAACCAGGAATTTCGTTGATTGTATTCGCATTTCACGGAATTGGGATTTGACTTTTCGATGATAAGGATATCGCCGAGCTATGGAACTGGGAGTTGTCGCTGTTCCGTTTCGCTTGAAGTCGTGTTCGTTGTTACGAGACGAGTGCTGAGATGATCTCTAAGTCATTCGCGGCCCGTCGAGATTTTGCTTCTTCTTATGATGAAACTTGGGAGAGAAGTATGATCTCTTTTTTGTTTACGCCCTTGGATTGTATACAGGGTGTGATGGAACATCACCTGTAGGGCATAAATTAAAACTCTTTTTTTTATTTTATTTCTTTTTCCGCGATGCTCTATCATTTCAGCTTTTATATCGCGGAGGTCGCGATTGCCCTATCATTTCGGCTATTTTTTGCGGTGCCCAATCATTTCGGCTATTTATTTCAATTTTACTCGCTGTTTTTTATTGCGAGTTGCCCCATCATTTCGGCTATTTTGCGTGCATACATTTTTACGTGCTGCTTTTTATTGCAAGTTGCCCCATCATTTCGGCTATCTCGTATACACGTTCGGCCTACTGGCTTTTCGCCATAAACCTGCAATTAAACACAGATTTCGACATCAGCACCGCTACAACTGGGATATGGCCAGGAGAGAATCATCATCTGCCTCTGTCGATGTCGAACAAAGGTGGCTTAGCAAACAGGGTTAGGGTCCCGTCGACTAAGGCTTTTGACTTCATGAGCCGTAAGGGTCTCACGAAGGTATTTCTCCCTACAAGTCGTGAGGATCTCGTAGGTGTATTTTCTCCCTAGGAATCGTGAGGATTTCTAAGTGTATGTTCCTCTGTAATTCGTAAGGATCTTACAAGAGGTCTTTCTCCTTATAAGTTGAGAGGACTCATAAGGGTTGTTCACCATAGGGACATACCCCTAGTCACGGGTGGGACTTTGCTGGGGAGATGGTTATTCGCGCCCGTGGATTGTATACAAGGGTCAGTATGAGCCGCTTGTAGGGCAATGTCGAAGGTTGTGGGGGATTTTGCTTAAGCACAGGTTTAGGTCTCTGTAACTTAAGACTTTCAAGTCTTATGAGCCGTGAGGGTCCCATAAGAGAGTTCTCCTTGCGAGTCGTGAGGATCTCACAAGTGATTTTCTCCTTAGGAATCGTGGGGATCCCTAAGTGTGTTACTCCCTTGTGAGTCGTAAGGATCTCATGCGGGTGGTTTCTCCTTACAAGGTCGTGAAGACCCTGCAAGTGTCCTTTAACGAGGTTGCGCCCTTTCGGGTTTTCACAAACGCTCGCCAGCAGTCCTGCTGTTTATACTCACGGAGCCCTTTCGGGTTTTCATCCGTGCCCTTTTTGCTTATGGACATACCGTTTTTTATTATATATTTTTTTCTTCTTTTTTTTTACAAGGTCGCGCCCTTTCGGGTTTTCACGAACACTCGCCGGCAGCCCTGCTGTTTTTACTCACGGAGCCCTTTCGGGTTTTCATCCGTGCCTTTTTTGCTTACGGACGTACCGTTTTCAATTTTTATTATTTTATTTATTTATTAATTTATTTTTATTATTTTTTTATCTCGTCAGCCTAAGGATACTGCGGTAGTAGTTTTAAGGACGTTTCGGTCCGTCATTAGTTTAAGGACGTTTCGGTCCGTCTTTAGTTTAAGGACGTTTCGGTCCATCGTTAGTTTAAGGACATTTCGGTCCATTGTTAGTTTAAGGACGTTTTGGTCCATCGTTAGTTTAAGGACATTTCGGTCCGTTGAGGAGAGGGCCGGCTACTACTTATAGAGCTTTGAGCTTTAGGAAGATAGCGAGCGGACATAGTCGTCGTCATCTATCATTGACCTAGGTTGTGGCTCATTAAGCGTAGTATCTCTTTAGGAAACGACCGTTTATTGGTCTGAAAGGCCTTTCACCGTGCATATCTATGAGTAGATAGGACACACCCTGGTAGACCTTATCTATGATGTATGGGCCTTCATAGTTTGGCTCAAACTTTCCCCGCTTGGCGTGATTGGGGATCATAGGCCTTTTGACCACTAGCACGAGTTCGCCTTGGCGAAATGTCCTCGGTCGGGTCAATCTTTCATATGAGCGCGTCATCTTTGCTTTATAAGCTTCCAGATTTTGTTGCACTATGAGCTGGGTTTCATCAAGGGCGTCAAGCTCCTCAAGCCGAAGGTGGGCATTTTGTTCGTCCGTCAGCTCGCAGTGGACTGCCACTCATAGAGACGGTAGCTCTATCTCAAGGGAGAGTACTTCTTCCGTACCGAATACCAATGCGTATGGCGTTGTGCTCGTGGCCGTCTTGAACGTAGTTCGGTATGCCCAAAGAGCCTCTTGCAGTCTCTCGTACCAGTCCTTCTTATTTCAGGACACCGTCTTTTTCATGATCTTTGTCAAGGTCTTATTGAAGGCCTCAGCTAGACCGTTAGCTCGCGGATTATAAACCGAGGAATATCTCCAGTCTATATTGTGTTGTTGCGCGAAGCGACTGATCTTGTGGCTTCTGTAAGCTGGCCCGTTATCGAAAATGATCCGTCGCGGAGTTCCATACCGATAAATGAAGTGCGTCTTGAAGAAATGGAGGATATTCTCCGTCTTCACTTCCCTCAACGGCACTGCCTCTGCCCATTTGGAGAAGTAATCAGTCGTCGCCAAGATGAAACGATGTCCCCTGGACGATACTGGTTCGATGGGGCCGACTATGTCAGTTCCCCACATTTCGAATGACCAGCTAGCCACCGTTGGATGGAGTGGATTTGGATGCTGGTGGATAAATTCCCCATGGATTTGGCATGAGTGGTATTGCTTCGCATATTCGAGACAGTTCTGGATCATCGTGGGCCAGTAGTAACCCATCCGTTTAATTTTTAACTTCATCTTCGGGCCTGCTTGATGAGAACCACAGATTCCGTCATGAACTTCCTGAACGACTCTTTCTGCTTCGTCAGGTCCTAAGCATCTCGGCCACAGAGAATCAAACGATCTCTTGTATAGAGTATCGTTGACGAAAGCGAAAGATAGAGCTCGTTTCATGAGCTGATGTCTTGAGGACGCTTCTTCGGGCATTCGGTGGGACTTAAAGTAGTCTATGAAGACTTCCCTCCAGTCCTCAGCCTTCTCACGGTCTTTTATTTGTAGGGTCGTCTGCTCAGTCGCTCCCTTTTCTTCGTATGATTCCGGAGGTATTTCTGCTGGGGCGAGCACTCGACGGCTTTGTACCGCGATTCTGACGTCATCGAGGTTCTCGTCAGCCAGTTCTTTAGCGAGCTTAGCTAACGCATCTGCTTTGCTATTTTCTGCGCGTGGTATACTTTCCAAAGTATAGGAGGGAATTTGGGTCAACGGTTGTTGCACCTTTTCACCGTACTTTACCAACTCCGGTTTGCACGTTTGGTAGTCGCCGTTTACTTGACTAACGACCAGTTGAGAATCCCCATATATGAGGAGGTTTTCAATTCCCATGTCAATGGCGATCTCGAGGCCTCCTATCAAAGCTTCGTATTCGGCTTCATTGTTCGTCCTCGGTTTTGTTAAGGAGAAAGCGAAGCGCATTATCCCTCCTTGTGGAGTTACGAAGATGAGGCCTACCCCCGATTTGATCATTGGGGTACATTGTTTGCATTTCTTTATGGAGGATGCTCCATCGAAATAAAGTTCCCATCAGGTATCACCACCGTCGATCGCGTCAAACGCATGTTCGTCCGGCAAATCGCAATTTAGAGGAGAACCGGCAGGTACTGGATGCTCAGCAAGGAAGTCGGCGATGGCTTGGCCTTTCACCGCCTTAAGCGGCTGATAGGTTATTGAAAATTCCATCAAGAGCAGGGCCCATTTAGCGAGTCTCCCTGTCAATATGGCCTTTGACATTAGATATTTTAGGGGGTCCACCTTTGATATAAGACGGACTTCATGTGCTAATGCATAGTGCCGGAGTTTTGTTATCGCAAAGATTAACGCCAGGCAGTGTTTTTCGATAGGGAGTAATTGCTTTCTACCCCCAGCAGAACTCGACTTAAGTAATAAAGAGCTCTCTCCTTCCCTTGATCATTCTCTTGTGCCCATAATGCGCCTAAGGAACCTTTGAGGGCTGTTGTATAAAGAATAAGAGGCTTTCCCTTGACCAGAGCAGCTAACACCGGCGGGTTTTGCAGGTATTGCTTGATCTCGTTCAGTGCGCCTTGGCATTTGTGGTCCCAGACGAACGGAGTTCCCTTCTTCATCAGGTGGCTGTAAGGACGGCACTTGCCTGACAGGTTGGCGATAAACCGCCGGATATACGCGAGCTTTCATTGGAGAGATCGCAGCTGTTTGAGAGTCCTTGGCGGTGGCATTTTCATGATCGTCTTGATCTTGGATGGATCTATCTCGATACCTCGGTGTCGGACGATGAATCCTAGGAATTTACCTGAGGAGACTCCGAACGCGCATTTGAGGGGGTTCATCTTCAAATTATATTGCCGAAGGCGTTGAAATATGGTCTTCAAATGCTCTAAATGCTCTTCATATGACATGCTCTTCACTACGAGGTCGTCGATATAGCACTCGACGATTTCATATATGAGATCATCAAAGATCTTTGTCATGGCCCTTTGATAGGTAGCACCGGCATTCTTTAAACCGAAGGGCATAACTTTGTAGCAGAATATACCCGAAGGAGCCCGGAAAGCGGTGTGCTTCTGGTCGTCGGGGTGCATCTTTATCTGATTGTACCCTGATGAACCGTCCATAAAGGAGAAAACCTCATGAGTGGACGTATTTTCTATCATCAGCTCGGTGACCGGCACTGGGAAATCGTCCTTCGGGCAAGCTTTATTGAGATCTCGGAAGTCCACACATATGCGTACTGTCCCATTCTTTTTCATTACCGGGACGATGTTGGCGACCCAGTCAGGATACTGTACTTCCTGGATAAACCCCGAATCGATCAGCTTCTTGACTTCGGCGTTAATGCTCATCTCAAGCTCGAGCCGCATCCTTCTCGGCGCCTGCTTGACTGGCTTGATATCCGGGGATATTGCTAATTTATGCACAGCAATCTCTGGATCTAATCCCGGCATCTCGGAATAGTTCCACGCGAAGCAATCTTTATGCTGTAGAAGCACGTCCTTTAACGCAGCCATCCTTTCTTCAGATAACAGCTCGCTGACGAATGTCGGTCGTGGATCGTCTGCCGCTCCCAACTCAATCTTCTTGAGGTTATCTGCAGTAGTATGTATGCCATCTTTCAGCTCTTTCGGAACCGGTGGAAATTCTGAGATTACCTCATTGTCATTGTTTTCGAAGCACCAAGGGAGCTCATCTATGTCCTCGGGCTCTTCTTTCAATATTATAATCATGTGACAGGTGCGAATCCGCTTCCAAGATTGATGTGGATCTGGTTCTGCTCTTGCGGCTTTAGGTTCGTGCTTTTGTGGCAGCGTTACTCTCCAGCTGCTGGATAAAGCAAATCTGCCTTGCTGGTATTAGTCTTCGACCCAGTTCTTGAAGGTAAAGCAGTCTTCAATAGGGTGTCCTATGGCTCGGTGATAAGAGCAATAGCCCAGATGAGAAACTTTGTTAGCTTGCTCAGGGTGCTTAGATTCCAGAAGTGCGATCATTTGATGTTTTATAGCGAGCTCGAGTAACTTCTCTATTTTGTCTCGAGGGAAGGAATACGCTCAACCCATCTTCTTCATGAGGGATGAATCCGGACCGCGCAATGCCCGATCACATGACTATCTAATCCTGCGTCGTTGTTGTCGGCTCCTCTTTCCGCTTCTTGACTTACTTCTGCCTCTGCGTTGGGCCTTTTGTACAACGGGTTGATAGGGAGGAACATATTTGTCTTTTGCAGCATGTTGAAACAGACGTTGCATCCTGGCCTTCTCGTAGATGGCCATCTCACGGTTGTGGTCTTCCCGAGCCTTTTGACCTGCTTTCCTGATAAGCTTGTCCACTTGTTCTTCAAATGACGGACTCGGCACTTCGCTCGCGGGATCCAGTTTTGACGAGGGGTTAGCATTCCCCGACAGGGTGTCCTCCTCCTCATCGAAGTTATATATGGCGTAGCTGCCGTGGACTCGCTCCCGTTTCCCGGATCTCACATATCCAAGCCCAAGCATTTCCATTCTCCCGTTGGGCAATTTGCGCTGAGTCCCAGGGACATTCCAAATCTTGTTGTAGAACTGAGCTTGTCGAACAGTCTGTTTTAAGGGTACTCCTTGGCGCTTCAATAGCCTCCTTAGTCCATTTGTGTAATATCTGGGCAAACGGATGGGTTGGAGCCTGTCGAGTGTAGCATCCGCGCCATGCCATATCTCTTTCTCCACTCTCGTTTCTGTAGATTGGTAGAACAGGATCACCTTTTCACCCTTTCGCCTGGGAGGGACGTAAAACGTCTGCAGGTCCTGCACATTGTGAGCTTGAAGTGCGTCGAGATCCTTGTAGTGTTTTCGCGGCACCATGGTGATTTGCAAACTCTGATCATCGCTAGGGGATGCTTGTATTGACGGCCGACTGGAGAACACGGCATTAACCTCATCTTCCGAGTCACTTCCGAAGATCAACATGGGGGCGGACGGTCCCGGGTTGTTGCGTCGAGATGGCCCAGCGTAAACTATCTCTTCTTCTTCTTCGGTATCGCTCCCGAAAACAGGAATGGTGGCAGCGGCTTTGTTTTCTGGCTTGCGACACTTTTCTGTATCCTCGAAGTCTGGCAAAAAGTACTTTGCATCTTCGTACTTGCGGACTTCGTTCACGGAAAATGGGTTCAGCTCGCCTGTTACGGTATACTCGAAACCATCCTTAAAGTACTTCATACACTGATGCCGTGTAGAAGGGATGATGTTGTACTCGTGTAACCAAGGACGACCGAGCAAGGCGTTGTAGCAGGTCTTGGCGTCAATGACGTGAAACTTGATGTCCGTGACAAGCAGTCCGAAGTGTAGTGTTAATATCACAGATCCGAGAGTCCGTGATGACTGGGAGTCGAAACCGGAGATGGTTGTCACGAGCGAGGTGCTGCACGCTCATGCATATTTTCTTCAACACCCGAACATTAAGGAGATTGACGGAGGATCCATTATCAACCAGGATTTTGCCTATCTTGATATCATGGCAATATCCGGAGACGTATAGGGGACGGTTGTGGTCGCACGTCCCGAGGAGAAGGTCTTCGTCGCCGAAAGTGATGTCGGCCGTGTGCACTTCTTCCGGTTCATCCTTCATCTTTTCTTCGGCGAGGAAGGCTTGGAATTGTTCGGGTTCTTATAACGCCTTGATTAATTAATCTCGCGCTTCTTTTGATAATAGGAGGGCATCAAGAATGTTGAGCTGAGAAGGTAGCTTCCTTAGGTGTGCTAGGAAGTTATAGTCCACCTTACCCTTCCTGGGAGGGTCTTTGGCAGTCAACTCTTTCATGACTTGGTCATCTAAGGTGATATCCTCGGCGACCTTTTCCTTTCCCTTATCTTTCTATTCGCGGGTCCGAGATTCTTTTCCGGGAGCGTGCGATTGCGCAGCTGAATGTTTTTGCAGGCCTCTGGTTCTTCCTCTTTCCCTAAAACGGATCCTTTAAAGAGAGGGCCCAGAGCTATTTCTTCATCAGAGTCGCTCCCAAAGATGAGAACTTTTGATCCTCCGGCGTTAACCGTGTAACAATTGCCGGCAGTTCTTTTGTGTCCTTCGGTCGTACTTCTTCGTTCCCGACGGGTCTTGCATTTCATGCGCTTAAAATGTTGCTGGTGAGCAACATATCCTTGCCACCACATCTTAAAAGCGTCGCACTCCTCAGTGGGGTGCGAAATCTTCCGATGATATGCGCAATAATTAGGGTGCCTTTCCGCTCCATTGAGCGTGTTTTCTTCTGAGGGTGGTAGCTTCATTCCCATTGACATAGCTTTGGCAAACCTTTTCCTCGTCTTGACCACGTTTTTATTCTCATCGGATGTCTTTCGATCTGGCGGGAGTGCTTCGACTCTTTCGTTTAGTCGCCTGCGCTTGGCTCCTTCCGATGGAGCCATCTCACGCTCCTGATCGGCTTTACTCTTCAAACGAATCTCGTCTAGAAAGGCGTCGATCATTTCATCTGTTGGCCATACAAGTTCTGGCTCAGGCTGTGCCCCCAGTTTCTCAGTGCCAGGAGTTTTCTCATCTTCCGAGTGGGAAATCACATGACAACTCGCCACATATCCCTCGGATTCATCCGACGAGCTCTCTCCATTATCTTCCTCCAGAAAGACGCGGTTGAGGAACTCTTGCAGTATGACGGGAGTCCGCGCCTTTTGATTGTACTCCTCCAGCGCGTCAATCTGTTTCTGCAAATCTGTGTGCTTGTCTTCAGGCTTCACGGGCTTCTTGGATTTCTTCTTCTTTTTCTTCGAAGATTTTGACGGTTGGGTGTGAGTACTTGGGCCATCACCACCGATCTTTGTAGTTGGGCGCGGCTTCAGCATCCCTTCGATGATTTGAGGTTCAAGCAGGTTCTTCCATTCGACCGCTGGGCACGCATGAAGATCACTCAGCATCCTTTTGGTTTTAGCTGATAGCACGACTTCCCATGGAGCTTCTTCAATAAAGGAACAAGTTGCCCCCGGTGCGTCTGTCTTCTTAGCAGTGTGAGGTTGTGGCGGGTTTACCTTCCACTTCTCAGACAGTGCAAACTTACCCTGTAGGTATTGATCTTCAATCCATCCTTTGAAGATGAAGCAATCCTCAATTGGATGGCTTACCGTTTGATGGTAAGGGCAATAGTTGGGGTTATTCACCTCACTAGGTTGTGGCAGTCTGTAAGTCTACGCTAGCGCCCCGGCAGTCTACAGACGCCAAATGCGGAACAAAAACTTTTTAACTGGCGCTATCGTATACTTTAACCCGGATCTGCCATTATTGCTAAACTAACAAACTGTAAAGAGTGTAGAATAGTTATACCGAACGATCCGAGTCCTTCGTTCTTCAACCATCATCCCACGCTCCGTTGCGGCTGCTCCGATCTCGTCGATCTCCGATCTCCTCGTCGAGGTGGCACCACATGATCGGTTCTTTAAACGGGCTCCCGCCTCTGACTCGAGGCAACTCGATCGTCAAGTTTGCTAAAAGAGACGACCAAGAATGATGTAGAGAATGAGTAGATGACTTTGTCTCACTTCGTCCAAATCCATGGACGATCGGTTAATGAAGTTGCCGTGGAAATCGGGTGATGGAATGAACTGTAAAATTCCATGCACCCCAAATACTATCATATCTTTTCTAACCGAAATGAAAACTCAAGTGAAGTGAGAGAGAGAGAGGGGCCGGCCTCTTTATATGATGGAGGGAGGTGACCGTAGGAGGAGGGAGGTGACCACAAGCAAAAGATATTATGAACAAATATCTTAACCAATCCAAAACACATTAAAGCAAATGGTGATTCATATAAACACCTCATCTAGCCATTAATGAAACCATTAATGCACTAATGAGTCATATGCCTCATCATCACTTCTAGAAGCTTCTAGAATGATGACTCACTCATATCTGAAGAAAAGATAAATCCGTCTTTAACCGAATGTTAAAAGACGGCTGATAGAAAACTGGAAATTGGCAACTTCCAAAAGTGATCCTGAAACGAATTTCAGGATAACCCCGAAACTGTATAAATATACCCGCATCTATATTACGACCGAATATAAATGCAACTGAGACAAAGATATTATACCTACTCAATATAATACTCAGATCCGGCTTAAACCAAAGCCGACCAGTATCATCTGCCCGAAAACTGACACTTGCGTAAACGCACGTGCATTTTCCGAACCCTGCCATAAAACCATACGGCCTCTACAACGTTTCGCCCGAACTTGGGAAACTGCCTGTGGGGGACTCTAATGACTCGTCAGTACCCTAGCAGTGGGTTTAACCACAAACCGTCAGCGGCACTAGCTATGCGTAACGGCTGCCCATGGACTGACCTCAAGGGATGCCGATGAGCGCACTCATCCGGAAAACCCTACTGAGCCTAACAGTGACAATGTATATACAGTCCGGTCCGTTCGTCAATGAGTATCGCATACCTGCCTAGGGGGCTAGTAACGTCAGACCCCCAATAGCAGTATAAGTCATGTCGGAGTGAAGCCCAATTACACCCTGAGATACTACTGGAGTACCTACCAGTAAATCTCTTACCATGGCCATGGATTTGTGTAATGGCTCTCCTAGACACAGCACGACCTCGCCCCCAATACCGGGAGAGACGAATCCCCTGCCGATCCGCTCACGTGCCTCCATATGGCTCGGGACTGTACCCAAAAACTACCTGTTTGCACGACTCCTTTGAGCCGTGGTAGGGTAGAAATCAAAGCACAGTGGGAACTCACACGAGACAAATGACGACCTCAGGTCGATGAACTAACCTGTACACATGTCACCAGGGAACTGCTATCTGACGGTAGATATAATACTAACTAGCAGATTCCCGGCGAGTCCTGTCCGGTGTACTCATAACCCAATGAGCACCTGTATACATCTTAAGTGATCCAACTGACACCAGTGGCTTGTGAGACCGGCCACCACCCCTCGTCGGGGTCTCGACTGTACACACTAGTCTACTCCGGAGTATCGATGCGCTGTCTCGAAACTCCCACGACTAGGGACCACAATTAAGGATATGCATATAAACTACCCAACTCTCACGTATATGATCGCTATCATACTGTTGGTAGTAAAGCAAGATCCTAAGGGCTCTATCAAAGTGTAACATGCAATCAGTCACCTGAACATGTACACGACTGATAAAGGCAAACCAGATAGCATACTATCATCTCGAGTAAGACTGTCCTACCGGGATAGGTCCTCCGCAATCATTGCAATCACGTACCTGCGATCCAATAATTGACTATGAGGGCACTATCTCCAACAATCTCCCACTTGCACTCAAGGCTAATATTGCGATGTCGACTACTCACAGCCCGTGTGAAACCGAACATCCAACTCCTCTACTAATCAGTTTCACAAAGCCCGTTTGTAAAACTATTGTGTTCGACAAACAGCCTCAGTGAGTGGATCCGCCTAGAAGTATCTTTCTATATCTCTCTTTATCTCAAGTTCGTGGAGAAAGCCATCTCCCGAATTGAGTAATACATGTCTTAGAACATGTCTGGATATCTGATGGGACCTTAGTTCATAAATGAACTCCATATCCAAACTTCTTAGACTGAATCGATCACTGAACCTAATCAGTATCGGGCACCTTGCTTCCCACAGTATCCTCTTGGACCACCTGTCCATAATATTGTCCCTCTTCGTCAGAGGGAAAACTATAACTCTGACAATCACTCTGTCATCCATGTCACCTTTGAAGCCTGGAATGATAATCGTCTCCCGAAAGAGGCTGCCGTTATCAAATCCGTAGAACATGCACTTATGTTCTAAAACTGCTTCCTTATGTTTCTCCAGGATTGGATTAATACAAACTTATTGCATCTAGTGCAAAACAAACATTTGGTGTGGTACTTGACATCTCATGATTGACTCAATTGCCTAAGCAAGTGATCTGCCAATCATGCACATCCCTCTCCCCTTTAGTCTGTAAGACACCTTTAGAGAGGGTGACTCCATCACCTGCAGGTACACCACCATGCTAGGAGTCAACTATTCCAAAAACCATTAGAATATCTGTCAAAGTACCCACATTGGGAAACTACCCAAATCCAGATCTAAAACCATAGATCTAGAAACCAGAATGTCAAATATTATATCCATATCTCGTCTGGAGAAACAACTGTGTGACGACCACAGTACAACCGATCGTAGTATAGGAATTTTACTTCCTACTCTGTGTATGTCATCCAGATACCATGACATCACACCCTACTACCTTCTTAACTGATCCATCCTCTATTCTGATTGAAGTCAAACCCATGACTATCACATCAAAATTAGATGATCTATCTCCGCTATAACTGCTCTAGTCTATAAATAGACATAAGCTACATACCCACCATGCTTCCGTTGCTCCCACTGACTACGACAACCCTCCTACCGGGTCTCATATCCTGGAACAACAGTAGTGTCAAGTCTGGGTAGATAAGAACCTCCCTGTCACCGTCCTTGAGCCTACCGAAGTACCTCTCGGGTGTCTGAGGTTACTTACCATACCTACGGAGTGGCTATTGGAATGTCAAACCTGATTGAATATATAGGTCCTATTAAATTTTCCGTAATCGTTCGCGGTTCTGGAATCACTTCCAGTTCTACCATACTCCCACTACTGTTTTCTGAAAAAGATCCATTTTTACTAAAACTGTGGCGAGTCAAGAACAATATCACTATTGATCTTCTAAATGGTAGAATATCAACCCTCGTCATAGCCAGGGTCAACCCACAAACAGCCATTACAGAATCGTGCCCTGAGTTATCCAGTGTCTGGTTTTAATCATAAGCTGGACAACTCCCCGTACCTTAATTTCTTTTAAGGTACGAACTATTCTATATCCAATATAGAAACTTTTGCACTAATTTAATTGGAACCATGTTCAATCCATGCAGCTGTCTCCAGTGCATATCATCTTAATGGAAAGAGGCTAATCAGCATTACTCAACTTAGGAATCCATCCAATTATGAGTAACCTGAAAGAGAAACACGTTTCTCAAAACCATCACTATCATCTGAATACCAATCACAAGAATCTACATCTTCGATCTCTTTGAAGAATCCCGATACTTGTGATACCTGGTTCTCTACTTTATTCTTATACCCACAACTTCTCAAAACTTAGACCTTGTATTTCTACGAAACACTCGTCTAAATACTAGAGAAGTTATAAGTAAACAGAACATAGTACGAGGACCTACCCCTTTGTCCTGATGGACACTTGGACAACATACAATACTCTGTATAAGTCCGCTGAGTTGAACAACTCAAAACCTGTGCGTTGTAGGTGGAAAACTGTACCCTGGCGATTTCCTCAAATATCACCAATTACAACGAATTCTGATATAATGAGGATGATCACATAATTCCCAATATCTTACTCCCATTCATCATCTGTAAAACCATACAGATATGTGAATGAAACCTGGTAAATACATACCCTTGGAGTAAGTGTCTAATCGGGAAAACAGTTTTTCCTTTAACAATGCACTGAAACATGAAAATGTTTCGTACGGGTATCCTGGTATTCATAGCAATGCCTCTTCCATAATCCAATTCATGACTTCAACCGTATATTTTATTGCCGTCTCTCCAAATCCCTTTATTTGTCTTTAGTCGTTACCTTCTGTACACCATCGTTAGGCTAAATGGTTTTCTTCCTTCCCTACCGTTCGACACCAGCCTATGGTTTGGAAGAAGACTATCCAGTAAGCATAATAGGTGTACCCTCCTAAACCAAGGAGTACTCGCAACTGAGAGAAGGTGATGATAAAAGACAACTGAATAATACCTTATTTTTTTAAAGGTGAAATAGGAGCGGCGATGAAGTACGCGGTTTTGGTCGTGAATGATATCAGTCGCAATTTACTTTGCCCTCTTTCTAATCCCTTTATTTTGTGTTTACATATTACCTTCTGCACACCCTACTTAGGCTAATTGGTTTTCTTCATTCCCTACCTTTCGGCACCAGCCTATGGTTTGGAATAAGACTATCCAATAGGCGTAATAGGTGTACTCTCCTAAACCAAGGAGCTCTCGCAACCTGAGAGAAGGTGATAATAAAAGACAACTGAATAAACCAATTCTATTTCTCCTGAACCTGGATCCATCCTCGAAGAAGTCCCTTCGAGTTCGTATATAACCATACGATGGATCTATCCAATGGAAGTGGATATCCGTAGTAATACGGGTGTTCTGAGAAATGCAAAGGGTAAAAGAAGGAGTGGCAATGACTTATGAAACTCAGACAATCCAAAAGCCAGTATTTTAAGAAGGTTCGGTCAACCTGGTCACAGAGTCATAGTCTAGGGTCGGTCAAAGGTTGCTGCCAAAGAGAGAGAGAGAAAAGAAACACTCTGCGTGCACTCTAACCTAGATCAGAATGGTCATCATTTTATCTAATCCGGAAACCTCCCACTGTCCTGTCAAATTCTCCTCCAAACCTAAAGAAGAATCAATCGGGATCACCCGAAGAGTAAACCAACTCATCAGTGGGAATCGGGATCCAACTCTCATCGCATGATAACGTGATGGAATGCATCCACATTACTCATACTCCAGAAGGTATGCGCATACTCGGCAAGTTTCAGTTTCTTTAGAAACTCCCGATATAGTTTTTGCCCCATGCTCTTATGATCCTGACTAAGGGCCAGCAAATCATAAGTCACATGTCAAGTTCTGCCCGTCATTATCTTGTTAATTTGAACCCACCCGTACTCGCCCTTGACTAAGGGCCAACAAGGCTGTACGACTGTCCCAAACCAACTCATCTATCTATGCAACATGTGAACACCCCAGCAGCTACCAATCACTATGTCCTAGCTAAGGGCTAGACCAACATAGCTTGAATACTACTGACCATCCATATGAAATGACGGAGGGCTACGGTTGGTTTTTGGCGAAAAACCTTTAGCGTAGTGAACTTGATATCGCTGAAAGAACCTGATAGCTTTTTAAAATATAGTGGCGAAAACCTTTTGCTAAAGAGGTCACTCCCGGTAAAGGGATCTCGGCTCTTTCCTCGTGGAATGAGGTGCAGGATATTCCACTGAATACCGCTATGCAAAGCAACATGTAATCGACTATAGTGAAGTTATTACTCTGACGCAAACTTCTGTCCAAGGGGTCGGTCCCGGTGAAGGGATATCGGCCCTTGCCTCGTCGAATGAGGTGCTGGATATTCCACTGAATACCGCTATGCATAACAAAAGGAAACGTCTTTGCAATAACACTTTTTAAATTATTCCAACAACTGTATACAGGTTTGTTTTACTTTGCGTTGATCAGAATCAACGCAGTCCCATCAATCAATCACACCAGAAAAGAACGAAAATAAAATGTACGTATATGCCATCCGCATTCGTTACTGGGTCCCGTCATCACTCGTTAGGTTACTTAACTAACGAAAGAGCGGGGACTGCACTAGCGCGGGTGTAAAACATATACAACATCTAATAGTATATAAGCCAATATACAATAATCGCTCCAGGCGTGATAGTATGCAACATTACAGAAAAGTAACAAGCATCACAGAACAATACAGATATCTGGGATCCCCGAGTTTCACAGAGCCGCTGCTGAAACTCGACGTTCCCCTGTCGTGTGGATAGCCTGTGCAATGAAACCTAGACCCCTACGGGTGCGGCAAGTTACCCGCCAAAACCTGAAGCGAGGCAGTCCCCACAGCATAGTGAATGGAACACCCGGCACTTCACGGAATCCGGTAGCTTGAGCACCCCTCCTTGAACCTATACCCCCTACAAGTGCGGCGAATAGTCTGCCAATTCTGAAGTGGGGCCCCTCTGCCTCTCAAAGCCATGAGATGCGGACCCGTTGCTTTCCCGAACCCGGCTATCCGTGCACTCCGTCGCGGGGTAAAACCTAGTATAGTAATGAAAAATAGTACAATAGGTACATCGACCGCAACCTGGTCGTGCCCCAAAATAATATTATACAACAGGCAGTGACGGCTGTCCACAAGTTGGACGCTCGCCCCGCAATATCAAATGTACAAATAAACTCAAACTGTACTTCCATTGCACACTGCTATCCACCACGACAAATCCGCAACATCACAGCACAACACAGAACATCAACGCGAATGTCACGTTCGCAAACCCGTCTAAAAGAACTATAGCAGTTAAACGCGGTTTACCGATCAAATGACATTCCCGGTCGGAGATATAATGTAAGCACTGTAAACTAACGTGTTTAAATTTCGATCGACCAAAGTCCAAATATCAAAAAGTGGGCCCCACTGCTTACTGGTGAACAGTAACAAAACCTGGGCCAAAAAGATATATACCAAAAATCACAAAATCTAACAGAAAACCCACTGACCAAATTTGGGAGCACGTGCTCCCCACGTGGCCGCGGATGCGCGGCCAAACCATGGGTTTGGCCGCCCTTCCGCGGCGGCTTGGAGGGATCACGACCCCAAATTTTGTCGTGGCTCTTAGAATTCCCTGCACGGATTTTTAAGACATGCAGAAATTGATTTTGAGACCATTTAAAATTAACAGAACTGTCGAGCTAGGATTTTGTGTTTTTCGATTTTCGGTCGGATCGATATTTTAAACACGTTAGCACAAGTTAGTATAGCAAAATGGTTAGGCTCTGATACCACTGTAAGTCTACGCTAGCGCCCCGGCAGTCTACAGACGCCAAATGCGGAACAAAAACTTTTTAACTGGCGCTATCGTATACTTTAACCCGGATCTGCCATTATTGCTGAACTAACAAACTGTAAAGAGTGTAGAATGGTAATACCGAACGATCCGAGTCCTTCGTTCTTCAACCATCATCCCACGCTCCGTTGCGGCTGCTCCGATCTCGTCGATCTCCGATCTCCTCGTCGAGGTGGCACCACATGATCGGTTCTTTAAACGGGCTCCCGCCTCTGACTCGAGGCAACTCGATCGTCAAGTTTGCTAAAAGAGACGACCAAGAATGATGTAGAGAATGAGTAGATGACTTTGTCTCACTTCGTCCAAATCCGTGGACAATCGGTTAATGAAGTTGCCGTGGAAATCGGGTGATGGAATGAACTGTAAAATTCCATGCACCCCAAATACTATCATATCTTTTCTAACCGAAATGAAAACTCAAGTGAAGTGAGAGAGAGAGAGGGGCCGGCCTCTTTATATGATGGAGGGAGGTGACCGTAGGAGGAGGGAGGTGACCACAAGCAAGAGATATTATGAACAAATATCTTAACCAATCCAAAACACATTAAAGCAAATGGTGATTCATATAAACACCTCATCTAGCCATTAATGAAACCATTAATGCACTAATGAGTCATATGCCTCATCATCACTTCTAGAAGCTTCTAGAATGATGACTCACTCATATCTGAAGAAAAAATAAATCCGTCTTTAACCGAATGTTAAAAGACGGCTGATAGAAAACTGGAAATTGGCAACTTCCAAAAGTGATCCTGAAACGAATTTCAGGATAACCCCGAAACTGTATAAATATACCCGCATCTATATTACGACCGAATATAAATGCAACTGAGACAAAGATATTATACCTACTCAATATAATACTCAGATCCGGCTTAAACCAAAGCCGACCAGTATCATCTGCCCGAAAACTGACACGTGCGTAAACGCACGTGCATTTTCCGAACCCTGCCATAAAACCATACGGCCTCTACAACGTTTCGCCCGAACTTGGGAAACTGCCTGTGGGGGACTCTAATGACTCGTCAGTACCCTAGCAGTGGGTTTAACCACAAACCGTCAGCGGCACTAGCTATGCGTAACGGCTGCCCATGGACTGACCTCAAGGGATGCCGATGAGCGCACTCATCCGGAAAACCCTACTGAGCCTAACAGTGACAATGTATATACAGTCCGGTCCGTTCGTCAATGAGTATCGCATACCTGCCTAGGGGGCTAGTAACGTCAGACCCCCAATAGCAGTATAAGTCATGTCGGAGTGAAGCCCAATTACACCCTGAGATACTACTGGAGTACCTACCAGTAAATCTCTTACCATGGCCATGGATTTGTGTAATGGCTCTCCTAGACACAGCACGACCTCGCCCCCAATACCGGGAGAGACGAATCCCCTGCCGATCCGCTCACGTGCCTCCATATGGCTCGGGACTGTACCCAAAAGCTACCTGTTTGCACGACTCCTTTGAGCCGTGGTAGGGTAGAAATCAAAGCACAGTGGGAACTCACACGAGACAAATGACGACCTCAGGTCGATGAACTAACCTGTACACATGTCACCAGGGAACTGCTATCTGACGGTAGATATAATACTAACTAGCAGATTCCCGGCGAGTCCTGTCCGGTGTACTCATAACCCAATGAGCACCTGTATACATCTTAGGTGATCCAACTGACACCAGTGGCTTGTGAGACCGGCCACCGCCCCTCGTCGGGGTCTCGACTGTACACACTAGTCTACTCCGGAGTATCGATGCCCTGTCTCGAAACTCCCACGACTAGGGACCACAATTAAGGATATGCATATAAACTACCCAACTCTCACGTATATGATCGCCATCATACTGTTGGTAGTAAAGCAAGATCCTAAGGGCTCTATCAAAGTGTAACATGCAATCAGTCACCTGAACATGTACACGACTGATAAAGGCAAACCAGATAGCATACTATCATCTCGAGTAAGACTGTCCTACCGGGATAGGTCCTCCGCAATCATTGCAATCACGTACCTGCGATCCAATAATTGACTATGAGGGCACTATCTCCAACACAGTCGCCTTGGGTTTGGCAAGTTGATAAGCCTGTTGCGTACGGCCAGCTCGAATAACCGTTTCGTCTTGTCCCGTGGGAACGAGTAGGGGCGTTTCATCTTCTCGTTATAATACCGCCGTCTTTCTTCCAGTTGATCCGCCAGGTTTGGGGCACTGGGTTGCTGCTGAGCATTCGCAACGAAGGTTGCCTTCCCTTTACCCTTGTCATTCCGAGGTTCTGGCTTCGGGGGAGACGGTCTGTAACCCATCAGGTCCATCTGGGCCAACTTGTCAATCAGAGCCTGGAACGTGGTTGGTTTAAAGAACATCATGAACTGTGAGATGGTTTCATGAGGATCTAGTGTACCCACGAACATGCCCACCGCAGGCGCTTCCTCATTGCGTTGTTCGCATTTCGACCACAAGTTTCACCAGCGTATAGCGTACTGGACCCACGTCTCACCTGGTTTCACCCTGGCATTAATTAACGCTGTTATCGGGGTACGTTCGCTGGCGCTTGCAAATCGCTGAGTGAATAGCAACTCCATTTCAGCGAACGTTTTGATGGAATCGTTTGGGAGCTCAGAATACCACTCGAACGCTGTTTCTGACAAGCTGCCGACGAATTGGCGAAGCAAGAGCTTATCGTCGCCACCAGTGTTGCAACAAAGCGCCCTGAACTGGGCCACATGCTGATAGGGATTTCCTGTCCCCTTGTAGACATGGAATTTCGGGATTGTGTAGCCCGGCGGGTATTTGATATGGTCATACCAGCTCGAATATGGTCTTCCCGTCCTGACAACTTGACCAGCTGCCTCAGTCGTCTGATGAACGCGTATCTGTTGGGCTATGTATTCGTCTAGGTCAGCCTTAGAGATTGTCTCCTCCTTAGCCGTTGACAGAGCGGGTGGGGGATTTGACGTTTCTCCCCTGTCGTCTTCAAGAACGATTGGAGGATCTTCAGCAGGAGGCACTTGCTGGATCATCATACCCACCATGTCCTGAAACAGAAGGGCCATTCGTTGTATATTGGCTGCTTGTTCGGCAACCTCTTTATCCTTCTTCTCCAATATCCTACGAAGGAACTCAGCGTCAGTTTCCTATTCCTGGCGTTGATCAGATGACGCTTCGGGGTTTTCTTTCGGCCCAGTGAGTGCGGCCATCACGTTCATCATTTCTTGGAGCTTCTGTTGTTGCTCCTGAGCTTTGGTCACTGACCGTGTAAGAGGTCTATGACCCGTGGATGCACGGCTGTCTTCTTTTCCCAGCGCCATGTATACTGTATGCACCATCATGCCCCCAGACTTAGGGCGTTTTAGCTTATTGTCCTTGATATTTGCTGCGGGAGCGGGGACTTCCTCCGGTCTTCCTCTCTTATAGGCCGTTGAAGTTGAGGGGGCCGTTGCTTTGAGCACTCAATTGGTCGTCACCTTTCGTTGCTTGATCGGGGAATTTTCTTCTGGCCGACCTTTCGACTTCTTGTGTTGGCGAGAGTAATTAGGATCAATTGCAGATTTTCGAACTTGTCGCCATGTCTTGTAGATCCTGGAGGACAGCGATTGAAGGGACTGCTCCGGCTTTTCTGCTTCCACGGCAGTCTCTACCGGTGGAGGAGATCTTTTGAGCACCGCAATTGGCGAGTTTCTGCGTACCCTGTTCAGCGGCTCAAAGCGGTTCCCAGTTGAGATAGCAGCATTAACTTCCACCGTTGGAGCTGGTGGAGTTAGCCCAGTGGGGGAGTTGCCCCCAGCTTTTCTTATCCGGTGCCAGTGGCGACGTCGGGCGTGACGGGTTGTTGGGACTGGCTCAGCGATGGCTGCGTCTTGCCCCCTGTTCTGGGGAAGGGCTACTGCCGGTGTCAGCCTCTTAAAGACTGACGTTCGTAGAGAAGCTACAGTTTTCTGAGCGGGAGCGGTAATGGAGGTAGTCAGTCTCGCGAAGACCGACCCTCTGGGAGGAGAAGCCGTCTTGACGACTTCAGGGGCAGCTGTTTTCTTTGGGATGGCCTTCTCAGGTATCATGGGCATTTTGGCGGGCCCTTTGGAGTTCAGGCTCAGTCTGGTGAAGACTGAAGAATTGGACGACCCATTGAGAGGGGCCGTGGGAGTAGCAAGTCGATCGAAGACCGACTTCTTCGAAGCTTCCGGTACGGGCATTGGGATATAAGTGTTCACCGGCGGGAGCATGGTCCCAAAGAATAGACCGGTAGTAGCTTGGGTCACTTGCTCCACAGGCATAGTGAATAAGGAAGCAGCCTGCGGTCCATATGCTACACCTCCAGGTGAGGCGGAGCGTCGGTTACATTTGCAGTTCAAGCAGTTGAACACCATTGATCCTTTGTTTTCTGCACCAAGCAAAACGCCAAATCTTAGTACCTCGCAACCCAAGGGCAATCCTTAACGAACCGCGATTGGTTCGCGAATCACGACGCACGAAGTGTGGAGTGGAAAGAGGAAAAGTTCCCACCGGGCGTGCCAGAATCTGTTCCCCTCCGAATGGCGGCGCGACGTGGCGTCTTGCCTGAGATTCGGGGCAGATGCTAATTGGTGCTATCCGTCTACCTCTCCGAAGATGCCAAGTTGATTTATGGCACCGTGTATCGAAGGTTTAAACGGATGCGTCCGATGTAGCAGACTTCGTCAGATTCCCCCTCGCTTGAGGGGTTTTTGATTGTGGGGACGCTCTTCCCTGCAGGCGTAAGCCCCTGCAGTTAATTACGCTACCGCACTGCGGTAACAACTTTCTCCTTCTCCAGATGGTCACTTCGTGTCATGTGTGTTTATCTTGTGTTTGGTTGCCCGTGGATTGTATACGGAGACTGAGTTATGTCGTCGCCTGTAGGGCGTGGACTAGTCCCAATCCGTATTATCTTAGACTAGGGTTTGGGTTTAAGGATACGTTAGCCTCATTAGAGACTAAGATCGACTTAAACATTTGTTAAGGATACGTTAGCCTAGTTTTTAGACTAAGATCGACTTAACGGGACCGTTTAGATCCAACAAAAGAGTAATTAAGGGAGCCCTGTTGTTTAGTTTAGTGACATTGCGGTCAATAGGTAGTTTAAGGACATTGCGGTCCAATGTTAGTTTTAAGACGTTGCGGTCAAGGTTAAGGACATCATAGTCCGTGGGTTTAAGGACTCCACAGTCCAATGTTAGTTTTATGACATCACGGTCAAGGTTAAGGACGTCATAGTCCATGAGTTTAAGGACCCCACAGTCCGTCGTTAGTTTTAAGACATCACGGTCAAGGTTAAGGACCTCATAGTCCATGAGTTTAAGGACCCCACAGTCCGTCGTTAGTTTTAAGACATCACGGTCAAGGTTAAGGACCTCATAGTCCATGAGTTTAAGGACCCCACAGTCCGTCGTTAGTTTTAAGACATCACGGTCAAGGTTAAAGACCTCATAGTCCATGAGTTTAAGGACCCCACAGTCCGTCGTTAGTTTTAAGACATCACGGTCAAGGTTAAGGACCTCATAGTCCATGAGTTTAAGGACCCCACAGTCCGTATCAATATGTAGTCATCGGGACCCGTCACCTCTTTGAAGACGTTGAGGAATTACAACGCCAAGTATCAAAGGAGTGAAGAGATGTACCCATAAACCGAGGTAGATTAAATAATCTTTGGCCCAATTTGGAACCAAGACCAATTAATTACATTATGAGCCCACTAGCCCAGTTAAGTTTGAATTGAGGACTTATGACCATCTCGGGCTAAGTCCAATCATGTTTGGAATATTGGCTTTCTGTTGGTCCATTGAAGGAGAGGCTTTGCCTTTAGAACTTAGCCAATTGGGCTGAAGCTAGTGTTAAACACTAAAGACCAACCAGTGTTGAATACTGGGAATGAGGTTGACAAGTTAGTGTTTAACACTAAAAGATAGTTGGTGTTAAACACCAGCAACAGGGGCTTTCAAATTAGTGTTACACTAAAACAAATCAGTGTTAGACACTGGCAACAGAGATCTCAGATTAGTGTTGAACACTAAAGTAAATCAGTGTTAAACACTGGGAATAGAGTTTCAATTTAGTGTTAAACACTAAGGCAAGAGGGGTCACGTGTTGACACGTGAGGGCGCCCTGCTTCCCTTTATTTTATTCGGTCAAAAGTCTTGAATACTTTGAAGTATCACGTGCTATCACGTGACGGGCATTTTGATGTTTGTCTGTTAAAGCTTCGGCCAAGGGGTCACATGGTAGCACGTGAGGGCGTCATAGAGCTCTTTATTTTGTTCTGCAGATAAGTGTTTAACACTTTTAATTCTGAAAGCCATCACCTGTAGGCACGTGATGGGGGCTCATGCTTTGATCTGTTAAAATGTTCATTGGGGGTCATGTGTTGACACGTGAGGGCGCCCCAGAGTCTCTTTTCTTTTGCTTTTTCTTTGCGCGCTTTGGGGGTCACGTGAAGCATGTGAGGCGTTGCCTCGAAGTTCTTTTCTGTAGATCTTTGCAGGAGTCACGTGGTAGCACGTGACTCTGGTTCTGTGCATATTTTAAAGATCTGTTCATCTTTTAAGAATTAAATTCTTCACAGGATTAGACCCTAGCAGTAAACTTTAGAGGAATTAAATTCCTATTTTCTCTTTGAAGAATTATATTCGTAGATGGAGTTAAATCCCGGCTTTTCTTCTGTAGGAATTAAATTCCTGATGTATGTGAAGAACTGAATTCTATCATAGGGTTAAACCCTAATTGTTATTTTGACAGAATTAAGTTCTTAACTAGGGTTAAACCCCGGTTCTGCTCATTTTGAAGGAATTAAATTCCTACAACATAGGGTTAAACCCTAATTTTATTTTAAAGGAATTAAATTCCTATAGTTCTATGAGAATTAAATTCTCAAACTTCCATTCCCTCCCTATGCTTTGGATCTGCATGGCAGGATCTCAACCCAATGAGAATTAAATTCTCAATTCATGGGGAGATGTGCACTTTGCAGATCCTCCACTAAAGAGATAACTAAGTTTTTCTTTTTAATGTAAGAGTTAAACTCTTTTGAGAATTAAATTCTCTTTTGAAGCCTCTCTTTTCTTACCTAGGGATTTTCTTTTGCAGAGAATAAAATTCTTCCTTCTGAATTTTCAATATTCCAAAAGCTCTCCCCACTCTGTATCTCTTGGCTCCTATTTATAGGAGAAGGATCAGAATCAATTAGTATTGGTGAATCATTCATTGAGGGATTTGATTTGTATTCGTTAGAGATTTGATTTGCATTCATCATTCATTTGGACCTTTGGATTATTAGGTGAATTTTATTCACCATTGGATTTTAAATCCAAAGATATTCCTTTGTTATTTCGGTTAGATTTTGAGGGGAAATCTTTCCAAGTTCAAGATTTTTCCACAGAAAGGTGATATTTAATCACCTTTAAATCATTAATCCAATCGGTTCCAAATAATCATTCTCCATTGGAAAGATTTGAATCCTTTTCAGAATTTAATTATGCTAAATAGAGAGGCTTTGAAAGCCGGTCGCGTGTGGCCACGTGACCCCTGGTCACGTGTAAGCATGTGACCCCTGGAACTAGCTTTCCTTCTCCTTTTTGCGCTCTGTTTTCTGGCCACTGCTCAACCGTCACGTGCCAACACGTGACCCCTGGTCACGTGTGAGCACGTCACCTTTTCTGAAGCCTTTTCCTTGATTTGATCGGGGAACTGATGTGCCTTTACCGCTTCTTTTAAATGTCACGTGCCAACACGTGACTGCTGGTCACGTGCTAGCACGTGATGCCTCCTCTGTAAACTTTCCTGATTTTAAATCAGGAAACATATATAGTGTGCATGTGCGCATGTATGAAGATATCAATATATGTGTGCACTGGTAATAATATATTGTGTGCATGTGCGCAAGTATGAAGATATCAATATATGTGTGCACTGGTATGAATATATAGTGTGCATGTTGTTAGTTGTATGTATGCCCTAGAGGCCAGTATTGTACAGATGATGTATATTATATTGGATGCTTGGACATATATAGAGATGACTTTCTTGCTCGATATGATAGTATGCTATCTGGTTACTCTTTATCTTAACATGTACACTAGTCTCTTTATACTGTCTTATAGTTACATGTTGGTAAAGCCCTTAGGATGTGTACTTGACTACCTGGACTATGATGCAGATCATACTAGTAGGGACATGGTAGTCCATAAGTACATCCTTCAAGGTCCCTAGTCGTGGGTGTATCGAGACGGGGCATCGATATACCAGAGTAGACTAGCGTATACGCTTCTCGACCCATGTGATGGGCGATGGATGATCCCATATCCATTGGTGTTTGACATCAGAGATGGTATACGGGTGCTCAGTGGAGACTGGGTACACCGTACGGACTCGCCGAGAACTCCCAGATGGTATTATACCTCACGTCAGATGGCAGTTCTCAGGTGACACTTGTACAGGTTAGTCTGTAGACCCGAGATCGTCATAGAGTCTTGTGTGATTCCCACTGTGCTTTGATCTCCACCTTACCACATCCATGAGGACGTGCTTTCTTATGAAACAGATAAGTGGCATTGAGGTAGAACTGGAAGAGGTTCCAGCAATACAGACTACAACAGAAGATTTGGTTGAACCAGAGGATTCCGTAGTTCCCGATGAACCCCAGCCTCTCCGCCGATCTAGTAGGGTTCCTTGCCCACCTGAGAGATACTACGGTTTTCTCATGGATGGTGGGAGCGAGGATTGCATCATGGAGGATGATGACCCAACTAGCTTCGAGCAGGCCATCACGAGTGGGGACTCAGTGAAATGACTGGATGCTATGCGGTCTGAGATGGATTACATGTACACCAACAAAGTATGGACTTTGGAAGTTGCTCCTGAAGGGGTAAAACCCATTGGGAGCAAGTGGATCTTCAAGAAGAAACTTGGTGTAGATGGGAAAGTGGAGACTTTCAAAGCTAGACTTGTAGCAAAGGGCTTTCGTCAAAGACCAGGTGTGGACTATGACGAGACCTTTTCTCCAGTGGCTATGCTTAAATCCATCCGGATCATGCTTGCCATCGCTGCATATCATGATTATGAAATCTGGCAAATGGATGTTAAGACCGCCTTTCTAAACGGTGATTTAGAAGAGTGCGTGTACATGACTCAGCCAGAGGGCTTCGTAGACAGTGGGAGCAGCGGGAAGGTGTGCAAGCTGCTTAAATCCATTTATGGATTAAAGCAAGCATCGCGGAGTTGGAACATCTGCTTTGACGTCGTTATCAAAGAGTTTGATTTCGTCAAAAATCCAGATGAACCTTATATCTACAAGAAGGTGACAGAGAGTAAGGTTGTCTTCCTCGTATTGTACGTGGACGACATACTCTTGATAGGAAATGATATTCCTATGCTGCAATCGGTCAAGCTCTTCTTATCACAAAGATTCTCAATGAAAGATCTTGGTGATGCCTCCTGCATATTGGGAATTAGGATCTATAGATATAGATCCAAACGGATTTTGGGATTGTCCCAATCCAGGTACATTGACACCATACTAAAGAGGTTTAGTATGGAAGAGTTCAAGCGTGGGAACTTACCCACGATCTCTGGAGTCACTCTCTCCAAAGAGATGTCTCCCAAGACTGATTTGGAGAGAGCTCGCATGCAAGGGATACCCTATGGTTCGGCAGTAGGCTCTATCATGTATGTGATGCTATGTACCAGACCCGATGTAGCATACTCACTAAGTATAGTGAGCAGGTATCAAGCTGATCCTGGAGAGAGTCACTGGACAGCTGTGAAGAGCATTCTCAAGTACTTGCGAAGGACTAGAGATATGTTCTTGGTGTATGGTAACGGAGAACTCCAAGTGGAGTCCTTTACCGATTCGAGCTTCCAGAGTGATAAGGACGACTTTAAGTCGCAGTCGGGCTTTGTCTTTACCCTTTACGGAGGGGCGGTTAGCTGGAAGAGTTCCAAGCAGGAAACCGTGGCAGACTCGACGATGGAGGCTGAATACATCGCTGCCAACGATGCTGCCAAAGAGGCTGTCTGGATCAAGAAGTTCATTACTGAACTTGGAGTGGTTCCATCCATTGAGCGTCCAATACCTTTGTATTGCGATAACAATGGAGCGGTGGCTTTAGCCAAGGAACCCAGGTCCCATCAGCGATCCAGGCATATTCTGAGGCGGTATCACCTGATCCGGGAGATAGTTGATCGCCGGGAGATCGAGGTCAGGAGAGTTGACACGAAGAACAACACGGCGGATCCACTCACGAAGGCTATTCCCCAGATACAGTTTGAGAGACTCTTCGGGATGCTCGGTATGCGATACTACAGCAGCTGGCCCTAGTGCAAGTGGGAGATTGTTAGTTGTATGTATGCCCTAGAGGCCAGTATTGTACCGATGATGTATATTATATTGGATGCTTGGACATATATAGAGATGACTTTCTTGCTCGATATGATAGTATGCTATCTGGTTACTCTTTATCTTAACATGTACACTAGTCTCTTTATACTGTCTTATAGTTACATGTTGGTAAAGCCCTTAGGATGTGTACTTGACTACCTGGACTATGATGCAGATCATACTAGTGGGGACATGGTAGTCCATAAGTACATCCTTCAAGGTCCCTAGTCGTGGGTGTATCGAGACGGGGCATCGATATACCAGAGTAGACTAGCGTATACGCTTCTCGACCCATGTGATGGGCGATGGATGATCCCATATCCTTGGTGTTTGACATCAGAGATGGTATACGGGTGCTCAGTGGAGACTGGGTACACTGGACGGACTCGCCGAGAACTCCCAGATGGTATTATACCTCACGTCAGATGGCAGTTCTCAGGTGACACTTGTACAGGTTAGTCTGTAGACCCGAGATCGTCATAGAGTCTTGTGTGATTCCCACTGTGCTTTGATCTCCACCTTACCACGTCCATGAGGACGTGCAAAACGGTGGTCTTTGGGTACAGTCCCGAGTCACATGGAGGCAATGAGCGATAGGAGGGGTTTCGTCTCTCCCGGTATTGGGGGTTGATGTTGCGCAGTGCTCGATTGGCCGTAGCAGGGAAGTCCCTGGCCAGGGCTGATCAGAGATTTGCTGGTAAGTGTTACCAGTAGTTTCTCGACCCGTTATGAGCCTCACATCGGCACGACTTATCGGGTTATTGGGGTCTGACGTCTACCACCCCTAGACTTGATATGCGACATATCAGACGAAGAGACCGGACTGTACGGTAAGTGTTACTGGTCGGATTCGCAGGAGTGTGAGCGGGCTAGCTCGTCGATCTTCTGATCGCTCAATACCCGGGTGGCCGTTACGTTTAGCAGACCGCTTGCGGCTTGTGGGTGCTTGATATGATCATCATCTGCTACCGGCGTATTGACGAGTCTTTAGAGTCCTACACAGAGGTTTCCTGGTTCAAGCGAAACGAAATAGGAGCGCATATGAGATGTGTGCAGGACCGAGAATAATGCGTGTATGTGATACCGCATTTCATTCTCACGATATATGTTTTCGATTGGTTATATTCGATATGACCTAGTTATCGAATCATTGATTCGATAAATCGATACATTGAATACTAGTCGGTTATGTGCGACATGACCGGATCATTGAATCAAATGTTGATTTAATGATTTAATGTATAATTATATATTTGATATATTACTTTGCATTAACTAGTATTGGTTCACTTTAAACGGATTTTTCTCACTTGGTGTGCACATTGTATATGTGATATGTTTTGTGTACACTTGTTTGTATCATGATTGATGATGCATAATAACTTGGCTTTGTGTGAAGAATTGGACCATGGTTATGATAAGGGTTAGGGTTTTTGATTATTCACTTAATTATTTATCCATTATTTATTCATTTAATTAGGTGAAAGAAAACAAAAAGGGTTTCTTTTCTTCATGAAGCTTATTGAAGCTTCATGAAACTTTGACCAAAGTCATCCCTTTTGTCTTCATCCTTAACCCTAACCACTAATCTAACCTTGGTCAATTCTCTACACATAACCATGGCTTACTTTATGATAAGTATTGATTTTCCTTTTTATTTCAATTACTTATCATAACATTATCATCATCTTCTTCATCTTCTTCTTCTTCTTCAAGCTTGCTACTCCAATGGCAACTTGAGTTCTAGTGAGAGAATTCCAAATCTAAAATGAACCCATCTCCTATTTCTTCACCCTCTACCTCTTGCCAAGTTGTTTTGGGTGTTCTCTTCACAAGTTTCACAACTTTGTGAAGTCGGAGCTTGAACTAGTGCAACCTCGACGTAGATCGTCTTTGACACAAAGCCGACGACATATTCCGCACATTATTCCGATGAAGCCGACGAATGAGTCGAGGATTCATGATGGACTGCGAGGGCATGACCACGTGGAGCTAAGGAGGTGGAAATCCGGATCTACAAAGGTTGTAGCTTCCGACCTTTAGTTAATTTGTTAACTAGCTTTATCATTTCGCCTAAACATCTAGTCTAAGATCCGTAGTCTAGGGTTTCTCGGCACCAAAAATTTTAAATTGGCATGTTCGATGCCTTGTGAGACCTTACTAGAGTGCCTAGGAACCTTTCACATGTACGCAAGTATGAAAATATCAATATATGTGTGCACTGGTATGAATATATAGCGTGCATGTGCGCAAGTATGAAGATATCAATATATGTGTGCACTGATATGAATATATAGTGTGCATGTGCGCAAGTATGAAGATATCAATATATGTGTGCACTAGTATAAATATATAGTGTGCATGTGCGCAAGTATGAAGATATCAATATATGTTGCAGCAATCGAACGATATGTATAATGCGTAGCAATCCTATAGTGCGAGTGTCATGGCAATCACTAACGGTGTGAGTGTAACATACAAATAGTGCTCTTGCAGCTTAAACCGTTAGTGACAGTGCAGTGTTCTATGCTATCATTTCTATATGCAATAAGAAGGTATGCTACGAGTCCATATGAACATCTACGACTAAATATCCTAACACGCCCTGACGCTTAACGCCATACGGGAGATTTCCCCGTAGATGTTAAATCTACTCACCTGGTCGCATGCTACACGTAGCCGACCACCTGCTTCCCCTTCTTTGCGGCGTCCGACGTACCCACCTGCGAACCTGAAATAACATAAGGAATCCATATATATAAGCAAAATTCTACAAAACACGATATCGAAATCAACGAGAAACTCGTGTCGCGAACTAACCACGCGTGTGTACGATACGCTGAAACGTGTGTATACGCGTCTAAAACTAACCCGACACGTCGCGACACGTTGGATCACAGAACCCACTCACGTATCGCACGTATCGCGCAAACTAAACGGAATGGAAAAACGATATAGGGTCCCAGATTTTGATACAGGTGATATCTTACAAAATTGCACATGCCAAGACACTGGAAAACACAGCAAACTACCCTACACAAAACCCTAACACCTATCTCCCATGTCTGGCCGCAATTTGCGGCCAGAAGGAATATTCCGATGGCCTGGGTGTGGGGTTAGGGGCTCGTGCTCTGGTGGTGTGGTCTATACCTAGTATACATGCTCCAGTTTCCTGAATTTTTACCTGAACAACCCGAGTCTAAAGCAGATCACAAAAAGCCAAGAATTCACTTTAAAATGCTAAATTTTGCACTATTTGAAACCCTATAGTATTTTGGTGAAATCTGGGGTTTATTTAGGTTTACTTGGCTCTAATAACACTTAACTAAGTTAGTCTAACCATCACCAACATCACTTAACCAAAGTTCACACTAATCACCATATTTAGCACAAAAATTCACTTTTTATACTAATCGAAGCTATTTCTACACAAACTAAGCAACCTAGGAAGTTAGGCTCAGAGATTATACCCCACACGACCCTACAATGCAAGGAGAAAGGAAGAGGAGAAGATCTGGAGTTGTTGTGGCTGCTGGAGCTGCTACTGCTGCTGCTGCTCCATGCTGCTGCTGAAGCTGCTGCTTGCTACTGCTGGTGCTGCTGCTGCTGCTGCTAATGGTGTTGTTGTTGCTGCTGGAGTGCTGCTGAGTGTGTGTGTGTATGAGTGAGTGAGAGTGAGAGAGATGTGAGTAAAAAATGAGAGGCAAGAAATGATAACACCCAAGTCAAACCCCATCCTCTCTCTCACTTCATTAAATGAAGCATGGCAAGGCCATCATGCCCCA
The DNA here is from genome assembly GCA_030015575.1 of Agapanthus africanus. NCBI lineage: Eukaryota > Viridiplantae > Streptophyta > Magnoliopsida > Asparagales > Amaryllidaceae > Agapanthus > Agapanthus africanus. Next base: position 909,851,078 of record JASDDO010000019.1, on the reverse strand, counting down.
TTCTCACTCTCTCTCTCTCTCTCACCAAGTCAACCAATTTCAAATGATTACCCATTTTTTAAAAAAAACTTAAATAAAAACCCAAATAACTTAATTCAAATATTATATTAGCTTAAGAAAAGGGTTAGTCCACCATGGTTGCTAATCATGGTTTAGCCCAATTTTAAAACCCTAGTTTACATGCACAAGTGTGTGCAAGCCTAGAAAAATTCTAATAAAATATTCATTAAATAGGATAAAATATTTGGAACTTAATTTGGTAAAATTTTTAATAAAACCTATATATTAAAATATAATTAACCCCTAAACACAACCTAAGGTGTTACACACGTGACCCTCTAATAGTGCTTAACACTTTCAAAAGAAAAGGGGGGAAAATCCAAAGACAGCTCCCATTTTGGGGCGCCTCACGTGTTCCCACATGACCCCATAATAGTGCTTAGCACTTTTAAAAGGAAAAGGAGAATAAATCCAAAGACAATTACCATTTTGTAGCACCCCATGTGATCCCACGTGACCCCCTAATAGTGCTTAGCACTTTCAAAAGGAAAAGAGGAATAAATCCAAAGACATTTCCCATATTAGGGTGCCTCACGTGATCCCACATGACCCCCTGATAGTGCTTCGCACTTACAAAAGGAAAAGAGCAATAAATCCAAAGACAGCTCCCATTTTGGGGCGCCTCACGTGATCCCACGTGACCCCCAATAGTGCTCACCACTTATAAAAGAAAAAGCGAATAAACCCAAAGAATCATTGCCCAATTCTCAGGCGCCTCACGTGCCACACGTGAGCGCTCCAAATTTCAGTGTTTAACACTGTTTTAGAGTCTCACGTGGGACCACATGAGCGCCGAGCAGATATTAGTGTTTAACACTATGAGAGGCCAACCTTAGCCCAAATTAGTCAAGTCTCCCAAGGCCAAAACCCCTTTGATCATCAATCAAATGAGCCCTCCTATGCTCAGGTCTCCCCAAATCGATCTTAGTTCCAAAGATCACTGATGATCTCCTAACAGATGCTGTCTAAAATGGTGTTCATTCTACAATGATCTTTTCCTTCAATCTGGAATTTGGTTCAAGGGTACATCTCTCCATACCTCTGATACATGTCGTTGTAATTCTTCAACGTCTTCAGAGATGTGGAGGGTCGCCAACAGCTCTTGGGTGCATTCCCAAATCCATGAGCATATCACAATGGACCGCAACGTTCTTAAACTAGCTATGGACCGCAACGTCCTTAAATTAGCTATGGACGGCAACGTCCTTATACTAGCTATAGACCGCAACGTCCTTAAACTAAGACAATAGAGCCCAAATGCTCTTTTGTTGGGTCTGAATGATCCCAAAAATCCTGTTGAGCAGATCATAGCCTAAAATTAGACTAACGTATTCTCAACAAATATTTAAGTTGATCTTAATCCTAAATGAGATTAACGATCCTTAAATCAAACCAAACCTAAATCTAAAAAGATACGGATTTGGACTAATCCACGCCCTATGGGCGACAACATAAATTAGTCTCCGTATACAATCCACGGGCAGCCAAAAATAAAACAAACACACACGACACGAAGTGACCTTCTGGAGCAGGAGAAAGTGGTTACCGCTATGCGGTAACGTAATTAACTGCAGGGGCTTGCGCCTGCAGGGAAGAGCGTCCCCACAATCAAAAACCCTCAAGCCCCTGCAGGGAAGAGCGTCCCCACAATCAAAAACCCCTCGCAAAAGAAGGGAAATCTGACGAAGTCTACTACAACGGCCGCATCCGTCCAAACCTCCGATACACGATGCCATAAATTAGCTTGGCATCTTCGGAGAGGTGGACGGATAAATCCAAATAGCATCTGCCCCCAAATTCAGGCAAGACGTTCGTATTTCCCCGCTTTCGGCGGTAAACAAGGTTGAACTTGGCTAGCGCTTATGATTTGTTGACTATTGTTAAGGTCATAAGTTGCTAGGGGTAAAAACAGATATTGGGAATTTCAAGTGTTGAAATTTGCAATGAGATTGCATGTCTTTTATATGATAGTTGGATCCCGATACCCACTGCGAGTAAGAGTTACTCTTGAAGAGTTTTCCACTTTACAATTAGCTGGTCAAATAGGTGTCTTAGAAAGGTGTTAACGGGGTTATGCCCCAACGGAAACGAGGTAATTTAATTATTTCCATGCAAAAGTATAGGGTGACTCCCTCAGAGTACCAATACCTGCCTGGCCGAACGATTGGCGAACTTGTAGGGTGTAATTAATCCCGGCTAATCTTTTCTTTTAGGGTTTGAAGGAAGATTTGATAAAAACAGTGGGAGCCATCCTGATTAGATAAAATAATAAGCAATCTAATCTTACAAAGAGCGCATGCAAAAGTGATTATCCTTCTCTCTTTCCTGGTAGCGACCAATGACATGCCATAATCAAGATAATGATATGGATATATTGACCGAACCCACTTATTATACTGGGCTAGGTTCCGCTCTATTTTATGACTGTCATAAGTCTGAGCAAGAAATAGTAGAATACCCGGATTCCCACGCCACCCAAAACGAAGAAGGAGCATGCTGATGCATTTACTTCGGGTGTGTTCGTTACCGAGAACTGTTTCTCAGTTTGCTCTACGTCCTGGGTATTGGATACCGGATCAGGATCCCACGTATGTAATTTGTTACATGGGTTAAGTAGAGGTAGAGAACTGGAAAAATGTGATATGTCCCTCAGAGAAGGGAATGGTGCAATTGTTGCAGCCAAAGCAGTTGGCGAATATCACCTTATATTATCAAGTGGTAACATAATGATTCTGAGCGACTGTTATTTCGTACCAAAAATATTGTGAATGTTTTCCTAAATCAAGTGTTGATTGGATATGGTACGTTGTATAACGATATATACGTTCTAAATCACAAAACAGTTTTAAGTATACAGAACACACACAAGAGAAACAGTTCAGAAATGAACGAAACCTTCTTGTGGCATTATAGACTAGGTCATATCAATGCGACAAGACTGACTAAGTTGCATAAGGATGGATATTTGAATCCGTTCGAATATACATCTTATGAAACTTGTCAGTCATGTCTCAAAGGCAAGATGACCAAAACTCTGTTTACTGGATACGGAGAAAGAGCTACCGAACTCTTGGGACTGATACATAGTGATGTATGCGGTCCTATAATACATATGCCAGGAATGATTCTTCGTACTTTATTACATTCATCGACAATCTCTCAAGATACGGACATATGTTCCTGATGAAACACAAATCTGAATCTTTTGAGAAATTCAAGGAATATAAGTTGAGAACGAGATGGGTAAAAGTGTTAAAATCCTTCGATCTGATCGGGGAGGAGAATACTTGAGCACGGAATTCATAGACTACTTAAAAGAGAATAGGATTCTCTCACAGCTTACTCTTCCGTATACACCACAGCACAATGGAGTTTCGGAGCGGAGGAATCGCACCCTATTAGATATGGTGCGCTCTATGATGAGTAATGTTGGGTTGCTTATTTCCTTTTTGCGTTTTGCACTTGAGATAGCTGCATACCTATTGAATAGAGTTCGGACCAAATCCGTGCGTACCACTCCATATGAGATATGGAATGGGAAGAGACCATATCTTAAACGAGTTAAGATATGGGGTTGTCCGGCCTATTTTAAAAAGCAAAATCCGGAAAAGCTCAAGGTAAGATCAGTTCTGTGCAAGTTTGTTGGATATCCCAAACATTCGCGAGGGTATAGAAGATACTTAGGAACAAAAAGTGTTTGTTTCTCAACATACCATCTTTTTAGAAAAGGAATTTCTTGTGAAAGAAATTATTGGTAATGAGGTAGAACTGGAAGAAGTTCCAGCTACACAAACTATAACTGACGATTTGGTGGAACCGGAGGATTCAATAGTCCCCGACGAACCTCAGCCACTCCGCAGATCTAGTAGGGTTTCTCATCCACCTGAGAGATACTACGGTTTTCTCATAGACGGTTTTCTCATACTACGGTTTTCTCATAGACGGTGGGAGTGAGGATTGCATCATGGAAGATGATGACCCAACTAGTTTCGAGCATGCCATCACAAGTGAAGACTCTCTGAAATGGCTGGATGTTATACAATCCGAGATGGAATCCATGTACACCAACAAAGTATGGATTTTGGAAGTTGCTCCTGAAAGGGTAAAACCCATCGGGAGCAAGTGGATCTTTAAGAAGAAATTTGGTGTAGATGGAAAAGTTTAGACTTTCAAAGCTAGACTTGTAGCAAAAGGTTTTCGTCAACGACCAGGTGTCGACTATGATGAAACCTTTTCTCCTGTCCCTATGTTTAAATTCATCATGATTGTCACGCCCTGCTTCCCGGTGTACGGGGAGGAGACACGGCGAGGCCTGCTACGTATTTACTCAGAAATAAATACGCTAAGTGTATCTAAGCAATATAAAGTAAAAGCACACAAGAGACAGGAATATAAATGAACAACAACTTTATTTATTAAACATTTTTTACAGGTACAACTGAAATGTAAATACATGAATAGAAAGTGATGCCTAAACAATGACATAACTGAAATGAAAAGTATGTACAAGTATCTAAAGCTCCGGGTCAAAAGAAAACTGCTCCAATCCTCAATTCTGGGCTCGGTCTCTAATGCGTCCGAATCACCTGACAACATTCCAAAGAAAGAAGAAAGGAATGTCGTCAGCGAACAATTGCTCGGTAAGTCCCAAAGATGAGTAGAGATAGAATAAACAGAAAGAGAATATGACTAGTAATGTTTGATTATATTGTTAACACAGTTGTTTGTAACTTGGTACAGAATATGCCAGTATATACGAGAGGAGTCCCACTATTCCGGAGAATAAGGTATACGGAGCACAAGGAACCATTCAGCCACGGTACAATGGTAATGGTTATTCAGGTTAGGTGTATTAAGGTTACAGTCTCGTGCTACTTCTAACACATTCCGTACCAATCTACCCCTTATAAACCCCACGATGTCTTTTGTATTGATTGTATTGTTTTGTTATATAGATGGATGAATTTCCAAAACCATGATATCAGTAAACAAAATGGATATAAATGGAAAGTCATGCAGACGGAGTATATCCATGGTTCGGTTCGGTCAATATAGATTGATATAGATTGAATAAATGGACTCATGGATTCATGTTGTATTGTAGTTTATACTTGAATCATATTTAAGTCAGATTGATTAGATTGAGACTCAGTCTGAGTCAGATACTTTGAAAAAAACTTGAAATCCTGAATTAGTTTTGATGTTATCGGTAACTGCTGTACATGGACGACGGGATTTGTGTCTTTTTCCAAGACAATTACCGTGTTGATAACACCGTTTGTTAGATTGTCTACCTTAGATAGGCAAGCACCCACATTCTCCGGCTCCCTGAGGCTCAAGAGAATTGGTCCCGCTTAAACCTATATTAACTAGGGTCCTTATTGTAATTTAGTATAACTTGAGGGGGTTTTATGTAAAAATAGTTTTGATATATTTTCAAAATACACCTCAAGTATTTAATTATCATCTTTAGGGTTTTCAAAGATGTATATTTTATAAAAGTGAAATTTCTAGTGAGTAGAACCTAGTTTTCATTGTATATGGTATTTTATTGAAATATCGGTATTGTTTTGTATTTGGATTGTAATGGTATTTTCCTGTAATGGTGATTTCTTTGATTTGGAAAACTTGGAATATTTATATAATATAATTAAAATAGATATTTTGATAATAGTTATATATATATTTAATAAAATAACTTTTATTTATTTTGTAGAAATCTCATTTTCTAAAGAAAAATACATTAAAATTTCATCGAGATAGAATGCTCCTTTCGGATGTCTGCATCTCGCTCTACTAGGCCCGAGAATGTGCGATAACCCGTACCATCCCGAACGAGGTCCCCAAAAATGGGTTGTAGAGGCGCAATTGTAAAGAATTGATTAACATACCTTTTAAAGAAATGGTTTTGCAAGTTTAATGGTATTTATTTGTATGTCGTATTATCCCACAACTAAAGTTCCAAAGTTTCATCGTGATATGTCAAAAATGTGTGTTGTGATGAGGTAGGTCATTACTTCTTGAGTTGTCTAAAGGTAATACAGGTATTATATTGATTTGTATCGAAAGTAAAGTATATGGTCTTTTACCGTAAAAATACCATAAAAGTTGCATAAATGATTCTTTTGAGACGAAACTTGTTTTAATGTGTTTGTTAAACATTATATGAGAGTATGGTATTTTATTGATTAAGAAAAATAGAATATTTTAAGAAAAACCGAATCGGAAGTCGGATTAACTCCGCTTCCGTCGGGTTTTAGAAATGAAAATTTTTAAAATAGGAGAAGAGAGGGGGAAAGGGGACTTACTGGCTACAAGTTTAGAGGGAATAAGAGGGAGGCTAGGGAAAGTGTCGGGACATCGTTTCGTCGCCGGAATCTCCTTGGAACTTTGCCGGAACTTCACCCTTCTCTAACTCCTCTTACACAACTTGGGACTTGAAAGTTTTAGAGAGTTTTTGTAATGAAATTCTAGGTGAGGAGGGGTGAAATAGATTGTGGTATTTATAGGGGAAATTAGGGTTTAGAGGGTGAAAGAATGCATTAAAAATATGCATTAAAACTTGGATTAAGGGTGATTTATTGTTCTCTGTATGAATGCGGAGTATTCAAACAACATGAGAGAAGTGGGGTAGGCCAAGGGGTGCTCGGGTGAAAATATGGGGAGCATCCACTACGGGGGGCCCGGCAGTGCCGGTCTCCTACGCTAGAGTCGCCGGTCGTTTCCCGGTGAGAGGCGCTTGGATTTGTGCCATGTGTCCCTCTCGATTCATATACCCTCGTGCATATGTTTGATTAATCTATAACTCGTCATCCTACGTGTAGTGCACGTGCAAACCCTTGGGCTTCTAAAATATTAAAAGAAAATTTAATAAAAAGATAATTTGGATGGGGAGATTCGATCACAGGGGCTACGTCACAGCAGTGCAAGACTTTACCAATGAGCTACAAGTTGTTTATTGTCATTCAAAAGCAAAACAAATACTTATAGTGTACACAGGATTGCAAATATTTCATTTGTACATTAACTTTTAAACAATTTTCTGTATATTGAAATTGGAGTTGTTACATTCTACCCTCCTTACAAAAATTTCGTCCTCGAAATTTACAATTTATTTTAAGGACTAGTTCACAAACAAATGAGGGTATCTTGCACGCATGTCGTCCTCACGTTCCCATGTTGATTCTCCTGATGAATATTTTATATCACTCGAACCAAGTTGACTTCCTTGTTCCGAAGTGACTTCATCTTTCTATCCAGGATCTCAACAAATTGTTGCTCACAAGATAAATCTGGCTGTACAGTGAGCTCGGAATGATCAAGAATATAGCTGGGGTCACTCACATACCTTCTGAGTTGGGATATGTGGAAAATATTGTGCACTCCTTCCAATGAAGGTGAAAATGCCGAGCGATATGCCACTTCACCGACTCGTTCGAGTATGTCGAACGGTCCAATATATCTCGGACTAAGCTTACCATGTCTTCCAAAATGAATCACTCCACGGTTCGGAGATATCTTCATAAACAATGCAAACCGGTAATCCATGTAATCTCACAATTTCCTGCATGAGTTCATGGGTATCAGAGGTAGTACACATTGAAGAGTTTAAATTTTACTTTGATTCTTAGCTCCATGTACTTTTTTGGTAGCGTCTCAATAGATTGGCCAACTTGAAAGGGAATAAAGTGAGCCGACTTTGTTAGTCGATCCACAATAACCCATACCGCATCGTTACCCTTCGTGCTGCGGGGATGTGCAGTCACGAAGTCCATTATGATGTGTTGCAACTTCCATTCTGAGATAGGTAACGGTTGAAGTAAACCAGCAGTCCTGTGATGTTCAGCTTTTACTTGCCGACACACCAAGCATTTAGCGACGATTCTGGCTACTTCACGCTTCATTCCATACCACCGGTAATTTTGACGCAGATTTTTGTACATCTTTGTACCTCCAGGGAGTACTGAATAAGGAGAGCTGTGAGCTTCTTTCATCAACTCTTTCCGCACAGAACCTTTTGGTACACACAATCTACTGCTGTATCTCAAGGATCCGTCTTCATGGATGATGAAGTCCATTCGAAGTCCACTTTCTACTTGTTCTCTGATCTTTTGCAACTTAGCATCACTTGCTTGAGCTACTTTGATCTGATTGACAATGGTAGATTGAACTTGTAAGTTCATCAAACCTGAAGCGTTACCTGGCATGATCACCTCAATCTCCATTTGATGCAAGTTTTGTTGAAGCTTCCACTGTGCGGTGAGATTCAATGCTAATGGTTGGCGACTAAGGGCATCAGGTACTACATTCACCTTCCCTGGATGATATTGTAGGTTGATATCGAAATCCGCCATGAGTTCTAACCATCTTCTCTGCCGAATATTCAACTCTTTCTGAGTAAACACATATTTCAGACTTTTGTGGTTCATGTATATGTCCACTCGTTCACCAAGAAGATAATGGCGCCAAATCTTGAGAGAAAACATAACGGCCGCCAACTCCAAATCATGCGTCGGATAATTGTGCTCATGAATCTTCAGCCGTCTTGATGCATAAGCTACAACTTTATCGTGCTGATATAGAAGACATCCTACTCCCTTACCGGATGCATCGCAATGCACTTCAAAACCTCCAGATTGGTCCGGTATTACGAGAATAGGTGTCGATTTCAATCTTGACTTGAGTTCTACGAAAACTCGTTTGCATGCTTCTGACCACACGAATTCTTCATCTTTACGTGTGAGCTTGGTCAGGGGTGTTGCAATCTTCGAAAATTTTTCAATAAACCTTCTGTAATATCCTGCTAATCCCAAGAAACTTCAAATGTCCTTCACTGAGTTCGGTGTCGGCCATTCGCTTACTGCTGAAACTTTAACTGGATCTATAGAGATTCCATTGCCTGATACAATATGTCCAAGAAAACCGACTTGATCTAGCCAAAACTCGCACTTGTTGTACTTAGCGTAGAGTTGATGCTGCTGTAAAGTCTCCAGGACAATTCAAAGGTGCTCGGCTTGTTCTTTCCGACTCTTAGGATACACCAGGATGTCGTCGATGAAGATGACAACAAACCTGTCTAGGTACTCTCGGAAAACTTGATTCATTAGGTATGTCCAGCACCTTGAAGTCAGCATAGAATTCTCTGCTGCAGACGACCACTAGAACATGTTGTATCCCATTATTTCCTTTAGAACGTCGTTCCCTGAACTGACATTCAAGCTGGATACGAGAGGTTTGACTGGAATTGCATGAGTTCGGACGAACCGTTGCGATATAAAGCAATGAGATGCTCCAGTATCGAAGAGTGCTAATGCAGGAAGTGAGGCTACTAAGATTGTACCGAAGTTATGTGGGATAGGTTTAGGTATAAGGAAAAGTATATAGGTATGTATATGGACTGAAAGAAAGTTTGAAAGGAAAGTGTTACCAGTGATGACTTGGCCAGTGGCTTCTGCTTCTTCCTCAGTCATTGTGAAAGCCTGTCGCCTCGGCACATTCCTCCTTGCTGGAGGAGCATTCCTCTGCCCGTTCCTTTGTACTTGAGGTACGTTCCGTTGGGCTTGATGGAACTGACGAGGAGGAGGTGCAGTCGGTCCATGAGGAGGTGGAGCAGGTAGAGCACGTCGTGGAGCAGGTGCCTGGATGGCTGGGCGCTGCTGATAAGTAATTGCTGGTCTGGGTGAAACATTTGGGTTGTGTCTATGAGGACAAGACCCAATGTCATGAGTAGCTGAGCCGCAGACTAAGCAAAGGCGATTTCCACACTGGCAGTCTTTCGGCAAATGTCCATTCTCCTGCAGTAAGTACAAAAGGCTGGGTCGGGCTAGTTGTTCGGTACTCCCGGTTTCCTGGGCATAAATTGTGACCTTGAAGAGGCTCCTCCTGCCATCTGAGTGGAAGGGCGCTTCATCCCTGTAGATTAAGGACCGCCCCTCATCTTCACCACTGCCTCATATCGGCGGGCAGCTTTCAGGGCCAACTCATGGGTTGGGAAATCCCCTGTAGCTAAGGCAATTTGGATTTCCGAATCTAACCCTTGCTGAAATCTTATGGATCTGATCTCAGCAGTTGGTATCAAATGTGTCACGAACTTGTTAAGGTCTTTGTGTTAGCTGTGTAATATGTGATATTTGAAAATCGAATATTAAGACATATCTTACCTACAGAGCATGGTAAACTCAGCATCATACTCATATACGGACTTGGTCCACATCGAACCCTGTTGTAAATGGATAAATTGCTGCTCCATGTCGAATCGGGCAGTTTCAGGGAAGTATTTCATGTCGAACATGTCGTGAAAAGTCCTCCATTCGATCGGTTGGTCAAGACGGTTTTCTTCCGTCTTCCACCATACTCGAGCATTGTCGGTGAGCTGCAGCTTCGCAACTCGAACCCAAGAGATCTCTGGCACTTGTGCCGCTTCCAGGTCATCCTCAATACTCTGAGCCCATTCCTTAGCTTCCAGAGGGCTCTCTTTTCCCGAGAATTGCTTGAGGTGCAAAGCCCGGAATTGCTTTATCCCAGGTGCTTCTGCTTCTGGATGGTTCATCAGAATAGTATTCTGCTGCTGCTGTCCCTCCAGGAGCCTGTTGATTGCCTCAAGCAGTACTGTCTGCTCATTGATCAGAGCAGCGACGGTACGCGTAAGCGGTAGAGGTGGTGGTATGTTGTTAAAGTTGATACTAGTGTTGTTTGGAGAATCCATAATCTTGAAAGAAAAATTTGGGTTAGATAGATTCAAAATATATGAAATTGTAAGATTCAAGAAATATGAATTGTAAAGAATGTTTTTAGTTGCTGATTCTTGTGTTATATTGCTTAGGACTTCATGCATATTGGACCCGTATGTCCATACAGAACTGACCTGCATGTCCATACAGGCTGACCTGTATGGGCCGCCAACAAAACCTGTCACGCCCCGCTTCCCGGTGTACGGGAAGGAGACACGGCGAGGCCCGCTACGTTTTTACTCAGAAATAAACACGCTAAGCATATCTAAGTAATATAAAGTAAAAGTATACAAGAGATAGGAATATAAATGAACAGCAACTTTATTTATTAAACATTCTTTTACAGGTACAACTGAAATATAAATACATGAATAGAAAGCGATGCCTAAACAATGGCATAACTGAAATGAAAAGTATGTACAAATATCTAAAGCTCCGAGTCAAAAGCAAACTGCTCCAAATCCTCAGTACTGGGCTCGGTCTCTAACGCGTCCGAATCACCTGACAACATTCCAAAGAAAGAAGAAAGGAATGTCGTCAGCGAACAATCGCTCGATAAGTCCCACAGATGAGTAGAGATAGAATAAACAGAAAGAGAATATGACCAGTAATGTTTAATTATATTGTTAACGTGGTTGTTTGTAATTTGGTACAGAATATGCCAGTGTATACGAGAGGAGTCTCACTATTCCGGAGAATAAGGTATACGGAGCACAAGGAACCATTCAGCCACGGTATAACGGCAATGGATATTTAGGTTAGGTGTATTAAGGTTACAGTCTCGTGCCACTTTTAACACATTCTGTACCAATCTACCCCTTATAAACCCCGCGATATCTTTTATATTGATTGTATTGTTTTTATATAGATGGATGACTTGCCGAAACCATGATATCAGTAAACAGAATGGATATAAATGGAGAGTCATGCAGACGGAATATATCCATGATTCGGTTCAGTCAATATAGATTGATATAGATTGATAAAACGGACTCATGGATTCATGTTGTATTGTAGTTTATACTTGAATCATATTCAAGTCAGATTGATTAGATCGAGACTCAATTTGAGTCAGATACTTTGAAAAGAACTTGAAATCCTGAATTAGTTTTGATATTATCAGTAACTGCTGCACATGGACGGCAGGATTTGTGTCTTTTTCCAAGACAATTACCGTATTGATAACACCGTTTGTTAGATTGTCTACCTTAGATAGGAAACCACCCACATTCTCCGGCTCCCTAAGGCTCAAGAGAATTGGTCCCGCTTAAACCTATATTTACTCGGGTCCTTATTGTAATTTAGTATAACTGGGTTCTATGTAAAAAATAGTTTTGATATGTTTTCAGAATACACCTCAAGTATTTAATTATCGTCTTTAGGGTTTTCATAGATGTATATTTTATAAAAATGAAATTTTTAGTAAGTAGAACCTAGTTTTCATTGTATATGGTATTTTATTGAAATATCGGTATTGTTTTGTATTTGGATTATTATGGTATTTTCCTGTAATGGTGTTTCCTTTGATTTAGAAAACTTGGAATATTTATATAATATAATTAAAATAGATATTTTAATAATAGTTATATATATATATATAATAAAAAAACTTTTATTTATTTTGTAGAAATCTCATTTTCTAAAGAAAAATGCATTAAAATTTCATCGAGATCGAATGCTCCTTTCGGAGGTCTGAATCTCGTTATACTAGGTCCGAGGATGTGCGATAACCCGCACTATCCCGAACGAGGTCCCCAAAAGTGGGTTGTAGAGACGCAATTGCAAGGAATTGATTAATACACATTTTAAAGAAATGGTTTTGCAAGTTTGATGGTATTTATTTGTAATGTCGTATTATCCCACAACTAAGTTCCAAAATTTTATCGTGCTATGTCAAAGATGTGCATTGTGATGAGATAGGTCATTACCTCGTGAGTTGTCTAAAAGTAATACAGGTATTATGTTGATTTGTGTCGAAAGTAATGTTCCCCTCCGAAAGACGCGCAAGACAGACATGTTGCCTGAAGTTCGGGGCAGATACTATTTGGTTTTATCCGTCCACCTTTCCGAAGATGCCAAGTTGATTTATGGCACCGTGTATCGGAGGTTTAGATGGATGCGGCCGATGTAGCAGACTTCATCAGATTCCCCCTCGCTTGAGGGGTGTTTGATTGTGGGGCCGCTCTTCCCTGCAGGCGCAAGCCCATGCAGTTAATTACGCTACCGCATCGCGGTAACAACTTTCTCCTTCTCCAGAATTTCACTTCGTGTCGTGGGTGTTTGTTTTATTTGTGGTTTCCCGTGGATTGTATACGGAGAGTAATTTATGTCGTCGCCCGTAGGATGTGGATTAGTCCAAATCCGTATTTTCTTAGATTTGGGTTTGGGGGTTTGGGTTTAAGGATACGTTAGCCTCATTTAAGACTAAGATCAACTTAAACGTTTGTTAAGGATACGTTAGTCTCATTTCAGACTAAGATCAATTTAACCGTTTGTTAAAGATACGTTAGTCTCATTTCAGACTAAGATCAACTTAATGGGATCGTTTAGATCCAACAAAAGAGCATTTGGACTCTATTGTTCTAGTTTAGGGATATAGTGGTCCATTGCCAGTTTAAGGACATGGTGTTCCAATACCAGTTTAAGGACATGGTGGTCCATTGTTAGTTTAATGACATCCCGGTCAAGGTTAAAGACATCGTAGTCCGTGGGTTTAAAGGGACCCCACAGTCCGTGAAATGTGTGGTTATCGGGACCCGTCACCTCTTTGAAGACGCTGAGGAATTACAACGACAAATATCAAAGGAGTGAAGAGATGTACCCTTGAACCAAGGTGGATTAAGTGATCTGTAGTCCAATTTGGAACTAAGATCAGTTAATTATATTATGAGCACATTGGCTCAGTTGAGTCTGAGTTGAGGACTTATGACCAACTTGGGCTAAGTCCAATTGGATTTGAAGTGTTGGCCCTTTGTTGGACCATTAGACATTTGTCTGGGTTCAAGCCCACATTATTTAGCAATGCTAAACATTTTCATCTTTGATTTTTTCAATTTTGAGATTCATCTAGAGGAGGGACTTTTGCCTCTGGAAAATTAGCCAATTTGGCTAAAAGTAGTGTTAAACACTAGAGAAAACAGTGTTAAACACTGGAAATAGATCCCTCAAATTAGTGTGAAACACTAAAAGACAATCAGTGTTAAACACTGGATATAAGATTTTCAAATTAGTGTTAAACACTAAAAGATAATCAGTGTTAAACACTGGGAATAAAGCTCTCGAATTAGTGTTAAACACTAAAAAAAGGGGTCACATGTGGACACGTGAAGGCGCCCAAAGGTGGGACCAGATTCCTTTACTTTGTTCTGCAATTAAGTGTTAAACACTTTTTTATATTTTTATTTTTGAGTATCACGTGTTGGCACGTGATGAGGATTTATGCTCTGGCTATTAAAGCATCCGCCAAGGGGTCACGTGGGAACACGTGAGAGCGCCCAAGGCCTTATATTTCCTTTGCTTTTTCTTTCTGTGTTTTGTAGGTCACGTGAGAGCACGTGAGGCGTTGCCTCAGAGCTTTTTCCTTCTCATTTCTGGAGATCTTTTCAGAGGTCACATGGGGACACGTGATGGAGATCTTTTGAGTTCTCTGTTATTTTTAAGAATTAAATTCTCTGTAGGGTTGAACCCTAATTATGATTTTGGAAGAATTAAATTCCTATTATGAAAGAATTAAATTCTTATATAGGGTTAAACCCTAATCTCTTTTTAGGAGGAATTAAATTCCTGTGAATTCGAGAGAATTAAATTCTCAATTAGGGTTGAACCCTAGTTCTATCCATCTTGAAGGAATTAAATTCCTATAATTTTGGGAGAATTAAATTCTCATATAGGGTTAAACCCTAGTTTTGTTTTGGGAGAATTAAATTCTCTAAACTCAATTCTCCCTCTAAGTTTTGGATCTGCATAGCAGGATCTCAACCCGATGAGAATTAAATTCTCAACTTATGGGGAGATGTCCTCTGTGCAGATCTTCAACAAGAGGAAGAACTAAGTTCTTTGCAAAAGAGTTAAACTCTTAGATTTTTTGAGAATTGAATTCTCTTTTTCTGAAGTTTTGATCCCCTTTCTTTTTCTCACCTAGGGTTTTCTTTCTTGTTGAGAATTAAATTCTCCTTTCTTTTCTCTCTGAATTTTCAAGATGCCAAAATTCTATATCCAAGACTCTATATCCCCTTCTCTTCTCTTGGCTCCTATTCATAGGAGGAGGAAAAGAATCAATTTGTTTAGCAAATGTTTCATTGAAAGATTTGATTTGTTTTCATATTTAATATGAGCCTTTAGATCACTCAATAAATTTTATTCACCGTTGGATTTTAAATCCAAAAGATATTCTGTTTGTTATTTCTGGTGAGATTTAGGGGAAATCTTTCCTTGTCCAAGATTTTTCCATAAATTGGTGATATTTAATCACCCTTGGATTTTTAATCCAACGGTCCTCATAATCTTTTTCCATTTAGAAAGATTTAGAAGCTTTTAGCATTTAATTTTATTAAACTGTAAGGCTTTCAAAGCCAGTCACGCGCTGACACGTGACCCTTGGTCACGTGTGAGCGCGTGACCCCCAATTGAGTCCTTTTTCTCAGCGTTTATTTATACTTCAGTTTTAACCATCACGTGTCAACACGTGACCATTGGTCACGTATGAGCACGTGATATCTCATTGAGGCATTTCCTTCTGCCATTTGTTTTTATTTCTGTTTTAACTATCACGTGTCAACACGTGACCATTGGTCACGTATGAGCACGTGACCCCCAATTGGGTCCTTCTTTAGCCGTTTGTTTTTATTTCTGTTTTAACTATCACGTGTCAACACGTGACCATTGATCACGTGTGAGCACGTGATACCTCATTGAAGTAAATTCCTGATTTTTAATCAGGGAACAGTGCATAGCATATTTGCTCATAACTTTTGATTCCGGATGAATTATGAAGCCCATAATATATCAAATCAAAGGGTTTTTCGAGATGCTTCCAATATTATCAGAATTTAGCTATTTCTCCTTCAGGAGTTTATCAAAATACAGGCCGGAAGATACTGGTTCGCATTTTCTTAAGCGTATCGCTGCCATTTGATACCTTGGACTCTTTTGCGCAGAAATTTTTGGCGGGAACAAATGCCCCCCACTACTTTGCCCACGTAAGAATGTACGTGGGTGAAGTAGTGCAGAGTTATGCATAGCGTATGACCAGTTTCGGGTTGGTATATAATTTTCAGAATCTTGATCTGAGAAGATAACGAGCGGACACAAGCGTCGTCATTTATCATTGACTCAAATCTCGACTCTTAAGAGATATAGTTCCAAATCCTTAACTCCATGAGCCGCACCCTTCTATCTTTTTCTATCTTACTCTGGCGTGAAGTAGTTTATATTCTCATGAGTAACTTCTCCATTTCAGTGGCATGTAGTTTTGGCAAATATAGCTCATAGATGGTCCATCTTGACCTCTTTGCAGGGCAGTGATGGCTTAGGAGACAAGGGTAGGATCTGCCACCTAAGACTTTTCAACTTTACGAGCCATAAGGGTCTCATAAAGACTTTTCTCTCTATGAGTCGTGAGGATCTCGTAGGTGTCTTTTCTCCTTAGGAGTCGTGAGGATTCCTAAGTGTGTTTTCTCTTGAGAGTCGTAAGGATCTCACAAGAGAATTTTCCCGCTTATAAGTCGAGAGAACTCGTAAGTGGTTGTTTCCCTCCTTGTCGAGATTCGACTTTGGAGAGTGTGGTTCGTGAATAGTATGCAAGAGTCCGTTTTGGACCAACTTGCAGGGCCCCAGTGCTTAGGAAACAGGTTTCTATCCCCATTGCCTAAGGCTTTTCCCTACGAGTCGAGATGAATCAAGAAGTTCTCGCAAGGATGTCCTAACGTCACAGTTAACCTCTGCTCTTTACGACAGAGGTCCGTTAGGGTCTGTGGTACTAGAGTTTTGCCCGTCGTACCGTCGCATTGGCTGATGTATCCCTCGATAGACAATCTTGTTGTTCGAGTAGCCTTGCGACTGTCGTGTCTCTGATCCCTTCGGGGGCTGGACAAGACGTCTTCAAGCAATCTTCCTAGGCAGTTTGACCGTCAAAAGAGCAAGCGTTAGGAATTTTGCCATGCCGCTTTTTACTTGAGGTTAGGCTCATTTTGGAGAGCCCCGATGAGTCATAACCACTCCGCGCTAGTGTGAGATGATCTCCGATAGTCTTTCAGATTTTATATGAGTTACCGTCAAGACCTTGAAGCTAGGAATTTGGCCTTTGCTTCGTTTGCTGGCATTGCGTATGCTGTATCGAGACGAATGTCGCGGTTGTCTCTAGGTTGCTGGTGAACTGTCGAGGTTTAGAACTAGGGATTTTGCCGTAACTCCGTTGTTTGATTGTCGCGTCTGAATCCTGCTGGAGAAAGAACGCTGTAGTGAGATATCGTCTGCTGTATCGAGACGAACGTCGAGGTGGTGATCACTCCATGCTGGTGTGAGATGATCTCCGATGGTCTTTCCGGTTTTATATGAGTTGCCGTCAAGACCGTGAAGCTAGGAATTTGGCCTTCGCTTCGTTTGCTGGCATTGCGTCTGCTGTATCGAGACGAATGTCGCGGTTGTCTCTAGGTTGTTAGTGAACCGTCGAGGTTTGGAACTAGGGATTTTGCCGTGGCTCCGTTGTTTGATTGTCGCGTCTGGATCCTGCTGGAGGAAGAACGCTATGGTGACATCTCGTCTGCTGTATCGAAACGAACGTCGAGGTGATGACCACTCCATGCGGGATGATCTCCGGTAGTCTTTCAGGTTTTATATGAGTTACCGTCAAGACCCTGAAGCTAGGAATTTGGCCTTTGCTTCGTTTGTTTTGGCGTGTCCGGATCCTGTTGGAGGAAGGACGCTGTGGTGACATCTCGTCTGCTGTATCGAGACGAACGTCGAGGTGGTGACCACTCCGCGCTGATGTAGGATGATCTCCGGTAGTCTTTCAGGTTTTATATGAGTTACCGTCAAGACCCTGAAGCTAGGAATTTGGCCTTCACTTCGTTCGCTGGCGTTGCGTCTGCTGTATCAAGACGAATGTCGCGGTTGTCTGTAGCTTGTTGATGAACCGTCGAGGTTTGGAACTAGGGATTTTATCGTGGTTCCGTTGTTTGATTGTCGCGTCTGAATCCTGCTGGAGGGAGAACGCTGTGGTGACATCTCACCTGCTGTATCGAGACGAAAGTCGAGGTGGTGACCACTCCATGAGGGATGATCTCCGGTAGTCTTTCAGGTTTTATATGAGTTACCGTCAAGACCCTGAAGCTAGGAATTTGGCCTTCGCTTCGTTCGCTGGCATTGCATCTGCTGTATCAAGATGAATGTCATGGTGGAGCTGGGATTTTGCCGTCACTCCGCTTTGTTTCGACCATGAGGTCTTCTGTTGACGTTGCATCTGCATCCTGATGGACCGCGAGGGAACGCCGTTGTTGACATCGCGTCCGCTGTAACGAGACGACTGTTGAGGTGGAGCTGGGATTTTGCCATCACTCCGCTTTGTTTCGACCGTGAGGTCTTTTGTTGACGTTGCATCTGAATCCTGCTGGACAGCGAACGAAAGCCGTTGTTGACATCTCGTCTGTTGTAACGAGACGAATGCTGAGATGGTCTCTAGGTTGTCTGTGAACCGTCGAGATTTAGAACTAAGGACTATGCCGTGGCATCTTTTGATGGTGTAGCATCTATGTCCTGCTGGAATGAGGAGGCACACCGTTGTTGGTCTCCAGGCTGTAGATGTGGCCATTAAGATTTCGAACTAGGGCCTTTGCTATGACTCCGTTTCGTTGCGACTCTGAGGTCGGTTGTTGACGTCACGTCTGCATCTGGTTGGAGTGAGGAGAAACGCCGTCGGTGATCTCTAAGTTGTCGATATCGACGTCAAGACCCTGAAGTTAGGGATCTTCTTTTGCTTCGTTTGTTGACATTGTGTCTGCAATATTGCGACAAATGTCGAGATTGTCTCTAGGTTGTCTATGAACCGTCGAAATTTGGCTTTGCTTTCTGATGGAGCCTGTTGGGAAGGTATGGTTCCCTCTTCGTTTGTGCCCCTGGATTGTATACAGGGATCGATGTGATCTCACCTGTAGGGCATAAATTTCATTTCATTCATTTTTTTTATTTCTTTCCGCGATGCTCTATCATTTCAGCTTTTGTATCGCGAAGGTTGCGATTGCCCAATCATTTCGGCTATTTTTCGCGGTGCCCAATCATTTCGGCTATTTTTCTTTTTACTCGCTACTTTTTATTGCGAGTTGCCCAATCATTTCGGCTTTTTTTCTTTTCTTTCTTCTTTTCATTTTTTCTACTCGCTGCTTTTTATTGTGAGTTGCCTAATCATTTCAGCTGTTTTTGTATGCATACATTTTTACTTGCTGATTTCGTTGCAAGTTGCCCCATCATTTCGGCTATTTCATTTGTGGCTCACTGGCTTTTCGCTGCGAGTCTGGGATTTGATACCGATTCAGGCATCAGTATCGCTACAACTGGGATATTGCCAGGAGCGAATTATCATTTGCCATGAAAGAACTTGGAATTTGATACCGATTTAGGCATTAGCATCGCTACAACTGGGATATTACCAGGAGCAAATCATCATTTGCCTCTGTCAATGTCGACCAAAGGTGGCTTAGCAAACAAGGTTAGGATCCCATCGACTAAAGCTTTTGACTTCATGAGCCGTAAGGGTCTCATAAAGGTGTTTCTCCCTACGAGTCGTGAGGATCTCGTAGGTGCGTTTTCTCCTTAGGAATCATGAGTATTCCTAAGTGTGTGTTCTCTTATAAGTCGTAAGCATCTTACAAGAGTGTTTTCTCCTTTCAAGACAAGTGTTTGTTCGCTGTGTGAGCATATCCCTAGTCGCTGGTGGGGCTCTGTTAGTGAAATGTTCATTTGTGCCCGTGGATTGTATACAAGGGTCAATATTGAACCGCTTGCAGGACAGTAGTGAAGGTTGTGGGGGTTGCTTAAGAACAGGTTTAGGTCTCTGTAACTTAAGACTTTCAAATCTTATGAGCCGTGAGGGTCCCATAAGAGGGTTCTCCTTACGAGTCGTGAAGATCTCGCAAGTGTAATTTCTCCTTAGGGATCGTGGGGATCCCTAAGTGTGTTGCTCCCTTGTGAGTCGTAAGGATCTCACGCAGGTGGATTCTCCTTACAAAGTCGAGAGGACCTTGCAAGTGTTTTTTAACGAGATTGCACCCTTTCGGGTTTTCGCAAAACTCGCCGGTAGCCCTGCTGTTTTTATTCACGGAGCCCTTTCGGGTTTTCATGTGCCCTTTTTGCTTGTGGACGTACCGTTTTTTTTGAGTCTGCGCCCTTTCGGGTTTTCACAAATATCGCCGGTAGTCCTGTTGTTTTTACTCACGGCGCCCTTTCGGGTTTTCATCCGTGCTCATTTTGCTTATGGACGTACCGTTTTTTTTTTTACTTACTACCACGTCAGCCTGAAGATGCCGTGGGTTGCTAGTAGTTTAACGACGTTTCGGTCATCAGCCAGTTTTAGGACATTGCGGTCCGCCGCTGCCGTATTTAAGGCGAATTTCTAGTTTACGGACTTTTCGGACCATGGGGCTTTCTCTATGAAAGAGCACGATGCCCCCGGCATGTCCATCTTTTTCGGAGCATGTGGTTGTGGTGGGTCCACTTCCATTTTTCGAACAGCGCGAACTTGCCCTGTTGGTACTGGTCTTCAACCCAGTTTTTGAAGACGTAGCAGTTATCGATCGGATGGCCCAATACTTGGTGGTAAGGGCAGAATTAGAATTGTTGACATCATTCAGTTGTAGCTGGTGTTTCGGCTCCGGTAGAGTGATAAGCCTGTTGCGCACTGCTAGTTCGAACAGCCTCCTTGTTTCATCCTGAGGAAATGAGTAAGGACGTTTCAACTTCTCATAGAGGGATTGCCGCTTGTTGTTTTGACGATAAACCGGTCTAGGGCCACTCGATCGTTGTTGAGCGTTGGCGACGAAGGCCGTTTTCCCCTTCCCTTTATCCTTTTTGTTCAATCCCTTGTTTGCGGGTCCGAGATTCTTTCCGGGTAGCGTGCAATTGCATGGCTGAATGTTCTCGCAGCTCCTCAATTCTTTCGTTTCAGAGATGGATTCCTTGAAGAGAGGACCGAGGGCTACATTTTCGTCGGAGTCGCTCCCGAAGGTGAGAACTCGCGATTCCCCAGGATCAACCTTATGACAATTGCCGGCAATTCTTTTATGCTCATCTGTCGCATTTTTCCGTTGTCTACAAGCTTCACGCTTTGTCCTGTTGAAGTGTTGCCTGTGAGCGACATATTCTTGCCACCAACACTTAAAGGAGTTGCAGTCTTCAGTAGGATGTGCGATCTTCTAATGATATAAGCAGAAGTTAGGATGTACGTCCGCTTTATCAAGATGTATACCGCCGCGAGAATTTTCTTTGAAAGAGGGCAGTCTCATCCCCATCGATATGGTTTTAGCGAATCGTTTCCTTGTCTTGATCCTGCTTTCATTTGCGTCGGATGTACTTTGATCCGGTGGGAGTGTTTTGACCCTTTCATCTAGTCACCGGCGTTTGTCTTTCTCGAATATGGCCATCTCGCGCTCTCGATCAGCTTTGCTTTTAAGACGGGCTTCGTTCAGGAATGCATCAATCATTTCGTCTGATGGTCCTAGAAGTTCTGGCTCAGGATCTACCCCCGGCTTCTCTGTGTAAGGAGCTTCTTCGTCATTTATTGACGAGTGAGAGATCACATGGCAGCTTGCCACATAATCTTCAGATTCATCCGACGAGTCTTCTCCATTGTCATCATCTCCGTCCTCAAGGACGTGGCTGAGAAATTCTTGGAGTGTGACTGGGGTCCGCGCCTTCTGATTATATTCTTCCAACGCGTCAATATATTTTTGCAGATCCGTGCGCTTGTCATCAAACTTCACGGGCTTTTGGGTTTTCTTCTTCTTCTTCGAAGACTTTGACGGCTGGGTGTGAGCGCTCTGACCATCACCACCCGTTTTTGGAGTTAGGCGCGGTTTCGGCATTCCCTCGATGATCTCGGGTTCCAGTGGATTTTTCCACCTGATTGCCAGGCATGTTTGGAGATCCTTCAGCATTCTTTTCGTCTTGGCTGAAAGAACGTCTTCCCACGGGGCTTCCCTTATGAATGAGCATGATGCCTCCGGCATGTCCACTTTTTTAGGGGCGTGAGGTTGTGGCGGGCTCACTTTCCAGTTTTCGGATGATACGAACTTGCCTTGTTGGTATTGGTCCTCCATCCAGCCTTTGAAGACGAAGCAATCTTCGATTGGATGGCTTACCGCTTGGTGGTAAGGGCAGTAATTAGGATCGTTGACATCGCCTGGATGCAACGGACGTTTTGGATTCGGCAGATTGATGAGTCTGTTACGCACTGCCAGCTCGAACAGTTTTCTCGTTTTATCCTGGAGAAACGAGTAAGGACGTCCCAGTCTCTCCTCGAGGGATGGGCGTGGACGCACGTTATTTTGGCGAACAACCGGCTTTAAGTTGCTCAGCCGTTTTTGAGTATTGGCAACGAAGGTTGCTTTCCTTTTGCCCCTTTCATTCCAGGGCTCCGTCTTTGAAGAGGAAGGCCTATGGCCCATCTGGTCCATTTGGGCCAGCTTGTCGATTAAAGCTTGGAACGTGGTCGGTTTGAAGAACATCATGAATTGAGAAACAGTTGCATGAGGGTCTAGGGTGCCCACGAACATGCCCACCGCTGGTGCTTCTTCGTTGCGTTGTTCGCACTTCGACCACAAGTTCCGCCATCGGATTGCATATTGAACCCAGGTTTCGCCCGGCCTTACCCTGGCATTAATCAATGCTGTTATCGGGGTGCGTTCACTAGCACTCGCAAATCTTTGTGTAAACAGTAGCTCCATCTCCGCAAATGTTTTGACAGAGTCATTAGGTAGCTCTGAATACCATTCAAAGGCTGTTTCTGCTAAGCTGCCGACGAATTGGCGAAGCAACAGTTTGTCGTCGCCTCCCGTGTTGCCGCAGAGAGCCCTGAACTGGGCCACATGTTGATGGGGATTGCCTGTCCCCTTATAGACATGAAATTTCGGGATCGTATATCCCGACGGGTATTTGATCTGATCGTACCAGCTCGGATACGGTCGCCCTGTTTTGACGACTTGGCCAGCTGCCTCAGTTGCCTGGTGGACTCGTATTTGCTGAGCAATGTAGTCATCCAGGGCAGCTTTGGAAATTGTTTCCTCTTTGGCTGCTGAAAGAGCCGGAGGTGGATTTGACGTTTCTCCTCTGTCATCTTCAAGGACAATCGGAGGATCTTCCGCTGGGGGATCCTGCTGGATCATCATCCCTGCCATATCTTGGAAGAGGAGCGCCATTTGCTTTATGTTAGCCGCTTGCTCTGCGGCTTCTCTGTCTTTCTTTTTGAGGACTCTGCATAGGAAGTCAGCGTCAGTTTCTTGTTCATAACGCTGCTCTGATGATGCCTCCGGGCTTTCTTTTGGCCCGGTAAGTGCGGCCATTATAGTCAGCATCTTTTGAAGCTTCTGCTGTTGCTCCTGGGCTTTTGTCACGGATCGGGTGAGCGGTCGGTGACCCATCAAAGCGCGGCTTTCCTCCTTTCCTGAAGTCATATAAACAGTATGCACCACCATGCCCCCAGACTTAGGGCGTTTGGGTTCAGTGGTCTTGCGATTCGTTGCAGACTCAGGGATTTTCTCTGGCCTTCTCCTCTTGTGGGTGGTCGAAGTTGAGGGGGTCGTTGTAGTGGGCACCAAAGTAGCTGTCGCTTTTTGTGGCCTGACAGAGTAGTCCTTCTCCTGCCAAACTTTCATCTTTTTCTGTCGGCGAAGATATTCTTGATCCATCATGGAGTCTTGGACTTGACGCCAGACCTTGTGAATTTTAGAGGACAGCCTTTGAGGGGGCTGCTCCAGCTTCACCTTTGGGGCATTATCCACAGGTGGAGGAGATCTTTTCAATACGGCAGTTGGCGAGTTTTTGCGCACCCTTCTTAGCTGTTCAAAGCTATTCCCAGTCGGAACAGCGGCATTGATTTCTACCATCGGAGCTGGCGGAGTTAGTCCAGAGGGGGAGTTGCCCCCAGCCTTCCTTACCCGGCGCCAGTGGCGACGTCAAGCGTGACGAGTTGTTAGGGTTGGTTCAGCGATGTCTTTGTCTTGCCCCCTGTTCAGGTGAGAGGCTGTTGCTGGTGTCAGCCTCTTGAAGACTGACGTTCGTTGATAGGCCGTGTCCAACCAGTCAAAAACAGATTTCTGAGCGGGAGCGGGAACGAGAGCAGTCAGTCTTGTAAAGACCGACTTTCTGGCAGGAGAAGCCGCCTTGACGACTTCAGGAGCAGGGATGGCTATCTTCTTTGGGATGGCCACTTCGGGTATCATGGGCTTCTTGGCGGGCCCATCGGAGTTCATGTTCAGTCTAGCGAAGATCGAGGGGTTAGAGTTGGACGACCCGTTGAGAGGGGCCGTGGTAGTAGCAAGCCGATCGAATACCGACTTCTTGGGAGCTTCTTTTGACGGTACAAGGGCGTTGAAGCTCCTGGGTGGGAGCATGGTCCCGAAGAATAGTCCAGTGGTGGCTTGAGTTACCTGCTCCACTAGCATCTTGAAAAGGGAGGCTGCTTGGGACCCGTAAGTCACTCCTCCAGCAAGGACGGAGTGAGATTTGCAGTTGCAGGTAGTGCAGTTTGAAGCCATTGATCTTCTGTTTTCTGAACGGAGCAAGACACCGAATCTAAGTACCTCGAATCCACAGGCAACCATAGCAAACCGTGATTCGTTCGCGAACACGACATACGAAGTGTGGAGTGGAAAGAGGAAGAGGACCCACCGGGCATGCCAGAATCTGGCAGAATCTGTTCCCCTCTGAAAGACGCGCAAGACAGACATCTTGCCTGAAGTTCGGGGCAGATGCTATTTGGTTTTATCCGTCCACCTCTCCGAAGATGCCAAGTTGATTTATGGCACCGTGTATCGGAGGTTTAGACGGATGCGGCCGATGTAGTAGACTTCGTCAGATTCCCCCTCGCTTGAGGAGTTTTTGATTGTGGGGACGCTCTTCCCTGCAGGCGCAAGCCCCTACAGTTAATTACGCTACCGCATCGCGGTAAGAACTTTCTCCTTCTCCAGAATTTCACTTCGTGTCGTGGGTGTTTGTTTTGTTTGTGGTTGCCCATAGATTGTATACGGAGACTAATTTATGTCGTCGCCCGTAGGACGTAGATTAGTCCAAATCCGTATTTTCTTAGATTTGGGTTTGGGGGTTTGGGTTTAAGGATACGTTAGCCTCATTTGAGACTAAGATCAACTTAAACGTTTGTTAAGGATACGTTAGTCTCATTTCAGACTAAGATCAACTTAATCGTTTGTTAAGGATACGTTATTCTCATTTCAGACTAAGATCAACTTAACGGGATCGTTTAGATCCAGCAAAAGAGCATTTGGACTCTATTGTTCTAGTTTAGGGACATAGTGGTCCATTGCCAGTTTAAGGACATGGTGGTCCAATACCAGTTTAAGGACATGGTGGTCCATTGTTAGTTTAAAGACATCCTGGTCAAGATTAAGGATATCATGGTCCGTGGATTTAAAGGGACCCCACAGTCCGTGAAATGTGTGGTTATCGAGACCCGTCACCTCTTTGAAGATGCTGATGAATTACAACGACAAATATCAAAGGAGTGAAGAGATGTACCCTTGAACCAAGGTGGATTAAGTGATCTTTAGTCCAATTTGGAACTAAGATCAGTTAATTATATTGTGAGCACGTTGGCTCAGTTGAGTCTGAGTTGAGGACTTATGGCCAACTTGGGCTAAGTCCAATTGGATTTGAAGTGTTGGCCCTTTGTTGGACCATTAGACATTTGTCTGGGTTCAAGCCCACATTATTTAGCAATGCTAAACATTTTCATCTTTGATTTTCTCAATTTTGAGATTCATTTGGAGGAGGGACTTTTGCCTCTGGAAAATTAGCCGATTTGGCTAAAAGTAGTGTTAAACACTAGAGAAAACAGTGTTAAACACTGGAAATAGATCCCTCAAATTAGTGTTAAACACTAAAAGACAATCAGTGTTAAACACTGGAAATAAGATTTTCAAATTAGTGTTAAACACTAAAAGATAATCAGTGTTAAACACTGCGAATAAAGCTCTCGAATTAGTGTTAAACACTAAAGAAAAAGGGGTCACGTGTAGACACGTGAGGGCGCCCAAAGGTGGGACCAGATCCTTTACTTTGTTCTGCAATTAAGTGTTAAACACTTTTTTTATATTTTTATTTTGGAGTATCACGTGTTATCACGTGATGAGAATTTATGCTCTGGCTGTTAAAGCATCCGCTAAGGGGTCAGGTGGGAACACGTGAGAGCGCCCAAGGTCTTATATTTCCTTTGCTTTTTCTTTCTGTGTTTTGTAGGTCACATGGGAGCACGTGAAGCGTTGCCACAAAGCTTTTTCCTTCTCATTTCTAGGGATCTTTTCAGGGGTCACGTGGGGACACGTGATGGAGATCTTTTGAGTTCTCTGTTATTTTTAAGTATTAAATTCTCTGTAGGGTTGAACCCTAATTATGATTTTGGAAGAATTAAATTCCTATTATGAAAGAATTAAATTCTTATATAGGGTTAAACCCTATTCTCTTTTTAGGAGGAATTAAATTCCTGTGAATTCGAGAGAATTAAATTCTCAATTAGGGTTGAACCCTAGTTCTGTTCATCTTGAAGGAATTAAATTTCTATAATTTTGGGAGAATTAAATTCTCATATAGGGTTAAACCCTAGTTTTGTTTTGGGAGAATTAAATTCTCTAAACTCAATTCCCCCTCTAAGTTTTGGATCTGCATGGCAGGATCTCAACCCGATGAGAATTAAATTCTCAACTTATGGGGAGATGTGCTCTGTGCAGATCTTCAACAAGAGGAAGAACTAAGTTCTTTGCAAAAGAGTTAAACTCTTAGATTTTTTGAGAATTGAATTCTCTTTTTCTGAAGTTTTGATCCCCTTTCTTTTTCTCACCTAGGGTTTTCTTTCTTGTTGAGAATTAAATTCTTCTTTCTTTTCTCTCTGAATTTTCAAGATGCCAAAATTCTATATCCAAGACTCTATATCCCCTTCTCTTCTTTTGGCTCCTATTTATAGGAGAAGGAAAAGAATCAATTTGTTTAGCAAATGTTTCATTGAAAGATTTGATTTGTTTTCATATTTAATATGAGCCTTTAGATCACTCAGTGAATTTTATTCACCGTTGGATTTTAAATCCAAAAGATATTCTGTTTGTTATTTCCGGTGAGATTTAGGGGAAATCTTTCCTTGTCCAAGATTTTTCCATAAATTGGTGATATTTAATCACCCTTGGATTTTTAATCCAACGGTTCCCATAATCCTTTTCTATTTGGAAAGATTTAGAAGCTTTTAGATTTTAATTTTATTAAACTGTAAGGCTTTCAAAGCCAGTCACGTGCTGACACGTGACCCTTGGTCACTTGTGAGCACGTGACCCCCAATTAAGTCCTTTTCTCAGCGTTTATTTATGCTTCAGTTTTAACCATCACGTGTCAACACGTGACCATTGGTCACGTATGAGCACGTGATATCTCATTGAGGCATTTCCTTCTGCCATTTGTTTTTATTTCTGTTTTAACTATCACGTGTCAACACGTGACCATTGGTCACGTGTGAGCACGTGACCCCCAATTGGGTCCTTCTTCAGCCGTTTGTTTTTATTTCTGTTTTAACTATTACGTGTCAACACGTGACCATTGATCACGTGTGAGCACGTGATACCTCATTGAGGTAATTCCTGATTTTTAATCAGGGAACAGTGCATAGCATATTTGCTCATAACTTTTGATCCCGGATGAATTATGAAGCCCATAATATATCAAATCGAAGGGTTTTTCGATATGCTTCCAATATCATCAGAATTTAGCTGTTTCTCCTTCAGGAGTTTATCAAAATACAGGCCGGAAGATACTAGTTCGTATTTTCTTAAGCGTATCGCTGCCATTTGATACCTTGGACTCTTTTGCGCAGAAATTTTTGGCGGGAACAAGTAAAGTATATGGTATTTTACAGTAAAATTACGATAGAAGTTGCATAAATGATTCTTTTGAGACGAAACTTGTTTTAATGTATTTTTTTATGTTTGTTAAACATTATATGAGAGTATGGTATTTTATTGATTAAGAAAAATAGAATTTTTAAAGAAAAATAGAATTTTTAAAGAAAAATCGAATTGGAAATCGGATTAACTCCGCTTCCGTCGGGTTTTAGAAATGAAACTTTTTAAAATAGGAGAAGAGAGGGGGAAAGGGGACTTACTGGCTATAAGTTTATAGGGAATAAGAGGGAGGCTAGGGCAAGTGTCGGAGCGTCGTTTCGTCGCCGAAATCTCTTTGGAACTTGCCGGAACTTCACCCTTCGCTAACTCCTCTTGCAAAACTTGGGACTTGAAAGTTTTAGAGAGTTTTTGTAATGAAATTCTGAGTCGGGAGGAGTGAAATGGAATGAGATATTTATAGGGGAAATTAGGGTTTAGAGGGTGAAAGAATGCATTAAAAATTGGATTGAGGATGATTTATTGTTCTCTGCATGAATGCAGAGTATTCAAACACCATGAGAGAAGTGGGGTAGGTCAAGTGGTGCTCGGGTGAAAATATGGGGAGCATCCCCTACGGGGGGTCCGGCGGTGCCGGTCTCCTACGCTAGAGTCACCGGTCGATTCCTTGTGAGAGGCACTTGGATTTGTGCCATGTGTCCCTCTCGATTCATATACCCCCGTGCATATGTTTGATTAATTTGTAACTCATCATCTTACGTGTAGTGCCCGTGCAAACCCTTGGGCTTCTAAAAGATTAAAAGAAAATTTAATAAAAAGATAATGTGGCTGGGGGGATTCGATCACAGGGGCTACGTCACAGCAGTGCAAGACTTTACCAATGAGCTACAAGTTGTTTCTTACTGTTCAAAAGTAAAACAAATACTTATAGTGTACACAGAATTGCAAATACTCCATTTATACATTAACTTTTAAACAATTTTATATACATTGAAATTGGAGTTGTTACAAGGATCCTACTTTCCATTGCTGCATACCATGACTACGAAATCTGACAGATGGACGTCAAGACCGCTTTTCTAAATGGTGATTTAGAAGAGAGCGTGTACATGGCACAGCAAGAAGGCTTCATAGACGGTGGGAGCAGCGGAAGCGTGTGCAACCTTCTTAAATCAATCTACGGATTAAAGCAGACAACGCGGAGCTTGGAACATCTGTTTTGATGAAGCTATCAAAGAGTTTGACTTCATCAAAAATATAGATGAACCATGTAAATACAATAAGGTTGTAGAGAGTAAGGTTGTCTTCTTCGTATTGTACGTGGATAATATACTTTTGATAGGAAACGATATTCCTATGCTACAGTCGGTCAAGCTCCATGAAAGATTGTCATGCCCCGCTTCCCGGTGTACGGCGAAGGGGACGCGACTGGCCGCTACGTATTTACTCTGAAATAAATACGCTAAGCGTATCTAAGCAATATAAATAAAAATGCACAAGAGACAAAGACAGTAGATATAACTGAACAACAACTTTATTTATTAACATTCTTTTACAGTATATGGAAAAGTAAATACATCTGAATGAAAGCAATGCCTAAACATTGGCATAACAAAAATGGAAAGTACTGAAATGAAATATGTACAATGAAGCTAGAGCTCTAGGTCGTAAGCAGGCTGATCCAAGTCCTCGCTGGTAGGCTCGATCTCCTGAGTGTCCAGATCATCTGACAACATTCCAAAGAAGAAACATAATAAATGTCGTCAGCAAACAATCGCTCGGTAAGTCCCAAAGATAAGGGAGAAATAGAATAGACAGAGAGTAAGAGAGAGTGTAGCTTTTAAAGTGGTATTATATTGTTATAATGTTGTATTTAGTGTTAACGTTGTTGTTTATAGTTTGGTACAGAAGGATGCCAGTGTATACGAGAGGAGTCTCTATATGCCAGAGACTAAAGGCAAATGGAAGTACAAGAATCCGTTATACAACCCGGAACAACGGCAATTGAATTCGGGTTAGGTGTCTTAAGTCTTGCAGTCTCGTGCCACTTCTAACACCATCCGTACCAATCTACCCCTTAAACCCCACGATGTCTTGATTGTATTGTTGTATTGTTTTAATTGTATTGCAACTTGTATTGTCTTGTAATATAGATTATATAATTGGATGACTTGCCGAAACCATGATATCAGTAAATGGATGTAACTGGAGAATCATGTAAATGTAACTGGAGAATCATATAAATGGATGTATATCCACGGTTCGGTTCGGTCAATACAGATTGAATATATTGAATATATGGATTCATGGATTCATGTTGAATTGTAGTATTGTAGATTGTACTTGAATCATATTCAAGTCAGATTATTATAATGAGACTCAGTCTGAGTCAGAACAATTAGAAAAGAAATTGAATCATGAATTAAGTTTTAATGTTACCGGTAACCGCTGCACATAGGCGGCAAGATTTGTGTCTTTTTCAAAGACGATTATCGTGTTGATAACACCATTTATTAAGTTGTATACCTTAAATAGGCAAGCACCCACTTCTCCGGCTCCCTGAGGCTCAAGATATTGGTCCCGCTTAAACCTATATTTACTAGGGTCCTTAGGGTAAGTTATAGAACTTGAGGGGTTTTTATGTAAAAATACTATTATATAATTTTCAAAATATATCTCAAGTATTTAATTATTGTCTTGAGAGCTTTCATAGCGGTTGATTTTATATCTGTGACATTTCTAATGAATAAACATATTTTTCATAATACATGGTATTTAATTGTAAAGTATTGGACTTGTATGGAATTTCATGATAAGGTGATTCTTGTGATTTAGAAAAGTTGGAATATTTATAATATATCAAAAATAGATATTTTGATGATACATACATACATACATACATACATACATATATATATATATATATATATATATATATATATATTTATAAAAATAATTTTATTTTATTATTTTCTAGAAATCTCATATTCTTAAGATATTTGTATTTTAAATCTCTCGAGACCGAATGCTCCTTGCTGAGATCTGCATCTCGCACTACTAAGCCCGAGGTTGTGCGATAATCCGCACCATCCCGAACGGGTTCCCCAAATGGGTTGTAGCGGCGTTTTGCAAAGATTTGTGTAAAATACATATTTTTTATGAAAATGGTTTTAATAGTAAATGATATTTATATGTAAAGTTTCGTTTTTCCGTATTCTATATTCCCGAAAGGTATTGTGCTATATTGCATATGAGTGTTGTGAGGAGGTAGGTCATTACCTCGTGATCTAATTAAAGGTATGGCAAGATTAATGATGTTTTAAAAGTCGAAACTATACTACATGGTATTTTACTGAAAAAGTATGATAAAGTTGCAATATGAAATATTTTGCTATGAAACTTGTTCAACATATTTTTATAATGATTAATGGTCAAGATGTAAGAGTTTATTATGGTTGTATTTTAAGGAAAATTGAACATTTTATAGAAAACCGTATCGGAAGTCAGATTAACTCCGCTTCCGTCGGGTTTTATTAAAAGAAATTTTAAGAATAGATTAGAGAGAAGGGAGGTAGGACTTACTGGCTTAGAGGTTAGAGATGACGAAGAGAAGGAAGTATGATTTGTCGGTGGGTCGTTTCGTCGCCGGGAGCTCTTAGGGTCGTCGTCGGAATTTCGCCGGAGCTTCGCCCTTCGCTAACTCCACCAGTACACAAAAATTCTAGAGAGTTTTCTTGAGAGTTTGGACAGAATTTATGTGTGAGGGGTGTGTGTTTACGGGTGGTATTTATAGGGTAAAACTAGGGTTAGGATAAGTGAAAGGGTGTGAAAGAAAATGTATTAAAAATTGTATTAAAAATATGGTTTAATGGGATTTTAAAGAGCTCTGTTAAATTGCAGGAAATTTAAAGTATATAGGGGTACTGGGAAGACAGAGAGGCACAACTCCCAAGAAGACAGCTCGGCGTTCCGGCCGAGTTCGGCCGACGGCGGTGGGCCGAGTCGGCCGAGTCAGGCCGGTTCAGGGGTGCCACGTGTCTAGTGTCGGTTAGTGATTCTCCTGGGTCAGTTTGTTTTACATGTGACGTAGGATTTTTACGAGTTATGCACGTGTAGACTCTTGGAATTCTAAAAATATTAAAAGAAAACAATATTAAAAATAATGTGCGTGATGGGATTTGAACTCTGGTGCTTTGGATCAATAGTGCAAGGTCTTACCAATGAGCTACAAGCTCTTTCTTGCTATTAAAAAGCAAATCAAACTTATTACTTGTGCTCAGGCAAAAATACCCCTTTCTGTATTTTTGAAAAAAAAATTGTACAGAAAGTTATACAGAAAGTTTAGGGTTGTTACATTCTACCCTCCTTATAAAAATTCCGTCCTCGAAATTTATAAAAAGAAAGTGTAACAAATTCAAGGAAAGTTTGGTGACTGAAATACAAATAGTATATGAAAATTATGTGAAGGAACTAAAGAATGCGAAGGTTTTGGTAAGATTGTAAAAGAGATAAGGGAATTTTGGGTTAGGACAGATTCAAAATATATGAATTAGTTGCTGGTTCTTATGTTATATTGCTTAGGTTGTTCACGCAGAGCTGAACTGCATGGTAGGATTCCATACAGCTCAGACCTGCATGGGCCACCAAAAAAACCTATCACGCTCCGATCCCCGGTGTATGGCGGAGGGGGCGCGACTGGCCGCTACATATTTACTTTGAAGTAAATACGCTAAGCAAATCTAAGCAATATAAATAAAAATGCACAAGCGACAAAGACAGTAGGTATAACTGAACAGCAACTTTATTTATTAATATTCTTTTACAGTACATAGAAAAGTAAATACATCTGAATTAAAGAAATGCCTAAACATTGGTATAACAGAAATGGAAAGTACTGAAATGAAATGTGTACAATGAAGCTAGAGCTCTGGTACGTAAGCAAGCTAATCCAAGTCCTCGCTGGTAGGTTCGATCTCCTGAGTGTCCAGATCACCTGACAACATTCCAAAGAAGAAAAAGAATGAATGTCGTCAGCGAACAATCGCTCGGTAAGTCCCAAAAATAAGGGAGAAATAGAATAGACAGAGAGTAAGAGAGTGTGTAGCTTTTAAAGTGGTATTATATTGTTATAATGTTGTATTTAGTGTTAAAACTGTTGTTTGTAGCTTGGTATAGAAGAATGCCAGTTATACGAGAGGAGTCTCTATATGCCAGAGACTAAAAGCAAATAGAAGTACAAGCCTCCGTTATACAACCCGGAACAACGGCAATTGAATTCAGGTTAGATGTCTTAAGTCTTGCAGTCTCGTGTCACTTCTAACACCTTCCGTACCAATCTACCCCTTAAACCCCGCGATATCTTGATTGTATTGTTGTATTGTTTGAATTGTATTGCAACTTATATTATCTTGTAATATAGATTGTATAATTGGATGACTTGCCGAAACCATGATATCGGTAAATAAATGTAACTGGAGAATCATGTAAATGTAACTGGAGAATCATGTAAATGGAAGTATATCCATGGTTCGATTCAGTCAATACAGATTGAATATATTGAATGTATGGATTTATGGATTCATTTTGAATTGTAGTGTTCCCGCCAAAAATTTCTACGCAAAAGAACCCAAGGTATCAAATGGCGGCGATACGCTTAAGAAAATGGGAACCAGTATCTTCTGGGCTGTTTTTTTGACAAACTCCCGAATGAGAAACAAATAAATTCTGATTGTATCGAAAGCGGCTCGAAAAACCCTTCGATTTGATATATTATGGGCCTCGTAATTCATCCGGGATCAAAAGTTATGAGGAATTACGTGTCCACACGTGATGGGCTTTTAAGAACTCGCTGGAGGAGTTAAAAGATACAATAAAAATTCAGAAAAGACCCCAATGGGGCATCACGTGCTCACACGTGACCATGGGTCACGTGCAGACACGTGATGGGCTTTTAAAGCCTCTAAAATAATGAATAGAATTAAATTCTAAAAGTTTCTGAATCTTTCCAAATGGAAAAGGGTCATGGGGAACCGTTGGATTAAAAATCCAAGGGTGATTAAAAATCACCAATTTATAGAAAACCCTTGACAAGGAAAGATTTCCCTGAAAATCTCGCCAGGATAACAAATAGAATATCTTTTGGATTTAAAATCCACGGTGAATAAAATTCACTGAATGATCTAAAGGCCCAGATTAATGATGAATGCAAATCAAATCTCTCAATGAGAGATTTGCTAAACAAATTTATTCTCTTCATCCTCCTATAAATAGGAGCCAAGAGAAGAGAAGGGGGGATGGACATTTTTGGAGAGAAAAACAGAGGGAGGAGAATTTAATTCTCAAGAGAAGAAGAAACAGAGAAAGAAGAATTTAATTCTCTGCAAAAGAAAAACCCTAGGTAAGAAAAGAGAGGATTCAAAGGAGAATTTAATTCTCAAAAGAGTTTAACTCTTATTTAAAGAAAAGAAGAACTTAGTTCTTCTTCTGGTTGAAGATCTGTACAGAGCACATCTCCCCATAGGATGAGAATTTAATTCTCATCGGGTTGAGATCCTGCCATGCAGATCCTAAACTTAGAAGGGGAATTGAGTTTTGAGAGTTTAATTCTCCTAAAACAAAACTAGGGTTTAACCCTAATCAAGAATTTAATTCTTTTATATATCTGGGAATTTAATTCCTTTGAAAAGAAATCAGGGTTTTATCCTAAATAAAAATTTAATTCTTTCACGATCGGAATTCAATTCCTTCAAAATCATAATTAGGGTTCAACCCTATAAAGAATTCAATTCTTAAAAGATCTCTGTTCATGAAAAAAGACTAAGGTCACGTGCCCCACGTGACCCCTGAACAGATCCCCCAAAAATGAGAAGAGGAAAGCTTTGAGGCAATGCCTCACGTGTTCCCACGTGACCCTCATTATATATGGAACAAAAGCAAAGGCAGAAACAATTCTGGGCGCTCTCACGTGTTACCACGTGACCCCTAATAAGTGTTCTAATAAACCAGGGCATGATTATACATCACGTGCCCACACGTGATGGCTATGAAAATTAAGAGTGTTTAACACTTGTTTGCAGAACAAAATAAAGAGGATCTGGCCCCACTTTTTGATGCCATCACGTGCTCCCACGTGACTCCCAAAACGCAGAAAGAAAGATCAATGAAAATGAAGGCTTTGGGCGCTCTCACGTGTTTACCACGTGACCCCTTAGCAAACGCTTTAACAGTCAGCACATAGATCACCGTCACGTGTCAACACGTGATGCTCAAAAGATGAAGAAGTGTTTAACACTTAATTGCAGAACGAAGAAAAGGGATCTGGTCCCCCCTTTAGGGCGCCCTCACGTGTCCCCACGTGACCCCTAACGAATCCCTTTAGTATCGAATGGATGGATGCCTATCACGTGCCCACACGTGATAGCTAGGAAATTAAAGGTGTTAAATACTTACCTGCTGAATAAAATAAGGGAAATCAGGGCGCTGTCACGTGTCCGCACGTGACCCCTACCTCCTTAGTGTTTAACACTAATTGGAAAACTCTATCTGCAGTGTTTAACACTGATTTTCTTAGTGATTAACACTAATTTGAAAACACTGTTCCCAGTGTTTAACACTGATTATCTTTTAGTGTTTAACACTAACTTGCTATCTTATTCCCAGTGTTCAACACTGTTGGTTTCTAGTGTTTAACAGTAGCTTCAGCCCAATTGGCTAAGTTTCAGAGGCAAAGCCTCTCTTTTAATGGACCAACAGAGGGCCAATATTTCAAACATAACTGGACTTACCCCAAACTGGCCATAAGTCCTCAAATCATCTTGATCTGAGCACATCTGCTCTTTCAACCAACTCATTGGTTCAAGGGTACATCTCGGAACTCCTCTGATATTTGTCGTTGTAATCCTTCAACGTCTTCAGAGAGGTAACGGGTCCCGACAACCATACATCAACACGGACTGTGGGGTCCTTAAACTCATGGACTTATGCGTCCTTAAACCAAGATACGGACTGTAGGGTCCTTAAACTTATGGACTTATGCGTCCTTAAACTAAGATACGGACTGTGGGGTCCTTAAACCCGCGGACTTATGCGTCCTTAAACTCACGGACTTATGCGTCCTTAAACACACCCATATGGACTGTGGGGGTCCTTAAACCCATGGACTTATGCGTCCTTAAACTACCGATGGACCACCATGTCCCTAAACTGGAACTTGGACCACCATGTCCCTAAACTGGAACTTGGACCGCCACGTCCCTAAACTGGCGATGGACCACCACGTCCCTAAACTGGAACTTGGACCGCCACGTCCCTAAACTGGAGCTTGAACCGCCACGTCCCTAAACTGGCGACGGACCACCACGTCCCTAAATTGGAACTTGGACCACCATGTCCCTAAACTGGCAATGGACCACTATGTCCCTAAACTGGGACAATAGAGCCCCCAAATGCTCTTTTATAGGATCTAAACGATCCTGTTAAGTCGATCTTAGTCCCAAACTGGACTAAAGTATCCTTAACAACCGTTTAAGTTGATCTTAGCCTCAAATATGGCTAACGCGTCCTTAAACCTTCAAACAGACTGGACAATGAATCCCTCCAATCAACTTTGGTTCAAGGGTACATCTCGGAACTCCTTTGACACCTGTCGTTGTAATCCTTCAACGTCGTCAGAGAGGTGACGGGTCCCGACGGCCATACATTCAATGGACCACCATGTCTCTAAACTAGAACAATAGAGCCCAAACGCTCTTTTGTCGGATCTAAACGATCCTGTTAAGTTGATCTTAGTCTCAAATCGGACTAACGTATCCTTAACAAACGTTTGAGTCGATCTTAGTCTCAAATATGGCTAACGTATCCTCAAACCAAAACTACAAACCCAAATCTAAGTAAACACGGATTTGGATTAATCCACGTCCTACGGGCGACTACATAAATTAGTCTCCGTATACAATCCACGGGCAACCACAAACAAAACAAACACCCACGACACGAAGTGACCAGCTGGAGAAGGAGAAAGTTGTTACCGCGATGCGGTAGCGTAATTAACTGCAGGGGCTTGCGCCTGCAGGGAAGAGCGTCCCCACAATCAAAAACCCCTCAACGAGGGGGAATCTGACGAAGTCTGCTACATCGGTCGCATCAGCTTAAACCTTCGATACATGGTGCCATAAATCAACTTGGCATCTTCGGAGAGGTAGACGGATAACACCAATTAGCATCTGCCCCGAATCTCAGTGCCAAGACATCGCAGTCTTGTGCGCCGTCCTTCGGAGGGGAACATGTAGTATTGTGGATTGTACTTGAATCATATTCAAGTCAGATTATTATAATGAGACTCAGTCTGAGTCAAAACAATTAGAAAAGAAATTGAATCATGAATTAAGTTTTGATGTTACCGGTAACCGCTGGACATGGGTGGCAGGATTTGTGTCTTTTTCAAAGACGATTACCGTGTTGATAACACCGTTTATTAAGTTGTCTAATTTAAATAGGCAAGCACCCACTTCTCCGGCTCCCTGAGGCTCAAGAGATTGGTCCCGCTTAAACTTATATTTACTAGGGTCCTTAGGGTAATTTATAAAACTTGAGGGGGTTTTATGTAAAAATACTTTTGTATAATTTTCAAAATACACCTCAAGTATTTAATTATCGTCTTTAGAGTTTTCATAGCTGTGGATTTTATATTTGTGATATTTCTAGTGAATAAACCTATTTTTTCATAATACATGGTATTTAATTGTAAAGTGTTGGACTTATATGGAATTTCATGGTATTTTCATGCAAGGTGATTCTTGTGATTTAGAAATCAGAAGATCGATGGCTTCAAACTGCACTGCCTGCAACTGCAACTCTCGCTCGGTCCTTGCTGGAGGAGTGACTTATGGGCCCCAAGCGGCCTCCCTTTTCAAGATGCCAGTGGAGCAGATAACTCAGGCCACTACTGGATTATTCTTCGGGACCATGCTCCCACCGTTGAGCTTCAATTCCACAATGACGTTGAAAGAAGCCCCAAAGAAGTCGGTCTTTGATCGGCTTACCACTGCCGCGGCCCCTCTCAATGGGTCGCCTAGCTTCAATACCTCAGTTTTCAACAGACTGGGCCAGAACGTCCGCAAACCCGCGATACCCGAAGCTGCAATCCCAAAGAGGATAGCTATCCCGGCTCAAGCGGACGAAATCATTGGAAAGGCTCCTCCTTCCAAGAAGTCAGTTTTTACAAGACTGGCCGTTCCGGTTGCTGCTCCAGGCGAGGTCCTCAAAGCTCCTTCCCCCACCCAGGTCAGGGGGCATGAAGAAGCTTATCAAACAACGGAGGTGACTCCATCCGCAAGACACGCCCGACGTCGCCACTGGCGTCGAGTAAGAAAGGCTGGGGGCAACTCCCCATCTGGATTTACGCCACCAGCTCCGATGGTGGGGATCGATGTTGCTGTTCCAACCGGGAACAGCTTTGAATTGCTGAATAAGGTGCGCAAAAATTCTCCTACTGCGATGTTGAAACGAACTCCTTCACCTGTGGAGAACACTCCAGAGAGGAAGCTAGAGCAGCCCCCTCAACGGCTGTCCTCTAAAATTTACAAAGTCTGGCGACAGGTCCAGGAGTCGGTGATTGATGAAAACTATCTCCGCCAACAGAAAAAGATGAAGGTTCGGCAAGAGAAGGATTACTCCGTCAAGCCACAAAAGGCAATAGCTACTTGGGTGCCCACTACAACGGCCCCCTCAGATTCAACCACTCGAAAGAAAAGGAGGCCGCAAAAAGCCCCTGTGAACATGGCGAACTGCAAACGCGCTGAGCACAAACACCCCAAGTCTGGGGGCATGGTGGTGCACACTGTTTATATGGCTTCTGGAAAGGAGGAAAGCCGTGCTTCGACGCGTCACCAACCGCTCACCAGATCCGTAACAAAAGCCCAGGAGCAGCAACAGAAGCTTAAGGAGATGATGACTGCAATGGCCGCACTTACCGGGCCAAAGGAAAGTTCGGAGGCATCATCAGAGCAGCGTCATGAACAAGAAACTGACGCTGACTACCTACGCAGAGTCCTCGAAAAGAAGGACAAAGAAGCCGCAGAGCAAGCGGCTAACATAAAACAAATGGCGCTTCTCTTCCAAGATGTGGTAGGGATGATGATCCGGCAAGATCCTCATGCTGAAGATCCTCCGATTATCCTTGAAGATGACAAAGGAGAGACATCGAATCCTCCTTCGGCTCTTTTAGCTACCAAGGAAGAAACCATTTCCAAGGCCGCACTGGATGACCATATAGCTCAGCAAATACGAGCTCACCAGGCAAATGAAGCGGCTGGGCAAATTGCTAGAACCGGACGGCCCTATCCGAGCTGGTATGACCAAATCAGTTACCCGCCGGGATATACGATCCCTAAGTTCCATGTATACAAGGGAACGGGAAATCCGCATCAGCACGTCGCTCAATTCAGGGCCTTATGCGGCAATACTGGAGGCGATGACAAATTGTTACTACGACAATTCGTCGGCAGCTTAGCAGAAACAGCCTTTGAATGGTATTCGGAGCTACCTGACGACTCTGTCAAAACATTTGCAGAGATGGAGCTGCTGTTTACACAAAGATTCGCGAGTGCTAGTGAACACACCCCGATAACAACACTAATAAATGCCAGAATAAGGCCAGGCGAAACGTGGGTCCAATACGCGACACGATGGCGAAACCTATGGTCGAAATGCGAACAACGCATAGAAGAGGCACCTGCGGTAGGCATGTTTGTGGGCACTCTTGATCCGCAGGCGACCATCTCGCAATTCATGATGTTCTTCAGGCCGACCACCTTCCAGGCCTTGATCGACAAATTAGCCCAAATGGACCAGATGGGCCATGGACCGTCTCCTCCAAGACCCGATTCCCGAAATGAGAAAGGAAAAGGGAAAGCGAGCGACGTCGCCAACGCTCAGCAACAGTCGAGCAACTCAAAGCCGGTCGTTCGCCAAAACAACGTGCGTCCACGCCCATCCCTCGAGGAAAGACTGGGACGTCCTTACTCATTTCCTCATGATAAAACGAGAAAACTGTTCGATCTGGCAGTGCGCAACAGACTCATCAATCTGCCGAGTCCAAAACGTCCGTTGCAACCAGGCGATGTCAACGATCCCAATTATTGCCCTTACCACCAAGCGGTAAGCCATCCAATCGAAGATTGCTTCGTCTTTAAGGGATGGATCGAAGATCAGTACCTACAAGGCAAGTTTGCGCTGTCTGAAAAGTGGAAGGTAAACCCACCACAGCCGCACACTCCAAAGAAGACGGACACACCGGGGGCAAGTTGCCACATGATCTCTCACTCATTGATAGATGATGAAGAGGCCTCTTGCACCGAGAAACCAGGGGCGGGGCCTGAACCAGAACTTCTGTGGCCATCAGACGAGATGATCGATGCCTTCCTGAACGAAGCCCGTCTTAAAAGCAAAGCTGATCGAGAGCGCGAGATGGCCATATTCGAGAAAGCCAAACGCCGTCGATTAGATGAAAGGGTCGAAACACTCCCACCGGATGAAAGTACATCCGCCGCAAATAAAAGCAGGATCAAGACAAGGAAACGATTCGCCAAAGCCATAGCAATGGGGATGAGGCCGCCCTCTTTCAGAAAAAATTCTCCTGGTGGTATACATTTTGATGAAACGGACGTACACCCTAACTTCTGCTTATATCATCAGAAGATCGTACATCCTACTGAAGACTGCAACTCTTTTAAGTGTTGGTGGCAAGGGTATGTCGCTCACAGGCAACACTTCAACAGGACAAAGCGTGAAGCTCATAGACAGCGAAAAAATACGACAGATGAGCATAAAGGAGTTGCCGGCAATTGTCATAGGGACGAGCCCGGGGGATCACGAGTTCTCACCTTTGGAAGCGATTCTGATGAAGAAGCCGCTCTCAACCCTCTTTTCAAGGAATTCATTTCTAAAACAAAAGAATTGGAGAGTTACAAGAATGTTCAGCCGTACAATCTCACGCTACCCGGAAAGAATCTCGGACCCGCAAACGACGGAGCAAACGAAATGAGAAAGGAAAAGGAAAAAACGGCCTTTGTTGCCAACACTCAACAACAGCCGAGTAACCCGAGACCGTTTTGTCATCAAAACAACAAGCCACGATACCTCAATGAGAAGTTGAAACGTCCTTACTCATTTCCCAAAGATAAAACAAAGAGATTGTTCGAGCTAGCAGTGCGCAGCGGGCTTATCACTCTGCCATATCCAAAACGTCCATTGCAACCAGGTGACGTTAACAATCCTAACTATTGTCCCTACCACAGATTAATGGGTCACCCACTCGACAATTGCTACGTCTTCAAAAACTGGGTTGAAGACCAATACCAACAGGGCAAGTTCGCGTTACCCGAAAAGTGGATAGTAAACCCGCCACAACAACATGCTCCGAAAAAGGTGAATATGCCGGGGGCATCATGCTCATTCATAGGGAAAGCCCCATAGACCGAAATGTCGTTAAACTAACGATGGACCACTATGTCCTAAAACTGGCATCGGACCGAAACGTCCCTAAACTAACGGCGGACCGCAATGTCCTAAAACTTGCAAATGACCGAAACGTCGTTAAACTACTCCCAGCCCGCAGCATCTTCAGGCTGACGTGCCAAAAAAAAAAGAAGAAAAAATAACGGTATGTCCACAAGCAAAATGGGCACGGATGAAAACCCGAAAGGGCTCCGTGAGTAAAAACAGCAGGGCTACCGGCGAGTGTTCGTGAAAACCCGAAAGGGCGCGACCTCGTTAAAAAAAAAAAAAAAAACGGTATGTCCACAAGCAAAATGGGCACG
The DNA here is from genome assembly GCA_030015575.1 of Agapanthus africanus. Taxonomy (NCBI): domain Eukaryota; kingdom Viridiplantae; phylum Streptophyta; class Magnoliopsida; order Asparagales; family Amaryllidaceae; genus Agapanthus; species Agapanthus africanus. Next base: position 909,809,372 of record JASDDO010000019.1, on the reverse strand, counting down.
GATGAAAACCCGAAAGGGCTCCGTGAGTAAAAACAGCAGGGCTACCGGCGAGTGTTTGTGAAAACCCAAAAGGGCGCAACCTCGTTAAAAGACACTTACAGGATCCTCTCGACCTTGTAAGGAGAAACCACCTGCGTGAGATCCTTACGACTCATAAGGGAACACCACACTTAGGGATCCTCACGATTCCTAAGGAGAAATTACACTTGCAAGATCCTCACGACTCGTAAGGAGAACTCTCTTATGGGACCCTCACGGCTCATAAGTTTTGAAAGTCTTAAGTTACAGAGACCTGAACCTGTTCTTAAGCAACCCCCACAACCTCCGATCTTGCCCTACAAGTGGCTCAATACTGACCCTTGTATACAATCCACGGGCGCAAATAAATATTTCCCTAACAAAGTCTCATCCGTGACTAGGGATATGCTTGTACAGCAAACAACACTTGTAAGTCCTCTCGACTTATAAGGAGAAAACCCTTTTGTAAGATCCTTACGACTTACAAGAGAACATGCACTTAGGAATCCTCACGATTCCCAAGAAGAAAACACACCTACAAGATCCTCACGACTTGTAGGGAGAAATACCTTTGTGAGACCCTTACGGCTCATGAAGTCAAAAGCCTTAGCCGACGGGACCCTTAACCCTGTTTACTAAGCCACCTTTGTTCAACATCGACAGAGGCAAATGATGATTCGCTCCTGGCAATATCCCAGTTGCAGCGATACTGATGCCTAAACCGGTATCAAATTCCAAGTCCTCTCATGGCAAATGATGATTCGCTCCTGGCAATATTCCAGTCGCAGCGATGCTGATGCCAAGATTGGTATCAGATCCCAAATCCCCTACTCGCGAAAAAAAAAAATCAGCGAGCCCAAAAAAAATGCATACGAAATAGCCGAAATGTTGGGACAACTTGCAAACAAAATCAACAAGTAAAAGTGTATGCATGAAAAATAGCCGAAATGATTGGGCAACTCGCAATAAAAAGCAGCGAGTAAAAAGAAAAATAGCCGAAATGATTGGGCACCGCGAAAAATAGCCGAAATGATTGGGCCATCGCGATTTTCGCGATATAAAAAGCTGAAATGATAGAGCATCGCGGAAAGAATAAAAAAAATGAAAGAATGAAACTTTTTGCCCTACAGGTGAAATCACATCGATCCCTGTATACAATCCAGGGACACAGATAAAAAGGGAACCATACCTTCCCAACAGGCTCCATCAGAAAGCGGAGCCAAATCTCGATGGTTAATAGACAACCTAGAGACAATCTCGACATTTATCGCAATATTGCAGACATAATGTCAACAAACGAAGCAAAAAGAAGATCCCGAGCTTCAGGGTCTCGACGTCAACATCGACAACTTAGAGATCACCAACGGCGTTCCTCCTCACTCCAGCCAGATGCAGACATGACGTCAACAATCAACCTCAGAGTCGCAACGAAACGGAACCATGGCAAAGTCCTTAGTTCCAAATCTCAATGGCCACATCTACAGCCTGGAGACCAACAACGGCGTGCCTCCTCATTCCAGCAGGACACAGATGTTACACCATCAAGCGGAGCGATGGCAAAATCCCAACTCCGCCTTAGCATTCGTCTCGTTACAGCAGACGCAATGTTAACAACGGCGTTCCTTCACAGTCCAGCAGGATGTACATGCAAAGATAATAAAAGACCCCATGGTCAACAAAGCGGAGTGATGGCAAAATCCCAGCTCCACCTCAGCACTCGTCTCGTCACAGCGGACACATCATCAAGCAAAGCGGAACAGTGGCAACTCCCAGTTCCATAACTCGACGATGTACTCCCACAGAGAGTCAAATCCCAACTCCGTGAAATGCGGATATAATCAACAAAATTCCTGGTCACGTGAAACACGGATAACGTCACTCATTGACCCCATGGAAAACGTCCAGAGCGGATCCTGGTCCTCGCAGAACACGGCAGTGAACCCGTGCGAAGCATCCAGAGCGGAGCCTAGTCCTCGCCAAAAATTTCTACGCAAAAGAACCCAAGGTATCAAATGGCGGCGATACGCTTAAGAAAATGGGAACCGGTATCTTCTGGGCTGTTTTTTTGACAAACTCCCGAATGAGAAACAAATAAATTCTGATTGTATCGAAAGCGGCTCGAAAAACCCTTCGATTTGATATATTATGGGCCTCGTAATTCATCCGGGATCAAAAGTTATGAGGAATTACGTGTCCACACGTGATGGGCTTTTAAGAACTCGCTGGAGGAGTTAAAAGATACAATAAAAATTCAGAAAAGACCCCAATGGGGCATCACGTGCTCACACGTGACCATGGGTCACGTGCAGACACGTGATGGGCTTTTAAAGCCTCTAAAATAATGAATAGAATTAAATTCTAAAAGTTTCTGAATCTTTCCAAATGGAAAAGGGTCATGGGGAACCGTTGGATTAAAAATCCAAGGGTGATTAAAAATCACCAATTTATAGAAAACCCTTGACAAGGAAAGATTTCCCTGAAAATCTCGCCAGGATAACAAATAGAATATCTTTTGGATTTAAAATCCACGGTGAATAAAATTCACTGAATGATCTAAAGGCCCAGATTAATGATGAATGCAAATCAAATCTCTCAATGAGAGATTTGCTAAACAAATTTATTCTCTTCATCCTCCTATAAATAGGAGCCAAGAGAAGAGAAGGGGGGATGGACATTTTTGGAGAGAAAAACAGAGGGAGGAGAATTTAATTCTCAAGAGAAGAAGAAACAGAGAAAGAAGAATTTAATTCTCTGCAAAAGAAAAACCCTAGGTAAGAAAAGAGAGGATTCAAAGGAGAATTTAATTCTCAAAAGAGTTTAACTCTTATTTAAAGAAAAGAAGAACTTAGTTCTTCTTCTGGTTGAAGATCTGTACAGAGCACATCTCCCCATAGGATGAGAATTTAATTCTCATCGGGTTGAGATCCTGCCATGCAGATCCTAAACTTAGAAGGGGAATTGAGTTTTGAGAGTTTAATTCTCCTAAAACAAAACTAGGGTTTAACCCTAATCAAGAATTTAATTCTTTTATATATCTGGGAATTTAATTCCTTTGAAAAGAAATCAGGGTTTTATCCTAAATAAAAATTTAATTCTTTCACGATCGGAATTCAATTCCTTCAAAATCATAATTAGGGTTCAACCCTATAAAGAATTCAATTCTTAAAAGATCTCTGTTCATGAAAAAAGACTAAGGTCACGTGCCCCACGTGACCCCTGAACAGATCCCCCAAAAATGAGAAGAGGAAAGCTTTGAGGCAATGCCTCACGTGTTCCCACGTGACCCTCATTATATATGGAACAAAAGCAAAGGCAGAAACAATTCTGGGCGCTCTCACGTGTTACCACGTGACCCCTAATAAGTGTTCTAATAAACCAGGGCATGATTATACATCACGTGCCCACACGTGATGGCTATGAAAATTAAGAGTGTTTAACACTTGTTTGCAGAACAAAATAAAGAGGATCTGGCCCCACTTTTTGATGCCATCACGTGCTCCCACGTGACTCCCAAAACGCAGAAAGAAAGATCAATGAAAATGAAGGCTTTGGGCGCTCTCACGTGTTTACCACGTGACCCCTTAGCAAACGCTTTAACAGTCAGCACATAGATCACCGTCACGTGTCAACACATGATGCTCAAAAGATGAAGAAGTGTTTAACACTTAATTGCAGAACGAAGAAAAGGGATCTGGTCCCCCCTTTAGGGCGCCCTCACGTGTCCCCACGTGACCCCTAACGAATCCCTTTAGTATCGAATGGATGGATGCCTATCACGTGCCCACACGTGATAGCTAGGAAATTAAAGGTGTTAAATACTTACCTGCTGAATAAAATAAGGGAAATCAGGGCGCTGTCACGTGTCCGCACGTGACCCCTACCTCCTTAGTGTTTAACACTAATTGGAAAACTCTATCTGCAGTGTTTAACACTGATTTTCTTAGTGATTAACACTAATTTGAAAACACTGTTCCCAGTGTTTAACACTGATTATCTTTTAGTGTTTAACACTAACTTGCTATCTTATTCCCAGTGTTCAACACTGTTGGTTTCTAGTGTTTAACACTAGCTTCAGCCCAATTGGCTAAGTTTCAGAGGCAAAGCCTCTCTTTTAATGGACCAACAGAGGGCCAATATTTCAAACATAACTGGACTTACCCCAAACTGGCCATAAGTCCTCAAATCATCTTGATCTGAGCACATCTGCTCTTTCAACCAACTCATTGGTTCAAGGGTACATCTCGGAACTCCTCTGATATTTGTCGTTGTAATCCTTCAACGTCTTCAGAGAGGTAACGGGTCCCGACAACCATACATCAACACGGACTGTGGGGTCCTTAAACTCATGGACTTATGCGTCCTTAAACCAAGATACGGACTGTGGGGTCCTTAAACTCATGGACTTATGCGTCCTTAAACTAAGATACGGACTGTGGGGTCCTTAAACCCGCGGACTTATGCGTCCTTAAACTCACGGACTTATGCGTCCTTAAACACATCCATATGGACTGTGGGGGTCCTTAAACCCATGGACTTATGCGTCCTTAAACTACCGATGGACCACCATGTCCCTAAACTGGAACTTGGACCACCACGTCCCTAAACTGGAACTTGGACCGCCACGTCCCTAAACTGGAACTTGGACCGCCACGTCCCTAAACTGGCGATGGACCACCACGTCCCTAAACTGGAACTTGGACCGCCACGTCCCTAAACTGGCGATGGACCACCACGTCCCTAAACTGGAACTTGGACCGCCACGTCCCTAAACTGGAGCTTGGACCGCCACGTCCCTAAACTGGCGACGGACCACCACGTCCCTAAATTGGAACTTGGACCACCATGTCCCTAAACTGGCAATGGACCACTATGTCCCTAAACTGGGACAATAGAGCCCCCAAATGCTCTTTTGTCGGATCTAAACGATCCTGTTAAGTCGATCTTAGTCCCAAACTGGACTAAAGTATCCTTAACAACCGTTTAAGTTGATCTTAGCCTCAAATATGGCTAACGCGTCCTTAAACCTTCAAACAGACTGGACAATGAATCCCTCCAATCAACTTTGGTTCAAGGGTACATCTCGGAACTCCTTTGACACCTGTCGTTGTAATCCTTCAACGTCGTCAGAGAGGCGACGGGTCCCGACGGCCATACATTCAATGGACCACCATGTCTCTAAACTAGAACAATAGAGCCCAAACGCTCTTTTGTCGGATCTAAACGATCCTGTTAAGTTGATCTTAGTCTCAAATCGGACTAACGTATCCTTAACAAACGTTTGAGTCGATCTTAGTCTCAAATATGGCTAACGTATCCTCAAACCAAAACCACAAACCCAAATCTAAGTAAACACGGATTTGGATTAATCCACGTCCTACGGGCGACTACATAAATTAGTCTCCGTATACAATCCACGGGCAACCACAAACAAAACAAACACCCACGACACGAAGTGACCAGCTGGAGAAGGAGAAAGTTGTTACCGCGATGCGGTAGCGTAATTAACTGCAGGGGCTTGCGCCTGCAGGGAAGAGCGTCCCCACAATCAAAAACCCCTCAACGAGGGGGAATCTGACGAAGTCTGCTACATCGGTCGCATCCGCTTAAACCTTCGATACATGGTGCCATAAATCAACTTGGCATCTTCGGAGAGGTAGACGGATAACACCAATTAGCATCTGCCCCGAATCTCAGTGCCAAGACATCGCAGTCTTGTGCGCCGTCCTTCGGAGGGGAACATGTAGTATTGTGGATTGTACTTGAATCATATTCAAGTCAGATTATTATAATGAGACTCAGTCTGAGTCAAAACAATTAGAAAAGAAATTGAATCATGAATTAAGTTTTGATGTTACCGGTAACCGCTGGACATGGGTGGCAGGATTTGTGTCTTTTTCAAAGACGATTACCGTGTTGATAACACCGTTTATTAAGTTGTCTAATTTAAATAGGCAAGCACCCACTTCTCCGGCTCCCTGAGGCTCAAGAGATTGGTCCCGCTTAAACTTATATTTACTAGGGTCCTTAGGGTAATTTATAAAACTTGAGGGGGTTTTATGTAAAAATACTTTTGTATAATTTTCAAAATACACCTCAAGTATTTAATTATCGTCTTTAGAGTTTTCATAGCTGTGGATTTTATATTTGTGATATTTCTAGTGAATAAACCTATTTTTTCATAATACATGGTATTTAATTGTAAAGTGTTGGACTTATATGGAATTTCATGGTATTTTCATGCAAGGTGATTCTTGTGATTTAGAAAAGTTGGAATATTTATAATATATCAAAAATAGATATTTTGATGATATATATATATATATATATATATATATTTATAAAAATAATTTTATTTTATTATTTTCTAGAAATCTCATTTTCTTAAAATATTTGTATTTTAAATATCTCGAAACCGAATGCTCCTTGCGGAGGTTTGCATCTCACACTATTAAGCCCGAGAATGTGCGATAATCCGCACCATCCTGAACGGATTCTCCAAATGGGTTGTAGCGACGCTTTGCAAAGTTTGTGTAAAATACATATTTCTTGTGAAAATGGTTTTAATAGTAAATGGTATTTATATGTAAAGTTTCGTTTTCCCGTATTCTAGGTTCCCGAAAGGTATTGTGCTATATTGCATATGAGTGTTGTGAGGAAGTAGGTCATTACCTCGTGATCTAATTAAAGGTATAGCAAAATTAATGATGAGTCGAAACTATCCTACATGGTATTTTACTGAAAAAGTACGATAAAAGTTGCAATATAAAATATTTTGCTATGGAACTTATTCAACATATTTTGTTAATGATTAATGGTCAAGATGTAAGAGTTTATTATGGTTGTATTTTAAGGTAAATTAAACTTTTTAGAGAAAACCGAATCGGAAGTCGAATTAACTCCGCTTCCGTCGGGCTTTATTAAAAGAAGTTTTAAGAATATATTAGAGAGAAGGGAGGTGGGACTTACTGGCTTAGAGGTTAGAGATGAGGAAGAGGAGGAATTATGATTTGTCGGTGCATCGTTTCGTCGCCGGGAGCTCCTAGGGTCGTCGTCGGAATTTTGCCGGAGCTTTGCCCTTCGCTAACTCCACTTGTACACAAAAATTCTAAAGAGTTTTCTTGAGAGTTTGGACAGAATTTGTGAGTGAGGGGTGTGTGTTTAGGGGTGGTATTTATAGGGTAAAGCTAGGGTTAGATAGGTGAAAGGGTGTGAAAGAAAATGTATTAAAATTGTATTTAAAATATAGTTTAATGGGATTTTAAAGAGCTTTGTTAAATTGCAGGAAATTTAAAGTATACAGGGGTACTGGGAAGACAGAGAGGCACAACTCCCAAGAAGACAACTCGGCGTTCCGGCCGGCCGATCCGGCCGAGTCGCCGGCCGATCCGGACGAGTCAAGCCGGTTCAGGGGTGCCACGTGTCCAGTGTCGGTTGGTGATTCTCCTGGGTCAGTTTGTTTTACATGTGACGTGGGGTTTTTACGCGTTATGCACGTGTAGGCTCTTGGAATTCTAAAATTATTAAAAGAAAACAATATTAAAAATAATGTGGGGGATGGGATTTGAACTCTGGTGCTTTGGATCAGTAGTGCAAGGTCTTACCAATGAGCTACAAGCTCTTTCTTTCTATTAAAAAGCAAATCAAACTTATAACTTGTGCTCAGGAAAAAATACCCCTTTCTGTATTTTTGAAAAAAAATTGTACAGAAAGTTGTACAGAAAGTTTAGGGTTGTTACAAAGATCTTGGTGATGCCTCCTACATCCTGGAGATTAAGATCTATAGATATAGATCTAAACGGATGTTAGGATTGTCCCAATTCAGGTATATAGACACCATACTAAAGAGCTTTAGTATGGAAGATTTTAAGTATGGTAATTTACCCGCTTGTTCAGGAATCACTCTCTCCAAAAAGATGTCTCCCAAGACTAATTTGGAGAGGGCTCGCATACAAGGGATACCCTATGCTTCGGCAGTCGGGTCTGTCGTGTATGCGATGTTATGTACTAGACCAGATGTAGCTTACTCACTAGGTGTAGTGAATAGGTATCAATCAGATCCAGGGGAAAAGCACTGGGCAGCTGTGAAAAACATTCTTAAGTACTTGAGATGGACTAAAGAGATGTTCTTGGTGAATGGTAACGGTGAACCCTAGGTGGAGTCCTTTACCGATTCGAGCTTCCATAGTGATAAGAAAGACAATAAGTCGGTCTCGGGTTTTGTCTTCACCCTCAATATAGGCGCGGTATGTTGGAAGAGTTCCAAGCAAGATATCGAAGCAGACTCTACAATGGAGGCTGAATACATCGCTGCCAACAATAATGCCAAAGAGGTTGTCTGGATGAAGAAGTTCATAACTGAACTTGGTGTGGTTCCATCCATTGAGCATCCAATACCTGGGTATTGTGATAACAATGGAGCTACGGTTTTAGCTAAGAAACCCCGGTCCCATCAGAGATCCAGACATATTCTTAGGCGGTATCACCTGATCAGGAAGATAGTAGATCGCTGGAAGATCGAGATCAGGAAAGTCGACACGAAGGATAACATAGTGGATCCACTCACGAAGGTCCTCCCCCAGATGCAATTCGAGAGAATTTTTGGGATGTTGGGTATGAGATACTATAACAACTGGCCTTAGTGCAAGTGGGAGATTATTAGGAATATGTATGCCCTTGAGGCCATTATTGTATGATATTGTGGATGCTTGGACATATATATATATAGAAGACTTTCTTGCTCGACATGATATTATGCTATCTGGTTGCCTTTATCTTAAGATGTTCACTGGTATTATTATACTGTCTCTCATATACATGTTGATAAAGCCCTTAGGATGTTGCCTTGACTACCAAGACTATGATGCAGATCATACTACCGGGACCTGGGTAGTCCATAAGCACATCCTTCATTTGTTTCTAGTTGAGAGAATATCGAGACAGGGCATCGATATTCCAGAGTAGACTAGTGTGTACGTTTCTTGATCCTGTATGGGGCAATGGTTGATCCCATAACCATTGGTGTTTGACATCAAAAATTATACACAGGTGCTCATTAGAGAATGGATACACTGAACAGGTTTCGCCGAAAACTCGTAGATAGTACTATACCTATCGTCAGATAGCAGTTCTCTGGTAACACTAATATAGGTTAGTCTGTAGACCCGAGATCGTCATAGAGTCTTGTGTGGTTCCCACCGTGCTTTGATTTTCTCCCTACCATGGCTCAAAGGAGTCGTGCAAACAGGTGGATTTTGGGTACAGTCCCGAGTCACATGGAGGCAATGAGCGATAGAAGGTGTTTCGTCTCTCCCGGTATAGAGAGTTGATGTTGTGCTATACTCGATTGGCTATAATAGGAAGTCCCTGGTCAGGACTGTTGATGAGATTTACTAGTAAGTGTTATCAGTAGTTTCTTATACCGTTATAGGCCATACATCGACATGACTTATCAAGTTATTGGGGTCTGACGATTCCACCCACGGACTCGATATGCGACATATCAGACGAAGAGACCGGAATGTACTGTAAGTGTTACTTATAGACTTCATGGGAGTTTGGACAAGCTTGCTTGTTGACCTTCTAATCGCTCAATAACTGGGTAGCCGTTATGTCCAGCTAGTACCGCTGACGACTTGTGGGTGACTGATTTGATCATCACCTACTGCTAGCATATTGACGGGTCTTTAAAGTCCCACACAGAAGTTTCCTAGTTCAAGCGAAATGAAGTAGGGCACATATGCTGATATGTGCGGGGGGCCTGATTAAATACGAGAATGTGATACCTATTCTAATCTGGCGGTTATTTGATATCAGTTAGGTTATATGTGATATAACCGGATTGTTGAATCAAGTGTTGACTTGATAATGTGATATACAGATAAATGATATTAGTAGGTTATATGTGATATAACCGGATTATTGAATCAAGTGTTGATTTAATAATATGATATATATTTATATTTGATATAATTATATATTAACTAATATTATTGCTCACTAATTATTTGCTTATCTTCATGATATATATGTGTGTGTGTGATATATATATATATATATATGAAGCATGATTTGATTTTCTATTTTGTGAAAATAGAAAATGAGGTGGAAAATGGGAAGACTTTTGTGGAATGGGCAAATATGGCTTTGTCATTTATTTTATTCATTCGCTTGCATTATTGAAGCATGGTTACAATTTTTAATTCTTGAAAATTGTATGCTTCAATAATGGGTGAGCAAAGAGCTATTCTTTACTTCATTCTATACTTGAGTTATTTTCCTTTCATGAGCTCATTTTGCTCTCGAGCTCTCTCCATTTTCTTCACCTCCTCTTCCAAGCTCAATCTCTCACATGAGTTGTGAAACCTTGAGCTTGTGAGAACCCCAGTGAGGAAACAAAACCCCTATTTCACCATCCTACACTAGATTAGCACTTTGGTGTAGTGTGTTTACTTCACTAAAGAGTTTAGTGAAGAGGTGGTTTAGATTAGCGAAGTTTCGGGTGGATCATCTTCTGCACGAAGATCGCAAAGGAAGCTCTATCCAACTTCAAGTGGATCCTAGTGGAGTCGTAAGGATTACTACACGGAGCTTGTGAAGAGAAGGGCACAGTCTACAAAAGTTGTAGTTTCTTTATCTTAGTATAGTTTTCGTTATATCATAGTTAAACCCTAATCATCTAGTTTCGATTCTTGTTTAGTGTTAATTAGCATCCCAAAAATTTTTAAAATGGCATGTTTGATACTAGTAGAACCCAGTGGTGGTGCTAACAAACACTTTCATTATTCACACTCGTAGTTATGATGGTTGGAACATGACCGGGTTGAAAATACGTGTTATTATTGTATAGAGTCCAGAAGAATTAATTATTGGTTGTTTCGTTGGAAGAAAACGAAGTATCGATCGTGGCATATACATATTTTGCAAGTGTTCGATACACCACCCTAATGAAAGCCCCATTTAAAAATGCCAGAATTTATGGTCCATGAATCCCTTTAATGATAATAAATAACCTGTAAGAAATTGAGGGAAAAATATTGACTTCATCACTATGAATGATACCTCCATCTAGTTGCGTCAAATCTGAAATTTTACCGCACATGTTGCTTTATTAAAATCATTGTAAATTAAATACAAATCAAAACCTGATGTTCTAGGGTTCTTATCGAAGACAACTCGATAAGATAGAATCCTCTATAGTTTAACCTTCAATACCGATAGGTTATTGTAACGAGAATTGACTGGGAATGCGGCGCTGTACTGCAGTCCGGGGCAGCATTCCACGAGGATACCTGAATTTAAGCGCCTGTAAATCCTTGCATAAAACTTAAAATGTACGGATTCCCATATATTCGCGTAGATAATTTAGTTATCTAACATATGGATCTTGTCTCTTTCAGTTTCACAGTCGTTTGATATTTTTTTTGTATTTTAGAATGTCGACGTGTTCTGCAGTTTCTGCAGCGACATTTCTTACACCTTCACACTAAATAGGACATAACTTCTAATACGGAAAGGATATTGTTAATCCGTTTGGTGAGTTGGAAACCAAACAGATAGAACTAGGTTTTATTCACTGGCGCAACACCTGAATCTAAACACAATTCCTATTAAATCGCACGCGAAATTGGACTTTTAGTTCTGAAACTGGAATTCCAGCAACTGATCGCTGATTTAAAATGATGATAAGTCACTAACCTGAATTCTTATTGACATGAAACTAATTTTACTGCGTAGATAATCAAGTATACTTTGTATGCCTTTTATATTGTTTTGATCGATTCTATACGTGTGATTTATGATGAATTTTGCAAGTCATATAGCGTTGGTTGTCATAACTTAGTGAATATCTGTTCAGTGCATTTCTACTTTATTTTGTGTTTGCTTTATACCTTATGCATAGTGATCGTTTACATCGGGACCTAGCGACTATTTTTCATTGTCGATATATAAGTGTTAATGATTGGTTGTGGCAAGTACGATGGTGAATCAGTGATTGAAAGTGATATTGATAGTGAAAACGATGCGTATTTGTTCACAACCTATCTAATACCTGAATGCATACTGTAACCTGGGGAATGGGAGAAATTAAGGTGGAATTGAACTCGTATTTAGCGAGATACAGTGACTTAGATGATGATGATTCGATATTAGTGACACACACACACACACACATTAGGTCGTGGGCCTAGCGGCACGGCTGCAGGGTTATGTCCCGGGCAACAGTGGACCGTAGTCTCGGGCATGCACGAGACCCTTATTAAACACGAACATCCTTTCTACCAATTGATTTCATTGATTTAGTGACTGTTAAGTAGTGACATACACATTGCTTGGTTTACTGACATGATACTTATATCGCACTGTTCATATTCAACTGATATTCATTATTCACATGATTTTATATTCTGTCACACCTTTCATATTTAATAATATTGTACGCACATTATATATGTATTGCTATATGTGTCATCCTGACGACCTGAGTGTGCATGCTCAGAGGACGGGGTGGACCCAGCTCAGGAGCAGGACCTGCCATTCGAGATCGCGGAGGTCTAGACCGCAACATCAGCGCCACCCTTTTGCTATAAGTACATTATAGTTCGTTGGTTAGTTATTTCTTTATGCAAAATAAATGTATCCCGAACTCTTTTATTATAATGTAATAAAGTTGTGAACTGTGAATTTCTTTACTCTTGTACTGTTTACTGACTACCATGTAATGCTAGAAGCCGAAGTGTGACTACGGCGGGATTACTCCCCGACCGTAGTAGTATGGCTGGCCTAGTAACCCCTCGTATTCCGTATTTTGGGAAGCGGGGCATGACAAAAGCCCTCATCACGAGACGGCTGGGTAGCTTCCTGCTCGGCTCATCCACAGTGGGTAGCTTCCTGTTCAACAATACTGTGAATCCAAAGACCTCATCATGAGGCCACAGGGCAGCTTCCTGCTCGGCCCATTCACCGCGGGTTTCTTCCTGCCCAACAACAATATGAATCCAAAGCTCTCATCATGAGGCCGTCGGGCAACTTCCTGCTCGGCCCATTCACCGCGGGGAGCTTCCTGCCCGGCCCATCCACCACGGTTAGCTTCTTGCCCAACGAAAACGTGGATATAAACCCTCATCACGAGGCGGCCTCAACGATGGATCCTTAAGCCTCGCATTAAACCAGCAGGCATGCCTCGAGTTCGGTCGATAGCTGGTCCGAACATACGAAGCGACGTCTCCATTATGGCGCCGCCCTTTCGGTGATCCATTGACGTCATCGGGATATGCGCAAAAATTAAAGCGCACGGTGAGACGCCACGTGGACTCGAAGATTGAAAAGACGCAACTGCCAAACGCCATGTCGTTCCTGGACAATCCACCACGAAGAATTCTCGGCACCAAGCTGAGCAGAGAAAACCAAGCAGACCACTCTCGACCCGACCCATAAATAGGTTGAAATGAGAGTAAGGGCTAATGATGATGCTCATAAGTAGGAATTCCTCAGATCATGACACGTAGCAGATAACGTGTCATCCACGTAAGCCTGCTAGATTCCTGGGGGCTATGGATGTTAGTGTATATGCCCCAGAGGCCATTACTGTATCGTACTAGTTTGTATATTACTTAATGGAAGCTTGGGATATTCACGGTTGTATAGACAATCTTGCTCAAAATGGTAGTATGCTACTTGGTTTGTTTCTACTTAAATATGTGCATGTGTTTCTTTTAGCATATCGCTTATACATATTAGTGGAGCCCTTAGGATCTTCGCTTGATTACCAGCGTTGTGATAGCAGTCACACTAGTGGGGGCTGGGTAATCTACAAGCACATCCTTATGCAGGTCATTTGTCGTAGGATTATCGAGACGGGGCATCGATACTCCGGAGTAGACTAGCGTATGCGCTTCTCATCCCAGTAGGAGAGATGGTCTGTCCCACAGCCATCAGTACGTCGTACTGGAGATAGTATGCGGGTGCTCGTTAGGTTACGAGTACACTGGACAGGACTCGTCGGGAACTGTTGGTTGGTACTATACCTATCGTCAGATAACGGTTCCCAGGTGATAGGAGTACAGCTTAGTCCGTCGACTTGATACTGCTACTTCGCCTCGAGTGTGTTCCCACTGTACTTTGATTACTACCCTACCACGGCTCAAAGGAGTCGTGCAAACAGGTAGTAGTTGGGTGCAGTCCCGAAGCACTTGGAGGCAGTAGCGGTTAGATAGGATCCGTCTCTCCCGGTATTGGGGGTTGATATCGCGCTGTGTCTAGGAGAGACATTACACAAAGTCCCTGGCCAGGGAAAGCGAGAATTACTGGTAGTGTTTCCAGTAGTTTCTCAGGGTGTTCTGGGCTACACTCCGGCAAGACTTATACCGCTATTAGGGATCTGACGTTTACCGCCCCCTAGGCCCGACATGCGATACTCATAGACGAACAGACCGGACCGTACAGAGATTATCACATTCAGGCTCAGTAGGAGTTCGGGTGGGTTTACCTCTTCTGCCTCTTATCGACATCTACCTGGGGACCATTACGTACAGCTAGTGCTGCTTGCGGTCTATGGTTAAACCCACTGCCAGCGTAGTGTCGAGTCTTTAAAGTCCCATACATAGAGTTTCCCTGCACTGGGCAAAAGGTGTAGAGGCCGTATGGTTTTACGGCAAGGCTACGATCACTTACGTGCACTTGTGCGCGTATGATGTTCGGACAGACGATACTAGTGGGCTTTGGTTTAAGCCGGATCCTAGTATTGTATAGATGGATTGGTTTTTGTCTTCTGTGCATTCGCATTCTACGGAATGCGGATGCGGGTGTGTATGCACGGTTTGAGGAGCGAAGAAGGAGGTGCCTCATTGGGGTTCTGACCGTTGATTCGGTCAAAACCATTATGAGGTGAGGAAAATATTTACTGATCTTTTTAATGATAATTATGTTATGGCTAATTGCTTTGACTATTTGACCATGCTTGACAATTTGACCTAGTTGACCATTGTTGACTTGGATATTTCTTGTGAGCTCTAGACTCTTCTTTGCTTTATCAAGACATGATAGTGGTCAAATCAAACTTAGCCATCATAATTATTATGATAAAAGATGGGTTTTTATTTTTCTATGGCTCATTATCTCATTGGCATTCTCTCTCTTCATTTGAGCTCTCAAGCTTAGCTCTTCTTCTTCTTCCTCACTAGAATTCCCAAAAGGTCTCATGTGTTGAGCAAGTTGGGGTTCAAATAGACAAAAAAATCCATCTTCTTCCTCTACATCACCTAGGACATCAAGAGTAGCAAACTTGTTGCCCTAGTTACCTCGGTTTGAGGTGGAGCTCGGACTATAGACTCTCGGGTGGATCGTCTTCGACTCAAGAAGGCCGCGGAGGTGACCAAGATCTGGATCGACCCATGGAGCCTACGGAGACGAGGAGGATAGCGGAGAAGACCCGAAGGACTAGTAGCATGAGGTATAATCTCCTTGCATAGTAGATAGAACTCATGTAGTTTGTTAGCAATGGTTTGGTAAAGATCCTCAAGTTTTAGTCTATATAACCTTGTGTTAAAAAAAAAATTACCGATTCCGCCTCCCCGTAAGTACCGGGGTGGGTAACGTAGACTTACAGTGGTATCAGAGCCTCGCTAAACCATTACTAACTTGTTAGCAAAGTGTTAGAAATTCGATCGCCGGAAAAATCGCAAAATTACGTCAAAAATGCACATTTTCTGTCGATTTTAAAATCTGGTCCAAAAATTTTTCCAGGGACCTTAAAAATACGTGCAGGCTTTTTTAAGGACACACAAGAAAAATGAGCCCATGAATCGGTCAAACCGCCACGGAAGAGCGGCCAAACCAAGGGTTTAGCCGCGGATCCATGGCCGAGTCGACTCGGTTTTCCTGCAGCCTGTCCAGATTTGTATTTTGTGATTTTTCTGATAGTTTGTTGCTGCCCAGATTTTGCTGAGTACTGTGTTGTGCTTGGGGTAGTTTCAAATCAAGTTATCGATCGAAATTCTAAGTACTTTAGCTAATCGGATCTTCTGTGGTATGATATATGTATTGAACGTCTACTAATCGCTATACGTCAATTAGTGGGGGTTGTACATATCTGTGATCTGTAATATTGGTTTGTGTATATGAACTTGTTGGATTGTCGTGATGAATAGTCGGGGATGTGAGATGAGAGTTTTCATTTTTCATTCAATGTAAAATTTGTAATTTGATGTAATATTATGTTATGGCCGCACATCCGGGTTGAGCTTGTAGCCGCCATTGTATATTATTTCTTTTACTGTTTTTGCTCCTAAGATAGACCCAAAGTGTGGTGCACAAACTACCGGGTACTTTGAAGTGCCGAGTGGCCTACTCACGTTGTTGAGGGAGGTTGCTTCACTTCGGGTACTTGGCGGGTAGTTTGCCGCACCCGTAGGGGTCTAGAGTGGGGTTTGGCTATTGATCGCGACCGTGTAATCCATCTTTCGTTGCAGACTCGAACGAAACGCGGATTCCTAGCATATCCAATGTGTTCATCTGTGATCTGGAATGGCTATCATTGTATCTGACGAATGTATATATCTATATATGATATCTAGTAGGCGTTACTTATGTTTTGCATCTGCGCTAGTCCAGCCCCCGCTCTGTCGTTAGTTAAGTAACCTAACGGGTGATGACGGGGCCCAGTGGAGAATGCGGATGGCATAAGCGTACGTTATATTTTCGTTGTTTTCTGCAATGGTAGGATTAATTGATGGGACGCATTATATTAATGCAAAGAAAATAAACCAAAGCTGAATCGTTGGAACAATTTCAAAATCACTCGGTTTTTCCAAAAACAGAAAACTTTTAAAACACGGAGCTTAAACCACTCCTTTTAAAAGCTATCAGGTTCCTTCGATTATATCAAGTTCACTATGTTCACGGTTTCGCCAAAACCATTCTTAGCCCTTCGTCGTTTCGGTTAAATATTCAGTAGTATTCAAGCTATGTATTTTGACCTTCGCCAAGGCATAGTGATTGGTAGCTGCCGAATATTTATCTGTTGCATAGATAGATGCGTTGGTTTGGGACAATCGTACTGCTATTTTGGCCTTCGTCAAGGGTATGTACGGTGGGTTCAAATTAACCTGGATAATGACGGGTAGAACTTGACATGTGACTTATGATATGTTTGCCTTCATCAAGGTCATAAGAGCATGGGGCAAAAATCCACATCGGGAGTTTCTAAAGAAACTAAAACTTGCTAGTGTTGCATACCATTTGGAGTTTGATAATGTTGGTAGGATTCCTTCAGCATTATCTAACAATGATATTTGGATCCCGATCCTACTGTGAGTATCCGCTACTCCTCGGGAGACTTTTCACTTAACGATCAATGGTATAAACCAAGTAGGTGTCTAGAAAGGTGTTAGCGGGGCTATGCCCACAGGGAAAAGAGGTTATTTAATTAAGAAACTTCGCGAAAGCGTCGTAAAACCTCCCTCGAAGTACCGACACCAGCCTGGCTGAACGGTTAAGCAAGTATTGTACGGTGAGATCAATCCCGACTAATTCTTCTTTTATGGTTTGGGAAAGGATTCGAGAAACAGTGGGAGCCATCCTGTTTAGATAAACTAAAAACCAATCTAAACTTGCAAGAGCATCATACTAAGTGTTTTCTTCTCTCTCTCTCTCTCTCTTAATTGCAGCGACCAAGTGACCAGACATAGGTTACATCTAGATAATAAAATAACTGAATCTGACTGTTATGACTGGCAAAGGTCTGTCCAGATGTCCATTACCCATGACAAGCTGGGACACCTCCTAACTAATCAAACCCCTGCCGTCTCAGGACCAGTTTCCCCTATCACGGATATTGATATCCGTAAGACATCGGAAAAGGACTGTGCGAATGCCAAGTGTCTCGTGTTGGCCTCAGTTGATGGTGCATACCAGAGGCAGCACGAGAAGATGGACTTAGCTTCTGTCTTCCTTCATAACAACAATTTATATGGAGAGCAATCTCATATCGCAAGATATGAGACCTCGAACGAATTGCTTCAAGCGAGGTTGGCTTTCGGGTCATTTGTAGGGGACAACGTCCTTACAGAGACTAGCTATTTTGATGAGCTCACGGACCTGAAGACCACGTTGAAGAACGGGTCAAATACTAACTTGATTCTATAGTCTCTGCCCTTTACTTATACCCTGAAGGAAATCAGGGAAGAAGAAAGAAAGGGAAGGGCAAAAGATTCGGGACTGGATATAGTAAAAGAAGGACGTTCCTATTGTTACGGGAAAGGACATTGGCAAAAGGATTGCAGGGCTAGCAAAGCCAGTAGCCAGGATTCGAAGTATGTTGTGGCTTCAGTTTTGGGTGTGTTTGTAATAGAAAACTGTATGTCAATTAACTCTACTTCCTGGGTACTGGATACCGGATCAGGACTCACATCTGTAATTCATTACAGGCTTTGAGAAACCGTAGAGTTATCAGGATAGGTGATATAACTCTCAGGGTTGCCAACGGAATGAGCGTGGACGCTGAATCCGTAGGGGAATATTATCTTGGATTGACAAGTGGGCAGATATTGATTCTACGTAACTGTTTGTATGTACTTAGTATGGCTTGTAATATCATATCTGTATCCTTACTTTCTAAGGAAGGATATGATTTTATTTTTGTAAGCGATGTGGTCCACATCCACCTAAATCAAGTTCTGATTGGCTGAGGTACATTAGAAAATGGAATATACGTATTGAATCAAGCTCAGGTTTTCAGTGTCCAGAACACACTTAAAAGAAAGTCTCCGGAAACAAATCAGGCTTTCTTATGGCATTGTAGACTGGGTCACATTAATGAGACATGGTTAACAAAGTTACATAAAGAGGGATACTTGAATCCGTTCGAGTATCAGTTTTATGCTACTTGTGAATCTTGTCTCATGGGAAACATGACAAAAACTCCGTTCACTGGACATGGAGTAAGAGCGAGCGAGCTCTTGGAACTCATACACAGTGACGTGTGTGATCCAATGTCTACGCATGCGCGAAGTGGTTATTCATACTTTATTACTTTTACGGATGATTTCTCTAGGTATGGACATGTCTTCTTGATGAAGCATAAATCCGAGGCCTTTGAAAAATTCCAGGAATATAAGAATGAAGTAGAAAAACAAACAGGCAAAAGTATCAAAACACTGAGATCTGATCGAGCTGGTGAATACTTAAGTGCCGAGTTTCTGGACTACTTAAAAGAGAATGGAATTCTCTCTCAGCTTACTCCTCCATACACACCACAACACAACGGTGTATCTGAAAGGCGGAATCGAACCCTATTGGATATGGTTCGTTCCATGATGAGTAAGGCTGAGTTACCGCGATCTTTCTGGGGTTATGCACTAGAATCAGCTGCATATCTTTTGAACAAGGTTCCCTCCAAGACTGTGCCTACCGCACCATATTAGATGTGGTGTGGGAAGAAACCCTATCTTCAATATCTGAAGATATAGGGATGTCCAGCTTTTGTTAAAAAGCAGCATGCGGACAAACTTGAGGCATGCTCAGTACTGTGTAAGTTTGTGGGATACCCAAAGAACTCCAGAAGATATCTTTTCTATTACGCAGAGGAACAAAAGGTTTTTGTTTCTCGTCATGCCCACTTTCTGGAACATCAGTTTTTAGAAAAGGAAACAAGTGGGAGCGCAATAGAACTGGAAGAAATTCCCGAAGCATAAGCTATTACTGAAAGCTTGGTAGAACCAGAGGTTTCAGGAGAACCGGATATCCCAGCGCCACTCCGCAGGAGTAGTAGGCAGTCTCATCCGCCTGAGAGATACTACGGTTTTCTCATAGACGGGGATCGAGAGGATTGCGTCATTGAAAATAATGAGCCTACTAGCTTCCAGCAAGCCATTCAGAGCGGTGACTCAGTAAAATGGCTGGATGCAATGCGGACCGAGATGGAGTCCATGTACACCAACAAAGTTTGGACTTTGGACATTGCTCCAGAAGGGGTAAAACCCGTAGGCTACAAATGGATCTTCAGAAAGAAGATTGGTGTAGACGGGCAGATTGAAACCTATAAAGCTAGACTTGTTGCAAAGGATTTTCGTCAAAGACCTGGTTTGGACTATGACGAAACCTTTTCTCCAGTGGCTACGCTCAAATCCATTTGGATCCTTCTTGCCATTGCCACCTTCCACGATTATAAGATCTGGCAGATGGACGTAAAGATGGCTTTTCTAAATGGAAATTCGGAAGGGTGCGTCTATATGGATCAGCCGGAGGGTTTCATTCAGAGTGGGAGCACTGAAAAAGTGTGCAAGTTGCTTAAGTCCATTTATGGACTGAAGCAGGCATCGCGGAGTTGGAACATCTGCTTTGATGATACTGTCAAAGAATTCGACTTTATCAAAAATCCGGATGAACCATGCATTTACAGTAAGATTGTAGGGAGAACTGTGGTATTCCTTGTCTTGTACGTGGATGACATTCTCCTAATAGGAAATGACATTCCTATACTACAGTCAGTCAAAGGATTCTTGTCACAGAGGTTCTCTATGAAGGACCTGAGCGATGCAAACTACATTCTGGGGATCCAGATCTATCGTGATAGATCTAAGAGGATGTTGGGACTTTCGCAGTCCAGGTACATCAACACCATACTGAAACGATTCAGTATGGAAGATTCAAAGCGCGGTAATCTGCCGGCTTGTCACGGAATCACCCTCTCCAAAAATATGTCTCCCAATACTGATTTGGAAAGGGCTCGCATGTCATTTATACCCTACGCATCTGCGGTAGGCTCTATAATGTATGCGATGTTGTGTACCAGACTTGATGTAGCATACGCATTAAGCGTTGTAAGCCGGTATCAGTCGGACCCAGGGGAGAAACACTGGATAGCAGTAAAGAACATTCTCAAGTACCTGAGAAGGACTAAGGAGGTGTTCTTGGTGTATGGCGGAAAAGAACTCCAGATCGAGGCCTTTGCTAACTCCAGCTTCCAGAGTGACAAGGATGACTCCAAGTCCATGTCGGGTTATGTCTTTAACCTCAATGGAGGGGCGGTTTGCTGGAAGAGCTCCAAGTAGAAAATCGTTGCTGACTCAACTATGGAAGCGGAGTACATAACTGCTTGCGATGCCGCAAAGTAAGCTGTCTGGATGAAGAAGTTTCTCATGGAGCTTCAGGTGGTTCCTACTATGTTGATCCAATACCGCTGTATTGTGACAACAACGGCGCTATAGCTATAGCGAAGGAACCCAGGTCCCATCAGAAGTCCAGACATATTTTGAGGCGGTACCACCTGATCAGGGAGATCGTAGATCGCCGAGAGTTTGAGATGAAGAGAGTAGATTCGGAGAAAAACACTGCAGATCCATTCACGAAGGCCATACCCCAGACTCAGTTCGAGTGGCTGATCGAGATGATAGGTCTTCAATACGCCAGTACATGGCCCTAGTGCAAGTGGGAGATTGTTAGTGTATATGCCCTAGAGGCCATTACTGTATCATACTAGTTTGTATATTACTTAATGGAAGCTTAGGATATTCACAGTTGTATAGACAATCTTGCTCAAAATGGTAGTATGCTACTTGGTTTGTTTCTACTTAAATATGTGCATGTGTTTCTTTTAGCATATCGCTTATACATATTAGTGGGGCCCTTAGGATCTTTGCTTGATTACCAGCGTTATGATGGCAGTCACACTAGTGGGGGCTGGGTAATATATAAGCACATCCTTATACAGGTCCCTAGTCATAGGATTATCGAGACGGGGCATCAATACTCCGGAGTAGACTAGCGTAGCGCTTCTCATCCCAGCAGAGGAGATGGTCTGTCCCACAGCCATCAGTATGTCGTACTGGAGATAGTATGCGGGTGCTCGTTAGGTTACGAGTACACTGGACAGGACTC
The DNA here is from genome assembly GCA_030015575.1 of Agapanthus africanus. Classification (NCBI taxonomy): domain Eukaryota; kingdom Viridiplantae; phylum Streptophyta; class Magnoliopsida; order Asparagales; family Amaryllidaceae; genus Agapanthus; species Agapanthus africanus. Next base: position 909,787,481 of record JASDDO010000019.1, on the reverse strand, counting down.
GTCGGGAACTGTTGGTTGGTACTATACCTATCGTCAAATAACAGTTCCCAGGTGACAGGAGTACAGCTTAGTCCGTCGACTTGACACTGCTACTTCGCCTCAAGTGTGTTCCCACTGTACTTTGATTACTACCCTACCACGGCTCAAAGGAGTCGTGCAAAAAAGTAGTAGTTGGGTGCAGTCCCAAAGCACTTGGAGGCAGTAGCGGTTAGATAGGATTCGTCTCTCCCGGTATTGGGGGTTGATATCGCGCTGTGTCTAGGAGAGCCATTACAGAAAGTCCCTGGCCAGGGCAAGCGAGAATTACTGGTAGTGTTTCCAGTAGTTTCTCAGGGTGTTCTGGGCTACACTCCGGCACGACTTGTACCGCTATTAGGTATCACGCCCCGCTTCCCAGTGTACGGCGAAGGGGACACGACGAGATCCGCTACGTATATACTCAGAAGTACATACGCTAAGCGTATCTAAGCAATATAAAATAAAATACACAAGAGACAAGAAATAAAAAGAACATCAACTTTTATTTATTAACATTCTTTGTACAATACATGAAAGGAAATACAACTGAAATAAAAAGATGCCTAAACAGTGGCATAACAGGAAATGAAAAGTACAGAGAGGAAAAGTGTACAATGAAACTAAAGTGCAGGGTCATCAGCAAACTGCTCCAAGTCTTCTTGCGATGGCTCGATCTCTGCCGGGTCCAAATCACCTGACGACATTCAAAGAAGAAAGAAACAGAATGTCGTCAGCGAACAGGTCGCTCGGTAAGTCCCAAAAGTGAGAGGAAAGTAGAAAAGACAAAATAAGAAGATATCTTTTAAAGTTGTATATTGTAATGTTGTGTTAACGCTGTTGTTTGTAACTTGGTACAGAAGGATGCCAGTATATACAAGGGGAGTCTCTATATGCCAGAGACTAGAGGCACGTGTAGTACAAGGAACCGTTTATGCCACGGTACAACAGCAACGGAATATAGGTTAGGTGTCTTAATCTGACCACCTCGTGCCACCTTTAACACCTTCCGTACCAATCTACCCCTTAAACTCCGCGATGTCTTGTTTGTATTGTTATCTTGTAAATTGTATTGGTTGTATGATTGATTGACTGACTGACCGAAACCATGATATCAGGAAACGGTTGTAACTGTAGAGTCATGTAAATGGAATACTGTGAATCATGTAAAAGGAATATATATCCATGGTTCGGTTCGGTCGAGTTGTATAAATTGATAATTGTATTCATGGATTCATGTGTTCACATTGAATTGGAATCTTGTAGATTATAAATTGACTTGAATCATATTCAAGTCAGATTAATCAGACTCAAACCCGAGTCAGACAATCAGAATTATGAATCGAGGTCTTATAATTGCTAGGGTCTTTAGGGTAATTTATAAAACTTGAGGGGGTTTTATGTAAAAATACTTTTATATACTTTTCAAAATGCGCCTCAAGTATTTATTGTTCGTCTTTAGAGTTGTAATAAGGGTGGGTTTTATGTTGTGACATTTCTAGTGAAAATATCCTAGTTTTTTTTTATAAATAAGGGTATTTATCTGTAATATTGATTTATTTGAAGTTCATGGTATTTTAATGTAAAATTTATTCTTGTGATTTTTAAAAAAAGGTGGAAAATTTATATTATAATAAAATAGATTTTTTAAATGATAAATATACATATATTTATACAAAAATAATTTTAATAAATATTTTATATTCCAAAAATCTCATTTTCTTAAGATGTCGTATTTTAAACCTTTCGAGACCGAATGCTCCTTGCGGAGGTCTGAATCTCGCACTACTAAGCCCGAGGATGTGCGATAATCCGCACCATCCCGAACGGATTCCCCAAAAATGGGTTGTAGCGGCGCTTTGCAAAGATTGTAAAATACTAATCGTTTAGAAAACGGTTTTATAAAGTAAAAGGTATTTATTTGCAAAGGTGCAAATTTTCCGTATTTTAGATTCTAGGGTTTCCTAAGTCAACTAGCCTATTTCTAAATGGTCTAAACGACAAGTCGTTGAAAGCTCAAATCGCCTCTTCACCGCCAATTGTGGCAAGGTAAGTATAAATGAGGAAAGGAGGGATCCGCTCACGAATCGTGAGACGGGCCTTTTAAAATTACCTTTTCTCACTTGCCTAGCTTAGACACCATAAAGTCAGGTTTAGATAAACGATCGATATCCACAACTTATCGTATTTTCCTAATAAGAGGTATTTATTTAAAAGTGTATCAAAACTAAAACTTTTAGAAATGATTTTATTAAGAATATGGTATTTAAATGAAAGTATTGTTTTATCGTATTCTAAGTTTTGATGATATCGTTTAGGGTTGTATTTGCGTGTGTGTGGAGGTAGGTCATTACCTCGTGCTCTAGTTTAAATGTATAGCAAAGTTAAGGGGTTAAATGTGAAATCGAAACATTGTGGTATTTAAGTGAAAAATACGATAAATTAGAAAGGCTACCATTTCATGTAATGAAACTTATTCAAATTAATTGTTAAATATTTAATAGTCAACATAAAGTTGTTTAGGCATGAATGTATTGGTGAGAAGTGATATTTTATAGAAAACCGAATCGGAAATCGGATTTGTTCCGATTCCCTCGGGTTTTATAATTTCGTATTTTAGAGAAATAGAAAGAGAGATAGAATGGGACTTACGGGTTTCGATTAAGCAGAGGAGTGAAGGGGGGACTAGAGAGGTTGCCGAGGCGTTTCTTCGTCGCCGGTTGTTCCTAAAAACGTCGCCGGAATTTCCGCCGGAATTTCGTCGGAGCGTCGTTGCGCACTTGTTTTCAAGGTATACAAATCTTGGAAATTTTTTGAGAGAGTGAGCTTAGGGTTTTGGGATGAGAGGGTAGAGGTGTATTTATAGGGTAGGCTAGGGTAGGGTAGGTGAAAGGTTTTTATTTAAAAAAATTGTAAAAAATGTGAAATTCATTAAAAATTGTAGTAAATGGGGGATAATTAAGTTTCGGGAACCGGTCCAATTAAATGGTGTGTGCAGGGGAGTTGGGCAACTAAAAAGTCACAACTTTTCAGTTGCCGACTCGGCCGTCCGGCCGAGTCCGGCCGGCGGCGCCGGCCCGAGTAGGCCGGTCCGCCGGCCGACTAGGCCGAGTCGGAAGGTCGGGAGGTGTGGGGTCTCGTGGGGTAGGCTCTGGTATATTTAGATTTCTAGGTTCAGTTCAAAGTTTGGGAGTTATGGTCTGTGGACTGTTGGGCTTCCAAAAGATTTAAAACGAAAACAATCTAAAAATAATGTGGGGTAGGGGATTTGAACTCTGGTGGCTTGGTTCAACAGTGCAAGCTATTACCAATGAGCTACAAGCTCCTTCTTGTAATTATTGTGGGAAAATAAATACTTAAAGTGGTAACAGCAACATTAAATACCCCAAGTATACTTTAAATTTAAATCAATTTTATGTATACAAAAATTGGAGTTGTTACAATCTACCCTCCTTAAAAAATTTCGTCCTCGAAATTTACAACTTTTATTTGAGGACTAGTTTACAAAGAGGTGAGGATATCTTGCACGCATTTCATATTCCCTTTCCCAAGTGGATTCTCCTGGAGTATCTTTCCTCCACATTACCCGGACCAAGTTAACTTCCTTGTTCCGAAGTGTCTTCACTTTCCTGTCCAGAATCTCCACAGGCTGTTGCTCACAAGACAAGTCGGGCTGTATAGTGAGTTCGGAATGATCAATAACATGGCTGAGGTCATGTCCACACCATAATATTGCATTATTATATTCCCCATTCTTATTCTTTTTATAAATAAACAGGTGCTTTTGACGCATGTCTGCTACATATTACAGGTTACAGGTTCTTGGACAGAAAACGGTGAAAACGATATAAAGACGATGAAAAAATGGACTTTGACCAACAAATAGAAGGACCTTGATCAAGCCTACATAAAAGATAGAGTTCACAAAGTACAAGGCAATGCAAAGTCCAAGATCGCGAAGCCACGGTTAAAGTCCACCATAATTATTCACTGGAAAATCTGGAAGAGAATCAGAAGCCCAATTGAGAAAAGTACTGAAGAATAAAGAAGCCTAGGAAGCCACAAACAAGCACACAAAATTTCAGCATACAAGCTCACCAAAGGGCCGCGGAACCGCGGCCCAAGGCCTACCTATGCCGCGGTTCCGCGGCCGTCTAGTGCCCAGACCTATATAAAATTTTACCAAAATATGGTTGCGACGCTGAAAAGATTTTCTGAGGGTATATTTGTAATTGTAGACATGCGTATCAACTGTAGCCCTAGGGTTTCTATGTCCTATAAATAGAACCCAAACCATTGTAATTTCTTATGCCTCCTTTTTAATAATAAATTCAGAATTCTTTATGGAGAGCATCGGTGCCTCTCTTCAATTCAGAAATTCAGATCTGACAACCCTGCGTTGATGATTGGAGAAATGCATCTGTAAGTAGATTTAATTCCTTGCCCTAGTTTAGATTTCAATTCTTTGCCCTAGGTAGATTTAATTCTTCGCCATAGATAAATTGTTTAGAGTTAGCTTTGGGGAAGGCTTTTGAGAGATGGGATCTCTCATCCCTTTCTTACCCATTATATATTTACAATAGGACTTTATGCATACACACACACTCCGCGCCCTACGGCACCCTATCCCTCGAGGTAGCGGTGATACCGTAGTGTAAAAGCCCGGTTGCGCGCGTTTTCCATGGAGGTTAGGGTAAGGATCTCTAAAGGAAGGACAAGAACCTAGAGGAAGGAACACCTTCCCGAATGGATCTAATCCCCTTTATTGATAATTACCATAACTCCTCATAGATCTTCATTCGGGTATAGAAAGCGTTGAGATTTACTTGCATTTCCGAACCATCCCTAAATCTAACCTTAGCAACATTAGATCTAGATAATCGTAGTATAGAATAATTAGGTTTTTAGATTTAATAATTAATCCGAACACCCTTCGGAATTAACTCGTAAGCGCGACTAGGAGATTCACAAAATCCCTGTGGACCGACCCGTACTCACCGGCTAGCTTCATGCGACGCCGTTCTTGATTGCGGATTAGAAATAGTTTTTGACATACGAATCAGGTCACTCACATACTTTCTGAGTTGAGATATGTGGAATACGTTATGCACTCCTTCCAATGAGGGTGGAAGCGCTAAGCGGTATGCCACTTCACCGACTCGTTTGAGTATGTCGAACGGTCCAATATATCTCGGACTCAATTTACCCCGTCTTCCAAATCGGATCACTCCGCGGTTCGGAGATATCTTCAAGAATACATGGTCTCCTGGTTGGAACTCCAAGTGTCGTCTCTTTGCATCAGCCCGGTGTTTCTGTCGATCTTGGGCTAGGCACATCCTTTCCCTGATAGTACGAACCACATCAACGGTCGCTACTATCATCTCTGGTCCAAGAAGTTCCCTATCTCCGATGTCATCCCAACTTAATAGTGATCGACACTTCCTTCCATACAATGCTGCAAAAGGTGTCATTCCTATGCTTTCTTGGTAGCTGTTATTGTACGCGAACTCCACAAGATGCAGGTGATCTTCCCACGATCCTTTGAAGTCTAGCATACACGCTCTGAGCATATCCTCCAAGATCTGAATAGTTCGTTCCGACTGACCATCTGTTTGTGGATGATAAGCCATGCTGAAATTCAGACTTGTTCCCAAGCTTGCTTACAGACTCTGCCAAAATTGCGATCGGAACCTGGTGTCACGATCGGAGACAATGCAGACCGGTACTCCATGAAGTCTTACAATTTCCTGTATGAGTTCATGGGTATCAGAGATAGTACATTATGAAGAGTTTAAATCTTAAATAGATTATTACCTCCATATACTTCTTTGCTAGTGTCTCAGTTGATTGGCCAACCCGAAATGGGATGAAGTGAGCTGACTTTGTGAGTCGATCCATAATGACCCATATAGCATCGTTACCCTTTGTACTGCGCGGAAGAGCAGTCACAAAGTCCATCGTGATGTGCTGCCACTTCCATTCTGGGATTGGTAACGGTTGAAGTAGTCCAGCTGTCCTGTGATGTTCAGCCTTTACTTGCTGACACACCAAACATTTTGCGACGCTTCTGGCTACTTCACGCTTCATTCCATGCCATCAATAATTCTGACGTAGATCTTTGTACATTTTGGTACCTCCAGGATGTACTGAGTAGGGAGAGCTGTGGGCTTTTTTCATTAACTCTTCCCGAACAGGACCTTTTGGTACACACAATCCGCTGCCGTATCTCAAAGATCTGTCTTCATGGATGATGAAGTCTGTTCTGAGTCCATTCTCCACTTGTTCTCTGATCCTTTGCAACTTAGCATCACTTGCTTGAGCTGCTTTGATCTGATTGACAATGGTTGATTGAACTTGTAGATTCATCAAACTTGAAGCATTACTTGGCATGACTACTTCAATCTCCATCTGATGCAAGTCTTGCTGAAGCTTCCACTGAGCGGTGAGATTCATCGATAATGATTGGCGACTAAGAGCATCAAGTACTACGTTCACCTTCCCTGTGTGATATTGCAAATTGATGTCAAAGTCCGCCATGAGTTCTAACCATCTTCTCTGCCGCATATTCAACTCCTTCTGAGTAAACACGTACTTCAGACTTTTATGATCTGTGTAGATGTTCACTCGTTCACCAAGTAAATAATGGCGCCAAATCTTGAAAGCAAAAATGACGGCTACCAACTCCCGATCATGCGTCGGATAATTGCGCTCATGAGTCTTCAGTTGTCTTGAAGCATAAGCCACAACTTTACCGTGCTGATGTAGAACACATCCTAATCCCTTACCGGATGCATCACAATGCACTTCGAATCCTCCAGATTGATCCGGTATTACGAGAATAAGTGCAAATGTCAATCTTGACTTGAGTTTGTTTCCTGATTTAAAATCAGGAAAGCTTCTGTGAAAAGCTTCAGAAGAGGGTCACGTGCTTACACGTGACTAGCGGTCACGTGTTGGCACGTGACACCTAAAAACGTCATCAAAGCAAGTTCGATTCCCTAACTACGAAGAAGAAAAGGAAAAGCTTCAAGGAGAGTCACGTGCTCCCACGTGATCAGGGTCACGTGGCGACACGTGACGTTGAAATGCAAGCGTCAAAGGCACGTCGGTTAACTGACCAAGTCAAAGAAAAGGCTTCAGAAGAAGTCACGTGCTCCCACGTGACCAGGGTCACGTGTTGGCACGTGACGTTCAAGGCAGCAAACGCGTTTTCAGAACAACCAAGGAAAGAGAGTTCAAACAAGGGTCACGTGCTCACACGTGACCAGGGGTCACGTGGTAGCACGTGACGTTTAAGCAGCAATCAGAAGACACAGCGCAGAAGGCTCATTCCAAAGGGGGGTCACGTGCTCACACGTGACCATGGGTCACGTGGTCACACGTGACCGGCTTTCAAAGCCCATTTTATCAATAGAATTAAATTCTGAAAGAAATTCAGATCTTTCCAAAGGAAAGCGGTTATCTGGAACCAATCAAATTAAAGATTCAGAGGTCATCTATTTATGGAAAATCTTGGGTTTGGAAAGATTTCCCCCTTAAATCTAACCAAAATAACAAGGGAGAATCTCTGGACTTGAAATCCAACGGTGAATAAAATTCACCTAATAATCCAAAGGTCCAGAACGAATGAAGGATGCAAATCAAATCTCTCAATGAAGATTCGTCACAAAACTAATTTATTCGGCTGCTTCTCCTATAAATAGGAAGGAAGAGATACAAAAAAGAGAGACATGCGCAGAGAAAGAAAAAAGGAGGATAGCTTTGATACTTTGAAAAGACTTGGATCTTCTGCAAAAACCCTAGGTAAGTAGGGGAAGGCCTTTTGAAAGAAGGAGAATTTAATTCTCAACAGAGTTTAACTCTGATACATAAAACAGAAGAGCATATTTCTTCTCTCTTTGATAGAGGATCTGCAAAGTGCACATCTCCCCTTAAGGTTGAGAATTTAATTCTCAATGGGTCGAGATCCTGCCATGCAGATCCAAAACATAGAGAAGGAATGCAAGCATGAGAATTTAATTCTCACAGAACTATAGGAATTTAATTCCTTTAAGATAAAAGTAGGGCTTGACCCTGTATCATGGGAATTTAATCCCTTCAAAAGCGGAGCCTGGTCCTCGCCGAACACGGCAATGAACCCGTGTGAAGCATCTAGTGCAAAATTCCTGGTTACGTGGAACGTGGATAACGTCACTCTTTGACCCCACGGAAAACGCCCAGAGCGGAGCCTGGTCCTCGCCAAGCACGGCAGTGAACCCGTGTGAAGCATCCAGAGCACATACCGGACTGTGGAGTCCTTAAACCCATGGACTATGACGTCCTTAACCTTGACCGAGATGTCTTAAAACTAACAATTGACCGAGATGTCTTAAAACTAACAATGGACCGCAATGTCCTTAAACTACCCATGGACCGCAATGTCCTTAAACTACCCATGGACCGAGATGTCCTTAAACTACCCATGGACCGCAATGTCTTTAAACTAGAACCATAGAGCCTCCATATGCTCTTTTGTTGGATCTAAACGGTCCTGTTTAAGTTGATCTTAGCCTCAAAGATGGTTAACGCATCCTTAAACCTCCAAGCAGACTGGACTATGAATCCCCCTAATTAACTCTGGCTCGAGGGTACATCTCTGAACCCCTCTGACACCCGTTGTTGTAATCCTTCAACGTCGTCAAAGAGGTGATGGGTCCCGACGGCCACACATACGATGGACCACTATATCCTTAAACTGGAACAATGAAGTCCAAACGCTCCTTTGTCGGATCTAAACGATCCCGTTAAGTTGATCTTGGTCTCAAACTAGACTAATGTATCCTTAACAAATGTTTGAGTTGATCTTAGCCTCAAGTATGGCTAACGTGTCCTCAAACCAAACCCCCCCCAAACACAAATCTAAGATAACACGGATTTGGACTAGTCCACGCCCTACGGGCGACGACATAACTCGGTCTCCGTAAACGATCCACGGGCAATAAAACATAAAGCAAAAACACACGACACGAAGTGACCATCTGGAGAAGGAGAAAGTTGTTACCGCGATGCGGTAGCGTAATTAACTGCAGGGGCTTGCGCCTGCAGGGAAGAGCGTCCCCACAATCAAAAACCCCTCAAACGAGGGGGAATCTGACGAAGTCTGCTACATCGGCCGCATCCGTCTAAACCTCCGATACATGGCGCCATGGATCAACTTGGCATCTTCGGAGAGGTGGACGGATAGCACCTATTGGCATCTGCCCCGAACCTCAGGCGAGACGGCCCGACGTCCCGCGTGTCCGTTCGGAGGGGAACAGATTCTGGCACGCCCGGTGGGACCTTTTCCTCTTTCCACTCCACACTTCATGTGTCGTGATTCGCGAACCAATCGCGGTTCGCTAATGATTGCCCTTGGGTTTCAAGATACTAAGAATTGGCGTCTTGCCTATTGCAGAAAACAAAGGATCGATGGCTGCTACTTCCGCGAAGTCCTTCAACTGCTCAAACTGCAATTGCGACCAACGCTCTACCTCGCCAGGAGGTATAGCCTATGGACCCCAAGCTGCTTCGTTGTTCACAATGCCGGTGGACCAAGTGACTCAAGCCATTACCGGAGTGTTCTTTGGGACTATGCTCCCCCCATCAAGCTTCGTGGCGCTGGTGCTGACAAAGGAAACTCTCAGGAAGTCGGTCTTTGATCGTCTTACCCCTGCCGCGACTCCTCTCAACAAGTCGCCCAACGTCAACGCCTCGGTCTTCTCGAGATTGGGCCAGAAAGCTTGCAAACTCATCATGGGGCCTACAATCTCAGAGAAGGCTGCTTCTAAGAAAGCGGCCGCTCCTGCCTCCGAAATCGCCAAGGCGGTTTCCCCGGTCAAGAAATCGATCTTCACAAGATTAACAGCTTCGACTCCCGCTCCCGCTGCACAAAGGACATCGGTCTTTGACAGGCTGACACCAAAAACGACCCCCCACCCACACAGGGGGCAAGACGAAACCATTCTTATATCTGACTCTACGCCGTCTGCTCGACGCGCTCGACGTCGTCATTGGCGCCGAATAAGGAAGGCTGGGGGCAACTCCCCCTCTGGATTGACTCCACCAGCCCCAGTGGTAGAAGCTAATGCTGCTGTTCCAACTGGAAACAGCTTCGAAATGTTAAATAAGGTGCGAAGGAATTCCCCTACTGCGGTGCTAAAGAGGTCTCCTCCCCCATCAGGAAAGGTTGTGGAAATAAAATCAGACCAACCCCGATCTCCTCAACGGCTGTCTTCAAAAATCTATAAGGTTTGGCGGCAGGCCCGAGACTCAATCATCGATCCAAACTTCTCCCGCCAGCATAAGAAGCTGAAAATCCAACCGAAGGCTGGTCACCAGGCTAAACCCCAAAAGGCTGTCTGGACGCCCACCACGACGGCCCCCTCAACCTCCATGGCTCATAAAAGGAGGGAGCCAGAGAAGATCCCTCAACATGCAACGACGGCTAAAAGCAATGAGCCCAGACACCCTAAGTCTGGGGGCACGGTGGTGCACACTGTTTACATGGTCTCTGGAAAGGAGGAAAGCCGCACTTCTACGGGCCACCGACCGCTGACCCGATCCGTGACGAAAGCCCAGGAACAACAACAAAAGTTGCAGGAAATGATGAGTGCTATGGCTGCACTTACCGGGCCAAAAGAAAGCCCAGAAACGTCCTCAGACGCGCGCCGGGAGGAGGAAACCGACGCTGAGTTCCTTCGCCGGACATTAGAGAAAAAGGACAAAGAGGCTGCTGAACAAGCGGCTAATATACAGCGCATGGGCCTTCTCTTCCAAGATATGATAGGAATGATGATCCAACAGGACCTACCCGCTGAAGATCCCCCAATCGTTCTGGAAGATGACCGAGGAGAAACGTCAAATCCACCACCAGCCCTCTCTACGGCCAAGGAGGAGACGATCTCTAAAGCTGACTTGGCCGACTACATAGCCCAGCAAATCCGGGTCCATCATGCGACTGAGGCAGCTGGTCAAGTCGTGAAAACGGGGCGGCCGTATCCAAGCTGGTACGATCAAATCAAATACCCGCAAGGCTATACGATACCGAAATTCCATGTGTATAAGGGGACCGGCAATCCTCATCAACACGTCGCCCAGTTCCGGGCCCTCTGCGGTAACACCGGCGGTGACGATAAACTGTTGCTCCGCCAGTTCGTGGGCAGCTTATCAGAAACAGCGTTCGAATGGTATTCGGAACTCCCGAACGATTCTATCAAAACGTTCGCTGAAATGGAATTGTTATTCACTCAGCGATTCGCGAGTGCCAGCGAACGCACTCCAATGACTGCTTTGATTAACGCCAGGGTAAAACCAGGCGAAACCTGGGTCCAGTATGCTATACGCTGGCGGAATTTGTGGTCGAGATGCGAGCAACGCATTGAGGAAGCACCCACAGTGGGCATGTTCGTGGGAACCCTAGACCCCCACGCAACTATCTCCCAGTTTATGATGTTCTTTAAGCCAACCACATTCCAGGCTTTAATCGACAAGTTGGCTCAGATGGACCAGATGGGTCATAGACCACCTGCCCCGAAGCCAGAACCTCGGAATGACAAGGGTAAAGGAAAGGCAACTTTCGTCGCGAATGCCCAACAGCAACCCGACGCCCCGAAATCGGCAGATCGATTGGAAGAAAGACGCCGATATTATAACGAAAAAATGAAGCGTCCCTACTCGTTCCCACGAGACAAGACGAAACGGTTATTTGAGCTGGCAATACGCAACAGACTTATAAACCTACCAAATCCAAGGCGACCGCCACAACCCACCGAGGTGAATAACCCTAACTACTGCCCTTACCATCAAACGTTAAGTCATCCGATTGAAGATTGCTTCGTCTTCAAAGGATGGATTGAAGATCAATACCTCCAGGGGAAATTTGTACTGTCCGAAAAGTGGAAGGTGAACCCACCACAACCGCATACTCCTAAGAAAGCAGATACACCGGGGGCAACCTGCTCCTTTATTGGAGAAGCTCCATGGGAAGTCGTACTATCAACTAAAACCAAAAGGATGCTGAAAGACCTTCATGCGTGCCTTGCAATCGAATGGAAGGACCCTCTTGAACCTCAAATTATCGAAGGGATGCTGAGGCCCCGCCCAACTATGAAGACTCATGATAAAGATCCAAATACTCACGCCCAGCCGTCAAAAGCATCGAAGAAAAAGAAGAAGAAATCCAAGAAGCCCGCGAGGCTTGGAGACGAGCGCACGAAATTGCAGAAGCAAATCGACGCGCTGGAAGAATATAATCAGAAGGCGCGAACTCCTGTCACACTGCGAGAATTCCTCGACCACACCTTTCAAGACGAAGATGATGAAGAGAGCTCATCGGATGAATCCGAAGAGTATGTGGCAAGTTGTAACGTAATCTCCCACTCGCTTACCGATGACGAGAAAGCTCCTGACACCAAGAAGCCGGAGGCAAAGCCCGAACCAGAGCGTGCGAGGCTGACAACTGATATGATCAATGCCTTCCTAGACGAGATTCGTCTAAAAAGTAAAGCGGATCAGGAGCGTGAGATGGCAGCATCAGAAGGAACCAAATGCGGGCGACTGAACGAAATAGTTGAGCTACCCCTGCCAGAACGAAAGGCGTCCGAAATGGACAGGAAGATATTCAAGACAAGGAAAAGGTTCGCCAAAGCCATGTCAATGGGAATGAAGCTACCACCTTCGGAAGGAAATAGGCACGATGGGGCGGAAAGGCACCCTGACTATTGCGCATATCATCGGAAAATCTCACACCCCACAGAGGAGTGCGACGCCTTTAAGATATGGTGGCAAGGATATGTTGCTCGTCGGCAACATTTTAAGCGCATGAAACGCAAGAGCCGTCGGGAACGAAGAAGCACTGTCGACAGGCGCAACAGAACTACTGGCAGCTGTGACATAGTTAACGTCGGGGGGTCACAAGTTCTCACCTTTGGGAGCGACTCTGATGAAGAAATGACTCTGGGCCCTCTCTTTAAAGAATCCGTGTTAGGGAAAGAAGAGGAATCAGAGGCCTGCGAGAACATTCAGCTGCGCAATCGCACACTCCCAGAAAAGAATCTCGGGCCCGTGAGCAGAAAAGATAAGGGAAAGGAAAAGGTCATTGAAGATATCACTTTAGATGACCAAGTCACGAAAGAACTGGCTGCCAAAGACCCTCCTAGGAGGAGTAAAGTGGACTATAACATCCTCGCGCATCTAAGGAAGCTACCTTCTCAGCTTAGCATTCTTGACGCCCTCCTATTATCAAAAGAAGCACGAGACTCACTAATTAAGGCATTACAAGAACCTGAACAATTCCAAGCCTTCCTCGCCACTGAAAAGATGAAGGACGAACTGGAGGAAGTGCATACGGCCGACGTCACTTTCGGTGATGAAGACCTCCTTCTCGGGACGTGCGACCATAACCGTCCCCTATATGTCTCCGGATACTGCCATGACATCAAGATAGGCAAGATCCTGGTGGATAATGGATCCTCCGTCAATCTCCTTAATGTTCAGGTGTTGAAGGAAATCTGCATGAGTGTGCAACATCTCGCTCGGGACAAAATTACTATCTCCGGTTTCGACTCACAATCGTCACGGACTCTCGGGTCCGTGATACTAACGTTACGCTTCGGGCTTCTCGTCACAGACATCAAATTCCATGTCATTGACGCCAAGACCTGCTACAATGCCTTGCTCGGCCGTCCTTGGTTACACGAGTACAACATCATCCCTTCTACACAACATCAGTGTATGAAGTACTTTAAAGATGGTTTCGAGTATACTGTAACAGGTGAGTTGAACCCATTTTCCGTGAACGAAGTCCGCAAATACGAGGATGCGAAATACTTTTTGCCAGACTTCGAAGATACAGAAAGGTGTCGCAACTCGGAGAACAAAGCCGCCGCCACCATCCCTATTTTCGGAAGCGATACCGAAGAAGAGGAAGAGATAGTTTATACAGGGCCATCTCAACGCAACAACCGGAGGACGCCCGCCCCCATACTGGTCTTCGGAAGTGATTCAGAAGATGAGGTCAATGCCGTATTCTCCAATCGGCTTTCAATGCAAGCACCCCTTGGCGATGGACACAGTTTGCAAATCACCATGGTACCGCGAGAACACTACAAGGATCTCGACACGCTTCAAGCTCACAGTGTGCAGGACCTGCAGATGTTTTACGTCCCTCCCGGGCATAGGGGTGAGAAGGTGATCCTATTCTACCGATCCTCAGAGTCGAAAATAGAGAAAGAGATCTGGCATGGCGCAGATACTACGTGCGACAGACTCCAACCCATCCGTCTGTCCAGATACTATACAAATGGATTAAAGAAGCTATTGGAGCGCCAAGGAGTACCCTTAAAACAAACTGTTCGACAGGCTCGGTTCTACAACAGGATCTGGGATGTCCCTGGAACCCAACGCAAATTGCCCAACGGGAAAATGGAAACACTTGGGCTTGGATACGCGAGGACCGGAAAACGGGAGCGAGCCCACAGCAGCTACGCTATATATACCTTTGATGAAGAAGAGGACGCCCTGTCAGAAGATGCCGATCCCTCATCAAAACCAGACCCTGGGATTGAAGCACCAAGTCCGTCGTTTGAAGAACGAATGGGCAAGCCTATCAGGAAAGTGGGTCAGAAAGCTCGGGAAGACCACAGCCGCGAAATGGCCATTTACGAGAAGGTCAGGACGCAACATCTATTTCAACAGACTGCAAAAGACAAAGATGTTCATCCTTGTCAACCCATCATGCGAAAGGCCCGATGCGGAGACGGAAATAAGTCGAGAAGCGGAAGGAAGAGCCAACAACAACGACGCAGGATTAGAGGGTTACGTGATCGGGTACTGCACAGCTCGGATTCGCCCTTCATAGAAAAGATGAGTCGAGCGTACTCCTTCCCCCGAGACAAGACGGAAAGGTTACTCAAGCTCGCCCTAAAACATCAGATGATCACGCTTCCAGAGTCTAGACACCCTGAACAAGCTAATAAGGCCTCTCGCTCGGACTATTGCTCTTATCACCGAGCCATAGGACATCCTACTGAAGACTGCTTCACCTTCAAGAACTGGGTCGAGGACCAGTACCGACGGGGCAGATTCGCTTTATCCAACAGCTGGAGGGTAACGCCGCCCCGAAAGCACGAACCCAAGGCCACAAGAACGAAACCGGATCCACCTCAGTCCTGGGAGCGGATTCGTACCTGTTATACGATTACGATATTAAAAGAAGAGCCCAAGAACATGGATGACCTTCCCCAATGCTTTGAGAACGGCGATGATGAGGTGATCTCAGAATTTCCGCCCGCTCCGAAAGAACTGGAAGATGGCATACATACTACGGCAGATAACCTCAGGAAGATTGAGTTGGGATCGGCAGATGACCCGCGACCGACATTCGTCAGCGAGCTACTCTCTGAAGAAAAGGTGGCCGCGTTAAAAAACGTGCTGCTACGGCATAAAGACTGCTTCGCGTGGAACTACTCTGAGATGCCAGGATTAGATCCGGAGGTCGCTGTGCATAGATTAGCAATATCCCCAGATATCAAGCCGGTCAAGCAGGCGCCAAGGAGGATGCGACTCGAGCTTGAGATGAGCATCAACGCCGAAATCAAGAAGTTGATCGATTCCGGATTTATCCAGGAAGTCCAATATCCCGACTGGATTGCCAATATCGTCCCGGTGATGAAGAAGAATGGGACGGTACGCATATGCGTGGATTTCAGGGATCTCAATAAAGCCTGTCCAAAGGATGATTTCCCAGTACCGGTAACCGAACTAATGATAGATAACACGTCAACTCACGAGGTTTTCTCCTTTATGGATGGTTCGTCAGGATACAATCAGATAAAGATGCATCCCGAAGACCAGAAGCACACCGCTTTCCGAACCCCTTTGGGTATATTCTGCTACAGGGTCATGCCCTTTGGTCTAAAGAACGCTGGCGCTACCTATTAAAGGGCCATGACAAAGATCTTCGACGACCTCATACATGACATTATCGAGTGCTATATCGACGACCTCGTAGTGAAGAGCATGTCATACGAAGAGCATCTAGACCACCTGGAGACTGTGTTTCAACGCCTCCGGCAATATAATTTGAAAATGAATCCCCTCAAATGCGCTTTCGGAGTCTCCTCGGGCAAATTCCTGGGATTCATCATTCGGCACCGAGGTATTGAAATAGATCCGTCAAAGATTAAAGCGATCATGGAGATGCCTCCGCCAAGAACCCTCAAACAGTTGCGGTCCCTCCAAGGGAAGCTCGCGTACATCCGGCGATTTATCGCCAACCTTTCAGGCAAATGCCGCCCCTACAGTCACCTGATGAAGAAGGGAACCCCATTCGTCTGGGATCAAAAATGCCAAGGTGCACTAGACGAGATCAAGCAGTACCTGCAGAACCCGCCGGTATTGGCTGCGCCGGTCAAGGGAAAACCCCTCATTCTTTATACAACCGCCCTCGAAGGTTCCTTGGGCGCACTATGGGCGCAAGAGAACGATCAGGGGAAAGAGAGAGCACTCTACTACTTAAGTTGAGTTCTACTGGGGGCAGAAAGCAATTACTCTCCCATTGAAAAACATTGCTTGGCGTTAATCTTCGCGATAACAAAGCTCAGGCACTATGCGTTGGCACACGAAGTCTGCCTCATCTCGAAGGTGGACCCTCTTAAATACTTGATGTCAAAAGCCATATTGACGGGACGACTCGCTAAATGGGCCCTGCTCTTGATGGAGTTCTCGATAACATATCAACCTCTCAAGGCAGTGAAAGGCCAGGCCATTGCCGATTTCCTCGCTGAGCACCCGATACCGGCCGATTCTCCTTTGAATTGTGACTTGCCGGACGAGCATGCATTTGATGCGATTAGCGGTGGAAGCACCCGATGGGAACTCTATTTCGATGGAGCGTCCTCCGTAAAGAAACAAAAGCAAGGTATCCTAATGATCAAGTCAGGGATAGGCCTCATCTTTGCGACTCCACAAGGAGGGATAATGCGCTTCGCCTTCTCCTTAACAGAGCCGAGGACAAACAATGAAGCTGAATACGAAGCTCTGATAGCAGGCCTCGAACTTGCCATCGACATGGGAATTGAGGACCTCCTTATATATGGGGATTCTCAGCTGGTCGTTAGCCAAGTTAATGGTGACTACCAAACGTGCAAGCCGGAGTTGGTGAGATACAGAGAAAAGGTGCAGCAACTGTTGACCCAGATCCCCTCTTATACTTTGGAAAATATACCGCGCGCGGAGAACAGCAAAGCAGACGCGCTGGCCAAACTTGCTAAAGAATTGGCTGACGAGAACCTCGATGATGTCAGAATCGTGGTACAAAGCCGTCGAGTGCTCACCCCGGCAGAAATACCCCCGGAATTATATAAAGAGGGAGAGACTAAGCAGACAACCCTACAAATAAAAGACCAAGAGAAGGCCGAAGACTGGAGGGAAGTCTTCATAGACTACTTTAAGTCCCGCCGAATGCCCAAAGAAGCGTCCGCAAGACATCAGCTCGTGAAACGAGCTCTATCTTTCGCTTTCGTCAACGATACCCTATACAAGAGATCGTTTGATTCTCTATGGCTGAGATGCTTAGGACCCGACGAAGCAGAAAGAGTCATTCAGGAAGTTCACGACGGACTTTGCGGTTCTCACCAAGCAGGCCCAAAGATGAAGTTAAAAATTAAACGGATGGGTTACTACTGGCCCACAATGATCCAGGACTGTCTCGAGTACGCGAAGCAATGCCACTCGTGCCAGATTCATGGAGACTTTATCCACCAACATCCAAATCCACTACACCCTACGGTGGCCAGCTGGCCATTCGAAATGTGGGGAACTGACATAGTCGGTCCCATTGAGCCGGCATCATCTCGGGGACATCGTTTTATCCTGGCGACTACCGATTACTTCTCCAAATGGGCAGAAGCAATACCACTGAGGGAAGTGAAGACGGAGAATATCCTCCATTTCTTCAAGACGCACGTCATCTATCGGTTTGGGACCCCACGGCGGATTATCTCCGATAATGGGCCAGCCTATCGAAGCCATAAGATTAGCCGCTTCGCGCAGCAGCACAATATAGATTGGAGGTATTCTTCAGTTTACAACTCACGAGCCAACGGTCTGGCCGAGGCCTTCAATAAGACCTTGACGAAGATCATAAAAAAGACCGTTTCCCGGAATAAGAGAGATTGGCACGAAAGGCTGCAAGAAGCCCTTTGGGCTTATCGAACTACATTCAAGACGGCCACGAACACAACGCCGTACGCATTGGTATTTGGGACGGAAGCAGTACTCCCCCTTGAGATAGAGTTACCCTCTCTACGAGTGGCAGTCCACCACGAACTGACGGACGAAGAGAATGCTCACCTTCGGCTTGAGGAGCTTGATGCCCTCGACGAAACCCGGCTCATAGCGAAACAACATCTAGAAGTCTACAAAGCAAAGATGACGCGCTCGTACGAAAGATTGACCAGGCCGAGGACATTCCGACAAGGCGAACTCGTGCTAGTGGTCAAAAGACCTATGATCCCCAATCGTGCCAAGCGGGGGAAATTTGAGCCAAACTACGAAGGCCCTTACATCATAGACAAGGTCTACCAGGGTGGAGCCTATCTACTCATGGACATGCACGGTGAAAGACCTTTCAGGCCAATAAACGGCCGTTTCTTAAAGAAATACCACGCTTAATGAGCCATAGCCTGGGTCAATGATAGATGACGATGACTATGTCCGCTCGCTATCTTCCTAGGCTTAGACTTTACAAGCAATGGCTGGCCCTCCCATAACGACGGACCGAAACGTCCTTAAACTAACGACGGACCGAAACGTCCTTAAACTAACGACGGACCGAAACGTCCTTAAAACTATCCACAGACCGAAACGTCCTTAAACTAGCGACGGACCGAAACGTCCCTAAAACTACTACCGCAGCATCGTCAGGCTGACGAGATAAAAAAAATAATAAAAATAAAAATAAAAAAAATATATGAAAAAAAAAAAGAAAAAAACGGTATGTCCATAAGCAAAAGGGGCACGGATGAAAACCCGAAAGGGCTCCGTGAGTAAAAACAGCAGGACTGCCGGCGAGTGTTTGTGAAAACCTGAAAGGGCGCAACCTCGTTAAAAGACACTTACAAGATCCTCTCGACCTTGTAAGGAGAAACCACCCGCGTGAGATCCTTACGACTCACAAAGGAGCAACACACTTAGGGATCCCCACGATTCCTAAGGAGAAAATACGCTTACGAGATCCTCACGACTTGTAAGGAGAACTCTCTTATGGGACCCTCACGGCTCATGAGACTTGAAAGTCTTAAGTTACAGAAACCTAAACCTGTTCTTAAGAAAATCCTCCACAACCCTCGATACTGCCCTACAAGCGGCTCATACTGACCCTTGTATACAATCCACGGGCGCGAATAAACATTTCCCCAGCAAAGTCCAACCCTTGTAGGTCCTCTCGACCCAGGGGAGAAAGCCCTCTTGTAGGATCCTTACGACTTACAGAGGAACACACGCTTAGGAATCCTCACGATCCCTAAGGAGAAAATACACCTGCAAGATCCTCACGACTTGTAGGGAGAAATACCTTTGTGAGACCCTTACGGCTCATAAAATCAAAAGCCTTGGTCGACGGGGCCCTTAACCCTGTTTGCTGAGCCACCTTTGTTCGTCATCGACAAAGGCAGATGATGATTCGCCTCTGGCAAAATTCCAGTTGTGGCGATGCTGATGCCGAAATCAGGTACCTTAAATCCAGGCTGGCAGCGAAAAAGCTGGCAAGCCACACATGCCTACAAAATAGCCGAAATGATGGGGCAATCGCGACCTTCGCGATATGAAAGCTGAAGTGATAGAGCATCGCGGAAAAAGGAATAAAATAAAAGTGAAATCCTCGCCCTACAGGTGATGTTACATCTAACCCTGTATACAATCCAGGGGCGCAATCAAAGAAGGGATCATACTCCTCCCCCGAGTTTCATCATAAGGAGAAGCCAAATCTCGGCGGTTCACAGATAGCCTGGTGATCACCACCGCGGCATTCGTCTCGATACAGCAGACGCGATACCAGGAAACGAAGCGAAGGCCAAATTCCTAGCTTCAACGTCTTGACGACGCAACATCACCGAAAGGAGTCACGGCAAAATCCCTGGTTCCAGACCTCGACGGTTCACCAGCAACCTAGAGACAACCGCGACATTCGTCTCGATACAGAGGACGCAATGCCAGCAAACGAAGCGAAGGCCAAATTCCTAGCTTCAGGGTCTTGACAGCAAGTCATATAAAGCCTGAAAGACAATCGGAGATCATCCTACACCAGCGCGGAGCGGTCACCACCCTGACATTCGTTTCGATACAGCAGATGAAATATCACCCCAGCGTTCTTCCCCCAGCAGGATTCGGACGCGACAAAGCAAACGAAGCGAAGGCTAAATTCCTAGCTTCAACGTCTTGACGGTAAGTCATATAAAACCGGAAAGACATTCAGAGATCGTCTCATACCAACATGGAGTGATCACCACCTCGACGTTCGTCTCGACACAGCAGACACAACATCAAGCGAAACGGAACAGCGGCAACCCCGAGTTCCATGGCTCTGCGATACATATCACCAAGAGTCAAACCTCCATCCCGTGAAATGCGGATACAATCAACAAACTTCCTGGTTACGTGGAACATGGATAACGTCACTCTTTGATCCCGTGGAAAACGTCCAGAGCGGATCCTGGTCCTCGCAGAGCACGGCAGTGAACCCGTGTGAAGCATCCAGAGCGGAGCCTAGTCCTCACAGAGCACGGCAGTGAACCCGTGCGAAGCATCTAGTGCAAACTTCCTGGTCACGTCGAACGCGGATAATGTCACTCTTTGACCCCGTGGAAAACGTCCAGAGCGGATCCTGGTCCTCGCAGAGCATGGCAGTGAACCCATGTGAAGCATCCAGAGCGGAGCCTAGTCCTCGCCGAACACGGCAATGAACCCGTGTGAAGCATCTAGTGCAAAATTCCTGGTCACGTCGAACGCGGATAATGTCACTCTTTGACCCCGTGGAAAACATCCAGAGCGGATCCTGGTCCTCGCAGAGCATGGCAGTGAACCCATGCGAAGCATCCAGAGCGGAGCCTAGTCCTCGCCTAACACGGCAGTGAACCCGTGTGAAGCATCTAGTGCAAACTTCCTGGTTACGTCGAACGCGGATAATGTCACTCTTTGACCCCGTGGAAAACGTCCAGAGCGGATCCTGGTCCTCGCAGAGCATGGCAGTGAACCCATGCGAAGCATCCAGAGCGGAGCCTAGTCCTCGCCTAACGCGGCAGTGAACCCGTGTGAAGCATCTAGCGCAAAATTCCTGGTTACGTGGAACGCGGATAACGTCACTCTTTGACCCCGTGGAAAACGTCCAAAGCGGATCCTGGTCCTCGCAGAGCATGGCAGTGAACCCATGCGAAGCATCCAGAGCGGAGCCTAGTCCTCGCCTAACGCGGCAGTGAACCCGTGTGAAGCATCTAGCGCAAAATTCCTGGTTACGTGGAACGCGGATAATGTCACTCTTTGACCCCGTGGAAAACGTCCAGAGCGGATCCTGGTCCTCGCAGAGCATGGCAGTGAACCCATGCGAAGCATCCAGAGCGGAGCCTAGTCCTCGCCTAACGCGGCAGTGAACCCGTGTGAAGCATCTAGCGCAAAATTCCTGGTTACGTGGAACGCGGATAACGTCACTCTTTGACCCCGTGGAAAACGCCCAGAGCGGAGCCTGGTCCTCGCCAAGCACGGCAGTGAACCCGTGTAAAGCATCCAGAGCAAATATCGGACTGTGGAGTCCTCAAAATCCACGGACTATGACGTCCTTAACCTCGACCGCGATGTCTTAAAACTAACGATCAACCCCCCCGATTCCCTACGGATTCTGCCCTGGTTCAAGGGTACATCTCTTCACTCCTTTGATACCTGGCGTTGTAATCCCTCAACGTCTTCAAAGAGGTGACGGGTCCCTACAACCAAACATCAGACTGTGGAGTCCCCAAATCCACGGACTATGAGGTCCTTAACCTTGACCGCGATGTCTTAAAACTAGCGTCGGACTGTGGGGTCCCTAAACCCACGGACTATGAGGTCCTTAACCTTGACCGTGATGTCTTAAAACTAACATCGGATTGTGGAGTTCCTAAATCCACGGACTATGAGGTCCTTAACCTTGACCGTAATGTCTTAAAACTAACATTGGACTGTGGGGTCCTTAAATCCACGGACTATGAGGTCCTTAACCTTGACCGTGACGTCTTTAAACTACGATACCTTGAGAGAGCCCTGACTCCGTAAAACACGGATAAGGATGACCATACCCGGCACTTGCAGGCCCTCACGACCTGTAAGGAAGAAAACTCTCTTGTGAGGTCCTTACGACTCTCAAGGGAAAACCCGCTTAAGGATCCTCACGATCTTTAAGAAGAACTCACACCTATGGGATCCTCTCGACCTGTAGGGAGAAAAACTCCTTAGGAGACCCTCGTGGCTCATAAAATGAAAAAGCCCTAGGAAGCAGATCTTAACCCTGAATCCTGAGCCATTGCTGTCCTGCAAGGAGATCAAGATAGAATATCCGCAGAATGCATTCAATGAAAAGGAGACACGTCATTAAGAGAAAAACTGTATCTTTTATTCATGAACCAAAATGGATACAAAGTGCAATCTATGAAGGAAACAAAGAAAAAGATACTCTTATTCATGAGTATGTACAAAAAAAGGGAAGAAAAGATACAAATCCTCAAGTCGGCGGGCGGTGCAATAATTTGACCAACTCATCGTTTTGTTGTTGAGACACAGCTTCATGATGCAAGATCTCCAGAAGACGAGCCTCCGCCTGAGCTTGCTGAGTCTGATACGAAGCAAGCCGAGCTTCGAGCTCTTTCTCAGTGGCTTTGTGAGCCTCAACCCTCTCACGAGTGAACGTGGCGGCTTTATCGAGAGCCACCACCTCTTTGATGGATTCCTGAAGCACCCGCCACAATTCATACGCTTTATTGGCCCTGGCTGTGAGATTGGCTTGAAGCTCGCCCAGCGCCTTAGAGGCTAGCTCCCTCTCCGAGAATTTGCGGCCAAGCCTCTTCTCACATGACGTCATGTTTGCCGCACATCGTGCTATCAGACCTCGTAACTCCGCTTTTGCAGCCACGGCCTCCGAGGAAAGGCGAGAACACTCGAGGGCGTACAAACAAGCCTCCACCTTCCTACAGAACTCCACCCAGACCCGCACCACCTCCTCGCTGTGATAGGTGGCGAGAAAAGGAAGGGAGCCGTTAGCTTCAGCGGCGAACGCTTCGGCTGTGGTCGTACTACCAGCACGGAGCTCCTCGATGAAGGAAGATAGGGAGACCAGGCTCAATTGGGCCAAGCGTTCTGAAGCCCGCAAAGCGTAGGGGCCGGGCGGCATCACAATGCGTGATTCCAAAGCCATGGAGACTGGCAGGGCTGTTCAGATTTGGCAAATGTTAGTAAAACTCTTAAACGCAGAACAAACGGGACTATAATAAAATGTCACTCACCGACAGTCATGCAAGTAGGAGCTGAAGGTTCCCCTGGCCCTTCAACGACATCGACCTCATCGTCGGCTTCCAAAACTATAAGAGACATCAACGTCATTTCACAAAATAGTAACAATGCTATGGTAAAAAAAAATGGCGAATGACACTAACCTTGCCCAGAGGAAAGGACAATACGCTGAGGGGGGATCGCCTGCGGGGCTGCCATCTCCAATAGACGCTGAAATGATTGGCGAGGCGACAGATCCGCGATCGTGGCTGCCAAACCGCGCAATTCTGGGAAAGATAAAAGATTTCAGACCATGGAAGGGTTACTAAATTAAAACGCAGAGGGATATCTTCGACACTCCTCCCATTCTGAGCCGGGGGGATAGCAGCCTCAACGGTCTCCGCCGTGACCTCAGGCTCCAACAAAAGGAGAGTAGTCCCGACTACCTCGCTTCCAGCCTTTGGGCCACCCTCAGCAAGAGTCATTGGGATGGCGGCCTCCAGAAGAGCATCCCCCGAAGGGGCAAGCACTCCCTGATCAAGAACCGCCGCTGGAGGTTCTATCACGAGAGGAGCAGCCTCATCAGCCCCCTCCACACCCAGCAAGGCCTCGTTGAGAATTTCGGCGGGCTTTAGCTTTAAGGGGCCAGTAGGGAGCTCCCCCAGCGTTGAAGATTCTGCACGATTCAAATAAAAATAATGATACATACCCACGAGCATAAATAATCGAAAAGACTACAAAAGAAGCACAGCGTACCTATACGCAAAGAAGCCCTCAACATGGCTTCTTCAAGCCGCTTCTCCTTCTCAAGGAGATAAGCTCGCCGAGGTTCAAGGGTAGACTCATGACCGCCGGTCCATAAAGAGAGTGCATCAGCTGCGTCTTCTGAAGCGACCTGCTTCAAAGCCCTTTCCCCCCATTCCTCCAAAGGGCCGATAAATCGCCGCCGAATCCACGAAGGGTCTTCGTAAAAAATTACAGCGGGATAAGACTTCTTCGGAACCTTGGCATTATGGGACGGGTCTTTCGAACGCCGTAAGGCCTCAGCCAGTTGTGCAGCCTCCTCGTCAGCCGAACTCGGGAAGAGAAGCCCAGCGTCTGACCCTTGCAAGGTCAAGGGTTCGTCTTCAAGGATAGGCTCAGATTCCACCACAGAATCAAGCGGGGTAGTAGCCACTTTCCTCCGTCGTTTAGACCCAGAGCCGGTCGCTGAAGATGACCGCTTCCTCCCTCGCGAAGCCTTAGGGCGACGCTGGCCCACATCGCCTTCAACGCCCTCGTCCCTGTTACTCTCACTCGATGCCACAACCAAGGACGACGTCGACGTCGTCGACGCCGCGGGGGGCGGTGCCGCCACCGGCAGAGGTGCTACCACTGGAGCCCGTCTACCTCGCGATCGAGAACCCAAGGGCATACCAGCGGTCGGAGTAAGGTCTACCCCTGACTCCCCCGGAATGAGGGCAGCGCCAATTTCCCTCAAAGGGAAGCGGACTGGAACCCTCGGTCGCAACTCAACTCTCGAGACCTGAGGAGGGGCGTCATGACCAAGAAGAACCCTTCTTTCTTCAGCAATAATTGGGGTGACCCGATGAAGATACCAGCCTGTAAATGCACCCACGCATCGAGGGATGTACTCGGCTTCAGGGACCATGAAATGAGAGCCGGTGTTCAGCCTCATGAAATGATGTGCGGCATCACGAACAGCATCGAGCGAAGGAATTGGAGCGATCATAAAGGCCTCAAAAGGAACACCCTGGTCGTATCCGAGCTGCCGAGCAAATCGATGAGGATTGTACCGCATAAAAAGGGCTGCACTATCCTGGCGAAACACCAAGTAGCCCGGTCTAATTGAATACAAGTATGTGGCCTCTCGGGGCTTCAGAGAAGGCGCGTTGTCCTTTGACTGGTCCCAAAGTTGCTGAACAGGACCCGAAGGAGAAGACAGAACCCGATCGTTAAAAGCTAACCCGCCGGCGGTGGCGTGAGGGGAAATCAGCACCCGAATAGCCCCAAATTGAGTTGGATCGGCAGCAGAAGCACCTACCAGTCGCATAAGTCGCGGGAAGGTATAGGCGTCGTAAAATGCGGGCCTTTGATGCATGGCAAAAGACCCCAGCACATGCATTTCGATCCACGACGTGAAGTAATGAAGCGAAAAGTTCACTACGTCCACGCCAGGCGTAGAGGTATTAGCCGCAGTGCCCAATCCGTTATAAAGGTGCGCCAGGGCCGGGATGCCAATGGCCAACCGCGTCCCCTCAGCAATACGATGTGCCGGGTAGATGACCGAGGCTCTCATGAAGCGGCGATGCATGGGGATAACGAACCAACTGAACCAGACGCTAATAAACCCCACAAAGAACGTCTCCTCGTCCATGCCTGGGACAGCAATGGATTCAAAAGAGATCGGCGATATAATAGGGATGTAATACTGAGGTAGATCTGATTCGTTGGTCGGCAACCTCTTCGGACCAAACCCAAAGGGGTCCCCAATGTTGGCAAACTTTGGGGCTGTCTTCGGTAAGGCGTCCTCACGAATGAAACGAGCAATGAAGCCCTTGAAAGTAACGCCTTGCTCTTCAGACTCGGTGAATAATCGATCAAAAATGCCTAGGGCCCTAATTAAACTAGGGCGCTTGTGTCGAACAGCATTCTCAGCAGATAAGCCGTCAACTGGGGCGGGCTCGGGTTCAAAAACGTACTCGTCAGGGGGCAGCAACTCCTCATACATATTACCCCTTATCGGCAACCCCGAGATATCATAAAATTCGTCTAAAGAAATCGAAACCTCGCGATCTCCCAGAAGAAAAGTATTAGTGGGAAGATTCCACTGGTTCAAAAACGCCTTGACCCACCAGGCATGCGGGGACTTGTAATGGAATAGCGACGCGTATACGGCCTGATAAAGCCCGACTTTCTGCAATCGCGCCCGATGGGCAGAAAGGATGTAGCGAGCCCAGAGAAGGTAGCCCGTAGGATGCCTGGGAGTAAGCCCTATCTTATAAATCTGCCCCCACGGGTGGGCCTCACCCTGGCAGATGCGCCGTCCCAAGATGTCTATAGCCGGGATCGGATGGTTCGGAATGCCGGTCGTCGAAGGCTCCAGCCTCCCCGTTGGAGTCCAGTTGGGCATTTCCATGGCAAAAGCTGTCCTTGGAGGATCCATCGGTAAAAATGGGAAAGTGGGCTCCGTTGGCACCGCGCAAAGAAAACTCCTGCGACCTTGAATAATCTGACTGTACCAAGGTCCCCATTGAAGAAGGTTGGCGCAGTTCGGGTCATGGGCCCTAATCATCGCCATCGCCTCTTCATCAGACGGTGACTGAGGAAAGGCCGCCTCTGAGCGAGAGAAAGGAAAGCGTGGAGCAGAAGCCATCACACCTGAAATCCAATAAAGGGAGACCGTTAAAAGAAAAGTTAGCGATATATGTTCATGCACGAACATGAAGACTAATTGGAGAAAGCAACAGCAAAGTTTCCTGGGACCATTGGCTACAAAACACATGGGCCCCACAGAATCCGGATGACGGCTCATTAATAATGAGACCAAACAGTTACAATAAAACAAAGGGAACATCCCAATTTAATAAAGAATGATGACCATGCACGTCCCCCCAACGGGATCTGTCTCGGGCTCTACAGTGAACCCAACAAAATCAAAGGAATTAAATTCCCACGAAAAGGCATCATTACAAAGTCACCATTTCATTAATTGCCGGAAGGACAACCTAGGGCCAAGAGACTTCAGGAAGCCTCTGTGTGAAGGAAGCGAGTCCTTCATAGGAATTAAATTCCTTATTAAGAAAAGGGAATTAAATTCCCAGAAATATTTTTGGACGGAATTAAATTCCATGGAGTCAAAACGCCATCGTTGTCTCCCCAAAGATTACCTAAACCCTAAGGAATCTACAGTTCGAAAGCTAGGTGGTTTCCTGTTCTTATGGAAAAACTTGAAGAAAAATGGGTTCTTTGTGAAACCCTTAACGCGGATTTAAAATCCAAAGAGTTCTTTTAAAGACGAAGGCGCTTTGGCCGTTCAACATTATTACCTGAGGAAAAGGGATCCGTCAACAGAGTTAAACTCTGAAAAATTTTTAAAACAGAGAACAAAGCTCTGGAAGAAGAGAATTAAATTCTCAAAGAAAAGTTCTCAGAGGAAGAAGACGAGCAGAGTGAAGGCTCCTATGAAGAGACAGCGGTATTTATAGAAAACAATGGAAACGCTTCATCTCCCAAATCCCTAAATGAATCCAACGGTCGCAAGAGGTGACAGCGTTGCACTCACGTGCAGACACGTGAGAACAACGCTGTGGGGGCATTTGTTTCCTGATTTAAAATCAGGAAAGCTTCTGTGAAAAGCTTCAGAAGAGGGTCACGTGCTTACACGTGACTAGCGGTCACGTGTTGGCACGTGACACCTAAAAACGTCATCAAGGCAAGTTCGATTCCCTGACTACGAAGAAGAAAAGGAAAAGCTTCAAGGAGAGTCACGTGCTCCCACGTGATCAGGGTCACGTGGCGACACGTGACGTTGAAATGCAAGCGTCAAAGGCACGTCGGTTAACTGACCAAGTCAAAGAAAAGGCTTCAGAAGAAGTCACGTGCTCCCACGTGACCAGGGTCACGTGTTGGCACATGACGTTCAAGGCAGCAAACGCGTTTTCAGAACAACCAAGGAAGAGAGTTCAAACAAGGGTCACATGCTCACACGTGACCAGGAGTCACGTGGTAGCACGTGACGTTTAAGCAGCAATCAGAAGACACAGCGCAGAAGGCTCATTCCAAAGGGGGTCACGTGCTCACACGTGACCATGGGTCACGTGGTCACACGTGACCGGCTTTCAAAGCCCATTTTATCAACAGAATTAAATTCTGAAAGAAATTCAGATCTTTCCAAAGGAAAGCGGTTATCTGGAACCAATCAAATTAAAGATTCAGAGGTCATCTATTTATGGAAAATCTCGGGTTTGGAAAGATTTCCCCCTTAAATCTAACCAAAATAACAAGGGAGAATCTCTGGACTTGAAATCCAACGGTGAATAAAATTCACCTAATAATCCAAAGGTCCAGAACGAATGAAGGATGCAAATCAAATCTCTCAATGAAGATTCGTCACAAAACTAATTTATTCGGCTGCTTCTCCTATAAATAGGAAGGAAGAGATACAAAAAAGAGAGACATGCGCAGAGAAAGAAAAAAGGAGGAGAGCTTTGATACTTTGAAAAGACTTGGATCTTCTGCAAAAACCCTAGGTAAGAAGGGGAAGGCCTTTTGAAAGAAGGGGAGAATTTAATTCTCAACAGAGTTTAACTCTGATACATAAAACAGAAGAGCATATTTCTTCTCTCTTTGATAGAGGATCTGCAAAGTGCACATCTCCCCTTAAGGTTGAGAATTTAATTCTCAATGGGTCGAGATCCTGCCATGCAGATCCAAAACATAGAGAAGGAATGCAAGCATGAGAATTTAATTCTCACAGAACTATAGGAATTTAATTCCTTTAAGATAAAAGTAGGGCTTGACCCTGTATCATGGTGTAGGGTGTTTTTCGTCACCCCAGTGAGATGGGAATACGCGCGCGCTTGTCAGGCGTACTACAGATTCCCCCTGCCTAGGGTAGGCCGGGGTTTAATGATTGTGGGGATCCGAATCTCCGGCAGCCGCGGACTAAGCTGCCGTTAATTACCCCTCGCCTTTGGGGCGAGGGAACCTCCGATTAACGGATTAAACTGGTCATGCGAACTCAATGTGCAGTGTGCGCGCTTGTCAGGCGTAAAAACTCTGCGTGGCTCCCGATATATCCAAAACCCCCTTTCAAAACAAAACACACGCACACTGAACATTGAGTTCGCATGACCAGTTTAACCCGTTAATCGGAGGTTCCCTCGCCCCAAAGGCGAGGGGTAATTAACGGCAGCTTAGTCCGCGGCTGCTGGAGATTCGGATCCCCACAATCATTAAACCCCGGCCTACCCTAGGCAGGGGGAATCTGTAGTACGCCTGACAAGCGCGCGCGTATTCCCATCTCACTGGGGTGACGAAAAACACCCTACACATGGGAATTTAATCCCTTCAAAATAAAAAGAAACAGGGTTTAACCCTAATTAAGAACTTAGTTCTGTTGAAACAACGGGAATTCAATTCCTTTAATCATAATTTAACGGGGACTGGAAGTTTAATTCCCTAAAAAAGCTTTTATTAGGGTTTAACCCTATTCAGTCCTCCACATAAACGAGGAATTTAATTCCTACAGAAGATTCAGGGTTCGATCCTACTCCAGAATATAAGTCTTCAAAAGGAAGTAGGAATTTAATTCCTTTGAAAATTAAAGCCCGAGGAATTTAATTCCTGAAAAAAGATCAACAGATCCTCTAAAAATGACATACATAGAGGCAGGGTCACGTGCCACCACGTGACCCCCCAAGAGATCTATAGAAAACCCTTTGAGGCAGTCCCTCACGTGACCCACGTGACCCTTAACAAAAGCTCTAACAAATGAGCATATGAATGCCTGTCACGTGATGGCACGTGATGCTCTGAAAAATGCAGCGATTTCAGCAGAATAAATGGAAAGAGGGCGTTCTCACGTGTTGCCACGTGACCCCTTTTGCCTTAGTGTTCAACACTAAATTGGAACTCTCAAGCCCAGTGTTAAAACACTGTTGGGCCTTAGCATTCGACACTGATTAAAAAGCCTTATTTGCAGTGTGTTTAACACTAATTTGAAAAAGCCTTATTGCTGGTGTTTAACACCAATTATCTCTTAGTGTTGAACACTAACTTATCAACCTCATTCCCAGTGTTCAACACTGATTGCTCTGAAGTGTTTAACACTAGGCTTTGGCCCAATTGGCTAAAGGGATAGAGGCAAAGCCTCTCCCTCAATGGACCAACAAGAAACCAATATTCCAGACCTGACTGGACTTAGCCCAAGCTGGCCATAAGTCCTCAATTCATGATTAACTGGGCCAGTGGGTTCATAACATAATTAATGGGTCTTGATCCCAAATTGGGCCAAGGACTATTTAAGCCACTCCGGTTCTAGGGTACATCTCTTCACTCCTTTGATACTCGGCATTGTAATCCCTCAATGTCTTCAAAGAGGTGACGGGTCCCGACGACCACACATTGACATGGACTGTGGGGTCCTTAAACCCATGCCTAATGCAAAATTCCTGGTCACGTGGAACGCGGATAACGTCACTCTTTGACCCCGCGGAAAACGTCCAGAGCGGAGCCTAGTCCTCGCCGAACACGGCAATGAACCCGTGTGAAGCATCTAGTGCAAAATTCCTGGTTACGTGGAACGTGGATAACGTCACTCTTTGACCCCACGGAAAACGCCCAGAGCGGAGCCTGGTCCTCGCCAAGCACGGCAGTGAACCCGTGTGAAGCATCCAGAGCACATACCGGACTGTGGAGTCCTTAAACCCATGGACTATGACGTCCTTAACCTTGACCGAGATGTCTTAAAACTAACAATTGACCGAGATGTCTTAAAACTAACAATGGACCGCAATGTCCTTAAACTACCCATGGACCGCAATGTCCTTAAACTACCCATGGACCGAGATGTCCTTAAACTACCCATGGACCGCAATGTCTTTAAACTAGAACCATATAGCCTCCATATGCTCTTTTGTTGGATCTAAACGGTCCTGTTTAAGTTGATCTTAGCCTCAAAGATGGTTAACGCATCCTTAAACCTCCAAGCAGACTGGACTATGAATCCCCCTAATTAACTCTGGCTCGAGGGTACATCTCTGAACCCCTCTGACACCCGTCGTTGTAATCCTTCAACGTCGTCAAAGAGGTGATGGTTCCCGACGGCCACACATACGATGGACCACTATATCCTTAAACTGGAACAATGAAGTCCAAACGCTCCTTTGTCGGATCTAAACGATCCCGTTAAGTTGATCTTGGTCTCAAACTAGACTAATATATCCTTAACAAATGTTTGAGTTGATCTTAGCCTCAAGTATGGCTAACGTGTCCTCAAACCAAACCCCCCCCCCAAACCCAAATCTAAGATAACACGGATTTGGACTAGTCCACGCCCTACGGGCGACGACATAACTCGGTCTTCGTAAACGATCCACGGGCAATAAAACATAAAGCAAAAACACACGACACGAAGTGACCATCTGGAGAAGGAGAAAGTTGTTACCGCGATGCGGTAGCGTAATTAACTGCAGGGGATTGCGCCTGCAGGGAAGAGCGTCCCCACAATCAAAAACCCCTCAAACGAGGGGGAATCTGACGAAGTCTGCTACATCGGCCGCATCCGTCTAAACCTCCGATACATAGCGCCATGGATCAACTAGGCATCTTCGGAGAGGTGGACGGATAGCACCTATTGGCATCTGCCCCGAACCTCAGGCGAGACGGCCCGACGTCCCGCGTGTCCGTTCGGAGGGGAACAGAGTTCTATGAAAACTTGTTCGCATGCTTCTGACCACACAAATTTTTCATCTTTTCGTGTGAGCTTGGTCAGGTGTGTTGCTATCTTTGAGAATCCTTGAATGAACCTTCTGTAATATCCAGCTAAACCTAAAAAACTCCGAATATCCTTCACTGACTTTGGTGTAGGCCATTCACTAACTGCTGAAACTTTGGCTGGATCCACAGAAATTCCTTCTCCTGATACGATATGTCCAAGAAAACTAACTTGATTTAGCCAAAACTCGCACTTGTTGTACTTGGCATAAAGCTTATGTTGTCGAAGAGTTTCCAGGACAATTCGTAGGTGCTCTGCATGCTCTTTCCGACTCTTAGAATACACCAGGATGTCGTCGATGAAGATGACAACAAACCTGTCTAAGTACTCCCGGAAAACTTGATTCATTAGGTTCATGAATATTGCTGGTGCATTGGTCACTCCAAATGGCATCATTAGAAATTCGTAATGTGCATAGCGAGTTCTGAAAGCTGTTTTGTGAATATCAACGTCCTTGACCTTCACTTGATGATAACCTGAACGAAGATCCAATTTAGAGAAAACACAAGATCCACTTAGTTGATCGAATAAATCATCGATGCGCGGGAGTGGATACTTGTTCTTTATAGTGACTTCGTTCAAGGCCCTATAATCGATGCACATTCTGTATGAACCTTCCTTCTTCTTCACCAGTAGTACAGGTGCTCCCCAACTTGAAGTACTGGGACGAATCCATCCTTTTGCCAATAATTTGTCCAACTGTGTTCGGACTTCCTTCAAACCTTCCGGACTTAATCTATAAGCTGCTTTGATCACTGGTTGTGCTCCTGGTACTAAATCAATACTGAATTCAAGAACTCGATCGGGAGGCAAACCTGATATATCGTCAGGAAATACATCGTCGAACTCTTGAACTACCTCTGGTCTTAATTCTTCTTCTGCTTGAGCTGCTGCAACTACTGCTTCCCTTGTCTTCGCTTTGTAGGTACTTGGCTCTAGGGTACGATCTCCGCTTTTGAAGTAGAAGACCGGATGGTCTGGAATTTCGAATACTGCCCTCCTTTGACGACAGTCGATGGTAGCATAAAAAGTTCCAAGCCAATCCATTCCTAGAACCACATCGAAGTTCGGTATGTCCAGTATTTTGAAGTCAACATAAAACTCTCGGCTGCAGACGACGACTGGACACAAGATGTATCCCATAGTTGCCTTTAGAACTCCATTTCCGGAACTGACATTCCAGCTGGATACAAGCGGTGAGACTGGAATCGAATGGGTTCGGACAAACCGTTGCGATATAAAACAGTGGGATGCTCCAGTATCAAATAGTGCAAGTGCAGGTAGTGAGGCTACTAGGATTGTACCTAAGGTATGTGGGATATGTTTTAGGTATAGGGAAAGTATGTAGATAACCAAGACTAAAAGAAAAGTTTGAGAAGAAAAGTTTACCAGTGATGACTTGGCCAGTGGCCTCAGCTTCTTCCACAGACATCGTGAAAGCATGGCGCTTTGGTACATTCCTCCTGGCCTGAAGAGCATTCCTCGGAACGTTCCTTTGAGCTTGATGGAACTGACGAAGAGGTGGTGCAGCTTGTGGTCCTCTGGATGGTGCAGGTAGTGCAAGTCTTGGAGCAAGGGCTTGGATGGCAGGGCGCTGTGGGTAATTGTTTGCTGGCCTGGGTGCAGCAACTGGATTTTGCCTTTGGGGACAAGACCCAATATCATGAGTAGCTGAGCCACAGACTAAGCAAAGGCGGTTGGCTTGCCGGCAGTCTTTCATCATATGTCCAGCTCTCTTGCAGTAGTTACAAAAGGCTGGGCTGGGACGATGGTTCAGTACTCTGGGTCGCCTTGGCACAAAAGGTGGTCTGGACGAGGCTCCACCTGCCATCTGGTTGGCAGGACGCTTGACTCCTACAGACTGAGGTCTGCCCCTTGTTTTTATCACTGTCTCATAACTGCGGGCAGCTTCCAGAGCATCCTCATGAGTCAAAAAATTTTCCTGTGGCTAAAGCAGCCTGAATCTCTGTGTCCAGTCCTTGTTGAAAACGACGGGCTCTGATCTCGTCCGTCGGTATCAAATGTGCCGCGAATCTGTTTAAGGATGGTGTTAGCTGTGTAGTATGTGATATTTAAAAATGAACTATTGCGACATATCTTACCGGCTTAACATGGTGAATTCAGCGTCGTATTCATCTAATGATTTGTCCCATATCGATCCTTGTTGTAGATGAATGAACTGTTGCTCCATAGCAAACCTGGCAGTCACAGGGAAGTATTTCGCGTTAAACTTCTCGCGAAAACTCTTCCATTCAATAGGCTGTACAAGGCGGCTTTCTTCCGCCTTCCACCAGTTGCGAGCATTGTCCGTGAGCTGTAGTTTCGCCACACGGACCCAAACTACGTCTGGCACTTGTGCTGCTGCCAGATCATCTTCTATACTTTGTGCCCATTCTTCAGCTTCAAGAGTGCTTCCTATTCCAGAGAACTGCTTCGGATGTAAGGCCCTGAATTGCTTTACCCCCGGTGCGTCAGTCTCGGGACGGTTCAGGAGTTGTTGTTGTCCCTCGAGAAGACTGCGGATCGCCTCAAGTAGCACTGTTTACTCGGTGGGTGGCGCAGGAACAGCTGGTGTGAGGGGTAGTGCTGGAGGTGTGTTGTTGACGTTGGTGCTGGTGTTGTTCGGGGAATCCATAACCTTGAAGAAAAATTTGGGTTAGGACAGATTCAAGTACATGAAATGATAAGATTCAAGGAATATGAAATTGTAAGATTCAAGGAACATGAATTGTAAAGAATGGTTTAGTTGCTGGTTCTTGTGTTATATTACTTAGGTTGTTCACGTAGAACAGAACTGCAAGATAGGGTTTCATACAGCTCTGACATGCATGGGCTACCAACAAAACCTATCACGCCCCGCTTCCCAGTGTACGGCGAAGGGGACGCGACGAGATCCGCTACGTATATACTCAGAAGTACATACGCTAAGCGTATCTAAGCAATATAAAATAAAATACACAAGAGGCAAGAAATAAAAAGAACAGCAACTTTTATTTATTAACATTCTTTGTACAATACATGAAAGAAAATACAACTGAAATAAAAAGATGCCTAAACAGTGGCATAACAGGAAATGAAAAGTACAGAGAGGAAAAGTGTACAATAAAACTAAAGTGCAGGGTCATCAGCAAACTGCTCCAAGTCTTCTTGCGATGGCTCGATCTCTGCCGGGTCCAAATCACCTGACGACATTCAAAGAAGAAAGAAACAGAATGTCGTCGGCGAATAGGTTGCTCGGTAAGTCCTAAAGGTGAGAGGAAAGTAGAAAAGACAGAATAAGAAGATATCTTTTAAAGTTGTATACTATTATTGTAATGTTGTGTTAACGCTGTTGTTTGTAGCTTGGTACAGAAGGATGCCAGTGTATACAAGGGGTGTCTCTATATGCCAAAGACTAGAGGCACGTGTAGTACAAGGAACCATTTATGCCACGGTACAACAGCAACGGAATATAGGTTAGGTGTCTTAATCTGACCACATCGTGCCACCTTTAACACCTTCCGTACCAATCTACCCCTTAAACCCCGCAATGTCTTGTTTGTATTGTTATTTTGTAAATTGTATTGGTTGTATGATTGATTGACTGACTGACCGAAACCATGATATCAGGAAACGGTTGTAACCGTAGAGTCATGTAAATGGAATACTGAGAATCATGTAAAAGGAATATATATCTATGGTTCGGTTCAGTCGAGTTGTATAAATTGATAATTGTATTCATGGATTCATGTGTTCACATTGAATTGGAATCTTATAGATTATAAATTGACTTGAATCATATTCAAGTCAGATTAATTAGACTCAAACCCGAGTCAGACAATCAGAATTGTGAATCGAGGTCTTATAATTGCTAGGGTCCTTAGGGTAATTTATAAAACTTGAGGAGGTTTTATGTAAAAATACTTTTATATACTTTTCAAAATACGCCTCAAGTATTTATTGTTCGTCTTTAGAGTTGTAATGAGAGTGGGTGTTATGTTGTGACATTTCTAGTGAAAATATCATAGTTTTTTATAAATAAGGGTATTTATCTGTAATATTGATTTATTTGAAGTTCATGGTATTTTGATGTAAAATTTATTCTTGTGATTTTTAGAAAAAGGTGGAAAATTTATATTATAATAAAATGGATTTTTAAATGATAAATATACATATATTTATATAAAAATAATTTTAATAAATATTTTATATTCCAAAAATCTCATTTTCTTAAGATGTCGTATTTTAAACCTTTCAAGACCGAATGCTCCTTGCGGAGGTCTAAATCTCGCACTACTAAGCCCGAGGATGTGTGATAATCCACACCATCCCGAACGGGTTCCCCAAAAATGAGTTGTAGCGGCGCTTTGCAAACATTGTAAAATACTAATCGTTTAGAAAACGGTTTTATAAAGTAAAAGGTATTTATTTGCAAAGGTGTAAATTTTCCGTATTTTAGATTCTAGGGTTTCCTAAGTCAACTAGCCTAATTCTAAATGGTCTAAACGACAAGTCGTTAGAAGCCTCAAATCGCCTCTTCACCACCAATTGTGGCCAGGTAAGTACAAATGAGGAAAGGAGAGACCCGCTCACGAATCGTGAGACGGGCCTTTTAAAGTTACCTTTTCTCACTTGCCTAGCCTAGACACCACAAAGTCAGGTTTAGATAAACGATCCATGTCCACAACTTATCGTGTTTTCCTAATAAGAGGTATTTATTTAAAAGTGTATCAAAACTAAAACTTTTAGAAATGATTTTATTAAGAATATGGTATTTAAATGAAAGTATTGTTTTATCGTATTTTAAGTTTTGATGATATCGTTTAGGGTTGTATTTGCGTGTGTGTGGAGGTAGGTCATTACCTCGTACTCTAGTTTAAATGTATAACAAAGTTAAGGGGTTAAATGTGAAATCGAAACATTTTGGTATTTAAGTGAAAAATACGATAAATTGGAAAGGCTATCATTTCATGTGATGAAACTTATTCAAATTGATTGTTAAATGTTTAATAGTCAACATAAAGATGTTTAGACATGAATGTATTGGTGAGAAGTGAAATTTTATAGAAAACCGAATCGGAAATCGGATTTGTTCTGATTCCGTCGGGTTTTGTAATTTCGTATTTTAGAGAAATAGAAAGAGAGATAGAATGGGACTTACGGGTTTCGATTAAGAAATGGAGTGAAGGGGGGACTAGAGAGGTTGCCGAGGCGTTACTTCGTCGCCGGTTGTTCCTAAAAACGTCGCCGGAATTTCCGCCGGAATTTCGTCGGAGTTTCGCCGCGCACTTGTTTTCAAGGTATACGAATCTTGGAAAATTTTTGAGAGAGTGAGCTTAGCGTTTTGGGATGAGAGGGTAGGGGTGTATTTATAGGATCGGCTAGAGTAGGGTAGGTGAAAGGTTTTTAATTAAAAAATTGTAAAAAATGTAGAAATTCATTAAAAATTGTAGTAAATGGGGGATAATTAAGTTTCGGGAACCGATCCAATTAAATGGTGTGTGCGGGAGAGTTGGGCAACTGAAAAGTCACAACTTTTCAATTGCCGACTCGGCCGTCCGGCCGAGTCCGGCCGGCGGCACCGGCCGAGTCGGCCGGTCTGCCGGCCGACCGGCCGACTCAGCCGAGTCGGAAGGTTGGGAGGTGGGGGTCTCGTAGGGTAAGCTCTGGTATATTTAGATTTCTGGGTTCAGTTCAAAGTTTGGGAGATATGGTCTGTGGACTGTTGGGCTTCCAAAGGATTTAAAAAAAAACAATCTAAAAATAATGTGGGGCGGGGGATTTGAACTCTGATGGCTTGGTTCAGCAGTGCAAGGTATTACCAATAAGCTACAAGCTCCTTCTTGTAATTATTGTGGGAAAATAAATACTTAAAGCGGTAACAGCAATATTAAATACCCCAAGTATACTTTAGATTTAAATCAATTTTATGTATACAAAAATTGGAGTCGTTACATTAGGGGTCTGACGTTTACCGCCCCCCTAGGCCTGACATGCGATACTCATAGACGAACAGACCGGACCGTACAGAGATTGTCACATTCAGGCTCAGTAGGAGTTCGGGTGGGTTTACCTCATCGACCTTCTTATCGACATCTACCTGGGAACCGTTACGTACAGCTAGTGCTGCTTGCGGTCTATGGTTAAACACACTGTCAGCGTAGTGTCGAGTCTTTAGAGTCCCACACAGAGAGTTTCCCTGCAATGGGCAAAAGGTGTAGAGGCTGTATGGTTTTACGGTAAGGCTACGATCACTTACGTGCGCTTGTGCGCGTATGATATTCGGGCAGACGATACTAGTGGGCTTTGGTTTAAGCTGGATCCTAGTATTGTATAGATGGATTGGTTTTTTTCTTCTGTGCATTCGCATTCTACGGAATGCGAATGTGGGTGTGTATGCACGGTTGTGAGGAGCAAAGAAGGAGGTGCCTCATTGGGGTTCTGACCGTTGATTCGGTCAAAACCATTATGATGTGAGGAAAATATTTACTAATCTTTTTAATGATAATTATGTTATGGCTAATTGTTTTGACCATTTGACCATGCTTGACAATTTGACCTACTTGACCATTGTTGACTTGGATATTTCTTGTGAGCTCTAGACTCTTCTTTGCTTTATCAAGACATGATAGTGGTCAAATCAAACTTAGTCATCATAATTATTATGATAAAAGATTGGTTTTTATTTTTCTATGGCCCATTATCTCATTGGCATTCTCTCTCTTTATTTGAGCTCTCAAGCTTAGCTCTTCTTCTTCTTCCTCACTAGAATTCCTAAAAGGTCTCATGTGTTGAGCAAGTTGGGGTTCAAATAGACAAACAAATCCATCTTCTTCCTCTACATTGCCTAGAACATCAAGAGTAGCAAACTTGTTGCCCTAGTTATCTCGGTTTGAGGTGGAGCTTGGACTATAGACTCTCGGGTGGATCGTCTTCGACTCAAAGAGACCGTGGAGGTGACCAAGATCCGGATCGACCCATGGAGCCTACGGAGACGAGGAGGATAGCGGAGAAGACCCAAAGGACTAGTAGCATGAGGTATAATCTCCTTTCACAGTAGATAGAACCTCATGTAGTTTGTTAGCAATGGTTTGGCAAAGATCCTCAAGTTTTATTCTATGTTACCTTATGTTAAAAATTTGTTTTTTACCGATTCCGCCTCCCCGTCAGTACCGGGGTGGGTAACGTAGACTTACAACGGAGCTGGAATAAATATGATGCATTGGGGACAATCCTCGGCACCTCGTCTCCGAGATTGCATCCGACCTTTGGAGACCTCCTCAGAATACCTTCCATATTCGCCTAGCAACCAGCCAACAACTCACCTCCGAGCAATCCTACAACCGAACTTACACCCCCTTTGCCCGTCTCCGAGTTGTTGCAGGGCTGAGATTCCTCGGCCTCCCAGCTCGCCTCCGAGCCATCCATCGAGCTGAGTTTCCGTGGCTTCTCCGACCAAGCGAGAGCGCGGAGCCCAAGTGCTCCCGCCACGACTCCGTGTACCTCGCCAAAGCGAGATATCCGCTGTCCCACGTTCCGCATCTCACGCTGGCGCGTCCCTCCATTAATGAGCGTATCCCGCTATTGACGCGGGCGAAACGCAGGGGCGTAACTAACGGCAAGGATCTCGCGCAGGCTCGCTCCATGCGACCGCTATATAAACCTCTCTTTCAGACGACTCAGATAACTCGAACTCATTTAGATATGCCGCTACCCTGCTCTTATTCCATGGTACCAACTTGATCGTTGGAGGGTCCTACGGTGGTTTCTCATCCCGGGACTTCCCTTACAGGTAGCTCAGCGTCAACAATATCTAACAACCCATTAAGATCCACACAACAATTCTCGTATCCAATCTCAACCGTTCGCTACCGTTCGCAGCGAAATCGACGGAGGACAACATCTGAGGGAGATCAAGACCTCCGTCACTAACAAATCTTTGAGAAAGTAAATATATGCCTTCGATAAGGTAATAAATCATCAAATCGTGGAATATATTGGAGATGAAATATCATGTACTTTCCTTCTTATAAACCATAACAGAAAATGTTTACTTCTTTTATTTGCCGGTATACTTACATGTGCTATTTGAATGTCACTATTTTACTTTGCCAAGTAGCATATAAAAATGCATAGAAACATATTAGACATGCAGTGGATATACAAGTATTTCTCTAATAGCTTATGATAGTTATTATGATAGTTATTACTGTCTCTTGTTTTATGTACAACTAGACTTAGCTTGGTTGATACTAATTTCCTCTCCAATATGAGAGGATCGTAGGTTCGATCCCTAATAAAGGATGGGGTTGATATTTAAAAATTAAAAAAACTCTTGATTTATGTCCTTTCGTCCTACGAATTGTTTTCTTATGCCGATCCAAAGCAGTTTTTTTACACATCCAATTAAATATGTACTTGCACGGAGTGCATGAACCAGTGCCTATTTATCTCACTGGCATATTTAAAATAAATTCTGTTAGATTATGAGATATTTGAACATAATTGTATTACATTTTATGGTTATCATAAATTAGATAAGTTCTAATTTATATTGTTGAGATTATGATTAATGTGTTAGATTATTAAGATTAGTAGTTATCAGTTTGTTACGTTATGAGAGGTATAAATCGACATGATTTATTTCTAAACAATCTACTGTATTACAAGAAACGATAAAGACAAATCTGCTGAAGTTATCATGTATTCCACATGCAAAATACAAGTATTATGTATATCTAATGGTTTCTTCTAGCATCTCATTACTTAAATGTATATCTAATGGTTTCTTCTAGCTATGATCTCATTACTTAATGCATCTCAAAGGTTGCTTAACATGCATGCCTAAAAAATACAGCGTCATAAAGTCAGACAACAATATTGGATTATAACAAAAGTATATAATACACATAATAAACATCCCCATATTTATGAGGCGCTGATAAGAAACACGTAAGAATACCATCAAAAGCTCTTTCATTTCTATTATTCCAAACATGAATTTAACCTTTTCACCACCACCGAATGCATGAACCGACAACCATTTCAATCTATTTACCTCTCTTACATATTTAAGAAAATATCATCAAAATTCATTTTTTTGCATGTGCAACGCAACTGTAGAAAATAACTATTTTTATGCAATGTTTTGTGTGAGAGAGGGAGATTGGGAATAGGAAGATTGAATTCGTTTAAAAAATAAAAGTCAAAATTGTAATATTAGTGATAATGGATATGTTGATGATGTGGCTATGTTAAGCTAAGGTTATGTTGAGTCTCAAACAATTTAACATTAGTGATATGTATATAAATATTTTGCATGTGTTTTCCTATTTAACGGTTTATGTCCGCTATTTTAATTTTTAAGGTGTAAAAGGAGAAAAGATTTCGCTCAAATAATCGATGCATGCATGATATATTTTTTTTTTAAATTCAGTAAATTTTAAATTGTGAAAAAGTTTTATAGGAAAAATTTAAACAACAGTCAACATCAATTTTATGCATCTTAATGTGGAGTCTCAAACCATTTAATATCGAAAAAAACCTCTTAATTTATATTACTATAGTTTCTTACATAATTTTCGAATCCATTTACGTAATGTAGTTTCCTTGACGTTAAATTGTAAAGCTCTATCATTCTTTTATGGAATGCAAAAATGTGTCCAATATAATGTTTATGAAATGCTTATTAGATGATGTCTAAGAGGATAAATTGAAAAATGGCTTAGAGACCTTAGAAATGATAACCAAGGAAAGGATACAAGCTTAAAGAAAAATAAACGAGGAAAAAGGTATTTATCGAAGAATAAATAATATATAGTTTCTCTCTGTTGGAGATAGATGAGGATGCTTTCGATGCAATATATTTAATTTAGTATTGCTAAAAAACCAGCTTATGATATCATAGGTTTGAAGTTTCAAGTAAAAAACATGAAGTTTGTCAAAAGATGGCTTGAAGCTTAGTCTTTCAAACTCAAAGCTTCCCATCAATTGTTCACGCGCTTGGTAGGTGGTGATCATAGATTCCAATTAAA
This sequence comes from Agapanthus africanus, assembly GCA_030015575.1. Lineage (NCBI taxonomy): Eukaryota > Viridiplantae > Streptophyta > Magnoliopsida > Asparagales > Amaryllidaceae > Agapanthus > Agapanthus africanus. The sequence continues at coordinate 909,745,424 of JASDDO010000019.1, read as the reverse complement.
GATTACGATGCTTGTTTAGGCGCAATAAATATTTCCGGGAATATACGATTATCAGAATAATCAAATGAGCTCATTTTATAGGAATCTTATTCCTCTCAAAATATGCGTTTTTCCTAAATTACCACAAAATATTTCCACCTAACATGACATGTGTCATGACATATGCCACACCCCGCTGACCTCCCTCCATGTCCACCGGCTGTTCGCCACTGGTCTCCCTCACCGTCGTCCGTCCGTCGTTGGTCGGCATTCGTTGTCGGCCTCCCTCGCCACCAGTCGGTCGGTCATCCCTCGCCCGCCTACCTCGCCACCCGCTGGTCGGCAGTCTGCTGCCGGCCTCCCTCACCGCCGACCTCCCTTGCAGCCCGTCGGTCAGTCGTTCATCACCAACATCCCTCTCCGCCTGCCGTCAACCGGCTGCCGGCCTAGCCACCTGTCACCGGCCTCGCCTCTAGTCGTCCGTCGGCCGCCGCCGGTCGACGGTTGTAGATACATATATTACCAAAATGATTAAAATGTACCAAGTACGTTAATCCAAGATTCCTTAAAATTGGATACCCGATCATCGCATTCATGAAAATATGAGAATTCCCGGTAATCTTCTATTCCATGAAGCAAGCTGCAAGCGCAAGCTATTACGATGTTGTTGGCGCTCCTCCTTAAAGTGAATCACGAGATCCAAGTGGGTGGTTTGTCTATTCGACCTGTCTTGATGCGTTCCCTGAATCCGTTCTTTACTAATTTAGTACGACTTACTTGTTCAGAGAGATGAACAAATATTTTTTGACAGAAGCATTTTAAACATCAAACAATTTGAAAGCAATGGCAGATGAGAAGAACTGCTATACAAAAGGTTTGCATGGTGCAAGGCCTTAGATAGCCCTTGGATGACCTTCCCCACATACAAGTAGCATCAATATCTGAAACAGTACTGAGAACAGCCCATATGCTCACCGTATCCTCACCTAAACCCATTGATTGAATACAACAACAACAAAAACGCGTTCACAAATAATACTGCAAACAGTAGAGAAACCCTGTTGCTAATTAAAGAACCAAAACCCTTTTCAGCTCTAAATAACAAAATTCGAAAGAGCCTTCATCTTCAATAAAAACAGCACTGATCCTTCATCACTTCACTCTCTCTCTCCAATGAAGCCAGCTTCAATCTCTCTCCTCCTTCTATTTGCTGCTGCCTTAGTCTCTGCAGATGACCCTTACAGATACTTCACCTGGACCATCACCTATGGCTCCATCTCTCCTCTTGGGATCCCTCAACAGGTACAATTTTTCTTCTTCTTCTTCTTGCATAACTCTGCTCAAAATCACAAATTGGTTAATGGGTCTTCCTCATTTTTACAGGGTATTCTCATTAATGGGAAATTCCCAGGTCCAAAACTTGATTGTGTAACAAATGACAACATTGTGCTAACTGTTGTGAACAAACTTGATGACCCGTTTCTCATAACTTGGAATGGGATCAAACAGAGGAAGAACTCATGGCAGGATGGGGTCCTTGGCACAAACTGCCCCATACCCGCTGGTTCTAACTTCACTTACAAGTTTCAGACGAAGGATCAGATCGGGACTTTTACGTATTTCCCGTCGACGGCGATGCATAGAGTTGCCGGTGGATTTGGTGCGCTGAATGTTTACCAGAGGCCTCGGATTCCGATACCTTATGATCCCCCTGCTGGGGACTTTACTCTGCTTGTTGGGGATTGGTTTAAGGCCGGGCACAGGGTAATGTGTTTCATTGAGGCAATTTGTCGAATAGATAGGAAGCTATTAATTTTCTATTGATATTTGCAGGCGTTGCAGCAGTCTTTGGATTCAGGGAAGGCCCTTGGTATCCCTGATGGGCTTCTTATCAATGGAGTTACTCACTCTACTTCTTTCGCTGGAGATCAAGGTATATATTCATTGTTTTTCTTGTTCAAATCGATGTTTGTATGATTCGACAGATATATCATTTATGTATATTTAATTCTTCTAGGAAAAACATACATGTTTCGAGTGTCGAATGTGGGTGTATCCATGTCGATTAACTTCATGATCCAAAACCACAAGCTAAAGCTAGTAGAGGTTGAAGGATCACACACTATCCAGAACATTTATGATTCCCTTGATGTTCATGTTGGTCAATCCATGACTGTGCTAGTTACACTTGATCAACCTCCGAATGATTACTATATTATCGCTTCGTCTCGATTCACCGAGGCAAGTTTATCTGCAACGGCTGTGTTGCACTATAGTAATTCGAATTCGCGGCTTTCGGGTCCGGTGCCGGTCGGCCCTGCCAATGGAATAGAATGGTCGATGAACCAAGCTACAAGCGTTAGGTAATCCATCTCTTTCTCCATATGAATTTGGCTTATATATGTTGGGCTAATTTCACTAAACTAGCTTTAATTATGAGCCTTTCTGGTTAACATTACAGTTTTTTTTAATTAAAAAAATTAAAGTATGCTTCTTTGAGTGCTATGTTTAAGTGTATTTTAGTGGGGGGGGGGGGGGGGGGGGGGTGGAAACTCCCTTGGTACCAAAATCTAAGGGAGTTTACTATGGTAAAAAATATTCTATGATAATTTAGTGAATGCTAATTTTTTTTAATCGTCTTTCTTGAGATTTTCTTGTTGTAAGTATTATGTATCTATGCGTGGCGGAAATTCAAGACCTTTGTTTTAGAGTAGACTGAAAAAGACCATCCGACGGATATCAAATCACACGAAAAAGCACACCAAACAACAACACACAAGATTTATCCGGGTTTGGTGCAACTAACACCTAATCCTGCAAACCGCGACAAAAAATTCCACTATGAGAAAGAAATACAATAGATTACAACGGCCGCGCTTGGCCGTCTGTTACACTCTAATCATACCCTGGCTTTTTAGTGAATTATGGATACAAAAATCCCTAGAGAAAGTCTCATATTTATAGCCTAAATAAATGTTAGGAGATAAATCCATATTTAAATTAGAGATAAATATGAATTTAAACTAGAGATTAGATTTAAATCTAAACCAAAGAGATTAGATTTAAATCCTAACTATAATTAATCCGAATTTAAATCAAATTCAACATTTCTATCTACAAAATACTCCTCAAACAAAGTATTAAATATACAATGTAAATGATAAAAGTTTAAGGCCTAGTTGGGCAACACGGTTACGATTTCCGAAACTGTTCGTGAGGTTTCAAGACTAAACTCCTAAATTTGTAACCAAGGCCCGTTTGGCAACCAAAATGGAGTTTTCCATACCGCGGTTTCAAAAAGGTTTCAAAGACTCGAAACCCCATTTTTCTAAAATCTAAAAATAGTTGAGTTTCGAAAAGTTGTGTGTTTTCTCTTTATTCTGTAGCTATAATAAATAAATAAATAAATTAACAAAATTTTCCTATAACCCTTAAGAATTAAGTTAAAATAAACGAAACCTTGCTTTCATAAACTGTTTTCCCAAACGACCGTAAACTTTATGAAACCCCAATTTTATTTAACCACGGTTTGCACATATACAAACCCCGGTTTCATTTTAACTTAATCGAAACCATGGTTTCGGAAACCTTGTTGATAAACTAGGCCTAAAGGTATTTTGAAATTAGAAACTTTCCGAAAACACAAAACAATGTTCCTTAACGGAAAGTACAGGGTTTGAAAACAGAGGGTTATATCCTGTTTACTGAAATATGGCCTATGGTTTTTTCATTATGAAGTTGCTGTTGCGCAATGCTTGATTGGATAAATTGTTCGCTTTTATTCTATAGATGGAATCTGACTGCAAATGCGGCAAGGCCTAATCCGCAAGGATCATATCATTATGGGACCGTACCAAGAACAAGGTCACTAGTCTTTGCAAATTCCGCACCATTGATCAGTGGAAAGCAACATTATGCAGTGAACGGTGTATCCTATCTTGTGCCTGACACTCCATTGAAGCTAGCCGATAACTTCAATATCGGGGGAGTTTTTACTTGGGATAGTATTCCTAGTAATCCAAGCAGTGGTGCTAATATGCTTGGAACTCCTGCTCTTCGAATGAATCTGCACGAATTCGTTGAGATCGTGTTTCAGAATACTGAGAATAGTATGCAATCATGGCATCTTGATGGATACGATTTCTGGGTTGTTGGGTAAGTTAGCATTTGCATTTACTTCTTGTTTTAGCAGCTCAAGATAATATCATTATGGATAATTTTTATTTGTTATGATATATCTGAAACTAATATTTTCCTTCATTTGATAAATAAAGTATTGGTGCTGGAAAATGGACAGAAAATTCAAGACAGACATATAATCTAATCGACGCTGTTACCCGACATACAGTTCAGGTATTTTTGCAGCGCATCTTTATTTCCGCAATCTTAGTTCGCGATTTCTTATATCGTTTATATCTGTGAGTTAAATAGGTATATCCAAATGGATGGTCTGCGATCTTGGTGTCCTTAGAAAATCAAGGGATGTGGAACGTTAGATCGGCGATGTGGGCAAGGCAGTATCTCGGGCAGCAATTTTACATTCGAGTCTGGACACAACAGCAAAGTTTAGCCAACGAGTATGCGATGCCTCCTGATGCATTACTCTGTGGAAAAGCCAAAGGTCTGCGCCCGTAATTAGACCGTTTCTTGCGAATTTTGGATTTAGCGTCGAGAAAGGGTGGCTGCAAGCAATGAGAAAAAGAATATCAATTGAGATTTATATTTATTCATTTGATGATGTGCAATTTCAAGATAATTATGTAATTTAAATTTGGTTTTTGAAGAAATGGGAAAACTCTTCAATTACTTAAAATTGAGAGTAAAAACACTTTTTTTTTTCACTTGCATATGAACAATCCTGCTATTGAAACAATTAAGTTACCTTTTTGGAAGCTTCCAGCAAGCTGTATGAATATCAAATAACTGCTGCTACCAGATTTGCTGCAAATAATGATGATGATGATGATGATGATGGTAAATTTTATAAATCACCATAGAGCTTTTATGTTTTTTGTCACGTCCCATCCCCAATACAGAGAGTATTGTCAAGCCGTACGGTTTTGTCCTTCGGGACGAACCGGATCCGACCAGGGGTCATTTCCCAGGAGGTCATCCATCCCAGAACTTCCCTGACCTGAGCACGTTTAACTACGGCGTTCTTAAACTCATGTAGTGCCGATTCACTTAAAAGGCGACTCTGTATTGAATAGCGGTATCATTCCATTTATAGTACAGATCTGCCCTCTTTCGGAATGTATTCCGAAAATTCATGAGGTGGCCCACACGGATTCAAGAGGTGGCCTCCGCCCTCTTGGCATGACACTTGGGATGACCCTTTATTCCGTGTGGCACTTTATTCCGTGAGCAAGAACCGGACCCGACCAGGGGTCATTTCCTAAGAGGTCACCCATCCGAGAACTTCCCTGGTCCGAGCACGTTTAACTACGGCGTTCTTAAGCTCTTGTAGTGCCGATTCACTTAAAAGGCGTCTCTGTATTGAAGAGTTGTATCATACCATTTATAGTACAGATCTGCCCTCTTTCGGAATGTATTCCGAAGATTCAAGAGGTGGCCCCCGCCCCTTGCTATAACACTTTATTCCGTGAGCAAGAACCGGGTCCCGACATCCTCCACACCTTGGAACAATGATTCGTCCTCGAACCACCCCCAATACAGAGAGTATTGTTTGCTCTGGCCGAACCGTATGGTTTTGTCCTTCGAGGCGAACCGGACCCGACCAGGGGCCGCTTCCCAGGAGGTCACCCATCCCAGAACTTCCTTGGCCCCACAGCACGCTTAACTACAGAGTTCTTAAACTTCTATAGTGCCGAGTCACTTAAAAAACGCCTCTGTATTGAAGAGTGGTATCATTCCATTTATAGTATAGATCTGCTCTCTTTCGGAATATATTCCGAAAATTCCCCATTGTTCTACAGTGGGTCCCACGGACTCAAGAGGTGGCCCCCACCGATTCAAGAGGTGGCCCCCGTCCCCTGTTGGGTTTACCTAGCACCTCATCAAGGTTTTGGAAGCATCACATATGCCACAACCAAATTTTAAAGGTGCTAAGTGAACATGACAAGAATCATAACTAGAAATTTAGGGTTTCATTCAACTAAACATCACATGCAAATGAAAAACTATCACTAAGGGTAGGGATTACAACCTTTGTAGACCTCCCTTGGTGACTCTTTGGCACTATGAGAGTTTGGAACGGATCAATGGGAACCTTCCTAGTCCACGAAGATCCAACCGAAGTCTTTTTGCCAAAAACTCCTTATTTTACTTGATTTGTGAATAAAGTAGAGCAAACACCCTACACAAATGGGCCAGATGTGTGTAGTATGATGATGTGGTTTGTATTTTATAATCAAAACCCTATCTTTTTATCAACCTCACTCAAAAAAAATTTCAAGAGAGGAAGAAGAAGATGATGGCTTAGCTTGAGCTCAAAGTATTTGTGATGAATGATTTAAGTGAGAATGAATAATCAATATTTATCCTTCTCACTTCAAACCATGATTAGTAATTATCTAGATATTTACTTATTGAGTTAATTGCCAAAAGAGAATTAACTCATGGTTAAAAGTTAGGTAAAGTTTAGTCAAGTGTGGATAATTGACCATGAGTGAATTATCTTTACATTAACTCAAAATGATAAATAAATAAATAAATATATATATATATATATATATATATATATATATATATAATTACTACCATATGAGTCTTGCATTGCCACCAAATGTGTATCAACAACCATGATACAATGTATGTATGTATGTGTCCATGCACATCATCATGTGCATACATGCATGCATACAAAATAGAAAAGGGTTTAATTAAAGAATTAATCTAAAAGTCATTTGTTAAATCAACGCTTGATTTACCAAACCGGTCATATCACATACAACCCGACCAATAGAAAATGCCCGATTAATATACGGTATCACATATCCGTATTTAATCGGGTCCCCGCGCATATCTCATATGCACACTATATCTTTTCTTCTGAGCCAGGAAACTTCATTGTGGGACTCTAAGACTCGTCAATACGCCGGTAGTAGGTGATGATCATATCAAACACCCACAAGCCGCAAGCATTCAGCTAAACGCAACGGCCACCCGGGTTTCGAGCGATTAGAAGAAAACCAGCGAAGCTGTCAAAACTCCCGTCGAGCCAACTGGCAACACTTACCGTACAGTCCGGTCTCCTCGTCAGATATTTTGCATATCGAGTCTAGGGATGGAATCGTCGACCCCAATAACTCAATAAGTCATGCTGGTGTATGGTTCATAACAGATCGAGAAACTACTGATAACGCTTATCAGTCAATCTCAGCAGCCCTGGCCAGAGACTTCCTGTTATAGCCAATCGATCATAGCACAACATCAACTCCCAATACCGGGAGAGACGAAACCCCTCCTATCGCTCATCTCCTCCATGTGCCTCGAGACTGTATCCAAAGACCACATGTTTGCACGACTCAGTAGAGTCGTGGTAGGGTTGAGATCAAAATACAGTAGGAGGACACACAAGACTCTATGAAGATCTTGGGTCTACAGACTAACATGTACCGGTGTTACCTGAGAACTGCTATCTGACGATAGATATAATACCATATAGGAGTTCTCGGCGAGTCCGTTCAGTGTACCCAGTCTGCACTGAGCACCCGCATACAATCTTTGGTGTCACCTCACCAGATAGATATGGGATCATCCATCGCCCATCATATGGGACAAGAATAGTATACGCTAGTCTACTCTGGAATATCGATGCCCCATCTCGATACACCCACGACTAGGAACAGTTCAAGGATATACTTATAAACTACACATGCCCCACTAGTATGATTCGCATCATAGTCACAGTAGTCAAGCAAATATCCTGAGGGCTTTATCAACATGTGCAAATGAATAAAAGCATGATCAATCAACATATCAAGATAAAGTAAACCAGATAGCATACTATCATGTTGAGCGAGAAAGTCATCTATATTCATATATACATGTCTAAGCATCCACTATACATATAATGGCCTCTAGGGCATACATATATCTAACAATCTCCCACTTGCACTAAGGCCAGTTATTGGCGTATCTCATACCCAACATCTCAAAAAGTCGTTCATGCTGCGGCAGTGGAAAGGCCTTGGTGAGTGAATCCGCTATGTTATCTTTTGTATCAACTCTTCGAATCTCGATCTCCTGGCGATCTACTATCTCCCGGATCAAATGATATCGCCTCAGGATGTGTCTGGATTTATGATGGGACCTTAGTTCTTTGGCTAACGCCATAGCTCCATTATTATCACAATACAATGGAATTGGATCAACAATGGTTGGAACTACTCCTAGTTCCGCAATGAACTTCCTCATCCAGACGGCTTTCTTGGCAGCATCATTTGCAGCAATATACTCAGCTTCCATTGTGGAGTCTGCAGCGGTATCCTGTTTGGAACTCTTCCAACTAACCGCCCCTCCATTGAGGGTAAATATAAACCCTGAGATAGATTTTCTGTCATCCTTATCACATTAGAAACTGGAATCGGTAAAGGCCTCCATTTGGAGATCCCCATTACCATACACCAAGAACAATTCTTTAGTCCTTCGCAAGTACTTAAGAATGTTCTTCACTGCTATCCAATGTTTCTCCCCTGGGTTGGATTGATACCTGCTTACTACAGCTAGTGCATAAGCTACATCAGGACGAGTACATAGCATCGCATAGATTATAGATCCTACGGCTGAAGCGTAGGGTATAACGCTCATGCGAACTCTCTCTTCGTCAGTCTTTGGACAGAAGTCCTTGGAGTGAGTGATTCCATGACAAGCAAGCAAGGCACCACGCTTGGAATCTTTCATACTAAACCTTTTTAGGATGGTGTCTATGTACTTTGATTGGGACAGTCCTAATAACTTCTTGGATCTATCTCTATAGATCCTAATGCCCAAAATGTACGAGGCATCACCCAGGTCCTTCATGGAGAACCTTTATGATAAGAATAGTTTGACCGATTGTAGCATAGGAATATCATTTCCTATCAGGAGAATGTCATCTACGTACAATACGAGAAATGTGACAGTACTCCCTACAATCTTTTTATAAATGCATTGTTCATCTATATTTTTGATAAAATCAAACTCTTTGATTGTATCATCGAAGCAGATGTTCCAGCTCCGTGAGGCCTGCTTTAATCCATAAATGGATTTAAGCAATCTACATGCTTTCCCGCTGCTCCCACTGTCAATGAAGCCCTCTGGCTGATCCATAAAAACGCATTCTTCTAAATCACCATTTAGAAATGCAGTTTTAACGTCCATCTGCCAGATTTCATAATCATAGTGAGCAGCAATAGCAAGTAGGATCCTAATGGATTTAAGCATTGCTACTGGAGAGAAAGTTTCATCATAGTCCAATCCTGGTCTTTGACGAAAACCTTTCGCTACTAGCCTTGCTTTAAAGGTCTCTACCTGTCCATCTACACCAATCTTTCTTTTAAAGATCCATTTGCACCCAACGGGTTTTATCCCAGGAGGCGCAACGTCCAAAGTCCATACTTTGTTGGTGTACATGGACTCCATTTCGGATCTCATGGCTTCCAGTCACTTCACTGAGTCACCACTCGTGATAGCTTGTTGAAAACTAGTAGGGTCATCATCATCCATGATGCAATCTTCTCTATCATCATCAATGAGAAACCCATAGTATCTCTCTGGTGGGCGAGAAGTTCTACTAGATCTCCGGAGCAGCTGAGATTCTTGAAGTTCTACTGCAACATCAGTTTCAACCAATTCGTCCTGAGTAATTTGTGTCTCTAGAACCTCTTCTAGTTCTACCGCGTTGCCATCAGTACTATCTGTAAAGATTTCATTTTCCAAAAATGTGGCATGCTGAGCAACAAACACCTTTTGTTCCTCCTTGTGGTAGAATAGATATCCATATGAATGTTTTGGATATCCCACAAATTTACACATGACCGATCGTGTCTCGAGTTTGTCTGGATTCTGCTTTTTAACAAAAGCCGGACAACCCCAAATTCTAACTCTTTTAAGAGATGGTCTCTTTCCACTCCATATTTCATATGGAGTGGTAGACACGGTCTTGGTTGGAACCCTGTTTAACAGATATATCGCTGTCTCTAATGCATGCCCCCAAAAGGACAGCGGTAACTTAGCATCACACATCATGGATCGTACCATATCTAATAGGGTACGATTCCTCCATTCTGATACACCATTGTGCTGTGGTGTGTAAGGAGGAGTGAGCTGAGAGAGAATCTCATTCTCTTTTAAGAAGTCTAAAAACTCTGTACTTAAATATTCTCCACCTCAGTCTGATCAAAGTTTCTTGATGCTCAAACCTGTTTGTTTTTCTACTTCAAGTTTGTACTCCTTGGATTTCTCGAAAGTTTCGGATTTGTGCTTTATCAAAAACACGTGTCCGAATTTTGAGAAATTATCAGTAAAAGTAATGAAGTATGAAAAACCACATCTAGCATGTGTAGACATTGGTCCGCATACATCACTATGTATGAGGCTTAAGAGTTCCAAAGCTCTTTTATGTGTCCAGTAAACGGAGTTTTGGTCATTTTACCTTTGACACAAGACTGACAAGTCGCATAAGATTTATATTCAAAAGGATTTAAATATCCATCTTTATGTAGCTTGTTTAGTCTTGTTTCATTAATATGACCAAGTCTACAATGCCAAAGAAAAACTTCATTTATATCTGAAAACTTTCTTTTATTAGTATGTTGTATATTGAAAACTGTGTGTTGGTTCAGGACGTAAATACCATTATTTAGTGTACTATACCCAATCAACCCTTGATTCAAGTTAATGTTCATAACATTATTTTGCAACACAAAATGATATCCTTCATTGTCCAATAAAGAAACAGATATTATATTACATAGCATACTAGGTACAAAATAACACGGGTTCAAAACCAAAAAACAACCCGAAGGCAACCCAGGATGACACTCTCCTACGGATACAGCATGTACATTGGAACCATTTCCAACCCGCAGAGTATGGTCACCAGTCTTCAAAACTCTACTGTTTATCAATCCCTGCATACAATTGCAGATGTGAGAACCAAAACCGGTATCTAATACCCAAGATGCAGAGTTTAAAGAAAAAACAGTTTTCAATTACAAACACACCTGAAGTGGAAGCATCAGCATGCTTCTTCTTCTTGAGATCAGCAAGATACACGGCACAGTTGCGTTTCCAATGTCCCGACTTGTGGCAGTAAAAACATTCTCCTTTCCCGCTTCCTGCAGCCCCGGATTTGTCTTTCCCCTTTGTCTTTTTAACTCCACCTTTCGGTTTGATGGACTTCTTCTTCTTCTTTCCCTTAGCCTTGGCTTTTGGGACTGAAGAGGAAGATGGCCCAGCAAGCAGAGCGGGAGTTCTCGTTGTTTTCAACGTGCTCTCTGCACTTCTCAACATATTGAGAAGTTCAGGCAATGATTTCTCTAAATCGTTCATATTGAAATTCACTATGAACGGAGCAAAGGCATGGGGGAGAGACTGTAGAACAATATCCGTATATTGCTCATTATCCATGGTCCATCCCAGTTCCTCAAGTTCTTCTATAAGACCAATCATCTTCAAAACATGGTCTCCTACTGATGTACCAGAGGCCATTCGCATCTGAAACAACTTTCGAGATGCTTCGTATCTCAAAGTACGAGATTGCTCTTCATACAAGTCCTTTGTGTGAAGAAAGATGGATTGCACATCCATTTTCTCGTGTTGCTTCTGATGGATATTGTCCATAGAAGCAAGCGCGAGGCACTTGGCCGTGTTACAATCAATATCCCATGTTTTTCGAATCTCCCTATCCGAAACAGATGATTCAGGTCCTGGGACGGGTGGGGCTTTGGTTGTGAGGACATATGATACTTTATCATATGTGAGTGCAATGTTCAAGTTTCTCAAGCATTCTTTATAGTTCGGTCCTGTCAGTTTGTTTTTCTCTAATAGAAACTTAAGTCCCGTCATCGGTATCTGCCATTAGGAGAGAGAAAAGAATACACTCAGCGGAATGCTCTTGCAAAGATTTGGATTGGTTATTATCTTATCTAATCGATGTCTCCCACTGCTTTAATCAAATTTTCTTTCAAAACCTGAAAAGAAAACTAGCCAGGATTAATTACATTCTACAGTTTCGCTAACCGGTCAACCAGGCTAGTGTCGGTAGTTTGAGGGAGGTTCCCCATGCTTTCGCACGGACCTAATTAAAATAAATCTCGTATTCCCAGAGGTCAAACTCCGTTAACATCTTTCTAGACACCTACTGGATTAGCTAATTATAAAGTGCAAAATTCTCCTGGAAGTAATACTTACTCACAGTGGGATCGGGATTCAACTATCATATAGATGGTATACAATCTCATTGCAAATTTCAACACTTGAAACTCCCGATATTGTTTTTACCCCTAGTTACTTATGACCTTGGCTATGGTCAAAATATCATAAGCACTAGTCAAGTTCTACCCGTCATTTCGAGATTAACTAGACCCACCCATATGACCCTTGACTATGATCAACATAATCACATGAATGTCCTAACTGATCGCATCATATGCTTTGTAGAAAGACATCGCTTAGCTGCCGTACACTACGCTTTGACTATGATCAAAATACGCAGCACGAATACTAAGTACTCTGCTTCCTAAAATGACGGAGGGTTGCGGATGGTTTTTATGAAAACCTTTAACGTTTTGAACTTGATCTCGTTGTAGAATCAAAACAGTTTAGAAAAGGAGTGGCTTAAGCTCCGCATCTTTTGAAACTTGCATTTTTCATTAAAAAAAAGGCCGAGTGGGTTTCAAATCTGATTCTACAACATCTTTTAGGTTTCTTTTACTTTACATTAATCTCATTAATGTAATCTCATCATTTAAGTTCCTAAGCCATCACAGAAAAGAAACGAAAATAGAACGTACACTTATGTCATCCGCATTCGCCACAGTGTCCCGTTATGCACCGTTAGGTTACTTAACTAACGGCATAGCGGGGCGGGACTAGTGCGGGTGTAAAACATAAGCAACGTTTATTATATATCATATATATAATAATAATCCATTCGTCTCATATACTAAGTAATCACATTACAGAATATCAATCAACAGAACCACATATGAAAATAAAAGGATATCTAGGATGTCCGTATTTTGTATTTAGCTAACAATAGAAAATACGGATTTCACGGCCGCGATGAATAGCCAAGCCCACACCCCTGGACCCCTACGAGAGCGGCAAGTGATCCTGCCAATTCTAGAGTTTAGGAGACTCGATCTCGACTCCTCGAGATGGCCTCCCACTGAACCCTAGAACTCGATCACTTGTGCTCCCCTCCTTGGGACTATCCTAATGCGGAAAAGTAAATAATATACAATAATGGTGACATCATCTTCAACCCGGAAGTGTCCCAAATAAAAGAATAATACATACAATTGATTTATACATGAATGAAAATAAAACTCTCATCTCACATAAAACCCCCGGCTATTCAATCGCGACAATCCTGCACATCATATCTCAGCAACACATAATATCTCATATTATCAACGTAAGTAAGTATGCGTATCCCGATTGTCGTTGATGTATAGCAACGAAAACGGCGATACACCACATACTACACTTACGGTCGCAGAAAATAAAGTAAAAAACTACAACATTTGGAATCCACAATCACTTTAGACATCGTAAATCCGAAACATCACATACTTCGCATTTCATGCCTAACTTTATGAATTCCACAATTGTATCACATTTCAGATAAATAAACAATGCTAAACTTTTCGATCGAATAAACAAACACCCAAGATTTCCCAAATAGCACAACACTTGAGCCGAGTTCAAAAATTTCCAGAACATGTCACAGCCCCTATGAACCAGCCGTAGAAGGGTCAAACCAACGCCTCACATGTGGCAGCGCTAAACTACCACAAACCCTAGGGTTCAGTGGCAGTTTTGAAGGTCACATAATCGAGTTAAGGTTACGTTCTTCTAGAGGGTCCACAGATACGCTTGCATGATTTTCCGAAAGTTTCAAACTCATGAAAAATCCAACACTTGAAAGTTTTCCAATACGGGAAAAAGTGGGTTATCGATATTCGTTCGAACATTTTAACACGTTCTAAATTACCTGAAAAATTAAACGATGTTAAACTTTCCGATCGAATCAACGAATATAAAAGATCTCCAGAAAACTCAACACCTGAGTAATATTAAAAATACCCAGAAGAATGTAGTAATACATACAGATGAACCCTTGAAATAACTATGCGTGAAACCCAAGTACTGCCGCGGAACCACCGCTAAATCATGGTATGGCCGCGGTTCCGCGGCAACTTAAAGGCTACAGTGACTTGTATTTCACAGTAATCCATACAATTACCTGCTTGATTTTTTGAGTATTTTTAATGTGGAAAAAATTAATTTTTTAGAAAATTTCCAGAGAGGAGTCTAAATAGGTGTTTCGTGGTTCGATCGAACTTTTAACTTCGTCTACGCATTACCTAAAGCTCTAGCTTGGCTCTGATACCATTGATGGGTTTACCTAGCACCTCATCAAGGGTTTAGAAGCATCACATATGCCACAATCAAATTTTAAAGGTGCTAAGTGAACATGACAAGAATCATAACTAGAAATTTAGGGTTTTATTCAACTAAACATCACATGCAAATGAAAAACTATCACTAAGGGTAGGGATTACAACCTTTGTAGACCTCCCTTGGTGACTCCTTGGCACTATGAGAGTTTGGAACGGATCGATGGAAACCTTCCTAGTCTACGAAGATCCACCCGAAGTCCCTTTGCCCAAAACTCCTTGCTTTACTTGATTTGTGAATAAAGTAGAGCAAACACCCTACACAAATAGGCTAGATGTGTGTAGTATGATGATGTGGTTTGTATTATATAATCAAAACCCTATCTTTTTATCAACCTCACTCAAAGAAAATTTCAAGAGAGGAAGAAGAGATGATAGCTTAGCTTGAGCTCAAAGTATTTGTGATGAATAATTTAAGTGAGAATGAATAATCAATATTTATCCTTCTCACTTCAAACCATGGTTAGTAATTATCTAGATATTTACTTATTGAATTAATTGCCAAAAGAGAATTAACTCATGGTTAAAAGTTAGGTAAAGTTTAGTCAAGTGTGGATAATTGACCATGAGTGAATTATCTTTACATTAACTCAAAATGATATATATATATATACATATATATATATATACATATATATATATATATATAATTACTACCATATGAGTCTTGCATTGCCACCAAATGTGTATCAACAACCATGATACAATGTATGTATGTATGTGTCCATGCACATCATCATGTGCATACATGCATGCATACAAAATAGAAAAGGGTTTAATTAAAGAATTAATCTAAAAGTCATTTGTTAAATCAACACTTGATTTACCAAACCGGTCATATCACATACGACCCGACCAATAGAAAATGCCCGATTAATATACGGTATCACATATCCGTATTTAATCGGGTCCCCGCGCATATCTCATATGCACACCACATCTTTTCGCCTGAGCCAGGAAAATTCATCGTGGGATTCTAAGACTCGTCAATACGCCGGTAGTAGGTGATGATCATATCAAACACCCACAAGCCACAAGCGTTCAACTAAACGTAACGGCCACCCGGGTATCGAGCGATCAGAAGAAAACCAGCGAAGCTGTCAAAACTCCCGTCGAGCCAACTGGCAACACTTACCGTACAGTCCGGTCTCCTCGTCAGATATGTTGCATATCGAGTCTAGGGATGGAATCGTCGACCACAATAACTCAATAAGTCATGCTGGTGTATGGCTCATATCAAATCGAGAAACTACTGATAACGCTTATCAGTCAATCTCAGCAGCCCTGGCCAGGGACTTTCTGTTATAGCCAATCGAGCATAGCACAACATCAACTCCCAATACCGGGAGAGACGAAACCCCTCCTATCGCTCATCGCCTCCATGTGCCTCGAGACTGTACCCAAAGACCACCTGTTTTCACGACTCAGTAGAGTCGTGGTAGGGTGGAGATCAAAATACAGTAGGAGGACACACAAGACTCTATGACGATCTTAGGTCTACAGACTAACCTGTACCGGTGTTACCTGAGAACTGCTATCCGACGATAGATATAATACCACATACGAGTTCTCGGCGAGTCCGTTCAGTGTACCCAGTCTGCACTGAGCACCCACATACAATCTTTGGTGTCACCTCACCAGATGGGTATGGGATCATCCATCGCCCATCATATGGGACAAGAATAGTATATGCTAGTCTACTCTAGAATATCTATGCCCCGTCTCGATACACCCACGACTAGGAACAGTTCAAGGATATGCTTATAAACTACACATGCCCCACTAGTATGATCCGCATTATGGTCACAGTAGTCAAGCAAATATCCTGAGGACTTTATCAACATGTGCAAATGAATAAAAGCATAATCAAATCAACATGTCAAGATAAAGTAAACCAGATAATATACTATCATGTTGAGCGAGAAAGTCATCTATATTCATATATACATGTCTAAGCATCCACTATACATATAATGGCCTCTAGGGCATACATATATCTAACACCCCCTTGGCATGACATTTGGCGTGACATTTTGTTCCGTATGGCACTTTATTCCGTGAGCAAGAACCGGGTCCCAACACCTTTTGAGATGACATCATTGAACTCTAAAAAATGCCATGAACCCTCCTTGCATGGGTTTTTTTGTACCAAAAATGGAAGGGTATTTCCATCAAATACACGGAATTCAATTCAATTTGGGGCTATTTAGTCTATATACAAGGTCATTCTTGGGTTATTCGGTTCATTCGTGCTTTCAACGAGTTAACGAAACTAGTATTTGCAGACAGTGCAAAGGAGGTTCATTGCATTTTTAAAATTCAATGGTGATATTTCAAAAACTTCTGAAAGCTCAATAGTTGTTTTGTAGTGGTTTAATGAACTTTACCCAATAAATAAATAAATAATGCAACTGCTAAAAATAAATAAATAAATAGTTTGGCCGGTGGGCATATCTCATGCGGTAAGATTAGGTTCGATTCTCAAGTGATTCACATAAAAAAAAGTAGTTCTAATTAGAGCTTTAAATACAGCAAAATAGTGCACCAAATTACCAAGACAAACAAACTTTGTTGGGAAGGTGCAAAAGTTCCAGGCCTAGCTTGGCGTTTTTGAGTTCAAACGGAACCTTCATCTGGATGTATGCAAACCATACTTCCGTTATAAGGGAATTTCGCAAATTTAGGATCCTTTGACGATACTGTTTGAAAACCAAGGTTTTGTTTAAAATAGCATTTTAATGGTTTGAATCTTTGTAAAACTCTCGGCCTTTTCAAGTACAAAAAATGAGATTTTTAGCCCTCAAGATTTTTTTGCAACCATGGTTTTAGTAACTCTATTTTGATTGTACATGTGTTACAGTGTTTGAAATTTAGTCTAAAATCTAAGGAAACCATTTTTTTGCTTGGGTGTGGTTATGTGCCAAACATGGCAAATTAATAAACTACTGTTTTTAACATGTGCATTGATCTATTTTATTATCAATGCAACAGTCCCAATTTATACAACTTGTAATTAAACAAATTATCCCAGCAATATATCTAAACAACCGGAATCTCAACATAACAAATGATAACTAAACTTATCTAATATAAACTATAATATCCAAGACAGTTACAATTAGATATTTCATATCCTAACAATTGAGAACTCGGTTTCGGATTCAGTTTCGGTCTTCCAAAATTTTATTAGTTTCGGTGGGTTTCGATTAGTTCGTTTATCTCTGTTCAGGTTTCAATTTTGGTTCTGACGATAATACATACATATATGTAAATATATTAAATTTATAATTGTATATCACAACATAATAATCTTAGTGTTAAAAAATCCAACCAAGACAAAACCTAAAGTAAAATACATTGAAAAGTGTACTTAGATACATATTAATATATGTTTTGGGTCAAGTTTTGTGGCCTTCTTAGGATGAAAATAACATGATCGGCTATACAACAAATGAAATCTTTTGTCTCAATTTTGGTTCTACATTTGATCCATAAAAAATAATTAGGCAGTCCTGAAAACTAAAAAATTAAGCATGACCAGTTGTTTTTCAACCCCCCTCTCATATCTCTCCATCTATCTCAATCATCTCAATCAGTTTGATTTTTTTTTTCTTATAACTTTTTTAATAGTCAAGATCGATCGTCTTTGGTAAGCAAATTGCGACTATTTACCACGAAAACATCTCAGATCTAACGATGAAGCGCTATTGTGATCACGATTATAGCAAAAACGGCAAAAAAAAATAGTTATTTTAGGTTTAGGCCGAAACCTGATTGTATGGTTAGTTTCGTATCATTATCCATCGAAATCTATAAGAAACGATCACGTATCGGTGGTTTCGGACGGAACCTCGAACCTTGCTTTACACCATATGAATCCGCAAAACACTTGTGAAAGGTCTAATTCACTTTATTCGATTCTGTCACTCCGGTTGAAATTTTTTTGCTCATTTATTTGCAGAAGTGAAATCATTTTGATATATTTGTTCCCGCAATCAGAGCAAGGCTCTGTTTGAATTTTGAAAATTCAAAATTGAGAAGCAACGCTTCAGATCCCGTGCGCTGCGCGCAATTTGCCACGTGTCAGAATTTAACTCGGCAGCACAATGCCCAAGACAGTGCGTCCAATCAGAGCAAGGCTCTTTAATAAGCAAAAGCAACGCTCAACTGCGCAAGCGCACCGTTGCGCGACAAGTGTTTGCGCAGTTGCGCAAACGCTGTTGCGCAAGTGCATCACAGCGCGCCACGTGTCTGCGCAGTCGCGCCACGTGTCTGCGCAGTTGCGCAAGCACATGCTGCGTGACACGTGTCTGCGCAGTTGCGCAAACACTGTTGCGCAAGTGCACCTCAGCGCGCCACGTGTCTGCGCAGTTGCGCAAGCACAACTGCGCAAACGCACCGCAGTGCGACACGTGTCTGCGCAGTTGCGCAAGCACAACTGCGCAAACGCACCTCTGTGCGACACGTGTCTGCGCAGTTGTGCAAGCACAGCTGCGCAAGCGCCTTACTGCGCGGCACGTGTCACGCGCTGGTGAGTTGCGCAACAACAGAATGAAGATTTAAGGAAATCTTTTCTGTTCTTGTTAAAACAAGAAGATTTCTTCTGTAAAACAGGGGCCTTCGGATCAAAGATCCAACGGTGGGGAAAATTCCCCAAATCACTCAGAAAAGATCTTTTTAACAAATTTAACTAATTTTGGAGCACTATAAAAAGGACCCCAGACCCCATTTCAAAGGGAGAGACAATTGGATTAAAAAAAGAGAGAGAAGAGAACTCTTGGAGAACACAAAAAAGAAGGTAAAAACCTTTGAGATAAGAGAAAATTCTCTTAAAGAATAGATCATTGATCTAAAAAGCAAGATCAGTGATCTTCAATAAATAAATAAATAAATAAAAATAATAAAAATAGTGCCTTGCACTTGCTATGAACCTCTGGTTCTCTGAGATAGAAAGAAAGAAAAGATTTCTTTCTTTTCTTTGATCTAAATTTAGATCAAGAAATTAAAAAGTGCTCTGCACTTCTTTTCTTGAATCTAAAAGATTCTTGGTGCTTTGCACAAATGCAATGCATTACTTGAAGGGCCAGGCCCAAATTAAAAAGACCTAGCAGGCCAAAATAAATTGCAAAGCAATAAAAAGGGCAGAGCCCAAATGAAATTGATGCTCTGCATCATTTGTAAAGGGCAGAGCCCAAAACAAATTGATGCCCTGCATCTTTTCTGGGCAAAGCCCAAATAAAAATAAAAACAAATGCAAATAAAATATTGGACATTTTTAACTGGACTTAGCCCAATCGTGGCCATAAGTCCTTAAACTAAATTAACTGAGCAAAACGGCTCTCCTAAACCAATCCACATCCGGTTCAAGGGTACATCTCCAAACTCCTTTGATATCCATCGTTGTAATTCCTCAACGACGTCAAAGAGGTGACGGGTCCCAACGACCACACACTCATATGGACTGCGAGGTCCTTAAACTCGTGGACCGAAACGTCCTTAAACTAATATCGGACCGAGACGTCCCTAAACTATTATCGGACCGAAATGTCCATAAACTAATATCGGACCGAGACGTCCTTAAACTAATATCGGACCGAGACGTCCCTAAACTAATATCGGACCACCACGTCCCTAAACTGGAATATGGACCACCACGTCCCTAAACTGGCACAATAGAGCCCAAATGCTCTTTTGTCGGATCTAAACGGTCCCGTTAAGTTGATCTTAGTCTCAAACTGGACTAACGTATCCTTAACAAACGTTTGAGTCGATCTTAGCCTCAAAAATGGCTAACGTATCCTCCAAACAGACTTTAGTCCCAAATTGGACTATGAATCTCGCAAACTGGAACAATAGAGCCCAAACGCTATTTTGTCGGATCTAAACGATCACGTTAAGTTGATCTTAGTCTCAAACAGGACTATCGTATCCTTAACGAACGTTTAAGTTGATCTTAGCCGCAACGCGACTAATGCATCCTTAAACTAAAAACACAAACCCAAATCTAAGTAAATACGGATTTGGACTAATCCACGTCCTACGGGCGACGGCATTACTCAGTCTCCGTATACAATCCACGGGCAACCACAAACAAAACAAACATCCACGACACGAAGTGAAATTCTGGAGAAGGAGAAAGTTGTTACCGCGATGCGGTAGCGTAATTAACTGCAGGGGCTTGCGCCTGCAGGGAAGAGCGTCCCCACAATCAAAAACCCCTCAAGCGAGGGGGAATCTGACGAAGTCTGCTACATCGGCCGCATCCGTCTAAACCTCCGATACACGGTGCCATAAATCAACTTGGTATCTTCGGAGAGGTGGACGGATAAAACCAAATAGCATCTGCCCCGAATCCCAGCGTCAGGACATCGCGGTCCTGTGCGCCGCCTTTCGGAGGGGAACGGATTCTGGCACGCCCGGTGGGACCTCTTCCTCTTTCCACTCCACACTTCGTGTGTCGTGTTCGCGAACAAATCGCGGTTTGCTGTGATTGCCTGTGGATTCAAGGTACTAAGATTTGGTGTCTTGCTCTATGCAGAAAACAGAAAATCGATGGCTTCGAACTGCACCGTCCGCAGCGATAACTCTCGCTCCGTCAATACTGGAGGAGTGACTTATGGGCCCCAAGCGGCCTCCCTTTTCAAAATGCCGGTGGAGCAGGTGGCTCAAGCCACCACTAGGCTATTTTTTGGGACCATGCTCCCACCAATGAGCTTCAACGCCCCAATGACATTGCAAGAAGCTCCAAAGAAGTCGGTCTTCGATCGACTTACCACTGTCGCGACCCCTCTCAGCGGGTCGTCCAACTCCACTGCTTCGGTTTTTAACGGACTAGGCCAGAGCTCTAACAGGCTCATGAAGAAGCCTGCCATACCAGAAGACGTTATCCCGAAGCGGATAGCCATTCCAACTCCCGTTCCTGGCAAAATCACCAAGGTTGCTTCCCATGTTCAGAAGTCCGCTTCTAACAAGTTGGCCGTCCCCGTTCAACGGACGTCGATCTTTAAAAGGCTGGTACCGGCATATTCTGACCAACACAGGGGGCATGAGGAGGTTACCCCTATAGCTGAAACAACTCCATCAGCACGACACGCTCGACGTTGCCACTGGCATCGGGTAAGGAAGGCTGGGGGAAACTCCCCCTCTGGGATAACTCCGTCAGCTCCGATGGTGAGAATCGATACTGCTGTTCCAACCAAGAACAGCTTTGAAATGCTCAACAAGGTGCGCAGAAATTCTCCTACTGCGATGTTGAAACGAACTCCTTCACCTGTGGAGAATACTCCAGAGAAGAAGTTAGAGCAGCCCCCTCAACGGCTGTCCTCTAAAATTTACAAAGTCTGGCGACAGGTCCAAGAGTCGGTGATCGATCAAGACTGCCTCCGACGACAGAAAAAGATGAAGGTTCGGCAGGGGAAGGATTACTCTGTCAAACCACAAAAAGCAAAAGCTACTTGGGTGCCCACTACAACGGCTCCCTTAACTCCAATCACTCCAAAAAGGAGGCCACAAAAAGCCCCTGTGAACATGGCGAAGTATAAAAGCGCCGAACACAAACGTCCCAAGTCTGGGGGCATGGTGGTGCACACTGTTTATGTGGCTTCTGGAAAGGAGGAAAGCCGCACTTCTACGGGCCACCGACCGCTCACCCGATCCGTGACGAAAGCCCAGGAGCAACAACAAAAGCTTCAGGAAATGATGACTACAATGGCTGCACTCACTAAGCCAAAAGAAAGCTCTGAAATGTCTTCGGATGAGCATCAAGAACAAGAAACTGACGCTGACTTTTTACGCAGAGTCCTCGAAAAGAGGGACAAAGAAGCTGCAGAGCAGGCGGCTAACATAAAGCAGATGGCGCTCCTCTTCAAAGATATGGTAGGGATGATGTTACAGCCGGACCCTCCTGCTGAAGATCCTCCGATCGTCCTTGAAGACGACAGGGGAGAAACGTCAAATCCTCCGCCGGCTCTATCAACAGCCAAGGAGGAGGCAATCTCCAAAGTTGACCTAGACGAATATATAGCCCAGCAGATCCGGGTTCATCAGGCGAATGAAGCGGCTGGGCAAATTGTTAGAACCGGACGACCGTATCCGAGCTGGTATGACCAAATCAGTTACCCGCCAGGATATACGATCCCTAAATTCCACGTATATAAAGGGACAGGGAATCCGTATCAGCATGTCGCTCAATTCAGGGCCTTATGCGGCAATACTGGAGGCGATGACAAATTGTTGCTACGTCAATTCGTCGGCAGCTTAGCAGAAATAGCCTTTGAATGGTATTCGGAGCTACCTAACGACTCTGTCAAAACATTTGCAGAGATGGAACTGCTGTTTACACAAAGATTCGCAAGTGCTACTGAACGCACCCCGATTACAGCACTGATAAATGCCAGGATAAGGCCCGGCGAAACGTGGGTCCAATACGCAACACGATGGCGAAACCTATGGTCGAAATGCGAACAACGCATAGAAGAGGCACCTGCGGTAGGCATGTTTGTGGGCACTCTCGATCCGCAGGCGATCATCTCGTAATTCATGATGTTCTTCAGGCCGACCACCTTCCAGGCCTTGATCGACAAATTAGCCCAAATGGACCAGATGGGCCATAGACCGTCTCCTCCAAGACCCGATCCCCGAAATGAGAAGGGAAAAGCGATCATCGTCGCCAACGCTCAGCAACAGTTGAGCAACTCAAAGCCGGTCGCTCGCCAAAATGTGCGTCCACGCCCATCCCTCGAAGAGAGGCTAGGACGTCATTACTCGTTTCCTCAGAATAAAACGAGAAGACTGTTCGAGCTGGCAGTGCGCAACAGACTCATTAATCTGCCGAATCCAAAACGTCCGTTGCAGCCAGGCGATCTTAATAATCCCAATTATTGCCCTTACCACCAAACGGTAAGTCACCCGATTGAGGATTGTTTCGTCTTTAAGGGATGGATTGAGGATCAATACCTGCAAGGCAAGTTCACGCTGTCTGAAAGCTGGAAGGTAAACCCCCCACAGCCGCACTCTCCAAAGAAGACAGACACGCCGGGGGCAACTTGTTCTTTCGTCGAGGATGAAAACGATGGAGAAAACTTATCGGATGAATCCGAAGACTACGTAGCGACTTGTCATGTGATTTCTCATTCACTGACGGATGATGAGGAGGATCCTTGCGCTGAGAAATCAATGGCGGACCCTGAAACAGAAATTCCACGGCCATCAGACAAGTTGATCGATGCCTTCCTAAATGAAATTCGTCTGAAAGCAAAAGCCAATCAAGAGCATGAAATGGCCATACTGGAAAGAACCAAGGTATTCCCGTCAAATCAAAAGCCATACACTGCGGGTAAAAACAAATTCAAAACGAGGAAACGGTTCGCCAAAGCTCTATCAGTAGGAATGAAGCTACCGCCCTCTGAAGAAACTTCTTTCTCTGAGGTAGAGATGCACCCTGACTTCTGTTTATATCATCAGAAGATCATACATCCTACCGAAGACTGCGAATCCTTTAACTGTTGGTGGCAAGGGTATGTCTCTCAAAAGCGACACTTCGACAGGACAAAGTGTGAAGCTTGTGGACATCGGAAAAATGCGATAGATGAGCGCAAAAGAGCCGCCGCAAACTGTCATATAGCCGACTTCAAGAGATCACAAATTGTCACCTTTGAAAGCGACTCTGACGAAGAAGCTATCCCCAACTTTTCCCTCAGGGAATCTATTTCAAAAATAAAGGAATTGAGAAGCTGCGAGAACGTTCAGCCGTGCAATCGCATGCTGCTCGGAAAAAATCTCGGCCCCGTAAACAAAGGATCGAACAAAAAGGATAAAGGAAAAAGAAAAACGGCCCTCGTCGTCAGCACTCACCAACAATCAGGTGACCCTAGACCGGTTGCTTGCCAAAGCAACAAGCGGCAATCCCTCCAGGAAAAGTTGAAACGCCCTTACTCGTTTCCGCAAGATAAAACAAGGGGACTGTTCGAGCTGGCAGTGCGCAACAGACTCATTAATCTGCCGAATCCAAAACGTCCGTTGCAGCCAGGCGACGTTAATAATCCTAATTATTTCCCTTACCACCAAACAGTAGGTCACCTGATCGAGGACTGCTACATCTTCAAAAACTGGGTTGAAGACCAATACCAACAGGGCAAGTTCGCGTTGTCCGAAATTTGGAAGGTGAACCCGCCACAACCGCATGCTCCGAAAAATATGGACACGCCGGGGGCATCATGCTCATTCATAGAGAAAGCCTAACGGACCACTACGTCCTAAAACTGGATAACGGACCGAAACGTCCTTAAACTAACAACGGACCGAGATGTCCTTAAACTAACGACGGACCGCAATGTCCTAAAACTTGCAAATGACCGAAACGTCGTTAAACTACTCCCAACCCGCAGCATCTTCAGGCTGACGTGTTAAAAAAAAAAACGGTACGTCCACAAGTAAAATGGGCACGGATGAAAAACCCGAAAGGGCTCCGTGAGTAAAAACAGCAGGGCTACCGGCGAGTGTTTGTGAAAACCCGAAAGGGCGCAATCTCGTTAAAAGACACTTACAGGGTCCTCTCGACCTTATAAGGAGAAACCACCCGCGTGAGATCCTTACGACTCATAAGGGAGCAACACACTTAGGGATCCCCACGATTCCTAAGGAGAAATTACACTTGCGAGATCCTCACGACTCGTAAGGAGAATTCTCTTATGGGACCCTCACGGCTCATAAGATTTGAAAGTCTTAATTTACAGAAACCTTAACATGTTCTTAAGCAACCCCCACAACCTTCGATATTGCCTTACAAGCGGCTCATATTGACCCTTGTATACAATCCACGGGCACGAATAAATATTTCCCCAACAAAGTCCCATCCGTGACTAGGGATATGCTTGTACAGCAAACAACACTTGTAGGTCCTCTCGACTTATAAGGAGAAAACCCTTTTGTAAGATCCTTACGACTTACAAGAGAACATGCACTTAGGAATCCTCACGATTCCTAAGGAGAAAACACACCTACGAGATCCTCACAACTTGTAGGGAGAAATACCTTTGTGAGACCCTTACGGCTCATGAAGTCAAAAGCCTTAGCCGACAGGACCCTTAACCCTGTTTACTAAGCCACCTTTGTTCAACATCGACAGAGGCAAATGATGATTCGCTCCTAGCAATATCCCAGTTGTAGCGATGTTGATGCCTAAACCGGTATCAAATCCCAAGCCCTTTCACGGCAAATGATGATTCGCTCCTGGCAATATCCCAGTTGCAGCGATGCTGATGCCTAAACCGGTATCAAATTCCAAGTCCTTTCATGGCAAACGATGATTCGCTCCTGGCAATAGTCCAGTTGTAGCGATGCTGATGCTAAGATTGGCATCAGATTCCAAGTTCCACACTCGCAAAAAAAAAATCAGCGAGCCAAAAAAAAAATGCATACGAAATAGCCGAAATGATGGGGCAACTTGCAAACAAAATCAGCAAGTAAAAATGTATGCATGCAAAATAGCCGAAATGATTGGGCAACTCGCAATAAAAAGCAGCGAGTAAAAAGAAAAATAGCCGAAATGATTGGGCAACGCGAAAAATAGCCGAAATGATTGGGCAATCGCGACCTTCGCGATATAAAAGCTGAAATGATAGAGCATCGCAGAAATAAAACAATAATATGAAAATGAATGAAACTTTTGCCCTACAGGTGAGATCACATCGATCCCTGTATACAATCCAGGGGCACAAACAAAGAGGGAACCATACATTCCTAACAAGCTCCGCCAGAAAGCGAAGCCAAATCTCGACGGTTCATAGACAACCCAAAGACAACCTCGACATCTGTCGCAATATCCCAGACATGATGTCAACAAAAAGCAAACGAAGATCCCGAGCTTCAGGGTCTCGACGTCAATATCGACAACTTAAAGATCACCAACGGCGTTTCTCCTCACTCCAACTAGATGCAGACATGACGTCAACAACTGACCTCAGAATCGCAACGAAACGGAACCATGACAAAGTCCTTAGTTCCAAATCTCAATGGCCACGTCTACAGCCTGGAGACCAACAACGGTGTGCCTCCTCATTCCAACAGGACACAGATGTTACACCATCAAGCGGAGTAACGACAAAATCCCAACTCCACCTTAGCATTCGTCTCGATACAGTAGACGCAATGTCAACAACAGCGTTCCTCCGCAGTCCAGCTGGAGGCGGATGTAACATCAACAAAAGACCTCACGGTCGAAACAAAGCGGAGCGATGGCAAAATCTCAGCTTCACCTCAGCATTCGTCTCGATACAGTAGACGCAATGTCAACAATGACGTTCCTCCGCAGTCCAGCAGGATGCAGATGCAACGTCAACAAAATCCCCCATGGTCGAAACAAGCGGAGTGACGGCAAAATCCTAGCTCCACCTCAGCATTCGTCTCGACACAGCAGACGCAATGTCAACAACGGCGTTCCTTCGCAGTCCAACAGGATGTAGAAGCAACGTCAACAAGAGACCCCATGGTCGAAGCAAACGAAGCGAAGGCCACATTCCTAGCTTCAACGTCTTTACGGTAACTGACATAAAACCGGAAAGACAATCGGAGATCATCTCGCACCAGCACAGAGTGGTCACCACCTTGACGTTCGTCTCGATACAGCAGACGAAATGTCGACCCCAGCGTTCTTCCTCCAGCAGGGATTCGGACGTGACAAAGCAAACGAAGCGAAGGCCACATTCCTAGCTTCAACGTCTTTACGGTAACTCACATAAAACCGGAAAGACAATCGGAGATCATCTCGCACCAGCACAGAGTGGTCACCACCTTGACGTTCGTCTCGATACAGCAGACGAAATGTCGACCCCAGCGTTCTTCCTCCAGCAGGGATTCGGACGTGACAAAGCAAACGAAGCGAAGGACACATTCCTAGCTTCAACGTCTTTACGGTAACTCACATAAACCGGAAAGACAATCGGAGATCATCTCGCACCAGCACAGAGTGGTCACCACCTTGACGTTCGTCTCGATACAGCAGACGAAATGTCGACCCCAGCGTTCTTCCTCCAGCAGGGATTCGGACGTGACAAAGCAAATGAAGCGAAGGCCACATTCCTAGCTTCAACGTCTTTACGGTAACTCACATAAAACCGGAAAAACAATCGGAGATCATCTCGCACCAGCACAGAGTGGTCACCACCTTGACGTTCGTCTCGATACAGCAGACGAAATGTCAACCTCAGCGTTCTTCCTCCAGCAGGGATTCAGACATGACAAAGCAAATGAAGCGAAGCCCACATTCCTAGCTTCAACGTCTTTTACGGTAACTCACATAAAACCGGAAAGACAATCGGAGATCATCTCGCATCAGCACAGAGTGGTCACCACCTTGACGTTCGTCTCGATACAGCAGACGAAATGTCAACCCCAGCGTTCTTCCTCCAACAGGATTTGGACACACCAGAGCAAACGAAGCGAAGGCCACATTCCTAACTTCGACGTCTTGACGGTAACTTATATAAAACCGGAAAGACAATCGGAGATCATCTCGCACCAGCACAGAATGGTCACTACCTCGACGTCCGTCTCGATACAGCAGACGAGATGTCACCCTAACGTTCGTCTCGACACAGCAGGCGCAACGTCATTAAACGAATGGAGTTACGGCAAAATCCCTAGTTCCAAACCTCGGCGGTTCACCAGCAACCTAGAGACAACCTCGAAGTCCGTCTCGATACAGCAGACGAGATGTCACCCCAACGTTCGTCTCGACACAGCAGACGCAACGTCATCAAACAAACGGAGCCACGGCAAAATCCCTAGTTCCCACCGCAACATTCGTCTCGATACAGCAGACGCAATGCCAGCAAACGAAGCAAAGGCCAAATTCCTAGCTTCAGGGTCTTGACAGCAACTCATATAAAACCCGAAAAACTATCGGGGATCATCCCACACCAGCGCGGAGTGGTTATGACTCATCGGGGCTCTCCAAAATGAGCCTAACCTCAAGTAAAAAGCGGCATGGCAAATTCCTAGCGCTTGCTCTTCCGACGGTCAAACTGCCAAGGAGGATTGCTTGAAGACGTCTTGTCCAGCCCCCGAAGGGATCAGAGACACGGCAGTCGCAGGGCTACTCGAACAGCACGATTGCCTATCGAGGACTATATCAGCTTATGCGACGTTACGATGGCCAAAACCCTAAGTACCACCAACCTTAACGGGCTTCTATCGTAAAGAGCAGAGGTTAAATGCGACGTTAAGATGTTCTTGCGAGAAACGTTCGATTCGTCTCGACTTGTGAAAAATTGTCGAGGCGGCTCGACTCGTGAGATAAAGCCTTAGGCAGTGGGCATAAAAGAAGCCTGTTTCCTAAGCATTGGGACCCCGTAAGTTGGCCCAAAACGGTCTCCTGCATACCATCCACGGGTCTCACTCTCCAACGTCGAACTTCGACAAGGAGGGAAACAACCGCTTACAAGTCCTCTCGACTCGTAAGAGGGAAAAATTCTCTTGTAGGATCCTTACGACTTACAAGAGAAAACCACACTTAGGAATCCTCACGATTCTTAAGGAGAAAAACCCACCTACGAGATCCTCTCGATCCGTAGGGAGAAAAGTCTCTATGAGACCCTCACGGCTCATAGAGTTGAAAAGTCTTAGGCAGCAGATCTGAACCTGCGGCCTAAGCCCTCGCTATCTCGTGAAGAAATCAAGAAGCTTACTCTATTACCTGCTAATTGTTACGACATGCTGAGAAAGAGGAAAAGCAACAGAAAGAGCATCCGATTTACATTTGATCAAGCGTTCAAGACACAATCATTCATGCATGGGCAAAAAGACTCAGGACAAAAGATATATAAGACAAGCTGAAAAAAAAAATTCATTAATATTGCCCGAAGTTCTTACAGTCATAAAAACAATAAATGAAAGTTACAATTGAATAACCTCAGATTCAGGGCATGGATTGAGGAATTCAAAAGCGATCCTATCTATGACTTTCCAAGCCTCGCAGACCATCCTAGTGTGCTTCCTTTCGCGAGCACAAGCGTCAGGGTCCTTTCTGATGTCTTCCACCCTCCGATAAGCAGCGAGTATGTCAGACTGTTGAAAGACCTTGTGCAAGAGGTCGATAAGACTGTCTCGCCGTCTCTTCGAGATAAAGTTCAATAGGTACACAGAGTGCACCTTGTCCTCAGCGGCATCCAACGCTCTAAGCGGCACGCCGGAACAGAATAGGGGAAGCGCTTTCCAGATAGCTCCCACGATAAGTTTAAGAAGAGAGGAACGTCGGGGAAGCAGTGGACCATTGTATGCGTCGAAGCGACTCATTATTTCAGCACACTCCTCGTTTGTGAACTCCTGATTTTGAGAGCGGCCAAGTCGGCGGATGTCCTCATGAGAGATGATCTCGTTAAGAGCATACATGTGGGCGTTCATTGTTCCTGTGAAAGAGGATCAACAGAATTATCAGGAAGACTGATTAAGCAAAACGATATAATGCACTGAGGAATAAAATGCCATCTTTAAGTTCCAAGATCCATGAAGAATTCTTAAAAGTTCTTCTATATGATTTAGGAGGAGCAAAGCTCCATTAATGAATTAAGAAAATCCAAGGAAAATCTTTCAGAAAGCAGAGCTCTATGGAACCCTAGTAGGGTCTCCTTTAGTTTTCTTTAGATCCCTTTAAGACCTGTAGAGCAAAAGCTCTGCTAAGTGAAACCCTAAATAGGTTTCCTTTAGATCAGGGATCTATTGAGAGCGAGGCTCTATCAATGAAAATTAATTTAATTTAATTTAATGCAAATTAAAATTTTCACCTAAAAGTTTTAAGAATGTAACTCTTAAAGTTCTTGAAAATAAAGAGCAGGGCTCTGAGTTCTGAAAGTAAAATTTTAGAGATAAGAATTATCTAAGGGACCAAAGGTCCTATTTATAGGCATCAAGTGCCCTTTCAGCTTCCAAGGGATGGCGCGACGGTTCGGAGTCTGCCACCGCTGCGCTCACGTTAGGAGGCCACGTAAGCGCAACGGTGGGGGGGCATTTGTTCCCCCAATCAGAGCAAGACTCTGTTTGAATTTTGAAAATTCAAAATTGAGAAGCAACGCTTCAGATCCCGTGCGCTGCGCGCAATTTGCCACGTGTCAGAATTTGACTCGGCAGCACAATGCCCAAGGCAGTGCGTCCAATCAGAGCAAGGCTCTTTAATAAGCAAAAGCAACGCTCAACTGCGCAAGCGCACCGCTGCGCGACACGTGTTTGCGCAGTTGCGCATACGCTGTTGCGCAAGTGCATCACAGAGCGCCACATGTCTGCGCAGCTGCGCAAGCACAACTGCGCAAGCGCACTGCTGCGTGACACGTGTCTGCGCAGTTGCGCAAACACTGTTGCGCAAGTGCACCTCAGCGCGCCACGTGTCTGCGCAGTTGCGCAAGCACAACTGCGCAAGCGCACCGCTGCGCGACACGTGTCTGCGCAAGTGCACTGCAGTGTGACACGTGTCTGCGCAGTTGCGCAAGCACAACTGCGCAAGCGCACCTCTGTGCGACACGTGTCTGCGCAGTTGCGCAAGCACTGTTGCGCAAGTGCACCGTTGAGCGACACGTGTCTGCGCAGTTGCGCAAGCACAGCTGCGCAAGCGCTTCACTGCGCGACACGTGTCTGCGCAGTTGCGCAAGCACAGCTGCGCAAGCGCCTTACTGCGCGACACGTGTCACGCACTGGTGAGTTGCGCAACAACAGAATGAAGATTTAAGAAAATCTTTTCTGTTCTTGTTAAAACAAGAAGATTTCTTCTGTAAAACAGGTGCCTTTGGATCAAAGATCCAACGGTGGGGAAAATTCCCCAAATCACTCAGAAAAGATCTTTTTAACAAATTTAACTAATTTTGGAGCACTATAAAAAGGACCCCAGACCCCATTTCAAAAGGAGAGACAATTGGATTAAAAAAAAGAGAGGAGAACTCTTGGAGAACACAAAAAAGAAGGTAAAAACCTTTTAGATAAGAGAAAATTCTCTTAAAGAATAGATCATTGATCTAAAAAGCAAGATCAGTGATCTTCAATAAATAAATAAAAAGAATAAAAATAATAAAAATAGTGCCTTGCACTTGCTATGAACCTCTGGTTCTCTGAGATAGAAAGAAAGAAAAGATTTCTTTCTTTTCTTTGATCTAAATTTAGATCAAGAAATTAAAAAGTGATCTGCACTTCTTTTCTTGAATCTAAAAGATTCTTGGTGCTTTGCACAAATGCAATGCATTACTTGAAGGGCCATGCCCAAATTAAAAGGACCTAGCAGGCCAAAATAAATTGCAAAGCAATAAAAAGGGTAGAGCCCAAATGAAATTGATGCTCTGCATCATTTGTAAAGGGCAGAGCCCAAAACAAATTGATGCCCTGCATCTTTTCTGGGCAAAGCCCAAATAAAAATAAAAACAAATGCAAATAAAATATTGGACATTTTTAACTGGACTTAGCCCAATCGTGGCCATAAGTCCTTAAACTAAATTAACTAAGCAAAACGGCTCTCCTAAACCAATCCACATCCGGTTCAAGGGTACATCTCCGAACTCCTTTGATATCCATCGTTGTAATTCCTCAACGACGTCAAAGAGGTGACGGGTCCCAACGACCACACACTCATATGGACTGCGAGGTCCTTAAACTCGTAGACCGAAACGTCCTTAAACTAATATCGGACCGAGACGTCCCTAAACTAATATCGGACCGAAATGTCCTTAAACTAATATCGGACCGAGACGTCCCTAAACTAATATCGGACCACCACGTCCCTAAACTGGAATATGGACCACCACGTCCCTAAACTGGCATAATAGAGCCCAAATGTTCTTTTGTCGGATCTAAACGGTCCCGTTAAGTTGATCTTAGTCTCAAACTGGACTAACGTATCCTTAACAAACGTTTGAGTCGATCTTAGCCTCAAAAATGGCTAACGTATCCTCCAAACAGACTTTAGTCCCAAATTGGACTATGAATCTCCCAAACTGGAACAATAGAGCCCAAACGCTCTTTTGTCGGATCTAAACGATCACGTTAAGTTGATCTTAGTCTCAAACAGGACTATCGTATCCTTAACGAACGTTTAAGTTGATCTTAGCCGCAACGCGACTAATGCATGCTTAAACTAAAAACACAAACCCAAATCTAAGTAAATACGGATTTGGACTAATCCAAGTCCTACGGGCGACGGCATTACTCAGTCTCCGTATACAATCCACGGGCAACCACAAACAAAACAAACATCCACGACACGAAGTGAAATTCTGGAGAAGGAAAAAGTTGTTACCGCGATGCGGTAGCGTAATTAACTGCAGGGGCTTGCGCCTGCAGGGAAGAGCGTCCCCACAATCAAAAACCCCTCAAGCGAGGGGGAATCTGACGAAGTCTGCTACATCGGCCGCATCCGTCTAAACCTCCGATACACGGTGCCATAAATCAACTTGGTATCTTCGGAGAGGTGGACGGATAAAACCAAATAGCATCTGCCCCGAATCCCAGCGTCAGGACATCGCGGTCCTGTGCGCCGCCTTTCGGAGGGGAACAATATTGTCTTCTTCAATAGCTTGGGTTTAGTCCTTCTTGTCTTCTGCAGCGGCAACGTTGTGTGTGGATGTTGGTCAAATTTGGCCGAATTATATTAAGCCCGTATGATATTCTTCTTTTCTCAGTGTGTTCACTATCTGATGATGCTCTATATTGGCGATCTCCCCAGAGCAGGACACGTGGCAGATAACGTGTCCCAGAACTCGGAAGAAAG
This sequence comes from Agapanthus africanus, assembly GCA_030015575.1. NCBI lineage: Eukaryota > Viridiplantae > Streptophyta > Magnoliopsida > Asparagales > Amaryllidaceae > Agapanthus > Agapanthus africanus. The sequence goes on along the minus strand of JASDDO010000019.1, from coordinate 909,712,076 downwards.
GACCCACAGGGGCCGACCAGGCCACGCATGTACCCAACCTGCAAGCACAAACTGGCTCACCTCAGAGCCCCTGCAAATTGGCCTCCTCGGCCTCTCAGCTCACCCCGAGCTACCACAGGACCAAGATGCCTCGGCCCTCCCGCTTGTTCCCGAGCTCTCCCGCCGAGGCCATCTTCCTCGGTCCCTCTGACCGATCAACTCCACCACTCACAGCAGTAACCGTCGCTCCTTCCACGCCATTACGATCCCCATTAACGGGCGATCCGCTTATTACACGGACGTGACGTCGGGAGCGTAACTGCCGGCGAGATTCTCACGCCTGCTACTGCGTGCCGCTGCCATTATATAAACCCCCATCACAGAGGGGTCAAGTAAGCTTTTTCCACCCCACTTAGCCGTTACTCTGTTCGGATCTTGTGCTAACTTGATCGTCGAAGGGTCCTCGGTGGTACCAAACCACCTCGGGACTTCCTTGCAGGTACTCGGCGCAAACTCCTCAAAACCACCAATCTTCTCAAAACCCATCGAGACCCACACGCATCAGGAGATCACCTCCAAGATCCACCGGGAGATCGACGGAAGACAACATCTGACGGAGACCCGAAAAGGACCTCCATCACTATCTTTAACGCCTGGAGGTTACGAGAGGATGGACAAATCCAACAATTTTGTATATGATGGTTTGTTTGCAATTTGGAAACAAAGAATCATTGTACTATGTTGAACAGTTGGAAAACTCCACCTTGTATCAACAATATTGCTTACGCCGGGCATATACACCTAGGCAAAAGAAAGAAGAAATAGAAGTGCAGATCTCATACTGTCCAAGATTGCCCGAAATCCCCCTTCTCTCAGAAAGTTCGGTAGGTAACTGATGATGCTCATAAGTGGGAATTTCTCAGATCACGACACGTAGCGGATGACGTGTCATCCACGCAAGCCTGCTAGATTTATAGGGGCTGCGGAATTGGAATAAGTATGATGCATTGGGGACGTTTCTCAGCACCTCGTCTCCGATGTTACATCCAACCTTTCGGAGACCTTCCCGGAGTACCTTCCATATTCGTCTAACAACCAGCCAACAGCTCATCTCCGAGCAATCCTACAACCGAGCTTCCACAACCTCCTTGCTCGTCTCCGAGCCGTTACAAAGCTGAGCTTTCTCGGCTTTCCCGATCAACCGAGAGCGTGAAGCCCAAGCGCCCCCGCAACGGCTCCGTGTATCTCGCCAAAGCGAGATATCCACCGCTTCACGTTCCGCGTCCTACGCTGGTGCATCCCACCATTAATGAGCGGATCCCGCCATCAACGCGGGCGTAACGCAGGGGCGTAACTAACGGCGAGGATCTCGGGCCGGCTCACTCCATACGACCGCTATATAAACCTCTCTTTCAGACGACTCAGGTAACTCGAACTCATTCTGATACGCCGCTACCGTGCTCTTATTCCACGGTACTAACTTGATCGTCGAAAAGTCCTACGGTGGTTTCTCACCCCAGGACTTTCCTTGCAGGTAGCTCGGTGTCAACAACAGCCAACAACCCATTGAGATCAACACAACAATTCTTGTACCCAATCTCAACCGCATGAAACCGCTCGCAGCCAGATCGACAGAGGACAACATCTGAGGGAGAATCCGACCTCCTTCAGTAGGCGCCGTCTGTGGGAACAAAGGACTTTTCCACTATAAAAGTTGATCTTCCGCATTCGATATAATGACCAGCGATCATCACAAAGGAGGTCCAAGTGTGGGCCATCCCTCGCTTCGTAATGGAGGCTGGGGTGGTTCCACTTCACCTCCAAAAGTCGTCAAAGCCCTCATCACGAGGCGGCTGGGTAGCTTCCTGCTCGGCCCATCCACAGTAGGTAGCTTCCTGCCCAATGAAGACATGGATCCAAAGCCCTCATCATGAGGCGGCTGGGTAGCTTCCTGCTCGATCCATCCACAGTTGGTAGCTTCCTGCCCAATGAAAACGTGGATCCAAAGCCCTCATCGCGAGGCGACCGGGTAGCTTTCTGCTTAGCCCATCCACCGCCGGTAGCTTCCTGCGCAACGAAGACGTGGATTTAAAGCCCTCTTCACGGGGCGGCTGGGTAGCTTCCTACTCAGTTCATCCACAGTGGGTAGCTTCTTGCCTAACAATACCGTGAATCCAAAGCCCTCATCATGAGGCCGCTGGGCAGCTTCCTACTCGGCCCATCCACCGCGGATAGCTTCCTTCCCGGTCCATCCACCGCGGGTAGCTTCCTGTCCAACGAAGACGTGGATCAAAAGCCATCATCACGAGGCGGCCGGACAGCTTCCTGCTCGGCCCATTCACAGTGAGTAGCTTCCTGCCCAACGAAGACGTGGATCTAAAGCCCTCGTCACGAGGCGGCTGGGAATCTTCCTGCTCGGCTCATCCACAGTGGGTAGCTTCCTGCCAAACAATACTATGAATCTAAAGCCCTCATCATGAGGCCGCCGGGCAGCTTCCTGCTCGACCTATTCACCGCAGGTAGCTTCCTGCCCGGCCCATCCACCGCGGGTAGCTTCCTTCCCAATGAAGACGTGGCTCAAAAGCCCTCATCACGAGGCGGCCGGACAGCTTCTTGCTCGGCCCATCTATAGCGGGTAACTTCCTGCCCAACGAAGACGTGGATTTAAAGCCCTCATCACGAGGCCGTCGGGCTTCTCGGCCCATCCACGGTGGGTAGCTTCCTGCCCAACGAAAATGTGGATCCAAAAGGCCTCATCATGAGGCGATTGGGTAGCTTCCTGCTCGGCCCATTCACCACGGATAGCTTCCTGCTCGGCCTATCCACAGTGGGTAGCTTCCTGCCCAACGAAAATGTGGATCCAAAAGCCCTCATCATGAGGCGGTCGGGTGGCTTCCTGCTCGGCCCATTCACCGCGGGTAGCTTCCTGTCCGGCCCATACACCACGGGTAGCTTCCTACCCAACGGTGACGTGGATCTAAATCCCTCATCATGAGGCCGTCGGGCAGCTTCCTGCTCGGCCCATTCACCGCGGGCAGCTTCCTGCCCAGCCCATCCACCGCGGGTAGCTTCCTATCCAACAGCACCATGGATCCAAAAGCCCTCGTCACGAGACCGCCGAATATCTTCATGCTCGGCCTCAACGGTGGATCCTTAAGCCTCGTATTAACCAGCAGGCAGGCCTCTGCCCGACATATGTACCCAAAGTAGGCAAACTCCTAACACGGCCCAAGTAAATAAAGCTCGAGTTCGGTCGATAGCCGGCCCGAACAGATGAAGCGGCGTCTCCATTATGGCGGCGCCCTTTCGGTGATCCACTGACATCATCGGGGATACGCGTGAAAATTAAGGCACACGGTGAGACGCCACGTGGACTCGAAAATCGAAAAAACGCAACTGCCAAATGCCATGGCGTTCCCAGACAATCCACCATGAAGAATTCTCGACACCAAGCTGAGCAGAGAAAACCAAGGAGAGCACTCTCGACCCGATTCATAAATAGGTCGAAACGAGAGTGGGGGTTAATGATGATGCTCATAAGTGGGAATTCCTCAGATCACGACACGTAGCGGATGACGTGTCATCCACGTAAGCCCGCTAGATTCTTGGGGGCTACGGAGCTAGAATAAGTGTGATGCATTGGGGACATTCCTCGACACATCGTCTCCGAGATTGCATTCAACCTTTTGGAGACCTTCCCGGAGTATCTTCCATATTCGCCTAGCAACCAGCCAACAGCTCATCTCCGAGCAATCTTACAACCGAGCTTTCACAGCCTCCTTGCTCGTCTCCGAGTTGTTGAAGGGCTGAGCTTCCTCGGCCTCCTGGCTCGTCTCCAAGCCATCCACCGAGCTGAGCTTCCTTGGCTTTCGCGATCAACCAAGAGCACGGAGTCCTTGCGCCCCCGCAATGGTTCCGTGTATCTCGCCAAAGCGAGATATTCACCGCCCCACATTCCGCGTCCCAGGCTGGCGCATCCCATTATTAATGAGCAGATCCCGCCATCAACGCGGGCGTAACGCAGGGACGTAACTAACGGCGAGGATCTCGCGCCGGCTCGTTCCATACGACCGCTATATAAATCCCTTTTTCAGACGACTCAGGTAACTCGAACTCATTCTGATACGCCACTGCCTTGCTCTTATTCCGCGATACTAACTTGATTGTCGGAGGACCGTACGGTGGTTTCCCACCCCGGGACTTCCCTTGTAGGTTGCTCGGCGTCAACAATATCCAACAACCCATTGAGATCCACACAACAATTCCCGTACCCAATCTCAATCGTACAAAATCGCTCGCAGCCAGATCGACGAAGGACAATATCTGATGGAAATTCCGACCTCCATCAGTAACCCTAGAAGGGGGTGAATAAGGTTTTACAAAAATTAATCTCTAACTTTAACAGATATCAAAATATTCAAATGATAAAACAATTCCAGCATAGTTAAACTAATATCAATCATAGTACAAATATATAAGCAATACGACAAAATAAAGAGATAAAGAAATACAAACTGTGACATGGTCGATTTTAGAGTGGTTCAGCACCCTTTGCCTAGTCCACCACCTAAGGCCCTTCCCTTAGGGCTTTTTCCCCTTCACAATAACCCTCCTTTAACCGGGCGGGAAAACCCTTACAAACACCTCGTTTCGCTGGTTAGTGGAACATCCTTACACCTTCTTTTCACGGATAGTGGGTCGTCCTTACAACGTTTTAATTTTTCTCTCTAAACAGATTAGAGACAATGAAACACGTACAAATCTTCTATAAGGTATTGAAAGTAATGGGCTTGAAAGGTTCTTTTAAAATGATTTGAGCAAGTGAGCTTCTTCTTTTTCTCTTTTGATATGAAACTGAAATATGTTTCTTTTTGAGAAAAGCCAGTAGCATTGATAAATGAATTTATAGAAAATGTGATAATATATTTGAAAATAATTTTGCTCAAGATATTACCTAAATACCTAATTAGACATAAGGGTTATATTATTTTAAAACCTTCCAAAATATCATGGGGTTGAAAAGGTACCTTCATGGTCATTTAATTTTGATGTTTGCAACAAAACATGGAACAAAAAGGAAATAAAATAAACATGTCCCTTAGATAGATCTCTGACCATATTTATAACTAACGGCCAGTTATTTTTCAACTCGGTCAAAACTAGTAATAATATTAGTGATAAAATAATATAAGCCTTTTAAAAAAAAATCATAGGAAAGATAATTTATAACCTATAATTATTTTATCAACATATATAGTATGAAAATTCAAGTGTGTTTTCTCAAGCATTTTAGATTCTAATCCTTTTGCTTTATAGTCTTTAAAAGAAAATGAATATAAAAACAAAACCCGTTGAGCCAATCACCGACTCTTGTTGCTTGTTTCATATCGGCTTCAAGCTTGATCTTAAAATTGTTAAATTAGTAAAGTCCAACTATTGACCTCCAACCTCCTATGGATTTGACGATACAAGTTCAGTCCTCTATTCTCCATCTAATGTTCCATATTATATAAATCCTGCAAAATGGTTTGCTTGTATGTGGAACAATATGTTTGACAGTAATAAAATATAAACCGGGATGAGTCCAACACCCTCCCCTCTCTCTCTGTCCCCCTTCCTCTACCCGGACGTATCACACCCGGCATAGAGAATAATTTCTCCGATAACACTAGAAAATCTATTGTTAATGCATATTTTACGAGACATCCATTGATGCACCTACACACAATGCGCTCTGTAAAAGAGAGAAGAAAGATAACACTTATGAATCCTAGGACAACATTATGGATTTTTATAGGTATGTTTTACTATCTCATGATGTTTTTTATTTCTATCTCATGAGGCAGAAAACAGTAGTGTTTTATTAACTTTGATCACCTTAATTACCATTAGCTGCTAGCTAATTCCTTCTTGGAAATTAATTTTTTTTGTTGAAAATAAATAATACCACACTCCATATGTAATCTATGATTGGGATTTGGTGATGATAACATCGTCAACTTAGGGCTACTGACATAATAATGGCTGGTTCATGAAATTTCCAAATGTCAGATATATTGAGAACGTGTGGACCTCCGCCGAATACGGAAACTGACGGCATGATTATAATTAATATATTTACGCAAAGACACAATTTATGTGAACATCTCACTACATCTATTAAGTAGTACACGCCACATGCTGCCCTCAAATTTAGGTGAACATCCCACTACATCTAAGACAAAATTAATTTGGATCCAAAAAGCGTGCATTATAAAAAGGCTAAATTCAACAAAGGTATTAATGAATTTTCATGTTTTTTTGCGATTAATATATCATTTCTGGCTGTAAGTTAATATCATTTTACTGCCACGTCATGGTACCTTTTTGCAAAGAAATCGGATGAAAATCAAAGTTCATGTAGATGTCTCTAATTATGAAAGTTTATGTTTTCAATCGTAAAAAGCATGAAGCTTTATGGGTACCTTTGTGCAATTTAGCTTTATAAAAACTAACTACTTATTCGCGGTGTGCGGTGCAAGTGGGTGTATATTATGACTTATGAGAAATTATTCAGGGTGCCGGGTGTAATAGATCCGGACAGAAGAGAGAAAGAGATGGAAAGTTTCGGACAGTATTTGTCCGTGTTGTTGTTTCTTTCTCTTTCATGACCGGGCACATATAGTTGGCACACTGTAGAATTTTCCGTACGTTACATCTTATATATTTTCAATAAATATTATGTGATTTAAATATTAAGGTATTAGAATAAAAATCTAAATATACTTCTAAAAATTAGGATATTGAAACTTTAGAATAAAGTTCTGGAATTACCTCAAAAAACTAAAAAAGATGACTTGGATGGTACCAAGAAAGAGAAAGCGAGGAGAGAAAGGTTGGAATTTTGAATTTTACCAGGACATTAAAGAGTTTATAGGTGTTATAATATAAATATAAAACCCCACGACCAATCGTCATAACTTTGGAATTTTAAAGCGGTGGCATGGATATTTTATATCGTATCAGAGCAACCAGGTTCGATTCCTACCGGACGTGTATTAAATATGAATTTATTAATTAAAAATACTGTTGTGCAAGATCCTAGGTGTCGGCCCAAAGGGCTTTCGACCTGCGAAGACATGTTAGAATATAAATATAAAACCCCTCAATCCTCATCATAATTTCGGAGATTTGATGCAGTGGCAGGGACATTTCACCGACAATGATCTGCATACCTTGAATGATAGAAGAAATAGTAGATTTTTCCTTTTTCTTTTCTTCTTATTTTATCAAAATTAAACCATCAATTGATGAAATGAGCTACATTTTTTAAGTTTGCGCTCTAATAGTAGAGATAAAGATAAGTAACATATATACATGATACTCTCAATTATATATGAATATAAGCAAGGAGCAAACCTAAGAAATTTCAAGGGAAGGAGACCAAATATAATAGAAGAAACTTTTTCATTTACATTATGGAGGACAATCATACTCAAAACCACTTATGTGAGAATAAGAAAAAAGAAAACTACCACTTGAGTTAAACCCATTTATATATTGTTCAAAAGGTAACTGTGTGAGCGGTGAGAATTTAACCCAAGACCTTTGTTTTAAAACAAAACTACCACTTGAGTTAAACTCTCAAATTAATTTGTTTATGTCACAAATATATATAATATATGTCTAAAATTTTGGTCATTCGTTTCTACTCAATATATTAGTCTTTTTTTTATTTATACAAAAATTTAAGTGGGGACACATGCCCCCTCTGTAGACTGTAGGCCTTTAGTCCGCTACCGGATCTGTCTTCAAATATATATTATTAACTTTTCAAATATAATTAAAATATAAGCATGTTGCTGAAAAATAATATGTTTTAGATAATATTTTAAAACAAAACGCCGTTAAGCAGTGTTTTTTTTTTTCACATTGAAACATGTGTAACCGGTTATGAATTTTTTGGCAACTACAAAAGAATTTCTAAATGTGTTTTGAAAACCATATACAAGAAAGTTGATTCCCTACTAACATCAATCTCTTCAATTTTGTAGGCCCTGATGATTTGCGTCCATTGGTATTGATTTGCATCTCTACCAACCCATATTTGTCAATGGAATTCAATGCCATCGTGATACATAAGGATAGATCCTTGGATTTATTCCAATGGACATATATCCATCGGCATCGATAATCTACTGATCGACATGTACAGACCGGAGGCACCCAAATTTAAGACTTGCATATTCTACTCTGCAACTTAGCCAATCATCAATTTGACAGCCTGCGTGAAATCTATTAGGTTGCAGTTGTTTGAGACTTGGTTTTTTTAGTTTTTGTCTTACATTTTGTGATTGAAGATTCAATTTTGCACTGCATATCAACCCACCACTGCTTTTCATGGGGAAAGAAGTGTTGTATATAAATAATAAATATAACCCATTTGATAAATGACTTGCCAAGATAAGGAAACAAATCGTTGCAATTAAAGGAGAGGCGCTCTTTTACTGCTCATGATCTTCATCACGAGATATGCAACAACCAGACATGGTCATCAACAAGTCCAACAAGACTCAACCCCCCCCCCCCCCCACCAACCCCACCAACCCCAACCCCCACCACCACCACCACCCACACAAAACAAAGAGGGGCTGTCCGGTTCGGACTATAGAGACAATTAATTGCCCCAACGGTTCCAACCGTAGAGACTTAATAACAATCCATAGGTTTAAAAGACGTAGGGGCAAATTTCTGCCCTGCGGATGAAAAGTTTACCCGAGGTTATAACAATATAGGAAGTTGTCCCTACGGTTTCATACATAGGGACAATTATTTTTTTAATTTACGTTAAAAAACAGTAATTTCTTGCCCCTGCGGTTGAGACCGTAGGGCCAAATTAAAATTATCCGTATGGACAGACTTTCATATTAATAAAATATTTTTAAAAAAATTGGTAATTTATTCTCCTACGGTTAAAACAGTAGGGGCGGAAGTTTGACCCCACGGATTACATCGTTAGGATATATACTTCCATTTTAATAAATTATTCTTTAAAAAAAATTATAATTTACGCCACTACGGTCCATAGGGACATGTATTTGGCTCTAAAGACTTAACCGTGGGGGGCAAAATATCAGTTTTTCATGATATTTTGCTCCCACAGTTGCAGTTTTAGGTTAATCGATTGCCTCTACGGGTTCCGCCGTAGGGGAATATATTGCCCCTGCAGTGGAAACCGTAGGGACAACTTTGCATTTATTTTTTTTAAAAAGGGTTTTCCCCGTTTTTTCTCCGTTCTTTACACAATAATATATAATTCGCACGGTATATCATATAATCAAATACACAAATATTTATAAACAACATTTCACGCATAATATATAATTAAATAAACAAAAACAATACTAAATCAATCTAATATACAACCACCGATGTCCAAAATATACAACATGTTTCAAAAAAGTACATGCATCATCCAGAAATCCAAAAAATATAAATCTATGCTAGCTTCGTCCACATGTTCCACCTCCAAGTATCTGTAAAATCTGGCGCATCTGCTCCTCGCTGCTACCTTTTGCCGACAAAATCCCGAGTACTGATGCTGAGCTGCAGGAGTAGGAGTGACATGCGGAGAGGAAGCCGAAGGAGTGGTCTGCACAGAGGAAGCTGGATAAGTGGCCTGCGGAGTTGGAGCTGAAAGAGTGGCCTGTGGAGTCGGAGCTGAAAGAGTGGCTTGCGGAGCCGCAGCCGATGGAGTGGCATGTGCAGCCGGAGCTGTCACGCCCCGCTTCTCAGTAGACGAAAACGATAACGTGGCAAGCCCGCGACATATTTATTCAGAGAAAGTCATTCCCTAAATAAATATACTAAGCGTATTGAAACAATAATACACAATGCAAGAATAAATGGAGACTGTAAAAATTTTCAACAAATATCTTTATTTACATTCAACTTCCAATATTTACAAGTACATGAGTTTCAACTGGAAAGTAAATACAATAAACAAAAATTCTTAAACATGTGGCATACATAACCTGAATAAAAAGTGAAGCTAGGCTAATCCCGTGGAGTAATCCGGCTGTAGTCTTCCTCTGTGGCCTTCACTTTCTCTGTCTCGACCGTATCTGATGAACATTCAAAGAAAATAAGGGTGGATGTAATACCCGTCAGCGAACTAGCGCTCGGTAAGTCCCAAGGATAAATTAATAGTAAAAGAAAGACAAGTATAGAACATATATATGACGAGTAAAAGTATATGAGCATGGGTAGAATATGTACTATAGGTCTCGATATTGTCACGCCCCGCTTCCCAAAATACGGAATACGAGGAGTTGACAAGGCCAGCCATGCTCCTACGGTCAAGGAAATATCCAGCTGTAGTCACACTTCGGCTTCTAGCTTTACGTGGTAATCAGTAAACAACGCACATGTAATGAGAAATGCAGTAACTGAAACAAAACAGATACGAGAAACTAACCTGATGGAGATCAAAAGAGCATAGCTCTGGATAGCTAATCAAGATGTCCGCTATGTACGTCTGGTCCTGATCCAAGCTAGATCCACTCCTCACTCTGAGCATGCATACTCAGGTCGTCAGAGCGACGAGAAAGCAATATATATATATATATATATATATATATATATATATATATATATATATATATATATATATATACAGATGCAAGTGGTAACTCGAACAGTAATAATAGATGTATAACAGTAAATCAAGATGGTAAAGATGTGAACATGGAGTAATCAATGCGGTGTCTAATAGAGCAGGTGAACAGTAAAGCAGTAAAATAGTATGTCAGATGTGTCAGTCCAGTAAATAATGCATGTCAATGTCACTATCCCTATCAGCCTCTAAGTCTCACTGTACAGGTCACTAAGCCTATCGTCAGTCCAAGTGTGAGAGTCAACCACTCGTGATCTTCATCACGAGATATGCAACAACCAGGCATGGTCATCAACAAGTCCACAAGACTCCACAGCAAACCCCCCACCCCCCCGCCACCCCCTCACCCCCTGTTTCCCCCAATCAGAGCAAGGCTCTACTTAAATTTTGAAAATACAAAATTCGAAGCAACGCTTCGGTTCCCGTGCGCAGCGCACAATTTGCCACATGGCGGAAGTTGATTCGGCAACGTAACGCCCAAGACAATGCGTCCAATCAGAGCAAGGCTCTTCAGAAAACATAATTAAGACTTAACTGCGCAAACGCATGGCAGCGCGACACGTGTCTGCGCAACTGCGCAAGCGCACGGCAGCGCGACACGTGTCTGCGCAGTTGCGCAATCGCAACTGCGCAAGCGCACGACAGCGCGACACGTGTCACGCGCTGGTGAGTTGCGCAGCAACAGAATGAAAATTTAAGTAAATCTTTTCTGTTCTTCTGTAAAACAGGGACCCTTGGATCAGAGATCCAATGGTGGGAAAATTCCCAAAATTATTCAGGAAAGATCTTGATAACAAATTCAACAAATTTGTGAGCACTATAAATAAGACCCCAGACCTCATTCAGAGGATCATCAATCATAAAAAGGGAAGAATTAACTTCTGGCAAAAAAAAAAGAGAAGAGAAAGAACTCTTGAAGATTATTCAAGCACAAAAAAAAGAGGTAAAAACTTCTTTTAGAACAAGAGAAAAATCTCTGAAGAACAGAAGATAAAAAGAATTGAATAATAAATAGTGCCTTGCACTTGATATGAACCCTTGGTTCTGTAAAATCAGAGAATAATAAATAGTGCCTTGCACTTGATATGAACCCTTGGTTCTGTAAAATCAGGGAAAACAAGAAGAACCTGTTTTTCCTTTGATCCAAATTTAGATCAAAAATGCTATGCACTTTTGTTCTCAAATCAAGAACATTCTTGAGTTTCTGCACAAGTGCAACTCGTTATTTAAAAGGGCCTGGCCCAAATCAAGAAAATTATTGAGTTTCAGCAGAGATGCAACTCATTATTTAAGAGGGCCTGGCCCAAATCAAATTGCAATAGTAAAAGGGCAAAGCCCTGTTTGGAAAACTCTTGAGTTTCTGCAACTCATTATTTAAAGGGGCCTAGCCCAAATCAAATTGCAGAATAATAAAAGGGCAGAGCCCTGTTTGGAAAATTCTTAAGGGCCTGGCCCAAGTCAAACTGCAAAATAATAAAGGGGCAGAGCCCTGTTTGGACTGATTCTTTCAGTCAGGCAGAGCCTAAAATAAAAAATTGGACTTAACCCAACCCTGGCTGTAAGTCCTTAAATTAAATTGATTGAGCAAAATGACTCTCCTAAACCAATTCGCGACCGGTTTGAGGGTACATCTCCGAACTCCTTTGACATCCCTCGTTGTAATCCCTCAACGACGTCAAAGAGGTGACGGGTCCCAACGACCACTTATCTAATCGGACCGAAACGTCCCTAAACTAATATCGGACCGAAACGTCCCTAAACTAATATCGGACCACCACGTCTCTAAACTGGCGATGGACCGCTACGTCCTTAAACTGGCAATGGACCGCCACGTCCCTAAACTGGCACAATAGGGCCCAAACGCTCTTTTATTGGATCTAAACGGTCTCGTCTAAGTTGATCTTAACCCCAAATACGGTTAACTTGTCCTTAGATATTCAAATAAACGATAAAACTTCTAATCAGCTCTGGTTCGAGGGTACATCTCTGAATTCCTCTGACACCTGTCGTTGTAATCCTTCAACGACGTCAGAGAGGTGACGAGTCCCGACAACCAGATAATTAAATCAATCACTACGTCAGGTCGATCTTAGTCTAAAATAGGACTAACGTATCCTTGACGAACGTTTAAGTTGGTCTTAGCCGCAACGCGGCTAATGCATCCTTAAACTAAAAACACCAAACCCAAGTCTAACTAAATACGGATTTGGACTAATCCACGTCCTACGGGTGACGACATCACTCAGTCACCGTATACAATCCACGGGCAACCACAAACAAAACAAACACACACGACACGAAGTGAAATTCTGGAGTAGGAGAAAGTTGTTACCGCGATGCGGTAGCGTAATTAACTGCAGGGGCTTGCGCCTGCAGGGAAGAGCGTCCCCACAATCAAAAACCCCTCACCCTGAGGGGGAATCTGACGAAGTCTGCTACATCGGCCGCATCCGTCTAAACCTCCGATACGAGGTGCCATAAATCAACTTGGCATCTTCGGAGAGATAGACGGATAAAACAAAATAGCATCTGCCCCGAACCTCAGGCAACGGACGCGAAGTCCGGGCCGCCGTTCGGAGGGGAACAGATTCTGGCACGCCCGGTGGGACCTTTTCCTCTTTCCACTCCACACTTCGTGTGTCGTCTTCGCGAGCCAATCGCGGTTTGTTAAATGATTGCCTTCGGATTTCAAGTTGCTAAGATTTGGTCTTTTGTCTGGTACAGAACTCAAGCATTCAATGGCCACCAACTGCACCAACTGCTCGAAATGCCACTGCAACGGACGTTCCACCTCACCGAGAGGTGTAGCATATGGGCCCCAGGCGGCTTCCTTCCAGACTCTGCCGATAGGCCAGGTGACTCAGGCCACCACCGGCTTGTTCTTCGGGACCATGGTCCCACCTACAAGCTTCTCTGCGCCGATATCCGCACCAGAAGCGAACAAGAAGTCGGTATTCGACCGGCTCACTGCTACCACGACCCCTGTCAACGGGTCATCCGCTACTAAGCTGACAGCCTCTGTTTTCACCAGGCTGGGTCAGAACTATAAAGTGGCTGTCCCAAATAGGGCAACGGCCGCTGCTTCGGAAGCCGTTGAAGCGGCTTCTCCTATTAGAGAGTCGGTCTTCACAAGATTGACGGTTCCTACTCCTCCCCCAGCTGGTCAAAAAGCATCAGTCTTCGATAGGCTGACGTCGGCAGTTACCCCACACCCAAACAGGGGGCAACAAGAAAATATCTCGATTTCCGAGCCAGTCCCAACGGCTCGTCATGCGCGACGTCGCCATTGGCAGCGAGTAAGGAAAGCAGGGGGCAACTCCCCCTCAGGGCTAACCCCACCTGCTCCAGTGGTGGAGGTCAATGCTGCTGTTCCAACTGGGAACAGCTTTGAATTGCTGAGGAAGGTGAGAAAGAACTCCCCGGTTGCTACGTTGAAAAGGTCTCCTCCACCCATGGAAAAAGCTCCGGAGACGAAACAGGAACAACCCTCTCAACGGCTGTCGTCAAAAATTTATAAAGTTTGGCGGAGGGTTCAAGACTCCGTGATTAACTCAGACCACTTCCATCGTCAGAAAAGGGCAAAGGTGGAAAAAGACAAAAACCGCCCCATTAAACAGCAGGGGGCAACAAATGCTAGAATGCCCGCTTCAACGGCTCCTTCAACCTCAATGGTCCATAAAAGGAGGAGGCCAGAAAAAGCTCCCGTAACACTGACAAAGCTTAAAAGCGGTGAACCTAAACGCCCCAAGTCAGGGGGCATAACAGTTCATACGGTCTATATGGCTTCGGGGAAGGAAGAAAGTCGTACTTCTACAGGACACCGACCGCTTACTCGGTCAGTGACCAAGTCTCAGGAGCAGCAACAAAAGCTCCAGGAGATGATGACTACAATGGCTGCACTCACGGGGCCAAAAGAGAATCCTGAGACGTCCTTAGATGAGCGCCAAGAGGAAGAGACCGACGCCGAGTTCCTCCGCCGAGTACTGGAAAAGAGAGACAAAGAGGCTGCTGAACAAGCAGCCAATATACAGCGTATGGGCCTCCTCTTCCAGGACATGATAGGGATGATGATACAACCAGAGCCCCCAACTGAAGAACCCCCGATCGTCCTTGGGGATGATAGGGGAGAAACATCAAACCCTCAGCCCGTTCTATCGACGGCTAAAGAAGACACAATCTCTAAAACTGATCTGGACGAATATATAGCCCAGCAAATAAAGGTTCATCACGCGGCCGAAGCAGCCGGCCACGTCGTAAAAACGGGGCGACCGTATCCGGGCTGGTATGACCAAATCAGGTACCCGCCAGGTTACACAATTCCCAAGTTTCACGTCTACAAAGGGACCGGCAATCCCCATCAACATGTTGCCCAATTCAGGGCGCTTTGCGGTAACACCGGCGGCGACGACAAGCTTCTGCTTCGCCAGTTCGTTGGAAGCCTATCAGATACGGCGTTCGAATGGTATTCCGAGCTCCCCAACGACTCTATTAAAACCTTTGCAGAGATGGAGCTGCTCTTCACCCAACGCTTTGCAAGTGCCAGTGAGCGTACTCCGATGACGGCGCTGATTAACGCCAGGGTAAAGCCCGGCGAGACGTGGGTCCAGTACGCTATACGGTGGCGTAATCTATGGTCTAAGTGTGAACAGCGTATAGAAGAAGCCCCTGCGGTGGGAATGTTTGTTGGAACCCTTGATCCACAAGCAACCATTTCGCAGTTTATGATGTTCTTCAAGCCGACTTCTTTCCAGGCTTTGATCGACAAATTGGCGCAGATGGACCAGATGGGCCATAAACCCCCTCTCCCGAAGCCGGACTCTCGAAACGATAAAGGAAAGGGAAAAGCGATCATCGTCGCTAATGCCCAACAACAACCGAACGACTCGAAGCCGGTTGC
The DNA here is from genome assembly GCA_030015575.1 of Agapanthus africanus. Lineage (NCBI taxonomy): Eukaryota > Viridiplantae > Streptophyta > Magnoliopsida > Asparagales > Amaryllidaceae > Agapanthus > Agapanthus africanus. The sequence continues at coordinate 909,696,546 of JASDDO010000019.1, read as the reverse complement.
TCGTCCAAATAATACGCGCCCATACGTACCCCTTGAGGACAGGATGGGACGTGCTTACTCCTTCCCCCGTGATAAAACGAGGAGGTTATTTGAGCTGGCATTGCGCAATAGGCTCATAAATCTGCCAGATCCAAAACGTCCGTCGCAACCAAGTGACGTCAATGAGCCTAATTACTGCCCTTATCATCGAGTGCTAGGACATCCGATCGAAGACTGTTACGTTTTCAAAAATTGGCTTGAAAACCAGTACCGCCAGGGCAAATTCGCGCTATCCGACAAATGGAAGGTAAATCCCCCGCAGCCCCACACCTCTAAGGGGACAAATACGCCGGGGGCAACATGCTCCGTCGTTGAAGAAACTCCCTGGGAAGTTGTATTATCGGCCAAAACGAGGAGAATGCTAAATGATCTTCAGACCTGTCCAGCGGTCAAGTAGAAGAACCCCTTGGAGCCGCAGGTTATAGAGGGGATGTTGAAGCCACGTCCGACTCCGAAGACCGATGGTGGTAGTTCAAGCGTTCATAACCAGCCGTCAAAATCTTCGAAAAAGAAGAAGAAGAAATCTAAGAAGCCCGTGAAGCCCGGCGACAAGCGCACCGACTTACAAAAGCAAATCGACGCGCTGGATGAATATAACCAGAAGGCGCGGACTCCCGTTACGCTCCAAGATTTCCTTGATCACGTCTTTCAAAAAGAAGATGAGGAGGAAAGTTCATCAGATGAATCCAAGGAATACGTGGCGAGCTATCATATGATCTCTCACTCGACCTCGAACGATGAAGGGACTTCTGGCACCAAAACGCCGGGGGCAAATACTGGGTCAAGGGTTCCGGAATTATCAATAGGAATGATTGACGCGTTTCTTAGTGAAGCTCGATTGAAAAGTAAAGCTGATCAAGAACGCGAGACGGCTATATTCGAAAAGGCCAAGCGCCAGCGACTTGAGGAAGGAGCTGAGATGATCCCACTGGAGCAAAATGCCTCCACCGCTGACAAAAGCCAATTCAAGATAAAAAAGAAGTTCGCTAAGGCCATATCGATGGGCATGAAGCTACCACCCTCAGAAGAAAAAGTTACTAGCATGGTAGAAATGCACCCCTCTTATTGCTTATATCATCAGAAGGTCTCACATTCTACCCAAGAGTGCAAAGCGTTCGATAGGTGGTGGCAAGGATACGTCGCTAATCAACAACGCTTTAAACGGGAAAAGCGTAAGATTCGTCGGGAGCAAAGAAACACTACCAAAGTGCTTGAAAGAACTGCCGGCAATTGTCACATGGTTAACACTACCAGGTCACAAGTGCCTACATTTGGGAGCGACTCTGATGAGGAGCTAGAGCTTGCCCCTCTCTTTAAAGAGTCAACTTCGGGAAAAGAAGAGGAGCCAGTGGTTTGCGAAAATATCCGGCTGCGGAATCGGACACTGCCTGAAAAGAACCTCGGACCCTCGAATAGAAAAGATAAAGGGAAAGAAAAGGTCTCTGAAGACATCGTTTTAGATGACCAAGTTCTGGAAGAGCTAAACGCCAAGAACCCGCCGAAGAGAAGTAAGGTGGATTACAACGTTCTGGCACATCTGAGGAAACTGCCCTCTCAGCTCAGTATCCTTGATGCCTTGTTACTATCAAAGGAAGCCAGAGACTTTTTGATTAAGGCGCTACAAGATCCGGACCAGTTTCAAGCCTTCTTAGCCGAAGAAAAGATGAAAGACGAATTAGAAGAAGTGCACACAGCCGACGTTGCTTTTGGTGATGAAGACCTTCTCCTCGGGACGTGTGAACACAATCGCCCCCTTTATGTCTCAGGATATTGCCATGACATAAAGATAGGTAAAATCCTGGTCGATAACGGATCGTCCGTCAATTTACTCAATGTACGGGTGTTAAAAGAAATTTGCATGAGCATACAACACCTCGCCCGAGACAAGATCACTATCTCCGGTTTCGACTCTCAATCCTCAAAGACTCTTGGATCTGTGATATTGACGCTACGCTTCGGGTTGCTCGTCACAGACATCAAATTCCATGTTATAGACGCCAAGACGTGCTACAATGCTCTGCTCGGCCGACCATGGCTACACGAGTACAATATCATCCCTTCTACACAGCATCAGTGCATGAAGTATTCCAGGGATGGCCTCGAGTACACTGTGGCCGGAGAGTTGAATCCTTTTTCCGTGAACGAAGTTCGCAAGTATGAAGATGCTAAATACTTCTTGCCGAGCTTCGAAGACACGGAAAGGTGTCACAAACCGGAGAACAAAACTAATGCAACCATCCCCGTCTTCGGCAGTGACACCGAGGAGGAGGAGGATATAATTTATTTAGGTCCATCCCAATCCACCAGGCCAAGACCATCCGTTCCTTCATTGATCTTCGGTAGTGATTCAGAGGATGAAGTTCATGCTGTATTCCCTGCTCGGCCTTCGATACGGATTTCCGCTGATGAAGAGCGAAGTCTGCAGACAACCATGGTGCCACTTGAACATTACAAAGAACTGGATGCACTCGACACCAACAGCGTAAAAGAATTGCAGACATTCTATATCCCTCCCGGACGAAAAGGCGAGAAGGCAATCCTATTCTACCGTTCTGAAGAAAACAAAGTAGAAAAAGAAATTTGGCATGGCGCGGATCTCACGCTCGACAGGCTTCAGCTTATCCGTCTTCCTCGATATTATACCGAAGGTTTGAAGAAACTGCTGAAACGCCAGGGGATGTCCTTCACACAGACCGTTAGAAAAGCCAAATTCTATGACAAGGTCTGGAACATTCCCGGGACCCAATGCAAACTGCCTAATGGGAGAGTAGAAACCAAAGGGCTTGGGTACATCCGGCCAAAGAAACGGGAGCTAGTAAACAGCTGTTATGCCATGTATGATTTCGATGAAGAGGCGGACGCTCAATGGGAGGATGCTAATCCTGAACCAGCAAAAGTTCCTGATACAAAACCGCCCAGTCCATCGTCCGAAGACCAGATGAGCAAACTTATAAGGGATGCGAGTCAAAAAGCCCGAGATGATCACGATCGTGAAATGGCAATCTATGAGAAAGCTAAGACACAGCGTCTCCTTCAACAGGCAGTAAAGAACGAAGATGCCGCTCCTTGTCAACCTGCTACAAAAAAGGTTCGACGCGAAAACAAAAACAAGTCGAAAGGCAAGAGAGGCGCTCGACAACCACAAAGCAGAGCTAAGAAGCCACGCATCCGAGAGTCGAGCGTTATTGACTTAGCCCTCAGGAAGAAAATGGGTCGAGCATACTCATTTCCTCGGAACAAAACAAGGAAGATATTCGATCTCGCTCTAAAACATCAAATGCTTACGTTGCCAGAGTCCAAGCACCCCGAGCACGCAGGCGAGGTGTTCAGCTCAAATTATTGCTTTTACCATCGAGCAATGGGACACCCTCTGGAAGATTGCTTCACCTTCAAGAATTGGGTTGAAGATCAATATCAGCTTGGCAAATTCGCGTTGTCTGGTAACTGGAGGGTAGCGCCACCACAGAAGCACGAGCCCGAAGCCGTGAAAGGAAAACCAGTTCCAAATTGGGGTTGGCAGAAAATTCACACCTGTCGTATGATAACAACATTGAGAGAAGAGTCCGAGAACCTGGACAGCCTCCCTTGGTGCCTCGAAAACAGCAGTGATGAGGTAATCTCAGAATTTCCCCCAGCGCCGAAAGAGCTGGAAGATGGAATACATACCACTGCAGATAATCTCAAGAAAATTGAGTTGGGGACGGAAAATGACCCGCGACCGACATTCATCAGCGAGCTGTTATCTGAAGAAAGGATGGCTGCGTTAAAGAATGTGCTTCTACAGCACAAAGATTGCTTCGCGTGGAACTATTCCGAAATTACGGGACTAGATCCAGAAATTGCTGTACACAAGTTGGCGATATCCCCGGACATCAAGCCAGTCAAACAAGCGCCGAGAAGAATGCGACTCGAGCTTGAGATGAGCATTAACGCCGAAGTCAAAAAGCTGATAGACTCTGGCTTCATCCAGGAAGTCCAATACCCTGAATGGATCGCCAACATCGTCCCAGTGATGAAGAAAAATGGGACAGTGCGCATATGCGTAGACTTTCGGGATCTTAATAAAGCCTGCCCAAAAGATGATTTCCCAGTGCCAGTCACCGAACTGATGATAGACAACACATCCACTCATGAGGTTTTCTCCTTCATGGACGGCTCATCGGGGTATAATCAAATAAAAATGCATCCTGAAGATCAGAAGCACACAGCCTTCAGGACTCCTCTTGGTATATTTTGTTATAAAGTGATGCCCTTCGGTTTGAAGAACGCCGGTGCCACCTATCAAAGGGCCATGACGAAGATCTTCGATGACCTTATACACGAAATCGTTGAATGCTATATCGACGATCTCGTGGTTAAAAGCAAATCATACGAGGAACATCTCGAGCATCTGAAGACTGTATTTCAACGCCTTCGGCAATACAATTTGAAGATGAATCCTCTTAAATGTGCGTTCGGGGTTTCCTCGGGCAAATTCCTGGGATTCGTTGTCCGACACCGAGGTATTGAAATAGATCCGTCAAAGATTAAAGCGATCATGGAAATGCCTCCGCCGAGGACTCTCAAACAGCTTCGGTCTCTCCAAGGGAAACTCGCATACATACGGCGATTTATAGCCAACCTTTCAGGAAAGTGCCGTCCTTATAGCCACCTGATGAAGAAGGGAACCCCATTCGTTTGGGATCAAAAATGCCAAGGCGCACTGGATGAGATCAAGCAATACCTGCAGAACCCGCCAGTGTTGGCTGCTCCGGTTAAGGGGAAGCCTCTTATTCTCTATACTACCGCCCTCGAAGGTTCCTTAGGCGCATTATGGGCACAAGAGAACGATCAAGGGAAAGAAAGAGCACTCTACTACTTAAGTCGAGTCCTGCTGGGGGCAGAAAGCAACTACTCTCCCATTGAAAAACACTGCCTGGCGTTGATCTTCGCAATAACAAAGCTTAGGCACTATGCGTTGGCGCACGAGGTCCGTCTTATTTCAAAAGTGGACCCTCTTAAATATTTAATGTCAAAAGCCATATTGACAGGGCGACTCGCTAAATGGGCCCTGCTCTTGATGGAATTTTCGATAACATATCAACCTCTCAGGGCAGTAAAGGGCCAGGCCATCGCCGACTTCCTGGCTGAGCATCCCATACCTGCCGATTCTCCTTTAAATTGCGATTTGCCAGACAGTTATGCGTTTGACGCAATCGACAGTGGTGATAGCCACTGGGAGCTCTATTTCGATGGAGCATCTTCTATGAAAAAGTACAAACAAAGTACGCCAATGATCAAATCAGGGGTGGGACTTATCTTTGTGACTCCACAAGGAGGAATAATGCGCTTCACCTTCTCCTTAACAGAGCCGAGGACGAATAATGAAGCTGAATATGAAGCTTTAATAGCAGGCCTCGAGATCGCCATTGATATGGGAATTGAAAGCCTCCTCATATATGGGGACTCCCAACTGGTCGTCAGTCAAGTGAACGGCGATTACCAAACATGCAAACCGGAATTGGTAAAATACGGTGAAAAAGTGCAGCAACTGCTAACCCAAATTCCCTCCTGCACGTTGGAAAGCATACCGCGTGCGGAAAACAGCAAAGCAGACGCACTAGCCAAACTTGCTAAAGAACTGGCTGACGAGAACCTCGACGACGTTAGAATCGTGGTACAGAGCCGTCGAGTGCTCGCCCCAATAGAAATATCTCCGAAATCGTCTGAAGAAAAAGGAGCGAAAGAGGAGACAACCCTGCAAATAAAAGACTGGGAAAATACCGGGGACTGGAGAGAAGTCTTCATAGATTACTTCAAGTTCCACCGAATACCTGAAGAGGCGTCCACAAGACATCAGCTCACGAAACGAGCTCTGTCTTTCGCCTTCGTCAATGATACTCTATACAAGAGGTCATTCGACTCTCTGTGGTTGAGATGCTTAGGACCTGACGAAGCGAGAAGGGTCGTCCAAGAAGTTCACGACGGACTCTACGGTTCCCACCAAGCAGGCCCTAAGATGAAGTTGAAGATAAAGCGGATGGGCTACTACTGGCCCACGATGATGCAGGATTGCCTGGAATACGCGAGGCAATGTCATCCATGCCAAATTCATGGGGACTTCATCCATCAGCATCCCAATCCACTGCATCCAACAGTGGCTAGTTGGCCATTCGAAATGTGGGGAACTGACATAGTCGGTCCCATCGAACCAGCATCGTCAAAGGGACATCGTTTCATCTTGGCGACGACTGATTACTTCTCCAAATGGGCAGAGGCGGTACCGTTGAGGGAAGTGAAAACGGAGAACATCCTCCATTTCTTCAGAACGCACGTCATATACCGGTTTGGAACCCCGAGAAGAATCATCTCTGATAATGGGCCAGCCTACCGAAGTCATAAAATTAGCCGTTTCGCACAGCAGCACAATATAGACTGGAGATACTCCTCAGTTTATAACCCGCGAGCTAACGGTCTAGCTGAGGCCTTCAACAAGACCTTGACGAAGATCATGAAGAAAACAGTGTCACGAAATAAGAGAGATTGACACGAAAGATTGCAAGAGGTTCTTTGGGCGTATCGAACTACGTTTAAAACGGCCACAAACACAACGCCATACGCGTTGGTATTTGGGACGGAAGCAGTACTCCCTCTCGAGATAGAACTACCCTCTCTACGAGTGGCAGTCCACTACGAGCTGACGGATGAAGAAAATGCTCACCTCCGGTTTGAGGAGCTGGACGCCCTTGATGAAACCCGGCTCATAGCACAGCAAAATCTGGAAGCCTATAAAGCAAAGATGACGCGCTCATACGAAAGATTGACCCGACCGAGGACATTTCGTCAAGGCGAACTCGTACTAGTAGTCAAAAGGCCCATGATCCCCAATCGCGCCAAGCGGGGAAAGTTCGAGCCAAACTATGAAGGCCCGTACATCATAGATAAAGTTTACCAGGGTGGAGCCTATCTACTCATGGACATGCACGGTGAAAGGCCTTTCAGGCCAATAAACGGCCGCTTCCTAAAGAAATATTATGCTTAATAAGCCACGGCTTAGGTCAATGATAGATGACGACGACTATGTCCGCTCGCTATCTTCCTAAGCTCAAGCTCTATAAGCAGTGGCCAGCCTTCTCCATGACGGACCGAAACGTCCTTAAACTAACGATGGACCGAAATGTCCTTAAACTAATAGCAGACCGAAACGTCTTTAAACTAATACCGCAGCATCCTTAGGCTGACAAGAAAAAAAACATATAAAAATAAAATAAAATAAACGGTATGTCCATAAGCAAAAAGGACACGGATGAAAACCCGAAAGGGCTCCGTGAGTAAAAACAGCAGGGCTGCCGGCAAGTGTTCGTGAAAACCCGAAAGGGCGCGACCTCGTAAAAAAGAAGAGAAAAAGAAAATTAAAAAAAAAAGGTATGTCCATAAGCAAAATGGGCACGGATGAAAACCCGAAAGGGCTCCGTGAGTAAAAACAGCAGGACTACCGGCGAATGTTTGTGAAAACCCGAAAGGGCGCAACTTCGTTAAAAAAAAACCTTACAGGATCCTCTCGACCCTGTAAGGAGAAACCACCCGCGTGAGATCCTTACGACTTACAAAGGAACAACACACTTAGGAATTCCCACGATTCCTAAGGAGAAAATACGCTTACGAGATCCTCACGACTCGTAAGGAGAACTCTCTTATGGGACCCTCACGGCTCATAGGGTTTGAAAGTCTTAAGTCACAGAGACCTAAACCTGTGCTTAAGCAAACCCCCACAACCTTCCAATGTTGCCCTACAAGTGGTTCAATATTGACCCTTGTATACAATCCACGGGCGCGAATAAACGTTTCCCTAACCAAGGTCCATCCATGACTGGGAATACGTTCGTATGGTAAACAACCCTTATAAATCCCCTCGATTTATGAGGAGAAAACCTTCCTGTAGGATCCTTACGACTTACAGAAGAACAAAACACTTAGGAACCCTCACGGTTCCTAAGGAGAAAATACACCTACAAGATCCCCACGACTTGTAGGGAGAAATACCTTCACGAAACCCTTACGGCTCATGAAGTCAAAAGCCTTAGCCGACGGGATCCTAACCCTGGTCGCTAAGCCTCCTTTGTTCAGCAACGATAGAGGCAAATGATGATTCGCTCCTGGTAATATCCCAGTTGCAGCGGTGCTGATGCCGAAATCGGTATCCAATTTCAGGTTGACGGCGAAAGCCAGTAGGCCGCTCATGCATACGAAATAGCCGAAATGATAAGGCAACTTGCAATGAAAAGCAGCAAGTAAAATGTATGCATGCAAAATAGCCGAAATGATTGGACGACTCGTAATAAAAAGCAACGAGTAAAAATAAAATAATAAATAGCCGAAATGATTGGGCACCGCGAAAAATAGCCGAAATGATTGGGCAATCGCGACCTTCGCGATATAAAAGCTGAAATGATAGAGCATCGCGGAAATAACATAAAATAAAAAGAAGAAATGATAAAACTTCGGCCCTACAGTTAAGATCACATCGATCCCTGTATACAATCCAAGGGCGTAAACAAAGAAGGAACCATACCTTCCCAACAGGCTCCGCCAGAAAACGAAGCCAAACCTCGACGGTTCATTCCAACTCCGAAGAAACCGGTGTCTTCAGCCGATCCCTCGACTCACGGATACAAACACTCCTTGACGAGAGCCTCCTGATCCGCGTCGACCCGCAGAGCCACCAGCGCCTCCGTAGGAACCCTCGGCTCGTTTCAAACCCCAAGGATACAAATAATCCTTGGCGCTCGGGAAACAAATAATCCCGGCAAATTCCTCGACTCACGGATACAAACACTCCTTGACGAGAGCCTCCTGATCCGCGTCGACCCGCAGAGCCACCAGCGCCTCCGTAGGAACCCTCGACTCGTTTCAAACCCTAAGGACACAAATAATCCTTGGCGCTCGGGAAACAAATAATCCCGGCAAATTCCTCGACTCACGGATACAAACACTCCTTGACGAGAGCTTCCTGATCCGCGTCGACCCGCAGAGCCACCAGTGCCTCCGTAGGAACCCTCGACTCGTTTCAAACCCCAAGGACACAAATAATCCTTGGCGCTCGGGAAACAAATAATCCCGGCAAATTCCTCGACTCACGGATACAAACACTCCTTGACGAGAGCCTCCTGATCCGCGTCGACCCGCAGAGCCACCAGTGCCTCCGTAGGAACCATCGACTCGTTTCAAACCCCGAGGACACAAATAATCCTTGGCGCTTGGGAAACAAATAATCCCTCGCAAAATTTCTCAACTCACGGATACAAACACTCCTTGACGAGAGCCTTCTGATCCGCGTCGACTCGCAGAGCCACCAGCGCCTCCGTGGGAACCATCGACTCGTTTCAAACCCCAAGGACACAAATAATCCTTGGCGCTTGGAAAACAAATAATCCCTCGCAAAACTTCTCAACTCACGGATACAAACACTCCGTGACGAGAGCTTCTTTGACTCACATCTCGGGCAGTAAGGATTCAAAAACTTGCTTCCTGAACAAATGGGACCCTGCAAGTCAATCCTAAATGGTCTCTTGCATACTATTCACGGGTCTCGCTCTCTGAAGTTGATTCTCGACAAAGAGGGAAACAACCGCTTGCGAGCCCTATCGACTCGTAAGAGGGCAATGGGACCCTGCAAGTCAATCCTAAATGGTCTCTTGCATACTATTCACGGGTCTCACTCTCTGAAGTCGTTTCTCGATAAAGAGGGAAACAACCGCTTACGGGCCCTCTCGACTCGTAAGAGGGAGAAATTCTCTTATAGGATCCTTTCGACTTATGAGAGAAAACCACACTTGGGAATCCTCACGACTCCTAAGGAGAAAATCCACTTACGAGATCCTCTCGATCCGTAGGGAGAAAAGTCTCTATGAGACCCTCACGGCTTATAGAGTTGAAAAGTCTTAGGCAGCAGATCTGAACCTGCGGCCTAAGCCATCGTTATTTCTTAAGAAGGTCGGGATACTCGTCCCAATCGTCCGTCAATTATGGTTATTAAGGTGGCGTACTGATAATAAAAGAAAGAAAAGACGGAGAAATGACACAAGACATTACAAAATGTGTATCTTTTATTCATAAATATTGATTGAGTACAGGATACATTGTGCTAAAAGAATAAAAAACGTATACATATACTTTACAAAAACAAATGATACAAGGAGAATTATTGGGAAGGAAGCGTCTTGCACAGATGTAGCAATCGTTCGCATATGTCCTTCCACACCTTCTCTTGCTCGGCTACCACCGTCAACTCTGCCTCCACTTGGGCTCGTTGCCGCAAGACCGATGCAAGCTGCTCCCTCACGACTTGATAAGCAGCCTCCCGACTTGGGATATTGCGCTCAGCCACGTCAAGCTTCCGCTTTAAGTTTAGCCCATGGGAGATGCGCTCCAAGAGACCCTCAAAAATAGTCTTCACTTGGGCAGCATTTGCCTCAACCTCAGCGCGCAGATGGGCCGTTTCGTTCGAGGTCTTTTGGCATTCCCTTAGTCTTTGAGCTGCTTCTTGCTCCAAGTGGTGGGAGTGCGAAGTGCTTTGCTCGAGCCAAGTTGTGCGTTGGGTGCTCAGAGCTAAAACTTCGGGAGAAGGGCGCGTCAACTCCAGCCGGTACAGACAGGCCTCGATCTCCCTGCAGTGATTAACCCAAGATTCAACGACGCCTTCGTTGTGAAAAGTTACGAGCGCCGCTAACATTGGGTTAACATCCACAGCGAAATCTACAGCAGAAGGGAGAGCATCCATGCTGAGCTCTTCGATATACCCGCTCAGCATGCCTAGACTCATCACAGCACCCTTTGAAGACGGGCGCCTCAAGAAAGGGCCTGCCGGTATAAGGACGCGCGACTCAAAGGGGACCGGAGCCGGAACAATAGCTGCAAAACAAAACATGGTCAAACAGTGGTTCAAGAGATATTTAAGGGTTACAAAAAAAAGGAGGGGTGCTTGCTATACCAGCAGCAATGGACGGCAGAGCCGGGAGGGCCGGTAGCGCGACAGGTCTGGCATCCCCTCCTTCGATTTGTGACACTGCAATAAAGAAAGGGAAAGGTCAAAAATCATTCAATTACTAGGAAAAGGGGATGAATGAAGATATTATATTGAACGTACACTCACCAGCGCCGCTAGAAGGGGAAGTAAACTCGGATGGGAAGGAGAAGTGTGGGAGCAACACCTGATATAGATGATCAAAGAGCACTCCTGAAAAGACGCGATGGTATGGCATTAGTCCATGAACTATACGTTTAAGAGATTAACTTGTGAGTCACAGGTCCATACCTTCCAACATCCGCGACGGCACGAGGGAAAACGGGGAAGTGACTACCGCCAAAGCAGTAGTTGACGGTGCTCCCTCAAGCAATGGAGCGTCGGCACTGGCCGCACCTGCAAAGACAAGCTTGTTAGAAGAGATTGCAAAATATATATAAAAAGGGGGGAAACGATAATAACCCGAAACTTACCCGATGAACTGCCGGCCGAGACGGAGGCAATTCCTTCCTCCACTGACATCAGGCCACCACCCGTAGCCTCATCACCTGACTCGATGGGAGCCGTTGTTGTGCTCGCAAGCCTGGGAGACGGCAAGGAACCATACGCAGGGAGGGCTATGATCGGAGTATTGCCAGATTCCAGAGAAGGAGCGGCTGGCTCCTCCTCAGGAATCGTGGCCACCTCACCCACTACTCCTTCGGGTCCTACGGTCACAGTTGCCTCACCCATCGGCACCGCGACATCTCCAGCCTCAAGCGCCTCGATTTCTACTGCCTCCGGCTCGACAATCATCTCACCTGCCGCCATTTCAGATGCGGCATCGATGACCTTCTCGACAGCGAATTCTTCAACTTCTGTTTCGGGCGCCGTGGCCCCGATGACGTTGCTCACTGTCAGCTCAGGCTCGGCAGGCGCCGCTTCCTCCGCTCCCCGGGGCTCGACGGTCTCCGCCTCCCCCTCAGTCGGACTTGGCTCTGCAAATAGGAGTGCGTATGAGTCAACGATTTGATAATTCTTACAACAAAGTTCTGAGAGAAAGGTTACCTGAAGAGGATTTATCGATTGCATCCCGGACCGTGCGCGCCGCCTGCCTATGAGCAGTAGATAGGGCGGCAGGGGCCTCTTCAGAAGAAGTGTCGGCACGAGGAATAGTGCTAGGGCCCGCTCCTGCGACCAGAGCAGCTCTGCGCGCCTTTGCTTCGCGTCTTAACCGCTTCCGCTCCTCTCGAGCCATAGAGACAGATGCTACCAGAGCCTCCTTAAGTGAGGCTTCTTCGCCCGTATACAAGGATGCCTCTAGATTCTTCAAGGCATCCCTCGTCACTCTATCAAGCTGAGGCTCTTGTGGCAACTGCGGCGAAGCCGGGACTTCGACGACGGGCTTGGGAAGGATCCTCGCGTCGATTAATACAACCTCTGCAAAGAAACAAAAGAAGGTCAGGTTGGCTAGCATAAAGAGACAACAAACTTTCCTCATAAAAGAGAAAGGGATAAAACATACCGACGCTTGCTAGGGTACGCTTCTCCTCCTCCTCTTGGAAGGTTTTCAGGGAGGCAGCGATAGCCTCTTCAGTAGAAGCGCCTGTTAAAAATGGAGCAAATGTTGATTAAATATAATGATACAAAGTGCAATGAAATAATAAATAACGCGTCTGATGATTACCGGACTCAGCGAGTTTGCTCAACATCGCTTCAAGCCTTGCCGATCGCTCCGAAGCTGCAATGGCGGCAGCTAGATTGGTGTCCTCAGGGTCCACCACAAAACCCTCATTGCTGCCGTACTCGCATATGGCCTCGGTAGGATGAGCCGCGGGCTCTAAGTTAAGGATCGCGTCGAGGGATAAGGTGGACTTCTTCTTCTTCTGTCCGCCAGCTTTGGATTCACTCGGAACAGCTTTGCGCTTGCCAGCTTTGGCAGTCACTTTCGGGCGGCGAGTCCCGATGTCCGCTCCTGCGCCCGATTCCGGCGATACCGCTTTAACCGTCTTTGTCGGAGCACGAGGCGCCATTGGTGCATCCACCGTAGTAGACAGTGGCAATCCACGCGGAGGGGGCAACACGCGTGGTCGATCAACTCCGGCATCTTTCATCGGAGGGATAACCTCAACCCTGGGCTGCAAGGGAGCCTTGCGATCACCGCCGGGAGGCGCAGCCCTACGATCGACCAGCAGGCGTTTCTCCATCAAGATGATTGGGCCCATCGCGTGCGCGTACCAGGCCACATATGAATTGAGTATCTTAGGGGTACAGCTGGGCTCACTGATGAAAAAGTAGGAACCTGTATTGAGCCGGATGAAGTGATGCATCGCATTCCGTACCCCCTCTGGGCCGACCGCAGGTGTTCCCAAGAAGGCTTCCAACGGGACCCCTTGGTTGTAACTCGATTGCCGGTCAAATCGATGCGGGTTATACCTCATAAAGAGGGCCGTTTCATTTTGCCTAAATACCAAGTAGCCCGGCCGAATGGAGTAAAGGTGGAGGATTTCCCGAGCCTTCAACACAGAAACACCGCCCTTAAAGTCATCACGCAGCGACACCACTGACTTAGTAGTCTCAGAACCCATGGTGATGACCTTATCCACAAAAGAGGTCTTCGCTCCGACTAGATGCGAACGCAGGAGCAGTCCCCTAGACTCCCGCGGAGATGCAAACACAATGGAAGCCCCGACCAATCGCATGATTCTTGGGAGTTTGAATCTCTCAAAGAACGGGGGAGTTTTATGGGCACCAAACACTCCTCGAACATGCAGCTCCATCCAAGAAGTGAAGTAGTGCATCGGGAAGTTAGTAGGCTGTACCCCAGGCTCATTAGCGTCCGCCGCTACGCTAAGTCCATTGTAGAGATAAGCCAACCCGGCGATCCCTACTGATAACTGCAAACCGGCCACCATTCGATGCACCGGGTAAAAGACAGAGGACCGCATAAGGCGCGGGTGCATGGGAAGCGCGAAGCTGCACAGCCACAGACCTAAGAACCCTATGAAGAAGGTCTCCTCATCCATGCCAGGAACGGCGATCTCTGAGAAAGGAACGCTAGCAGTGCCGGGAAGGTAAAAACTTCGCTGATCAATTTCCGATGAAGGTCGGCGGTCCAGGCCAAAACCAAAGGGGTCAGTAAGCTGGGCGAACTTCTCACCCTGCTCTGATAAAAACTCCGGGCGAATAAAACGAGCAATGAAGTCCGCGAAACTAACGCCTCGGTCGCCCAATTCCAAATGAAGCTCCTCGTAAATCTCCAATATCTTCACCAGGCCCGGATGCTGATGCTGAATAGCATTTTCTGGAGTTAAGTCGAATACCACCTGCTTGGTGGCAAAGACGTACTCGTCAGGAGGAAGCAGCTCTTCGTAGTGCTCCCCCCTCTCCGGTAAACCTGAAAGCTCAACGAATTCCTCTAGAGAAATGGAAACTTCCCTATCCGCTGTCAGGAAAGTATGTGTGGGGATATTCCATTGTTCAATGAAGGCCTTTGTCCACCACGTTGGAGGAGTAGGATACTCGAAAAGCGAGACGTAGACGGCGGAGTATAAACCAATCTTCGTCAGGTGAGCTCTTTTCGCCGCTAAAATGTACCGGGCCCATGGCAGGTATCCAGCAAGCGATCGCGGATTCAATCCAATGTTGTAAGCCTGTCCCCAAGGGCGTGCTTCACCCTGACAGATTCGCCTTCCCAAGATATCTATGGCCGGCGGCGGCTGCACCGGAATAGCGCCGATTGCAGGCTGGAGGAGGTCGTCTGAATTCCAATTTTTAACCTCCACGGCATACTCCACCGGGGGTTTGTCCGCATAGGGGATCGTAACTATAGGTTCGGAGGGCGAGGCGGAACTAAAACTGCGACGACCCTGGATGATTTGGCTATACCACCTTCCCCACAGATGAAGCTTTTTGCATTCAGGATCGCGATCTTTAATAAGAGCAAACACCACCCGATCCACTGGCGCATGGGGGAACCCTCCTTCCGAGCGAACGAAGGGAAAAGACAAATCGTCAGACATCTTTTCTGTATAAAAAATATATATATATCATTAGTGGCCTGACGCTTAACAAAAAAAAAATATAATAAAAAAATAATAATAATAATAAATAAAAATCTTGCTCCACACTGTGATGCGGTGGGTAGGGGACCAAAGGGGGACCCACAAAATCAAGATGACGGCGCATCATTTGATAAGACAATCCCACCATTGGATGAGACTATCAGTCAATAAAAAAGACCCCCAAGAGAATATCCTCATTGGGGGGATCCCTAGAGACAAGGAGAAAATCTCCTCTTTTCAGAGCAAAGCTCTGCCACAGAGTGACATTTGTCAAACTCCTGTTTCAAAGGAATAAAACTTCTTAAAAAAGAGCCTAGCTCTGTAGTAGTAATAAAAATTTATAACTCCTAAGAATTAAAATTTTGGGATCTTAAAGATCCATGGAAACTTTTAAAAAAGTTTTCTAGTTGATCTGTGAGCAGGGCTCTGTTCATGGGTTAAAACCCAGGAATAGAGTCTCTGTAAATTTTGAGAGCAAGGCTCTGTTGAAGAAACCCCAAAGGGGTTTCCTTTAGATCAAAGATGTATAAGAGCAAGGCTCTGTTAATTAAATTAAATTTAAATTAAATTAATTTAATTTTACCTAGAATGGTTCTAAGGTTAAAACTTGGAAGTTCTTAAGGAAATCACAAGAGCAAGGCTCTGGAAGTTCTCAAGTAAGAGCGAGGCTCTGAAATTCAATTTCTTGAGAATGGTAAAGAATTACCAAGGACCAAGGGTCCTATTTATAGGCGCCTGCGCCTGTTCACTTGACCCCTCGATCCGACGGTCAGGATCTTGCCACCGCTGCACTCACGCGCGCGCCACGTGAGCGCAACGGTGGGGGGGCATCTGTTTCCCCCAATCAGAGCAAGGCTCTACTTAAATTTTGAAAATACAAAATTCGAAGCAACGCTTCGGTTCCCGTGCGCAGCGCGCAATTTGCCACATGGCGGAAGTTGATTCGGCAGCGTAACGCCCAAGACAATGCGTCCAATCAGAGCAAGGCTCTTCAGAAAACATAATTAAGACTTAACTGCGCAAACGCATGGCTGCGAGACACGTGTCTGCGCAGTTGCGCAATCGCAACTGCGCAAGCGCACGACAGCGCGACACGTGTCTGCGCAGTTGCGCAATCGCAACTGCGCAAGCGCACGACAGCGCGACACGTGTCACGCGCTGGTGAGTTGCGCATCAACAGAATGAAAATTTAAGTAAATCTTTTCTGTTCTTCTGTAAAACAGGGACCCTTGGATCAGAGATCCAATGGTGGGAAAATTCCCAAAATTATTCAGGAAAGATCTTGATAACAAATTCAACAAATTTGTGAGCACTATAAATAAGACCCCAGACCTCATTCAGAGGATCATCAATCATAAAAAGGGAAGAATTAACTTCTGGCAAAAAAAAAAGAGAAGAGAAAGAACTCTTGAAGATTATTCAAGCACAAAAAAAAGAGGTAAAAACTTCTTTTAGAACAAGAGAAAAATCTCTGAAGAACAGAAGATAAAAAGAATTGAATAATAAATAGTGCCTTGCACTTGATATGAACCCTTGGTTCTGTAAAATCAGAGAATAATAAATAGTGCCTTGCACTTGATATGAACCCTTGGTTCTGTAAAATCAGGGAAAACAAGAAGAACCTGTTTTTCCTTTGATCCAAATTTAGATCAAAAGCGCTATGCACTTTTGTTCTCAAATCAAGAACATTCTTGAGTTTCTGCACAAGTGCAACTCGTTATTTAAAAGGGCCTGGCCCAAATCAAGAAAATTATTGAGTTTCAGCAGAGATGCAACTCATTATTTAAGAGGGCCTGGCCCAAATCAAATTGCAATAGTAAAAGGGCAAAGCCCTGTTTGGAAAACTCTTGAGTTTCTGCAACTCATTATTTAAAGGGGCCTAGCCCAAATCAAATTGCAGAATAATAAAAGGGCAGAGCCCTGTTTGGAAAATTCTTAAGGGCCTGGCCCAAGTCAAACTGCAAAATAATAAAGGGGCAGAGCCCTGTTTGGACTGATTCTTTCAGTCAGGCAGAGCCTAAAATAAAAAATTGGACTTAACCCAACCCTGGCTGTAAGTCCTTAAATTAAATTGATTGAGCAAAATGGCTCTCCTAAACCAATTCGCGACCGGTTTGAGGGTACATCTCCGAACTCCTTTGACATCCCTCGTTGTAATCCCTCAACGACGTCAAAGAGGTGACGGGTCCCAACGACCACTAAACTAATATCGGATCGAAACGTTCCTAAACTAATATCGGACCGAAACGTCCCTAAACTAATATCGGACCGAAACGTCCCTAAACTAATGTTGGACCACCACGTCCCTAAACTGGCGATGGACCACTACGTCCTTAAACTGGCAATGGACCGCCACGTCCCTAAACTGGCACAATAGGGCCCAAACGCTCTTTTGTTGGATCTAAACGGTCCCGTCTAAGTTGATCTTAACCCCAAATACGGTTAACGTGTCCTTAGATATTCAAATAAACGATAAAACTTCTAATCAGCTCTGGTTCGAGGGTACATCTCTGAATTTCTCTGACACCTGTCGTTGTAATCCTTCAACGACGTCAGAGAGGTGACGAGTCCCGACAACCAGATAATTAAATCAATCACTACGTCAGGTCGATCTTAGTCTAAAACAGGACTAACGTATCCTTGACGAACGTTTAAGTTGGTCTTACCCGCAACGCGGCTAATGCATCCTTAAACTAAAAACACCAAACCCAAGTCTAACTAAATACGGATTTGGACTAATCCACGTCCTACGGGTGACGACATCACTCAGTCTCCGTATACAATCCACGGGCAACCACAAACAAAACAAACACACACGACACGAAGTGAAATTCTGGAGTAGGAGAAAGTTGTTACCGCGATGCGGTAGCGTAATTAACTGCAGGGGCTTGCGCCTGCAGGGAAGAGCGTCCCCACAATCAAAAACCCCTCACCCTGAGGGGGAATCTGACGAAGTCTGCTACATCGGCCGCATCCGTCTAAACCTCCGATACGAGGTGCCATAAATCAACTTGGCATCTTCGGAGAGATAGACGGATAAAACCAAATAGTATCTGCCCCGAACCTCAGGCAACGGACGCGAAGTCCGGGCCGCCGTTCGGAAGGGAACACCCCCTCCCTCCCAACCACCACCACCCACACACACAAAACAAAGAGGGGCTGTCCGGTTCGGACCATAGAGACAATTAACTGCCCCCAACGGTTCCAACCATAGGGACTTAATAACAATCTATAGGTTTAAAAGGCGTAGGGGTAAATTTCCGCCCATGCGGATGAAAAGTTTACCCGAGATTATAACAGTAGAGGAAGTTGCCCCTACGGTTTCATACATAGGGACGATTATTTTTTTAATTTACGTTAAAAAACAGCAATTTCTTGCCTCTGTGGTTGAGACCGTAGGGCCAAATTAAAATTATCCGTATGGACAGACTTTCATATTAATAAAATATTTTTTAAAAAATTGGTAATTTATTTCCCTACGGTTAAAATCGTAGGGGCAGAAGTTTTGTCCCCATGGATTACATTGTAGGGATATATACTTTCATTTTAATAAAATATTCTTTAAAAAAATTATTATTTACACCACTACGATCCGTAAGGACATGTATTTGGCTCTAAAGAATTAACCGTGGGGGCAAAATATCAGTTTTTCATGATATTTTGCTCCCACAGTTGCAGTTTTAGGTTAATCGATTGCCTTTACGAGTTCCGCCGTAGAGGAATATATTGCCCCCGCAGTGGAAACCGTAGGGACAACTTTGCATTTATTTTTTAAAAAAAGGGTTTTTCCCATTTTTTCTCTGTCCTCTACACAATAATATATAATTCGTACGGTATATCATATAATCAAATACACAAATATATATAAACAACATTTCACGTATAATATATAATGAAATAAACAAAAACAATACTAAATCAATCTAATATACAAGATGTCCAAAATATGCAACATGTATCAAAAAAGTACATGCATCATCCAGAAATCCAAAAAATATAATCTATGCTAGCTCCGTCCACATGTTCCACCTCCAAGTATCTGTAAAATCTGGCGCATCTGCTCCTCGCTGCTGCCTTTTGCCGACAAAATCCCAAGTACTGAAGCTGAAACTGCAGGAGTAGGAGTGGCATGCGGAGAGGAAGCCGAAGGAGTGGTCTGCACAGAGGAAGCTGGATGAGTGGCATGCGGAGTCGGAGCTGAAAGAGTGGCCTATGCAATCGCAGCCGAATGAGTGGCTTGTGGAGCCGGAGCCGAAGGAGTGACATGTGCAGCCGGAGCTGTCACGCCCCGTTTCTCAGTAGACGAAAACGATAACGTGGCAAGCCCGCGACATATTTATTCAGAGAAAGTCATTCCCTAAATAAATATACTAAGCGTATTGAAACAAAAATACACAATACAAGAATAAATGGAGACTGTAAAAAATTTCAACAAATATCTTTATTTACATTCAACTTCCAATATTTACAAGTACACGAGTTTCAACTGGAAAGTAAATACAATAAAGAAAAATTCCTAAACATGTGGCATACATAACCTGAATAAAAAGTGAAGCTAGGCTAATCCCGTGGAGCAATCCGGTTGTAGTTTTCTTCTGTGCCCTCCACTTTCTCTGTCTCGACCGTATCTGATAAACATTCCAAGAAAATAAGGGTGGATGGAATACCCGTCAGTGAACTAGCACTCGGTAAGTCCCAAGGATAAATTAATAGTAAAAGAATGACAAGTATAGAACATATATATGACAAGTAAAAGTATATGAGCATGGGTAAAATATGTACTATAGGTCTCGATATGGTCACTATGTTAACGTTAATTTCCAAGTGTGAGTGTCAATGCAGCCGTAGAAGTATTCACGAGTTCAAGAGTGGGCCCCCAGAAGTATAGAAACACGGGCCCATTCATGTGTTAGTATCGGAGCTTTAGGCTGTAGATGAGTTGACCCGACTGATATTCGAGTAAAATAAAAAAATGAGATTAACACGGGACTACTGAAGCTCCGTTGGATTCACACAAGAAACTATCCCAAACACCCCGAATATAAATAGTTTATAACTGTATAGTATATTTAATTAAATTGATTGATTGATTTTAACATGTCTTGATCGAAACCATAGATTGCAAAAGGTGTAGAATAAAGTCGAGTGGGTCGAGTAAAATGCGAGTCATGTCAATTGCAATCTTGGTTCGAATCAAGTTAGTTCGAGTAGACTGGGTTCGAATTCAAATTCAAGTTTAGATTCGAGTTTAGATTCGATTTCAGGTCATTTTCATATGAATTGATTTAAACTATTAAAAATCTTATGTGCGGGAGAAATCGGCAACTGCTGCACATGAACAGCAGGATTTGTGTTTTTTTCCAAGACAGTTGCTATTGATAACTCCGTTAAGTTGTCTAACCTGAATAGGCAAGCACTCATTTTCTCCGGCTCCCCGAGGCTCAAGAGAAATGATACCGCTTAAATCTATATTAATTTAGAGTCCTTAATATTGTTTGTTTACATTGTTTTATTTCTCGAGGGGGTTTATGAAAATTATATTAATATTGTTTAAAAATAATCTCAAGAGTGATTTATAATATTTTGGGTTTTCATGAACATGTATTTTAATTGTTGTGGTGTTTTGGTGATAAAACCTAGTTTTTAAAATTTTATGGTATTTTATGAAAACTTGCTCTTTTGTAAACTTAATGGTATTTTATTAAAAATTATAATCTTTCATTAAAAATATAGTTTCAAAATTTGTTTTTATTGAAAATACGAATTCATATTTTATATAATTTCCAAATTTTAGTTTTTATATAGAAAAGTCGTATTTCTTAAAAACCGTATTTTTATTTCCTTTCAAAACCGAATGCTCCGTGTGAAGTTCTGCATCTCGCTCTGCTATCCTTAGAATGTGCGATAATCCGCACTATCTATTAGCGGGTCCCCTAATGAGGGCTGTAGAGGCGTATTTGCCAAGAATTTAAAATATCGATTTAAAAGAAACCCGTTTTGAAAAATATGGTATTTTAATGTAAAATCTATTATTTACGTAAACCCTATATTTAGAATCTCGTGCTATGAAACCATAGTGTGCGTATGGGTTAGGTCGTTACCCCGTGAATGATCTAAAGGTATATACTCTAGTTATTGAAATTACGGTTATATTAAAATTCATGGTATTTTAATGAAAAAATTTGTTATATGATTGTTTCACATGAAAATTTTATTAAACTAAAATCTAAATGATTGTAAATAAGGTTATGAGTGGTGTGAGAAATTTACTTTGACCTATTTTGCTTAATGAGGGGCTTACAAATGTTAAAATAACATATATCGGAGTTAACTCCACTTTGTCGATGTGTGTTTAGAAAACGATTTGAGATGAAAGAAATAGAGAGAAGAGGGACTTACTTGTTGTGTAGTGTTAGGAAGAGGTTAAGGAAGAGATAGTGGGTCTTGGTCTTATCGGAGTTGCTCCGGTCGTTGGAATTTAATCGCTATTCACTTTGGCTTACTTAACTCCACTTGAATAGTCTCAACCCTTCTTGAACTTAGAGAATTTTAAGGAAATTTTTAGAATAGAAGAGAGCTAGGGCATGGGATGATATTTATAGGTTAAAAATGAGAGAAGCTGTGAAATAAAAATGAATTGAAATGAATTTAATGGTGTTAATCAGGAATTTGAAGAGTTTTTGTTTGATTGCTGGAAAATCAGACAGCGCAAGGGTGTAGAAGGGGGTTGAAGGGACGAGTGCAAAGCATGGAGACGATTGGAGCACATCGGACCGTCGGCGGTGGGAATATAGGAAAAACGGGCGGTCAGATCTCGATGGCTTGCCTTGAGATTCGTGCCACGTGTCTAGATTGGTGTTTACTACCTTTTGCGTCTGTTAGATTTTTCTGAAATTTTTCGATTCCCCGTTATTTGCACATGCACTCTTGGGCTTCCGAAAAATTAAAATGATTTTTTTAAAAAAAATAATTGGGACTGATGGGAATCGAACACACATGCTATGTCACAGCAATGTAAAGGCTTTACCAATGAGCTACACATTATTTATTTCTTTTATTAAACAAAAATGACTTATAACTCCTATACAGGCTGAAATACCTTTTTCTATACATTTAAACAAATAATTATGTACAGGAATTTCATAGTCGTTACAGGAGCCGAAGGAGTGGTCTGCTGAATCAGTAATGTTTTTAAGTTTGCGTAATAAAAGAATAAGGAACGGTGTATTAGATTCAGTTTATATGTCTTGTTGTGAAATTCTAAGTCTATAAATTAAAGATATAGATATAAGTATTGATCTATAAGATTCGTGTCGGATTTGTGTCAATATCGGATTAAAATGATGTATTATTGATCTACAAGATTCGTGTCAGATTTGTATCAATATTGGATTTTTGTGAATCCACGAATTCTACTCGTATCCTTATTCCGTGCTATATAGATTAGAACTATAAAGATATAGATATAAGTATAAACGAGTAAGGAACGGTATACTAGATTTAGTCTATATGTATAGTTGTGAAATTCTAAGCCTAGAAATCAGGTCTCGCGTATTGAAATGATGTGTAATTGATTTATAGGCTTGTCGCTCAGGTTTGTTTTTGTGCTTCTTGTTGTTGTCGTCGTTGTTGTGTTGTTGTTGTTGTTGTTGTTGTTGTGTGTATGTGTGTGTTTCTGTATGTGTGCGCGCGCACTTTGTGTGTGTATGTGTGTCTATGTCTCTCTGTGTGTGTGTGCACGCTTGTGTGTGTATGTGTATGTGTGTGTCTGTAACATACGTACCATCATTTCTTGCAATGCCTCGAATTTGGAGTTCAACGCGTCTAAGCGCTGCTCCAGACGTCGCTCGCGGGGTGTAGGAGTAGTAACCGCCGGAGATAAGAACAACTTCAGATGGGCCCTGCTGGGACCAAGTTCCTGGCCTTTTTCCTAACCACCGTGGTGCCTTCCATGTGCGGTGTCTAGAACAGGGATCAGCACGGCCGAATCAGTCTCCACGGTGAAATCAATCCCTGATGACTCTCCCTGCTGCACCATCCGCTCCTACACTATATAAAGTATTGAAACGTAAGTAAACCATTTAAATTTAAACTATTCTGAACAAAATTTCATCTGAAGTAGAAGAAATTTTAACACTTACGCAGTACATCTGAATATCAGTGTCGGGATATCGAAACTCGCCTGTGGCCGGATCTGTTGATGTGGTGTGTATGGACAGGTAATCCATCAACACGCTCGCTGTACCATCCTCCGCCACGGTCCGAGCTCTCTACAATTCACCAAAAAATTACATATATAACATAACTTTTCAAATTGCATTATATGAAAATAGATTTATTGTAATTTACCGCTGCCTACATATCACGAGTGATGTTCCTCGAGCCACCCGTGTAGGTAGATCGACCCCTTTTCGCCGACTTCCTGTTCTTCTTGTTTTGAACGGTCTGTTTCTGTACAACACAATCAGATTTAGTTTTTTAATTAAGTAACAAAAAAATAAATTATATGCAAAATATGGAGTTACATTTAAATTACAAAGTCGTTTGAAAAACTGGCGCAAAAGAGATTATGTATGTACATTTCCCGATGGGCAAGTACAAACCAACATCTGTGGAAGCCCCCCTCCCCACTTCTTCATGTGACAGCACTCAAAGCCGTGGGGCCCCACTACATTACATCTTAGCAAGGATCTTAGCTGTGCATGTATTAACACGTAAACTGGGGTCCACTTCCACTTCTTCATGTGACAACACTCAAAGCTGTGCGGCCCCCACCACATTACATCACAGCAAGGATCCCATGGTGTCTATCGGACCGGGCCAGACCGGGCTTCGGGCCGGCCTGAATCCTCCCAACGCGAGCCCGGCCCGGCCAGTTTAAAAATTTTGATTTTTTTTAATAAAAAAATTTAAAGTATAACTGTTTTTTATTTTAAAAAATTTGGAAATATTTTTAACCTGACCCTCGTATATCCCGGGACAGACTTAGATATTTTATTAATTAAAAAATATTTGGGGGGCATAAGTTGGCAAAGCTTACCCCTCATACAATTACCAAAGAAATTTAAAATACAATTCAATGGAAAAAAAACTAACTAGTTAGGTTCTATCCGACAGCCTCGCATTCTTGTTGCTCATAATTCTATTACCTACACTAAAAGAAGACTCCGAAATTACTGTGGACACCGGAGTTGTTAGTAAAGCACGAGCCATGGCAGAAAGCACGGGATACATGTGTCTATGTGTTTTCCACCAATCCAAAATATCAAGATTATTTATTTGATCCGCGGTAAGAAAATTACTGAAATCAGTTTGCAAATATGTTGTAAGCACATTATAAGTAGAAGAAGCAGAAACAGTTGTTCTTTGTTTTTTCTGCTGCAGAAACGGTTCTTTGGTTTTTTTTTTTGCGAAGCTTGCTGTGAAGAAAATATAAAGAAGAAGTTCTTTTGACAGTACTGTGCATCATATATGGCATACAATTCATGTAAATAAGAATCTAAAACACTTTTATGATCTCCTATATCGGTACCTAAGTTTTCATAGTAATCATCTAATAAAAAAATAAATTATTTTTTTTAAGTCTAGGATAAAAAACAGATGCTGAACAAAACAATGCAGGAACTTTCCCCTAATATTTATTCAATTTCGTAAGCATGCCATGTAACATTCCAGCAAATGCACTTTCAGGATCAATTACATGCTCATTAATAATCTTACTAATATAAAATAACTGTTCTACTGCTAAACATGTAGTAGGATAATGAATACCGGATAAACATTTAGTTGCATTGTAAAATATTTCTAAAGATTTCAAAACATATCCACAAACAAATCAATCATAATCCTCTAAATTGTTATTGGGCATTCGTTCCTCATAAAATAAAGTATGGGCTCCTGATATTTTAAAACACATTTCAACATCTCATAAGTGGAATTTCATCTGGTTGGAATGTTGAATTTGAAAGATCTAAATTTTAAATTTAATTGTGTACAAATTTGCTTAAAAATCTGTTTTCGGGGTCCGCAGGTTTCAATAAATATCATTGCATCTTTAAGTTTCGCTAAATAATGATCGATTATAGCAAGACTATCATGCATAATTAAATTTAACACATGGCATGCACATCTTTGATAAAATAATTCTCCATTCAAAACAGAATTTAAATTATCTTTTAAAATTGCTATAGCAGAATTATTATTAATAGCATTATCAAAACCAACAGAAAATATTTCATTTTGAATATTATATTCACGTACAGTAGTCAAAATACAATTACTTATATTATTTCCACCATGTGGATGCTCCATTTTTGAAAAACCAATAATTCTTTTATGTAAAAACCAATCATTATCAATAAAATATGCAGTAACACAAATATAACTCATACCCCATTTTGTAGTCCAAACATCAGAAGTAAATGCAATTTTACTCTTAAAATTTGTAAAAATATCAATCAAATTTGTTTTACCATCATGAAATTTTTTTAAAACATCACTTCTAAGTGTTGTTCTGGATACTTTTTGAAATGCTAGATTATATGCATTTTTACCGATCTATCAAATTTTTCGTTTTCTGCAAAACCAAATGGTTGTTCAGCATGTATGACATATCTTGAAAGTTCTTTTCTATTAGTATCTTGCGAATAAGAAAAACGTGTTAAAGAGCTGGACGACATATTTAGAGTCGTCTGCCGAGAATCAGTTTTTTCATGTTTGATTAAATATCTTTTTAGATGGGTAGTTCCACCTGAAGTGACACAGGTAAAATCTGCTTTGCATTGAGTGCAAACAACCCGCTCACCTTTACCTGTAGCTGTCTGTGCTACAAAATGTTTCCAAATATCAGAAGCTAAATCTTTAGGGGCAGAAGTTCTTGCTTCAAGAATGGTAGAAGCAGAAACTTCTTCAGGGACATTACTTTGTGAAACAGCAGAGATCTCATAATTAAAAGATTCATAGTTAGGAGAATAAGAATCAAAATTAGTTTGCAGCATATTGGTTAATCTCTGTCTTTCTTTTGAATCCATATCGATTTGAAATGAACGTCTCCGTGAAAAAGAAGCATCCCTGTTACCTCATGAAGATGAGCTTGACATTCTTAATTAAAAATATTAGCAACAGAGAAAGAAAGATGATAAAAAATATACGAGAAAAATATATAATCAGTAAAAGAACTCTGATTCTAAATAGCAGAATCAAATTAGTAAAACTGAAGTGAAGATTGAGACTGCGGAAATGAAGAATGCGTGATTCCAATTTTAACAGTAAACTTTTCAGAAATTAAAAAAAGTGATTGGGAGTTTAAAAATTTTGTTGTTGTGAATTGTGAGAAGAATGAGAAGTGTAAATATGTATTTATAGAGTTTTGGATTAGGTGTATAGAAATGTATAATTTTGAGTTAGTAGGTTTTAGATAATTTTACAAATCTCACTTTAATTCAAATTTCCCCTTTTATTAAAAAAACAACTCTCATGCAAAAAAAAAAACCATTCCAAGAAATTGACCACCCTAAAAAGAAACCCTCTCTAGTCCAAATTCAAATTCAAATTCAAATTTGGCCAGGCCGGCTTGGCCTGTTAGACACCTTGACAAGGATCTTAGCTGTGCATGCATTAACACGTAAACTGGGGCCCTTCCACTTCTTCATGTGACAACACTCAAAGCTGTGGGGCCCTCACCACATTACATCGTAGCAAGGATCTTAGCTGTGCATGAATTAACACGTAAACTGGGGCCCACTTCCACACTTCCGTGACGTTGACTACCCCTCTCATCCCCGATGATCACGCCGTTGAATCCACACAAACAATATATGTCAACATTTTAAGGTTCAGTTGCTAGATTACAGCTAACAAGCTGCACACCCTCTTCTGAAGCAACAAAAGATCTTATGTAAATTAACAAATATATACAAACAAGAACCTTAATTAATACATGCATGGTGGTATACAATATATGTCTCCATCCCAAGATGCGGATGCTATGCACATGTCCCTTGTCAAGGCAACTTCATTTCTTATATACGAAAGGACGGATCAGGATAGGACGAGTTTAGATAGACGATACATATGGATCAAGAGTTTTAGTATACAAATGTGCAAGAAAGTAGTTACCAGATAGATGTTGTTTAAATAATTCAACTCAAACTGGTTCACTAAGTTTGCTTATTGTTCAACCTTTCCTTTTTATCTTTTTACATTTTTATTCTAAATCGCTTGCCTTATCTGGTATTTATTGCTGGCTCCGTCACTCTATATATGAATATATGAATATGCATTTAGATTATTTCTATAAATGTATAGCTCTCAAATATGTATTTGTAAATAAGGCCCAAGGTACCTCATGATTTACAATAAGACCCTAAATTTAATATCTAAATTAGTCGCCTAGTTAGAATTTCATCCAAATTCCCTTAGAAAAGACTATTTTACATCTTATATATTTAGATAACTGAAAAGATTTAGAGGACTTATTTTCTACATAAAAATAGCCCAAAAAATATTCCCCCTCAAAATTGACTAATGTTTTCTAATAATGTATTAATATACCATTGGAGAGGATGCATTACCAATTTGCCATGCTATGAGCAAATAAAAAAACGCTATGCTACAAATTTAGAAACTAGAAAAAACATGCAAAAATTTGTTAGCTGGCACTACCCAAATTGAAAAGAAGGAAAAATAAAAAAAGGAAGCTGCTTAGATCCATACCTCATGATGCTCACAAGTGGTATCTCCTCAACATTTGACACGTGGCGGATAACGTGTTCCGAAAGCTACGGTGGTGGAATAAATGAAGTGCATCCCGAGGAATGTATCCGGCTTTCCAGTAGACCTCCATGAATACTTTTCACCTTCACCTTGGAAACCACCAACAACTTGTCTCCAGCCTCCCGGCTCGTCTCTGAGCTTCTGACATGCCGAGCTTCCTCGGCCTACAGGCTCGTCTCCGAGCTCCTGACACGCCGAGCTTCCTCGACCTCCCGGCCTGCCTCCGAGCACTGACGTGCCGAGCTTCTTCGGCCTCCCCGATCAACCAGGAGCATGGATACCATGCACCCCACAACGGCTCTGCGTATATCGCCAAGGCGAGATATTCGCCTTCCCACGATCCGCGTCCCACGCTGGCGCAGCCCGCCATTAAAGACGAGGATAACGCGGGGGCGTAAATAACGGCGATGCTCCCGCGCTCGCTCACTCCAAGCGACCCCTATATAAACCCCCATCTCAGACGACTCAGGTATTTGAATTTTATCTCAATGCGCCACTGCTTTGCTTCTGTTCCTCGGCTCTAACTTGATCGTCGGAGGGTCCTATGGTGGTCATCCACCCCGGGACTTCTTTGCAGGTACCTCGGCGTCCAATACCAATCCATTGAGATCCATACTCAACAACTCCAAAACCAAATCTACCCCGTCCAAAACCGCCATCGCAGGATCGACGGAGGACAACATCTGAAGGAGATCCGAAGCTTCATCAGTTGGCGCCGTCTGTGGGAACAAAAGACTTATTTTGTTCTACCAAAAAAGTTGATCCTCCACCCTCGATCCAATGGCGAGTGACGACCGCAACGATCCAAATACGAGCAGCCACAACGGAGACGGGAGCGGCTCGCCTTCCCCTTCTAATGCCATCCACGTCTTGTCCGCCCAGATAGACCGGCTTACGAAGATGGTAGATGCCCTCGTCCACGTTCAAGCGGCGGGCCCTACCCACCAGAGCATGGCTCCCCCTTCCCGGGATAACGACGTCCGCCGAAGGACGGACGGGTACACTCAAGCTCTCGATCTACCTCGCCCTCATCACAGCGCCACTGAGCGCCGGCGCGTCGACTCCGGACACCATAATCCACTCGCGGCGATTGATTCCATGACCCCCTGGACGCCGGACAGCTCCACGCTGCGGTCCCAGGAAAGACTGGGCCATCGTCCTAATGCCCGTCGCGCATTCTCTCCTCCTGAGGAGGTGTCGGTCAGCTCGCCTGCTTCCAGACATGACCGACGCCTCCACTCTCACCAGTATCGCGCGAACGATGAGCGCAGGGACCATTTGAGAAGGGCCTCGCCCGAGGATCTGAGACACCTGATAGATCGGAATTGAAGCTGCACCCTGGCGCAGACGCGGAGCGGGGGTAGCCACCACTCCGACTGTGCAAAATCCTCGGGTTACCACCACCGACTCGAGGCCCTCGAGAAGAAAATCGAGGGAATATGCCGGGATGGCCAAGCGTACAGCGAAAGGGCCCGATACTCCGCCGATTCACTGACGAAGCCCTTTACGAAAGAGCTTCTGGCCGAGCACGTCTCGTCCAGAAACAAACCGTCCAAGGTGGCCCTCTTCGAAGGGAAATCCGACCCGAAGGACCACCTAGACGCATTTACGGCGGGCATGAGCTTCCAGGATAATTCCGACGCGGCCCAATGCCGAGCCTTCCCCACCACCCTCATCCGGGCTCGACGGGACTGGTTCCGAGGACTTACGCTACACTCCATCTCGACCTTCGACGAGCTGGCCTCCCAATTCCTCGGTCACTTCGTTAGGAATCGTCGGCAGAAGAGGATGGTCGATCGTCTGTTCACCATCAAGAGCGGAGACAAAGAATTCTTCAAAGGATATGTCACCCTCTTCTACAACGCGCTCCTCAAGGTCCCCGAGCACAGCGATGAAACGGTCATCACCGCGCTGAGGTCGGGTCTTAGGCACAAAGAGTGGCTCCGCTCTTTTGCATTAGCGCAACCTAAGACCATGGCCGAAGTAAAAGCCAGGACCGAGCGGGAGATCCAACTCGAGTCCGAGGTGAACTCAAATCTGCCCAAAGGCGACCAAACTGACCAAATGAAGTGGGGAAGAGAAGAGAAAAAGAGAGTCGACCGATCAAAACCTTACTCCCCGAAGTTCCAGGAGTACACTCTTCTTAACATCTCCCAGACCGAGCTGCTGGAGGAGGCAAATGGCGAGAGGTTCTTCAAGCTCCCGCCTATGACTCAAAGGGCGGGCAAGCGTCTCCGAGGCCCGTACCGCGCCTTCCATAGGTCACAGGGCCACCCGACTGAAAACCGCAAACAACTCCGTGACTTCATCGAGGAGTTGATCCGCTCCGGCCATCTGGTGATGTATTTGCGGGACAAGCGGAAGGCAGAGCGGGAACAAGAGAACCAGCCCCCTCTCGGGGAGTTAACGATCGGGCAAATCATGGTCGTTACCTCAGATCCTGATCGGGAAGCTGGCGGAAACCACCACCTCCTCCCGATCGAGGGTGTTAGTTATATGTATGCCCTAGAGGCCATTATTGTACATGTGATGTATATTATAGTGGATGCTTGGACATACATAGGGAGGACTTTCTTGCTCGACATGATAGTATGCTATCTGGTTACTCTTTATCTTAACATGTACACTGATTGTCTCTCTGTTACATGTTAATAAAGCCCTTAGGATGTGTACTTGACTACCTGGATTATGATGCGGATCATACTAGTGGGACAAAGGTAGTCCGTGAGTACATCCTTTAATGTCCCTAGTCGTGGGTGTATCGAGACGGGGCATCGATATACCAGAGTAGACTAGCGTATAGCTTCTCGACCCATGTAGATGGGCGATGGATGATCCCATATCCATTGGTGTTTGACATCAGAGACGGTATACGGGTGCTCAGTGGAGACTGGGTATACTGGACGGACTCGCCGAGAACTCCTAGATGGTATTATACCTCACGTCAGATGGCAGTTCTCTGGTAACATTGGTAGAGGTTAGTCTGTCGACCCGAGATCGTCATAGAGTCTTGTGTAATTCCCACCGTGTTTTGATTTCCACCTTACCACGTTCAAGAGAACGTGCAAAACGGTGGGTTTTGGATACAGTCCCGAGTCATATGGAGGCAATGAGCGATAGGAGGGGATTTCGTCTCTCCCGGTATTGGGGGTTGATGTTGCGCTGTGCTCGATTGGCTATAACAGGAAGTCCCTGGCCAGGGTTGTTTATGAGATTTACTGGTAAGTGTTATCAATAGTTTCTCGACCCGTTATGAGCCTCATATCGGTATGACTTATCAAGCTATTGGGGTCTGACATTTACCACCCCAGGCGAGGTATGCGACATATCTGACGAAGAGACCGGACTGTACGGTAGTGTTACCGTTTGGATTCGCAGGAGTATGAGCAGGCTTGCTTGTTGATCTTCTGATCGCTCAATACCCGGATGGCCATTACGTTTAGCAGACCGCTTGCGGCTTATGGGTGTTTGATATGATCATCACCTACTGCCGGCGTATTGACGAGTCTTTAGAGTCCTACACAGAGGTGTCCTGGTTCATGCGAAACGAAGTAGGAGCACATATGCGATATGTGCGGGACCAAGATTAATGCGCGTATGTGATACCGCATTCTATTCTTGCGATATGTGATATCAGTCGGTTATATGTGATATAACCGGGTTATCAGATTAAGTGTTGATTCGATAGATTGTTATATTTGATATTAGTCGGTTGCATGTGATATAGCCGGATTATTAAATCAAGTGTTGATTTAATAATTTAATATATAATTATATATTTGATATATTAACATACATTAACTAATATTAGCTCACTTAAGATTTCTTTTCTCACTTGTGTGCATATAGTATATATGTGATATATATTAATGTACATTATTTTGTGTCATGCTTGATGCCACATGTGACATGGGTGTATGAGACTCACACCAAGTTTATGATAATGTATGGTTTTATTTTTTTAAAGTCAATCAAAATTAGTAGGAAATTAGTCACATGCTTGGAAGCTTGAAGAAACTTGTAGCATTATTGACTTAGTCCACTAGTTTTGTTTTACTTGTAAATATTTATTAACCTAACCATTATTGTAACCCATGGTTTATTCTCTACATGAGTTAGTGTATGACACTAACTCACCTATGGTTGCTATTCTCACCTCATGAGTTCATTCTCTCGTCTTGATTCTTCATCTTCTTCTTTATGAGAGAAAAAGCTTGCTAGCTTTTTCTAAGTGAGAAAATATTGTGAGAAAAACAAATCTAAAGAGAGCCCATTTCCTACTTCATCATGCTCTACTATTAGCCATTTAGTTTAGGGTGTTTGCTTCACTAATCAACCATTAGTGAAGAGATAGCATGCGCTTGAGTCTCCTTGTTCATAACAGAATACTGCATTTTATACCGTCCATTCTTATGCTCGTGTGTTTATAGGTAGGTGCTTTTAATCCGTGTTTGTTGCATATTTACAGAGTACAGGTTTCCAGTCCAAATATTGCAAATCAAGACAAAATCTCCACAGTTACGCCAAAAGCAGAACATCTGTTGACAGCAGATAAAAGCCGGGTTCCGGTCATCCATATCCGTCCAGTGTCGAGTACCAGTTCCTGAGACAAGACATATGACAGTGGTCATTCGTGTCTGGGACAAGCACAGAGCACGAGGGGGGCAGCACAAGAATCAATGGGTGCGCGGAGCTCGAGAGAGATAGAAGTCAAAAGTGAAGAAAAGATAGCAATCTTGGACTAAGAATTCTGAAGATATTCTGGAAAGATTATCAGAAAATACATGTACCAGACAACAGGGGACAGCAAACCAGGGACTCCGACTAAAACCCACTGCCCAACTCCCCTGTACGGCATCGGAACCGCGGCCTAAGCAGGCTTAGGCCGCGGAACCGCGGCCGTACGGTCTCCTCTCCGTGTCGTTTTTCTGGGGCAGTTTTGTACTTTTATATAGAGCCATATTCTTGCCCTAGATTTCCAGCTCCCTGCCTATAAATACTCCAGAACTGAGCTAAGCCAAGGGTCCAATTTTGTGTCCACTCTTTTGTAGTTTTTTGTATAGTTCTTCTTCTTCTTCTTCATTCTTCCTCCATGGAAATGTAGTGAGAGCATTGAGTGGATGTTAATGAAGATGAGGGTTTTGTATCATTCTCTTTTGTTTCTTCTTCCCCTTGAGATTCTTGCTTTCTCTTGATCTTTCAACCTCTTCATTGAGCTTGAAAGGTTAAGAGTTTGTTATTGATCTCAAGGGTCGTATTTTCTTATGGAATTAGCGCTTCAATTCACATGCGTTCTCTACCCTTCTCTTGATCTTGCAACCTCTTGATTGAGCTTGCAAGTTTAAGGGTTGGCTATTGATCCCATGCTTGTCTTGAGTTCTACTTTCTTGTTCTTTTTATCGCTTTTTATTACTTGCTTATTATTATCTTGCTTTTCTTTCTTGCAATTTATTTCATGCACTTAAATTCATGCACTTAATACTTGTAATCTTTTCTTTTCTTTGTTCTTTTCTTTTGCTCTCTTTTGTTCATTTTGTGAATGGTTGTAATTATCGTTGTTAAGATGAAATACGGTATTGTAAGTTAATATCTTCTTTCTCATTTCCTTTTCCCGTTATTTTCCATTGAACTCCGTCCAAACCATACGCAAGCGCTCCGTTAGGCACCCTACCCTAACAAGGTAACAGTGATTCCTAACCGCGACCGGTTGCGTTCGGTTTGGCCGGAGGCGAAAGCAAGAGACAAGAACGGAAGGACAAGGGTAAATAAGCCGTATTCCACGAATACCGCGCTTAAATCCCCTAATCCACGTTGTTGCCGATTGCTTTAGCTTCAATTGGTCAAGACTCGGCTCAAAGGTTTTGAGTACGGATTTCTTTAGCTTACAATTTCGTATCTTTTTCTTAACAACTTTATACTTGAAAATAATACACATAGGATAGTCTCGAACAAACACATACAATTCTTTATTGACTCGTCTAAAACAAGAGCGGAAATACAACCATATCCATGTGGATCGACCCGTGCTCAACCGGCTAGCTGCATAACGACACCGTCTTGATTGCGGTTAACTTTAATTCTTTCAATCAAATGGCACCGTTGCCGGGGAGACGGTAGCGTATTTTCTTTCTTGTTATTCGGGTTAATATTCTTTTTGTATATATTTATAATAAAAAAAAAAATCTTTTTGTTATTTTTGATCATTTTTGTGGGCAAGAGTGCAGATTTTTGCGGATTTGCAAACTGCGATTGTGGGAGCAAAGTGTACATTCAAAGCTAATGTGATTGCAAAGTACAGTGCCAAAGATCCGGGTAGTTTGACCCGCGCAAGCGAACTTTTCAAGCTTACCGGATTTGATTCAACGGGGGTTTCCTAACCCAAAACTTAACGGTACGTACTTTACTAACACCTTCTTCTCAAATCCGACGCATCCAATATACTATTCTTTGCAGGATTCTTTGCAAGTTCGCTAGCAAACGCTAAAAATTGACTAACCCGTATTTGTTGCAGTGCCGCGCTTAAACTAAAAAAACGATTGTTTGATTCTTTATAGAATTTTTATTGAATTGCGCATTGCATACATTAATACGGACTTAAGGGCAAGCGAACCCCACAACATACGGTAAAGGATTTCATCACCTTTTCCGTGGCCCACAAATCACGAACTTGAGCATGACGTTTACCCGCACAAAATTTAAAAGAAACTAGACTTTAAGCCTTAAGGACTTCGCGCTCACTAGGAGAAGTTAACTGTGTTTAGAACCTCGCTTAACGGTATATTGTTTACGGGGTGTCTAGGAAAGTGTTAACGGCGAAACCGCCAAAAGAGAAAGGGTTATTTAATTAAGGAACTTCGCGAAAGCGTTGGAAAACCTCCCCTTATCTCTGCACTTACCTGCCTCGTGATCAGTGTATCTTGAGCCCGTTTCTCAACACAGTTTTACTTCGACAATCAAGTTCTCGAGCAGGTCTAGTTGACCTAGGTGAACCCTAGAACGATTAGGTGTGTGGTATTTTTGTGTCGTGATTATTTTGTCCATATTCTTTTTGTGTATATTTCATTCTTTTGTTAATAACTAAAAAAAAAATTAAAAAAAAATCACATTCTTTTTCCCCTCCTTTTTTCTACCTTTCTTTCATTCTCTCTTCATATCATGGGTATCCCACCTCGCAAAACTCTTGCCGAACTTTGGTACCCACAACCAGACATAACTTCCTACGGTTCTTGCTTTGGCCGAACATCGAACGATCCCTCCATGCCCAAAGTTTCACTGAAAGATCGCATAGCAGCGTCTAGGACAAACACTTGCACTCCTCATTCCACTTTGTATCAACCTTTTCAATCTCCCGCACCCGCTTATGTTGATACCCCTTTTGCAAGTCGTCCTTTGTCCATCGCTGAACGTATTGAACAATCTCGTAGCCGATCTTTCACTCCTTTCACTACTTCAAGTTCTTGGGATCAACAATTCCATTCACCTTCTTATCCAAATGTTGATCCTGCTCCTGTCCAGCCATTCAATTCCTACCAGTCCTACCCAACTTTTGCACCTTCCCTAGACATTGCTTCTACACAGCCGTTTGGGAATTTTCAGTATCCATACAACTTTGAATCTTTTACTGAAACCCCTTCACAACCCATGTCTAGTCTGGAACAGTCGTTGGAAGACTTTAGGGTAGCGTCAAGCCAACAAATGATGGATTTGAATGCGTCCATGGCCGCCCTCATACAACCTAGTGACCCGGTAACTAGTTTTCAACTAGCTCCTAATTTTTCAATGTATGATGAGGCGGCAGGACAAGCTGTGAATTTGAGTGGAGAGAGTGAGTTGTACCCCCTTCCAAATCAAACCTACCCGTCCCAAGTTGAATCCCACAACTCTTGTTTTGAAAGTCTATCGAGTGTCCCACATGCTTTATCAATTGAAGATAGAATGATTAATGAGTTGTGCGACTTTGTAGTGTTTGATTTACCTGATTGTGAAGGGTCCCTTCCAAGTGAAACCAATCCCAAACCTTTTGACCTCTACACCTCCACTCTAGAACCTGAATCGATTGAAATCCATGCTTTTGTTGAGGTGTCTGAGAATATTGATTTTCACTTGATTGAGGATATCGACGCTGGGAATATTTTGGATGATGAACCCATAGATTTGGCTGAGTTTTTCTCTTCAAATCATCATCCCGAGTCATTAAATGTTTTTTCCGAACCCCATATGCGTCTGGATTTTGAAGAGAAGTGCATGGATGTGCTAAATTTTGAGGAGAATATTGAGGATAGTTTTGAGGATGAACCGGTTTTAATTGATGAGTCGGATTTTCCCATTCATCCTGTCCCGGTCATTGACTGTGTACACCCTCCTGAACCTTTAACCGATACCCCTCCTCGATCACTTCCCTCCATTATTTCCATCGTTCCGACCTGGCAAGAACCCGTATCATTTTCACTTCCTGTGTCTGGTTTACCAAGTTCGGCGTACCCATGGTTTCTCACGAATCTTGAGGGATTTGATCCCATTTCTCGACGGGTAAATATATTAGCACATTCGCTTTTCACACATCGGTCATCACAAATTGTGCTAATCTATTTACTCCATTTGCACCCTCAAGTTCGTACTCCACTTCTTTTTCCCTTCCGCCATTCTTCTTCTTTTGATATACCGAGACCGTATCCCGCTTCTCTCCGCATACGGTCTCGCGTATTGTCCATCTCTTTTCTCTACGCCTTCTTTCCCCAACCAGCACATTATAGAGATAAAATCTTTGAATGGTTGGTACTAACTTTTGGCCTGTGTAAGGACTTGTATAGCTTGATACTGTTCTCTTTCCCCCTAATCCTGAATTTCAACGCTTAACAGTGGAAACACT
Organism: Agapanthus africanus; assembly: GCA_030015575.1. Classification (NCBI taxonomy): domain Eukaryota; kingdom Viridiplantae; phylum Streptophyta; class Magnoliopsida; order Asparagales; family Amaryllidaceae; genus Agapanthus; species Agapanthus africanus. The sequence goes on along the minus strand of JASDDO010000019.1, from coordinate 909,659,819 downwards.
GTTTTACTTAAGTTTGGGGGGGACACCTTTTTTGTATATATTTTTTGTTTTGTATATAATTTGTTTTTAGGGAGCGCCGGCAATTTTGACTCTCTTAGTATAGCCTGACAGTGAGGGCACTGTCAAGTTTAAGTTTGGGGGTGTGCTCGGTAAGCTTTCTTCCTTCGCATTCATTTGTATATTTTGCATTTGCATACCCTATTAAAAACTCACAAAAATTGAAAATTTTCCAAAAAATATAAAAACTTTGTCGTCAAGTTAGCTAATAAGGTAACTTAGGTTTTTATTCTGAAAGTTTAGTTGATATGAGAGAAATAACTAAATTCTAGGCTTAGGATTTGAAAACCCTAAAAATAACCCTCATTCTGTCTAACTTTGGTAAGTATACGTCCTTACAGTTTTTTTGAGAAATAAGTAATCTTGAGTTCAGTTCTTTAGTTAAGTTAAGATGAAGGGAAAGTATTGATGCTTTACTGGAGGATAAGTCTGAAAAATAGTTTCTTTTCTTGAGTTTAAATTTAGAAAGTATATACCCTACAAACTGCACTTACACGCACCTTGAAACTTGAGATAGTAGAGGATACCTAGAAATACTCTTGCCTGAAAGCCTAGTATGAAAGAAAAAATGGTATTTAAAGCTAAACACCAAAAGAGCATTATTGAAAAATATATCCGGTCTTGAAAAAGAAAAAAGAAAAAAAAAAGAAAAAGGAAAATAGAATAAAATCAAGACCTGGAAACTGCTATTTACGCTTTAAAGTTCACACATTCAGTAATCGGCTGTTAGTGCCTCAAGAAGCATTAATAGTCGCATGAAAGGTGTGTGAGCAAAACCGTCCATTCTTAATGAAAAGAAGTGGTATTAGGTATTAGGGCAAGGGTATTATAGCTTGAATTGAATTCTTGAGTGTAGGGGTGCAAATATACACACACGTAGGGGTATACAATCGATGTTTGAATAAAAGATAGAAATAAAGAATAAGACTTGTGTTTTCTGTAAAGTTGATAAAGTTCCCGGATTTGAGGCCGCACTTTAGAAGGAAAACTCAGGAGAACCAACATCTTTCTAAACTTTTTTGGAACGTATAGGACCTAAGGTTAAATAGATAGGAGGTGTGAAAAATAAGGGTTGGATATTTCTAACTTAGGATGATAGAATTTCTAACGTAAATACTGAACTGTAGGAGTAGAATCAATGTTAACTTATGACACTAGCTTGACAGGATTTTGTGGGTAGTATCCGCTGAAAACCCTCAGGAGACAACACTCCTCCTACTAGGGACACCTAGAGGTTTAACGGCTTGTTGCACATGCTCAGTGCAATCGCGTTCCCTGCGAAAGTGCGGTTAGGACTTTATTTTTGTGAATAATTGGCTTTGCTCGGGACGAGCAAAAGTTAAGTTTGGGGGTATTTGTTCATAACAGAATACTGCATTTTATACCGCCCATTCTTATGCTCGTGTGTTTATAGGTAGGTGCTTTTAATCCGTGTTTGTTGCATATTTACAGAGTACAGGTTTCCAGTCCAAATATTGCAAATCAAGACAAAATCTCCACAGTTACGCCAAAAGCAGAACATCTGTTGACAGCAGATAAAAGCCGGGTTCCGGTCATCCATATCCGTCCAGTGTCGAGTACCAGTTCCTGAGACAAGACATATGACAGTGGTCATTCGTATCTGGGACAAGCACAGAGCACGAGGGGGGCAGCACAAGAATCAATGGGTGCGCGGAGCTCGAGAGAGATAGAAGTCAAAAGTGAAGAAAAGATAGCAATCTTGGACTAAGAATTCTGAAGATATTCTGGAAAGATTATCAGAAAATACATGTACCAGACAACAGGGGACAGCAAACCAGGGACTCCGACCAAAACCCACTGCCCAACTCCCCTGTACGGCATCGGAACCGCGGCCTAAGCAGGCTTAGGCCGCGGAACCGCGGCCGTACGGTCTCCTCTCTGTGTCGTTTTTCTGGGGCAGTTTTGTACTTTTATATAGAGCCATATTCTTGCCCTAGATTTCCAGCTCCCTGCCTATAAATACTCCAGAACTGAGCTAAGCCAAGGGTCCAATTTTGTGTCCACTCTTTTGTAGTTTTTTGTATAGTTCTTCTTCTTCTTCTTCATTCTTCCTCCATGGAAATGTAGTGAGAGCATTGAGTGGATGTTAATGAAGATGAGGGTTTTGTATCATTCTCTTTTGTTTCTTCTTCCCCTTGAGATTCTTGCTTTCTCTTGATCTTTCAACCTCTTCATTGAGCTTGAAAGGTTAAGAGTTTGTTATTGATCTCAAGGGTCGTATTTTCTTATGGAATTAGCGCTTCAATTCACATGCGTTCTCTACCCTTCTCTTGATCTTGCAACCTCTTGATTGAGCTTGCAAGTTTAAGGGTTGGCTATTGATCCCATGCTTGTCTTGAGTTCTACTTTCTTGTTCTTTTTATCGCTTTTTATTACTTGCTTATTATTATCTTGCTTTTCTTTCTTGCAATTTATTTCATGCACTTAAATTCATGCACTTAATACTTGTAATCTTTTCTTTTCTTTGTTCTTTTCTTTTGCTCTCTTTTGTTCATTTTGTGAATGGTTGTAATTATCGTTGTTAAGATGAAATACGGTATTGTAAGTTAATATCTTCTTTCTCATTTCCTTTTCCCGTTATTTTCCATTGAACTCCGTCCAAACCATACGCAAGTGCTCCGTTAGGCACCCTACCCTAACAAGGTAACGGTGATTCCTAACCGCGACCGGTTGCGTTCGGTTTGGCCGGAGGCGAAAGCAAGAGACAAGAACGGAAGGACAAGGGTAAATAAGCCGTATTCCACGAATACCGCACTTAAATCCCCTAATCCACGTTGTTGCCGATTGCTTTAGCTTCAATTGGTCAAGACTCGGCTCAAAGGTTTTGAGTACGGATTTCTTTAGCTTACAATTTCGTATCTTTTTCTTAACAACTTTATACTTGCAAATAATACACATAGGATAGTCTCGAACAAACACATACAATTCTTTTTTGACTCGTCTAAAACAAGAGCGGAAATACAACCATCTCCCTGTGGATCGACCCGTGCTCAACCGGCTAGCTGCATAGCGACACCGTCTTGATTGCGGTTAACTTTAATTCTTTCAATCACTCCTCGACGTAGATCATCTTCGGCCTCGAAGACTTCAAGCAAGCATGTTCATTTCTTCATGTGAACCCTTACTAGTGTTCGGGTGTTCGCTACTTGAAGCGAAGTGACTACTACACGGAGCTTTAGAAGTGAAGGACCAGTCTACAAAGGTTGTATTCCTCATTCACTTAGATGTAAAGTTTTTTGAATTGCTTGATTGTTTAAAACTCTAGTTAAAGATTCTTGATTAGGGCTCTTTAGAACGGCAAAAATTTGAAAACGGCATGAACGATACCTCCCGAAACCTTGCTGCCGACCTAGGGAACGCTACAGTGGTATCAGAGCCAAGCTAGAAATTTAAATGATGTTTGTTAGATTACGAAACCGAAGCTGCTCCGAAACTTGAAACACTAGAAACTGGTTTTTGTCGATTTTTTAAAGGCCTCTAAATTTTTTTTAAACAACTGCAGAATGTTGTATGAGATATGACATGAACACAGAGAAAATTTGAAGGTGTTTGCTCGGAATTTGGCCGAGCACATGAGCAAATTTCCCGAGGAGGCCGGCCCTAATAAGGGTTCTGAGCTTCAAATTTTTTGTGTGTTTCAGTCTCTGGGTTTTGGTGTTTCAGGTGTTGCTTGTTTTTGCTAAATTTGCATATGATGTTAAATTTCTGCAAAAGCAACTCGGAGTGTTTCACAGTCGTAATTCTAACATATATTCGGGTTATTTAGACGATGTTAAAAAGTTTGAACGGATATCAATAACCCAATTTTTCCCCGCTGGAATTTTTTTAAATGTTGGATTTTTTCCGAGTTTAAAAACTTCAGAAAATCATACAAGCGATTCCGTGGACCCTCTAGAAGAACGATACCCAAACTCGACTTTTTGGATCGCGGAACCGCGGTGATACCCTAGGGTTTGCCGCAGTTCCGTGGCGATATGAGTGAGGCATGGGTCGACCTTTCTACGGATGGTTCATAGGAGTTGTGGCATGTTCTGGGTAATTTTTGAACTTCGCTCAAGTGTTGAGCTTGTTGGGAAATTTTGGGTGTTTGTTTATTCGATCGAAAAGTTTAACTTCGTCTAGCTATCTGTGATTGTGATACAATATTTGGAATCCACATAATTAGTTATGAGATAACTAGTTTGAATTTTATAAATTTAGCAGTTTAGTCTCATTTGATTAGTTGCCACGGAATTTTGATGTGGATCAAAAGTCCGCCGCAATTACGTAGTGTATGCGGATACTCGCCGGATAACCTTACTAGATAGCCACGCCCCATAGCCCCGACCAAGTGACTGTAGGAGAACCCCGTCGTCAAAAGCATCCGTTCGAGTGCTCACGGCCGCGGTGTTCCGCCTTAGTGCACTTCGTCGACGGCATCGGGGGCGCGACCATCTATTAAAGTTTCCGACGAGCATTCGATCAGGTTATCAGGAATCTTATTGAATTACTCGACAGGTTATTGCAAAGTGTTTTCAATATCGAGACTAAAATGCGGGGTTTATAATTGTTAGGCATGTGATGTCTAAGGAATTCATTTGGTTAGGCATGAAATCTAAAGTATGTGATACATTGGGTTTATGATGTCTAAGGTAGTTGCGGATTCCAACTGTTGTAGTTTTTCACTTTCTTTTTTGCGACTGTAAGTGTAATATGTGGTGTATCGCCGGTTTCGTTGCTATATATTAACGACAATTGAGATACGCATATTTACTTACGTTGATGATATGCGATGTTATGTGTTGTTGCGATATGCTATATTGGATCGTCGTGTTTTGAATAACCGGGGTTTTTTCATGTGAGATGAGAGTTTTTTTTATTTTCATTCATGTAAAAGCTTGTATGTAATATTCTTTTTTTTGGGGCACTTCCAGGTTGAGGATGATGTCACCATTGATGTATATTATTTACTTTTCCGCATTAGGATAGACCCAAGGAGGAGAGCACAAGTAATCGGGTTCTAGGGTCCAGTGGGAGACCATCTCGAGGAGTCGAGACCGGGTCTCCTAACTCTAGAATTGTTAGGGTTGCTTGACGCTCTCGTAGGGATCTAGGGATGTGGGTTTGGCTATTCATCGCGACCGTGGAATCGGTGTTTTATACTGGCTTAACTTAAAACACGGAATTCCTATTATATCCAATATTTCATATGTGTTCTTCTTCTGCTGATATTCTGTGATGTGATCACTTGATATGTTCTGAGACGAATGCCTATATTATATATATGATATATAATAACTATTGCTGCTTTCGTTTCTTCTGTGATGCTTAGGAAGCATAAATGATGAGACTTCATTAATGAGATTAATGAAAGAAAATAAACATAAAGATATTGTGGAATCAAATTTTCAAAAACAGGTAGCTCTAGTTGTTGCTTTGCATAGCGGTATTCCTTGTACAATATCCTGCACCTTATTCGATAAGGAAAGAGCCGAGATCCTTTCACCGGGAGTGACCTCTTTAGCAATAACTGGAAGATGCTACAACCTTCGTTTTCGTCTTTTGATTGCTTTTCTAGTTCTTGCTTTGCATAGTGGTATTATGAAGCACCTCATTTAACGAGGAAAGAGCCGAGATCCTTTCACCGGGAGTGACCTCTTTAGCAAAACTAGCAAAGGCCTAAAAAACACTCCATTTTAAATCATTTGATTCTACAACGATATCAAGTTCATTACGCAAAAGATTTTCTTAAAAACCTGTCGTAGCCCTCCGTCAGTTCAGATAAGTAGTAGTTAGTATTCGTGCTGCGTTTGTTGACCTCCGTCAAGGCGTAGTGTGCGGTAGCTACTAATGATTATCTGTTATAGCATATGATGCGATTGAGTTAGGGTAGTTGTGTGACCTTGTTGACCTCCGTCAAGGGTTGTGCGGGTGGGTTTAATTCAATCATGAAATGTATAGGTTGAACTTGACTAGTAGCCTTTGGTTTGTTGACCCCCGTCAAGGTCATAGGACGCTAGGGGCAAAATTATCGGGAATTTCAAGTGTTGAAATTTGCAATGAGATTGAATAACTTTTATGAGATAGTTGGATCCCGATACCAACTGCGAGTAATTGTTACTCCTGGAAGAGTTTTGCACTTTACAATTAGCCGATCAAGTAGGTGTCTAGAAAGGTGTCAACGGGGTTATGCCTATGGGAAAACGAGGTTTATTTTAATTAAGTCCGTGCGAAAGCACGTGGAACCTTCCTCAACGTACCGGCACTGGTCTGGCTGAAAGATTGGCGAACTTGTAGGGTGTAATTAATCCCGGCCAGTCTTACCTTTTAGGGTTTGAAGGAAGATTTGATGAAAAAGTGGGAGCCATCCTGATTAGATAAAATAATAACCAATCTGATCTTGCAAGAGCATACGCTGAGTGTTTTCTTCTCTTTCTCCAGGTAGCAACCATATCACTCCTTAATCAAGATAATAATATAGATGTATTGACCGAACCCGCTTGTTATACTGTGCTGGGGAACGTTGGTCCCGCTCCAACTTATAATTGTTATAAGACCGAGCAGGAAATAGGGGATTGCCAGGATTCCTGTACCACCCAAACGAAGAAAGTGCATGATGATGCATCTTCTTCGGGTGTGTTCATTACAGAGAACTATTTCTCAGTATCCTCTACGTCCTGAGTATGAGATACCGGATCAGGATCCCATATATGTAATCTGTTATATGGACTACATATAGGTAGAGAACTGGGAATGGGTGATAAGTTTCAAGAGTTGGAAACGGTGCAATTGTTGCAGCCAAAGTAGTTGGCGGTTATCACCCTGTATTACCAAATACATTGATTCTGAACAAATGTTATTAGATACCGAACCTGATATATAACATCATATCAGTCTTTTTATTTAGTAAAGAAGGATATAATATTGTATTGTTGAATAATGTTTTGAACATTTCCTATATCAAGAGTTGATCGGTTCAGGCACGTTATCTAAAAGCATATCCGTTTTAAATCAAACCACAGTTCTTAACGTACAGGAACACACACAAGAGGAAGAGTTCAGAAATGAACGAATCCTTCTTGAGGCATTGTAGACTAGGTCATATCAATGCGACCCGACTAGCTAAGTTATATTAAGATGCATATTTAAATCAGTTTGAATTTACATCTTGTGAAACTTGCCAGTCATGTCACAAAGATAAAATGACCGTTGCTCCGTTTATTGGAAACAAAGAAAGAGTCAGTGAACTCTTGGGATTGATACATGATGATGCATGTAGGTCCCCTGTCTACACATGCCAGGACTGGTTCTTTGTATTTCATTACATTCACTGATGATCTCTCAAGATTCGGACATATGTTCCTGTTGAAACACAAGTCTATACTTTTTGAGAAATTCAAAGAATATAAGTCAGAAGTAGAGAACCAAAACGGATATAAGTATTATGTCCTTTGATGTGATCGAGAAGGAGAATACTTGAGCACGAAGATCCTGGACTATTCTAAAGGAGAATGAGATTCTCTCTCAGCATTACTCCTCCGTATACACCACATCATTATGGTGTATCGGGGCAGAGCAATCGTACCTTATTAGATAAGGTGCGCTCTATGATGAGTACTACTGAGTTGCCTATTTTCTTTTTGGGAATTATGCACTTGAGAAGTTGCATACCTATTGAATAGGGTTTCAACCAAATCAGGTGCCTACCACTTCATATGAGATATGGTATGGGAAGAGCCCATGTCTTAAGTAAGTTAAGATTTGGGGTTGTCCGGCCTATGCCTAAAAGCAAAATCCGGACAAGCTCGAGGCAAGCTCAGTTCTGTGGAAATTTGTTGGATCTCCCAAGCATTCGCAATGGAATATCTTCTACCGTACCGAGGAACAAAAGGTAATTTATTTCTCGGCATGCCACCTTTTTAGAAAAGGAACTTTCGTATGGAAGAAATTAGTGGTCATGAGGTAGAACTGGAATAAGTTCCAGCTATACAAACTACAACTATTGATTTTGTAGAACCAGAGGATTCAATAGCTCCCGACGAACCTCAACCTCTCCGCTGATCTGGTAGGGTTCCTCATCCGCTTGAGAGATATTTCGGTTTTCCTAATGACAGTGGGAGCGAGGATTGCATCATGAGATGATGACCTAACTAGTTTCGAGCAGGCCATCAAGAGTAGGGACTCTGTAAGAATGGCTGGATGCTAAGCGATCTGAGATGGAATCTATATACACCAACAAAGTATGGACTTTGGTTGCTATATCTGAAGGGTTAAACCCCCATCAGGAGCAAGTATATCTTGAGAAGATTACTTGGTGTAAATGGAAAAGTTGAGACTTTCAAAGCTAGACTTGTTGTAAAAGATTTTCGTCATCGACCAGGTGTGGATTATGATGAAACCTTTTCTCCAGTGGTTATGTTTAAGTCCATCCGGATCCTACTTTCCATTGTTACATACCATGACTACGATATCTTGCGGTTGCGTGTCATGACTGCTTTTCTAAATAGTGATTTAGAAGAGAGTGTCTATAAATACACAGCTAGAGGGCTTCGTAGACAGTGGGAGCAGCGGAAACGTGTACAAGTTGCTTTACATGTTAAAGAAGATATCGCGGAGTTGGAACATTTGTTTTGATATGGTAGTCAAAGCGTTTGACTTCATCAAAATGGTAGATGAATCTTGTATATACAAATAGGTAGTAGAGAGTAAGGTGGTCATCCTCGTATTGTACGTGGATGACATACTCTTGATGGGAAAGGAGTTTCCTATGCTACACCCAGTCAATCTCCTCTTATCACATTGATTCTCCATATAGGATCAAGGTGATACCTCCTAAATCCTGAGTTTTGGATCTATGAGATAGATCTAAGTGGATGTTAGGATTCTCACTAGGTGTAGAGAGATGGTATCAATCGAACATGGGGAGAATCACTGGATAGCTTCCAGGATGGTAAGGTCGACTGAATGTCAGTCACAGGCATTGTTTTACCCTCAGTGGAGGGACGGTATGTTGGAAGAGTTCCAAGCTAGATACCGTGGCAAACTAGACGATAATGGCTCGATACATCGCTACCAAAGAGGCGGTCTGGGTGTATATTAGTTCATTAGATGAACTTTGTTCCTACCATTGTGTGACAATGGAGTTGTGGCTTATGCCTAGGAACCCTCGTCTCATCAGTGACCCAGACATATTCTAAAGCTGTATCACCTGATCATGGAGATGGTTGATCTCCAGAGAGATCGAGGTTAGGAGAGTAGACTCAGAGGACAACATGGCGGATCCACTCACAAAGGCCTTTCCCAAAAGAGACTTTTATGGGATGGTTGAGTATGGGATACTATAACCACTGCTGATAGTTGGGTATTGGATACTACAACATATGGCCCCAGTGCAAGTGGGAGATTGTTAGTTATATGTATGCCCTAGATGCCATTATTGTACATGTGATGTATATTATAGTGGATGCTTGGACATACATAGGGATGACTTTCTTGCTCGACATGATAGTATGCTATCCGGTTACTCTTTATCTTAACATGTACACTGATTGTCTCTCTGTTATATGTTGATAAAGCCCTTATGATGTGTACTTGACTACCTGGATTATGATGCGGATCATACTAGTGGGACAAAGGTAGTCCGTGAGTACATCCTTTAATGTCCCTAGTCGTGGGTGTATCGAGACGGGGCATCGATATACCAGAGTAGACTAGCGTATAGCTTCTCGACCCATGTAGATGGGCGATGGATGATCCCATATCCATTGGTGTTTGACATCAGAGATGGTATACGGGTGCTCAGTGGAGATTGGGTACACTGGAAGGACTCGCCGAGAACTCCTAGATGGTATTATACCTCACGTCAGATGGCAGTTCTCTGGTGATACTGGTACAGGTTAGTCTGTCGACCCGAGATCGTCATAGAGTCTTGTGTGATTCGTACTGTGTTTTGATTTCCACCTTACCACGTTTAAGAGAACGTGAAAAACGGTGGGTTTTGGGCACAGTCCCGAGTCACATGGAGGCAATGAGCGATAGGAGGGGATTTCGTCTCTCCCGGTATTGGGGGTTGATGTTTCGCTGTGCTCGATTGGCTATAACAGGAAGTCCCTGGCCAGAGCTGTTTATGAGATTTACCGGTAAGTGTTATCATTAGTTTCTCGTCCTGTTATGAGCCTCACATCGGCATGACTTATCAAGCTATTGAGGTCTGAAGTTTACCATCCCCAGGCGAGATATGCGGCATATCTGACGAAGAGACCGGACTGTACGGTAGTGTTACTGTTTGGATTCGCAGGAGTATGAGCAGGCTTGCTTGTTGATCATCTGATCGCTCAATACCCGGGTGGCCGTTACGTTTAGCAGACCGCTTGCGGCTTATGGGTGTTTGATATGATCATCACCTACTGCCGGCGTATTGACGAGTCTTTAGAGTCCTACACAGAGGTTTCCTGGTTCATGAGAAACGAAGTAGGAGCACATATGTGATATGTGAGGGACCAAGATTAATGCGCGTATATGATACCGCATTCTATTTTCGCGATATGTGATATCCGTCAGTTATATGTGATATAGCCGGGTTATCGGATTAAGTGTTGATTCGATAGATTGTTACATTTGATATTAGTCGGTTGTATGTGATATAGCCGGATTATTAAATCAAGTTTTGATTTAATAATTTAATGTATAATTATATATTTGATATATTAACATACATTAACTAATATTAGCTCACATAAGATTTCTTCTCACTTGTGTGCATATAGTATATATGTGATATATATTAATGTACATTATTTTGTGTCATGCTTGATGCTACATGTGACATGAGTGTATGAGACTCACACCAAGCTTATGATAATGTATGGTTTTATTTATTTAAAGTTAATCAAAATTAGTAGGAAATTAGTCACATGCTTGGAAGCTTGGAGAAGCTTGTAGCATTTTTGACTTAGTCCACTAGTTTTGTTTTTACCTGTAGATATTTATTAACCTAACCATTATTGTAATCCATGGTTTATTCTCTACATGAGTTAGTGTATGACACTAACTCATCCATGGTTGCTATTCTCACCTCATGAGTTCATTCTCTCGTCTTGATTCTTCATCTTCTTCTTCAAGAGAGAAAAAGCTTGCTAGCTTTTTCTAAGTGAGAAAATATTATGAGAAAAACAAATCTAAAGAGAGCCCACTTCCTACTTCATCATTCTCTACTATTAGCCATTTAGTTTAGGGTGTTTGCTTCACTAATCTACCATTAGTGAAGAGGTAGCATGAGCTTGAGTCTCCTCGACGTAGATCATCTTCGGCCTCGAAGACTTCGAGCAAGTATGTTCATTTCTTCATGTGAACCCTTACTAGAGTTCGGGTGTTCACTAATTGGAGCGAAGGAACTACTACACGGAGCTTTAGAAGTGAAGGACCGGTCTACAAAGGTTGTATTCCTCATTCACTTAGATGTAAAGTTGTTTGCATTGCTTGATTGTTTAAAACTCTAGTTAAAGATTCTAGGTTAGGGTTCTTTAGAACGGAAAAAATTTAAAAACGGCATGATCTATTCCTCCTGAAACCTTGCTGCCGACCTAGGGAACCCTACAGAGGGTGTAGGCGATCCACCCCAGAAGAAGTGCTGGAAGGACGAACCCATCATCTTCACCAACGAAGATCTCCATGGTATATCCTTGCCTCACAACGACCCTCTCGTGATAACCGCCCGGGTCTATTGTTATGAGGTACAGAGAATATTGGTCGATTCCGGGAGTTCGGCAGACATCCTCTTCTACGACTGTTTCCAGCATATGGGGCTAAGACTATCCGACCTACAGCCGACCTCCCACGTTCTCTCTGGGTTTACCAACCACTCCATCCCGACCGAAGGAGTGGTCACCCTCCTCCTCAACATTGGATAAGTAGGCCGTACGAGGACCATGCCAGTGAAATTCATCGTCGCTAAGGTCCCTTCGTCCTACAATATCCTCCTGGGTCGACCAACATTAAACGCCCTCCAGGCTCAAATCTCGACTTACCATACTGCGATCAAATTCCCTTTGGATCAAGGAGGTATAGGCCGGGCCTACGGGAACCAACAAATCGCTAAGGTTTGTTTAACCACCACGTCACCCGCCGGAGAGCCGGGCGACGATTTTGAAGATGCGTGTGATTTCCAGGGGTCTTTGGATATACGTGACGACCAAAAGGAACTCCGAGGATCCTTGGTGGAAGCATTGACGGAAGCCCCCCTCGTCGAAGGGGTCGACGGCCGGACCGTCCAAACCAGCTCTCTCTTAACAGAGGACCACCGGGAGGACCTGATACGGTTCCTTCGAGATAACTCGGACGTGTTCGCTTGGACCCCCGTGGATATGCCCGGGATCGACCTTAATGTGGTCTCCTATAAGCTCGGGATCGATCCAAAAGCAAAGCCCGTCCGAAAAAAAAGAGAAGCTTTGCGCCGGCCAAGAAAAAGGCAATAGAAGACGAAGTAGATCGACTGCTCGCAGCCAACTTCATTAGAAATCTTGACTACTCGGATTGGCTGGAAAACGTGGTCATGGTCAAAAAGGCGAACGGGAAGTGGCGCATGTACGTCGACTTCACGGACCTGAACAAGGCCTGCCCTAAAGACAACTATCCCCTTCCTCGGATAGACCAACTAGTGGACAGCTTGGCCGGCCACGAATTACTAAGCTTCATGGACGCTTTCTCTGGTTACAATCTGATCCGGATGAACCCGGCAGATGAAGATCTTACCGCGTTCACCACAGATCAAGGTGTATACTGTTATAAAGTGACGCCTTTCGGTCTTAAGAGTGCTGGGGCTACATATCAGCGCCTCGTCAACAAACTGTTCAAACCACAGATCGGTAGGAACATGGAGGTCTATGTCGACGACATGCTCGTAAAATCATCCTCATCGGACGAGCACACCAAAGATCTCGGCGAGACATTCGACGTCCTGCGCAAGTACAAAATGAATCTGAACCCAGCTAAGTGCGCATTCGGGGTCACCAGCGGTAAATTCCTTGGGTTCATGGTTACCCACCGAGAAATCGAAGCAAACCCAGAAAAGCTTAGCGTCATTCTCAACATGGCCACACTAAGGAGCAACGCAGAAATCATGTGTCTCATAGGGAGAGTAGCCGTTCTGAGCCACTTTATGTCAAGATCTGGAGAGAATTGCCTCCCGTTCTTCAAGGCCTTGAGAAAAATCCCTAAGTTCGAATGGTCGGAAGAGTGTCAGAATGCCTTCGAACAACTCAAGGTGCACGTAGCAACTCCACCACTACTCACCCGAACACTCGAGGGCGACGAGCTATTACTATACCTTGTGGTCTCCGATCAAGCTGTAGGCTCGGTGCTCGTCAAGGAATCCAAAGGTATATAGAAACCGGTCTACTACGTGAGGCATGTCTTCAAAGACGCGGAAACAAGATACCCGGCCATAGAAAAGATAGTCTTCGCACTTGTCGTCGTCTCAAGGAAACTACGACACTATTTCCAGGCACAAACAATCCTCGTCCTCACTGAGCGACCTATTGGTGCTATCCTTGCTTCCCCTAAATCGTCTGGGCGTTTGGAGAAATGGAGGTGGGAATTATCCCAGTTCGACATTAAGTACCCCCTAGGTAAGCCATTAAAGCGCAGGTCTTGGCGGATTTCGTTGTCGAATGCACCATCCCGACTAAGGAAGGAACGCTAACTTGGGGCCCCGAACCACATCCTTCGGTTGAGGAAGTGCCCAACCCCACTCCTGATTGGGCGTTTTACGTGGACGGATCCTCTACCGAGGAGGGGAGCGGGGCTGGTCTGATCATCCGTGGCCCGGACGAAGCGGAAATGGAATACTCCCTGAAGCTCGGGTTTAGAGCATCGAAGAACGCCGCAGAATACGAGGCCCTATTGGCAGGTTTGCGAATCGCCTCTCGGGTAGGACTGAAGACCATCAGAATTCGCAGCGACTTCGCATTGGCCGTCGGCCAAGTGACCGGGCACTTCGAAGCCCGGGAACCGCTCATGATAAAGTACCTTGCCGAGGTAAAAAGGCTTCGGAAATTTTTTGATGAAGTCCAAGTGGAACAGATCCCCAGGAACCTGAATACCAGGGCAGACGCTTTGAGCAAACTCGCTTCTTCCTATACTGCCGACCATAAAAGAAACATCCTTTTCGAAGTCTTGCCACATCCCAACGTGGAAGACGGGGAGGCAACACTCCAGGTATACGCTATTCTGGAGGAAGGCCAAGATTGGAGGAAGCCCCTCGTGGACTTCCTAAAAGATGGTATACTTCCAGATGACCGAGGGGAGGCTCGCTGCCTTCGGGCAAAATCTCGTCATTTCATCTGGAGCAATGGAAACCTCTATAAGAAGTCGTACATTCAGCTCCTGCTCTGATGCATCGACCCCCACGAAGCCGACTATATTCTACGAGAGATACATGAAGGGGTCGGGGGAGCGTATCAAGGGGCCCGCACCCTGGTTCAGAAGACGCTGCTCAAAGGATATTATTGGCCGAGGATACACCAGGATACCAAGAAGCTCGTCAGAAGATGCAAGAACTACTAACTCCATGGCAGCATATCTGGTCTCCCCGCTACCGAGCTAACGCCCCTCAGTTCCCCTTGGCCGTTTGCACAATGGGGGATATATATGGCGGGCCAACTCCCCACCGGCACGGGCGGACACAAATACATCCTTGTCGCGGTAGACTACTTCACGAAGTGGATAGAGGCCGTGCCCATCAGAAAACCAGACGCCGCCTCTACTATAAAGTTCCTGCAAAACAACATCATCTCTCGATTTGGAATCCCGAGGTGCATCATTACCGACCACGGGACCGACTTCGAAAACGACAAAGTCAAAGAATTTTGCAGCAACTACCATATACTAATTAAGTTTGCCGCGGTCGCGCATCCACAATGCAACGGACAAGCCGAAGTAGCAAACCGGGGAGTCATACGAGGGCTCAGGGCTCGCTTAGAAGGAAGACAGGGCAGTTGGGTCGAGGAATTACTGCGGGTGCTATGGGCATTGCAGACCTCGAAGAAAACACCCATGGGAGAAACCCCGTTCAGCCTCTGCTACGGTACCAAGGCGATGGTCCCGGCTGAGATTGGACTGCTCAGTTATAGAGTCGAACACTTCGACGATGAAGCGAACACCTCGGCACTCCGGACCAACTTGTGTTAGTTATGTATATGCCCTAGAGGCCATTATTGTACATGAGATGTATATTATAGTGGATGCTTGGATATATATAGAGAGGACTTTCTTACTCGACATGATAGTATGCTATCTGGTTGCTCTTTGTCTTAACATGTTGACTTGTATTGTGATACTGTCATGCTTTCACATGTTGATAAAGCCTTAGGATTTGTACTTGACTACTAGGACTGTGATGGAGATCATACTAGTGGGGCCCAGGGTAGTCCACAAGTACAGCCTATAATTGTTCCTAGTCGAGGGTGTATCGAGACAGAGCATCGATATTCCAGAGTAGACTAGCGTATACGCTTCTTGACCCATATGATGGGCGATGGATGATACCACATCCATTGGTGTTTGACATCAAAGATGGTATACGAGTGCTCAGTGGAGACTAGGTACACTGAACGGACTCGCTGAGAACACCTAGTTGGTATTATACCCATCGTCAGATAGCAGTTCTCTGGTGACACTGGTATAGGTTAGTCTGTAGACCCGAGATCGTCATAGAGTCTTGTGTGATTCCCACTGTGCTTTGATTTCCACCTTACCATGTTCAAGAGAACGTGCAAAATGGTGGCTTTTGGGTATAGTCCCGAATCACATGGAGGCAATGAGCGATAGGAGGGGATTCGTCTCTCCCGGTATTGGGGGTTGATGTTGCGCTGTGCTCGATTGGCCATAACAGGAAGTCCCTAGCCAGGGCTGATTCAGAGATCTACTGGTAAATGTTATCAGTAGTTTTTCGACCCGTTATGAGCCTCACATCGGCACGACTTATCGGTTACTAGGGTCTGACGTTTACCACCCCTAGACTGGATATGCGACATATCAGACGAAGAGACCGGACTACACGGTAGTGTTACCGACAGGTTTTACAGGAGTTAGAGCGGGCTTGCTTGTTGATCTTCTGATCGCTCAATACCCGGATAGCCGTTACGTCCATCTAGTACTGCTGACGGCTTGTGGGTGCTTGATGTGATCATCACCTACTGCCGGCGTATTGACGAGTTTTTAGAGTCCTACACAGAGGTTTACTGGCTCAGGCAAAACGAAGTAGGAGCACATATGTGATATGTGCGGGACTGAGATTAATAAGAGTATGTGATACAGTATTCTATTCTCACGATTTATTCGTATCGGTCGGTTATATGTGATATAGCCGGGTTACCGAATCAAGTGTTGATTCGATAAGTTGATACAAATGATATTAGTCGGTTTTATGTGATATAGCCGGATTATTAAATTAAGTGTTGATTCGATAATTTAATGTATAATTGTATATTTGATATACTATTATATTAACTAATATTATCTCACTTAAACATTTCTTTTTCTCACTTGTGTGCATATAGTTGTTCCCTGATAAAAATCAGGAAATACCTCAATGAGGAATCACGTGCTCACACGTGACCAAGGGTCACGTGTTGACACGTGATAGTTCCCTATGATCTCCACTTTATAGAATTAAATTCTAAATCAAACAAAAGTGTAAACAAAAAAGGCTAACGAAAGACCCCAATGGGGCATCACGTGCCCACACGTGACCAAGGGTCACGTGCTGACACGTGATGGTCCTTTAGCCCAGTTAAAAGACAGAATTAAATTCTGAATGAGAGTGGGTCACGTGCCAACACGTGACAGGTCCCTCAGCTTTTTAACCAATAGAATTAAATTCTATTTCAATAGTCAAACGTTGGGATCACGTGCCAACACGTGATGGGCTTTAAAATCCTTATGAGTTAATAGAATTAAATTCTAATTAAGGGAAATCAAAGACCCTAACTGAGAAAGTATTTCTTTAAATCTCTCCAAACAAAAAAGATTATGCTCTGTAAAGTGGAGCACCGTTGGATTAAAAATCCAATGGTGATTTAAAATCACCAGTTTATGGAAAGATTGCATACATGGAAAGATCTCCCGAAATTTCACCAAAAATAACAAATAGAATATCTTCTGGATTAAAAATCCAATGGTGAATAAAATTCAATGAGTGATCTAAAAGATCATATTAGTTATGAAAAACAAACAAAATCTTTCAATGAAAGATTCACTAAACAAATTGATTCTTTTCCTTCTCCTATAAATAGGAGCCAAGAAAAGAAGAGAAAAAAAGAATTTTAGAGATCTTGAAATTTTCTGAAGGCAAATAGCAGAGAGAAAAGAAAGGAGAATTTAATTCTCAAGAAAAGAAATCCTAGGTGAGAAAGGGGAAAAGGATCAAAGCTTCATAAAACAAAAAAGAGAATTTAATTCTCAATCTAAGAGTTTAACTTTTCTGCAAAAGAACTTGGTTCTTCCTCTGGTTGAAGATCTGCAGAAGAAAATCTCCCCACAGGTTGAGAATTTAATTTGTTTTAGAGAATTTAATTCTCCCAATTTCATAGGAATTTAATTCCTCCAAGATAAAACTAGGGTTTAACTCTATATGAGAATTTAATTCTCCCAATTTCACAGGAATTTAATTTCTCCAAGATAAAATTAAGGTTCAACCCTGCTTGAGAATTCAATTCTCCCAATTCATAGGAATTTAATTCCTCTAAGACAGAATCAGGGTTTAACCCTACATAAGAATTTAATTCTTCCACATGCATAAGAATTTAATTCCTCCAAAAAAATAATTAGGGTTTAACCCTACAGAGAATTTAATTCTTAAAATAAAGAGACTTGAAAGATCTCCATACACGTAAAAAACATTGGTCACGTGATGACACGTGACCCCAATCCGCAGTGGTCAGAAAAGAAAGAATAAACTAGGTCACGTGCCCCCACGTGACCCCTGAACAAATCTTCCAAAATAAGAGGGAGTTAGCCCTGAGGCAATGCCTCACGTGCTCCCACGTGACTTCCAAAATAAAGAAAATAAAAGTAAAGGCAATGTTGGCTTTGGGCGCTCTCACGTGTCCTCACATGACCCCTAATAAACATTCTAATAAATCAGGGCATGAGTACCCATCACGTGCCCACACGTAATGGCTATGAAAACTAAAAGTGTTTAACACTTATTTGCAGTTCTGGGACCAAAGTAAAGGAGATCTGGCCCCACCTCTGGGTGCCCTTACGTGACCCCTTCCTTCCTAGTGTTTAACACTATTTTGAGTATTTTGTCTCCAGTGTTTAACACTGTTTTCCTCTAGTGTTTAACACTATTTTAAAGCCAATCTTAGCCAAATTGGCTAAGTTTCCAAAGACAAAAACCTCCCCTTTGATTAAATCTCAAAGTTGAGTAAAACTTAGAACCACAATGTTTAATGCTCAGTCAAAGACAAAAATGTATCAGAGCCCTCAAACTCTGGTTTAACATTGCTAAATAATATGGGTTTGAACCCAGATAAATGTTTAATGGTCCAACAAAGAGCCAATATTTCTAATCTAATTGGACTTAGCCCAAACTGGCCATAAGTTCTCAATTTAGATTTAACTGAGCCAATGTGCTCATAATCTAATAAATTGATCTTAGTTCCAAATTGGACTACAGATCCCCAAATCAACTTTGGTTCAAGGGTACATCTCTTCACTCCTTTGATATTTGTCGTTGTAATCCTTCAACGTTTTCAGAGAGGTGACGGGTCCCGACAACCACACACGGACTATGATGTCCTTAACCTTGACTGTAAGGTCTTTAAACTCACGGACTATGATGTCCTTAACCTTGACTATGAGGTCTTTAAAATCACGGACTATGATGTCCTTAACCTTGATCGTGATGTCTTTAAACTAACAATGGACCGTAATGTCCTTAAACTAATCGACCGCAATGTCCCTAAACTAAACAATAGAGTCCAATTGCTCTTTTGTTGGATCTAAACGATCTCGTTAAGTTGATCTTAGTCTAAAATGAGACTAACGTATCTTTAACAAACGTTTAAGTTGATCTTAGTCTCAAATGAGGCTAACGTATCCTTAAACCCAACCCTAAACCCAAATTTAGGAAGATACGGATTTGGACTAGTCCACGCCTTACGGGCGACAACACAAATTAGTCTCCGTATACAATCCACGTGCAACCAAACACAAAACAAACACCCACGACACGAAATGACCATCTGGAGAAGGAGAAAGTTGTTACCGCGATGAGGTAGCGTAATTAACTGCAGGGGCTTGTTCCTGCAGGGAAGAGCGTCCCCACAATAAAAAACCCCTCAAATGAGGGGGAATCTGACGAAGTCTGCTACATCAGCCGCATCCGTTTAAACCTTCGATACATGGTGCCATAAATCAACTTGGCATTTTCGGAGAGGTGGACGGATAGCACCAATTAGCATCTGCCCCGAAATTCAGGCGAGACGTCCGCCGCGTCTTTTGGAGGGGAACAGATTCTGGCACGCCTGGTGGGACCTTTTCCTCTTTCCACTCCACACTTCGTGTGTCGTTTTCGCGAACGAATCGCGGTTTGATATGGTTGCCCTTGGGTTAGAAGTACTAAGATTTGGTTTCTTGCTTGGCGCAGAAAACGAAACATCAATGGCGTCTACTTGCGCGAAGTGTTCCAGCTGCGACTGCAACTCGCGTTTCGCCTCATCTGGAGGCATAGCTTACGGACTTCAAGCGACCTCCCTATTCACGATGCCGGTGGACCAAATAACTCAGGCCACCACTGGGCTGTTCTTTGGGACTATGATCCCACCCATGAGCTTTAATGCCCCGATGTTGCCGCAAGAAGCCCCAAAGAAGTCGGTCTTTGATCGACTTACCACTACTGCGACCCCTCTCAACGGGTCGTCCAGCTCCGGCGCCTCAGTCTTTGCCAGATTAGGCCAAAGTTCATGTGGGCCCATGATGAAGCCTGCAATTCCAGAAAAGGTTATTCCGAAGAAGATAGCCATCCCTGCTCCTGAAGTCGTCAAGGCGGCTTTTCCTGCCAAAGGGTCGGTCTTCACAAGACTGACTGTTCCGGCTCCCGCTCCAGTCGAAGTCCTCAAAGCTACTTCCCCCGCCTAGAGGTCTGTCTTTGACAGGTTAGACACTGCTGCTCGATGGACGTCGGTCTTCAAGAAGCTGGTACCAGCAGCGCCTCACCAGAACAGAGGGCATGGCGAAGTCACCCCTCAAGCTGAAACAGTTCCAGCGGCTCGACACGCTCGACGTCGCCACTGGCGCCGAGTAAGGAAAGCTGGGGGCAACTCCTCCTCTGGGCTAACTCCACCAGCCCCAACGGTGGAAGTCAATGCTGCTGTTCAAACCGGGAACAGGTTTGAATTGCTGATCAAGGTGGGCAGGAACTCTCCAACCGCCGTACTGAAAAGATCTCCTCCACCCATGGAGAATGCATCGAAGGCGAAGCCAGAACAGCCCCCTCAGCGTCTGTCCTCCAAAATCTACAAAGTCTGGCGACAGGTTCAGGACTCAGTAATTGATCAAGATTACCCTCGCCGACAGAAAAAACTGAAGGTTCAACAAGAAGAGAACCATCTTGCCAAGCCATAAAGGGCAACAGCTGCCTGGGTGCCCACTGCAACGGCCCCCTCAACGTCAATTGCTCAAAAGAGAAGGAGGCCGGAGAAAACCCCTGTGACTGCGGCAAACCGCAAAGATGCTGAGCCCAAACGCCCTAAGTCTGGGGGCATAATGGTGCATACCATTTATATGGATTCCGGAAAAGAGGAAAGTCGCGCTTTTACGGGTCACCGACCGCTCACCCGATCCGTGACAAAAGCCCAGGAGCAGCAACAGAAGCTTCAGGAAATGCTAACGCAAATGGCCGCACTCACCGGGCCAAAAGAAAGCCCGGAGGCGTCATCAGAGCAGCGTCATGAACAAGAAACCGATGCTGAGTTCCTCCGCAGAGTCCTCGAAAAGAAGGACAGAGAAGCAGCAGAACAAGCGGCTAATATAAAACGAATGACGCTTCTCTTCCAAGACATGGTCGGGATGATGTTACAGCCAGAACCTCCATCTGAAGACCCTCCGATCATCATTGAAGACGATAGAGGGGAGACATCGAACCCTCCTCCGGCTCTTTCAGCAGCCAAAGAGGAAACCATTTCCAAGGCCGCTCTGGATGACTACATTGCTCAGCAAATACAAGCTCACCAGGCGAATGAAGCGGCCGGCCAAGTTGTTAAAACTGGGCGACCATATCCAGGATGGTATGACCAGATAAAGTACCCGCCGGGATATACCATCCCTAAATTTCATGTATATAAAGGGACGGGAAATCCGCACCAGCATGTCGCCCAGTTCAGGGCTCTATGTGGTAACACCGGAGGTGATGATAAACTGCTCCTTCGTCAGTTCGTCGGCAGCTTGTCAGAGACGGCATTCAAATGGTATTCTGAACTTCCAAACGACTCTGTCAAGACATTTGCGGAAATGGAACTGCTGTTTACGCAAAGATTCGCAAGCGCTAGAGAGCGTATCCCGATTATCGCATTAATTAACGCCAGGGTAAAGCCAGGCGAAACGTGGGTTCAATATGCAATACGATGGCGGAATCTGTGGTCGAAATGCGAACATCGCATCGAAGAAGCGCCGGCGGTGGGCATGTTCGTGGGCACTCCGGACCCTCATGCAACCATTTCCCAATTCATGATGTTCTTTAAGACGACCACGTTCCAAGCCTTGATCGACAAGCTGGCCCAGATGGACCAGATGGGTCATAGACCGTCTCCTCCGAAGCCGGAGCCGCGGAACGAAAAGGGTAAAAGGAAGGCGACATTCGTCGCAAATACTCAACAGCAGCCCAGTGCCCCAAAACTAACGGATCTATTGGAAGAGAGACGACGATACTATAATGAGAAAATAAAGCATCCTTATTCGTTCTCCTGGGACAAAACGAAGAGACTGTTCGAACTGGCAGTCCGCAACAGGCTCATCAATTTGCCAAATCCTAAGCGACCACTGCAACCCGGCGAGACTAATAATCCCAATTATTGCCCTTACTACCAAACGGTAAGCCATCCGATTGAAGATTGCTTCGTCTTTAAGGGATGGATCGAGGACCAATACCAACAAGGCAAGTTTGCGCTGTCTGACAAGTGGAAAGTAAGCCCACCACAACCGCACACTCCTAAGAAGACGGACACACCCGGGGCATCGTGCTCTTTTGTTGAAGAAGCTCTATGGGAGGTCTCTCTTTCAGCCAAAACTAAAAGAATGCTGAACGATCTCCAGACTTGCCCGACGATCAGGTGGAAGAATCTGCTGGAACCCCAGATTATCAAGGGAATGCTGAAACCGCGCTCAACTCCAAAAATTGGTGGCGATATTCAAAACACTCACACCCAGCCGTCAAAGTCTTCAATGAAGAAAAAGAAGACCAAAAAGCCCGTGAAGCCTGGTGACAAGCGCACGGACCTGCAAAAGCAGATTGACGCGCTGGAAGAGTATAACCAGAAGGAGCGAACTCCAATCACACTCCAAGAATTTCTCAGTCACGTCCTTGAAGACGGAGACGATGGAGAAGACTCGTCGGATGAATCTGAAGATTACATAGCAAGTTGCCATGTGATCTTTCACTCATCGATAAACGATGAAGAAGTTCCTTACACGGAGAAACTGGGGGCAGGTCCTAAGCCGGAACTTCTAGGGCCATCAAACGAAATGATTGATGCGTTCCTAAATGAAGCGCTTCTTAGAAGCAAAGCTGCTTGGGAGCGTGAGATGACCATATTTGAAAAAAGCCAAGCGCCGGCGACTGGATGAAAGGGTTGAGACGCTCCCGCCAAATCAAAGTACATCCGCCGCGAATAAAAGCAGGTTCAAGACGAGGAAGAGGTTCGCCAAATCCATATCAATGGGAATGAAGCTACCACCCTCCGAAGGAAACATTCTTGGTGAAGCAGAAATGCATCCTAGCTACTGCTTATATTATCGAAAGATTGCGCACCCCACCGAAGAGTGCAACGCTTTTAAAAGATGGTGGCAGGGATATGTTGCTCACCGGCAACATTTTAAGCGGATGAAACGCAAAACTCGTCGGGAGCGAAGAAGTACGACCGAGGGGCTTAGAAGAACTACCGGCAACTGCCACATGGTTAACGCCGGAGGATCGCAAGTTCTCACCTTCGGGAGCGACTCTGATGAAGAAATGACTCTTGGCCCTCTCTTCAAAGAATCCACCTCGGGAAAAGAGGAAGAACCGAAGACCTGTGAAAATATTCAGCTGCGCAATCGTACGCTGCCCAAAAAGAATCTCGGACCCATGAATAGAAAGGATAGTGGAAAAGAAAAAGTCTCTGAGGATATCATCCTTGATGACCAAGCCGTCAAAAAGATGATAGCCAAGGACCCGCCAAAGAAGAGCGAGGTGGACTACAACGTTCTGGCACACTTGAGGAAGCTACCCTCGTAGCTCAGCATTCTCGACGCCCTTATGCTATCCAAAGAGGCGAGAGATTCATTGATCAAAGCGCTACAAGAGCCAGGGAAATTCCAAGCTTTCCTCACCGAAGAAAGGATGAAAGACGAGCTGGAAGAAGTACACACAGCCGATATCACCTTCGGCGATGAAGATCTCCTCCTTGGGACGTGCGAGCACAACCGTCCCCTTTATGTCTCCGGATACTGTCACGATATCAAGATAGGCAAAATCCTGATTGACAATGGTCTTCCGTCAATCTCCTCAACGCGCGAGTGTTGAAGGAAATCTGTATGAGCGTTCAGCACTTCGCTCGTGATAAAATCACCATCTCCGGTTTTGACTCCCAGTCATCATGGACGCTTGGGTCTGTAATATTGACACTATGCTTTGGGCTGCTTGTCACGGACATTAAGTTTCATGTCATTGACTCCAAGACATGCTACAATGCTTTGTTCGGCAGGCCCTGGTTACACGAGTACAACATTATCCCTTCTACACAACATCAGTGTATGAAGTATTTCAAGGATGGTCTCGAGTACACTGTGATGGGGGAGTTGAACCCATTCTCCGTGAATGAAGTCCAAAAGTACGAAGATGCAAAATACTTCTTACCAGACTTTGAGGACACGGAAAGATGTCACAAACCGAAGAACAAAGCCATCACTACTATTCCGGTCTTCAAGAGTGATACCGAGGAGGAAGAAGAGATAGTTTATTCAGGGCCGTCCCAATACAACAAGCAGGGACCGTCCATCCCTATGTTGATCTTCGGCAGCGACTCGGATGATGAGGTCAATGCTGTATTCTCTGCTCGGCCGTCGATACAAATCTTCCCTGACAAAGATTAGAGTTTGCAAATTACCATGGTTCCACAAGAACATTACAAAGATCTCGATGCACTTGAAGCTTATAGTGGGCAAGAACTGCAGACATTTTACGTCCCTCCCAGACGAAAAGGTGAAGAGGCGATCCTATTCTACCGATCAAGGAAAACCAAAGTGGAGAAGGATATCTGGCACGGCGCCGATTCTACGCTCGATAGGCTCCAGCCCAACCGTCTGCCTAGATACTACACGGAAGGCTTGAAAAGGCTATTGAACCGCCAAGGGGTACCCCTCAGACAGACTACTCGACAAGCTCGATTCTACAATAGGATTTAGGACGTCCCCGACACTCAGCGAAAGTTGCCAAACGGGAGAATGGAAACGGTCGGGCTTGGATATGTTCAATCCAAAAAACGAGAACGAGTCCATGGCAGCTACGTCATACATGACTTCGATGAAGAAGGAGACATTCTGTTAGAAAACGCTGACCCTGAACCAAAACGAGATCCTACCATCAAAATACCGAGTCCGTCGTTTGAAGAACGAATGGACAAGCTCATAAGGGAAGCGGGTCGAAAGGTCTGGGATGACCATAACCGTGAGATGGCCATTTACGAAAAAGCCAGGACGCAACGCCTCCTTCAACAGGCCGCGGAGAATGACAATGCTCTTCTTTATAAACCGTCATACAAAAGGCCCGACGCAGAGGCACAAATAAATCAAAGAGCGGGAAAGGCGTTCAACAGCGACAAAGCGGGACCAAGAAGCCACGCGATCGGGAATCAAGCAATCCGGATTCGTCTCTTATAAATAAGATGGGTCGAGCATACTCTTTTCCCCAGGACAAAACACGGAAGATACTTGATCTTGCCATAAAATATTAAATGATTACACTTCCGTAGTCCAAAACAAGTGGCTGAACAAGCAGAAATAAAAACAAGTGGCTGAGGAAAGACCCCAATGGGGCGTCACGTGCTTACACGTGACCAAGGGTCACGTGCTGACACGTGATGGTCTTTAGCCCAGTAGAAATACAGAATTAAATTCTGAGTAAGGAGGGGTCACGTGCTGACACGTGATAGGCTTTGAAAGACTTATAAATTAATAGAATTAAATTCTAATTAAGGGAAATCGAAGACCCTAACTGGGAAAGTATTTCTCTAAATCTTTCAAAAAAAAGGATTATGGGGGACCGTTGGATTAAAAATCCAAGGGTGATTAAAAATCACCAATTTATGGAAAGTTTTTAGACAAGGAAAGATTTCCCTAAATTTCACCAAAAATAACAAACAGAATATCTTTTGGATTGAAAATCCAATGGTTAATAAGATTCACCGAGTGATCTAAAGGATCATATTAGTTATAAAAACAAACAAAATCTTTCAATGAAAGATTTATTAAACAAATTGATTCTTTTCCTTCTGCTATAAATAGGAGCCAAGAGGAGAAGAAAGAGATAGAATTCTGGGATCTTGAAACTTTTTAAAAGCAAATAGCAGAGAGAAAAGAGAGGAGAATTTAATTATCAAGAAAGAAACCCTCGGTGAGAAAGAGGAAAGGGATCAAAACTTCAAAAAGAGAATTTAATTCTCAAATCTAAGAGTTTGAATCTTCTGCAAAAGAACTTAGTTCTTCGTCTGGTTGAAGATCTGCAGAAGCAAATCTCCCCATAGATTGAGAATTTAATTCTCATCGGGTTGAGATTCTGTCATGCAGATCCAAAACTTAGAGGGAGAATTGAGTCTAGAGAATTTAATTCTCCCAAATTCACAGGAATTTAATTCCTCCAAGATAAAATTAGGGTTTAGCCCTATATGAGAATTTAATTCTCCCAAATGTACAGGAATTTAATTCCTTCAAGATAAAACTAAGGTTTAACCCTATATGAGAATTTAATTCTCCTAAATTTATAGGAATTTAATTCCTTCAAGACAGACAAAACCAGGGTTTAATCCTACTTGAGAATTTAATTCTTTAAAATTCACAGGAATTTAATTCCTCCTAAATGAAATTAGGGTTTCACCCTACATAAGAATTTAATTCTTTCACATATATGGGTATTTAATTCCTCTAAAACCATAATTAGGGTTTAACCCTACAAAGAATTTAATTCTTAAAAAATAAAGAGACTTGAAAGATCTCCATGCATATAAAGAATTAGGTCACGTGTCCCCACGTGACCCCTAAAAAGATCTTCCAAAAATAAGAAGGAAACAGCTTAGAGGCAATGCCTCACGTGCTCCCACGTGACCTCCAAAACAACAAGAATTAAAGCGAAGGCAGATTCTAATTTGGGCGCCCTCACGTGTCCTCACGTGACCCCTAATAAAAGCCTTAACAAATCAGTGCATGAGTGCCCATCACGTGCCCACACGTGATGGCCAGGAAATTAAAAGTGTTTAACACTTATTCGCAGATTTGAGAATAAAACAAAGGAGATCTGGCCCCACCTTTGGGTGCCCTCACGTGTTCCCACGTGACCTCTTCCTCTCTAGTGTTTAACACTAATTTGAGAGTTTTATTCCTAGTGTTTAACACTGTTGTCTTCTAGTGTTTAACACTACTCTGAGCATTTCATTTCCAGTATTTAATACTGTTGTCCTTTAGTGTTTAACAATATTTTTAGCCAAATTGGCTATGTTTCCAGAGGCAAAAACCTCTCCTTTAACTAATCTCAAAACTGAATAAAACTCAGAGCTATAATGTTTAATGCTCAGTCAAAGACAAAAATGTATCAGAGCCCTCAAACTCTGGTTTAGCATTGCTAAATAATGTGGGCTGAACCCAGACAAGTGTTTAATGGTCCAATAAAGAGCCAATATTTCTAATCTAATTGGACTTAGCCCAAACTGGCCATAAGTCCTCAATTCATATTTAACCGAGCCAATGAGCTCATAATCTAATTAATTGATCTTAGTTCCAAATTGGACTACAGATCCCCAATCAACCTTGATTCAAGGGTACATCTCTTCACTCCTTTGATATTTGTCGTTGTAATCCTTCAACGTCTTCAGAGAGGTGACGGGTCCCGACAACCACACACTTCATAGACTATGACGTCTCTAAACTGGACTGTGGGGTCCTTAAACTCATGGACTATGATGTTGACTGTGTGGTCTTTAAACTCACGGACTATGATGTCCTTAACCTCGACCGCGATGTCTTTAAACTAACATCGGACTGAGATGTCCTTAAACTAACAATGGACCGTAATGTCCTTAAACTAATCGACCGCAATGTCCCTAAACTAAACAATAGAGCCCGAATGCTCTTTTGTTCGATCTAAACGATCCCGTTAAGTTGATCTTAGTCTAAAATTAGACTAACGTATCCTTAACAAACGTTTAAGTTGATCTTAGTCTCAAATTAGGCTAACGTATCCTTAAACCCAACCCCCAAACCCAAATCTAAGAAAAGATACGGATTTGGACTAGTCCACGCCCTACGGGCGACAACATAAATTAGTCTCCGTATACAATCCACGGGCAACCACAAACCAAACAAATACCCACGACACGAAGTGACCATCTGGAGAAGAAGAAAGTTGTTACCGCGATGCGGTAGCGTAATTAACTGCAGGGGCTTGCGACTGTAGGGAAGAGCGTCCCCACAATCAATAACCCCTCATAAACGAGGGGGAATCTGACGAAGTCTGCTACATCGGCCGCATCCATTTAAACCTTCGGTACATGGTACCATAAATCAACTTGGCATCTTCGGAGAGGTGAACGGATAGCACCAATTAGCATCTGCCCCGAAATTCAGGCTAGACGTTCACCGCGTCTTGTCGCGTCTTTCGGAGGGGACGCCCGGTGGGACCTTTTCCTCTTTCCACTCCACACTTCGTGTGTCGTGTTCACGAACGAATCGCGGTTTGATATGTTTTCCCTTGGGTTCGAGATACTAAGATTTGGTGTCTTGCTCCGAGCAGAAAACAGAAGATCAATGGCTTAAAACTGCACTAACTGCAACTGCAACTCTCGCTCCGTCCCATCCGGAGGAGTGACTTACGGGCCCCAAGCGGCCTCCATCTTCGCTATGCCGGTGGAACAGGTTACTCAGGCCACCACTGGGCTATTCTTCGGGACTATGCTCCCACCGATGAACTTCAATGCCTTAACGTCGTCGCAAGAAGCTCCAAAGAAGTCGGTCTTTGATCGGCTTACAACTACCGCGGCCCCTCTCAACGGGTCATCCAACTCCAGCGCCTCAGTCTTCGCCATATTGGGCCAAAGTTCATGTGGGCCCATGATGAAGCCTGCAGTTCCAGAAAAGGTTATTCCGAAGAGGATAGCCATCCCTGCTCCCGAAATCGTCAAGGCGGCTTCTCCTGCCAAAGGGTCGGTCTTTACAAGACTGACTGTTCCGGCTCCCACTCCTGCTCCCATCCCTGCTCAAAAGTCCGTCTTTGACAGATTAGATACTTCTACTCAACGTACATCAGTCTTCAAGAGGCTGACGCCGGCAATAGCCCTTCTCCAAAACAGGGGGCACGACGAAGCCACCCCCATCGCTGAATCAATTCCAGCAGCTCGTCACGCTCGACGTCGCCACTGGCGCCGAGTAAGGAAAGCTGGGGGCACCTCCCCCTCTGGGTTAACTCCACCATCCCCAACTGTGGAAGTCAATGCTGCTGTTCCAACCGGGAACAACTTTGAATTGCTGAACAAGGTGCGCAGAAACTCTCCTACCGCCGTACTGAAAAGATCTCCTCCACCCGTGGAGAATGCGCCGAAGGCGAAGCCGGAACAACCCCGTCAACGGCTATCCTCCAAAGTTTACAAAGTCTGGCGACGGGTC
Source organism: Agapanthus africanus (assembly GCA_030015575.1). NCBI lineage: Eukaryota > Viridiplantae > Streptophyta > Magnoliopsida > Asparagales > Amaryllidaceae > Agapanthus > Agapanthus africanus. The sequence continues at coordinate 909,630,635 of JASDDO010000019.1, read as the reverse complement.
CAAGAGTCGGTGATTGATCAAGACTATCCCCGTCGACAGAAGAAGCTGAAGGTTCAGCAGGAAGAGAACCGTCCTGTCAAGCCACGAAGGACGACAACCACCTGGGTGCCCGCTGCAACGGCCCCCTCGACGTCGACTGCTCAAAAGAAAATGAAGCCAGAGAAAGCCCCTATGACTACGGCAGATCGCAAAGACGCTGAGCCCAAACGCCCCAAGTCTGGGGGCATAAAGGTGCATACTGTTTACATGGCTTCCGGAAAAGAGGAAAGCCGCGCTTCGACGGGTCACCGACCGCTCACCCGATCCGTGAGAAAAGCCCAGGAGCAGCAACAGAAGCTTCAGGAAATGCTGACGCAAATGGCCGCACTCACCGGGCCAAAAGAAAGCCCGGAGGCGTCATCAGAGCAGCGTCACGAACAAGAAACCAATGCTGACTTCCTACGCAGAGTCCTCGAAAAGAAGGACAGAGAAGCAACAGAACAAGCTGCCAACATAAAACAAATGACACTTCTCTTCCAAGACATGGTCGGGATGATGTTACAGCCGGATCCTCCAGCTGAAGACCCTCTGATCATTATTGAAGACGACAGAGTGGAGACATCGAACCCTCCTCCGGCTCTTTCAGCAGCCAAGGAGGAAACCATTTCTAAGGCCGCTCTGGATGACTACATAGCTCAGCAAATACGAGCTCACCAGGCGAATGAAGCGGCCGGTCAAGTTGTTAAAACTGGGCGTCCATATCCAGGCTGGTATGACCAAATAAAGTACCCACCGGGATATACGATCCCTAAATTTCATCTATACAAAGGGACGGGCAATCCCTACCAGCATGTCGCCCAGTTCAGGGATCTTTGCGGCAACACCGGGGGTGATGATAAGCTTTTACTCTGCCAATTCGTCGGCAGCTTGTCGGAGACGGCATTTGAGTGGTACTCCGAACTTCCAAACGACTCCGTCAAGACTTTCGTAGAAATGGAGCTATTATTCACGCAAAGATTTGCAAGCGCTAGCGAGCGCACCCCAATCACAGCATTTATTAACGCCAGAGTAAAGCCAGGCGAGACGTGGGTTCAATACGCAATCCGATGGCGGAATCTGTGGTCGAAATGCGAACAACGCATCGAAGAAGCACCGGCGGTGGGCATGTTCGTGGGCACCCTAGACCCTCATGCAACTATTTCACAATTCATGATGTTCTTTAAGCCGACCACATTCCATGCCTTGATTGACAAGCTGGCCCAGATGGACCAGATAGGTCTAGACCGTCTCCTCCGAAGCCGGAGCCGCGGAATGAAAAGGGTAAACGAAAGGCGACATTCGTTGTGAATACTCAACAGCAGCCCAGTGCCCGAAAACTAACGGATCAGCTGGAAGAAAGATGACGCTATTATAATGAGAAAATGAAGCGTCCTTACTCGTTCTGACGGGACAAAACGAAGAGACTATTCGAACTGGCGATCCACAACAGGCTCATCAATCTGCCAAATCCTAAGCGACCACTGCAACCCGGCGAAGCTAATAGTCCCAATTATTGCCCTTACCACCAAACGGTAAGCCATCCAATCGAAAATTGCTTCGTCTTTAAGGGATGGATCGAGGATCAGTACCGACAAGGCAAGTTTGCACTGTCTGAGAAGTGGAAAGTAAGCCCACCACAACCGCACACTCCTAAGAAGACAGACACGCCGGGGGCATCGTGCTCTTTTGTTGAAGAGGCTCCATGGGAGGTCGCTCTTTCGGCCAAAACTAAAAGAATGCTGAACGATCTCCAGACATACCCGGCGATCAGGTGCAAGAATCCGCTGGAACCTGAGATTATCAAGGGAATGCTGAAACCGCGCCCAACTCCAAAAATTGGTGGTGATATTCAAAACACTCACACCTAGCCGTCAAAGTCTTCAAAGAAGAAAAAGAAGACCAAAAAGCCCGTGAAGCCTGGTGACAAGTGCACGGACTTGCAAAAGCAGATTGACGCGTTGGAAGAGTATAACCAGAAAGCACAGACTCCAATCACACTCCAAGAATTTCTCAGTCACGTCCTTGAAGACGGAGATGATGGAGAAGACTCGTCGGATGAATCTGAAGATTACATAGCAAGTTGCCATGTGATCTCTCACTCATCGATAAATGATGAAGAAGCTCCTTACACAGAGAATTCTAGGGCCATTAGACGAAATGATCGGCGCATTCCTAAACGAAGCTCTTCTGAAAAGTAAAGCTGATCGGGAGCGTGAGATGGCCATATTTGAAAAGGCCAAACACTGGCGACTGGACGAAAGGGTTGCAACGCTCCCGCCAAATCAAAGTACATCCGCCGCAAATAAAAGCAGGTTCAAGACGAGGAAGAGGTTCGCCAAAGCTATATCAATGGGAATGAAGCTGCCACCCTCTGAAGGAAACATTCTTGGTAAAGCGGAAATGCATTCTAGCTACTGCTTATATCATCGAAAGATTGCACACCCTACTGAAAAGTGCAACGCTTTTAAAAGATGGCGGCAGGGATATGTTGCTCACCGGCAACATTTTAAGCGGTTGAAACGCAAAACTCGTCGGGAGCGAAAAAGTACAACCGAGGAGCTTAGAAGAATTACCGGCAACTGTCGCATGATTAACGCCTGGGGATCGCAGGTTCTCACCTTCGGGAGCGACTCCGACGAAGAAATGGCTCTTGGCCCTCTCTTCAAAGAATCCAGCTCGGGGAAAGAGGAAGAACCAAAGACCTGCGAAAATATCCAGCTGTGCAATCGTATGCTGCCCGAAAAGAATCTCGGACCCACGAATAGAAAAGACAAGGGAAAAGAAAAAGTCTCTGAGGATATCGCCCTAGATGACCAAGTCGTCAAAGAGCTGACCGCCGGGGACCCGCCAAAGAAAAGTAAGGTGGACTACAACGTTCTGGCACACTTGAGGAAGCTACCCTCGCAGCACAGCATTCTCGACGCCCTTTTGCTATCAAAAGGAGCAAGGGATTCGTTGATCAAGACGCTACAAGAGTCAGAGCAATTCTAAGCTTTCCTCGCCGAAGAAAAGATGAAGGACGAGCTGGAAGAAGTACACACGGCCGATATCACCTTCCGTGACGAAGATCTCCTCCTCGGGACGTGCGAGCACAACCGTCCCCTTTATGTCTCCGGATATTGTCATGATATCAAGATAGGCAAAATCCTGGTTGACAATGGGTCTTCCGTCAATCTCCTCAACGTGCGAGTGTTGAAGGAAATCTGCATGAGCGTTCAACACCTCGCTCGTGATAAAATCACCATCTCCGGTTTCGACTCCCAGTCATCACGGACTCTCGGGTCTGTGATACTGACGCTGCGCTTCGGGCTACTTATCACGGATATTAAATTTCACGTCATTGATGCCAAGACATGCTATAATGCTTTGCTCGGCCGGCCTTGGTTACACGAGTATAACATCATCCCTTCTACACAACATCAGTGTATGAAGTATTTCAAGGATGGTCTCGAGTACACATTGACGGGGTAGTTGAACCCATTCTCCATGAATGAAGTCCGAAAGTACGAAGATGCAAAATACTTCTTACCAGACTTTGAGGATATGGAGAGATGTCACAAACTGAAGAACAAAGCTATCACCACTATTTCGGTCTTCGGGAGTGATACTGAGGAGGAAGAAGAGATAGTTTATTCAGGGCCGCCTCAACGTAACAACCCGGGACCGTCCGCCCCCATGTTGATCTTCGGCAGTGACTCGGAAGACGAGGTTAATGCTATATTTTCCATTCGGCCATCAATACAAGACTTCGCTGGCGATAATCAAAGTTTGCAAATTATCATGGTTCCACAGGAGCATTACAAAGAACTCGATGCACTTAAAACTTATAGTGTGCAAGAATTGCAAACATTTTACGTCCCTCCCAGGTGGAAAGGTGAAGAGGCGATCCTATTCTACCGATCTGGGGAAACTAAAGCGAAGAAAAAAATCTGGCACGGCGCTGATTCTACGCTCGACAGACTCCAGCCCATCCGGCTGCCTAGATATTACACGGAAGGCTTGAAGAGGGTATTGAAGCGCTAAGGGGTACTTTTCAGACAGACTACTCGACAAGCTCGATTCTACAATAGGATTTGGGACGTCCCCGGAACTCAGCGAAAGTTGCCAAACGGGAGAATGGAAACGGTCGGGCTTGGATATGTTCAATCTAAAAAACGAGAATGAGTCCATGGCAGCTACGTCATACATGACTTCGATGAAGAAGGAGACATTCTGTTAAAAGACGCTGATCCTGAACCAAAACAAGGTCCTGTCATCAAAGCGTCGAGTCCGTCATTTGAAGAACGAATGGACAAGCTAGTAATAGAAGCGGGTCAAAAGATCCAGGATGACCATAATCGCGAGATGGCCATTTACGAAAAAGCCAGGACACAGCGCCTCCTTCAACAGGCCACGGAGAATGGCAATGCTCTTCCTTATCAACCCGTCATACAAAAGGCCCGACGCAGAGGCAAAAATAAATCAAAGAGCGGGAAAAGCGTTCGAGAGCGACAAAGCGGGACCAAGAAGCCACGCGATCGGGAATCGAGCAATTCGGATTCGTCTCTTATAAAGAAGATGGGTCGAGCATACTCTTTTCCTCAGAGCAAAACACGGAAGATACTTGATCTCGCCATAAAGCATCAGATGATGACACTACCGGAGTCCAAGCACCCCGAGCAAGCCAACGAGGTCTCTCACCCAGACTATTGCTCTTATCACCGAGCAATAGGACATCCTCTCGAAGACTGCTTCACCTTCAAGAACTGGGTCGAAGACCAATATCAACAAGGCAGGTTCGCTCTATCCAGCAGCTGGAAGGTAAGTCCGCCACAGAAGCACGAACCAAAAGCCGCGCATACAGTGAGAGTAGAACCAGATCAACATTGGTCTTGGAAGCGAGCTCGTACCTGTCATATGATAACGCAATCAAAAGGAGAGCCCGAGAATATGGATGACCTCCCCTGGTGCTTTGAAAACAATGATGACGAGGTGATCTCAGAGTTTCCACCGGCGCCAAAAGAGCTGGAAGATGGAATACATACTACTGCAGATAACCTCAAGAAAATTGATTTGGGGACAGCAAGTGACCCGCGGCCGATATTCGTCAGTGAGCTGTTGTCTGAAGAAAGGGTGGCCACACTAAAGGAAGTGCTCATGCAGCATAAAGATTGCTTGCATGGAACTATTCCGAGATGCCAGGACTAGATCCAGAGATTGCTGTACACAAATTGGCAAAATCCCCGGGCGCCAAGCCAATCAAACAAGCACCGAGAAGAATGCGGCTCGAGCTTGAGATGAGCGTCAACGCCGAGGTCAAAAAGCTAATCGACTCTGGCTTTATCCAAGAGGTTCAGTACCCTGACTGGATCGCTAACATCGTCCCGGTGATAAAGAAAAATGGAACGGTGCGCATATGTGTGGACTTTCGGGATCTCAATAAAGCCTGCCCGAAGGATGACTTCCCAGTACCAGTCACTGAGCTAATGATAGATAACACGTCCACCCACGAAGTCTTCTCCTTCATGGACAGATCGTCAGGATACAATCAGATAAAGATGCATCCCGAGGACCAGAAGCACACCGCTTTCCGGACTCCTTTGGGTATCTTCTGCTACAAGGTGATGCCTTTCGGCCTAAAGAACGCCGGTGCCACCTATCAGAGGGCCATGACGAAGATCTTTGATGATCTCATACATGAAATCGTCAAATGCTATATCGACGACCTCGTGGTGAAAAGCAAATCATACGAGGAACATTTAGAGCATCTGAGAGTTGTGTTTCAATGCCTTCGGCAATACAACTTGAAGATGAACCTTCTTAAATGCGCGTTCGGAGTTTCCTCAGGCAAATTCCTGGGATTCATCGTCTGACACCGGGGCATCGAGATAGATCCGTCAAAGATCAAGGCGATTATGGAGATGCCCCCGCCAAGGACTCTCAAGCAATTGCGGTCTCTCCAAGGGAAGCTCGCTTATATCCGGCGATTTATAGCCAATCTCTCCGGCAAATGCCGTCCTTACAGTCACCTGATGAAGAAGGGAACCCTTTTCGTTTGGGACCATAAATGCCAAAGGGCACTGGACGAAATCAAGCAATACCTGCAGAATCCGCTAGTGCTGGCCGCTCCCGTTAAGGGAAAGCCTCTCATTCTTTATACAACAGCCCTCGAAGGTTCTTTAGACGCGCTATGGGCACAAGAGAATGACCAAGGGAAGGAGAGAGCCTTTTATTATCTAAGTCGAGTTCTCCTGGGGGCAGAAAACAATTACTCTCCCATTGAAAAGCACTGCCTGGCATTGATCTTCGCGATAACGAAGCTCAGGCACTATGCGTTGACACATGAGGTCCATCTCATATCAAAGGTGGATCCCCTCAAGTATTTGATGTCAAAATCCATATTAACAGGACGACTCGCTAAGTGGGCCTTTCTCTTGATGGAGTTCTCGATAACTTATCGGTCTCTCAAGGCAGTGAAAGGTCAGGCTATCGCCGAATTCCTCGCTGAGCATCCAATACCTGCCGATTCTCCTTTGAATTGCGAACTGCCAGACGAACACGCGTTTGACACGATCGACGGAGGTGATACCCGGTAGGAACTTTACTTCGATGGAGCATCCTCCATGAAGAAGCCCAAACAAAGCACCCCCATAATCAAATCAGGGGTAGGCCTCATCTTCGTAACTCCATAAGGAGGGATAATGCGCTTTGTCTTCTCCTTAACAGAGCCGAGGACAAACAATGAAGCCGAGTATGAAGCTTTGATAGCAGGTCTCGAGATCGCCATCGACATGGGGATTGAGAAACTCCTCATATACGGAGACTCCCAACTGGTCGTTAGTCAAGTAAACGGCGACTATCAAACGTCCAAGCCTGAGTTGGTGAAGTACGGAGAGAAAGTACAACAACTGCTGACTCAAATTCCTTCCTACACCTTGGAAAGCAGACCGCGTGCGGAAAATAACAAAGCGGATGCATTAGCCAAGCTTGCTAAAGAATTGGCCGATGAGAACCTCGATGACGTAAGAATCGTGATACAAAGCTGTCAGGTTCTTGCACCGGCAGAAAGATCTCCGGAGTCGTCCGAAGAAAAGGGAGCGACCGAGCAAATGGCTCTACAGGTAAAAGACCAAGAAAAGGTTGAGGATTGGAGAGAATTCTTTATAGACTACTTCAAATCCCGTCGAACGCCTGAAGATGCGTCCTCAAAACATCAGCTCATGAAGCGAGCCCTATCTTTCGCCTTCATCAACGATACTCTGTACAAGAGGTCATTTGATTCTCTGTGGTTAAGATGCCTGGGACGTGAAGAAGCAAAAAAAGTCATCCAAGAAACTCACGACGGACTCTGCGGTTCTCACCAAGCCGGGCCAAAGATGAAGCTGAAGATCAAACGGATGGGTTATTATTGGCCCACGATTATCCAGGACTGCCTCGAATACGCGAAGCAGTGCCATTCGTGCCAGATTCACGGCGATTTTATCCATTAGGATCCGAATCCACTACATCCAACGGTGGCTAGCTGGCCGTTCGAAATGTGGGGGACTAACATAATCGGCCCTATTGAGCCAGCATCGTCCAGAGGACATTGATTCATTTTGGTGACAACTGAGTACTTCTCCAAATGGGCAGAAGCAGTACCGCTGAGGAAAGTGAAGACGGAGAATACCCTTCATTTCTTCAAGACACACGTCATTTATCGGTTTGGCACTCCGCGACGGATCATCTCCGATAAATGGGCCAGCCTACAGAAGCCACAAGATCAGCCACTTCGCACAACAGCACAACATAGACTGGAGATACTCCTCAGTTTATAATCCCCGAGCTAACGGTCTAGCTGAGACTTTAAACAAGACTTTAATGAAGATCGTGAAAAAGACGGTGTCCCGAAATAAGAAGGACTGGCATGAGAGACTGCATGAAGCTCTCTGGGCGTATCGGACTACGTTCAAAACGGCTACAAACACAACGCCATATGCATCGGTATTCGGCATAGAAGCGGTACTCCCCCTCGAGATAGAGTTACCCTCTTTACGAGTGGCAGTTCATTACGAGCTAACGGACGAAGAGAATGCTCACCTTTGGCTTGAGGAACTCGATGCCCTTGATGAAACCCGGCTCATAGCACAACAAAATCTGGAGGATTATAAAGGAAAGATGACGCGCTCATACGAAAGATTGACTAGGCCGAGAACATTCCACCAAGGCGAACTCGTGCTAGTGGTCAAAAGACCTATGATCCCCAATCGTGCCAAACGGGGGGAATTCGAGCCAAACTATGAAGGCCCGTATATTATAGACAAGGTATACCAGGGTGGAGCCTATCTACTCATGGACATGCATGGTGAAAGACCTTTCAGGCCAATAAACGGTCGCTTCCTGAAGAAATACTACGCTTGACAAGTCACGACCTAGGTCAACGATAGATGACGACGCCTATGTCCGCTCGCTATCTTCGTAAGCCCAAACTCTATAAGTAGTAGCCGGCTTACGGACCGAAACGTTCTTAAACTAACAACGGACCGAAACGTCCTTAAATTAACAACGGACCACTATGTCCTAAAACTAGCCATTGACCGAGATGTCGATAAACTACGGTGGAATGCAGCATCCCAAAACTGATATAAAAAAAGAATAAAAAAAAGAGAGAGAAAAAGAAAACGGTATGTCAATAAGCAAAATGGGCACGGATGAAAACCCGAAAGGGCTTCGTGAGTAAAAACAGCAGGGCTACCGGCGAGTTTTGTGAAAACCCGAAAAGGCGCAAGCTCGTTAGAAAAAAAAAGAGAAAAAAAAGAAAACGGTATGTCCATAAGCAAAATGGGCACGGATGAAAACTCGAAAGGGCTCCGTGAGTAAAAACAGCAGGGCTACCGACGAGTTTTATGAAAACCCGAAAGGGCGCAATCTCGTTAAAAGACACTTGTAAGGTCCTTTCGACTTTGTAAGAAGAAACCACCTGCGTGAGATCCTTACGACTCGCAAGGGAGCAATACACTTAGGGAACCCCACGATTCCTAAGGAGAAATTACACTTGCGAGATCCTCACGACTCGTAAAGAGAACCCTCTTATGGGACCCTCACGGCTCATAAGATTCAAAAGTCTTAAGCTGCAGGGATCTGAACCTGTTCTTAAGCAGTCCCCACAACCTCCAATACCGCCCTACAAAGTGGCTCAATGCTGACCCTTGTATACAATCCATGGGCGCGAATAAACATTTCCCTAACAAAGTACCGTCCGTGACTAGGGATATGTCTACACGGTGAACTGCCCTTGTAACTCCTCTCGACTTATAAGGAGAAAACACTCTTGTAAGAGCCTTACGACTTATAGGAGATCATGCACTTAGGGATCCTCACGATTCTTAAGGCGAAAACGCACCTACGAGATCCTCACGACTCGCAGGGAGAAATACCTTTATGAGACCCTTACGGCTCATGAAGTCAAAAGTCTTAGTCGACAGGATCCTGACCCTGATCACCAAGCCACCTTTGTTCGACATCGACAGAGGCAAATGATGATTCGCTCCTGGCAATATCCCAGTTGTAGCGGTGCTGATGCCGAAATCGGTGTCTAATTCCAAGCTTGCAGCGAAAAAAGCTAGCAAACCACACATGCATACGAAATAGCCGAAATGATGGGGCAACTTGCAACAAAATCAGCAAGTAAAAAATGTATGTATGCAAAATAGCCGAAATGATTGGGCAACTCGCAATAAAAAGCAGCGAGTAGAAAAAATAAAATAAATAGCCGAAATGATTGGACACCGCGAAAAATAACCGAAATGAATGGGCAATCACGACCTTCGCGATATAAAAGCTGAAATGATAGAGCATCGCGGAATAAAATAAAAAAAAATAATATGAATGAAATTTATGCCCTACATGTGATATCACATCAATCCCTGTATACAATCCAGGGGCGCAAACAAAGAAGGAATCACACCTTTCCTCCCCAGGTTTCATGAGAAGAAGAAGCTAAATCTCAACGGTTCACAGATAGCCTGGAGATCATCTCAACATTCGTCTCATTACAGCAGACACAATATCAAACAAAGCGAAAAAACGACAACTCCCAATTCTATGACTCAGCGGTGCACAGATGACCGAGAGTCAAACCCTGACTCCGTGAAATGCGGATAAAGTCAACCCTTCTTGGTTACGTGGAACGCGGATAATGTCAATCATGACCCCGTGAGAAACGTCCAGAGTGGAGCCTGGTCCTCGCAGAACACGGCAATGACCCCGTGTGAAGCATCCAGAGCAAAATTCTTGGTTACGTGGAACGCGGCTTATGCCAATCCTGACCCCATGGTAAACGTCCAGAGCGGATCCTGGTCCTCGCAGAGCACGGCAATGACCCCGTGTGAAGCATCCAGAGCGGAGCCTGGTCCTCGCAGAACACGGCAATGAACCCGTGGGAAGCATCCAGAGCAAATTCCTGGTTACGTGGAACGCGGGTTATGTCAATCCTGACCCCGTGGGAAACGTCCAGAGAGGATCCTGGTCCTCGCAGAGCATGGAAATGACCTCGTGTGAAGCATCCAGAGCAGAGCCTGGTCCTCGCAGAACACGACAGTGAACCCGTGGGAAGAATCCAGAGCAAATTCCTGGTTACGTGGAATGCGGCTTATGTCAATCCTGACCCCGTGGGAAACGTCCAGAGCGGATCCTGGTCCTAGCAGAGCACGGCAATGACCCCGTATGAAGCATCCAGAGCGGAGCCTGGTCCTCGCAGAACACGACAGTGAACCCGTGGGAAGCATCCAGAGCAAAATTCCTGGTCACGTGAAACGCGGATAATGTCAATCCTGACCCCATGGGAAACGTCCAGAGCGGATCCTGGTCCTCGCAGAGCACGGCAATGACCCCGTGTGAAGCATCCAGAGCAGAGCCTGGTCCTCGCAGAACACGGTAGTGAACCCGGGGGAAGCATCCAGAGCAAATTCCTGGTTACGTGGAACACGGCTTATGTCAATCCTGACCCCGTTGGAAACTTCCAGAGCGGATCCTGGTCCTCGCAGAGCACGGCAATGACCCCGTGTGAAGCATCCAAAGCGAAGCCTGGTCCACCCAGAACACGACAGTGAACCCGTGTGAAGCATCCAGAGTAAAATTCCTGGTCACGTGGAACGCGGATAATGTCAATCCTGACCCCGTGGGAAACGTCCAGAGCGGATCCTAGTCCTCGCAGAGCACCATAATGACCCCGTGTGAAGCATCCAGAGCGGAGCCTGGTCCTCGCAGAATACGGCAGTGAACCCGTGCGAAGAATCCAGAGCAAAATTCCTGGTCATGTGGAACGCGGATAACGTCAATTCTGACCCCGTGGGAAACGTCCAGAGCGGATCCTGGTCCTCGCAGAGCACGGCAATGACCCCGTGTGAAGCATCCAGAGCAACTCCTGACTCCGTGAAATGCGGATAAGGGTAACCTCATTCATCACTTGCGGGTCCTCACGACTCGTAAGGGAGCAAATTCTCTTGCGAGATCCTTACGACTTGAAAGAGAAAACACACTTAGGAATCCTCACGATTCTTAAGGAGAAATTACATCTACGAGATCCTCTCGACCGGTAGGGAGAAAATTCTTTATGAGACCCTCACAGCTCATAAAGTTGAAAAGTCTTAGGAGGCAGATCTTAACCCTGAATCCTAAGCCATCGTTGTCCTGCAGAGAAATTGAGATAGACTATCCACCGAATACATTCAATCAAAGGGACACACCGTTGTGAAGAAAAATATGTCTTTTATTCATGAATCAAAATGAATACAAAGTATAATTCGTGAAAGAAAAAAATATACTCTTATTCAGGAGTATGTACAAAGGAAGAATAAAAAAAAATATGTATACAATTCTTCAAGTCGGCGGGCGATTTAGCAGATTTTCCAGTTCATCCCTCTTTCGCTGGGCTTCGCCTTCATGATTTAGTATTGCCAAAAGACGGGCCTCCGCCTGAGCTTGCTGGACCTGGTATGAGGCGAGCCGGCCTTCAAGCTCTTTCTCACTAGCCTTATGAACCTCAACCATTTCATGAGTGAACACGGTGGTTTTGTCAATGGCTACCACCTTCTTGATTGGCTTTTGAAGCACTCTCCATAGTTCATACGCTTTATTGGCCTTGGCCGTAAGGTTGGCTTGAAGCTCTCTCAGCGCCTTAGAAGCCAGCTCCCTCTCTGAAAACTTGCGGCCGAGCCCTTTCTCGCACGATACCATATTCGCCGCACACCGCTCAATTAGGCCCCGTAAACTCACTTTCGCGGCCACAACCTCCGAAGAAAGGCGTGTACATTCTCGCACATGCAAGCAAGCCTCCACCTGCCGACAAAACTCAACCCAGACTTTCACCACTGCTTCACTATGATAAGTGGCAAGAAAGGGAAGGGAGCCGTTAGCTTCAGCAGCAAACGCTTTGGCCGTAATTAAACTGCCAGCGCGAAGTTCCTCGATTAGGGATGACAAAGAGGCGAAGCTTAGTTTGGCCATACGTTCCGAGGCACGCAGAGCATAGGGGCCGGGTGGCATGGCGATGCGTGACTCCAATAAGGTAAGAACTGGCAGAGCTGTTCAGATTTAAAAACAGTCAGCTGAATGTGAAAGCAAAAGAACAAATGGTACAATGTTGGGACTTTACTTTCCCACAGTCATGCAAGAAGGAGCTGAAGGCTCCCCTGGCCCTTCAAGAACCTCAACCTCGTTGTCGGCCTCCAGAACTGTAAAAGAAATCAATGTCATTTTGTGGAATAGTAACAATGCTATGAAAAAGGGGTAAACAACACTAACCTTGCCCGGAAGAGAGGACGATGCGCTGAGGAGGTATCGCTTGCGGAGCAGCCATTTCTAACAGGCGCTGAAAAGACTGCATGGGAGACAGATCAGCAGTAAAGGCCGCCAATCCGCGCAATTCTGAAAAGACAAAAGTGTTCAGATAATGGAAAGATTACTAATCTAAAATATAAAAAGCTACCTTCGACACTCCTCCCATTCTGAGCCGGAGGGATAGCAGCTTCAACGGCCTCCTCCGTGGCCTCGGGCACATCATCGGGGACGCGGACTAGTGTAGCGGCCTCTGAGCAAGGAGCAACAGCTGCCACCGCAGACTCCAGCGGAAGGATGGTAGCTTCGACTACCTGCCCCCTAGTCTCTGAGCCTCCCCCAGAAAGATCCATTGGAACGGCGACCGACGAAGATGCCTCCTCCGAGGGAGCAAGCGCTTGGGGAGCGAAAACCACCGAGGAAGACTCCGTCACAAGAGCGACGGTTGCATCGACCCCCTCCACACTGATTGGTGTTTCACTGGGGATATCAGCAGGATCTACAATAAAATCGCGGCTCAGAGCCTCCGCTGCCGCGGAAGTCCCTGCAAAGTTTATACAAGGATAAGGATACATATATATGTATGCAAGCAATATGAAATTTTACGAAGAAATACAGGAACATACCGATGTGTAAGGGAGCTTCTAGTATGGATTTTTCAAGCCGACGCTCCTTCCTAAGGAGGTGTGCTCGCCGAGGTCCGAGGGTGGACTTGTGGCCACCGGTCCACAGTGAAAGCGCGTCCTCGGCGTCGGCCGAAACAGCCTGTTTAAGGGCCCTTTCACCCCATTCTTCCAAAGGGCCTATGAATCGTCGCCATATCCATGGAGGGTCCTCGTAAAAGATGACGGCAGGGTAGGGCTTCTTCGGAATCCTTACGTTCTCCGATTGATCTTGCGAGCGTCTTATAGCCTCAGCCAATTGTGCGGCTTCCTCGGCAGATAAACTCGAGAAAAGTAGGCCAGCATCCGATTCTTGCATAGCCAATGGTTCATCCTGAAGAATAGGCTCGGACTCTATTAAAGAGTCGAGCAGATTGGTAGCCGTCTTCCTCCGTCGCTTGGATCCAGAACCAACCGCCGAAGACGACCGTTTTCTCCCCCGTGGAGCTTTGGCACGGCGCTGACCCACTTCACCTTCAACGCCCTCGCTTGGCGGTGCTACCGAGTACGACACGACCATTGTCGACGCCGCGGACGATGATACTGCTACCGGCGCCCTATTAGCCCACGATTGAGCTCGAGTACCCAGTGGCATACCAGCTGTGGGAGTGAAGTCCACGTCCGCCGCCTCCGGAATAAGCGCAACACTGGTGTCCCTCAGGGGAAAGCGAACCGGTTCACGCGGTCGCGGCGGAACTCCCGTGGCTTGAACCGGAATGGGAGCGCTGTATCCCAGAAGCACCCTCTTCTCCTCAGCAATAATTGGACTGACCCGATGAAGGTACCGGCCCGTGAAGGATCCCACACATCGGGGAATGTGGTCAGCTTCAGGAATCATGAAGTGAGAACCAGTGTTCAGCCTCACAAAATGATGAGCAGCGTTACGAACAGCTTCAGGTGATGGGCTGGGCGCAACTGTAAATGCCTCGAAAGGGATGCCCTAATCATATCCAAGTTGCCGGGCAAAGCGGTGTGGGTTGTACCGCATAAATAGGGCCGCACTGTTCTGACGAAATACCAGATAACCTGGTCTGATCGCGTACAGATGCATGGCCTCCCTGGGCTTCAGAGAAGGTACCCCCTCTTTTGACAAGTCGTGGAGCTGTTGAATTGGTCCTGAGGGAGCAGATATGGCCCGATCAATGAATACCATTCCGCCTGTCTTAGCATAGGGAGCGATCAATACGCGAATAGCCCCAGACTGAGTCGGGTCAGGAGCGGAAGCGTCCACCAGCTGCATGAGTCGCGGAAAAGTGTAGGCATCATAAAATTTGGGTCTCTGGTGCGCAGCAAAGACCCCCAACACGTGCATCTCAATCCAAGATGTGAAGTAATGAAGAGAGAAATTTACCACATCTACACCTGAAGTCGAGGTATTAGCCGTGGCGCCTAAACCGTGATAAAGATGCGCTAGCGCTGGCATGCCCACAGCTAGCCGTGTTCCCTCAGCAATATGATGAGCAGGGTAGATAACCGAGGCTCTCATGAAACGGCGATGCATAGGAATGACAAACCAGCTGAGCCAGACGCTGATGAAGCCCACAAAGAAGGTCTCCTCATCCATGCCAGGAGCCGCAATCGACTCGAAAGATACCGCCGACATGATAGGAATACAGTACTGCTGCAAGTCCTCTTCCTTAGTCGGCCTCCTGTTCAAACTAAACCCAAAGGGGTCATTAATGTTCGCAAACTTCGGAGCCGTCTTCGATAGGACACCCTCGCGAAGGAAGAAAGCAATAAAACTCTTAAAAGTGACGCCTTGCTCCTCTGACTCTGTGAACAGTTTATCGAAAATGCCCAGGGTCTTGATCAAACTCGAGCGCTGGCGGACGGCGTTCTCGGTAGATAGGCCGTCAAGCATTGCAGGCTCGGTTTCAAAGACGTACTCATCGGGAGGCAGCAACTCCTCATAAAGTGTCCCCCTGATCGGCAGCCCCGAGATCTCGCGAAATTCTTCCAAGGAAATCGAAACTTCACGGTCCCCTAGGAGGAAAGTGTTGGTGGGGAGATTCCATTGGTTCAGGAAGGCCTTGACCCACCAGACATGAGAAGATTGGTAGTGGAAGAGGGATGCATATATTGCCTGATAAAGCCCAACCCTCTGCAGTCGCACGCGATGGGCAGACAAGATGTAACGAGCCCAAAGAAGGTAGCCCATGGGGTGTCGAGGGGTAAGCCCTATCTTATAAATCTGCCCCCATGGCTGGGCTTCACACTGGCAAATGCGGCGCCCTAAAATATCTATAGCCGGGACCAGATGGTTCGAAATACCAGTCGTTGAAGGCTCAAGCCGCCCCATAGGGGTCCAATTCGGCATCTCCACTGCAAAGACAGTCCTTGGAGGATCCATTGGCAAGAACGGATAGGTAGGCTCCGTCGGTATCTCGCAATGAAAACTTCGGCGACCACGGATGATGTGACCGTACCAGGTCCCCCATAAAAGAAAGTTGGTGCAATTCGGGTCATGAGCCCTGATCATCGCCATCACGTCCTCGTCAGATGGCGACTGAGGAAAAGCGGCCTCCGAGCGAGTGAAAGGGAAATATGGAACATAAGTCATTGTGCCTGAAATAAGAGAAGGGGAAACTGTTAAAGCGAAACCAACAGTGTATATATATATATATGTTTATAAATGTATATATATAAAAAGACGGTGGAAGAAAGCGACAGGGGCCTCATTTTATGGGACCACTGGTTACAAAACACATGGTTCCCACAAAATCAAGATGGCGGCTTGTTAATGATGAGGCAAAGCAATTACAATGAGACAAAAAGAAGATTCTCAATAAATGAACAATGGATTTCAAATGACCCTACACATTCCCTAAAAAGAAATCCATCTTGGGCTCTGTAATAAATCAAACAGAAGCTAGGGAATTAAATTCCCAGAAAGCACCACTACAAGCCTCTTCTTCTTGGTTGCAACGAGACAACTCAGGGCAAGAAAACCCCAAGAAGCTCTCTGGGAAGAACTAAGTTCTTCATAGGAATTAAATTCTTTTTGAAAAAGGGGAATTAAATTCCCAGAAACATCTTTTCAGAGTCAAAGCTCTTTGAGATGGAATTAAATTCCATGGAAAAGACAAACGCCACCATCGACCCGTGAAGACCAGAGAAACCCTAGTGAGATCTATTGTCTAAGGATTGAATGGTTTTCTGTTTTTTTTAAAGAACTTAAAAAATGGGTTCTTGTTAAAGGGAAAAACCCTTGATGTGGATTTAAAATCCAATGAAGATTTCTGCAAAGTTCTTCAGCCGTTCAAAGATCATTACCTGAAGAAAAGGGTCTTTCTTGAACATAGTTAAACTCTGAAGATTTTTGGAACAGAGAACTAAGCCCTAAGAACGAGAATTAAATTCTCAAAAGAAAAGTTAGCAAAAGAGAAGATGAGCAAAGTGGAGGCGCTTCTGAAGAGACCCCTGCATTTATAAGGATGTGATGGGAAACGCTTCATCTCCTTTATTCCTTAGACAGTTCCAACGGTCATAAAAGTGACAGCGTTGCACTCACGTGCAGACACGTGAGAGCAACGCTGTGGGGGCATTTTTTCCCTGATTAAAAATCAGGAATTGCCTCAATGAGGTATCACGTGCTCACACGTGACCAGGGGTCACGTGTTGACACGTGATCTATTTACAGAATTAAAATTCTAAGCAAGCAGAAGTAAAAACAAGTGGCTGAGGAAAGACCCCAAAGAGGCGTCACGTGCTTACACGTGACCAAGGGTCACGTGCTGACACGTGATGGTCTTTTGCCCAGTAGAAATACATAATTAAATTCTGAGTAAGGAGGGGTCATGTGCTGACACGTGATAGGCTTTGAAATCCTTATAAATTAATAGAATTAAATTCTAATTAAGGGAAATCGAAAACCCTAACTGGGAAAGTATTTCTCTAAATCTTTCCAAACAAAAAAGGATTATGGGGGACCGTTGGATTTAAAATCCAAGGGTGATTAAAAATCACCAATTTATGGAAAGTTTTTAGACAAGGAAAGATTTCCCTAACTTTCACCAAAAATAGCAAACAAAATATCTTTTGGATTGAAAATCCAATGGTGAATAAGATTCACTAAGTGATCTAAAGGATCATATTAGTTATGAAAACAAACAAAATCTTTCAATGAAAGATTTATTAAACAAATTGATTCTTTTCCTTCTCCTATAAATAGGAGCCAAGAGGAGAAGAAAGAGATAGAATTCTGGGATCTTGAAACTTTTTAAAGGCAAATAGCAGAGAGAAAAGAAAGGAGAATTTAATTATCAAGAAAGAAACCCTGGGTGAGAAAGAGGAAAGGGATCAAAACTTCAAAGAGAGAATTTAATTCTCAAATCTTAGAGTTTAACTATTCTGCAAAAGAACTTAGTTCTTACTCTGGTTGAAGATCTGCAGAAGCAAATCTCCCGATAGGTTGAGAATTTAATTCTCAACGGGTTGAGATTCTGCCATGCAGATCCAAAACTTAGAGGGAGAATTGAGTCTAGAGAATTTAATTCTCCCAAATTCACAGGAATTTAATTCCTCCAAGATAAAATTAGGGTTTAGCCCTATATGCGAATTTAATTCTCTCAAATTTACAGGAATTTAATTCCTTCAAGCTAAAACCAGGGTTTAACCCTATATGAGAATTTAATTCTCCTAAATTTATAGGAATTTAATTTCTTCAAGACAGACAAAACCAGGGTTTAACCCTACTTGAGAATTGAATTCTCTAAAACTCACAGGAATTTAATTCCTCCTAAATGAAATTAGGGTTTCACCCTACATAAGAATTTAATTCTTTCACATATATGGGAATTTAATTCCTCTAAAACCATAATTAAGGTTTAACCCTACAAAGAATTTAATTCTTAAAAAATAAAGAGACTTGAAAGATCTTCATGCATATAAAGAATTAGGTCACGTGTCCCCACGTGACCCCTGAAAAGATCCTCCAAAAATAAGAAGAAAACAGCTTAGAGGCAATGCCTCACGTGCTCCCACGTGACCTCCAAAACAACAAGAATTAAAGCGAAGGCAGATTCTAATTTGGGCGCCCTCACGTGTCCTCACGTGACCTCTAATAAAAGCCTTAACAAATCAGTGCATGAGTGCCTATCACGTGCCCACACGTGATGGCCAGGAAATTAAAAGTATTTAACACTTATTCGCAGATTTGAGAATAAAACAAAGGAGATCTGGCCCCACCTTTGGGTGCCCTCACGTGTTCCCACGTGACCTCTTCCTCTCTAGTGTTTAACACTAATTTGAGAGTTTTATTCCCAGTGTTTAACACTGTTGTCTTCTAGTGTTTAACACTACTCCGAGCATTTCATTTCCAGTATTTAACACTGTTGTCCTTTAGTGTTTAACAATATTTTTAGCCAAATTGGCTAAGCTTCCAGAGGCAAAAACCTCTCCTTTAACTAAATCTCAAAACTGAATAAAACTCAGAGCTATAATGTTTAATGCTCAGTCAAAGACAAAAATGTATCAGAGCCCTCAAACTCTGGTTTAGCATTGCTAAATAATGTGGGCTGAACCCAGACAAGTGTTTAATGGTCCAATAAAGAGCCAATATTTCTAATCTAATTGGACTTAGCCAAAACTGGCCATAAGTCCTCAATTCAGATTTAACTGAGCCAATGAGCTCATAATCTAATTAATTGATCTTAGTTCCAAATTGGACTACAGATTCCCAATCAACCTTGGTTCAAGGGTACATCTCTTCACTCCTTTGATATTTGTCGTTGTAATCCCTCAACGTCTTCAGAGAGGTGACGGGTCCCGACAACCACACACTTCATAGACTATGACGTCTCTAAACTGGACTGTGGGGTCCTTAAACTCATGGACTATGATGCCCTTAACCTTGACTGTGAGGTCTTTAAACTCACGGACTATGATGTCCTTAACCTCGACCGCGATGTCTTTAAACTAACATCGGACCGAGATGTCCTTAAACTAACAATGGACCGTAATGTCCTTAAACTAATTGACCGCAATGTCCCTAAACTAAACAATAGAGCCCGAATGCTCTTTTGTTGGATCTAAACGATCCCGTTAAGTTGATCTTAGTTTAAAATTAGACTAACGTATCCTTAACAAACGTTTAATTTGATCTTAGTCTCAAATTAGGCTAACGTATCCTTAAACCCAACCCCCAAACCCAAATCTAAAAAAAGATACGGATTGGGACTAGTCCACGCCCTACGGGCGACAACATAAATTAGTCTCCGTATACAATCCACGGGCAATCACAAACAAAACAAATACCCACGACACGAAGTGACCATCTGGAGAAGGAGAAAGTTGTTACCATGATGCGGTAGCGTAATTAACTGCAGAGGCTTGCGCCTGTAGGGATGAGCGTCCCCACAATCAAAAACCCCTCATAAACGAGGGGGAATCTGACGAAGTCTGCTATATCGGCCGCATCCGTTTAAACCTTCGGTACATGGTGCTATAAATAAACTTAGCATTTTCGGAGAGGTGAACGGATAGCACCAATTAGCATCTGCCCCAAAATTCAGGCTAGACGTTCGCCGCGTCTTGTCGCGTCTTTCGGAGGGGAACATCAGGCACTATGCGTTGGCGCATGATGTCCGTCTCATATAGAAGGTGGATCCTCTCAAGTATTTGATGTCAAAGGCCATATTGACGGGGCAGCTTGCTAAATGGGCCTTGCTCTTGATGGAGTTCTCGATAACTTATCGGCCTCTTAAGGCAGTGAAAGGCCAGGCCATCGCCGACTTCCTCGCTGAGCATCCGATACCTTCCGATTCTCCTCTGAATTGCGAACTGCCAGACGAACATGCGTTTGACACGATCGACGGGGGTGATACCCGATGGGAAATTTACCTCGATGGAGCATCTTCTACGAAGAAGCGCAAACAAAGCACGCCCATAATCAAATCAGGGGTAGGCCTCATCTTCGTAACTCCACAAGGAGGGATAATGCGCTTTGCCTTCTCCTTAACAGAGCCGAGGACAAACAATGAAGCCGAATACGATGCTTTGAAACCAGGTCTCGAGATCGCCATCGACATGGGAATTGAAAACCTGCTCATATAAGGAGACTCCCAGCTGGTCGTTAGTCAAATAAACGACAACTACCAAACGTGCAAGCCAGAGTTGGTGAAGTACGGTAAGAGAGTACAACAACTGCCAACTCAAATTCCTTCCTACACCCTAAAAAGCATACCACGCGCGGAAAATAGCAAAGCGGATGCATTAGCCAAGCTTGCTAAAGAACTGGCCGACGAGAACCACGATGACGTAAGGATCGTTGTGCAAAGCCGTCGGGTTCTTGCACCAGCAGAAATATCTCCGGAGCCGTCCGAAGAAAAAGGAACGACCAGGCAAACGACTCTGCAAATAAAAGACCAGGAAAAGGTTATGGATTGGAGGGAAGTCTTTATAGATTACTTCAAATCCCGTCGAACACCCGAAGATGCGTCCTCAAAACATCAGCTCATGAAACGAGCCCTATCTTTCGCCTTCGTCAATGATACTCTGTACAAGAGGTCATTTGATTCTCTGTGGTTAAGATGCCTGGGACCTGAAGAAGCAAAAAGAGTCGTTCAAGAAACTCACGACGGACTCTGCGGTTCTCACCAAGCCGGCCCGAAGATGAAGCTGAAAATCAAAAGGATGGGCTACTATTGGCCCACGATGATCCAAGACTGCCTCGAATACGCGAAGCAATGCCACTCGTGTCAGATTCACGGGTACTTTATCCATCAGCATCCAAATCCACTACATCCAACGGTGGCTAACTGGCCGTTCGAAATGTGGGGTACTGACATAATCGGCCCCATCGAGCCAGCATCGTCCACAGGACATCGGTTCATTTTGGCGACAACCGATTACTTCTCCAAATGGGCAGAAGCAGTACCGCTGAGGGAAGTGAAGGCGGAGAATATCCTCCATTTCTTCAAGACACACGTCATTTATCGGTTTGGAACTCCGCGACGGATCATCTCCAATAACGGGCCAGCCTACAGAAGCCACAAGATCAGCCGCTTCGCACAACAGCACAATATAGACTGGAGATACTCCTCAGTCTATAATCCCCGAGCTAACGGTCTAGCTGAAGCTTTCAACAAGACCTTGACGAAGATCGTGAAAAAGACGGTGTCTCGAAATAAGAAGGACTGGCATGGGAGACTGCATGAAGCTCTCTGGGCGTATCGAACTACGTTCAAAACGGCCACGAACACAACGCCGTACGCATTGGTATTTGGTACAGAAGCGGTACTCCCCCTCGAGATAGAGTTACCCTCTCTACGAGTGGCAGTTCACTACGAGCTAACAGACGAAAAAAATGCTCATCTTCGACTTGAGGAGCTCGATGCCCTTGATGAAACCCGGCTCATAGCGCAACAAAATCTGGAGGCTTATAAAGCAAAGATGACGCGTTCATATGAGAGATTGACTAAGCCGAGAACATTCCGCCAAGGCGAACTCATGCTAGTGGTCAAAAGACCTATGATCCCCAATCGTGCCAAGCGGGGAAAATTCGAGCCGAATTACGAAGGCCCGTATATCATAGACAAAGTCTACCAGGGTGGTGCCTACCTACTCATGGACATGCATGGTGAAAGACCTTTCAGGCCAATAAACGGTCGCTTCCTAAAGAAATACTACGCCTGACGAGTCACGGCCTAGGTCAACGATAGGTGACGATGCCTATGTCCACTCGCTATCTTCCTAAGCCTAAACTCTATAAGTAGTAGCCGGTTTTCGGACCGAAATGTCCTAAAACTAACGTTGGACCGAAACGTCCTTAAACTAACCACGGACCGAAATGCCCTTAAACTAACAACGGACCGAAACGTCCTTAAACTAATAATGGACCACTATATCCTAAAATTAGCCGTTGACCGAGACGTCGATAAACGACTGTGGACTACAGCATCCCAAGGCTGATACAAAATAAAGGAGAGAATAAAAGAATAAAAAAAAGAAGAAAATGAAAACAGTATGTCCGTAAGCAAAATGGGCACGGATGAAAACCCGAAAGGGCTCCGTGAGTAAAAACAGCAGGGCTACCGACGAGTTTTGTGAAAACCCGAAAGGGCACAATCTCGTTAAAAGTCATTTGCAAGGTCCTCTCGGCTTTGTAAGGAGAAACCGCCTGCGTGAGATTCTTACGACTCACAAGAGAGCAACATACTTAGGGGTCCCCATGATTCCTAAGGAGAAATTACACTTGCGAGATCCTCACGACTCGTAAGGAGAATCCTCTTATGAGACCCTAACGGCTCATAAGATTCAAAAAGTCTTAAGCTACAGGGATCTGAACCTGTTCTTAAGCGGCCACCACAACGTCCAATGCTGCCCTACAAGCGGCTCAATGCTGACCCTTGTATATACTCCACGGACGTGAATAAACATTTCCCTAACAAAGTCCCATCCGTGACTAGGGATATGTCTACATGGTGAACAACCCTTATAAGTCCTCTCGACTTATAAGGAGAAAATACTCTTGTAAGATCCTTACGACTTATAAGAGAACATGCACTTAGGAATCCTCACGATTCTTAAGGAGAAAACGCACCTACGAGATCCTCACGACTCGCAGGGAGAAATACCTTTATGAGACCCTTACGGCTCATGAAGTCAAAAGCCTTAGTCGACAGGATCCTAACCCTGTTCGCTAAGCCACCTTTGTTCGATACCGACAGAGGCAAATGATGATTCGCTCCTGGCAATATCCCAGTTGTAGCGGTGCTGATGCCGAAATCGGTGTCTAATTCCAAGCTTGCAGCAAAGAAGCTAGCGAGCCACACATGTATACGAAATAGCCGAAATGATGGGGCAACTTGCAACAAAATAAGCAAGTAAAAAATTTATGCATGCAAAATAGCCGAAATGATTGGGCAACTCGCAAAAAAAAGCAGCGAGTAGAAAAAATAAAATAAATAGCCAAAATGATTGGGCACCGCGAAAAATAGCCGAAATGATTGGACAATCGCGACCTTCACGATATAAAAGCTGAAATAATAGAGCATCGCGGAAAGAAATAAAGAAAAACGAAATTTATGCCCTACAGGTGATATCATATCAATCCCTATATACAATCCAAGGGCGCAAACAAAAAGGGAATCACACCTTTCCTCCCCAGGCTTCATCAGAAGAAGAAGCCAAATCTCAACGGTTCACAGATAGCCTGGAGATCATCTCAACATTCGTCTCATTACAACGGACACAACATCAAGCAAAGCAGAATAGCGGAAACTCCTAGTTCCATGACTCGGTGGTGCACAGATGACCGAGAGTCAAACCCCGACTCCGTGAAATGCGGATAAAGTCAACCCTTCCTAGTTACGTGGAACACGGCTTATGTCAATCATGACCCCGTGTGAAACATCCAGAGCGGAGGCTGGTCCTCGCAGAACACGACAATGACCTCATGGGAAGCATCCAGAGCAAAATTCCTGGTCACGTGGAATGCGGCTTATGTCAATCCTGACCCCGTAGGAAATGTCCAGAGCGGATCCGGGTCCTCGCAGAGCACGGCAATGACCCCGTGTGAAGCATCCAGAGCAGAGCCTGGTCCTCTCAGAACACGGCAATGACCCCGTGGGAAGCATCCTGAGCAAAATTCCTGGTTACGTGGAACGCGGCTTATGTCAATCCTGACCCCATGAGAAACGTCCAGAGCGGATCCTGGTCCTCGCAGAGCACGGCAATGACCCCGTGTGAAGCATCCAGAGTGGAGCCTGGTCCTCGCAGAACACGGCAATGACCCCGTGAGAAGCATCCAGAGCAAAATTCCTGGTCACGTGGAACGCGGCTTATGTCAATCCTGACCCCGTGGGAAACGTCCAGAGCGGATCCTGGTCCTCGCAGAGTACGGCAATGACCCCGTGTGAAGCATCCAGAGCGGAGCCTGGTCCTTGCAGAACACGATAATGACCCCGTGGGATGCATCCAGAGCAAAATTCCTGGTCATGTGGAACGCGGCTTATGTCAATCCTGACCCCATGGGAAACATCCAGAGCGAAGCCTAGTCCTCCCAGAACACGGCAATGACCCCGTGGGAAGCATCCAGAGCAAAATTCCTGGTCACATGGAACGTGGCTTATGTCAATTCTGACCCCGTAGGAAACATCCAGAGCGGAGCCTGGTCCTCGCAGAATACGAAAATGACTCCGTGGGAATCATCCAGAGCAAAATTCTCGGTCACGTGGAACGCGGCTTATGTCGATCCTGACCCCATGGAAAACGTCCAGAGCGGATCCTGGTCCTCATAGAGCATGGCAATGACCCCGTGTGAAGCATCCAGAGCGGAGCCTGGTCCTCGCAGAACACGACAATGACCCCATAGGAAGCATCCAGAGCAAAATTCCTGGTCACGTGGAACGCGGCTTATGTCGATCCTGACCCCGTGGGAAACGTCCAGAGCGGATCCTGGTCCTCCCAGAGCACTGCAATGACCCCATGTGAAGCATCTAGAGCAGAGCCTGGTCCTCGCAGAATACGGCAATGACCCCATGGGAAGCATCAAGAGCAAAATTCCTGGTCGCGTGGAATGCGACTTATATCAATCCTGACCCCGTGGGAAACGTCCAGAGCGGATCCTGGTCCTCGCAGAGCACGGCAATGACCCCGTGTGAAGCATCCAGAGCGGAGCCTGGTCCTCGCAGAACACGGCAATGACCACGTGGGAAGCATCCAGCGCAAAATTCCTGGTCACGTGGAACGCGGCTTATGTCAATCCTGACCCCGTGGGAAATGTTCAGAGTGGATCCTGGTCCTCGCAGAGCACGACAATGACCCCGTGTGAAGCATCCAGAGCAGAGCCTGGTCCTCGCAGAACACGGCAATGACCCCGTGGGAAGCATCAAGAGAAAAATTCCTGGTCACGTGGAACACGGCTTATGTCAATCCTGACCCCGTGAGAAACATCCAGATCGGATCCTGGTCCTCGCAGAATACGACAATGACCCCGTTGGAAGCATCCAGAGAAAAATTCCTGGTCACGTGGAACATGGCTTATGTCAATCCTGACCCCGTAGGAAACGTCCAGAGCGGATCCTGGTCCTCGCAGAGCACGACAATGACCCCATGTGAAGCATCCAGAGCGGAGCCTGGTCCTCGCATAACACGACAATGACCCCGTGGGAAGCATCCAGAGCAAAATTTCTGGTTACGTGGAACACAGCTTAAGTCAATCATGACCCCGTAGGAAACGTCCAGAGCGGAGCCTGGTCCTCGCAGAACACGGCTATGACCCCGTGGGAAGCATCCAGAGCAACTTCTGATTCCATGAAATGCGGATAAGGGCAACCTCACCCATCGCTTGCGGGTCCTCACGACTCGTAAGGGAGCAAACTCTCTTGTGAGATCCTTACGACTTGCAAGAGAAAACACACTTAGGAATCCTCATGATTCTTTAGGAGATATTACACCTACGGGATCCTCTCGACCCGTAGGGAGAAAATTCTTTATGAGACCCTCACAGCTCATAAAGTTGAAAAGTCTTCGGAGGCAGATCTTAACCCTGAATCCTAAGCCATCGTTGTCCTGCAAAGAAATCGAGATAGACTATCCACAGAATACATTTACTAAAAGGGACACAACATCATGAAGTAAATATATCTTTTATTCATGAATCAAAATGAATACAATGTACAATTCATGAAAGAAAAAAAAATATACTCTCATTCAGGAGTATGTACAAAAGAAGAATAAAAAAATATGTATATGCAATTCTTCAAGTCGGCGGGCGATTTAGTAGATTTGCCAGTTCATCCCTTTTTCGCTGGGCCTCGCCTTCATGATTCAGTATAGTCAAAAGACGGGCCTCCGCTTGAGCCTGTTGGGCCTGGTATGAGGCAAGCCGGCCTTCAAGCTCTTTTTCAGTGACCATATGGGCTTCGACCATTTCACGAGTGAACACGACGGCCTTATCAATGGCTAACACCTCCTTGATGGCCTCTTGAAGCACTCTCCAAAGTTCATATGCTTTAGTGGCCTTGGCCGTAAGGTTGGCTTGAAGCTACCTCAGCGCTTTGGAAGCCAGCTCCCTCTCCGAAAACTTGCGGCCGAGCCTTTTCTCACTTGATATCATGTTCGCAGCACACCGCTTAATCAGCCCCTGTAAACTCGCCTTCGCGGCCACAACCTTCGAAAGAAGGCGTGTACATTCAAGGACAAGCAAGCAAGCCTCCACCTGCCGTCAAAATTCAACCTAGACTTGCACCAATGTTTCACTATGATAGGTGTCAAGAAAGGGAAGAGAGCCGTTAGCTTCGGCGACAAATGCTTTGGCCGTGATCAGACTGCCAGCGCGAAGGTCTTCAATCTGAGCGGATAAGGAGTGAAGGCTTAGCTTTGCCATCCATTCCGAGGCACGCAGAGCATAGGGGCCGGGTGGCATGGCGATGCGAGACTCCAACGTAGTGAGAACCGGCAGAGCTGTTCAGATTTATAAACAGTCAGCGAGACTTGTAAGAAAAGAAAAAATGGAACGACGTTGAGACTTTACTTACCCACAGTCATGCAAGAGGGATCTGAAGGCTCCCCAGACCCGTCAAGAATCTCAACCTCATCGTCGGCCTCCAGAACTGTAAAAGACATCAATGTCATTTTATGAAATAGTGATAATGCTGTGAAAAGAGGGTAAACAACACTAACCTTACCCGGAAGAGAGGACGATGCGTTGAGAGATATTACCTTCGGAGCAGCTATCTCCAACAGGCGCTGAAAGGACTGCTTGAGAGACAGATCAGCAATAGATGCCGCCAATCCGCGCAATTCTGAAAGGAAAAAAGGGTTTCAGATAATGGAGAGATTATTAATGTAAAATATAGAAGGCTACCTTCGATACTCCTCCCATTCTGAGCTGGAGGGATAGCAGCTTCAGCAGCCTCCTCCATGACCTCAGGCACATCATCGGGGACGTGGACCAATGTAGCGACTTCCGAGCGAGGGGCAGCGGTTGCCACTGCAGGCTCTAACGGAAGGACGGTATCATCGACTACTTGTACCCCAGTCTTCGGATCGCCCTCAGGAAAATCCAATGGAGCGGCGACCGACAAAGATACCTCCCCCGAGGGAGCAAGTGATTCGGGAGCGGGAACCACCGAGGGAAACTCTATCGCAAGAGCAAGAGTTGCATCGACCCCCTCCACACTGATTGGTGTTTCACTGGGGATATCAGCAGAATCTACGGTCAAAGCGCGACTCAGAGCCTCCGTCGCCGCCGAAGTCCCTGCAAAGTTTGTACGAGGATAAGGATACATATATATGTATGCAAGCAATACAAAATATTATAATGAGATACACGAACATACCGATGCGCAAGGGAGCTTCTAGTATGGCTTGTTCAAGCCAACGTTCCTTCCTGAGGAGATGTGCTCGCCAAGGTCCGAGGGTAGACTCATGGCCACCGGTCCACAATGAAAGCGCGTCCTCGGCGTCGGCCGAAACAGCCTGTTTAAGGGCCCTTTCGCCCCATTCTTCCTAAGGGCCTATGAATCGCCGCCGTATCCATGGAGGGTCTTCGTAAAAGATGACGGCAGGGTAAGGCTTCTTCGGAATCCTTACGTTCTCGGATTCATCTTGCGAACGTCTTATAGCCTCAGCCAATTGTGCGGCTTTCTCGGCAGATGAACTCAGGAAAAGTAGGCCACCATCCGATTCTTGCATAGCTAGTGGTTCATCCTGAAGAATAGGCTCGGACTCTATTAAAGAATCAAGCAGATTGGTGACCGTCTTTCTCCGCCTTTTGGACCCAGAACTAACTGCAGAAGACGATCGTTTCCTCCCCCGTGGAGCTTTGGTACGGCGCTGACCCACTTCACCTTCAATGTCCTCGCTTGGCGGTGCTACCAAGGACGACACGGCCATTGTTGACGCCGCGGACGATGATACTGCTACCGGCGCCCTATTAGCCCTTGATTGAGCCCGAGTACGCAGTGGCATACCAGCTGTGGGTGTTAAGTCTACTTTCGCCGCCCTCGGAATAAGCACAACACTGGTATCCCTCAAGGGAGGGTGAACCGTTGCACGCGGTTGCGGCGGAACTCCCGGGGCTTGAATCGGAATGGGAGCGTTGTATCCAAGTAGCACCCTCTTCTCCTCAGCAATAATTGGACTGACCCGGTGGAGGTACCAGCCCGTGAAAGACCCCACACAGTGAGGAATATGATCAGCTTCAGGGATCATGAAGCAAGAACCAGTGTTCAGCCGCATAAAGTGATGAGCGGCGTCACGAACAGCTTCAGGCGATGGGCTAGGCGCCACTGTAAATGCTTCGAAGGGGACGCCTGTTGGGGTCAAAATTTGCACCCCGGTTGACCGAGTCAAAGTCAAGGTCAACCCCCAAGCTAGGTGGGCCCAAGCCCAGGTCAAGCGGGCCCATGCCCAAGTCGAGCCCGCGGCCAGCCTCCTCCATGCCAAAATATAGACCATGTAATAAATAATTTTTATGTAATTTTTTATGCATGAATGTAAACAAAATGAAGCCAATATTTTGTAAGCCCATGGCTTATGTGCAAAAATGAAATGGCACATGAGCCACGGGATGGCTAAAATGCCATTTTTGTAAAGCCCAAGCGGCTATATGTAAATATGTAAGCCTATATAAGGCAACATGATGATGAATAAAAAAGAACACTTTCATTCTCTCAAGAAAAAAACCTAGGGTTTGTATTTCTTTCCCTTTTCTGAAGGTCTCAAACCTTCTTCTTTCTTTTGAATTAAATCAAGAGTTTTACTCTTCCTTTTCAAAAACAAGATAGTTTTTCACCACCAAACCCACAAAGGGGAACTTGGATCTGTCTTTAGATCCCAAAAATGAGAGATTTTGAGATCTCACAGCTCTTGATCTTCAAGATCCAGCTAACAGAGGAGGAAGAAGAAGAGCCCCTTCCATTAACCCCAAAAACACACTTAGGAGTCCAACTCCACTCTGATTTCTCTTCCGAGAATCTTTTTAGGCTAAAAGCCTCTTTTCCTCGCCGGCGCTCAAGCGCAGAGCGCCCACGTGCCGACACGTGGCGCGCTTGCGCTCAAGTGCTCAGCGCCCACGTGCCGACACGTGTTGCGCTTGCACAACAGCGCCCTGCGCTCTAGCGCAAAGTGCCCATGTGCCGACACGTGGCGCGCTTGCGCTCAAGCGTAAGCGCTCGAGCGCAAGTCACCCCAGTGTTGACACGTGGCGCGCTTGCGCTCTGGCGCAAGTCGCCCCCATGCCGACACGTGGCGCGCTTGCGCTCTGGCGCAAGTCGCCTCCGTGCTGACACGTGGCGCCCTTGCGCTCAAGCGCCCAACGCTCAAGCGCAAGTCGCCCCCGTGCCGACACGTGGCGCACTTGTGCTCGAGCGTTAGGCGCTGAAGCGCAGAGCGCCCACGTGCCGACACGTAGCGCGCTTGCGCTACAGCGCCCTGCTCTCAAGCGCAGAGTGCCCACGTGCCGATACGTGGTGCGCTAGCGCTTGAGCGCACAGCACCTGGGCGCACAGCGCCTAAGGCGCTGGCCCCACGCATCCTTTGGATGCCTTTCCCCCTCTTTTATACACACACACACACACACACACACACACACACACATATATATATATATATACATATGCATACATATTTACACACACACATACTCCACGACACTGTCCCTGTTAGAAAAAAATTTCTAACAGGGCGCTGCCCCGCATCCCGCAAGGGGGCTGCTAGCCCCCTTGACCCCGTAAAAACTCTGCGTGGCTCCCAATATATCCAAAAACCCCCTTTCAAAACACAACACACGTACACTGCACATTGAGTTCGCATGACCAGTTTAACCCGTCAATCGGAGGTTCCCTCGCTCCAAAGGCGAGGGGTAATTAACGACAGCTTAGTCCGCGGCTGCCGGAGATTCGGATCCCCACAATCAATAAACCCCCGGCCTATCCTAAGCTGGGAGAATCTGCAGTACGCCTGAAAAGCGCGCGCGTATTCCCATCTCAATGGGATGACGAAAAACACCCTACAACGCCCTGATCATATCCAAGTTGCCGGGCAAAGCGGTGTGGGTTGTATCGCATAAAGAGTGCCGCACCGTTCTGACGAAATACCAGATAACCTGGTCTGATCGCGTACAGGTGCATGGCTTCCCTAGGCTTCAGAGAAGGTACCCCATCTTTCGAAAAGTCGTGGAGCTGTTGAATCGGTCCTGAGGGAGTAGATAGGCTTGATCGATGAATACCATTCCTCCCGTATTAGCATAGGGAGAGATCAGCACACGAATAGCCCCAAACTGAGTCGGGTCAGGAGCAGAAGCGTCCACCAGTCGCATGAGTCGCGGAAAAGTGTAGGCGTCATAAAATTTGGGTCTTTGGTGCGCAGCAAAGGCCCCCAACACGTGCATCTCAATCCAGGACGTGAAGTAATGAAGAGAGAAATTTACCACATCTACACCTGGAGTTGAGGTATTAGCCGCAGCGCCTAACCCATGATATAGATGCGCTAGCCATGGAATGCTCACAGCTAGTCGCGTTCCCTCAGCAATGCGATGAGCAGGGTAAATAACCGAGGCTCTCATGAAACGACGATGCATGGGAATGACGAACCAGCTAATCCAAACGCTGATGAAGCCCACAAAGAAAGTCTCCTCATCCATACCAGGAGCTGCAATCGACTCGAAAGATACCGCTGACATGATGGGAATGTAATACTGCAGCAAGTCCTCTTCTTTAGTCGGTCGCCTGTTTAAACCAAACCCAAAGGGGTCGTTAATGTTCGCGAACTTCGGAGCCGTCTTTGATAGGACATCCTCGCGAAGGAAACAAGCGATAAAACTTTTAATAGTAACGCCCTGCTCCTCTGACTCCGTGAACAGTTTATCAAAAATACTCAGGGTCTTGATCAAACTCGGGCGCTTGTGGCGGACGACGTTCTCGGTAGACAGGCCGTCAAGCATTGCAGGCTCGGTTTCGAAGACATACTCATCGGGAGGCAGCAATTCTTCATAAAGTGTCCCCCTGACCGGCAGCCCTGAGATCTCGCGAAATTCTTCCAGAGAAATTGAAACTTCGCGGTCCCCTAGAAGGAAGGTGTTGGTGGGAAGATTCCATTGGTTCAAGAAGGCCTTAACCCACCAGACATGGGGAGATTGGTAGTGGAAAGGGATGCATATATCTCTTGATAAAGTCCAGCCCTCTGCAGTCGCGCGTGATGGGTGGATAGTATGTAACGAGCCCAGAGAAGGTAGCCCGTAGGATGTCGAGGGGTAAGCCCTATGTTGTTAATCTGTCCCCATGGCTGGGCTTCGCCCTGGCAAATGCGGCGCCCCAAAATATCTATAGCCAGCACCGGATGGTTTGGAATACCAGTCGTTGAAGGCTCAAGCCGTCCCATAGGGGTCCAATTCGGCATCTCCACAGCAAAGGCAGTCCGTAGAGGATCCATTGGCAGAAACAGACGGGTAGGCTCCGTCGGTATCTCGCAAAGAAAACTGCGGCGACCGCGGATGATGTGACCGTACCAGGTCCCCCATAACAGCAAGTTGGTGCGACTCGGGTCATGAGCCCTGATCATCGCCATCACTTCCTCTTCAGACGGTGACTGAGGAAAAGCAGCCTCCGAGCGAGTGAAAGGGAAGTATGGAACAGAAGTCATTGCGCCTAAAATAAAAGAAGGGGAAACTGTTAAGCAAAGCTAACACGTGTTTATAAAGGCATATATGAAAAGACAGTGGAAGAAAGCAACAGGGGACTCATTTTATGGGACCATTGGTTACAAAACACATGGG
This sequence comes from Agapanthus africanus, assembly GCA_030015575.1. Lineage (NCBI taxonomy): Eukaryota > Viridiplantae > Streptophyta > Magnoliopsida > Asparagales > Amaryllidaceae > Agapanthus > Agapanthus africanus. The sequence goes on along the minus strand of JASDDO010000019.1, from coordinate 909,598,439 downwards.
TCCCACAAAATAAAGATGGCGGCTCGCTAATGATGAGGCAAAGCAATCACCATGAGACAAAAAGAAGATTCTTAATAAATGAACAAGTGGATTTCAAATGACCCTACACATTCCCCAAAAATAATCCATCTTGGACTCTGCAAAAAGTCAAGCAGAGCAAGGGAATTAAATTCCCAGAAAACCCTACTGCAAATCTCCTTTTTTTGGGTGCAAAGAAACAACTCAAGGCAAGAAAACCCCAAGAAGTTCTCTGTGAAGAACTGAGTTCTTTAGAGGAATTAAATTCCTTTTGAGCAGAGGAATTAAATTCCCAGAAAATTGGCAGAGCTATGCTCTTGGAGGTGGAATTAAACTCCAGAGGGAGGACAAGTTTCATCATCAATTCCTTAAGATCAGAGAAACCCTAGCAAAAGGGGTTTATTATTTAAAAATTGGACATCTTTGAAGAACTTAGAATGATAGGTTCTTTGAAGGGGAAAACCCTTGGTGTGGATTTAAAATCCAAAGAGTTTTTATATATATATGAAAGTTCTTCGGTCGTTCAAAACCATTACCTGAACAAAGGATTCTTTCTTGAACAGAGTTAAACTCTGAAAATTTTGGAACAGAGAACTGAGTTCTGAGAAAGAGAATTAAATTCTTAAAAGAAAATGAACAAGGAAGAAGATGAAAGAGTGGAGGCGCTTCTGAAGAGACCCCTGTATTTATAGGATGTGATGGGAAACACTTCATCTCCCCTATTCCCTAGACAGATCCAACGGTCACAAAGGTGACAGCGTTGTACTCACGTGCAGACACGTGAGAACAACGCTGTGGGAGAATTTGTTCCCTGATAAAAATCAGGAAATACCTCAATGAGGAATCACGTGCTCACACGTGACCAAGGGTCACGTGTTGACAAGTGATAGTTCCCGATGATCTCCACTTTATAGAATTAAATTCTAAATCAAACAAAAGTGTAAACAAAACGGCTAAGGAAAGACCCCAATGGGGCATCACATGCTCACACGTGACCAAGGGTCACGTGCTGACACGTGATGGTCCTTTATCCCAGTTAAAAGACATAATTAAATTCTGAATGAGAGAGGGTCACGTGCCAACACGTGACAGGTCCCTCAGCTTTTTAACCAATAGAATTAAATTCTATTTCAATAGTCAAACGTTGGGATCACGTGCCAACACGTGATGGGCTTTAAAAGCCTTATGAGTTAATAGAATTAAATTCTAATTAAGGGAAATCAAAGACCCTAACTGGGAAAGTATTTATTTAAAATCTCTCCAAACAAAAAGGATTATGCTCTGTAAAGTGGAGCACCGTTGGATTAAAATTCCAATGGTGATTAAAAATCACCAGTTTATGGAAAGATTGCATACAAGGAAAGATCTCCCTAAATTTCACCAAAAATAACAAACAGAATATCTTCTGGATTAAAAATCCAATGGTGAATAAAATTCACCGAGTGATCTAAAAGATCATATTAGTTACGAAAAACAAACAAAATCTTTCAATGAAAGATTCACTAAACAAATTGATTCTTTTTCTTTTCCTATAAATAGGAGCCGAGAAGAGAAGAGAAAAAAAGAATTTTGGAGATCTTGAAATTTTCTGAAGGCAAATAGCAGAGAGAAAAGAAAGGGGAAAAGGTTCAAAGCTTCATAAAACAAAAAAGAGAATTTAATTCTCAATCTAAGAGTTTAACTCTTCTGCAAAAGAACTTAGTTCTTCCTCTGGTTGAAGATCTGCAGAAGCAAATCTCCCAACATGTTGAGAATTTAATTCTCATCGGGGAGATTCTGCCATGCAGATCCAAAACTTAGAGGGAGAATTGAGTTTAGAGAATTTAATTCTCCCAATTTCATAGGAATTTAATTCCTCCAAGATAAAATTAGGGTTCAACCCTGCTTGAGAATTCAATTCTCCCAATTCATAGGAATTTAATTCCTCCAAGACAGAATCAGGATTTAACCCTACATAAGAATTTAATTCTTCCACATGCATAGGAATTTAATTCCTCTAAAAACATAATTAGGGTTTAACCCTACAGAGAATTTAATTCTTAAAATAAAGAGACTTGAAAGATCTCCATGCACGTAAAGAACATTGGTCACGTGATGACACGTGACCCCAATGCGCAGTGGTCAGAAAAGAAAGAATAAACTAGGTCACGTGCCCCCACGTGACCCCTGAACAAATTCTCCAAAATAAGAGGGAATTAGCCCAGAGGCAATGCCTCACGTGCTCCCACGTGACTTCCAAAATAAAGAAAATAAAAGCAAAGGCAATGTTGGTTTTGGACGTTCTCACATGTCCTCACGTGACCCCTAATAAACATTCTAATAAATCAGGGCATGAGTACCCATTACATGCCCACACATGATGGCTATAAAAACTAAAAGTGTTTAACTCTTATTTGCAGTTCTGGGACCAAAGTAAAGGAGATCTGGCCCCACCTCTGGGTGCCCTCACGTGCCCCCACGTGAGCCCTTCCTTCCAAGTGTTTAACATTATTTTGAGTATTTCGTCTCCAGTGTTTAACACTGTTGTCCTCTAGTGTTTAACACTATTTTAAAGCCAATCTTATCCAAATTGGCTAAGTTTCCAAAGGCAAAAACCTCCCCTTTGACTAAATCTTAAAGTTGAGTAAAACTTAGAACCACAATGTTTAATGCTCAGTCAAAGACAAAAATGTATCAGAGCCCTCAAACTCTGGTTTAGCATTGCTAAATAATGTGGGCTTGAACCCAGACAAATGTTTAATGGTCCAACAAAGAGCCAATATTTCTAATCTAATTGGACTTAGCCCAAACTGGCCATAAGTCCTCAATTCAGATTTAACTGAGCCAATGTGCTCATAATCTAATAAATTGATCTTAGTTCCAAATTGGACTACAGATCCCCAAATCAATTTTGGTTCAAGGGTACATCTCTTCACTCCTTTGATATTTGTCAATGTAATCCTTCAACGTCTTCAGAGAGGTGACGGGTCCCGACAACCACACACGGACTATGATGTCCTTAACCTTGACTGTGAGGTCTTTAAACTCACGGACTATGATGTCCTTAACCTTGACTGTGAGGTCTTTAAACTCACGGACTATGATGTCCTTAACCTTGACCGTGATGTCTTTAAACTAACAATGGACCGTAATGTCCTTAAACTAATCGACCGCAATGTCCCTAAACTAAACAATAGAGTCCAATTGCTCTTTTGTTGGATCTAAACGATACCGTTAAGTTGATCTTAGTCTAAAATGAGACCAACGTATCCTTAACAAACGTTTAAGTTGATCTTAGTCTCAAATGAGGCTAACGTATCCTTAAACCCAACCTCCAAACCCAAATCTAAGAAGATACGGATTTGGACTAGTCCACGCTCTACAAACGACAACACAAATTAGTCTCCGTATACAATCCACGGGCAACCAAACACAAAACAAACACCCACGACACGAAGTGACCATCTGGAGAAAGAGAAAATTGTTACCGCGATGCGGTAGCGTAATTAACTGCAGGGGCTTGCGCCTGCAGGGAAGAGCGTCTCCACAATCAAAACCCCCTCAAATGAGGGGGAATCTGACAAAGTCTGCTACATCGGCCGCATCCGTTTAAACCTTCGATACATGGTGCCATAAATCAACTTGGCATCTTCGGAGAGGTGGACGGATAGCACCAATTAGCATCTGCCCCGAAATTCAGGCGAGACGTCCGCCGCGTCTTCGTCCGCGTCTTTCGGATGGGAACAATAGTATATATGTGATATATATTAATGTACATTTTATTTGTGTCATGCTTGATAATACACACTACATGGGTGTATGAGACTTACACCATACTCATGATAATGTGAGGATTATTTATTTAAAGTAAATCCAAATTAGATAGAAATTAGTCAAATGCATGAAGCTTGTGGAATCTTGTAGATGCATTGACTTAGTTCACTAATTTTGTTTTACTTAAGATATTGATTAACCCAACCATTCTCATTAGCCATGGTTATGTCTCTACTTGAGTTAGTATATGATACAAACTCACCCATAGTTGCCTCTCACTCTCTCATCTATTATTTGCTTCTTCTTCCTCTTCACAAGAGAGAGCTCTCTAGGTTCATGAGATGTGAGGAAAATTAGTGAGAAAATCAATTCTAAAGTGAGCAAAATTTCTATTTCATCATCCTCTACTAGATTAACCATTTAGTTTAGGGTGTTTGCTTCACTAATCCCTCATTAGTGAAGAAGTAGCTTGGGTTAGTGTCTTCTCGACATAGATTATCTTCGGCCTCGAAGACTTCATGCAAGCTCGTTCCTTTCACCTAGTGGAGCCATTCTAAAGTCTGCAAGATCACTGCTTGGAGCGAAGGGATTACTACACGGAGCTATAGAAGTGAAGGACCAGTTTACAAAGGTTGTATTCCTTTTTCACTTAGTTGTAAAGTTGTTTACACTTTGTTTTGTCTAAATCTTTAGTTAAGATTTTAGGATTATGGTTAAGTAGCATCGAAAATATTTGAATTTGGCATGGACGATGCCTCCCGAAACCTTCCTGTCGTGCTAAGTAACCCTACAACTTGGACGTATTATTGGAAAAGCGGGATCGAGCGCAGATCAGAGCAGCCGCCTGTCAACAGCAAACCACTCGCTACTACAATGCCCGAGTTAAATATCAGGCCTTCAAGGCAGGAGATCTGGTCTTACGAAGGAACGAGTTTGTGGACCATGCAAGGCTGCATAAATTCCCCTCAAAATGGGACAGACCATTCCTCGTAGCAGAAGCATTGCCCGGTGGAGCATATCGCTTACAAGACACTGGGAGGCGTAAGTTTCTTCGGCCCTACAACGCCGAAAAACTCAAATTGTACAAATAAGCATGTCTTCTTCTTTTGAAACAATGTAATTCTTATTGACGTTGAATTAAATCTCCTGAGCTAGAACTTCTCATAAAGGAAACCTTTTGCACAACTTTTGTTTCTTTTCTCGGTTCCGAGGCCGCTAGGTTTGTTTTAAAAATTGTGTAAGATATACTGAGGGGATAAAAAGAGACAATACGCATCAAAAAAGAGACAACACATTACTGCGAAAAACAAACTTTGTTGACTAAAGGGTATTATGGCTTCCCAGCCTTACAATAATTACAATAGAAGGAGGCGGGGATCAAGAAAGCACTGCTGGTGGTACTCCGAGGAAATCTCCTGCAGCCGAGTCCGAGCTTCCTCGGCTCTCTCCCTCTGGCGGTGCTCCTGGACCATAGATGCCACGGAAGCGCCGGGGGCCTGATCCGCCAGGCAGGAGGCAACGATCTACCTTTTCTGGAAACATTCCAGAAGAAGACCCACCGACCACTGTAGGGTTACTATGCACACGCACAAGGGTCTACGAGGCATCAAACATGCCCGATTTAAAATTTAGCCGTGCCGAACAACCCTAAACGAGATCTTTAAACTAGAGATTAGGCGAAAACAAGCATGTTAAACACTTTAACACTAAGTGAGAGGGATTACAACCTTTGTAGATCCGGTCCTTCACTTCTAAAGCTCCGTGTTGAGGTCCCTTCGCTTTGATCATCGTGTTCCGGACTCTCGAGAGGCTCCACGAAGAGAAAGATGCAAGCGTGCTTCCGATCTTCGATAACAAAGATGATCTACCTTGAAGTTTCCTTAACACAAGCTCTCACTCACTAAATGAAGTGAACACCCTCATCTAAATGGCAAGGATAGATGAGGATGATGAAGTAGGATTTTTGCTCTCATTTATTTTCTATTTCTCACTCATTTTCATCACCTTTGAAAAAGCTAGAAAGCTTTTTCATGAAGAACTCAAGGAAGAAGATGAAGCATGAATCCTTTTGTGATGAATAATGAAAGTTATGTAATAATGATTAATGATGCAACCATGGTCAAGGATGACTCATGTAGAGATTTAACTAGGGCTAGGGTTTGGGTTGGGTTAAGAATGAGTCACACAAAAATATCAACCATAATATCTAAGCACAAAACAAAAAAAAACCTTCTAGAAGGTTCATGAATGAACTAACCCAATTCAAACCATAATCTTGTTTAATCTCCACTAAACATGTTGCATTAGTAATCATATCATGTTACAATATTATATATCACATATATAATATTTATTGTAACAAAATAAAATAATACAATTAAAATATATCACATATATATCAATGTATTACCCGAGTGAGAAAAACAATCTTTTAGTGAGCTTATATTAGCTAATGCAATTTAATATATCAAATATATAATTATACATTAAATTATCGAATCAACACTTGATCCGATAATGTAACAACTCCATTTTTAATGTACAAAGAATTAATTTAAATTCAATGTATACTTGGAGAATTTATTGCAGCTGATATCTCTTTAAGTATTTATTTCACTCCATAATTACAAGAAGGAGCTTGTAGCCCATTGGTAATACCTTGCACCGCTGAACCAAGCCATCGGAGTTCAAATCCCATGCCCCACATTATTTTTGTATTTATTTTGTTTTAATTTTTTTTGGAAGTCAACGGTAAAAAGGCCATAGCTCCCAAAATATGTACTGGACAACAAAAATTAAATATACCAAATTGTACCCCCGAAGAATCCCCGGCCACTGGACCCCTGACTCGTCCCGACTCGGCGCCGCCGGCCGGCGACTCGGCCGACTCGGTCCGGCGCCGCCGGCCGGACTTGGCCGGACGGCCGAGTCACCAACAGAGAAAAGTTGGGTCTTGACCTGGTCCACCCTCCTGCATACTCTAAATGCTTGGATCGGTTATCATTTGGCCAATAAATCCCTTTTACTCCTATGTTTAATGAATTTTTAATGATTTTGTATATTTTTTATAATTTTTTTTATTAAAAACCCTAACCCTAGCCTAACCCTATATAAACCCCCATACCCTCTACCCTCTCACCCTACATTCTTAAGTCCACTCTCTAAAAATTTCAAGAGAACTTGGTATGTCGGAAAACGAGCGAAATGCGAAGCGCTGCCGAAATCGACGACGAAATCCCGACGATCGTACTAGGACCTATTCACGACATTTCGACGCACCGACAAAGCCACTACCTTCCTCTCACTCTCTAGCGTTGTCCAAACCCGTAAGTCCCACTTGTTCTACCTTTCTTTCTTCCATTAAAATATGATTTTTAAAACCCGACGGAAATCGGAACAAACCGATTTCTGATTCGGTTTTCTATCAAAACTCACTTGTCACTAATTCCATAATACTTAAACATATTCATGTTGACTACCAATCACTTAAAAATCAATTTGGATAAAGTTTCTCACATGAAATAATAACTTTTGCAAAATACCGTATTTTCGCACTTAAATACCACCATGTTTAGTTTATCTCATTTGACCCTTTAACATTGCTATACCTTAAAATAGATCACGAGATAATGACCTACCTCCACACACATGCAAATACAACCCTAATTGATATCATCAAAACTTAGAATACGATAATACAAGACTTTACATTAAAATACCATTTTCTTTATGAAGCTTTTCTGAAAGTTCTAAGTTGTATACAATTTTAAAACAAAATCTTTTAATAGGAAAATACGATATGTCATAGACATCGATCGTTTATCTAAACCTGACTTTGTGGTGTCTAGGCAAGTGTGTCTAAGGCGAGTGGTTACTTAATTAGGACCACTACTTGTAGTGGAGAGCCTCCCACTCATCTGGCACTTACCTGGCCACAATTGGCGGTGAAGAGGCGATTTGAGGCTTCTAATGACTTGTCGTTTAGACCATTTAGAAATAGGCTAGTTGGCTTAGGAAACCCTAGAATCTAAAATACGGAAATTTACACCTTTTACAAATAAATACCTTATCTTTATAAAACCGTTTTCTAAATGATTAGTATTTATTAAATCTTTGCAAAGCGCCACTACAACCCACCTTTGGGGAACTCGTTAGGGATAGTACGGTTTTTCGTGCACCCTCGGGCTTAGTAGTTCGAGATTTTGACCTCCGCAAGGAGCATTCGGTCTCGAAAGATTTAGAATACGACATTTATGAAAAATGAGATTTTTGGAAAATAAAATATTTATTAAAAATTATTCTTGTATTAACATATATATTTATCATTTAACACCTATTTTATTATAAGATAAAGTTTTCACTTTTCCTAAAAAATTACAAGATTAAAACTTACATTAAAATACCATGAATTTCAATTAAATCAATATTACAAATTAATACCTTTATTTATGTAATTAGAATATTTTCACTAGAAATAAGACAAAATAAAATCACACCCATTATAACCATAAAGACGAAAATAAATACTTGAGGTGTATCTTGAAAACTATACAAAAGTACTTTTTACATAAAACCCCTTCAAGTTTTATAATTTACAATAAGGACCCTAACAATTATAGAACTTCAAATTATATTTCTTTTAGTCTGACTCGGGTTTGAGTCTGATTATTTCTGACTTGAATATGATTCAAGTCAATCTATATTCTTTAATATTTCAACTCAATATGAGCACATGAATCCCAGAATCCAGTTAACAATCTATACAACTTGACTGAATCAAACCATGGATATACATCCATTATTCCGTTATTCCATTTATCTGATTATGCAGTTACAACATATTTACTGATATCATGGTTTTGGTCGGTCATCTAACTTACACAATACAATACAACAATACTATCAAAATACTACGGGGTTTAAGGGGTAGATTGGTACGGAAGGTGTTAAAGGTGGCACGAGGTGGTCAGATTAAGACACCTAACCTATATTCCATTGCTGTTGTACCGTGGCTTAATGGTTCCTTGTACATTCCGTTTACCCTGGTCTCTAGCATATAGAGACCCCTCTCGTATACACTGGCATCCTTCTGTACCAAGCTACAAACAACAGCGTTAACACAATATTCTACAATATTTTACAATCTCTTTAGAAAATACCTCTTATTCTGTCTTTTCTAATTCTTCTTTATCTTTGGGATTTACCGAGAGACATGTTCGCTGACGACATTCTATTTCTTTCTTCTTTGAATGTCGTCAGGTGCTTTGGACCCAGCAGAGATGGAGCCCACCGGTGAAGACTTGGAGCAGTTTCACGAAGACCCTGAGCTCTAGACATTGTACCTTGTTCTATTCAGTATTTTCATTTCCTGTTATGCCATTGTTTAGGCATCGCTTTTCATTTCAGTTGTATTTACTTTTCATGCATTGTACAAAAGAATGTTATTAATAAAGTTGCTGTTATTTCTACATTTCTTGTCTCTTGTGATTTACTTTATATTGCTTAGATACACTTAGCGTATATACTTCTAAGTATATACATAGCGGATCTCGTCGCGTTCACTTCGCCGTACACCGGGAAGCGGGGCGTGACAGGTTTTGTTGGTGGCCCATGCAGGTCAGAGCTGTATGAATCCCTATCATGCAGTTCTGGTCTGCGTGAACAACCTAAGCAATATAACACAAGAACCAGCAACTAAAACATTCTTTACAATTCATGTTTCTTGAATCTTATAAATTTCTATTCCTTGAATCTTATCATTTCATGTATTTGAATCTGTCCTAACCCAAATTTTTCTTCAAGGTTTTGGATTCCCCGAACAACACCAGCACCAACGTCAACAACACACCTCCAACACTACCTCTCGTACCAGCTGTTCCTGCACCACCCACCAAGCAAACAGTGCTACTTAAGGCGATTCACAGCCTTTTCGAGGGACAACAACAACTTTTGAACCGTCCTGAGACCGACGCACCGGGAGTAAAGCAATTCAGGGCTTTACATCCCAAACAGTTCTCTGGAAAAGGAAGCCCTCTTGAAGCGGAAGAATGGGCACAAAGCATCGAATCCGATCTGGCAGCAGCTTAAGTGCCAGACATCGCTTGGGTCCGTGTAGCAAAACTACAGCTCACGGATAATGCTCGCAACTGGTGGAAGGGGGAAGAAAGCCGTCTGGTACAACCGATTGAATGGAAGAATTTTCGCGAGAAGTTCGACGCGAAATATTTCCCTGTGACTGCCAGGTTTGCAATGGAGCAGCAGTTCATTCATCTACAACAGGGTTCAATGTGGGACAAATCAGTAGATGAATACGACGCTGAATTCACCATGTTAAGCCGGTAAGATATGTCACAATAGTTCAATTTTTAAATATCACATACTACACAGCTAATACAATCTTTAAGCAGATTCGCGGCACACTTGATACCGACGGACGAGATCAGAGCCTGTCGCTTTCAACAAGGACTGGACACGGAGATTCAGGCTGCTCTAGCCACAGGAAACATTTTGACTCATGAGGATGCTTTGGAAGCTGCCCGCAGTTATGAGGCAGTGATAAAAGCAAGGGGCAGACCTCAGTCTGCAGGAGTCAAGCGCCCTGCCAATCAGATGGCAGGTGGAGCCTCGTCCAGGCCACCTTTCGTGCCAAGGCGACCCGGAGTACCAACCCATCGTCCCAGCCCAGCCTTTTGCACCTACTGCAAGAGAACTGGACATATGATGAAGGACTGCCGTCGAGCCAATCGCCTTTGCTTAGTCTGCGGCTCAGCTACTCACGATATTGGGTCTTGTCCCCAAAGACAGAACCCAGTTGCTGCACCCAGGCCAGCAATTACTTATCAGCAGCGGCCAGCTCTTCAGGCACCTGCTCCCAGACCTGCACTACCTGCACCATCCAGAGGACCACAAGCTACACAACCTCCTCTTCAGTTCTATCAAGCTCAAAGGAACGTTCCGAGGAATGCTCCTCAGGCCAGGAGGAATGTACCAAGGCGCCAGGCTTTCACGATGTCCGTGGAAGAAGCTGAGGCCACTGGCCAAGTCATCACTGGTAAACTTTTCTTTTCAAACCTTTCTTTTCTATTCTACTACTTAGTTACATATTTCCTATACCTAAAACAAATCCCACATACCTTAGGTACAATCTTAGTATCCTTAATCCCTGCACTTGCACCGTTTGATACTGGAGCATCACATTGCTTTATGTCGCAACGGTTTGTTCGAACCCATGCGATTCCAGTCTCACCGTTTGTATCCAGCTGGAATGTCAGTTCAGGAAATGGCGTTCTAAAGGCAACTATGGGATACAGCTTGTGTCCAGTCATCGTCTGCAGTCGAGAGTTTTATGCTGACTTCAAAGTACTAGACATACCGAACTTTGATGTGGTTCTAGGAATGGATTGGCTTAGAACTTTTTATGCTACCATAGACTGTCGTCAAAGGAGGGTAGTATTTGAGATCCCAGACCATCCGGTCTTATATTTCAAAAGCGGAGACCGTACACTGGGGCCAAGTACCTACAAAGCGAAGCCAAGAGAAGCAGTAGTTGCAGCTTCTCAAGCAGAGGAAGAATCAAGACCAGATGTGGTTCGAGAGTTCGACGATGTATTTCCTGACGATATATCAGGTTTGCCTCCCGATCGAGCTCTTGAATTCAGTATTGATTTAGTACCAGGAGCACAACCGGTGATCAAAGCACCCTATTGTTTAAGTCCGGAAGGTTTGAAGGAAGTCCGAACACAGTTGGACGAATTACTGGCGAAAGGATGGATTCGTCCCAGCACTTCAAGTTGGGGATTACCTGTATTACTTGTGAAGAAGAAGGAAGGTTCATACAGAATGTGCATCGACTACAGAGCCTTGAACGAAGTCACTATACAGAACAAGTATCCACTCCCGCGCATCGATGATTTATTCGATCAGTTAAGTGGATCTTGTGTTTTCTCTAAACTAGATCTTCGTTCAGGTTATCATCAAGTGAAGGTCAAGGAAGCTGATATTCACAAAACAGCTTTCAGAACTCGCTATGGACATTACGAATTTCTAGTGATGCCATTTGGAGTGACCAACGCACCCGCAATATTCATGAACCTTATGAATCAAGTTTTCCGGGAGTACTTAGACAGGTTTGTTGTCATCTTCATTGACGACATCCTGGTGTATTCTAAGAGTCAGAAAGAGCATGCAGAACATCTACGAATTGTCCTAGAAACTCTTCGACAACATCAGCTTTATGCCAAGTACAGCAAGTGCGAGTTTTGGATAAATCAAGTTGGTTTTCTTGGACATATCGTATCAGGAGAAGGAATCTCTGTAGATCCAGCGAAAGTTTCGGTAGTTAGCGAATGGCCTACACCAAAGTCAGTGAAGGATATTCGAAGTTTCTTGGGTTTAGCTGGATATTACAGAAGGTTTATTGAAGGCTTTTCGAAGATAGCAACGCCCCTGACCAAGCTCACACGTAAAGATGAAGAATTTGTGTGGTCAGAAGCATGCGAACAAGCTTTCGTAGAACTCAAGTCAAGGTTGACATCAGCACCTGTTCTCGTCATACCGGATCAATCTAGAGGATTCGAAGTGCATTGCGTGCATCCGGTAAGGGATTAGGCTGTGTTCTACATCAGCACGGTAAGGTTATGGCTTATGCTTCAAGACAGCTGAAGATTCACGAGCGCAATTATCCGACGCATGATTTGGAGTTGGCAGCCGTCATCTTTGCTCTCAAGATTTGGCGTCATTACCTACTTGGTGAACGAGTGAACATCTACACAGATCATAAGAGCCTGAAGTACGTGTTTACTCAGAAGGAGTTGAATATGCAGCACAGAAGATGGTTAGAACTCATGGCGGACTTTGACATCAACTTGCAATATCACCCAGGGAAGGTGAATGTAGTACATGATGCTCTTAGTCGCCAACCATTAGCAATGAATCTCACCGCTCGGTGGAAGCTTCAACAAGAGTTGCATCAGATGGAGATTGAAGTAGTCATGACAGGTAATGCTTCAAGTTTGATGAATTTACAAGTTCAATCAAACATTGTCAATCAGATCAAAGCAGCTCAAGCCAGCGATGCTAAGTTGCAAAAGATCAGAGAACAAGTGGAGAATGGACTCAGAACAGACTTCATCATCCATGAAGACGGATCTTTGAGATACGGCAGCAGATTGTGTGTACCAAAAGGTCCTATTCGGGAAGAGTTAATGAAAGAAACCCAGAACACTCCCTACTCAGTACACCCTGGAGGTACCAAAATGTACAAAGATCTACGTCAGAATTATTGGTGGCATGGAATGAAGCGTGAAGTAGCCAAAAGCGTCGCAAAATGCTTGGTGTGTCAGCAAGTAAAGGCTGAACATCACAGGACTGCTGGATTACTTCAACCGTTACCAATCCCAGAATGGAAGTGGCAACACATCACGATAGACTTTGTGACTGCTCTTCCTCGCAACACAAAGGGTAACGATGCCATATGGGTCATTGTGGATCGACTCACAAAGTCGGCTCACTTCATCCCATTTTGAATTGGCCAATTAACTGAGACACTAGCAAAGAAGTACATAGAGGTAATAATCTGATTAAGATTTAAACTCTTCATAATGTACTATCTCTGATACCCATGAACTCATACAGGAAATTGTGAGATTTCATGGAGTACCGGTCTGCATTGTCTCCGATCGTGACACCAGGTTCCGATCGCAATTTTGGCAGAGTCTGCAAGCAAGCTTGGAAACAAGTCTGAACTTCAGCACGGCTTATCATCCACAAACAGATGGTCAGTCGGAACGAACTATTCAGATCTTGGAGGATATGCTCAGAGCGTGTATGCTAGACTTCAAGGGATCGTGGGAAGATCACCTACATCTTGTGGAGTTTTCGTACAACAACAGCTACCAAGCAAGCATAGGAATGGCACCTTTTGCAGCATTGTATGGAAGGAAGTATCGATCGCCATTAAGTTGGGACGACATCGAAGATAGAGAACTTTTTGGACCGGAGATGATAGTAGCAACTGTTGATGTGGTTCGTACTATCAGGGAAAGGATGTGCATAGCCCAAGATCGACAGAAGCACTGGGCTGATGCAAAGAGGCGACACTTGGAGTTCCAGCCAGGAGATCACGTATTCCTGAAAATATCTTCGAACCGCGGAGTGATCCGTTTTGGAAGACGGGGTAAGTTGAGTACGAGACACATTGGACCGTTCGACATACTCGAACGAGTCGGTGAGGTGGCATACCGCTTAGCGCTTCCAGCTTCATTGGAAGGAGTGCATAATGTGTTCCATATATCCCAACTCAGAAAGTATCTGAGTGACCCCAGTTATGTTCTCGATCATTCTGAGCTCACTATACAGCCCGACTTGTCTTGTGAGCAACAGCCCGTGGAGATCCTGGACAGGAAAATGAAGACACTTCGGAACAAGGAAGTTAACTTGGTTCGAGTGATGTGGAGGAAAGACACTCCAGGAGAGTCCACTTGGGAAATGGAGGATGAAATGCGTACTAGATATCCACACCTCTTTGTAAACTAGTTCTCAAATAAAAGTTGTAAATTTCGAGGACGAAATTTTTGTAAGGAGGGTAGACTGTAACAACTCCATTTTTAATGCACAAAGAATTGATTTAAATTCAATGTATACTTGGAGAATTTATTGCAGCTGATATATCTTTAAGTATTTATTTCACTCCATAATTACAAGAAGGAGCTTGTAGCTCATTGGTAATACCTTGCACTGCTGAACCAAGCCACCGGAGTTCAAATCCCATGCCCCACATTATTTTTGTATTTATTTTGTTTTAATTTTTTTTGGAAGTCAACGGTAAAATGGCCATAACTCCCAAAATATGTACTGGACAACAAAAAGTAAATATACCAAATTGTACCCCCGAAGAATCCCCGGCCATTGGACCCCCGACTCGGCGCCGCCGACCGGACTTGGCCGGACGGCCGAGTCACCAACAGAGAAAATTTGGGTCTTGACCTGGTCCACCCTCCTGCATACTCTAAATGCTTGGATCGGTTATCATTTGGCTAATAAATCCCTTTTACTCCTATGTTTAATGAATTTTTAATGATTTTGTATATTTTTTATAATTTTTTTTTATTAAAAACCCTAACCCTAGCCTAACCCTATATAAACCCCCATACCCTCTACCCTCTCACCCTACATTCTTAAGTCCACTCTCTAAAAATTTCAAGAGAACTTGGTACGTCGGAAAACGAGCGAAAGGCGAAGCGCTGCCGAAATCGACGGTGAAATCCCGGCGATCGTACTAGGACCTCTTCACGACGTTTCGACGCACCGACAAACCCACTACCTTCCTCTCACTCTTTAGCGTTGTCCAAACCCGTAAGTCCCTCTTGTTCTACCTTTCTTTCTTCCATTAAAATACGATTTTTAAACCCGACGGAAATCAGAACAAACCGATTTCCGATTCGGTTTTCTATCAAAACTCACTTGTCACTAATTCCATAAAACTTAAACATGTTCATGTTGACTACTAATCACTTAAAAATCAATTTGGATAAAGTTTCTCACATGAAATGATAACTTTTGCAAAATACCGTATTTTCGCACTTAAATATCACCATGTTTAGTTTATCTCATTTTGACCCTTTAACATTGCTATACCTTAAAATAGATCACGAGGTAATGACCTACCTCCACACACACGAATACAACCCTAATTGATATCATCAAAACTTAGAATACAATAATACAAGACTTTACATTAAAATACCATTTTCTTTATAAAACTTTTCTGAAAGTTCTAAGTTGTATACAATTTTAAAACAAAATCTTTTAATAGGAAAATACGATATGTCATGGACATCGATCGTTTATCTAAACCTGACTTTGTGGTGTCTAGGCAAGTGTGTCTAAGGCGAGTGGTTACTTAATTAGGACCACTACTTGTAGTGGAGAGCCTCCCACTCACTTGGCACTTACCTGGCCACAATTGGCGTTGAAGAGATGATTTGAGGCTTCTAATGACTTGTCGTTTAGACCATTTAGAAATAGGCTAGTTGGCTTAGGAAACCCTAGAATCTAAAATACGGAAATTTACACCTTTTACAAATAAATACCTTATCTTTATAAAACCGTTTTCTAAATGATTAGTATTTATTAAATCTTTGCAAAGCGCCACTACAACCCATCTTTGGGGAACTCGTTAGGGATAGTACGGTTTATCTTGCACCTTCGGGCTTAGTAGTGCGAGATTCAGACCTCCGCAAGGAGCATTCGGTCTCGAAAGGTTTAGAATACGACATTTATGAAAAATAAGATTTTTGGAAAATAAAATATTTATTAAAAATTATTCTTGTATTAACATATATATATTTATCATTTAACACCTATTTTATTATAAGATAAATTTTTCACTTTTCCTAAAAAATTACAAGATTAAAAGTTACATTAAAATACCATGAATTTGAATTAAATCAATATTACAAATTAATACCTTTATTTATGTAATTAGAATATTTTCACTAGAAATAAGACAAAATAAAATCACACTAATTATAACCATAAAGACGAATAATAAATACTTGAGGTGTATCTTGAAAACTATACAAAAGTACTTTTTACATAAAACCCCCTCAAGTTTTATAATTTACAATAAGGACCCTAACAATTATATAACTTCAAATTACATTTCTTTTAGTCTGACTCGGGTTTAATTCTGATTATTTCTGACTTGAATATGATTCAAGTCAATCTATATTCTTTAATATTCCAACTCAATATGAACACATGAATCCCAGAATCCAGTTAACAATCTATACAACTTGACTGAATCAAACCATGGATATACATCCATTATTCCGTTATTCCATTTATCTGATTATGCAGTTACAACATGTTTACTGATATCATGGTTTTGGTCGGTCATCTAACTTACACAATACAATACAACAATACTATCAAAACACTACGGGGTTTAAGGGGTAGATTGGTACGGAAGGTGTTAAAGGTGGCACGAGATGGTCAGATTAAGACACCTAACCTATATTCCATTGCTGTTGTACCGTGGCTTAACGGTTTCTTGTATATTCCGTTTGCCCTGGTCTCTAGCATATAGAGATCCCTCTCGTATACACTGGCATCCTTCTGTACCAAGTTACTAACAACAGCGTTAACACAATATTCTACAATATTTTACAATCTCATTAGAAAATACCTCTTATTCTGTTTTTTCTAATTCTTCTTTATCTTTGGGACTTACCGAGCAACCTGTTCGCTGACGACATTCTATTTCTTTCTTCTTTGAATGCCGTCAGGTGCTTTGGACCCAGCAGAGATAGAGCCCACCGGTGAAGACTTGGAGCAGTTTCACGAAGACCCTGAGCTCTAGACATTGTACCTTGTTCTATTCAGTATTTTCATTTCCTGTTATGCCATTGTTTAGGCATCGCTTTTCATTTCAGTTGTATTTACTTTTCATGCATTGTACAAAAGAATGTTATTAATAAAGTTGCTGTTATTTCTACATTTCTTGTCTCTTGTGATTTACTTTATATTGCTTAGATACGCTTAGCGTATATACTTCTAAGTATATACGTAGCGGACCTCGTCGCGTCCACTTCGCCGTACACCGGGAAGCTGGGCATGACAGATAATCCGGCTATATCGCATATAACCGACTAATATATCATTTACCGATTCATCGAATCAACACTTGATCCGATGACCCGGCTGATATCAAATATCGCGAGAATATAATACGGTATCTCATATCGCATTATCCTCAGTCCTGCACATATCACATACGTGCCCCTACTCCGTTTTGCCTGAGTCAAGAAACCTCTGTGTAGGACTCTAAAGAATCGTCAATACGCCGGCAGTAGGTGATGATCATATCAAACACCCACAAGCTGCAAGCGGTCAGCTAAACGTAACAGCCACCCAGGTATTGAGCGATCTTAAGATCAACAAGCAAGCCTGTACATTCTCCTGCGAATCCAATCAGTAACACTCCCGTACAGTCCGGTCTCGACGTCTGATATGTCGCATATCTCGCCTAGGGGTGGTAAACGTCAGACCCTAGTAGCTTGATAAGTCGTGTCGATATGAGGTCTATAACAGTTCGAAAAACTACTGATAACACTTACCAGTAAATCTCAGCAACCCTGGCCAGGGATTTCCAGTTATAGCCAATCGAACACGGCGCAACATCAACTCCCTATACCGGGAGAGACGAATCCCCTCCTATCGCTCATTGCCTCCATGTGATTCGGGACTGCACTCAAAAGCCACCTTTTTGCACGCCCTCTTGGACGTGGTATGATGGAAATCAAAGCACAGTGGCAATCACACAAGACTCTATGACGATCTCGGGTCAACAGGCTACTCTGTACCAGTGTCACCGGAGAACTGCCATCTGACGTGAGGTATAATACCATCTGGGAGTTCTCGGCGAGTCCGTCCAGTGTACCCAGTCTCTACTGAGCACCCGTACACCATCCTTGATGTCAAACACCAATAGATATGAGATCATCCATCGCCCATCATATGGGTCAAGATGCGTATACGCTAGTCTACTCTGGTGTATCAATGCCATGTCTCGATACACCCTCGACTAGGAACAGTTTATAGGATGTACTCGTCGACTACCGTGGCCCCACTAGTATGATCTCATCATAGTCCCAGTAGTCGAGTACATATCCTAAGGGCTTTATCAACATGTAACATAGAGACAATCAGAGTAAATGTTAAGATACAGAGCAACCATATAGAGTATTATCATGTCGAGCAAGAAAGTCCTCCCTATATATGTCCAAGCATCCACTACAATATACATCGTATGTACAGTAATGGCCTCTAGGGCATACATATAACTAACAGCCACTCCTGCTTGCTCTGCGAGATCAGGCCGAGGTGGTAGAGCGTATGCACCTTGTCGAGTGCCTCGTCCCTCAGCTGCGGAGACAGGGCGTTGTACAGACCCGGGGACATTCTCCAGATCACGTACATGAGCACTTGGAGGAGGGCGGATCACCGGGGAAGCAGGAGCCTAAAGTGGCCCTCCACGCGGTCTATCACCACCTCGTACCTGTGCTAACAGCGATCAAGGCAGTAGAGGTACAAATTGTCGCGAGAGATGATATCACTGATGAGGAATATAAGCCCAGACATCTTCAAGGGAATGCATGATGGAGAAGAAGCCAACATAACTTCGCTATTTATAACTTCAACGGCCGAAACTTACTCACGTAGCGACGTGAATCACGGGATATCTCAATTTCCCGATAAAGAACTGCCATGTATCGGCCGTGCCAGTTGCCGCCGGCTAATGCGGCCAACGGAAGGTTGAACGACGCCCTCGCTCCCGCCAATGCGGCCCACGGAAGTTGGAACGACGCCCCACGAAAGCCCAAGGGAGTCTTAAAAGCCCTCCTCTCGAAGCCACCGGGCAGCTTCCCTGTCCGGTGCATCCCTAGCGGGTAGCTTCCTACCCATCTACGCTAAGGATTTAAAGCTCTCATCACGAGACCACCGAGCATCTTCCTGCCCGGTCCGTCCCTAACGGGTAGCTTCCTACCCATCCACGCTAAGGATCTAAAACTCTCATCACGAGGCCACCGAGCAGCTTCCTTCCCGGTCCGTCCCTAGCGGGTAGCTTCCTATCCATCCACGCTAAGGATATAAAGCCTGCCTCTCAAGACCACCGGATAGATTCCCTGCCCGGTTCATCCCTAGCGGGTAGCTTCCTACCCATCCACGCTAAGGATCTAAAACCCTCATCACGAGGCCACCGAGCAGCTTCTTGCCCGGTCCATCCCTAGTGGGCAGCTTCCTACCCATCCACGCTAAGGATCTAAAGCCCTCCTCTTGAGGCCACCGGACAACTTCTCTGCTCGGTCCATCCCTAGCGGGTAGCTTCCTGCCCATCCACGCTAAAGATCTAAAGCCCTCATCACCAGGCCACCAAGCAGCTTCCTGCCCGGTCCATCTCTAGCGGAGCTTCCTACCCATCCACGCTAAGGATCTAAATCTCTCATCACGAGGCCACCGATCAATTTCCTGCTCGCCAATCTGCAGTGGGTAGATTTCTACCCAACAAACGCTGTGAATCTAAAAGCCCTCATAGAGAGGTCACCGAGCAGTTTTCTGTCCGGTCCATCTCTAGCGGGTAGCTTCCTATCCATCAACGCTAAGGATCTAAAGCCCTCACCAAGAGGCCACCGAACATAGTCCTGTTCGGCTCGTCCATATGGGGTAGGTTCCTTCCCTACTTAAAGATGAATCCAACGCCCTCGTCAAGGAAGAATCAGTCAACGCCGACCAATTCTAACTTAGCTATTTTTCGATTCATGTTAAATTAACGATCGCCATCTCGACTCCGGGGAATGGGAGGGTACCGACCTTCCTATACTTGGCTGTTACTCGACTTACACTCGACGCGCGATCGTCATATAAAAAGACCGGGCACCAACCCACGACCTAACACTCGCGGGATGAGACCGTTGACGAGCTAAATATACTTGCAGAATGAAGATACAAACAAAAGTATACGAGCTAAACATTTGGACAAAGAAGAAAAATGTGCACTTTATTTATGATCCGAAGATAAATACAAGGTATTCTGAGCCTCTCAGCCTTACAAAAACGCCCGGAGGCGTACAAAATTTTGGGGAAAAAAAATCTCCAAGGCAGGAAAGCTTGGTCGTAGGCTCGGGGAGTATCTCGTCCTTCTCGACGCCAGCGTCGGGGACTAAAACGGCGACCTCTGGGTCGGCGCTTCCACCGGTTGCCTCACCCTCGACGGCCTTCCCGGCAACTTTCACCTGCGGCGCATCCTCGGAGGGAGGGTACTGGACCCGGAGCTCGTTGTCGGCGAATTCCGTCATCAATGCCTTGACGGTGTCGAGAGCCTAGTGCCAAATGATGGCCGAGGCTTCGGCGAGGTCGGCGTAGAACGGGTCCGACACTTTATATCTCTCCACGGACTTCAACGCTCTGATCTCGGCATGCTTCACGGCCTCGAGCGCCTGATACCCCATTGAAGCTTGCAGATAACTTCAATATCGGTGGTGTTTTCGCTTGGGATAGCATTCCTACTGATTCAAGCAGTAGTCCTAATGTTCTCGCGACCCCTGTTCTTCGATTCGGACTGCATGATTTCGTTGAGATCGTCTATCAGAATACCGAAAACACGATGCAGTCTTGGCATCTTGATGGATATTATTTTTGGGTTGTTGGGTAAGTATTTTTTTTGCTTATTTATCTACCTATTGTAGTAAGATTTTAGTTATAAATCTTAATCTGATCATTATCATGCATCATGATCTATACAGCTTAGCAGCGGGGAAATGGACAGAAAGTATGAGAAGAAGATACAATTTGGTCGATGCCGTTACTAGACACACAGTTCAAGTAAGAATCGATATCCGACATTACCGATCATCTTTCTTTTGTTATCTAAAAGCTGAACAATTTACTTAATTTTATGTGTGTGTGCGTGTGTGTTTTCATTAGGTATATCCATATGGATGGTCTGCAGACTTGGTGTCTTTGGATAATCAAGGGATGTGGAACATAAGATCCCCAATGTGTGCAAGGCAATATCTCGGGCAGCAGTTTTAGGTTCGTGTTTGGACGCCACAACAAAGCTTTTCGAACAAGTATGCGATGCCGTCTAATGAATTGCTCTGCAGAAAAGCCGTTGGTCTTTGTCAATGATTCCTTGCGAAAATTATGTAATTTGAAGTCACGTAGAAGCAGAATATAGAGGGGGAATATTTATGTATGTGATAACTAATGGAGTTAATGATTTATTTGTTCTTTATTCAAGGTTGAAATTGCTTCAAAGAATTAACTTGGGTGCCTTTGCATGACCTTTGTGGATTTGATTATTATACTCTTATCGATTTTTTAAAAGAAAAAAAGCTATATATATAGGGTAAGAATTTCTTCAAAAATAAAAAGTGGGATAAAGATTGTGACATGTCGAGGGGGAACAAAGGAAAATGAAACATGTGTGATGCAACTGCAAGTGATCAACCTTGTATTAATTTTCTTTTCATTTCCTCCGTTCTTCCTTAATTTAAAGCATTCCAATCCCTTCTTCCTCATTTAATAGAGTTGCTTGCAACTCTTCTTTACTGCTGTCTAGGGTTCTCTTTTGCATGATAACGTAGCAAATTGGAGAGAGAAAGAAACAAGAGCAATATTTAAAAACAAAAGCAAATTTATTACAAGTTAGGGTTGTGCTTAGAGGACTACCTTCAATTCAAGGAGATTCAAGAAACCCTAAGTAATTTTTGTCTTTAATATTGCTCTTGTTTCTCTCTCTCGGGTTTTCTCCTTTCCTGGAGCCTTGCTTGGAGGATGTCTTCTTAGGATAACAGCGATTAGCTTTTATCTGTGATGTTTCTTCCTCAGATCGCTACTAGTATTAGTTTCTGTTGAGTTTGTCTCAAATTAAGGCCCAACTTAATTAACCCATTAATTAATTAATTGTGCTCTTGGTTTAAGTTGGTATTATATGCATATCTCCAGCCTTTGTTCCGTAACAAAAAAATATATTTTGTTTAGATTGTTTGTTCCGTAACAAAAAAATATATTTTGTTTAGATTGAGTGCTTATATTATTCCACCAGTTTAGAGAGAGAGTTTTGTGTGAGAGGAATTTATTCTTCCGTTCATCCCTATTCCAGATTAATTTGGGGACTTTTTTGTACTCTCAATTTTTCATAGTGGAATTTTTGTCTTCTCGTCGTCCGTGGTTTTTCCCGCAAGGGTTTCCACGTAAAATCTTTGTGTCATCGTTTCTAGTTTAGTTTTTAATCTTTGATTGATTTATTGCTTCCGCGCTCTTAACTCCAACAAACTGGTATCAGAGCTTTGTTCAATCAATCAAGATTTAATCTTTCTCCATCATGTCGCCTTCTAAAAAGTTCGACATTGACAAGTTCGATGGCAAAATTAGTTTTGCAATTTGGAAGGTTCAGATGAGGGCCGTCCTTACCCAACACGGGTTGAAGAAGGCGTTATCCGGTCGACAGGGAAAAATCATCTACCTCTTCCAGTACCATGACAGATGCTGAGTGGGAAGAATTAGATGAGAAAGCACTCTCAGTGATCCAACTTTGTTTGACTCGTGAAGTTCTCCGTGAAGTCATCCTTGAGACTACAGCCGCAGGATTGTGGTCTAAACTCGAGTCACTTTATGCGGCCAAGAGTCTTGCGAACAAGATTCGTCTCAAGGATCGCCTCTACACATGCCATATGGCTGAAGGTACACCAATCCAATCTCACTTGGATGAATTTAATTCGATTCTTATCGATTTAGAAAATCTTGATGTTAAAATTGAGGATGAAGATAAAGCTGTTCTACTTGTTGTTTCACTACCTCCCTCATATGGCCAATTTAAAGAAATCATGCTTTATGGTAATCGGGAGTCCCTCTCTTTTGAAGATGTGAAATCCAATTTGTTGTCTAAAGAGAAATATGATGCTGAGAAACCTAGTAATCATGCTGAGGGTTTATTGGTGAGGGGTAGAACACAAGAAAGGGGTCAAAACAGTAAGAACAGAAATAAGTCTCGGTCGAAGTCTAGAAGCAAACACTCTAATAAAACCTGCAATTATTGTAAGAAATTTGGGCATATTGTTGCCGACTGTTATAAGTTGAAAAATAAGCTTGAACGGAAAGATAAAAGACAGGGTAAGAAACCCGAAAAAACCGCTGAAGCTGCTATTGTTGAGACCGATTCTGATGGGGATGTTTTCCTAGCTGTTGATAGTTCAAAAAGGTCTAGGAGTGAATGGGTTCTTGATTCTGCCTGTTCGTTTCATATGTGTCCTCATAGGGACTATTTTGCCACTTATGAATCGGTTGATGGTAGTTTAGTTTTTATGGGAAACGATGTACCTTGTAAGGTTATTGGTATAGGTTCAGTTAAAATCAAGACCCATGATGGTTCTATTAGAACTGTGACAGGTGTTAGACATATCCCTGACCTGAAGAGAAATCTTATCTCCTTAGGCACTCTTGAATCACTCGGTTATAAGTACAGTGCTGAGAATGGAGTTCTCAAGGTGTCCAAGGGTATTCTTGTGTTCTTTAAAGGTATTCGGCGGGGTACCTTATATATCTTGCAGGGTTCTACAATTACAGGTTCAGCTGCAGTTGCTTCGTCCTCACATTCGGATGACTCCAAACTTTGGCATATGCGTTTGGGTCATATGGGTGAGAAAGGCATGAATGTTCTCACCAAAAGAAATTTGCTTGGTACTTTAAGTTCTTGTGATCTTGAATTTTGTGAACATTGTGTTTTTGGCAAGCAGAAAAGAATTAGTTTCTCAGCAGGTGTTCACAGGACCAAAGGTACCTTGGATTATGTTCATTCGGATCTTTGGGGTCCATCCCGCAAGCCTTCAATCGGAGGTCACAGGTATTTCATGACTATTATTGATGATTATTCACGGAAGGTCTGGATCTATTTTCTGAAACATAAGAATGAAGCCTTCACTAAGTTCAAAGAGTGGAAGGTGTTGATTGAGAACCAGACTGGTAAAAAATTGAAGAGGCTCAGAACTGATAATGGTCTTGAATTCTGTGAAGAAAAATTTGATACTTTCTGCAAACAGGAAGGCATTGCTAGGCATAATACTCTGGTTGGTAAGCCCCAGCAGAATGGCGTTGCAGAGAGGATGAATAGAACCATCCTTGAAAAGGTTCGTTGCATGTTTTCTAGTGCTGGGTTATGGAGTCGTCGTAATTTATGGGCTCAAGCGGTAGAGACTGCTTGCTACTTGATCAACCGCTCGCCCCACAGGTCTCTCGACGGCAAGATTCCAGAAGAAGTCTGGTCAGGTAACCCTGTTAATTATTCTAACCTTCGTGTTTTTGGGTGTCCTGTTTATATTCATGTCAACGAGGGGAAATTGGCTCCTCGTGCGAGAAAATGCATTTTCATGGGTTATGGATCGGGCGTTAAAGGGTACCGTGTTTTTGATCCTGATTCTAATAAGATTATTCATAGTAAAGACCTTACTTTTCATGAAGATGCTCTTCTTTCTGGAAAAGATACTGCTATTCCTTCTTCTGGTGCAGATGACAATGACAATGATGGTGCCAGTGAGAAGGTGGAGTTTGAGGTGGAGGGCACACAAGCCCAAGTAAATATTCCTACCTCCACCACTAGTCCTAGCATTGTGACTGGTGATACTCAAGTGCAAAGAAGTCCACAACGGCAAATTGAGCCATCTATAGCTCGTGATCGTGGAAGGAGGCAACCACAAAAGCCTGCAAAATTTAAAGATGTTGATTTGGCTGCTTATGCTTTTGTTGCTGCGACGGAGATTGAAGATGTTGGTGAGCCTAAAACTTATTCAGAAGCTATCTCTAGTGCAGATTCATCTAAATGGTTGCTTGCGATGCAAGAAGAGGTTGAAAGCCTCCATAAGAATGAGACTTGGGATTTGGTCAAACTTCCCAAAGGTAAGCGAGTTATAAGCTGCAAGTGGCTTTATAAAGTCAAAGATGGAATCCCTGGGGTTGAACCTGTTAGGTACAAGGCAAGGTATGTTGTTCGTGGTTTTGATCAACGTGAAGGTGTTGATTTTAATGAGGTATTTTCTCCTGTCGTTCGTCATACCTCTATCCGTGTATTACTTGCTCTTGTTGCCTTATATGATTTGGAACTGGAACAAATGGATGTGAAAACTGCTTTTCTTCATGGTCACCTTGAAGAAGAGATTTATATTGATCAGCCTGAGGGATTTGTAGTTCCAGGTAAAGAAGACCATATCTGTCGTTTGAAGAAATCTTTATATGGTTTGAAGCAATCACCCAGACAGTGGTATAAGAGATTTGACTCTTTTATGATTGGGCAAGGCTACTCAAGGAGTAGTTATGATAATTGTGTTTATTTTCAGAGATCTCCTGATGGGTCTTTTGTATACTTGTTGCTTTATGTTGATGATATGTTGATTGCTGCACCTAATATGTCTTATGTCAACAAGTTTAAGGCCCAGTTGAGCAGTGAGTTTGATATGAAAGATTTGGGTGCTGCCAAGAAGATTCTTGGGATGGAGATACACAGGGACCGTCAAGCTGGGACATTGGAATTGTCTCAGAAGAAATACATCGAGAAATTACTTGCTCGATTCAATATGTCCAACTGTAAGCCTGTTACTTCTCCTCTTGCTGCTCACTTTAAGTTATCTGCTGAACAATGTCCAGAGACTAAAGAGGCCAAGGAGAAAATGGCCAATGTTCCTTACTCTAGTGCTGTTGGTAGTCTCATGTATGCCATGGTGTGCACTCGACCTGATTTGGCTCACGCTGTTAGTGTTGTTAGTCGTTATATGCACAATCCGGGCAAAGAACACTGGGAAGGAGTTAAGTGGATCCTTCGTTACCTAAGGGGTACTATGGATCTTAGTTTGGTTTTTGATAAGAAATATTCTGATCCTGGTGGTGTTATTGGCTATGTTGATGCTGATTATGGTGGTGATCTTGATCACAGAAGATCTCTTTCTGCATATATTTTCACTTTATGTGGTTCCTCCGTCAGTTGGTATTCTTCCTTGCAGGCTATCGCTGCTTTGTCTACAACTGAGGCGGAGTATATTTCTGTTACTGAAGGTGTAAAAGAGGCTATTTGGCTTCGAGGTTTGGTCACCGAGCTTGGTCTTCAACAGGATGTTCTTGTTGTATTTTGTGATAGTCAAAGTGCTGTTCATTTGAGTCGGAGTAGCAAGTACCACTCCAAGACTAAGCATATTGACGTGAGACGTCACTTCATTCGAGATACTGTTGATATTGGTGAGGTTGTCGTTGAAAAAATTGACACCGCTCACAATCCTGCGGATATGCTCACTAAGCCGCTTCCGATTACTAAGTTCAAGTATTGCTTGGACTTAGCTGGTATTTTATCTCATTGAGAGCCCTTCAGGGCTTATGCGACGACGTGGAGTATTTTGGAGCATTACGGAATTTGAGCCAAGGTGGAGATTTGTTGAGTTTGTCTCAAATTAAGGCCCAACTTAATTAACCCATTAATTAATGAATTGTGCTCTTGGTTTAAGTTGGTATTATATGCATATCTCCAGCCTTTGTTTCGTAACAAAAAAATATATTTTGTTTAGATTGTTTGTTCCGTAACAAAAAAATATATTTTGTTTAGATTGATTGTTCCGTAACAAAAAAATATATATTTTGTTTAGATTGAGTGCTTATATTATTCCACCAGTTTAGAGAGAGAGTTTTGTGTGAGAGGAATTTATTCTTCCGTTCATCCCTATTCCAGATTAATTTGGGGACTTTTTTGTACTCTCAATTTTTCATAGTGGAATTTTTGTCTCCTCGTCGTCCGTGGTTTTTCCCGCAAGGGTTTCCACGTAAAATCTTTGTGTCATCGTTTCTAGTTTAGTTTTTAATCTTTGATTGATTTATTGCTTCCACGCTCTTAACTCTTTTTTCTTTCATTTTTTAGTTTTGTATTGTTTCGTTAAGAGGTTTCTAAGGCGTTATATTTAAATAAAAAGGGAAAAAAGAAGGAATTAGGGAGCTCTTGTTCAAACAAGGGGATGGGCTCTCTTTTCTTACAATATTTAGGTTATTTGGTCGAGGTTAATGGTAGGGGTAATAAGTAACGGAATGAAAGGAGACGATGGTTTGGATAAGAGAAAAAGGATTAGTTATTTTTTTTGAGGAATTGGGTCAAACTTCAAGGGTGTTTACATGATAAGACCCAAAAAGTGTTGCATAATGAACAATATTAAAAGGCGTCTCATCTTCCAAAATTAGCCCAAAATATAGAGGTGGGGAAGAAACAAAGGGTAAATTGTCAAAAAGCCTTCAGCCAACTTCCGCTCTATCAAAATACCCTTGGCATTTTGCTCTTGTTAAAAGATCCCTTGGCCCAATTAACACCTCATGATGTACCTTTGACTAACTTTGTATATTCTAATAATACCCCTGCTCATACTCATAGGCTTTGACAAATTTTACATGGCAGTTACCGTACAAACGGCTTGTTTCTAATATCCAAAGGCTTGTCTATAATATTTAAAGACTTGTCAGTAATGTCTAGCGACTTGTTTGTAATATCTATTATGTTTTCATTTCTCTCTAAATATACTTTTTTCCCTCCAAAAGAATCTAATTTCCCGTCAAATATATACTTATTTTCCCCCAAAAGCCTGTAAAATATTTTTATACCTTCATGTAATATCTAAGCAGTTGCATGTATCTAGACAGTTGCCTATAACATCTAACCAGTTGCTTGTAATTTCTAAGCACCGCCATCCTCCTCCGTCGAAACCATCTTGGAGCGGTGGGAGAAGCAGAGGAGCAGAAGAGGAATGAAGGAAGGAGAGGATGAGCGGCGCAGTAACGACGAAGGAGGGAGAGAAGGGAGGATGAGCGAAGTAAGGAGGGAGAAGGAGCGGCGGGGCAACGACAGATGAGCGGATGGAAGAGGGGAGGGGGCGGAGGTTCTGGAAGGAGAGAGAGGGAAAGATGAACAGTGGGAGGGAGGATTATTTTTGTAATTTTATTTGAATGAGAATATAAGGTGTAAATGAAATATAGTCCGTATGGATTTTCACAAAGATTTTGAACAGTATGACTTTTCCATCCATTTTGAAAATACGAGGGGTTCTTAGACAACTTCCGAGCATACCGGGGTGCTTTTTGACAAGTTACCCAAAAAATCATACAATCTTATAGTGTTGGATTACGATTTGTTTAGGGACAGGGCCTGGCATTTGCTATAGTTTATGAAGCCTACGTATGATCTAGTCACCATTTTTATTATGGGCCAAGCCAACATAATTAGCCCATCAATCCTTACCTTCTACTGTCAAGCTCGCTTTCAACTTTTATAAAAGCAATTCATATTAGACAATATTTGTTTTTGTCCATCGAGAACTCCATATTAAATCAGCGTAAAAATTTTTGTGGTTTACTTTGGGAGGAGTAAAACTCCAATTTTTTTGGTAGAATGATTTAATTAGGGTAAATTGTAAAAAAGCCCCCAGCCAATCCATAGTTCTGAGAAAAGCCCTGATATTTTAGAAAACCCTGGACTGGACTGTTTTTGATTCAGGCCTGCTATTTTATTTTAGATGAACTTACAAAATTGCCCTTTTCATCTCAACAAATTTCTCCCCTTCTCTTTTCCCACTCTGTCTTTCCATCGCCGTCAACGCCTCCCGATGCTGCCGGGGACCCACCACCAGATCCGCCTTCATCGCCACCTCCTCCGATGAGATTTCTCCCTCAACCTCCAACGAGATCTCAACTCCATCACAACCTCGCTCTCTCTCTCTCTCTCTCCAATGGTGATTTCTTTGTCGCCGATGAAGCCCACCGGCGGCGTCGCAACCCACTCCCGCTCCTCATCTCGTTCCCCTCCGATGTCCTCCTCATCTTCCTCCTCCTCCCCCCACACCACCCTCTCCCTCACCGACCTCGACCTCGACCTCGCCTTAGTTTAATTTGTGCTAAGTGTGAGGACGAAGAAGACGATGACAAGGTTGCTTGCAGTTGGCAAATTGAAGAATCTGGGATCTTTTGGGATTTATTTAATACTAAATCAAGTATGGATCGTTCTTTCTTTTTCTTTTTGCTACCATGAATCTTACATGACTGAATATTTTATGGCATATTGAAAGCTAAGAATTGATGATCATCTAATTTTGCACCTTGAAAACCTCTGAATATTTTTTACAGCGATGATTTAATTCGGTTTCCACACATGTTGAAGTATTTTTGGACATATCCTAATGCAAATTTTTTTGCTTGATGGATCGCATATCAGTTCTTTAAAATGCAAGGATTCGTAGATTCTCTAATGATGTTCCCTTAAATTGCAATTTTTTCCATTTCTTTTGAAAAATGAATTCAGCATATATAATGTTATTGTATGAAAGTTTTCTAAAGGATCTTAAAAGTAAGAGAGTTGTAAGGATCCTCGAGGGTCATTAGGAGGGAGAAAAATACGATGAGTATGGTGTCTGATTGAGGGCCAAGACATAGCGGATGTGCGCAGATGTGCTAAAGGGAATTTTTTTGGAGCAGCTGCGGCTGAATTTAAATGGATAAATTCTGTTGTCGCCACCGAAAGTTCAACAAAAGTCTTGATATTGTTTGTTTTAAGTTTAAACATTCTGTGAGGTTATCCGGAAATGTATTGATATACTTTTGTTTCGTCGATAGTGTGTATTGTGTTATTCATGATTGTTTTTGTAGATCTTTGCATGCAACATCTAACTTGCTTGTAACATCTAAACAGCTGCCCGTAACTTCTAAACAGTTGCCTGTAACATTTAAGTAGTTGCTTGCACTATCTAAACAGTTGCATGTAATATCTAACCATTTGCTTGTAATATCTACAAAGTTTCCTGTAACATCTAAGCAAATACCTGCAACATTTAAACAGTTACCTGTAATATCTAATCATTTTCCTGTAACATCTTAAAAAGTTACATGCGACGGCTAAACAGTTGCCTGTAACATCTACAAAGTTGCCTGCAACATCTAAAAAAGTTGCATGTAACATCTAACCGTTTGTCTGTAATATCTACAAAATTCCCTGCAAAATCTAACCACTTGGCTGTAACATCTAACCACTTACAAAGTTGCCCGTAACATCTAAAAAAAGTTATGCATGTGTCTTAAAAGCGTAGTATGTAATAAATTTTAGGTAATGAAATAACGCTTATTATGCCAACGTAGGTAAAAATTCTTGCAACGTTATGCATGTCTTCAATGTTTGACAAACTTGGGGGATAGCTCAATAATTCTGGGGGAAAAAGGAAATAAGAAAGTAAAAGAAATTTAATAAAAGATTTTATTCAAGAAATGGTCATGGAAAACTTCCAAATTAAAAATCAAAATATATATATGCCTTTAATTAAAGTCAAAAAGTTTGTCGTCGAAGTCTCTTAAGAAGTTGGTGAAATCACATTGGAATTTGATGCGGAGCCAACCGACTAAATCGCCACTGTAGTCCTTGTTCGCTGGTGGTGGAAAAAAAGACCCTTGGATAGCACTCCGTGATCTTTGAGGACTTAGAGATCGATAGAGAAATAAAGGGTAAACAATTGTGATTTCACTTAACTAACTGCTATTTTGAATCACAGATGAGTCTATATACATAATTTAACTTAACTTTATCGCTTAATCATAAAAATGCAGTGTTCAGCCACTTTTAATGCCTACGTGACCTCTTTTTTAAAAAACACTGATGATACACCGACCAATTCTAGTCTAACATCACTAGTTAAAACCATTTGTCATCCCATAATTTCTTTTGTAAGCCATTGCATATACTGGTGCAGTAGTTTTCATCGCAATACAAGTATTGGCTCTAAATATTTTCTAGTGCAAAAGAGTCGGCGTCCGACAGTACAACATTTAAAGCAACACGCGTCCCTAAATATAATGATCAAAGGAAAGGCCCGTAGCAGGTTTAACCGATAAAGACTTAGTACCAAACAACCAGGATTTTATGATGTAAAGTATAATAGCAAATAAAAAATATTGAGTTGTATTACGAGTTAATTAAAAGTTTGCACAACAAGCCAGTCATTGTTCATTGGTGATTATTGGCTAGGAAGCTGACTTGTTGCATTCAACTCATGGATAAATATCGGCCTACATACAAGCCTTATGGGCCACATTTGCAGGGCAAACACATGCATGTACCGGGCGAACGCCCGATTTCACATTCAAGCACAATTCATAGAAAATACAACTTAAAGGATTCGCACAATAAAGAGGTTGAGTAGGGTTTTGCACCATACAAGCCATGCATAAACGTTCATATCTTAGCATCCTCATGCTAGCTTTAACCTTGAAAGCAAGGATTAACACCGTGTACCTAAACCACGGCCTTAGAGAGAATTCTGGATAACCATATTGGCTACAGATGACGCCTTACCAGTGAGGGTTCAAACTCTACTGAACCGCATCAAAATGGTATGAGTTACCTGACTGCGGCGAGAGATTCACACTTCACTCCAAGAGGATCTTCTATAGTATAGTCTTCTATGCTGCTGCCAAGATAGATTAAGACATAAATATGATAAAGCTTGTGTTTGATGTGAGAGCAGTCTTTCATTCTTTAATTTTTTAATCATAATTATAACCTTCAGGGTCCCCGTTATGGCATGTAAGTATAAGCCCATGTTCTTGAAGACGTCTGGTTCGAGCCTGATCATTTTCGGCTAGAATTCCTTTGTCTAAATCGAAATGTAATTTTATCTCTATTCAGTCTAGTCGTGATATTGTTGGTATATAAAAAATATACCTAAAACTATAATAGAGAAGATAAAATATAATATTTGGTCGAGAAATTCTCAATCTTTATTAGTGTTCAGGCTCTCTTGAATATTCTCAATTCTTTCTCTTGATTACAAATTTTGAACATGGACTTTTTATATAGTACTTGGATAATAAACCAAACCCTTTAAATCTACGATCCTTACTTATCTCTAAACAATCCTATTGCTAATATGACTAATATCTAAAACTTAAATTTGAATCTCAAATCACTCGAATCTTTTTCAACTACCCATTTAAATTTAAAACTTAAATTTAATTCAAATCTAAGGATTGAATTATTATTTCCAACCAACCGATATCATGAGTCTCCCTTATTTTTATTATTTTTTAGAAGCAAACAACAGAGAATCCAAATTCAATAAAACACCAAATTTTTATATTCAGGACGTGTTTGGTTGGAGAATTGTGAGAGAACTGGATTGTGGAATCAAAAAAAATGAGAGGATTCCACAATTTTGTGTTTGGTTGTGGGATTTGGATTTGTATGATTCCTTTGTATTTTTATGGAGGCCCATCACAAAACAAGGATTCTTGAATCCTCAAAAATTTGAAGAATTTGATACTATTCGTTGTATTTTTAGATAGGACCTGAGTTACTTCATTTATTTAACAATTTTCTCTATAATTCTCTTTTTAAAATCCTAAAATCCAAACCCCACTTAATTTTTTAGCCAAGCTTGAGGGTTGTGAACAAGTTGTCAGTACAAGCCACAGGGAAGGGCTGTGCGTTGTACTTATTAGTTTCTCGTGGAAGTCTGGAGACATGACAATTCAGAGAAGGTATACAAGCTAATCTACTCCATCAATTTGTTGTGAGGAATATAATTCTGCAAGTTTCGAGGGAGTCATGTTGGCTTTGATTAGGACATTCATCACACACACACACTCACACTCTCTCTCTCTCTCTCAACCGAAAACCAAAAAGGCTGCAGCTAGCTCTCAGCTCTCAGTGTTTTATGGAGTGGAGATAGAATCGAATCAGGCATCTGATTCAGGCCAAGCAACCCTTCCAAAGGCTGCTCTTCTCTCTCATGCATTCTCCTTTATCCACTTCCACTACTGCATCAAGAATCTTCAAGCACTGCTCAATGCTAGTTACCTCCATCATCATCATCTCTCTCTGAGAGAGAGTATATATATAGAGAGAGAGAGAGAGGAAGGGGTTAATGAAGAAAATGTGCCATAGGAAGAAATTTCCTCCTATGACGTCGGAAAATGCATTCTCTATGATTTTTTTCGACGATCGGTATACATCACCTCCATCTTGATCATTTAAGATGTGGATACACTAAATTTCATGTGATTATACCATTTTTTTATCGTTGATTTAGTTGGTGCAAAATTAATGGTTTACCGACAATAGAACTTTACATTGCTAATTCAACGGTGAAAAAATGGTGGAATGACATGAAATTTGGTGTAAGTACATCTTAGATGATAACGACGATGATGATAGAATCGTCGGAAAAAATGGCAGAGGTTGTATTTTTTCGACGCCATACGAGGAAATCCCTATTTTCTCCATTATTCTCTTATATATATATATATATATATATATATATATATATATATATATATATATATATTTTGAGTGTACCATACAATTCAAATACCCATACCAGCACAAGCTAAGTGCTATACAGTTGCATTGTAAATCTATCATAGGCTCAATCAAACACAATAGTCATTGAATAATTAAAACAAACATTATAATTATAATAAAGAGCTAAACTAAAAAACATTATCCATATATATCCCATTTCTCTCTTGCCCTTACTAACACATTACACACAATTAACCAGTCACCAAACAAAAAGGGAAAAAAAAGGAGAAAGAAGAAGAAAAACACCCATAAGTAAAGAAAACACATACAAACAACTAAAACTAGAAGAAAACACATAATTAATTAAGTTAACTGCTACAGAAATCTAAATAAAAACTAGTTGTTCTTCAAGGGAATGCACCATTTGCGGTAGAAAGATCAGTCGCCCATGACATCGCCGGATTCCAATACCCGAAATCCCCTACAGACAACGGAATCGGCTCCAGTACCGAAGCGGTCGTAGTAGCCATAGCAGTGCTAGCAGCAGCAGCAGAAGTTGAGCAGCTGCTTGCACAACCCACATTGCTCCCATTCATCATCTGCAAGTTATCACTACCATTACAGTAACCAGCTGCGCCCGTCGAAGCTCTCAGCCTCTGGTAAAGCTCTTGTATCCCAGAACTCGTCGGCACGTCGCTCAGCAACAAACTCTGCTGCTGGTGCTGCTGAGGCTGCAGGTACTGAAACGGATAAGACCCGAAGGAGCCGACAGGAAAACCCAAGTGGTCCAAGCCCAAATTGTTAGCATCAACCATAGCCCCTTCTTCCTTCATTCTAGACGAAGAATTAAGGAAGCTAGGGTTTGGGTTAGGGTTAGGGTTAGGGTTTTGGTTCTGCATCTGGCTGGCCCGCAGCAGGGCCAGCAGGTGCGAGCCCTGCGGCACTCCTGCGGCCCAGAGCACGGGGCTGCCGCCGGGCTCCGCCAGCTGGCAGAGCGACGCCATCTGCCGGCCGGCGCCCTTGTGGGCCCCGCCGGGCTTGGCGGCGGGGACCGCGGCGGCTGCCGCGGGGGCAGCGGCCGAGCAGGACCTGGCCTTGCGGCAGCCGCCGCCGATGGGGACGTTGCGGAGGGCCCCGCCCTTGGTCCAGTAGCGGCGGCAGGTCTTGCAGAAGTGGCGGGGCTGGGTGAGGTTGTAGTTGTTGTAGTAGCAGAACTTGGTGTTCGAGGAGTCGCACCTCGGGCACCGGAGATTCTGCAGCTGGTTCTGTGCTATCTCGGCGGCGGAGGAGGACGACGGCGACGACGTGGCGGATTGCGAAGGGGAGGATGAGTTCGGGATATTCTTCCTCTCCTCTACAACTCCACCAAGTAGTTCTTGAATCATTTTTTTAATTCTTTCTCTTTTGTGGGTAAATACAAATTAAAGGAAGAAGAAGATAAGATAAAGAAAAAGCGGTGAAATGAGAAAGTTGGGGTTTGGTTGTTTGAGAGTGGGAGTTGTAATTTGTGGGGTAAAGAAAGAAGCAGAGGGAAAGTTAAGTGGGGGTGGTGAGGGGTTTTATATAGAGGAGATGAGAGTGGTAGGGGTTAAAGTGAAAGAAGGCACTTGGTCTCTACCTCAAAAGAAGTTTTTGAAGAGGCGCAGTGTTCAAATTCTTTTCCTCGCTCCAAATTTGAACTTTTCTTCAATATAATTACCGTCTACTTTAATACTATTATTAAGAGGAAATGTTTTTGTTCTGTTTACCCTCTTTTGTTTGATTTCCTAATATATTAGGCGTTATCTCAGAGTTGATGGGGATTTGAAATTATCCGTATGCAAAGGGACAAACGTTTGAAGTTTTAGTTTCGGACGTCTGTCTACACTCTGTATGTTTTGCATATATTGGGAAGACGTTTGAATCGAACTCATAAGACGTCCGTGAGCGATATGTACTTTCGAAACCTTAAGAAAGCTTCTTCTTCAGACGTCTAGAAACACTCTGTTAGTTTGAAGACTTTTGGGTAGACATCTCTGCACAGACGTCTGCCGTCATCATGAACCAGAAATTTGTTAGTTGGAAAATTAGTTATTTAAATCTATTTTTTCTAATACTATATATAATGTAGTATTTTGTAACCCTAGATGAGAGATAGTCTTGAGACAGCTAGCTTTTGTGATATTTGAGAGAACCCTTTTGTTATTTCGAGAGAGCTAGGGTTTTAAGAGATTTTGTATTTGTCCACCGGTTTTGTACGCCTCCTATTTGGATATTAATAAAGTCTTGCCTTCGCCTTTTGGTTAGTACTCGTATTTTTTTATTTACTTATGGTTTGATTAGTTCTTTATATTGTCTGTGTTATTGCTTCGTGATCATCTTATCGCAACAAACTGGTATGAGAGTATTGTTGTTTGGGTATTTTTTGTTTGAACTATTAGGTCTTCAATATCGCGATCTAGGTTAACGGTGGGTAATGACACTTGTGTCCTCTTTCCCGTCTTCTTAGATCGCGATTTTGAATTTTTAGTGTTCATTAGCATTCAAGGTATTTTAGATTGATCCTGCATCATGTCTTTGACAATTATGAAGTTTGATATCGAGAAGTTTGATGGAAATATGAGTTTCTGTATATGGAAAGTTCGTATGATTGCCGTATTGAATCAAAATGATTTCAGAAAGGCGATTCTTAGTAAGGATGCAAAACCTTCCACTATGACGGAGAAATCTTGAGAGAAGTTGGATGAAAAGGCCCTCACGGCTATCCAGTTGTGTCAGACAAACGAAGTTCTGCAAGAAGTTTTGGTAGAAAAGACGTCAACTAGTTTGTGGCAGAAATTAGAGAAGTTATATTTAAGGAAATCTCTCACGAATCGACTTTTGTTGAAGCGACGTTTCTACACACTTCATATGTCAGAAGGCTTTCCAATCAAATCTCACGTTGGTGAGTTTAATTCAATCATTACAGATCTGGATAAGATTGATATTAAAATTGATGATGAAGATCAGACTCTTCTCTTGTTATATTCGTTTCCATCCGCATATAAGCACTTTCGTGATATCATGGTCTATAGACGAGATACAATCTCGATCAAGAATGTCAAAGAGAATTTGATGAGTTAAGAGAAGATCGATAAAGAGTTGACTTCTAGCGAAACTAATGATTCATTTTCTAGTTTATTTGTTCGAGAGAGAGCGGAGAGGAGAGACCTGGAAGGTAACAGGAAGAAGTCAAGGTCAAAGTTCAGGAATAAAAAGAACTTGACCTGCAACTATTGTAAGAAGCCGGGGCAGTTTAAGGTTGATTGTTTCAAATTGCAGAACAAGCAGAACTTGGAAGACAAATCGAAGGAGTTTTCAGCCGAAACTAGTATAGTGGAAGAAGAAGGAGATCTTCTTGTGGATCTTGACAACATACATCGATCTAAGGACTAATGGATCATGGATTCGGGCTGTTTCTACCACATGTGCCTCAATAAGGATTTGTTCTCCACCTATGAGCTCATTAATGGTGGAATGGTTTTGATGGGCAACAATATTTCGTGTACAGCTATTGGTATGGGGACGACCAAATCAAGAATTTGACAGTATTGTGAGGAAATTGGCGGAAGTCAGGCACACACCTGACTTGAAGAAGAATCTCATCTCTTTAGGTGCACTCGATGACAAACGTTACAAGTTTTCCGCTGAAGGTGGAGTTTTGAAGATAACTGTTTACCATCGGAAACTGGGCCGAGGCACGGGTAGCACGTCTAGGCCTGAATCTGGGGACATATGTTATATGAAATATATCCATCCACCTCTTCGAAAATACGAAGTTGATTTATGGCACCGTATATCGGAGGTTTGTATAGATACGGCCGTTATAGCAAATTTATCAGATTCCCCCTCATATGTGAGGTTTTTTTTATTGTAGGGATGCTTTTTCCTGCAGGCGCAAACCTCTGTAGTTAATTACGTTATCGCCAAGCGATAACAACTTTTTCTACTCCATGAATCATCGTATGACGTGTTATATATATTGTTTATTTTGGGGTTACTCTTGGATTGTATACGAAGACTAATATTGCCATCGCCCGTAAGGCGCAGATTAGTCTAAATCCATAAATCTCATATTTAGGTTGAACCTAGATCATATGTTCTATCAGTTCAGGGTATAGTCTAAGGACCATTAATCGTATATGAGATTAATATCAACTTAGAAAATATATTTAAGGGCCGTTAATCTTGTTGTAACGACTCTGAAATTCCTATACAGAATTATTTGTTTAAATGTATAGAAAATGGTATTTCAGCCTATGTAGAAGTTATAAGTTATTTTTGTTCAGTAAAAGCAAAAAGCAACTTGTAGCTCACTGATAAAGCCTCCACACTGCTGTGACATAGGCTGTGTGTTCGATTCCTATCAGTCCAAATTATTTTTTAAGATTTTTCTTTTTAATTTTTCGGAAACCCAAGAGTTGTGCGTGCAATTCACGGAGAAACGAAAAGTTTCAGAAAAATCAAATAGGCGCAATAAGGAGTAAACACTGATTAAAGCATGTGGCACGAATCTCGAGGCAATTGGCGAAAATCCGACCGTCCATTTCCCTCAAATGGCCACCGCCGATGGTCCTGATGTGTCCAATCACCTCCGTGCTTGCACACTCGTCCCTTCAGCTCCCCTCAACTCTCCTGCACTGTTTGATTTTCTTGCAATCAAACAGAAACTCTTTAAATCCCTAATTAACACCATTAAATTTATTTTAATTCATTTATTTCATACCCTCTCTCAGTTTTACAATATAAATACCACCCCATGCCTTAGCTCTCTCCCATTGTGAAATTTCTATCAAAAATTCTCTCAAACTCTCTAATTACCAAGTAGAGTTAAGCACCAAAGAGGAGTAGCAAGCCAATTTCGACGACCGGAGTATCTCCGACGAGACCACGACCCCCGAAAGATTTCCCTCTCCCTTGTTAACAAGCTAAACCCGTAAGTTTCTCTTTTCTCTCCATTTCTTTCATCTCAAATCGTCTTCTAAAAAAACACATCGACTAAGTGGAGTTAGCTCTGATATATTGTTTTTTTCATTTGTACTCCACTTTATAAGCAAAATAGGTCAAACTAATCTCCTAACACCACTCTTAAGTTTATGTATATCATTTAGCTTGTAGTTTAATAAAAAATTTCATGTGAAACAATCATATAACAAACTTTTCATTAAAATACCATGAACTTTATTATAACCGTATTTTCAATAATTAGAGTATAAACCTTTAGATCATTCACGGGGTAACGATTTATCCCATACGCACATTATGGTTTCATAGTACGAGATTCTAAACATTGGGTTTATTTAAAGAATAGGTTTTATATTAAAATACCACATTTTTTTCAAACCGGGTTTCTTTTAATCGATATTTTAAATCTTTGGCAATTGCGCCTCTACAACCCTCGTCAGG
This sequence comes from Agapanthus africanus, assembly GCA_030015575.1. Lineage (NCBI taxonomy): Eukaryota > Viridiplantae > Streptophyta > Magnoliopsida > Asparagales > Amaryllidaceae > Agapanthus > Agapanthus africanus. The sequence continues at coordinate 909,559,390 of JASDDO010000019.1, read as the reverse complement.
GGACCCGCTAATGGATGGTGCGAATTATCGCACATCCTTAGGATAGTAGAGCGAGATGTAGAACTCCTCACGGAGTATTCGATCTCGAAAGGAAGTAAAAATACGGTTTTTAAGAAATACCACTTTTCTAAATAAAACAAAACTTTACAAAAATTATATAAAACTATGAATTCGTATTTTCAATAAAAACAAATTATGAAACTATATTTTTAAAATGAAAGATTAGAATTTTTAATAAAATACCAATAAGTTTCCAAAAACAGTAGTTTTCATAAAAGTACATAAACTTTCAAAAAAGCTAGGTTTTAACACCACAACACCACAACAATTAAAATACATGTTCATGAAAACCCTAAATATTATAAATCACCCTTGAGATTTATTTCTAAACAACATTAAAGTATTTTTCATAAAACCTCCTCGAGATATGTAAACAATATTTAAGGACTCTAGATTAATATAGGTTTAAGCGGTATCATTTCTCTTGAACTCCACGGAGCCGGAGAAAGTGAGTGCTTACCTATTCATGTTAGAGAACTTAACGAAGTTATCAATGGTAATTGTCTTGGAAAAAGATACAAATCCTGCCGTCCATGTGCAGCAGTTGCCGATTTCTCCCGAACATAAGATTTTTAACAGTTTAAATCAATTCATATGAAAAAGACCTGAACTCGAATCTAAACTTGAACGTGAACCCGGATCCAAACTCGAATCTAAACTTGAACTCGAACTCAGTCTACTCGAACTAACCTGACTCGATCCAAGATTACAATTGACATAACTCACATTTTTATTCGACTCACTCAACTTCATTATTTTACCTTTTGCAATCTATGGTTTCGATCATAACATGTTATAATCAATCAATCAAATTAATTAAGTATATTATACAGTTATAGACTAATTATACTCGGAGTGCTTGCGATAGTTCTTTGTGTGAATCCAACGGAGCTTCAGGAGTCTCATATTAATTTTTTTTATTTTATTCGAATATCAGTCGGGTCGACTCATCCACAGCCTAGAGCCCCGATACTAACACATGAAATGGGCCCGTATTTTATTGCTCCTGGGGCCCCACTCTTGATCTTGTGAATAGTTCTACTGCCGCGTTAACATTTACACTTTGAACCGACGTTAACATAGTGACCATATAGAGACCTATAGTACATATTTACTCATGAACATATAATTTTACTCATCATATATATATATATATATATATATATATATATTCTACACCTGTCATTTTTACTCCAACTTTATCTTTAGGACTTACTGAGCGCTAGTTCGCTGACGGGCATTCCACCCACCTTTATTTTCTTGGAATGTTCGTCAGATATGGTCAAGACGGAGGAAGTAGAGGCTACAGAGGAGGACTACAACCGGATTTCTACATAGGATTAGCTTAGCTTCACTTATTATTCAGCTTATGTATACCACATGTTTAGACATTTTCTTTTATTGTATTTACTTTTCAGCTGAAACTCATGTACTTGTAAATATTTGAAGTTGAATGCAAATAAATATATTTGTTGCAAATTTTACAGTCTCCATTTATTCTTACATTGTGTATTATTATTTCAATACGCTTAGTATATTTATTTAGGGAAGACCTTCTCTGGATACATATGCCTCGGGCTTGCCACGTCATCGTTTCCGTCTACTGGGAAGCGGGGTGGACATGTTTTGTTGGTGGCCCATGCAGGTCAGTTCTGCATGAAGTCGTAAATAATATATCACAAAAATTAATGAATTCAATAAATATTTATATTCCTTGCATTTCAAATTTCTTGAATCTATCCTAACCTATCTTTTATAATTAAGGTGATGGACTCTCCGAACAATACCGGCACAAACGTTAACGACAATACTCTACCGCCTACACTACCACCACCATCTACCGTTGCATCTCCTACCAATGAGCAAACGGTTCTACTTGAGCTTATCAAGACCTATTGGAGGGCTAGTAGCAGCAGACTGCCATCCTTATGAACCGTACCGAAACCGAAGCACCCGGAGTTGAGCAATTTCGGGCACCGCACCCAAAGAACTTCTCGGGTAAGGAGAGCCCGCTTGAAGCAGAAAAATGAGCTCAACTGATCGAGGATGACCTGGCAGCAGCTCAAGTGCCAGATATAGCCTAGGTGAGAGTTGCTAAGTTGCAATTGACCGATAACGCCAGAGTTTGCTGAAGAGAGCCATCTCACGCAACCGATAGAATGGAGAACATTCCAAGACCTTTTCGATGCCAAGTACTTCCCTGAGACTGCCTGCTTTGATATGGAGCAGCAATTCATTCATTTACAACAAGACTCGATATGGGTCAAGTTAGTGGATGAATATGATATTGAGTTTATCATGCTCGGCAGGTAAGATATAGTCTCAAATTCAATTCTCTTATCTCACTTACAACACTTCTAACAAAAGATCGTAACAGGTTTCGCTGCACAACTTATTTCCACTGCTGAGATCCGGGCACGACGATTTCAGAAGGGGTTGGACCCTGAAATCCAAGCTGCACTCGCTACAGGGGATTTCCCAACCCATGAGTTTGCTTTGAAGGCTGTCTGACGCTATGAGGCAGTTATGAAGAAGAAGGGCAGGCCGTAGTCGGCCAGTGTGAAACGTTTCTTGACATGATAGTATGTTATTATTGTATACTATAGTGGATGCTTGGACACACACATACACACAGGACTTTTTTGCTCGACATGATAGTATGCTATATGGTTGCTCTTTATCTTAATATATGCACTTATTTTAGTTTATTGTCTTTTTGATACATGTTGATAAAGCCCTTAGCATGTTGGCTTGACTATTAGGACTATAATGTAGATCATACTAGTGGGGCTTGAGTAGTCCACAAGCATATCCTTAACAGTTCCTAATCGACGGAGTATCGAGACAGAGAATTGATATTTCAGAGTAGACTAGTGTGTACGTTTCTTGACCCTGTATGGGGCGATGGTTGATTCCACAGCTATTGGTGTTGGACATCAAAAATTATACACAGGTGCTCATTGGAGAATGAGTACACCGGACATGACTCGCCGAGAACTTCTAGATGATACCATACCTATCGTCAGGTAGCAGTTCTTTGGTGACACTTGTACAAATTAGTCTGTAGACCCAAGATCGTCATAGTATCTTATGTGGTTCCCACTGTGCTTTGATTTCCTCCCTACCACGGCTCAAATGAGTCGTGCAAACAGATAATTTTTGGGTACAATCCTGAGTCATATGGAGGCCGTGAGCGATAGGAGGGGTTTCTCCTCTTCCGGTATTGGGAGTTGATGTTGTGCTATGCTCGATTGGTTATAACAATGAGTCCCTGGTCAGGGCTGATGAAATTTACTGATAAGTGTTATCAGTAGTTTCTCGAAAGGTTATAGACCATACATCGGCATGACTTATCGAGTTATTGGGGTCTGACGATTCCACCCCCAGACTCATTATGCAACATATCAGACGAAGAGACCGGACTGTACGGTAAGTGTTGCTTATAGGTTTTATGGGAGTTTAGACAAGTTTGCTTGTTGATCTTCTATTCGTATAATACCTGGGTAGCCGTTACGTCTAGCTAGTACGCTGATGGCTTGTGGGTATCTGATATGATCATTACCTACTGCTAACATATTGACGTGTCTTTAGAGTCCCACATAGAAGTTTCCTAACTCAAGCGAAACGAAGTAGGGCACGTATGGAGATATGTGCAGAAGCTTGATTAAATACGAGTATATGATACCGTATTCTAATCTAGCGTTTTTGGTATAACCGAATTATTGAATCAAGTGTTGATTCAATGATTTGATATATATATATATATATATATATATATATATATATATATATATATATATATATATATATATGATATTAACCGAGTTATATATGATATAACTGGATTATTGAATCAAGTGATAATTCAATGATTTGATATATATATATATATATTATATTTGATATTATCCGGGTTATATATGATATAACCGGATTATTGAATCAAGTGTTGATTCAATAATTTGATATACACATATATTTATATATTTGATATTAGTCGGGTTATATATGATATAACCGGATTATTGAATCAAGTGTTGATTTAATAATTTGATATATATATATATATATATATATATTGTATCATGGTTGATGATACATAGAACTAGGATGTGTGAGAATCACATTAGAGAAAAGATAATGATAAAGATATATGAATTAAAGAAAAGAAGAATGAGTCATTCTTTGGGTGCTTAGAGAAGCCATGACTCATCTTTTTTCCTTATTTTATTCATAAATTTTTATCATTTTCTTGTGCTTATCTAATCCTCAAGGTTCATTCACTCTCATTTCCAAGTTCATCTTCTTCATCTCCTCTCTTTTTTCTAGTTGGAGAAAAAGAAAAAGAAAGAGAACAAGAAAAAGGAATGAAAGATTTCTAGTGAGAAAAATCCCTACTTCATCAATCTACACTACTAGCAAATTAGTATAGGTTGTTATCTTCACTAATACCTTAATTAGTGAAGTGTGAGCTTGAGTGTGAGTTGCCTCAAGGTGGATCATCTTCGGCGACGAATACTTCGAGCAAACTCGTTTATCCTTCAAGTGGAGCCAAAGAAGAGTTTTAGGACTATTATTTGGAGCATTTGAAGTGAAGGACTAGACTATAAAGGTTGTAGTTTCTCTTCACTCAGTTTAGAACTTATTTTGCTTAACTTTGAAACCCTAATTTTCTAGTTTGATTCTTGTTTAATATACTTAGCCCTCTAAATTTTTTAAAATTGCATACTTGATGCGGTCCAAGGGAGTCATGAAGAACATATACGGGACATTGCGGTCCAAGAGAGTCATGAAGAACATATACGGAACATAGATCATTTGTGCCCGTGGATGGTATACGACTGGTTATATGATACATGCTGTCAGGCAACATATTAGTTTAGGGACATCGCGATCTATAATTTGGTACTTGAAGGTGCAATCTTTGCTATGGGTAGCCCATGGATGGTATACGGTGGTCAATATGGAAACCAGCCGCAGGCGGCATATTAGTTTAGGGACATTTCGGTCCATCACTCCAGTTTAGAGACATAGCAGTCTATCATCAACATAATGGGTGTGCATATCATCCGGTGGGAACGGCGAGCGGACATAGACGTGTCCATCCATCATCGATCCAAGTCGTGACTTTTCAAGCATAGTACTTCTTGAGAGATCGGTCGTTTAATGGCCGAAACGGTCTTTCTCCGTGGATATCCATGAGTAGGTAAGCTCCACCTTGGTAAACCTTATGTATGACATACGGGAATTCATAGTTCGGCTCGAACTTCCCACATTTCGTGCAGTTAGGGATCATCGGCCTTTTGACAACCATTATGAGTTTGCCTTGGCAGAATGTCCTCGGTCTGGTTAGCCTTTCATATGATTGTTTCATTCTTGCCCTGTAAGCTTCTAGATTTTGCTATGCTATAAGGCGGGTCTCGTCGAGAGCATAAGTTCTTCGAGCTGGAGATGGATATTCTCTTTGTCTGTAAGTTCACATTGAACCGCTATCCGCAGTGAAGGGAGTTTTATCTCCAGAGGGAGCACAGCTTCGGCGCCAAACATCAATGCATAAAGTGTTGTCTTCGTAGCTGTCTTGAACGTCATTCGGTATGCCCAAAGAGCTTCATATGGCCTTTCATACCAGTTGTTTACCTTCGGAAACCGGGCCGCTTGTTCTGGTTTTTTCTGTGACTCGCCGCACCTCTTAGTATTTTCGAAGTCCGACAGGAAGTACTTGGTATCTTCATATTTTTGTACTTTATTCATGCAGAAGGGTTTGAGCTCTCCTATAATAGTGTGCTCTTGGCCATCCTTAAAATACTTTATATGCTGATATTGTGTAGAAGGGATGATTTCATGCTCGTGTAACCAAGGTTTATCAAGTAAAACTTTGTAGCACGTTTTGCCTTCAATGACATGAAACTTTACGTCCGTGATGAGCCGTCCGAAGTGCAATGTTAGTACTATGGACCCCAACGATTTTGAAGACCATGATTCGTATCCGGCAATGGTGATCTTTTCACGGCCGAGATATCGAACATCCATAGATATCTGCTTGAGCACCTTTACATTCAAAAGGTTAACTGAAGAGCCGTTATCGGCAAGGATCTTATTTATCCTTTTATCATCGCAGTACCCAGCCATGTAGAGCGGTCGATTATGCTCGAACGTTTCCAAGAGGAGATCTTCATTGAAGGTAATATCGGCTGTAATATTTCCGCCAATCTATCCTTCATTGCTTTCTCAGCAAAGAAAGCTTAGAATTGATCGGTTTCTTCAAGGGCTTTGATTTAATATTTGTGCAGTTCCTTCTACAGGAGTAGAGTATCGTATATACTCAAGTGAGAAGGTAACTTCTTCAGATGGGCTAACACATTGTAGTCCACCTTATTCCTTTTGGGCGGGTCTTTGGTGGCGAGATCTTTGGCCACCTCTTCATCTAGAACAATCTCTTCGGGTATTTTCCCTTTGCCCTTATCTTTATTCTTTAGATCCTTACTTGCAGGTCCAAGGTTTTTCTCAGGAATGGTGCGGTTCCGCAGATGTATATTGCCGCAGTCTTTTGCCTTCTCTTTTTCTCATGATGAGGAGTTTGCATAGAGGAGGTTGACAGGGGTTTTATCTTTTGAGTCACTTACAAAAGTTGGCATTGTTGCATCCCCTTCTTTTGAAGAATGAGCCTTGGCCATACAACAGCTTTCGGTCACTGATTTTGCCTTTCTATTTGCTTTGGGGTTATCATGTGGGAGCGGACGAGCCTTGGCCTTCCACTTCTCCCTTTTTAAATGCCTTTGGTGGGAGACATACGTTCACCACCATTTCCCGAACGCTTTACGTTCTTCGATAAGATGATAGACTCTCTGGTAGTAGAGACAATATTTTAGGTTCTCTTCTCCGCCTTCAAAGTCTACAACCCTTGGGGGTATATATCTTCATGGGAGGCAGCTTCATCCCTTTCGGTAAGGCCTTAGCAAAGTGCTTATCAGTCTTAACCTTGTTTTTTCTCTTCAGTAATATATTTTTCTTCATTGGGGAGCTACAAACTCGCATCTTCTGCAACTTGCCTGTTTAGACGCTGCTGCCTGACCTTCCCATATATGGCCAGTTCACGCCTTTGATTTTCCATGCTTCTTTGAGAGGCTTCTCGTAAGAGTTTCTCAATCGGGTCTTCTTGTGGCGAACTTGGAGCTTCTAGTATTGATTCCGCCCCCTATTCTGTCTGAGTCTCTTTCGGAAGCTGCTGGCCCATCTTCGTCATATATGGAGGAGTGAGAGACCATACGACAACTTTCCACACGTTCTTCTATTTCCTCCTTTTCTCCTTCTGAGTTATCATCTTCATACTCCTTGCTATTCTCAAGGATATATTGAAGAAATTCCTCAAGAGTGACTAGTGAGCGCGCGTTCTAGTTATATTCCTCTAACGCATCTATATACTTTTGTATCCCCGTTTGGCTGTTTACATGCTCGGCAGGCTGCACGGGCTCCTTTGCTTTCTTTTTCTTCTTCTTAGATTGCTTGACTTTGGGGCTTTTCCTTTTATCAGCAATCGTCGGAGTGGGACGCCACTTCAGTATCCCTTCTATGATCTCAAGTTCAAACAGGATTTTCCACCTGATTGTCGGGCATGCTCGGAGATCCTTTAACATCTTCTTCATTTTGGAGGAAAGCATTATCTCCCACGGGGTTTCATCCATGAATGAACATGATGCCCCCTGCGTATTAGCCCCCTTAGGGGTATGATTTTGGGGCAGATTCACCTTCTAGTTATATGATAGCAAGAATTTACCCTGTTTATATTGGTTCTCGATCCAGTTCTTGAAGACGTAATAATTTTCGATCGGATGGCTTACCACCCGATGGTAAGGGCAGTAGCTGGGATTGTTGACCTTATTAGCTTGGACTGGTCGCCATGGCTCAGGCAACATCAGTAGGCTATTCTTCATGGAGAGCTCAAACAACTTCTTTGTCTTATCGTGAGGGAATGAATATTCACGTCCCATCCTGTAACAACCCTAATTTTCCTATACAAAATTTTTAAAATATTTTTTTCAAAATCTATAAAGGGGTATTTTAGCCTGAGCACAAGATATAAGTAATTATTTTGCTTTTTAATTTCAAGTTAAAAAAATATAACAACTCCATTTTTAGTGTACAAAAATTTGCTTTAAAATTAATGTATACTTGGGGTATTTACATTTTCTGTGACTAGTTTAAGTAATTAAATAGCTCCATAATTACAAGAAGGAGCTTGTAGCTCATTGGTAATATCTTGCACTGCTGAACCAAGCCACCAGAGTTCAAATCCCATGCCCCACATTATTATTAATATTATTTTGTTTTAAAATTTTTAGAAGTCCAACAGTCAACACGTGATAAATTCCAAAATTTCCACTACACATGAAAAACTAAATATACCAGTGTGATCGCTTGAAGACTCCCCAGTTCCCCACCTCCTGACTCGGCCCAACTCGGCCGAGTCGGATGGCGGACCGGCCGACTCGGGCCGGCGCCGCCGGCCGGACTCGGCCGGACTGCCGAGTCCCCAACTGTAAAGTTGGGGCTCTTGGCATTCTCTACCCTTCTGTACACTTCATTTTCCCAGATCGGTTCCAGAGACTTTTGAAATCCCCATTTACTTTATTTTTAATGAATTTCTTTACATTTTTAATTTAAACCCTTCATCTACTCTAACCCTAGACTAACCCTATAAATACCAATCCTACACACTACCCCTCACCCCAAAACTCTGAGCCAACTCTCAATAAATCACTAGAAACCTTGTGTGCAATCGAAGTGAGCGAAAGACGAAGCTCCGGCGGATTTTCCGGCGACAACCGTAGGAACTCCCGACGACGAAACGACGCACCGGCGACTCCTCCCGATCCATCTTCCTCTTGTTTATGATCAAAACTTGTAAGTCCCCATTCTATTTTCTCTATTCTATTCTAGAAATACGGAATTACAAAACCCGACAGAATTGGAACAAATCCGATTTCCGATTCGGTTTCTTTATAAAACTTCACTTTTCTTTAATACAATCATGCTTAAACCAATTCATGTTGACTATTAAATACTAATCAACCATATTGATCAAGTTTCATAATCAAAAGTAATTGCTATTTCATTTTACCGTATTTTCATTTAAATACCACATAGTTTCAATTCTACATATACCATCACAAAACTTGCTATACCTTTAAGTAGATCACGAGGTAATGACCTACCTCCTCACACACTCATATGCAACATAGCACAATACCCTTGGGAATATAGAATACGGGAAAACGAAATCATTGCAAATAAATACCATTTACTTAATAAAACCGTTTTCTAAAGGATTTAGTATTTATACAATCTTTGCAAAGCGCCGCTACAACCCATTTTGGGAAACCCGTTCGGGATGGTGCGGATTATCTCACATCCTCAGGCTTAATGGTGCGAGATTCAGACCTCCGCAAGGAGCATTCGGTCTCGAAAGATTTAAAATACGACATCTTAAGAAAACGAGATTTCTAGAATATTATATATATACTAAAATTATTTTTATATAAATATATATAAGTAACATTAAAATATCTATTTTGCAAATAATATAAATATTCCAACTCTTTTCAGAAATCATAAGAATCACTTTACATTAAAAATACCATGAATTCCATGCAAGATCAATATTACAAGTTAATACCATATATTATGGAAATTAGGTCATTCTTACTAGAAATGTCACATGTATAAAATATACATTCATGATAACTTCAAAGACGATAACTAAATACTTGGGATGTATTTTGAAAACTATACATAGTATTTTTACGTAAAACCCCCTCAAGTTCTATAATTTACCCTAAGAACCCTAGTAAATATAGGTTTAAGCGGGACCAATCTCTTGAGCCTCAGGGAGCTGGAGAAGTGGGTGCTTGTCTATCTAAGGTAGACAATTAACAAACGGCGTTATCAACACGGTAATCGTCTTTGAAAAAGACACAAATCCTGCCGCCCATGTGCAGCGGTTACCGATAACATCAAAACAATCGGGACTTCAATTTACTTTTCTAATTGTCTGACTCAGATTGAGTCTCTCTATAATCTGACTTGAATATGATTCAAGTACAATCTACAATCTACAATATTATAATTCAACATGAATCCATGAATCCATTATACAACTTGACCGAACCGAACCATGGATATTCATTCCATTTATATGATCATCCAGTTTACATGATTATACAGTTACATCCATGATTCTACAGTTACATACATGATTCTCCAGTTACATCCGTTTACTGATATCATGGTTTCGGCCAGTCATCCAAACATACAATCTATACAGTTTACAATACAATACAACAATACAATCAAGATAACACGGGGTTTAAGGGGTAGACTGGTACGGAAGGTGTTAAAAGTGGCACGAGACTGCAAGATTAAGACACATAACCTGAATCCAATTGCCGCTGTTCCGGGTTGTATAACGGAGCCTTGTACTTCCATTTGCCTCTAGTCTCTGGCATATAGAGACTCCTCTCGTATACACTGGTATTCTTCTGTACCAAGCTACAAACAACAGCGTTAATACTAAATATAATATTATAACAATATAAGACAACTTTAAAAGCTACCTTCTTTTTTTTCTATCCTACTTCTCCCTTATCTTTGGGACTTACCGAGCGATTTGTTCGCTGACGACATTCTCTTTCTTTCTTTTTTGAATGTCGTCAGGTGATCTGGACATTCCTGAGATCGAGCCCTCTGTTGAAGACTTGAACCAGTTCAGTGAAGACCCCGAGCTCTAGTTCATTGTACACTTTCCATTCAGTACTTTTTCATTTCTGTTATGCCATTGTTTAGGCATTGTTTTTTTATCAGTTGTATTTACTTTCCATGCATTGTACAGAAAGAATGTGAATAAATAAAGTTATTGTTTTGATTATATCTTGTTTCTTGTGCATTTACTTTTATATTGCTTAGATACACTTAGCGTATTTACTTCACAGTAAATACGTAGCGGCCTCGTCGCGTCCTCTGCCCGTATACTGGGAAGCGGGGCGTGACACATCCTTTCCTCAAGAGTCGGCCTCGTATGATTATTGTTTTAGAGATCAGACACTTTAGGACCGCCCTGCTGCTGTTGAGCATTGGTGAAAAACGCCGCCTTGCTTTTCCCTTTATAATTTCATGAGTTTTCGCCTGAAGATGAAGGATCTTGACCTGTAACGACTCTGAATTTACTGTACAATTTTTTTTAATTTAATGTACAGAAAGGAGTTTACAAGCCTAAGTACAAGTTATAAGTAAATTTTGTTTAAGAATAGCAAGAAACAACTTGTAGCTTACTGGTAAAGTCTTGCACTGCTGTGACGTAGCCCCTGTGTTCGAATCCCATCAGACACAATATTTTTTCTGATTTATTTTTTAAAACTTTTTGGAATCCCAAAAGTTTACACATGCAATGCACACAAAAAATGAAAAGTCAGAAGAAATCAAACATGTGCAAAAGAGTGTTAACACTGAAAGGAACACGTGGCAAGAATCCACCGGCCCACCCCCCAATTCGACCGGTAGATCTTCTCCTTAGGTCGGCACCGACGGTCGGCCCGAGCCCAATGAGGCCCGGGCTTTGCCCACAAACCCTTTACCCTACCCCTAACTCCCCTGCACTGACAGAGACCCTTCAATTTTCCATTTATCATCATTTTAATGCATTTTAATTCACCATTTTAATTCCAAAACCATAATTCTACACTATAAATACTATCCCATGCCCTAGCCCTTCATCATTCTGAAATTCCTAGCCAAAGCACTCAAAATTTTCTAAGTACAAATGGAGTAGAAGAGGAGATAGCAAGCGGTCAACTTCTGGCGAAGAATCAAAGCTCTTCCGACGATCTCACGACACCACGAAGTTCACACCTCTCTGTTCTACCTTTTCATAGGTTAAATAACTTGTAAGTCCCTCTCAATCCCTCTTCTTCTTCCTTGAAAATCTCATTTCAAAATATATGTCGGTAAGTGGAGTTAATACCGACATTTTCTTATAAACTCTATAAATTCCACTTTTTCTTAAATATTGTTCATCCATATTCTTACCCAATACTTGTAATCATAAAATCAATGCTTAGAACTAACTTTTTAATCAAAAGTATCATGTAAAATTACTTTAACTTAACTTTTACATTAAAATACCATGAACTTGGTATATCATCTTTTAATGTTTTGCTTAAACACATCTTTAGGAAAATTCACGAGATAACGACCTACCTCTCACTTACACATTTGGTTTCTATAGCACGATACTCTTTGAACGTATTTTTGTTACGATTACAATATTACATTAAAATACCATTTACTATAAAAACCGAATTTCTTTTAAATTGTATTTTAAATTCCTTTGCAAATATACCTCTACAATCCTCTTCAGGGGACCCGCTATTAGATGGTGTTGATTATCGCACATTCTTGTGCTAGTAGAGTGAGATGCAGAGCTCGTCACGGAGCATTCGATCTCGAAAGGTTTTTAATACGGTTTTTAAGAAAAACGAATTTTTCTACTTAAATAAAAATTTAATTTTTAATAATTATATAAATATTACAAAATCCATATATTTTCAAAATATAATAAACTTATTTTTTAGAAATAAAAGAATTACAAGTTTTCACCAAAATACCATCACGATACCAATAAAAGACAAGTTTTACAATAAAATACCATGAACTTTCCAAACTAAGCTATTATCACTAAAATACCTCAAATCCTTAAAATTCACATTCATGGAAACCCTAAATAATATAAATAACGTTTTGAGATTATTTTGAAACTACATTAAAAATATTTTTTCATAAAACCCCATCGAATTATATAAAACAATATTTAAGGATTTTAGTAAATATGAGTTTAAGCAGGATTAATTTTCTTGAGCCTCAGGGAGCCGGAGAAAGTGAGTTCTTGCCTATTTAAGGTAGAAAACTTAACGGTGTTATCAATGGTAATTGTCTTGGAAAAAATACAAATCCTGCCGTCCATGTGCAGCAGTTACCGATAACTCCCGAACCTAATTCAGGATCTAAATCAGTTACAAGTGTCTGACTCAAGTCTGAGTCTAACTCAAACCTGAATTCTAACTCAAATCTGAATCCAATTCAAACATGAATCCAAACTCTAACATGTGTACTTGAACATGAACCTGAATGCCTGAATTCAAACTTCAATATCAAACATGAATGCATGACTTGACTTGACCGAATCATGGCTATAACTTGACCTGATTACAAGATTACATCCTGAACCTGACTACTTGAACAACTTGTATCCATGGTTTCGGCAAGACTTGTAAATATAACTTATACAATACATTATGCGGGGATAACGGGATAGATTGGTGCGGAATGTATTAACGTGGCACGAGATGGTCACTAAAAGACACCTATATGAACTTTCGTGCCGTTGTCCCGTGGGTTTTGACGGGGCCTTGTACTACATATTACCATAGTCCACGGGGTAAGATGGACTCCTCTCGTATACACAAATATCTTTTGTACGAAGCTACAAACAACTATGTTAGAATAACAACCATATACCTGTACAACTTACCGGTTCTATTTCACATTACTTGTTCTATTCCTTTCTTTTTTTTGGGACTTACCGAGCGCTAGTTCGCTGATGACATTCCTGTTTATTTCTTTCTTTGAAATGTTCGTCAGGAGGACGGGACTCTCAGGAGATCGAGCCGAGCCAGGAGGACTTGGACTAGCTCACTGCCCAACAGGACTATTAGCTTTTCTTGTACTTAATTTCAGTTTGTATGCCACTGTTTAGGCATTGCTTTATATCATTGTATCTTTCCTTTTCAAAGCAGTTGTATTGTAAAGATGAATTTTAATAAAATTTGCTGTTTATTTTATATCTCTTGTCATTCTTGTGTATTATATATATATTGCTTAATTACGCTTAACGTATTTATTTCTTAGTAAATACGTTGCGGGCCTGCCACGTCATCGCTTCCGTACACTGGGAAGCGGGGCGTGACAGGTTTTGTTGATGGCCCATGCAGGTTAGTTCTGCATGGAATCCTAAGCAATATATCATAAGAATTATAAGAATCAGCAACTATACATTCTTTATATTTTAAATTCCTTGAATCTATCCTAACCTTTATTTTCTATCAAGGTCATAAATTCTCCCAACAATACAAGTACCAACGTCAATGGCAACACTCCACCATCTACTCTACCACCACCACCCACCGTTGCAGCTCCTATCAACGAGCAAACGGTACTGCTTGAGGCAATCAAGTGCCTCTTGGAGGTCAGCAGCAGCAAACTGCTATCCTCATGCAGCGCCCCAAAGTCGAGACACCCGGAGTCAAGCAATTCCGGGTACTGCACCCGAAACATTTCTCTGGGAAAGAGAGCCCGCTGGATGCGGAAGAATGGGCTCAGTCAATAGAAGATGATCTGGCAGCATCACAAGTGCCAGAGATTGCTTGGGTGAGAGTTGTGAAGCTGCAACTAACAGATAACGCCATAGTCTGGTGGAAGGCTGAAAAAAACCGACTCGCTCAACCGATCAGATGGAAGACGTTCGCGATATGTTCGACGCGAAGTACTTTCCTGAGACTGCCGGTTTCGACATGGAACATCAGTTCATCCACTTACAACAAGGCTCGATGTGGAGCAAATCCGTGGATGAATACGATGCTGAGTTTACCATACTTAGCAGGTAAGATATTGTCTCAAATTCAAATTCCTGATATCACATATTTCACTGCTAACACAAGGTCGTAATAGGTTCGTGGCACACCTCATCCCGACTGCTGAGATTCGGGCATGACGATTTCAGTAAGGGTTGGACCCGGAAATCCAAGATGCACTAGCTACAGAGAATTTCCCAACCCATGAACTTACTCTGAAGGCTGCCTGACGCTATGAGGCAGTGGTGAAGAAGAATGGCATACCTCAGATTGCCGGTGTGAAATGCCCTGCAACTCAGATGGCAGGAGGAGCCTCTTCCAGGCCAACTTTTGCACTCAGAAGACTGGGAGTAACATTTAACCTGCACAGTCCAGACTTTTGCTTCTACTGCAAGAGGAATGGACACCAGGCAAAAGACTGCAGGCGTGCAAATGGCCTTGTTCCCTCATAAAATACAAGGAAAACTCCCAATGGGGCATCACGTGCACACACTTGATCGGGGGTCACGTGCTGACACGTGATGGCTTCCTGAGGGCTCTGAAATGATAAGAATTGGATCCTAATCAAACGGGGTCACGTGCCCACACGTGATGGGCCTTTAAACCAACTGAAAAGAATCAAAGGTATAATAAAACAACAAGGAAAAACCCCAATGGGGCATCACGTGCTCACACGTGACCAAGGGTCACGTGCTGACACGTAATAAGTTCCTGAGTTCTTCAAAATAACAGAATTAAATTCTGGTTAAATGCTTAATCCATGGGTTATGTGCCACCACGTGATGGGGTCTTAAAAAATCTCTGAGATAAAAGAAAAGAAAACCCTAAATGGGACATCACGTGCCCACACGTGACAGGGGGTCACGTGCCAACACGTGATAGGTTCCTAAAGATCTCTGAACTAATATAATTAAATTCTAATGAAATGGTCAATCAGTGGGGTCACGTGTCAACACGTGATAGGCTCTTAAACCTTCTGAACTTATAGAATTAAATTCTAATTAAGGGAAATCAAAAACCATAATATTTCACTAGATCTTTCCAAACAAAAAGATTGCGCTCTGTAAAGTGGAGCACCGCTGGATTAAAAATCAAATGGTGATTAAAAATCACCAATTTATAGAAAGATTCTATACAAGGAAAGATTTCCCTGAAATTTTCCAGGAATAACAGATAAAATGTCTTTTGGATTAAAAATGTCTTTTGGATTAAAAATCCAATGGTGAATAAAATTCACTGAGTGATCTAAAAGATCATGTTGGTTACAAAATCAGTTAAAATATTTCAATGAAAGATTGACTAAACAAACTTATTCTTTTCTTTCTCCTATAAATAGGAGCCAAGAAGAAAAAAAGGGGGGAAAACAACAACAACAGAGAGAAAAAAGAAGAGAATTTAATTCTCCAGAGAGAAAAGAAGATTTCTTCAGAAAAGAAAGAAACCTTAGGTAAGGGAGAGAAAGAGATCATTCTATAAGATCCTACAAAACAAAAAGAGAATTTAATTCTCATACTAAGAGTTTAACTCTTATGAATAAGAACTTAGTTCTTCCTTTGGTTGAGGATCTGCAGAAGCAGATCTCCCCATAAGTTGATAATTTAATTCTCATCGGGGAGATTCTGCCATGCAGATCCAAAACTTAGAGGGAGAATTGAGTTTAAAAAATTTAATTCTTCCAAATACATAGGAATTTAATTCCTCTAAATAAAATTTGGGTTTAACCCTACAAAAGATTTTAATTCTTAAACAAGGGACTTAGACTTTTCATGCACGTAAAAGAAGTCAGTACCCAACCTGATCACGTGGCAACACGTGACCCTCCCCCTCAATGGTCAGAAAAGAATGAATGAGATAGGGTAACGTGCTCCCACGCGACCCTTGGATAAATTCCTCAAGATAAAGAGAACAAGGCTAAGTCAGAACATATTTTGGGGGTCTCACGTGTTCCCACGTGACCCCTAGCAATTATCAAAAAAAAGAAGATTCTACCCAAGGGCAATGCCCATCTGAAGGATGCCTCACGTGCTCCCACGTGACCCTTGAACAAACTCTTCAAAATAAGAAGAGCAGAACAGACTGTGGGCATCATCACGTGTCCGCACGTGATAATCATGGAAATTAAGTGTTTAACACTTACCTGCATATTCTGAGAATAAAATAAAGAAAGTTTAGCCCAATTCTCAGGCGCCTCACGTGATCCCACGTGAGCGCTTCACTTTTAGTGTCTAACACTATTTTTTGAGCGCCTCATTTTTCTAGTGTTCAACACTATTTTAAGCACTGCATCCTTAGTGTTTAACACTATTTTATAT
Source organism: Agapanthus africanus (assembly GCA_030015575.1). NCBI lineage: Eukaryota > Viridiplantae > Streptophyta > Magnoliopsida > Asparagales > Amaryllidaceae > Agapanthus > Agapanthus africanus. Next base: position 909,542,340 of record JASDDO010000019.1, on the reverse strand, counting down.
GCATCACGTGGGAACACGTGACCGCCAGATATGTGCTAGTGTTTAACAATATATGCCAAAGGCAAGACTCCCCTTTTGACTGAGCCTCAAATACATTCTTGTTTTTCCAAGATTGATCATCTCATATGGCATATGAGTGCTCAGCACTCAATAAAAGACAAAATATGGTCAGAACCCAGACCCATGCTTAGCATTGCTAAATAATGGAGGGTTAAGCCCAGACAAATGTTCAACAGTCCAAACAAAGGTCTAACATTTTAAACCTAATTGGACTTAGCCCAAGTTGGCCATAAGTCCTCAATTCAGATTTAACTGAGTCCATGTGCTCATAATCTAATTAATTGATTTTAGTCCCAAATTGGACTACAGATTTCCCAATCAACATTGGTTCAAGGGTACATCTCTTCACTCCTTTGATATTTGTCATTGTAATCATTCAACGTTTTCAGAGAGGTGACGGGTCCCGATAACCAATCATTCTATGGACTGTGGGGTCCTTAAACTCATAGACTATGATGTCCTTAAACTTTATAGACTATGACGTCTTTAAACTACGGACTTTGGGGTCCTTAAGCCCATGAACTATGATGTCCTTAACCTCGGACTGTGGGGTCCTTAAGCCCATGGACTATGATATCCTTAACCTCGGACTGTGGGGTCCTTAAGTCCATGGACTATGATTTCCTTAACCTCGGACTGTGGGGTCCTTAAGCTCATGGACTATGATGTCCTTAACCTTTACAGACTATGATGTCTTTAAACTGGACCGAGATGTCCTTAAACTAACATTGGACCGTAATGTCCTTAAACTAATAATGGACCGCAATGTCCCTAAACTACACAATAGAGCCCGAATGCTCTTTTATTGGATCTAAATGATCCCGTTAAGTTGATCTTAGTCTGAAATTAGACTAACGTATCCTTAACAAATGTTTAAGTTGATCTTAGTTTCAAATGAGACTAACGTATCCTTAAACCCAACCCCAAACCCAAATCTAAGAAGATACGGATTTGGACTTATCCACGCCCTACGGACGACAACATAAATTAGTCTCCGTATACAATCCACGGGAAACCAAAAACAAAAAAAACATACACGACACGAAGTGACCATCTGGAGAAGGAGAAAGTGGCTACCGCAATGCGGTAGCGTAATTAGCTGCAGGGGCTTGCGCCTGTAGGGAAGAGCGTCCCCACAATCAAAAACCCCTCACAATTAGGGGGAAAGCAGTCGAAATTCTTTGATGTGCCGCTTGACGAAGTCTGCTACATCGGCCGCATCCATTTAAACCTTCGATACATGGTGTTATAAATCAACTTGGCATCTTCGGAGAGGTGGACGGATAGCACCAAATAGCATCTGCCGTTGGAATTCAGGCCCTGACGTCCCAACGTCCCGGTCGCATCTTCCGGCGGGGAACATATTCTGGCACGCCCGGTGGGACCTCTTCCTCTTTCCACTCCACACTTCGTGTGTCGTGTTCGCGAACGAATCACGGTTTAATATAGTTGCCCTTGGGTTCGAAGTACTAAGATCTGGTTTTGCTCTCGTGCAGAAAAAAGAACATCAATGGCCTCTAACTGCTCCAGCTGCAACTGCAACTCCCGTTCCGCCTCATCTGGAGGAGTAACCTACGGGCCCCAAGCGGCCTCCCTGTTCAAGATGACAGTGGAGCAGGTAACTCAGGCCACCACTGGGCTATTCTTCGGGACCATGCTCCCACCGATGAGCTTCAACGCCCCTTTAACATTGCAAGAAGCTCAGAAGAAGTCGGTCTTTGATCGGTTTACCACTACCGCGGCCCCTCTTAACGGGTCGCCCAAACCAAGCGCCTCAGTTTTCAGCAGACTAGGCCAAAGCTCCAATGGGCCCGTGAAGAAGCCCGCAATACCAGAAAGCGTTATCTTGAAGCGGATAGCCATTCCGACTCTTGAAGTCACCAAGGCGTCTTCTCCGGCTAAGGGGTTGGTCTTCACAAGACTGGCCGTTTCAGCTCCCACTCCGGGTGAAGTAACCAAGGCCGTTTCCCCTGCACGAAAATTGGCCTTTTCAAGATTGGCCATTCCCTCTCAGCGAGCATCTATCTTTGACAGGCTGGCACCAACAGTAGACTCTCATCAAAACAGGGAGCATGGAAAAGCTGATCCAACAACGGAGGTGATCCCGGCCGCACGACATGCTCGACGTCGCCAATGGCGGGGAGTGAGGAAAGCTGGGGGCAATTCCCCTTCTGGATTGACTCCGCCGGATCTAACGGTGGAAATTGATGCTGCTGTTCCAACTGGGAACAGTTTTGAACCACTCAGGAGGGTCCGCAAGAACTCTCCGACTGCTGTGCCGAAAAGTTCTCCTCCACCTATGGAGAATTCCCTAAAGGCGAAGCTGGAGCAGCCCCCTCAGCGCCTGTCCTCTAAAATTTATAAAGTTTGGCGACAGGTCCGGGACTCCGTGGTAGATCAAGACTATCCCCACCGACAGAAAAAGATGAAGGTTCGGCAAGAAGAGGACCACCCTGTCAAACCACAGAAAGCGACAACTACTTGGTTGCCCACTACAACGGCCCCCTCAACTTCGACCGCTCACAAGAGGAGAAAGCTGGAGAAAATCCCGGTGTCTGCGACGAATCGCAAGAACACTGAATCTAAACGTCCCAAGTCTGGGGGCATGGTGGTGCACACCATTTATATGGCATCCGGAAAAGAGGATAGTCGTATCTCCACAGGTCATTGACCGCTTACGCGATCAGTGACTAAGCCTCAGGAGCAACATTAACAAATGCTCCAAGAAATGCTAACAGCTATGGCCGCACTTACGGGACCGAAAGCAAGCCCGGAGACATCCTCGGAGCAGCGCCGTGAGCAGGAAACTGATGCTGAATTCCTTCGGAGAATGCTTGAGAAGAAGGACAAAGAGGCCGCGGAACAAGCGACCAATATAAAACAAATGGCCCTTCTATTCCAAGATATGGTGGGCATGATGATCCAGCCGGACCCTCCAGCCGAAGACCCTCCAGTAATAATTGAAGATGATAGAGGAGAGACATTAAATCCTCTGCCGGCTCTGTCAGCAGCCAAGGAGGAGACCATTTCAAAAGCCTCCCTGGATGATTACATCGCTCAGCAGATACGAGTTCATCAGGAGAATGAAGCGGCTGGACAAATTGTTAAAACTGGACTACCCTATCTGGGTTGGTATGAACAAATAAAGTACCTGCCGGGATACACGATCCCCAAATTCCACGTATATAAAGGGTCGGGAAATCCGCATCAGTACGTCGCTCAATTCAGAGCCTTGTGCGGCAACACCAGAGGTGACGATAAGCTACTGCTTCGCCAATTCGTCGGCAGCTTGGCGGAGACGGCGTTCGAATGGTATTCAGAGCTTCCCAACGATTCCGTCAAAACTTTTATGGAGATGGAGTTGCTATTCACCCAGCGTTTCGCAAGTGCTAGCGAACGCACCCCAATCACGGCATTGATCAATGCCAGGGTGAAGCCTGGAGAAACATGGGTTCAGTATGCAATACGGTGGCGGAATCTATGGTCGAAGTGCGAGCAGCGCATTGAAGAAGCGCCTGCGGTAGGCATGTTCGTGGGTACTCTCGACCCTCAAGCGACCATTTCCCAATTCATGATGTTTTTCAAGCCGACCACTTTCCAGGCCTTGATTGACAAACTGGCCCAAATGGACTAGATGGGTCATAGACCGTCTTCCTCAAAGCTGGAATCTCAAAATGAAAAAGGAAAAGAGAAAGCGACCTTCGTCGCTAATGCTCAACAGCAGCCCAGTGGCTCAAAACTAACTGATCGCCTAGACGAGAGACGTCGATTCTTTAATGAGAAAATGAAGCGTCCTTATTCGTTTCCCCGGGACAAAACGAGGAGAGTGTTCGAGCTGGCGGTACGCAACAGGCTCATCAACTTGCCAGATCCGAAACGCCCATTGCAACCCGGTGAGGCTAATAATCCCAATTATTGCCCCTATCACCAAGCGATAGGCCATCCAATAGAAGATTGCTTCGTCTTCAAAGGGTGGATTGAGAACCAATACCAACAGGGCAAATTCGCACTGTCCGAGAATTGGAAAGTAAACCCGTCCCAGCCGCACGCTCTCAAAAAGGCGGACGCACCGGGGGCATCGTGCTCTTTTGTCGAAGAAGCTCTATGGGAGGTCGCTCTTTCAACCAAAATGAAAAGAATGCTGAAGGATCTCCAAGCATTCCCAGCGATCAGGTGGAAAAATCAGCTACAACCCGAGATCATCGAGGGAATGCTAAAGCCGCGCCCGACGCCAAAAATTGGTGGTGATAGTCAAAGCACCCATACCCAGCCGTCAAAGTCTTCGAAGAAGAAGAAAAAGACCAAAAAGCCCGTGAAGCCTGGTGACAAGCACACGGACCTGCAAAAACACATCGACGCCCTGGAAGAATATAACCAGATGGTGCGAACCCCGGTCACACTTCAAGAGTTTCTCAGCCACGTCCTTGAGGACGGAGATGATGATAATGGAGACGACTCGCCAGATGAACTTGAGGATTATGTGGCAAGCTGCCATGTGATCTCTCACTCGTCGATAGACGGTGAAGAAGCTCCTAACGCAGAGAAACTGGGGGCAGATCCCGAATCAGAGCTCCTAGGACCATCAGACGAGATGATTGATACATTCCTGAACAAAGCTCTTCTGAAAAGCAAGGCTGATCAAGAGCGCGAAATGACCATATTTGGAAAAGCCAAACGTCGGGGACTGGATGAAAGGGTTGAAGCGCCCCAACCAGACCGAGGCATGCCTGCGACGACAAGAGCAGGCTTAAAACGAAGAAAAGGTTCGCCAAAGCCATATCGATGGGAATGAAGCTGCCACCCTCCGAAGGAAACACTTCTGATAAAATACACCTTAATGAAGAGAATGTGCATCCTGATTACTGTTTATATCATCGAAGGATTGCGCACCCCACTGAAGAGTGCAACGCCTTTAAAAATTGGTGGCAAGGGTATGTCGCTCACAGGCAACACTTCAAGAGGATGAAGCGTGAAGCTCGTCGACAGCGGAAAAATGCGACGGACAAACGTGGAAGAGCCACCGGCAACTGTCACCTGGTTGATAGCAAGGGATCGCAAGTTCTCACCTTCGGGAGCGATTCGGAAGAAGAAATGGCTCTCGGCCATCTCTTCAAAGAGTCCACCTCAGGAAAAGAGGAAGAAACGAAGAGCTGCGAGAACATTCAGCTGCGCAATCGCACGTTACCTGAAAAGAATCTCGGACCCGCAAAACAGGGATCAACCAAAAAGGATAAAAGGAAGGAAAAAGTCCCTGAGGATATTGCCCTTGATGATCGAGTCATCGAAGAGCTTGCAGCCAAGGACCCGCCTAAGAAAAACAAGGTGGATTACAACGTTCTGGCGCACCTGAGGAAGATACCATCACAACTAAGCATTCTCGATGCCCTTCTGCTATCTAAGGAGGCGAGAGATTCTTTGATCAAGGCACTACAAGAGCTCGAGCAGTTCCAACCTTTCCTCGCCGAAGAAAAGATGAAGGACGAGCTAGAAGAAGTGCACACGGCCGATATCACCTTCGGCGATGAAGATCTCCTCCTCGGGATGTGCGAGCATAACCGTCCCCTTTATGTCTCCGGATACTGTCATGATATCAAAATAGGCAAAATCCTGGTTGACAATGGGTCCTCCGTCAACCTCCTCAATGTAAGAGTGTTGAAGGAAATCTGCATGAGCGTTCAGCATCTCGCTCGTGATAAAATCACCATCTGCGGGGTCGACACCCAGTCATCAAGGACGCTCGGGTCTGTGATACTGACATTACGCTTTGGGCTGCTCGTCACTGATATCAAGTTTCATGTCATTGACGCCAAGACATGTTACAATGCTTTGCTCGGCAGGCTTTGGTTATACGAGTACAACATCATCCCTTCTACACAACATCAGTATATGAAATATTTCAAGGATGGTCTTGAGTATACTGTGACAGGGGAACTGAACCCATTTTCCGTAAATGAAGTCCGAAAGTACGAGGATGCAAAGTATTTCCTGCCAGACTTTGAAGACATGAAAAAATGCCATAAACCGAAGAACAAAGCTATCACCACTATTCCGGTCTTCGGGAGTGATACCGAGGAGGAAGAAGAAATAGTTTATTCAGGTCCGCCCCAATGCAACAAGACGGGACCGTCCACCCCTATTCCGGTCTTCGGCAGCGACTCGGAAGATGAGTTCAGTGCCGTATTTTCTGTTCGGCCATCAATACAAGCCTTCGCTGGCGATGATCGGAGTTTGCAAATCACCATGGTTCCGCAAGAGCATTACAAAGAGCTCGACGCGCTTGGTACCTATAGCGTGCAAGAACTGCAGACATTCTACGTCCCTCCCAGGCGAAGAGATGAAAAGGCGATCCTCTTTTATCGATCAACGAAAACCAAAGTGGAGAAAGAAATTTGGCATGGCGCCGATTCTTCGCTTGATAGGCTCCAGCCCATCCGTCTGCCCAGATACTACACAGAAGGATTAAAAAGGCTGTTGAGGCGCCAAGGCGTACCCTTCAAACAGACTGCTCGACAAGCTCAGTTCTACAACAGGATCTGGGCATAAAACATCAAATGATGACACTCCCGGAGTCCAAGCACCCCGAGCAAGCAGACGAGGTCTCTTACCCAAACTATTCCTCCTATCACCGAGCAATAAGACATCCTCTCGAAGACTGCTTAACCTTCAAGAACTGGGTCGAAGACCAATATCAACAAGGCAGGTTCGCTCTATCCAGCAGTTGGAGGATAACCCCGCCACAGAAGCATGAACCGAAAGCGACGTGTATAGCGAGAGTAGAACCAGATCAACATCGGTCTTGGAAACGATCTCGTACCTGTCACGCGATAACGCTGTCAGAAGAAGAACCAGAGAATATGGATAACCTTTCTTGGTGCTTCGAAAACGATGAAGATGAGTTGATCTCAGAATTTCCACCGGCGCCAAAAGAGCCGGAAGATGGGATACATACTATTGCAAATGACCTCAGAAAAATCGACTTGGGAACAACAAACGACCCACAGCCAGCGTTCGTCAATGAACTGTTGTCTGAAGAAAAGGAGGCTACGCTTAAAGGCGTGCTCATGCAGTATAAAGATTGTTTCGCATGGAACTATTCCGAGATGCCAGGACTAGATCCGGAGATTGCTGTGCACAAATTGGCGATATCTCCGGACGTTAAGCCGATCAAACAAGCACCGAGAAGAATGCGGCTCGAGCTTGAGATGATAATCAATGCCGAGATTAAGAAGCTAATCGACTCCGGTTTTATCCAAGAGGTTCAGTACCCTGATTGGATTGCCAACATTGTCCCAGTGATGAAGAAAAATGGGACGGTGCGTATATGTGTGGACTTTCGGGATCTCAACAAAGTTTGCCCGAAGGACGACGATCCAGTACCGGTCACTGAGCTGATGATAGATAATACGCCCACTCACGAAGTTTTCTTTTTCATGGACGGCTCATCAGGATACAATCAGATAAAGATGCATCCCGAGGACCGGAAGCATACCGCTTTCCGGACCCCTTTGGGCATATTCTGCTACAAGGTGATGCCTTTGGTCTAAAGAACGCCGGTGCCACCTATCAGAGGGCCATGACAAAAATTTTCGATGACCTCATACATGAAATCGTCGAATGCTATATCAACGACCTCGTAGTTAAAAGCAAATTATACGAAGAACATTTAGAGCATCTGAAGATCGTGTTTCAGCGCCTTCGGAAATACAACTTGAAGATGAACCCTCTCAAATGCGCGTTCGGAGTTTCCTCGGGCAAGTTCCTAGGATTCGTCGTCCGACACCGAGGCATCGAGATAGACCTGTCGAAGATCAAGGCGATCATGGAAATGCCTCTGCCAAGGACTCTCATGCAACTGTGGTCTCTCCAAGGAAAGCTCGCGTATATCCGGCGATTTATAGCCAATCTCTCCGTCAAGTGCCGTCCTTACAGTCACCTAATGAAGAAGGGAACACCGTTCGTCTGGGATCGCAAATGCCAAAGCGCACTGGACGAAATCAAGCAATACCTGTAGAATCTGCCAGTACTGGCCGCTCCCGTTAAAGGAAAACCTCTCGTCCTGTACACAACAGCCCTCGAAGGTTCCTTAGGCACGCTGTGGGCACAAGAGAACGACCAAGAGAAAGAGAGAGCCCTCTACTATTTGAGTCGAGTCCTCCTGGGGGCTGAAAGCGACTACCCCCCCATCGAAAAACACTGCCTGGCGTTGATCTTCGCGATAACGAAGCTCAGACACTATGCGTTAGCACATGAGGTCCATCTCATATCAAAGGTGGATCCCCTCAAATATTTGATGTCAAAGTCCATATTAACGGGACGTCTCACTAAATGGGCCCTACTCTTAATGGAATTCTCGGTGACATACCGACCCCTTAAGGCAGTGAAAGGCCAGGCCATCGCCGACTTCCTTGCTGAGCATCCAATACCTGCCGACTCTCCTTTGAACTGCGAATTTCCCGACGAGCACGCGTTTGACATGATTGGCGGGGAGAGAAGAGAGAATGATACCCAGTGGGAAATCTACTTTGATGGAGCATCTTTCATGAAGAAGCGCAAACAAAGCACCCCCATAATCAAATCCGGGGTGGGCCTCATCTTCGTGACTCCACAAGGAGGGATAATGCGCTTTGCCTTCTCCTTAACAGAGTCGAGGACGAACAATGAAGCCGAATATGAAGCTTTGATAGCAGGTCTTGAGATCGCTGTCGACATGGGAATTGAAAACCTCCTCATATACGGAAACTCCCAGCTGGTCGTTAGTCAAGTAAATGGCGACTATCAAATGTGAAAACCAGAGTTGATGAAGTACGGCGAGAGAGTGCAGTAACCGCTGACTCAAATCCCTGCCTATGCCGTGGAAAACATACCGCGTGCGGAAAATAGCAAGGCGGATGCATTAGCCAAGCTCGCTAAAGAATTGGCCGACGAGAACCTCGATGACGTGAGGATCGTTGTGCAAAGCCGTCGGGTTCTTGCACCGGCAGAAATGTCTCTAGAGCCGTCCGAAGAAAAGGAGCGACAGAGCAGGTGACCCTACAAATAAAAGACCAGGAAAAGGCTAAGGATTGAAGAGAAGTCTTTATAAACTACTTCAAATCCCGTCGAATGCCTGAAGATGCATCCTCAAGACATCAGCTCATGAAACGAGCTCTGTCTTTCACCTTCATCAATGATACTCTGTACAAGAGATCGTTCAACTCTCTATGGCTAAGATGCCTGGGGCCGGAAGAAGCAAAGAGAGTCGTCCAAGAAACTCACGACGGACTCTGCGGTTCTCATCAAGCCAGGCCAAAAATGAAACTAAAGATCAAAAGGATAGGCTACTATTGGCCCACGATGATCCAAGACTGCCTCGAATACGCGAAGCGGTGCCACTCGTGCCAGATTCACGGGGACTTTATCCACCAGTATCCAAATCCGCTACATCCGACGGTGGCTAGCTGGCCATTCGAAATGTAGGGAATTGACATAATCGGGCCCATCGAACCGGCATCATCCAGAGGACATCGCTTCATATTGGCAACAACTGATTATTTCTCCAAGTGGGCAGAAGCAGTACCACTAAGAGAAGTGAAGAAGGAGAATATCCTCCATTTCTTCAAGACACAGGTCATTTATCAGTTCGACACTCCGCGACGGATTATCTCCGATAACGGGCCAGCCTATAGAAGCCACAAGATCAGCCGCTTCGCACAACAGCATAACATAGACTAGAGATACTCTTCGGTCTATAATCCCCGAGCTAACGGTCTAGCTGAGGCTTTCAACAAGACCTTGACGAAGATCGTAAAAAAGACGGTGTCTCGAAATAAGAAGGACTGGCACGAGAGACTGCATGAAGCTTTCTGGGCGTATCGAACTACGTTCAAAACGGCCACAAACACAACGTCGTATGCATTGGTATTCGGCACAGAAGCGGTACTCCTCCTCGAGATAGAGTTACCCTCTCTACGAGTGGCGGTTCACTACGAGCTAACAGACGAAGAAAATGCTCACCTTCGGCTTGAGGAGCTTGATGCCCTTGACGAAACTCGGCTCATGGCGCAACAAAACCCGGAGGCTTATAAAGCAAAGATGACGCGTTAATACAAAAGATTGACAAGGCCGAGGGCATTCTGCCAAGGCAAACTCGTGCTAGTGGTCAAGAGACCTATGATCCCCAATCATGCCAAACGGGGGAAATTCGATCCGAACTATGAAGGCCCGTACATCATAGACAAAGTTTACTAGGGTGGAGCCTATCTACTCATGGACATGCATGGTGAAAGACCTTTCAGGCCAATAAACGGTCGCTTCCTGAAAAAATACTACGCCTGACGAGTCACGGCCTAGGTCAACGATAGATGACGATGCCTATATGCGCTCGCTATCTTCCTAATCCCAAACTCTATAAGTAGTAGCAGGAAAACGGACCGAAACGTCCTTAAACTAACTACGGACCGAAACGTCCTTAAACTAACGATGGACCGAAATGTCCTAAAACTAACGACGGACCGAAATGTCCTAAAAACTAACCACGGACCAAAACGTCCTTAAACTAACGATGGACCGAAATGTCCTAAAACTAACAAAGGACCGAAATGTCCCTAAACTAACAACGGACCGAAACGTCTTTAAACTAACGATGGACCACTATGTCCTAAAACTGGCTATTGACCGAGATATCGATAAACTACTATGGATCGCAGCATCCCAAGGCTGACACAAAAAAAAATAAAAGAAAAAAATAAAAAGAAAAAATAAAACGGTATGTCCATAAGTAAAATGGGCACGGATGAAAACCCGAAAGGGTTCCGTGAGTAAAAACAGAAGGACTACCGGCGAGTTTTGTGAAAACCCGAAAGCGCACAATCTCGTTAAAAGACACTTGCAAGGTCCTCTCGACCTTGTGAGGAGAAAATACCTGCGTGAGATCCTTACGACTCACAAGGGAGCAATACACTTAGGAATCCCCATGATTCCTAAGGAGAAATCACACTTACGAGATCCTCAGGACTCGTAAGGAGAATTCCCCTTTGAGACCCTCATGGCTCATAGGATTCAAAAGCCTTAAGCTACAGGGATCTGAACCTGTTCTTAAGCCATCACAACCTCTAATGCTGCCCTACAAGCGGTTCAATGCTGACCCTTGTATACAATCCACAGGCATGAATAAACATTTCCCTAATAAAGTCCCACCAGAGACTGGGGATATGCTCGCACGGTGAACAACCCTTGTAAGTCCTCTCAACCTATAAGGAGAAAATACTCTTGTAAGATCCTTACGACTTGTAAGAGACCATACACTTAAGACTCCTCACGATTCTTAAGTAGAGAATGCACTTATGAGATCCTTACGACTCGTAGGGAGAAATACCTTTATGAGACCCTTACGACTCATGAAGTTAAAAGCCTTAGTCAACAGGATCCTAACCCTGTTTGCTAAGCCACCTTTGTTCGAACCGACAAAGGCAAATGATGATTCTCTCCTGGCAATATCCCAGTTGTAGCGATGCTGATGCCTAAATCGGTATCAAATCCCAAACTCGCAGCAAGGCAAATGCATATGAAATAACCGAAATGATTGGGCAACTTGCAACAAAATCAGCAAGTAAAAATGTATGCATGCAAAATAGTCGAAATGGTTGGGCAACTCGCAATAAAAAGTAGCGAGTAAATAAAACAAATAACCGAAATGATTGGGCACCGTGAAAAATAGCCGAAATGTTTGGGTAATCGCGACTTTCGCGATATAAAAGCTGAAATGATAGAGCATCGCGGAAAGAAAAATATATAAAATGAAACTTTTTACCCTACAGGTGAGATCACATCGATCCCTGTATACAATCCGGGGGCACAAACAAAGAGGGAACCATACCTTCCCACGAGGCTCCATCAGAAAAATAAGCCAAATCTCGACGGTTCATAGACAGCCTGGAGATCATCTCAACATTCGTCTCATTACAAGAGACACAACATCAGCAAATCGGAGCCGCGACAAAGTTCCCAGTTCCATGACTAGGTGATGCACAGACAACCGAGAGTCAACCCCTCCTGGTCCCGTGGAACACGGCTAATGTCAATCCTGACCCCGTGGAAAGCGTCCAGAGCAAATCCTGGTCCCGTAGAACACGGCTAATGTCAATCCTGACCCCGTGGGAAACGTCCCAGAGAAAATCCTGGTCCCGTAGAACACGGCTAATGTCAATCCTGACCCTATGGGAAATGCCCAGAGCAAATCCTGGTCCCGTGGAACACGGCTAATGTCAATCCTGACCCCGTGGGAAACGCCCAGAGCAAATCCTGGTCCCGTGAAACACGGCTAATGTCAATCCTGACCCCGTGAGAAACGCCAGAGCACCTCCTGGTCCCATGAAACACGGCTAATGTCAATCCTGACCCCGTGGGAAACTCCCAGAGCAAATCCTGGTCCCATGGAACACGGCTAATGTCAATCCTGACCCCGTGGGAAACGCCCAGAGCACCTCCTGGACCTGTGGAACACGGCTAATGTCAATCCTGACCCCGTGGGAAACGCCCAGAGCACCTCCTGACTCCGTGAAATGCGGATAAAGTCAACCCCCTGACCCCATGGAATGCGGATAAGGTCAACCCCTGACTCCGTGAATTGCGGATAAAGTCAACCCCCTGACCCCGTGAAATGCGGATAAGGTCAACCCCTGACTCCGTGAAATGCGGATAACGTCAACCTTTGACTCTGTGAAATGCGGATAAAGTCAACCCTCGACCTCCCTGTCAAATTAATTCTTTGATTCGGGAGCAAGTCAACTCATCAATCACTTACGGGTCCTCTTGACTTGTATGGAGAAAATTCTCTTGTGAGATCCTTAAGACTCTCAAGAGAAAACGCACTTAGGAATCCTCACGATTCCTAAGGAGAAAATACACCTACGGGATCCTCTCGACCTGTAGAGAGAAAATTCTTTATGAGACTCTCACGGCTCATAAAGTTGAAAAGTCTTAGGTGACAGATCCTAACCCTGTCTCCCAAGCCATCGTTGCCTCATAGAGAGGTCAAGGTAGATTTTCTACGGGGCACACTCTCCGACAAGAAAGGAAACAATCACTTACAAGTCCTCTCGACTCGTAAGAAAGAAAAACTCTCTCGTGAGATTCTTACAACTCTCAAGAGAAAACAAACTTAGGAATCCTCACGATTCCTAAGGAGAAACTACACTTACGAGATCTTCACGACTCGTAAGGAGAAATACCTTTATGAGACCCTCACGGCTCATAAAGTTGGAAAGCCTTAGGAGGCAGATCCGAACCTGACTCCTAAGCCATCGCTGTCTTACAAGGAGATCAAAATAGATTATCCGCAAAATGCATTTACTAAAAGGGACACACCACCATGAAGCAAAATATGTCTTTTATTCATGAATCAAAATGAATACAAAGTACAATTTATGAAAGAATCAAAAAAAAAATACTCTCATTCAAGAGTATGTACAAAAGAAGAATAAAAAGAAAAAATATACAATTCTTCAAGCTGGCGGACAATTTAATAGGTTTGCCAGTTCATCCTTTTTCCGCTGGGCCTCGGCTTCATGATTCATTATCGCTAAGAGACGGGCCTCCGCTTGAGACTGTTGGGCCTGGTACGAGGCAAACCGACTTTCAAGCTCCTTTTCGGTAACTTTATGAGCTTTGACCATTTCACGAGTAAAAATGATGGCTTTATCAATGGCTACCACCTCCCTGATAGCTTCTTGTAGCACCCGCCAATGTTCATACGCCCGAGTGGTCTTGGTCGTAAGATTAGCTTGAAGTTCCCCCAGCGCAGTTGAAGCCAGCTTCCTCTCTGAAAATTTTCGGCTAAGCCTCTTCTCGCATGACAGCATATTTGCGGCGCACCGTTCGATTAGTCCCCGCAAGCTCGCCTTTGCAGCCACAACCTCTGAAGGATGGCGCGTACATTCAAGACTATGCAAACAAGGCTCCACCCGACGACAAAACTCAACCCAGACTTGTACTAATGTTTCACTATGGTAAGCAGCAAGAAAGGGAAGAGAACTGTTGACTTCGGCGGCAAATTCTTCGGCCGTGATCAAGCTACCAGCACGAAGGTCTTCGATCAGAGCTGACAAAGAGTTAAGGCTTAGTTTTGCCATCCGTTCAGAGGCACGTAGAGTATAGGGGCCGGGCGGCATGACGATGCGAGATTCCAGCGTGGTAAGAACTGGCAAAGCTATTAAGATTTATAAACAATCAGCGAGACTTGCAAGCAAAGTGCAGATGGAACAACGTCGAAACTTTACTTACCCACAGTCATGCAAGAAGGGTCCAAAAGATCCCCAGGCCCGTCAAGAATCTCAACTTCGTCATCGGCTTCCAGAACTGCAGAAGAAATCAGTATCGTTATATGAAATAATAATAATGCCGTGAGAAGAAAGAAAATAGCACTAACCTTGCCCGGAAGATAGGACGATGCGTTGAGGGGATATTGCCTGCGGAGCAGCCATCTCTAGCAGACGTTGAAAAGACTTCCTGGAGGACAGGTCCGCGATGGACGCCGCCAATCCTCGTAGCTCTGAAAAGACAGAAAGGTTCAGATAATGGAGAGATTATTAAAATAAAATATATAAGGCTACCTTCGATGCTCCTCTCGCTATGAACTGGAGGGATAGCAGCTTCGGCGGCCTCCTCCATGCCCCCAGGCACATCATCGGGGACATGGGCATGTATAACAACTTCCAATTGAGGAGCAGTGGCCATCGCTGCAGGTTCCAATGAAAGGACGGTGGCCTCGACTACCTGTCCCATAGTCTCCGGGCCGTCCCCAGAAAAATCCATTGAATCCGCGACCAATGAAGATGTCTCTTCCGGGAGAGCAAGCACCGGGGGAACGGAAATCACCAATGGGAGCTCCGTGGCAGGAAGAACAGCTCTATCGACCCCCTCCACACTTACTAGTCTCATCGGGGATATTTACAGAGTCCATAGTCAAGGCGCGACTCAAACTCAGATCCTCTGCCATTGCCGAAGTCCCTGCAAAGTTTTCACGAAGATAAGGATATATACTTATATATCCTTTTGTAGTATTTTGCACTGCTTTATATATATATATATATATATATATATATATATATATATATATAAAGCAGTGCAAAATACTACAAAAGGATATATAAGTATACCAATGCGCGGAGGAGCTTCCAGTATGGCTTTTTCAAGCCGACGTTCCTTCCTGAGGAGGTGTGCTCGCCGGGGTTCGAGGGTAGACTCGTGGCCACCAGTCCACAACGATAGCGCATCTTCGGCATCGGCCGAGATAGGCTGCTTAAGGGCTATCTCGCCTCTCTCTTCCAAAGGACCTATAAATATCCTCCGTATCGATGGAGGATCTTCGTAGAAGATGACGGCAGGATAAGGCTTCTTCGGGACCCTTACATTTTCAGTTTCATCCTGGGAGCGTCTTATAGCCTCAGCCAATTGTATGGCTTCCTCGGCAGATGAACTTGGAAAAAGAAGACCACCATCCGGCTCTTGCATAGCTAGTGGTTCATCTTGAAAGATAGGCTCTGATTCCACTAAAAAGTCGAGCAGATTGGTGACCGTCTTTCTTCGCCTCTTTGACCCAGAATTAACACCAAAAGACGATCGCTTCTTTCCCCTCGGTGCTTTGGTGTGACATTGACCCACTTCGCCTTTAGTATCCTCTCTCGGCGGTGCTACCGATGATGACACTGCCATTGCTGACGCAGCAGCTGAGGAAACTGCTACTGGCGCCTTCTTAGAGGCCTTTGCCTGAGCTCTAGTGCGCATCGGCATCCCAACTGTCGGGGTCAAGTCCACATTCGCCGCCTCAGTAATAAGTATGGTACCAGTATTTCTCAAGGGAGGGCGAACCATTGTCCACGGTCGCGGCGGGACTCCTGTAGCCTGGAGCGGGGCGGGAGCTTTAAGCCCAAAGAGTATCCTCCTATCCTCAGCAATGATTGGACTAACCCGGTGGCGATACCAACCCGTGAAAGCCCCCACACACCTCGGAATGAAGTCGGCCTCGGGGATCATGAAATGAGAACCAGTGTTCAGCCTCATGAAATGATGGGTGGCGTCACGAACAGTTTCCAAAGAAAGGCTGGGCTCCACTGTGAATGCCTCGAAGGGGACACCTTGGTCATATCCCAGTTGCCGGGCAAAGCGGTGTGGATTGTACCGCATGAAAAGAGCCGCATAATTTCGACGGAACACCAGATAACCGGGTCCCTTCAATGCCCACGGCTAGTCGCGTCCCTTCGGCGATGCGATGAGCAGGGTAAATGACCGAGGTTCTCATGAATCGACGGTGCGTTGGAACGACAAACCAGCTGATCCAAACACTGATAAAGCCGATGAAGAAAGTTTCTTCATCCATGTCAGGAGCCGCGATCGACTCGAAAGGTATAGCTGACAAGAATGGAATGTAGAATTGGGGCAAATCCTGTTCTCTAGCCGGTAGCCTATTTAAACCAAACCCGAAGGGGTCGTTGATATTCGCAAACTTCGGAGCCGCCTTTGATAGAACGTCTCCATGAAGGAAGCAGGCGATAAAGCTTTTAAATGTGACGCCCTGTTCTTCTGAATCCGTGAACAGCTTCTCAAAAATCCCCAGCGTCTTGATTAGACTCGGGTACTTGTGGCGGACGGCATTTTCAATCGACAAGCCATCAAGCGTAGCGGGCATAGTTTAGAAGGCATACTCGTCAGAGGGCAACAATTCTTCGTAAGGCGCTCCCCTGATCGGTAAACCCGAGATCTCGCGAAACTCTTCCAAAGAGATCGAAATTTCACGGTCCCCTAACAAGAAAGTATTGGTGGGAAGATTCCACTGATTTAGGAAAGCTTTGGCCCACCATACATGGGGAGATTGATAATGGAAGATGGATGCATACACCGCCTGGTAAAGCCCGACCCTCTGCAGTCGCGCACGATGAGCGGACAAGATGTAACGAGCTCAAGATGTAACGAGCTCAGAGAAGGTAGCCCGTGGGATGGCGAGGGGTAAGCCCTATCTTGTAAACTTGTCCCCAAGGCTGGGCTTCACCTTGGCAGATACGACGCCCCAAGATGTCTATGGCCGGCATAGGCTGATTTGGTATCCCAGTTGTCGACGGTTCGAGCCGGCCGGTAGGGGTCCAATTTTCCACCTCTACAGCAAAAGCAGTTCCCGGACGGTCCAACGACAAGAATGGGTGGATAGGCTCTGTTGGTACCTCACAAAGAATACTTCGACGACCGCGGATGATATGACCGTACCAGGTCCCCCATAAAAGTAAATTGGTGCAATCAGGGTCATGAGCCCTGATCATCGCCATCACTTCTTCATCCGACGGTGATTGAGGAAAAGCCGCCTCTGAGCGAGTAAAGGGAAAGTATGGAAGATAAGCCATTGTTCCTAAAATAAAGGAAGGGGAAACTGTTAGTGAAGCCCACACGTGTATAAATATATATATATATAAATATATATGTAAGAAGACAGTGGAAGAAAGCGACAAACAACTTATTTTATGGGACCATTGGTTACAAAACACATGGGCCCTAAAAAATCAATATGGCGGCTCAATAATAATGAGGCTGGGCAATCATCATGAGAACAAAAGGAAGATTCTCAATAAATTCAAATGACTTTACACATTCTCCCAAGGAGAAAACCCATTACAGGATTCTGTGCAAATCGAGAAGGATCTCTGCAAGAACAACTCAGGGTGAAAAATCCCAAGAAGTTTTCTTTTAAGAACTAAGTTCTTTAGAGGAATTAAATTCCTTTTGAACAGAGAAATTAAATTCCAAGAATTTTTTTCCAGAGCTAAGCTCTTTGAAATGGAATTAAATTCCAGAGGGAGGACAAGTATCATCATCAATCCCTTAAGATCAGAGAAACCCCAGCAAAAGGGGTTTATTATTTAAAGATTGGACATTTTTAAAGAACTTGGAAAGATGGGTTTTTGTTAAAGGAAAAAACCCTTGGTGTGGATTTAAAATCCAAAAAAAATTTCTACAAGAAGTTCCTCGGCCGTTCAAGATCCTTACCTGAAAAGGGAAATCTTTTGTTGACAGAGATAAACTCTAAAAAATTTTGGAACAGAGAACTGAGCTCTGAGAAAGAGAATTAAATTCTCAAAGGAAAATGAACAAGGAAGAAGATAAAAGAGTGGAGGCACTTCTGAAGAGACCCCTGCATTTATAGGATGTGATGGGAAACGGTTCATCTACCCCTTTCCTAGGCAGATCTAACGGCCACAAAAGATACAGCGTTGCACTCACGTGCAAACACGTGAGAACAACGCTGTGGGGGCATTTGTTCCCTCATAAAATACAAGGAAAAACCCCAATGGAGCATCACGTGTACACACGTGATCGGGGCTCACGTGTACACACGTGATCGGGGGTCACGTGCCGACATGTGATGGCTTCCTGAGGGTTCTGAAATGATAAGAATTGGATCCTAATCAAAGGGGGTTATGTGCCCACATGTGATGGGCCTTTAAACCCACTGAAAAGAATCAAAGGTATAATAAAACAACAAGGAAAAACCCCAATGGAGCATCACGTGCTCACACGTGACCAAGGGTCATGTGCCGACATGTGATAAGTTCCTGAGTTCTTCAAAATAACAGAATTAAATTCTAGTTAAATGCTTAATCCATGGGTCATGTGCCACCACGTGATGGGGTCTTAAAAACTCTATGAGATAAAGGAAAGAAAACCCTAAATGGGGCATCACGTGCCCTTACGTGACACAAGATACATTGGACCGTTCGATATACTCGAACGAGTCGGTGAAGTGGCATATCATTTAGCGCTTCCACCCTCATTGGAAGGAGTACATAACGTGTTCCACATATCTCAACTCAGAAGGTATGTGAGTGACCCCAGCCATGTACTTGATCATTCCGAGCTCACGATACAGCCCGATTTGTCTTGTGAGCAACAACCTGTGGAGATCCTGGACAGGAAAGTGAAGACACTTCGGAACAAAGAAGTTAATTTGGTCCGGGTAATGTGGAGGAAAGACACTCCAGGAGAATCTACGTGGGAAAGGGAGGATGAGATGCGTGCAAGATATCCGCACCTTTTTGTAAACTAGCCCTTAAATAAAAGTTGTAAATTTCGAGGACGAAATTTTTGTAAGGAGGGTAGATTGTAACAACTCCAATTTTGTATACCAAAAATTTACTTTAAATATAGTGTATACTTGGAGTATTGATGTTGCTGGAAACAATTTAAGTATCTAATTCCTTACAATAATTACAAGAATGAGCTTGTAGCTCATTGGTAATATCTTGCACTGTTGAACCAAGCCACCAGAGTTCGAATCCCATGCCCCACATAATTTTTATATCTTTTTGTTTTAATTTTTTTTAGAAGTCAAACGGTCAAACAGCCATAACTCACAATTTATTGCGAATCACAAAAATTAAACTATACCAAAATCTCCCCCAGACCAAGACTCACCCAACGGGACCAGACTCGGCCTTGACTCGGCCGAATCGGCCGGCGCCGCCGGCCGGACTCGGCCGGTCGGCCGAGTCGTCAACACGAAAAGTTTCGTGTTGACTTGGTCTCTTCACCTGCATACTCTAAATTTTCTGTACTGTTACACAATTTCAATTAAATCTCTTTTAAGACCAAATTTAATGAATTTTTAATGATTTTTACATTTTTAAAAAATATTTTTAATCCAAACCCTAACCCTAGCCTAGCCCTATATAAAGACCCCTATCCTCTACCTTTTCCCCTCACAACTCTAAGTCCACTCTATCAAATTCTCGAGAACTCGGTACGAAGAGCGAGTAGCGAAGCGCTGCCGAAATCGACGACGGATTCCGGCGACCGGATCAGAACCTTCGCGACGTTTTCAACGAATCGACAACCACCGCATCCATTAGCTTCCTTAGCTTGTCCAAACCGTAAGTCCCATCCCTTCTATCTCTCTTTTCTATAAGTAAAAAAATACGACTTTTTGGAACCCGACGGAAATCGGACAAACCGATTTCCGATTCGGTTTTTCTATAAATTTCCACTTGTCACCTAATACATATTATCTACCCATATGCCTGTTGACTATTAATCACCCATAAACCAATTTAATCAAACTTTTTCACATGAAATGATAGTTTCTTTGCAAAACCGTATTCTTTTCATAAAAATACCATGAAGTTCATTTTTCTTAGTTTAATTAATTCCCTCACTCCTAAATAGGTTTATCTTGATCACTAAACTTGTAGAACCCACTTTGAATGAAATTTCACACATAAAATGATAACGTTTTCGAATACTGTATTCTTGCGCTATAATACCTTTAAGTTTAATATGTCATGTTTTACCTTTAAACTTCACCAAAACTTAAAATAAGTCACGAGGTAATGACCTACCTCTACACACACTCAATATAACCCTAATTGATAAATATCAAAACACAGAATACGAAATTACAGAACTTTTCACTAAAATACCCTAATCTTTATAACCTTTATTGAAAGCTTTAAGTTGTAAACATTTCTAAATAGAATCTTTTAATAAAATGAAAACACGATTGGTCATGGACATCGATCGTTTATCTAAACTGTCTTGTAGTGCCTAGGCAAGTGTGTCTAAGGCTAGTGGTTTTTAATTAGGCTCACGACTGTGGTTCCTTCCCACTTACCTGGCACTTACCTGGCCGCAATTGACGGTGAAGAGGCGATTTGAGGCTTCTAATGACTCATCGTTTAGACCTTAGAAATAGGCTAGTTGGTTTAGGAAAACCTAATAACTAAAATACGGAAAACTATACTTTTTGCAAATAAATACCCCATATTTATAAAACCGTTTTCCCAAATGAAAAGTATTTGTTAAACCTAAGCAAAGCGCCGCTACAACCCACTTTTGGGGAACCTGTTAGGGATAGTACGGTTCATCGTGCACCCGCAGGCTAGTAGTGCGAGATTCAGACCTCCGCAAGGAGCATTCGGTCTCGAAAGGTTCAAAATACGATATTTAGGGAAAATGAGATTTTTCTAAATAAAATATTTATATAAAATTATTCATGTGTTAATATATATATAATTATCATTTAAACATCTATTTTATCATAATATAAGTTTCCACATTTTTTCTAAAATTACAAGATTAAAAGTTACACTAAAATACCATGAATTTCAGATAAAACAATTAATACTTTTATTAGGATATATTCACTAGAATAACACAAATAGAATTCACATTCATTATAACAATAAATACGATTATTAAATACTTGAGGTGTATTTTGAAAACTATACAAAAGTAATTTTTACATAATACCCCCTCAAGTTTTACAAATTACAATAAGGCCCCTAGCTAATATTGAACTTCAAATTATCTTTCTTTTAGTCTGACTCGGGTTAGAGTCTGACTATTCCTGACTCGAATATGTTTCAAGTCAATCTTTATTTTTTTATATTCCAATACGATTTGAATACATGAAACCCTGAATCCAGTTAACAATATATTATTTTGACTGAATCAAACCATGGATATTCATCCATTATCCTGATATTCCATTTACCTGATTATACAGTTACAACATGTTTACTGATATCATGGTTTTGGTCAGTCATCCAACTTACATATTCCAATACTACAATACTGTTAAAACACTACGGGGTTTAAGGGGTAGATTGGTACGGAAGGTGTTAAAGGTGGCACGAGGTGGTCAGATTAAGACACCTAACCTGAATCCTATTGCTGTTGTACCGTGGCATAACGGTTCCTTGTACTTTCCTTTTGCCCTGATCTCTAGCATATAAAGATCCCCCTCGTATACACTGGCATCCTTCTGTACCAAGCTACAAACAACAGCGTTACACAATGTTCCATAAGATTCAACAATATAATAGTTTAGAAAACACTGTTACTCTGTCATTCTCATTCTTCTTATTCTTTGGGACTTACCGAGCGACCTGTTCGCTGACGACATTCTATTTCTTTCTTCTTTGAATGTCGTCAGGTGCGTTGGACCAAGCTGAGATCGAGCCCACCGGTGAAGATTTGGAGCACTTCCAGGAAGATCCAGAGCTCTAGATACTGTACCTTGTTCTTTCCAATTTATTTCATTTTCTGTTATGCCACTGTTTAGGCATTGCTTTTCATTCCAGTTGTATTTTCTTTTCATGCATTGTACAAAGAATGATATTAATAAAAGTTGCTGTTATTTCTATATTATTCGTCTCTTGTGATTTACTTTATATTGCTTAGTTACGCTTAGCGTATGTACTTCTGAGTATATACGTAGCGGGCCTCGTCGCGTCCACTTCGCCGTACACTGGGAAGCGGGGCGTGACAGATTTTGTTGGTGGCCCTTGCAGGTCAGAGCTGTATGAATCCATGTTATGTAGTTCTGGTCTGCGTGAACAACCTAAGCAATATAACACAAGAACCAGCAACTAAAACATTCTTTACAATTCATGTTCTTTGAATCTTGCAAATTTCTATTCCTTGAATCTTATCATTTCATGTATTTGAATCTGTCCTAATCCAAATTTTTCTTCAGGATTATGGATTCCCCGAACAACACCAGCACCAACGTCAACAACACCCCACCAGCACTACCTCTCACACCAGCTGTTCCCGCACCACCCACTGAGCAAACGATGTTATTTGATACGATCCGTAGTCTTCTCGAGGGACAACAACAACTTCTGAGTCGTCCTGAGACAGATGCACCGGGAATAAAGCAATTCAGAGCTTTGCACCCAAAGCAATTCTCGGGTAAAGGAAGCCCTCTCGAAGCAGAAGAATGGGCACAAAGCATCGAAGACGATCTGGCAGCAGCTCAAGTACCAGTTAACGCTTGGGTCCGTGTAGCGAAGCTACAGTTCACGGATAATGCTCGCAATTGGTGGAAGGCGGAAGAAACTCGTCTAGCGCAGCCGATTGAATGGAAGACGTTTCGCGAGAAGTTTGACGCGAAATATTTCCCTGTGACTGCCAGGTTCGCTATGGAGCAGCAGTTTATTCATCTATAGCAAGGATCAATGTGGGAGAAATCGGTAGATGAATACGATGCTGAGTTTACTATGTTGAGCCGATTCACGGCACACCTTATACCGACGGACGAGATCAGAGCCCGTCGTTTTCAGCAAGGTTTGGACACAGAGATCAAGGCTGCTCTAGCCACAGGAAAGTTTTTGACTCATGAGGAAGCCCTAGAAGCTGCCCGCAGTTATGAGGCAGTCATAAAAGAGAGGGGCAGACCTCAGTCTGCAGGAGTCAAACGCCTTGCCAACCAGATGGCAGGTGGAGCCACGTCCAGACCATCTTTCGTGCCGAGGCGACCCGGAGTACCAACTCATCGTCCTAGTCCAGCCTTTTGCACCTACTGCAAGAGAACTGGACATATGATGAAGGACTGCCGTCGAGCCAACCGCCTCTGCTTAGTCTGCGGTTCAGCCACTCACGATATTGGATCTTGTCCTCAAAGGCAGAACTCAGTTGCTGCACCCAGGCCAGCAAATACTTATCAGCAGCGACCATGTCTTCAGGCACCTGCTCCCAGACTTGCACTGCCTGCACCACCTAGAGGACCACAAGCTGCACCACCTTCTCGACAGTTCCATCAAGCTCATAGGAACGTTCATAGGAATGCTCCTCAGGCCAGGAGGAATGTGCCGAAGCGCCAGGCTTTCATGATGTCTGTGGAAGAAGCTGAGGCCACTGGCCAAGTCATTACTGGTAAAACTTTCTTTCTCAAACTTATCTTTAGTCTTGTTTATCTACACACTTTCCCTATACCTAAAACCTATCCCATATACCTTAGGTACAATCCTAGTAGCTTCACTACCTGCACTTGCACTGTTTGATACTGGAGCATCCCACTGCTTTATGTCGCAACGGTTTGTCCGAACCCATGCGATTCCAGTCTCACCGCTTGTATCCAGCTGGAACGTCAGTTCCGGAAATGGTGTTCTAAAGGCAACTATGGGATACAGCATGTGTCCAGTCGTTGTCTGCAGTCGAGAATTTTATGCTGACTTCAAGGTACTGGACATACCAAACTTCGATGTGGTTCTAGGAATGGACTGGCTTGGAACCTTTTATGCTACCATCGACTGTCGTCAAAGGAGGGTAGTATTTGAGATTCCAGATCATCCGGTCTTCTATTTCAAAAGTGGAGATCGTACACTGGAGCCAAGTACTTACAAAGCAAAGCCAAGAGAAGCAGTAGTTGCAGCAGCTCATGCAGAGGAAGAATCAAGACCGGAGGTAGTTCGAGAGTTCGACGATGTATTCCCTGACGATATATCAGGTTTGCCTCCCGATCGAGCTCTTGAATTCAGTATTGACTTAGTACCAGGAGCACAACCAGTGATCAAAGCACCATATAGACTAAGTCCGGAAGGATTGAAGGAAGTTCGAACACAGTTGGACGAATTACTGGCGAAAGGATGGATTCGTCCCAGCACTTCAAGTTGGGGAGCACCTGTACTATTGATGAAGAAGAAGGAAGGTTCATACAGAATGTGCATCGATTATAGGGCCTTGAACGAAGTTACTATAAAGAATAAGTATCCACTCCCGCGCATCGATGATTTATTCGATCAGCTAAGTGGATCTTGCGTCTTCTCTAAACTAGATCTTCGTTCAGGTTATCATCAAGTGAAGGTCAAGGAAGCTGATATTCACAAAACAGCTTTCAGAACTCGCTATGGACATTACGAATTTCTAGTAATGCCATTTGGAGTGACCAATGCACCAGCAATCTTCATGAACCTTATGAACCAAGTCTTCCGGGAGTATTTAGACAGGTTCGTTGTCATATTCATCGACGACATCCTGGTATATTCTAAGAACCGGAAAGAACATGCGGAGCACTTACGAATTGTCCTGGAAACTCTTCGACAACATAAGATTTATGCCAAATACAGCAAGTGCGAGTTTTGGCTAAAACAAGTTGGTTTTCTTGGACACATTGTATCAGGAGAAGGGATATCTGTGGATCCAGCAAAAGTTTCAGCAGTTAGCGAATGGCCCACACCAAAATCAGTGAAGGATATTCGGAGTTTCTTGGGCTTAGCGGGATATTACAGAAGATTCATTGAAGGCTTTTCGAAGATAGCAACACCCCTGACCAAGCTCACAAGAAAAGATGAAGAATTTGTGTGGTCAGAAGCATGCGAGCAAGCTTTCGTAGAACTCAAGACAAGATTAACATCTGCACCTATTCTCGTCATACCGGATCAATCCGGAGGATTCGAAGTACATTGTGATGCATCCGGTAAGGGATTAGGATGTGTTCTACATCAGCACGGTAAGGTGTGGCTTATGCTTCAAGACAACTGAAGACTCATGAGCGCAATTATCCGACGCATGATCTGGAGTTGGCAGCCGTCATTTTTGCTCTCAAAATTTGGCGCCACTACTTACTTGGTGAACGAGTGAACATCTACACAGATCATAAAAGTCTGAAGTACGTGTTTACTCAGAAGGAGTTGAATATGCGGCAGAGAAGATGGTTAGAACTTATGGCGGACTTTGACATCAACTTGCAGTATCATCCAGGGAAGGTGAACGTAGTGCCTGATGCTCTTAGTCGCCAACCATTAGCAATGAATCTCACCGCACAGTGGAAGCTTCAGCAAGACCTACATCAGATGGAGATTGAACTAGTCATGCCAGGTGATGTTTCAAATTTGATGAATCTATAAGTCCAATCAACTATTGTCAACCAGATCAAGGCAGCTCAAGCCAGCGATGCTAAGTTGCAAAAGATCAGGGAACAAGTGGAGAATGGACTCAGAACAGATTTCATCATCCATGAAGACGGATCTTTGAGATACGGCAGTAGATTGTGTGTACCAAAGGGTCCTGTTCGGGAAGAGTTAATGAAAGAAGCTCACAGCTCTCCCTATTCAGTACATCCTGGAGGTACCATAATGTACAAGGATCTACGTCAGAATTATTGGTGGCATGGTATGAAGCGTGAAGTAGCCAGGAGCGTCGCAAAATGTTTGGTGTGTCAGCAAGTAAAGGCTGAACATCACATGACAGCTGGACTACTTCAACCGTTACCAATCCCAGAATGGAAGTGGCAGCACATCACGATGGACTTTGTAACTTCTCTTCCTCGCAGCACAAAGGGTAACGATGCGATTTGGGTCATTGTGGATCGACTCACAAAGTCGGCTCACTTCATCCCATTTCGAGTTGGCCAATCAACTAAGACATTAGCGAAGAAGTACATGGAGGTAATAATCTAATTTAAGATTTAAACTCTTCATAATGTACTATTCCTGATACCCATGAACTCATACAGGAAATTGTGAGACTTCATGGAGTACCGGTCTGCATTGTTTCCGATCGTGACACCAGGTTCCGATCGCAATTCTGGCAGAGTCTGCAAGCTAGCTTGGGAACAAGTCTGAACTTCAGCACGGCTTATCATCCACAAACAGATGGTCAGTCGGAACGAACTATTCAGATCTTGGAGGATATGCTCAGAGCATGTATGCTCGACTTCAAAGGATCGTGGGAAGATCACCTGCATCTTGTGGAGTTTGCGTACAACAACAGCTACCAAGCAAGTATAGGAATGTCACCTTTTGCAGCTTTATATGGAAGGAAGTGTCGATCGCCATTAAGTTGGGACGACATCGGAGATAGAGAACTCCTTGGACCAGAGATGATAGTAGCGACCGTTGATGTGGTTCGTACTATCAGGGAAAGAATGCGCATAGCCCAAGATAGACAGAAACACTGGGCTGATGCGAAGAGACGACACTTGGAGTTCCAGCCAGGAGATCATGTATTCCTGAAAATCTCTCCGAACCGCGGAGTGATCAGATTTGGAAGACCGGAAAAGTTGAGTCCGAGATACATTGGACCGTTCGATATACTCGAACGAGTCGGTGAAGTGGCATATCGTTTAGCGCTTCCACCCTCATTGGAAGGAGTACATAACGTGTTCCACATATCTCAACTCAGAAGGTATGTGAGTGACCCCAGCCATGTACTTGATCATTCCGAGCTCACGATACAGCCCGATTTGTCTTGTGAGCAACAACCTGTGGAGATCCTGGACAGGAAAGTGAAGACACTTCGGAACAAAGAAGTTAATTTGGTCCGGGTAATGTGGAGGAAAGACACTCCAGGAGAATCCACGTGGGAAAGGGAGGATGAGATGCGTGCAAGATATCCGCACCTTTTTGTAAACTAGTCCTTAAATAAAAGTTGTAAATTTTGAGGACGAAATTTTTGTAAGGAGGGTAGATTGTAACAACTCCAATTTTGTATACCAAAAATTTACTTTAAATATAGTGTATACTTGGAGTATTGATGTTGCTAGAAACAATTTAAGTATCTAATTCCTTACAATAATTACAAGAATGAGCTTGTAGCTCATTGGTAATATCTTGCACTGTTGAACCAAGCCACCAGAGTTCGAATCCCATGCCCCACATAATTTTTATATCTTTTTGTTTTAATTTTTTTTAGAAGTCAAACGGTCAAACAGCCATAACTCACAATTTATTGCGAATCACAAAAATTAAACTATACCAAAAT
Organism: Agapanthus africanus; assembly: GCA_030015575.1. Lineage (NCBI taxonomy): Eukaryota > Viridiplantae > Streptophyta > Magnoliopsida > Asparagales > Amaryllidaceae > Agapanthus > Agapanthus africanus. The sequence goes on along the minus strand of JASDDO010000019.1, from coordinate 909,514,779 downwards.
CTCCCCCAGACCAAGACTCACCCAACGGGACCAGACTCGGCCTTGACTCGGCCGAATCGGCCGGCGCCGCCGGCCGGACTCGGCCGGTCGGCCGAGTCGTCAACACGAAAAGTTTCGTGTTGACTTGGTCTCTTCACCTGCATACTCTAAATTTTCTGTACTGTTACACAATTTCAATTAAATCTCTTTTAAGACCAAATTTAATGAATTTTTAATGATTTTTACATTTTTAAAAAATATTTTTAATCCAAACCCTAACCCTAGCCTAGCCCTATATAAAGACCCCTATCCTCTACCTTTTCCCCTCACAACTCTAAGTCCACTCTATCAAATTCTCGAGAACTCGGTACGAAGAGCGAGTAGCGAAGCGCTGCCGAAATCGACGACGGATTCCGGCGACCGGATCAGAACCTTCGCGACGTTTTCAACGAATCGACTACCACCGCATCCATTAGCTTTCTTAGCTTGTCCAAACCGTAAGTCCCATCCCCTCTATCTCTCTTTTCTATAAGTAAAAAAAAATACGACCTTTTGGAACCCGACGGAAATCGGACAAACCGATTTCCGATTCGGTTTTTCTATAAATTTCCACTTGTCACCTAATACATATTATCTACCCATATGCCTGTTGACTATTAATCACCCATAAACCAATTTAATCAAACTTTTTCACATGAAATGATAGCTTCTTTGCAAAACCGTATTCTTTTCATAAAAATACCATGAAGTTCATTTTTCTTAGTTTAATTAATTCCCTCACTCCTAAATAGGTTTATCTTGATCACTAAACTTGTAGAACCCACTTTGAATGAAATTTCACACATAAAATGATAACGTTTTCGAATACTGTATTCTTGCGCTATAATACCTTTAAGTTTAATATGTCATGTTTTACCTTTAAACTTCACCAAAACTTAAAATAAGTCACGAGGTAATGACCTACCTCTACACACACTCACTATAACCCTAATTGATAAATATCAAAACACAGAATACGAAATTACAGGACTTTTCACTAAAATACCCTAATCTTTATAACCTTTATTGAAAGCTTTAAGTTGTAAATATTTCTAAATAGAATCTTTTAATAAAATGAAAACATGATTGGTCATGGACATCGATCGTTTATCTAAACTGTCTTGTGGTGCCTAGGCAAGTGTGTCTAAGGCTAGTGGTTTTTAATTAGGCCCACGACTGTGGGTCCTTCCCACTTACCTGGCACTTACCTGGCCGCAATTGACGGTGAAGAGGCGATTTGAGGCTTCTAATGACTCATCGTTTAGACCTTAGAAATAGGCTAGTTGGTTTAGGAAAACCTAATAACTAAAATACGGAAAACTATACTTTTTGCAAATAAATACCCCATATTTATAAAACCGTTTTCCCAAATGAAAAGTATTTGTTAAACCTAAGCAAAGCGCCGCTACAACCCACTTTTGGGGAACCTGTTAGGGATAGTACGGTTCATCGTGCACCCGCAGGCTAGTAGTGCGAGATTCAGACCTCCGCAAGGAGCATTCGGTCTCGAAAGGTTCAAAATACGATATTTAGGGAAAATGAGATTTTTCTAAATAAAATATTTATATAAAATTATTCATGTGTTAATATATATATAATTATCATTTAAACATCTATTTTATCATAATATAAGTTTCCACATTTTTTCTAAATTTACAAGATTAAAAGTTACACTAAAATACCATGAATTTCAGATAAAACAATTAATACTTTTATTAGGATATATTCACTAGAATAACACAAATAGAATTCACATTCATTATAACAATAAATACGATTATTAAATACTTGAGGTGTATTTTGAAAACTATACAAAAGTACTTTTTACATAATACCCCCTCAAGTTTTACAAATTACAATAAGGCCCCTAGCTAATATTGAACTTCAAATTATCTTTCTTTTAGTCTGACTCGGGTTAGAGTCTGACTATTCCTGACTCGAATATGATTCAAGTCAATCTTTATTTTTTTATATTCCAATACGATTTGAATACATGAAACCCTGAATCCAGTTAACAATATATTCTTTTGACTGAATCAAACCATGGATATTCATCCATTATCCTGATATTCCATTTACCTGATTATACAGTTGCAACATGTTTACTGATATCATGATTTTGGTCAGTCATCCAACTTACATATTCCAATACTACAATACTGTTAAAACACTACGGGGTTTAAGGGGTAGATTGGTACGGAAGGTGTTAAAGGTGGCACGAGGTGGTCAGATTAAGACACCTAACCTGAATCCTATTGCTGTTGTACCGTGGCATAACGGTTCCTTGTACTTTCCTTTTGCCCTGATCTCTAGCATATAGAGATCCCCCTCGTATACACTGGCATCCTTCTGTACCAAGCTACAAACAACAGCGTTACACAATGTTCCATAAGATTCAACAATATAATAGTTTAGAAAATACTGTTACTCTGTCATTCTCATTCTTCTTATTCTTTGGGACATACCGAGCGACCTGTTCGCTGACGACATTCTATTTCTTTCTTCTTTGAATGTCGTCAGGTGCGTTGGACCAAGCTGAGATCGAGCCCACCGGTGAAGATTTGGAGCAGTTCCAGGAAGATCCAGAGCTCTAGATACTGTACCTTGTTCTTTCCAGTTTATTTCATTTTCTGTTATGCCACTGTTTAGGCATTGCTTTTCATTCCAGTTGTATTTTCTTTTCATGCATTGTACAAAGAATGATATTAATAAAAGTTGCTGTTATTTCTATATTATTCGTCTCTTGTGATTTACTTTATATTGCTTAGTTACGCTTAGCGTATGTACTTCTGAGTATATACGTAGCGGGCCTCGTCGCGTCCACTTCGCCGTACACTGGGAAGCGGGACGTGACATGACCCTTGGATAAATTCTTCAAGATAAAGAGAACAAGGCCAAGTCAGAACATATTTTGGGCGTCTCACGTGTTCCCACGTGACCCCTAGCAATTATCAAAAAAAAGAAGATTCTACCCAAGGGCAACGCCCACCTGAAAGATGCCTTACGTGCTCCCACGTGACCCTTGAACAAACTCTTCAAAATAAGAAGAGCAAAACAGACTGTGGGCATCATCACATGTCCGCACGTGATAATCATGGAAATTAAGTGTTTAACACTTACCTGCATCATCACATGTCCGCACGTGATACTGTTCAGTTGATAAAACTGCACACTTGTATTACATTTTTCCTACCATTTTCATATTAAAAAAGGACTATATTATAATATATTATACATATGAGGGTTTATGTGTAAAAACATTATTTTCCATGTGTTAATATATGTTAATTATCATTTGGTAGGAAAATGTATGCAAATAATATTATTGATCTAATCCTAGTAGAACAAAGTCTACTAAAATCTTATTTGAGTTGTTGTGCAGAATATTTCCAAGTTGTTATGAAGGATTTAACAAACAAATCAATTTGTTGAAGAAAACTTGCCAAATTAAGAAGCAAAACTTGGAGACCAAGTCTGGAAGCAACCGAGAGAAGATTTCTGAATTCTAAAGATGCCTAGGATTGCCAAATGTCAAAATCAGAGAGCCAAAGAAAATTGATCAAAAGATCTCATCCATTGAGCGCGGATACGCGGCCAAACCCACCCTTGGGCCGCGGATCCGCCGCACTTTTGTGGAATTGGACGGCAAGATTTTCTGGTGTGAATCCAAGCTATATTTTACCAAGTTTTCAACAATAAGATTCTGGCTTTGCACTATAAAAAGGCACCGAGAGCCTCTTGGAAAAGCTATCAAGCCGACGAGATCACGAAGCTCCCGACGCTCACGCATCCAGGCTGATCATCGACTGTTCGACTACCTCCCTAGGAAAGATCGAGAAGCACTAGTTTGTAATCATTTTCTACGGAATAAAAGTGTAGCTTGTTCAGTTGATTAATAAAGGTAGTTCTTTTTAATTGTTTTTGCATTTTACATTATGTTTTCCTTCTCTTTCTTTTCATCTTCTTCTCCCAACATGCGCGAGTAATTCTCCGCTTGTTAGGGTTCGTAGGATTAGGGTAGGCTAATGGACGATGAAAATAATTAAACCCTTTTTAAGTCCTATAAAGTTTAGGAACTTTATCAAAATAATCATTAACATCCTAATCGGGCGCGCTAGCAATTCCTTGCTAGTTCCGACCGCGATTAGAGATTAGATTAATGATTGTTTTGGTAAAGGCTAGATATGAACGGAGTTCCGTGTCGAGATAAGGGTTACGAGTGGGATTCCTTTTCCCTCCAGAAACCCTAATCTACACGCATCACCGTCGTTCTAGTTCTAAATCTATTAATGGATAAAAAGGGTAACTTTTAAGTAATCTTCCATAACTACTAAATCCTAACGAACCCTACAAGCCCTATTATTATATTATTTAAATCTCTAAAATAATCTAGATCTATATTTTACAATCTTGTTTAACGTAGATCTAGAAACCATTTTCACAAAATTCTTATTTCCTCCCCTCTTTCAACACATCTAAAGTAAGAGTAAAAGGTTCCACGTTTCCCAGAGGACGACCCGTACTCACCTCGGTCTAGCTACGCGCGACACCGTTCTGATTGCGGTTAAACTACAAACACTCTTTCGAGATAATCAAATGGCGACGTTGCCGGGGATACGTGCGTAATTTTTTATTCTTACTATTTGTGTTGAATTCTTAGACGAGTCATATCATTATTAAAACAAAACTGCAAATTGCATATTTAACGATTTGTGTGTGAATTTTGCGAGGGAATCTGGAGTCACGGACTTGAGGAAACAGGAGATCTAGGGTTCTGAACTTCTCTGGTAAGATTCTCAACTCCTTCTCTCTCCTCTCAAATCCAATAAAATCTATCTTCTGCAGGATTCTTTGCAAAATTGCGTCGCTCAAAAATCTTTTTGCAAAAGTTTTGTGATTGGTTTTGTTTTGCATATTTAATACGGATTTCTAAGGGGTAAAGACCAAATCAAGATTAGGTGGGGATTTCATCACCCTTCCTAAGCCCCACAAATCACATACCGAGCATCTAGATCAACCCTTCATTAATCTAAAAAATATCTAGACCAGACTCTAAGGACTGTCGCGCTCAATAAGAACAGAGGAAGGTCGTGGGTAATCTATCGTTTATCCCATTACTTTTGTAGTGCCTAGGCAAGTGTGACAAAGGCTAGTGGTTTTTAATTAGGCCCACGACGTGGTTCCTTCCCACTTACCTGGCACTTATCTGGCTACAAGGATAGTACGGAGGCGGTAGAGGATTGATCCTGCGGCTTGTCCTTTGGAAGTCTAGGAGCGGTCTAGAGACTGACCTAGGTAACCTTAGTTCTAGGGTTACTTGTGCATCTTAGGGAGATTTGTCTTGAGTCCCACTTTTTCAAAACAAGCCAATTTTAAAATCACACACACGCTGCCACTTGCACTAAACCCGCTTAGTGCATGCTCGGCTGGACACGGGATCCTAGTGCCCGTCTTGTCCGCGTTCCTGCTATCGACGCCGAAGTCGGTACCTCTTCATCTTCTTTTCCCCCACCACACACCACATCAACCGTGATGGACGACACTCCATCTAATTATAACACCACGCTGCCACCGCCCGCAGGTGAGCAGAATCCACCGCGCATCTCTCTCCAAGAGAGATGCTATCCTATTCGTGGTCCTCTTCCTACTTGTCTATCTCTTCCACCACCTAACGGGGATAATTTCGAAATTAAACCCCACTATATCAATCTGCTGCCCAAATTTCACGGGCTTGAGTCGGAAGACGCGTACGTTTTCATCACCAAATTCGAAAACGTATGCGCAATGATGGGTACTTCACAATTGACTTTAGATGCTATGCGCTTACGTCTTCTCCCATTCACACTGTGCGACTTGGCAGAAAAATGGCTTTACAATACTGCCGCACACTCTATCACTAATTGGGATGAATTCGTCATAGCATTTCTTAAGAAGTTTTACCCAAACCATAAGACTGCACGTGTTAGGAGCGAGATCAACCAGTTCACCCAGCTTCCCAATGAACCATTTTGGAAGTGCTTTGAACGTTTCAAAGATCTGCTTGTCCAATGTCCTCATCATGGAATCAATAGATGGGATTTATGTCGGATTATATATGAGGGCATTAATTCAGCGACAAAGCAGATGCTTGAAACAATGTGTCAATGCAATTTCATGTCTAAAGATGACGGTGAAGCTTGGAAATATCTGGAAGACCTTGCTGAACACACGTTGCAGTGGGAAAGCGTAAGACCACCTACAACTAAGGGAGGTATTCACCAGCTCGACGTTTCCATCGCAGTAAAAGCCGAAATGGCAGCGATGCAAAAGAAACTCGATTCTATTGAGAACAAACTTTCATCAGTCTCCCTAAATCAGGTCACGCTTCCCAAGACTGTCTGTGGTTGCTGTTCGGATCCTTCACACCTAACGGAAGAATGTCCTATGAATGCATCGTGTCAAGCTAATGCTACTTTTCAGCAGCGACCTAGAAACGACCCTTATTCTTCCACATATAATCAAGGATGGAGGAATCATCCTAACTTTGCTTGGAATCAAAACCAACAAAGTAATTATCAAAGACCTCCTCCACAGCAACCACAACCACAGAATCAGCCCCCCTTTCAGTCACAAAATTTCCAAAATCCGGCCAACATTTCTACACCACAAGTGGCCGGTACTGACAACTCACTTGCACAAACTTTAGATATGTTCATGAAACAATCCATGCAAAATTCGGCTGAGATAAGGTCTTCTATTGATACCCTAACGAAAAACTCCTCCTCCCATGGTGAGAGTATTAAATCAATAGAAAACCAAATCGCACAGTTAAACGCCGCAATGAGTACGAGAGAGAAAGGGAAACTCCCATCTCAACCCCTACCGAATCCTGGCCATTCACAAAGTCATAATGTGAATGCCATTACTACGTTGAGATCGGGGAGAGTGCTGAATAACCAAGTGGGTGAGCAATTTGATGATAGTGACACATTTGATACCCCTTCTTCTTCTTCTTCTTCTTCTTCCCCTAATTCGTCTAGTCTTCCACCTTCATCCGAGTCTATTCTCCGTTTTCCCCAAGGCTCGAACATTTCGCCAAATCTATCTAAGTCGATTCCCACTCCAATTTTGGGATCGAATCCATCCCCACAGTTTTCTCCACAAACGTTGGACCCAAAACTTATTGATCAAGCACCTTATCCAAAAAGGTTAAGGGGCAACAGACCAAGTCCACAAATGGAGAAGATCGTGGAAATTTTTAAGCAAGTTAACATAAACATTCTTCTCCTAGATGCTATTCAACAAGTTCCGTCATATGCGAAAATCTTAAAGGACTTGTGCACTAGGAAGCGAAAAGTTCAAGTACCTAAAAAAGTTTTCCTTGCGAGTAATGTGAGCACAACTTTTACACAACAACTTCCCAAGAAACGAAAGGACCCCGGAAGTCCTACAATTTCTATTTCCATTGGGGGTAAAAATATCAATCGTGCTCTACTCGATCTTGGTGCTAGTGTTAACTTGCTTCCGTATTCTGTGTATGAGCAATTAGGGATCGGAGAGTTAAAACCTGCGCATTGCACTCTTCAGATGGCCGATCGATCTATCACCCAACCAAGGGGTGAGCTAGAGGATGTGTTAATCAAAGTCGAGGAATTCATATTCCCCGTGGACTTTATCGTTATAGATACACAACCTGTAGCAAACCCACGCATTCAAATCCCGGTGATACTCGGTCGACCCTTTTTGGCCACTTCCAACGCTGTAATCAATTGTAGAAACGACTCTATGACCCTATCCTTTGGAAAGAAGTCAATTGAGCTTAACATTTACAAGTTGGGAAGTGAACCCTCCGAACCCTATGCTCATGTGTGTTCTGTCGAATTAATTGATGTCGACAGCAGCGAATATGATCAACCTCATAATTCTGACTCTTTTCATATGTTGTTGCTTGACACGGACTCTTCCACCGAGTTGTCCGGGTCAACATCTAACGCTGATGAGGAACTTTTTATAGAGTCGGACGATCACCCCATTTTTTCTGATGACATTATTCTTCGGGGTATCGATGAAAGCTTTGAGGAAATTTTCGCTGATGAACTCGTATTTTTACAAGACACGGGTGTTGAGATGAATCAACTCCAAGATGAAGAAATTGGATCTCCACCCCCTCTTTTGGACAGTTATGATAATGCGAGTAATCCATCATCACTATCACTGTGTCGTCTCTCCAAATTGAGACGCAATCCTTTTCCATTACACCTCTTGTCACCTCCCCACTTCTTCTCGTCGAAAGGTGACATATTCTTCCACCAACCTTGGTACTTCATTGATAAAATTTTTGAATGGTTGGTGTTGACCTTCGGTCTTTGCAAAGCTTGGCATTGACCAATGACCTTGACCCCCTCATATGATTTTTAAAAGATTAAAATTGTTTAACTCACGTTTGGGGGAGGGGTGGTATATTTTGGCTCTTGAAAGAAAATGATTTTTACAAAATTGTGAGCCTAAAATAAGTTTGGGGGAGGATATTCACTTTCATATATTCTTGCCACTATTAATAATTTCCTCCCAAGCCTACAGGTTTTTAAGCTTAACAGATGACATCAGTGAGGACACTGCTGTAAACAAGTTTGGGGGAGGTTTGTGCTTATTTACACATCAATTTGCATCATATTTTGCATAAGCACAACATTTTCAAAAATTTATAAAAAAAAAAAAAATTCTTTTATAACAAAAGAGTAGAAAGTGAAAAATTACATCCAAAAGATAGGAATAGTTTAAGAAAACCAAGAAAATTAGAAGTTTTCTTAAACGAACTAGTAATAAGTAGTTATGAGCTGTTGTCCCAAGGGTTAGTAAGATGAAGGAAGTCACTAATCTGAGGATAAAAATAAGTCTGAAAAATAGTTTTTATTCTGGAAGCCGAACATTTGAATGTTGATACCCTACTATATGCACTTGCACACGTCTTGAAACTCGGGATAGTAGAGGATACCTTGAAATGCTCTTGTCTAAAAGCCAAAGTATGAAGGAAAAAAAATGATGAAGAAAATATAAAAATGGTGAAAAGAGAAAAATGAACACTGGTTTTGTTATCGCCAAGGCAGCAATAAAAAAATATAGATAGGGTGCCTCTTCACCTAGTGCCCTAAGGCCAACTGGTCTGGGAGTCACTGCTAAGCCTTAGGTGGTGCAAGACGAGGAAAATATTATCACCTAATCAGCAAGCACATAAGTAATCGGTCGGTTAGTACCTCAAGTGTTGGAGATAGTGCCCTCATAGTCAATTATTGGATCGCAGGTACGTGATTGCAATGATTGCGGAGGACCTATCCCGGTAGCACAGTCTTACTCGAGATAATAGTATGCTATCTGGTTTGCCTTTATCAGTCGTGTACATGTTCAGGTGACTGATTGCATGTTACACTTTGATAGAGCCCTTAGGATCTTGCTTTACTACCAACAGTATGATGGCGATCATATACGTGAGAGTTGGGTAGTTTATATGCATATCCTTAATTGTAGTCCCTAGTCGTGGGAGTTTCGAGACAGGGCATCGATACTCCGGAGTAGACTAGTGTGTACAGTCGAGACCCCGACGAGGGGCGGTGGCCGGTCTCACAAGCCACTGGTGTCAGTTGGATCACCTAAGATGTATACAGGTGCTCATTGGGTTATGAGTACACCGGACAGGACTCGCCGGGAATCTGCTAGTTAGTATTATATCTACCGTCAGATAGCAGTTCCCTGGTGACATGTGTACAGGTTAGTTCATCGACCTGAGGTCGTCATTTGTCTCGTGTGAGTTCCCACTGTGCTTTGATTTCTACCCTACCACGGCTCAAAGGAGTCGTGCAAACAGGTAGTTTTTGGGTACAGTCCCGAGCCATATGGAGGAACGTGAGCGGATCGGCAGGGGATTCGTCTCTCCCGGTATTGGGGGCGAGGTCGTGCAGTGTCTAGGAGAGCCATTACACAAAGTCCATGGCCATGGCAGGAGATTTACTGGTAGGTACTCCAGTAGTATCTCAGGGTGTAATTGGGCTTCACTCCGACTCGACTTATACTGCTATTGGGGGTCTGACGTTACTAGCCCCCTAGGCAGATATGCGATACTCATTGATGAACGGACCGGACTGTATATACATTGTCACTGTTAGGCTCAGTAGGGTTTTCCGGATGAGTGCGCTCATCGGCATCCCTTGAGGTCAGTCCATGGGCAGCCGTTACGCATTGCTAGTGCCGCTGACGGTTTGTGGTTAAACCCACTGCCAGGATACTGAGGAGTCATTAGAGTCCCCCACAGACAGTTTCCCAAGTTCGGGCGAAACGTTGTAGAGGCCGTATGGTTTTATGGCAGGGTTCGGAAAATGCACGTGCGTTTACGCACGTGTCAGTTTTCGGGCAGATAATACTGGTCGGCTTTGGTTTAAGCCGGATCCAAGTATTATATTGAGTAGGTATAATATCTTTGTCTCAGTTGCATTTGTATTCGGTCGTAATACAAATGCGGGTATATTTATACAGTTTCGGGGTTGTCCTGAAATTCGTTTCAGGATCACTTTTGGAAGTTGCCAGTTTCCAGTTTTCTATCAGCCGTCTTTTAACATTTGGTTAAAGACGGATTTATCTTTTCTTCTGATGAGGTGAGTCGTGCTTCTAGAAGGTTCTAGAATTTGGTGACTAGGTTTATTGGTGTTGTGTTCTAATTGGTTGCATTAAAGGTGTGATGAGGTGTATTAGTGATTCATACTTTTGCTTTAATGCTTCTTGTTTTCTTAAAGATATTTAGAAGTGAGAAGCTTTTGCTTAAGGTCACCCCCTTCTCCTACGGTCACCTCCCTCTTGCTATATATGGCTTGCCCTCTCTCTCTCCTCATTCTCACTCTCACTTGTTGGTTTCATTTTAGAGAGAAAAGATTATGATAGGTTTTATCGGTGTATGGAATTTCACAGTCCATTTCATTCCATCACCCGATTTCCACGGCAACTTCATTAACCGATCGTCCACGGATTTCGACGAAGTGAGACAAAGTCATCTACTCATTCTCTACATCAATCTTGGTCGTCTCTTTTAGCAAACTTGACGATCGAGTTGCCTCGAGTTAGAGGCGGGAGCCCGTTTAAAGAACCGATCATGTGGTGCCACCTCGTCGGAGGAGATCGGAGATCGACGAGATCGGAGATCGACGAGATCGGAGATCGACGAGATCGGAGCAGCTGCAACGGAGCGTGGGATGATGGTTGAAGAACGAAGGACTCGGATCGTTCGGTATAACCTTTCTACACTCTTTACAGTTTGTTAGTTTAGCAATAATGGAAGATCTGGGTTAAAGTATACGATAGCGCCAGTTAAAAAGTTTTGTTCCGCATTTTGGCGTCTGTAGACTGCCGGGGCGCTAGCGTAGACTTACAGTGGTATCAGAGCCTCACCATTTTGCTATACTAACTTGTGCTAACGCGTTTAAAACATCGATCCGACCGGAAATCGAAAATTGCAAAAATCACAATTTTTATGCCCGACAGTTTCTGTTAATTTTAAACGGTCTCAAAATTGATTACTGGATGTCTTAAAAATCCGTGCAGGCATATTTAAGAACCACGACAAAATTTGGGGTCGTGATCCCTCCAGGCTGCCGCGGAAGAGCGGCCAAACCCATGGTTTGGCCGCCCATCCGCGGCCACGTGGGGAGCACGTGCTCCCAAATTTTCTCAGTGGGTTTTGTGTTGGTTTTTGGGGTTTTTGGTAAATATATTTTTGGCCCAGGTTTTGTTACTGTTCACCAGTAAGCAGTGGGGCCCACTTTTTGATATTTGGACTTTGGTCGATCGAAATTTAAACACGTTAGTTTACAGTGCTTACATTATATCTCCGACCGGGAATGTCATTTGATCGGTAAACCGCGTCTGATTGCTATAGTTCTTTTAGACGGGTTTGCGAACGTGACATTCGCGTTGATGTTCTGTGTTGTGCTGTGATATTGCGGATTTGTCGTGGTGGATAGCAGTGTGCAATGGTAGTACAGTTTGTGTTTATTTGTACATTTGATATTACGGGGCGAGCGTCCAACTTGTGGACTGCCGTCACTGCCTGTTGTATAATATTCTTTTGGGGCACGACCATGTTGCGGTCGATGTACCTTTTGTACTATTTTTCATTACTGTACTAGGTTTTGCCCCGAGACGGAGTGCACGGATAGCCGGGTTCGGAAGGGCAACGGGTCCGCATCTCATGGCTTTGAGAGGCAGAGGGGTCCCACTTCAGAATTGGCAGACTATTCGCCGCACTCGTAGGGGGTACAGGTTGATCCAAGGAGGGGTGCTCAATTTACCGGATTCCATGAAGTGCCGGGTGTTCCATTCACTATGCTGTGGGGACTACCTCGCTTCAGGTTTTGGCGGGTAACTTGCCGCACCCGTAGGGGTCTAGGTTTTATTGCACAGGCTATCCACACGACAGGGGAACGTCGGGTTTCAGCAGCGGCTCTGTGAAACTCGGGGATCCCAGATATCTGTATTGTTCTGTGATGCTTATTACTTTTCTGTAATGTTGCATATTATCACGCCTGGAGCGATTATGTATATTGGCTTATATACTATTAGATGTTGTATATGTTTTACACCCGCGCTAGTCCAGTCCCCGCTCTGTCGTTAGTTAAGTAACCTAACGGGTGATGACGGGACCTAGTGACGAATGCGGATGGCATATACGTACATTTTATTTTCGTTCTTTTCTGGTGTGATTGATTGATGGGACTGCGTTGATTCTGATCAACGCAAAGTTAAAACAAACCTGTATACAGTTGTTGGAACAATTTAAAAAGTGTTATTGCAAAGACGTTTTCTTTTGTTATGCATAGCGGTATTCAGTGGAATATCCTGCACCTCATTCGACGGGGCAAGGGCCGACATCCCTTCACCGGGACCGACCCCTTGGACAGAAGTTTGCGTCAGGGTAATAACTTCACTATAGTCGATTACATGTTGCTTTGCATAGCGGTATTCAGTGGAATATCCTGCACCTCATTCCACGAGGAAAGAGCCGAGATCCCTTTACCGGGAATGACCTCTTTAGCAAAAGGTTTTCGCCACTATATTTTTAAAAAAAAGCTATCAGGTTCCTTCAGCGATATCAAGTTCACTACGCTAAAGGTTTTTCGCCAAAAACCAGCCGTAGCCCTCCGTCACTTCTTTTGGGTATTCAGTAGTATTCAAGCTACGCATTTTGACCAACGCCAAGGCATAGTGTTTGGTAGCTGCTGGGTATTCAATTGTTGCATAGATAGATGAGTTAGTTTGGGACAGTCGTTCTGCCGATTGGCCAACGTCAGGGGCATGTGCGGGTGGGTTCAAATTGACAAGATAGTGATGGGTAGAACTTGGCATGTGACTTATGACATTTTGACCAACGCCAAGGTTATAAGAGCATGGGGCAAAAATAATATCAGGAGTTTCTAAAGAAACTGAAACTTGCCGAGTATGCGCATACCTTCTGGAGTATGAGTAACGTGGATGCATTCCATCACGTTATCATGCGATGAGAGTTGGATCCTGATTCCCACTGATGAGTTGGTTTACTCTTCGGGTGATCCCGATTGATTCTTCTTTAGGTTTGGAGGAGAATTTGACAGGACAGTGGGAGGTTTCCGGATTAGATAAAATGATGACCATTCTGATCTAGGTTAGAGTGCACGCAGAGTGTTTCTTTTCTCTCTCTCTCTTTGGCAGCGACCTTTGACCGACCCTAGACTATGACTCAGTGACCAGGTTGACCGAACCTTCTTAAAATACTGGCTTTTGGATTGTCTGAGTTGCATAAGTCATTGCCACTCCTTCTTTTACCCTTTGTATTTCTCAGAACACCCGTATTACTACGGATATCCACTTCCATTGGATAGAGCCATCGTATGGTTATATACGAACTCGAAGGGACTTCTTCGAGGATGGATCAAGGTTCAGGAGAAATAGAATTGGTTTATTCAGTTGTCTTTTATTATCACCTTCTCTCAGGTTGCGAGAGCTCCTTGGTTTAGGAGAGTACACCTATTACGCTTATTGGCTAGTCTTATTCCAAACCATAGGCTGGTGCCGAAAGGTAGGGAATGAAGAAAACCAATTAGCCTAAGTAGGGTGTGCAGAAGGTAATATGTAAAGACAAATAAAGGGATTAGAAAGAGGGCAAAGTAAATTGCGACTGATATCATTCACGACCAAAACCGCGTACTTCATCGCCACTTCTATTTCACCTTTAAAGGAATAAGGTATTATGCAGTTGTCTTTTATCGTCACCCTCTCTCAGTTGCGAGTACTCCTTGGTTTAGGAGGGTACACCTTTTATGCTTACTGGATAGTCTTCTTCCAAACCATAGGCTGGTGCCGAACGGTAGGGAAGGAAGAAAACCATTTAGCCTAACGATGGTGTACAGAAGGTAACGACTAAAGACAAATAAAGGGATTTGGAGAGATGGCAATAAAATATACGGTTGAAGTCATGAATTGGATTATGGAAGAGGCATTGCTATGAATACCAGGATACCCCTACGAAACATTTTCATGTTTCAGTGCATTGTTAAAGGAAAAACTGTTTTCCCGATTAGACACTTACTCCAAGGGTATGTATTTACCAGGTTTCATTCTCATATCTGTATGGTTTTACAGATGATGATTGGGAGTAAGATATTGGGAATTAGGTGATCATCCTCATTATATCGGAATTCGTTGTAATTGGTGATATTTGAGGAAATCGCCAGGGTACAGTTTTCTACCTACGACGCACAGGTTTTGAGTTGTTTAACTCAGTGGACTTATACAGAGTATTGTATGTTGTCCAAGTATCCATCAGGACAAAGGGGTAGGTCCTCGTACTATGTTCTGTTTACTTATAACTTCTCTAGTATTTAGACGAGTGTTTCGTAGAAATACAAGGTCTAAGTTTTGAGAAGTTGTGGGTATAAGAATAAAGTAGAGAACCAGGTATCACAAGTATCGGGATTCTTCAAAGAGATCGAAGATGTAGATTCTTGTGATTGGTATTCAAATGATAGTGATGGTTTTGAGAAACGTGTTTCTCTTTCAGGTTACTCATAATTGGATGGATTCCTAAGTTGAGTAATGCTGATTAGCCTCTTTCCATTAAGTTGATATGCACTGGAGACAGATGCATGGATTGAATATGGTTCCAATTAAATAAGTGCCAAAGTTTCTATATTGGATATAGAATGGATCGTACCTTAAAAGAAACTAAGGTACGGGGAGTTGTCCAGCTTATGCTTAAAACCAGACTCTGGATAACTCAGGGCACGTTTCTGTAATGGCTGTTTGTGGGTTGACCCTGGCTATGACGAGGGTTGATATTCTACCATTTGGAAGATCAATAGTGATATTGTTCTTGACTCGCCACAGTTTTAGTAAAATGGATCTTTTTCAGAAAACAGTAGTGGGAGTATGGTAGAACTGGAAGTGATTCCAGAACCACGAACGATTACGGAAAATTTAATAGGACCTATACATTCAATCAGGTTTGACATTACAATAGCCACTCCGCAGGTATGGTAGGTAACCTCAGACACCCGAGAGGTACTTCGGTAGGCTCAAGGAAGGTGACAGGGAGGTTCTTATCTACCAAGACTTGACACTACTGTTGTTCCAGGATATGAAACCCGGTAGGAAGGTTGTCGTAGTCAGTGGGAGCAGCGGAAGTATAGTGGGCAAGATGCTTATATCTATTTATAGACTTGAGCAGTTATAGCGGAGATAGATCATCTAATTTTGATGTGACAGTCATGGGTTTGACTTCAATCAGAATAGGGGATGGATCAGTTAAGAAGGTAGTAGGGTGTGATGTCATGGTATCTGGATGACATACACATAGTAGGAAGTAAAATTCCTATACTACGATCGGTTGTACTGTGGTCGTCACACAGTTGTTTCTCCAGACAGGATATGGATATAATATTTGACATTTTGGTTTCTAGATCTATGGTTTTAGATCTGGATTTGGGTAGTTTCCCAATGTGGGTACTTTGACAGATATTCTATTGGTTTTTTTAGAATAGTTGACTCCTAGCAAGGTAGTGTACCTGCAGGTAATGGAGTCACCCTCTCTAAAGGTGTCGTATAGACTAAAGGGGAGAGGGATGTGCATGATTGGCAGATCACTTGCTTAGGCAATTGAGTCAATCATGAGATGTCAAGTACCACACAAAATGTTGGTTTTGCACTAGATGCAATAAGTTTGTATTAATCCAATCCTGGAGAAACATAAGGAAGCAGTTTTAGAACATTAGTACATGTTCTACGGATTTGATAACGGCAGCCTCTTTCGGGAGACAGTTATCATTCCAGACTTCAAAGGTGACATGGATGACAGAGTGATTGTCAGAGTTTTAGTTTTCCCTTTGACGAGGGACAGTATTATGGACAGGTGGTCCAAGAGGATACTGTGGGTGGCATGGTGCCCGATACTGATTAGGTTCAGTGATCGATTCATTCTAAGAAGTTTGGATATGGAGTTCATTTATGAACTAAGGTCCCATCAGATATCCAGACATATTCTAAGACAGGTACTACTCAATTCGGGAGATGGCTTTCTCCGCGAACTTGAGATTAAGAGAGATACAGAAAGAAACTTCTAGGCGGATCCACTCACCGAGGCTATTTCTCGAACACAATAGTTTTACAAACGGGCTTTGTGAAACTGATTAGTAGAGGAGTTGGATGTTCGGTTTCACACGGGCTGTGAGTAGTCGACATCGCAATATTAGCCTTGAGTGCAAGTGGGAGATTGTTGGAGATAGTGCCCTCATAGTCAATTATTGGATCGCAGGTACGTGATTGCAATGATTGCGGAGGACCTATCCCGGTAGCACAGTCTTACTCGAGATGATAGTATGCTATCTGGTTTGCCTTTATCAGTCGTGTACATGTTCAGGTGACTGATTGCATGTTACACTTTGATAGAGCCCTTAGGATCTTGCTTTACTACCAACAGTATGATGGCGATCATATACGTGAGAGTTGGGTAGTTTATATGCATATCCTTAATTGTAGTCCCTAGTCGTGGGAGTTTCGAGACAGGGCATCGATACTCCGGAGTAGACTAGTGTGTACAGTAGAGACCCCGACGAGGGGCGGTGGCCGGTCTCACAAGCCACTGGTGTCAGTTGGATCACCTAAGATGTATACAGGTGCTCATTGGGTTATGAGTACACCGGACAGGACTCGCCGGGAATCTGCTAGTTAGTATTATATCTACCGTCAGATAGCAGTTCCCTGGTGACATGTGTACAGGTTAGTTCATCGACCTGAGGTCGTCATTTGTCTCGTGTGAGTTCCCACTGTGCTTTGATTTCTACCCTACCACGGCTCAAAGGAGTCGTGCAAACAGGTAGTTTTTGGGTACAGTCCCGAGCCATATGGAGGAACGTGAGCGGATCGGCAGGGGATTCGTCTCTCCCGGTATTGGGGGCGAGGTCGTGCAGTGTCTAGGAGAGCCATTACACAAAGTCCATGGCCATGGCAGGAGATTTACTGGTAGGTACTCCAGTAGTATCTCAGGGTGTAATTGGGCTTCACTCCGACACGACTTATACTGCTATTGGGGGTCTGACATTACTAGCCCCCTAGGCAGATATGCGATACTCATTGACGAATGGACCGGACTGTATATACATTGTCACTGTTAGGCTCAGTAGGGTTTTCCGGATGAGTGCGCTCATCGGCATCCCTAGAGGTCAGTCCATGGGCAGCCGTTACGCATTGCTAGTGCCGCTGACGGTTTGTGGTTAAACCCACTGCCAGGGTACTGAGGAGTCATTAGAGTCCCCCACAGACAGTTTCCCAAGTTCGGGCGAAACGTTGTAGAGGCCGTATGGTTTTATGGCAGGGTTCGGAAAATGCACGTGCGTTTACGCACGTGTCAGTTTTCGGGCAGATAATACTGGTCGGCTTTGGTTTAAGCCGGATCCAAGTATTATATTGAGTAGGTATAATATCTTTGTCTCAGTTGCATTTGTATTCGGTCGTAATACAAATGCGGGTATATTTATACAGTTTCGGGGTTGTCCTGAAATTCGTTTCAGGATCACTTTTGGAAGTTGCCAGTTTCCAGTTTTCTATCAGCCGTCTTTTAACATTTGGTTAAAGACGGATTTATCTTTTCTTCTGATGAGGTGAGTCGTGCTTCTAGAAGGTTCTAGAATTTGGTGACTAGGTTTATTGGTGTTGTGTTCTAATTGGTTGCATTAAAGGTGTGATGAGGTGTATTAGTGATTCATACTTTTGCTTTAATGCTTCTTGTTTTCTTAAAGATATTTAGAAGTGAGAAGCTTTTGCTTAAGGTCACCCCCTTCTCCTACGGTCACCTCCCTCTTGCTATATATGGCTTGCTCTCTCTCTCTCCTCATTCTCACTCTCACTTGTTGGTTTCATTTTAGAGAGAAAAGATTATGATAGGTTTTATCGGTGTATGGAATTTCACAGTCCATTTCATTCCATCACCCGATTTCCACGGCAACTTCATTAACCGATCGTCCACGGATTTGGACGAAGTGAGACAAAGTCATCTACTCATTCTCTACATCAATCTTGGTCGTCTCTTTTAGCAAACTTGACGATCGAGTTGCCTCGAGTCAGAGGCGGGAGCCCGTTTAAAGAACCGATCATGTGGTGCCACCTCGTCGGAGGAGATCGGAGATCGACGAGATCGGAGATCGACGAGATCGGAGCAGCCGCAACGGAGCGTGGGATGATGGTTGAAGAACGAAGGACTCGGATCGTTCGGTATAACCTTTCTGCACTCTTTACAGTTTGTTAGTTTAGCAATAATGGAAGATCCGGGTTAAAGTATACGATAGCGCCAGTTAAAAAGTTTTGTTCCGCATTTTGGCGTCTGTAGACTGCCGGGGCGCTAGCGTAGACTTACATCAAGAAGTATTAACGGTCGCATGAAAATGTGTGAGCAAATCTTAATATTCATCAAATTAAAAAGTACTAAGGTAGATGGACAAGAGTATGATAGCTTGAATTGAATTCTCCGAGTGTAGGGATGTCCATTTCACACACGTGGGGTTATATGATCAATGTTTGGATGAAAGGTAGGAATGAAGAATAAAGACGATGTTTTATTGAGGGATGATGTGATTTCTAACATTTTTTCATGACTATTAAGATAGGGCTCATGACAACTGAAAAGCTAGTATAGTTGGAAACTCTTCTTTTCAAAGTATTTCTTTTATGGTTCTTGTCTTTATATGTAAATTTCACCATCTTTCTTTTGTTATTGGATTTTGTGGGTGTAATCCGCTGAAAACCCTCAGGAGACAACACTCCTCCAACTAGGGACACCTAGAGGTTTAACGGCTTGTTGCACGTGCTCAGTGCAATCGTGTCTGCCTACGAAAGTGTGCTTAGTTTTCTCCTTTCTTTTTCTCCTCTTAAATAAACTAGTTTGCTCGGGACGATCAAAGATAAGTTTGGGGGTATTTGTTCAGTTGATAAAACTGCACACTTGTATTACATTTTTCCTACCATTTTCATATTAAAAAAGGACTATATTATAATATATTATACATATGAGGGTTTATGTGTAAAAACATTATTTTCCATGTGTTAATATATGTTAATTATCATTTGGTAGGAAAATGTATGCAAATAATATTATTGATCTAATCCTAGTAGAACAAAGTCTACTAAAATCTTATTTGAGTTGTTGTGCAGAATATTTCCAAGTTGTTATGAAGGATTTAACAAACAAATCAATTTGTTGAAGAAAACTTGCCAAATTAAGAAGCAAAACTTGGAGACCAAGTCTGGAAGCAACCGAGAGAAGATTTCTGAATTCTAAAGATGCCTAGGATTGCCAAATGTCAAAATCAGAGAGCCAAAGAAAATTGATCAAAAGATCTCATCCATTGAGCGCGGATCCGCGGCCAAACCCACCCTTGGGCCGCGGATCCGCCGCACTTTTGTGGAATTGGAAGGCAAGATTTTCTGGTGTGAATCCAAGCTATATTTTACCAAGTTTTCAACAATAAGATTCTGGCTTTGCACTATAAAAAGGCACCGAGAGCCTCTTGGAAAAGCTATCAAGCCGACGAGATCACGAAGCTCCCGACGCTCACGCATCCAGGCTGATCATCGACTGTTCGACTACCTCCCTAGGAAAGATCGAGAAGCACTAGTTTGTAATCATTTTCTACGGAATAAAAGTGTAGCTTGTTCAGTTGATTAATAAAGGTAGTTCTTTTTAATTGTTTTTGCATTTTACATTATATTTTCCTTCTCTTTCTTTTCATCTTCTTCTCCCAACATGCGCGAGTAATTCTCCGCTTGTTAGGGTTCGTAGGATTAGGGTAGGCTAATGGACGATGAAAATAATTAAACCCTTTTTAAGTCCTATAAAGTTTAGGAACTTTATCAAAATAATCATTAACATCCTAATCGGGCGCGCTAGCAATTCCTTGCTAGTTCCGACCGCGATTAGAGATTAGATTAATGATTGTTTTGGTAAAGGCTAGATATGAACGGAGTTCCGTGTCGAGATAAGGGTTACGAGTGGGATTCCTTTTCCCTCCAGAAACCCTAATCTACACGCATCACCGTCGTTCTAGTTCTAAATCTATTAATGGATAAAAAGGGTAACTTTTAAGTAATCTTCCATAACTACTAAATCCTAACGAACCCTACAAGCCCTATTATTATATTAATTAAATCTCTAAAATAATCTAGATCTATATTTTACAATCTTGTTTAACGTAGATCTAGAAACCATTTTCACAAAATTCTTATTTCCTCCCCTCTTTCAACACATCTAAAGTAAGAGTAAAAGGTTCCACGTTTCCCAGAGGACGACCCGTACTCACCTCGGTCTAGCTACGCGCGACACCGTTCTGATTGCGGTTAAACTACAAACACTCTTTCGAGACAATCAGATACTACCCAAGATTCATTGAAAGTTTTTTGAAGATTGTAACACTCCTAACCAAGCTCACATGTAAAGATGAAGCATTCGTGTGGTCAGAAGCATGTGACAAGCTTTTGTAGAACTCAAATCAAGACTAACTTCAGCTCCTATCCTTGTAATATCGGATCAATTTGGAGAATTCTTCGTACGTTGTGATGCGTCCAGTAAGTGATTAGGATGTATTCTATATCGGCATGGAAAAGTTGTAGTTTTTGCATCAAGACAGCTGAAAGTTCATGAGCGCAACTATCCAACACATGATCTTGAGTTGGCAGCCGTTATCTTTGCACTTAAGATTTGGCGCCACTATCTTCTAGGAGAAAGAGTGGATATATATACTGACCACAAGATCTGAAGTATGTATTTACTCAGAAGGAATTAAACATGCGGTAGAGAAGATGGCTAGAGCTCATGGCGGACTTTGACATCAACCTACCGTATCATCCAGGGAAGGTGAACGTAGTTCCTGATGCACTAAGCCGCCAGCCATTAGCAATGAATCTCACCGCTTAGTGGAAGCTATAGCAGGAATTGCACGGATTGGCAATCGAAGTAGTTTTGCCAGGTAACATTTCGTATTTGATGAACTTACAAGTCCAGTCTACTATTGTCAATCAGATCAAAGCAACTCAAGCAAATGATGCCAAGCTACAAAAGATCTGAGAACAAGTAGAAAATGGACTTCGACCTGACTTCATCATCCACGAAGACGGATCCTTGAGATATGGAAGTCGATTGTATGTACCAAACGGCCCAATTCGAGAAAAGTTGATGAAAGAAGCTCACAACTCTCCTTATTCTGTACACCCCGGCGGTACAAAAATGTACAAGGATCTACGGCAACACTATTGGTGGCATGGAATGAAGCGCAAAGTAGCCTGAAGCGTAGCCAAGTGTTTGGTGTGTCAGCAAGTAAAGGCTGAACATCACAGAACTGCTGGTCTATTTCAGCCGTTAGCAATCCCAGAATGGAAATGGCAGCATATTTCCATGGACTTCGTGACTGCCCTTCCTTATAGCACGAAGGGTAATGACGCAGTATGGGTTATTATGGATCGACTCACCAAGTCGGATCACTTTATTCCCTTTCGAGTTTGCCAATATACTGAGACGTTAGCAAAGAAGTACATGGAAGTGAGCACGAATCTAACGTAAGATTTAACTCTTCTAAATGTACTATATTTTTGATACCCATGAACTCATGCAGGAGATTGTGAGATTGCATGGAGTACTAGTTTGCATCGTTTCCGATCGTGATACCAGATTCCGATCACACTTTTGGCAGAGTCTGCAAGCTAGCCTGGGAACGAGTCTGAACTTCAGCATGGCTTACCATCCACAAACAGATGGACAGTCTGAGCGAACAATTCAGATTCTAGAAGACATGCTAAGAGCTTTTATGTTAGGCTTCGGAGGTTCGTGGGAAGATCACCTGCACCTTGTGGAGTTTTCATACAACAACAGCTATCAGGCGAGCATTGGAATGACACCATTTGCAGTACTTTACGGAAGGAAGTGTCAATCACCACTAAGTTGGGACGACATCGGAGATTGTGAACTCCTTAGACCAGAGATGATCGTGGAAACTGTGGACGTAGTTTGCACGATCAGGGAAAGAATGCGCATAGCCCAAGACCGACAGAAGCATTGGGCTGATGCAAAGCGCCGACATCTGGAGTTCCAACCTAGAAACCATGTTTTCTTAAAGATCTCTCCAAACCGAGGAGTGATCCGCTTTGGCAAGAGGAGTAAGCTCAGTCCGAGATATATAGGACCGTTCGACATTCTCGAACGAGTCGGAGAAGTGGCATACTGTTTGGCACTACCACCCTCATTGGAAGGAGTGCACAATGTGTTCCACATATCCCAGCTTCGAAGATATGTGAGCAACCCCAGCCACATCCTTGATCTCTCCGAGATCACAGTCCAGACTGACCTGACTTGCGAGCAACAACCCGTTGAGATCCTGGACAGAAAGATAAATACATTACGGAACAAGAAAGTAAACTTGGTCTGAGTGATGTGGAGAAAAGATTTTCCGGGAGAATCAACGTGAGAACGAGAAGAAGACATGCGTGCAAGATACCCTTACTTATTTGTAAATTAGTCCCTATGTAAATGTAGATTTCAAGGACAAAATTTTTATAAGGAGGGTAGAATGTAACGACTCTGAATTTACTGTACAAAATTTTTCAGTTTAATGTACAGAAAGGAGTTTACAAGCCTGAGTATAAGTTATAAGTAAATTTTGTTTCAGAACATCGAGAAACAAATTGTAGCTCACTGGTAAAGCCTTGCACTACTGTGACGTAGCCCGTGTGTTCGAATCCCATCAGACACAATATTTTTTCCGATTTATTTTTTAAAACTTTTTGGAAGCCCAAAAGTTTACACGTGCAATGCACATAAAATATGAAAAGTTAAAAGAAATCAAACATGTGCAAAAGAGTGTTAACACCGAGAAGAACACATGGCAAGAATCCACTGGCACCACCCTCTAATTCGACCGACGGATCTTCTCCCTAGGCCGACACCAACGGTCGGCCCGAGCCCAATGAGGCCCGGGCTTTGCGCACAAACCCTTTCCCCTACCCCTAACTCCCCTGCACGATTGCTCTGCAATCAAACAGAGACCCTTCAATTCCCCATTTATCATCATTTTAATGCATTTTAATTCACTATTTTAATTCCAAAACCATAATTCTACACTATAAATACTATCCCATGTCCTAGCCCTTCATAATTCAAACGGTTCCAAATACACACACACACATGTGTGTGTGCATGTATCATGGTGGATGATACATTGGACATGGCTATGCTAGACTCACATGGAAATATATTAGATGCTTATTGATTTTGAGAAAATGGAAAATTGAATAATGAGATCATGGTTTCTACACTCTTCTTAAAATATCTCATTAACCATGGTTCATTGTTTAATCCCCCACTATCTCACTCATAAAATATCTAAGATATTTTTCCATGGTTTATATTATTGTGAGTGTGACTCTCTCTCTTATCTCAAGCTTAGCCATTAGTTCATCTTCCTCCTCCAAGCTCTCTACCTTTTTCTAGTGAGTAAAAGAGAAATAAAAAGAAAGGTTTAATAGTGAGAAAATTCCCACTTTATCAATCTATATTAGTCTAGCACACTTGTATAGGTTGTTTGCCTCACTTCTACTTAGTTTAAGTGAAGCAAGAGCTTGAGTGTAAGGAACTCCGGGTGAATCATCGTGGACATCGAAGGCTACAAGCGGAATTGTTCCAAGCTTCGAGTGGAGCCAAGAGGAGCCCAAGGACTTCTACACGGAGCCATTGAAGAGAATGAGTGGTCTACAAAGGTTGTAGTTCTTCTTCTCTTAGTGTTAGAGACTCTTAGTATATGATACTTACCCTAATCTCTAGTTCGATTCGTGGCTTGTGTGCTTTAGCCATATAATTTTTTTAAAATCCATTACATATTGTTGTTTAAACCCTAGTAAAGATGCTAAGACACACCAACATGGTATCAGAGCCAAGCTAGAGCTTTAGGGTAGTTTAGACGACGTTAAAAGTGTTCGATCGAAATCAAAATATGGATTTTTCATGGTTTCTGTACATTTTTCCAAAAGTTGGTATTTTGCAGAATAAAAATATTCAAAAATCGTGCAGGTAAATCTATGGAACCCAAAAAAATTTCGAACACCTAACTTTCTGGAATGGCCGTGGAACCGCGGCATAACCCTAGGTTTAGCCACGATTCCGCCGCACATTTAGGGAATTAGGGTTTCAATTTTTCTGTGCTGCTCCATTTTGATACTTGTGACTTTCTGGATATTTTTGTTGAGGCTCAAGGTGTTGAGGTCTCTGTGGTTTGAATAAATTTTTGATGTCGATCGAAATGTTTAATGTCGTCTAGACAGTTACTATGTGTGATACAATATTTGGAATCTACAATAATTAGTTTTAAGAAAACTAATTGGTCGTTTGTAATCTAACATTTCAGTTTCATTGATAATCGGGAATCTTGTTGAATTACCCGTTTTCTTTTGAATAGGTGTTTTCATTACGAGAATTAAATGTAAGATTTATGAGGTTAGGCCTAAAATCCGGAATATGAGATATTCCGGGTTTATGATGTCTAAGGATAAGTGCGGATTCTAACTGTTGTAGTTTTGCATTTCTTTTCTGTGACCGTAAGTATAATATGGGTATCCCTAATGTCGTTGCTATATGTCGACGACATTAGAAATACTCATATTTACTTACGTTGATGATCTGTGATAATTATTCTGTTGCTGTTCTGATATGATGTATAGGACATCGTGATTGAATAGCAGGGGTTTTATGTGAGATGAGAGATTTTCTTTTTCATTCATGTAAAATTCAATGTATGTAATATTCTTTTATTGGGACACTTCCAGGTTGAGGATGATGTCACCATTGATGTATATTATTCACTTTTCCGCATTAGGATAGACCCAAGGTGGGGAGCACAAGTGACCGGGTTCTAGAGTCCAGTGGGAGGCCATCTCAAGGAGTCAAGACCGGGTCTCCTAACTCTAGAATTGGTAGGGTTGCTTACCGCTCTCGTAGGGGTCTAGGGGTGTGGACTTGGCTATTCATCACGACCGTGGAATCCGTATTTTTTTATCATTGGCTTAATATAAAATTCGGACCTCCTAGTATATCCTATATTTTCATATATCTGCTTCGGCTGTGACTATGTGATGCTATCATATAAACTGCCTGAAACGAATGTTATTTATATATATGATATATAATAAATGTTGCTTATGTTTTGCATCCGCGCTAGTCATGCCCCCGCTATGCCGTTAGTTAAGTAACCTAACGGTGCATGACGGGACCCCGTGGCGAATGCGGATGGCATAAGCGTACGTTCTATTTTCGTTTCTTATGTGATGCTTAGGAACTTAAATGATGGGACTACATTAATGAGATTAATGTAAAGAAAAGAAACCTAAAGATGTTGTAGAATCAAATTTGAAACCCACTCGGCCTTTTTATGAAAAAGCAAATTTCAAAATGCGGAGCTTAAGCCACTTCTTTTAAATTATTTGGTTCTACAACGATATCAAGTTCAAAACGTTAAAGGTTTTCATAAAAACCATCTGTAACCCTCCGTCATTTTAGGAAGTAGAGTACTTAGTATTCGTGCTACGTTTGTTGACTATAGTTAAGGCGTAGTATATGGTAGATAAGTGATGTCTTCCTATACAACATATGATGCGATTAATTAGGACATGTATATGACTTTGTTGACTATAATCAAGGGTCATATGAGTAGGTTTAATTAATCAAGAAATGACGGGTGGAACTTGACTAGTGCTTATGATTTGTTGACCATAGTTAAGGTCATAAGCCGCTAGGGGTAAAACCATATCGGGAATTTCAAGAGTTGAAATTTGCAATGAGATTGCATACCTTCTATATTGATAGTTGGATCCCGATCCCACTGTGAGTAAAAGTTACTCTCAGGAGAGTTTTGCACTTTACAATTAGCTAATCCAGTAGGTGTTTAGAAAGGTGTCAACGGGGTAATGTCTCTAGGGAAACAAGGTTTATTTTAATTAGGTCTGTGCGAAAGCACGGGGAACCTCCCTCAAAGTACCGACACTGGCATGGCTGACCGGTTAGCGAACTTGTAGAATGTAATTAATCCTGGCTAATTTTCATTTTAAGGTTTGAAGGAAAATTTGATAAAAGCGGTGGGAGACATCGATTAGATAAGATAAATAACCAATCTAATATTTGCAAGAGCTTTCGCTGAGTGTATTCTTTTCTCTCTCTTAATGGCATATACCGATGACTGGACTTAAGGTTCTATTAGAGAAAAATAAACTGACAGGACCCAATTATAAAGAATGGCTGAGGAACGTAAACATTGCCCTTACATACGATAAGGTTGCATATGTCCTCACTGCCCCAGCCCCTCCCATCCCAGGCCCTGATTCATCTATTGCGGATAAGGAGATCTGCAAGATATGGGATATTGATTGTGCCACAGCTAAATGCCTCACGTTAGCTTCGACGGAGAATGTATATCAAAAGCAACATGAGAAGATGGGCGTTCAATCCATCTTTTTCCATACAAAGGAGTTGTATGGGGAGCAATCTCGTACTCTTCGTTACGAGGCATCTAGAAAGTTGTTTCAGATGAGGATGGCTGTTGGTACATCAGTAGGAGATCATGTCTTGAAGACGATAGCTCTTATTGAAGAACTTGAGGACCTAAGATGGACTATGGAGAACGAATAATATGTTGATATAGTTCTACAGTCTTTCCCCTGCCTTTGCTCAGTTTATAGTGAACTTCAATATGCACAATATGGAGAAGTCACTTCCTGAACTTCTCAATATGTTGAGAAGTGCAGAGAGCACGCTTAAGACATCGAAAACTCCCTCTCTGATTGTTGGACCATCTTCCTCTTCCATTTCAAAAGCTAAGGCTAAGGGAAAGAAGAAGAAGAAACCCACCAATCCGAGAGGTGGAGTTAAAAAGGAAAAAGGGAAAGACAAATCCGGGGCTGAGGGACCGGGAAAGGGAAAATGTTTCTACTGCCACAAGTCGGGACACTGGAAGAGTAATTATATTGAGTACTTCGTTGATATTAAGAAGAAGAAGCATGGTGATGCTTCCGCTTCAGGTGTGTTCGTCACTGAAAACTGTTTTTCTATAAACTCTGCATCCTGGGTATTAGATATCGGTTCGGGTTCTCACATTTGCAATTGTGTGCAGGGATTGAGAAATAGCAAAGTTTTGAAGACCGGCGATCACACTCTCCGGGTTGGAAATGGTTCTAATATACATGCTATATCAGTGGGAGAGTATCACCTAGGGTTGCCTTCGGAATGTATATTGGTTTTGAACCCGTGTTATTTTGTACCAAGCATGCTATGTAATATAATATCCGTATCTTTGTTAGACAATGAAGGATATCATTTTTTGTTGCAAAATAATGT
Source organism: Agapanthus africanus (assembly GCA_030015575.1). Taxonomy (NCBI): domain Eukaryota; kingdom Viridiplantae; phylum Streptophyta; class Magnoliopsida; order Asparagales; family Amaryllidaceae; genus Agapanthus; species Agapanthus africanus. Next base: position 909,486,854 of record JASDDO010000019.1, on the reverse strand, counting down.
TATGAACATTAACCTGAATCAACAGTTGATTGGGTATGGTACACTGAATAACGGGATTTACGTCCTAAATCAACACACAGTTTTCAATATACAACACACAAACAAAAGAAAAATTTCAGATATAAATGAAGCTTTTCTATGGCATTGTAGACTTGGTTATATTAACGAAACAAGACTAAACAAGCTACATAAAGATGGACATTTAAATCCTTTTGAATATAAATCTTATGCGACTTGTCAGTCTTACATCAAGGGTAAAATGACAAAAACTCCATTTACTGGACACGGAGAGAGAGCTACTGAACTCTTAGGCCTCATACACAGTGATGTATGTGGACCAATGTCTACACATGCTAGCAGCGGTTATTCTTACTTCATAACTTTTACTGATGATTTCTCAAGATTCGGACACGTGTTCTTATTGAAACATAAGTCTGAAGCTTTCGAGAAATTCAAAGAGTATATAATTTAAGTAGAAAAACAAACAGGATTGTGTATCAAGAAACTTCGATCAGATCGAGGAGGAGAGTATTTAAGTACAGAGTTTTTAGACTTCCTAAAAGAGAATGAGATTCTCTTTCAGCTCACTCCTCCTTACACACCACAGCACAACGGTGTGTCAGAACGGAGAAATCGTACTCTATTAGATATGGTACATTCCATGATAAGTAATACTGAGTTACCACTTTCCTTTTGGGGACATGCATTGGAGACTGCAGCATATCTATTGAACATGGTTCCAACCAAGACCGTGCCTACCACTCTATATGAGATATGGTATGGGAAGAGACCATCTCTTAAACGAGTTAGGATATGGGGTTGTCCTGCTTTTTCAAAAAAGCATAATCCAGACAAACTCGAGACACGGTCGGTTCTATGTAAATTTGTGGGATATCCAAAACATTCATATGGATATCTTTTCTACCACAAGGAGGAACAAAGAGTGTTTGTTTCTCAGTATGCCACATTTTTAGAAAATGAATTTTTTACAAATAATACTGATGGCAATGCGGTAGAACTAGAAAAAGTTCTAGAACCACAAATAACTAATAACGATTTGGTTGAACCTGATGTTATAATAGAACCTCACGAACTTCAGTCACTCTGTAGATCTAGTAGGACTTTTCGCCCACCGGAGAGTTACTATGGTTTCCTCATTGATGGTGATAGAGAAGATTGCATCATGGATGATGATGACCATACTAGTTTTCAGCAAGCTATCACGAGTGGTGACTTAGTGAAGTGGCTGGATGCCATGAGATCCGAAATGGAGTCCATGTACACCGACAAAGTATGGACTTTTGAAGTTGCACATTCTGGAGTAAAACCCGAGGGTGCTAATGGATCTTGAAGAAAAAGATCGGTGTAGATGGATAGGTATAGACCTATAAAGCAAGGCTTATAGCGAAAGGATTTCGTCAAAGACCAGGATTGGACTATGATGAGACTTTCTCTCCAGTAGCAATGCTTAAATCCATTCGAATCCTACTTGCTATTGCTTCTTGATTGATCTTATGTGAAATAGTGTTTGTAGTAAATAACTGCAATCAATAACGGTGTCGCGTGTAGCTAGCCGAGATGAGTACGGGTCATCCCCAGGGATGCGTGGAACTTTTAATCTTAGTTTAGACGAGTTGATTAGAATAAAATAATAAGGAGAATAGTTGTAGATCCTAGATCTATGTTAAACACGGATGTAGAATATATAAGAAGAAGGTTTGTAGGGTTCGTTAGGATTTAGTAGTCATGGATGACTAATAATGATGACTCATTTTATTTTTTAATAGATTTAAAACTAGATAGATGGTGATGAATGAGAATTAGGGTTCTTGGAAGAAACTAGGGTTTCCCCACTATTGACCCTTGTCCCTTCATTGATCTCTATTCATGTCAAGCCTTTAACAAAACAATTGTTAATCTGATCTCAAATCATGGTCAAGACTATCAATAAATTGATAGCGCGCCCGATTAGGATGTTAACGATTCTTTTGCTAAAGTTTATAAACTTCATAAGACTTAAAAAAAGTTCAAATATTTTCTCATCTATTGTTCCGCCCTAATCCTACGAACCCTATCAAGCGGAGAATTACTCGCGCATGATGGAGATAGAAGAAGAACTGATAGAGATCATAATGTAAATATAGAAAATATATGCGATAAGAATAAAACAACTACCTTTATTAATCAGCTAAATCTATTACACTTTTTTGAACCTTTAGAAAATGGAATACAAAACTCTAGTTTTCTTCTCGATCTATCTTGAAGGAGGTAGATGAACAGCTGATTGATCAACCTGGATGCGTGAGTCGACTTGGACTTCGTGATCTCTTCGGTTTGATGATTTTCCAACTGAGCCTCTCGGTCCTTTATATAGTCTCAAAACCAGAAACCCTAGATTCCATAGGTTAAGATATTCTGTTAAGATCGTGATCCTGAAATCTCACATCGTACGGCCACCAAAGCGCTGCGGATCCGCCGCTTTTACCCCTATTTGGCCGCCCTTCCGCCGCGGTTTGGTGGAGTTAGGGTTTGGGAGTTTTTCTGGTATTTTGTGTTGATATTTGGAGATCCCCTAGATGTCTAGATTCTGAAAATAATGCTCTGGATCTCTGTCGTTGCTAGATTTCGTGATTTGCTTCAATATTTTGGCAGATTCGATTCCGACATCTTGATTTAACCCGGATCTCCTTGATTCCAGAACTGAGCTAATATCTGCACAATATCTCAAATCAAAGTGTTAGTAATATTTGGTGCTTTTGAGATATTATCCTAACCATTTTATATGATATTATATTTTAAGAATATTGATTAGGGATATTTGATATGATATGCATATTTAAATTACTAAAATATTATATAAATATTATATGCATATATTTTCCTTCATAATATTAATTATAATATATAAACATATGGCAATAGATATTTTACAGATTAACCCTCATATGTTTCATATTTATAATAAACACCTTTAAATATTTAAGAAAAGTAAGAAAAATGTTATATCAAATGTGCGATATTTTCGACTGAATCTTCTATACTAAATCTTTTCAGTATAGCGTTGATGTACCTGGACTGTGAAAATCCTAAATTCTCTTAGATCTATCACGATAGATCTGGATCCCCAGAATGTAGGAGGTATCACCCAGGTCCTTCATGGAGAACCTTTGTAACAAGAATCCTTGGACTGATTGTAGCATAGGAATGTCATTTCCTATCAAGAGAATGTCATCCACGTAGAAGATGACGAATACCACAGTTCTCGCTACAATCTTACTATAGATGCATGGTTCATCTGGATTTTTGATAAAGTCAAATTCCTTGACCATCTCATCAAAACAGATGTTCCAATTCCGCGATGTCTGCTTTAATCCATAAATGGATTTAAGCAACTTGCACACTCTTCTACTGATCCCACTCTCTATGAAACCCTCCGGCTGATCCATATAAACACAATCTTCCAAATTTCCATTCAAAAAAGCGGTCTTTACGTCCATCTGCCAAATTTCATAATCATGGAATGCAGCAATGGCAAGAAGGATCCAAATGGATTTGAGCATAGCTACTGGAGAAAATGTTTCATCATAGTCCAAACTAGGTCTTTGACGAAAACCTTTTGCAACAAGTCTAGCCTTATAGGTTTCAACTTGTCCATCTACACCAATCTTCTTTCTGAAGATCCATTTGCAGTCTTCGGGTTTTACCCCTTCTGGAACAATGTCCAATGTCCATACTTTGTTGGTGTACATGGACTCCATTTTGGTCTGCATTGCATCCAGCCATTTTATCGAGTCTCTTCTCTGAATGGCTTGCTGGAAGCTAGTTGGCTCATCATCGTCGATGATGCAATCCTCTCTATCCCCGTCTATGAGAAAACCGTAGTATCTCTCGGGTGGATGAGATTGCCTACTAGTCCTGTGGAGTGGCGCGGGAATGTCCAGTTCTTTCGAAACTTCTGGTTCCACCATACTTTCAGTAATAGTTTGTGGTTATGGAATTTCTTCCAGTTCTATTGCGCTCCCACTTATTTCTTTTTCAAGAAATTGATTTTCCAAAAAGTGGGAATGCCGAGAAACAAAGACCTTTTGTTCCTCCGCGTAATAGAAAAGATACCCCCTGGAGTTCTTTGGGTTTCCCATAAACTTACACAGTACTGAGCGTGCCTCGAGCTTGTCCGTATGCTGCTTTTTTACAAAAGATGGACATCCCCATATCTTCAGATACTTAAGATAGGGTTTCTTTCCACTCTACATCTGATATGGTGTGGTAGGCACTGACTTAGTAGGAACCTTGTTCAAAAGATATGCAACTGATTCTAGTGTATAACCCCAGAAGGATCGCGGTAACTCAGCGTTACTCATCATGGAACGTACCATATCCAATAAGGTTCGATTCCTTCTTTTCGATACACCGTTGTGTTGAGGTGTGTATGGAGGAGTAAGCTAAAAGAGAATTCCATTCTCTTTTAAATAACCTAGGAACTCGGCACTTAAGTATTCACCATCTCGATCAGATCTAAGTGTCTTGATACTTTTGCCTGTTTGTTTTTCCACTTCATTCTTATATTCCCGAAATTTCTCAAAGATCTCGGATTTATATTTCATCAAGAATACATGTTCTTACCTTGAGAAATCATCCGTAAAAGTAATGAAATAGGAATAACCAGTTCTTTCATGTATAGATATTGGACCACACACGTCGCTGTGTATGAGTCCCAAGAGCTCAGTGGCTCTTTCTCCATGTCCAGTGAACGGAGTGTTTGTCATCTTTCCTTTGAGACATGATTGACAAGTTGCATAGGACTGATATTCGAACGGATCCAAATATCCCTCTTTATGTAACTTCGTCAATCGTGTTTCATTGATGTGACCCAGTCTACAATGCCATAAGAAAGCCTGATTTAATTCTGGAGACTTTCTTTTAAGTGTGTTCTGGACGTTAAAAACCTGAGATTGATTTAATACGTATATACCGTTATCTAGTGCACCTGACCCAATCAAATCTTGATTTTGGTGGATGTGGACCATATCGCTTACAAATGTAAAATCATAATCTTCTTTAGAAAGTAAAGATACAGAGATGATATTACAAGCCAGACTAGGTATACACAAACAGTTACGCAAAATCAAAATCTGCCCACTTGTCAATCCTAGGTGATATTCCCCTACGGATACAGCATTCACGCTCATTCCGTTAGCAACCGTGAGAGTCATATCACCTTCCTTGATAACTCTACGGTTTCTCAAAGCCTGTAATGAATTACAGATATGAGATTCTGATCCGGTATCTAGTACTCAGGAAGTAGAGTTAATTGACAGACAATTTTCAATCATAAATACACCCGAAGCCGAAGCTACAACGTACTTCGAATCCTGGTTTCTGGCTTTCCAAGCCCTGTAGTCCTTCTGCCAATGCCCTTTTCCGCGACAATAGAAACATTCCTCCTTCCCTAATGTTAGCTCCGAAACTTTTTCCCTGTCCTTTCCTTCTACCTTACTGACACCGCCTATTGGCTTGGTAGAGGCCTTCTTCTTCTCTCTCTTGGCTTTTGCCTCGAATTTAGAAGAGGAAGATTCCCCAATGAGCAGAGAGGGTGTCTCCCTGGATTCCTGCAGGGTGCCCTCAGCGCTCCTCAACATGTTGAGGAGTTCTGGAAGTGAAACTTCCTTCCCTTGAATGTTGAAATTCAAGATAAACTAGGCGTAGGTGGAGGGGAGCGACTGTAGAATCAAGTCAGTAAATAACTCGTTCTCCAACGTGGTCCCAAGGCCCGCGATCTCTTTAATATAGCTAATCATCGTAAGGACGTGGTCCCCTACAGATAACCCGACAGCCAACCTCACCTGAAACAATTTCTTCGAGGTCTCATATCTTGCGATACGAGATTGCTCTCCATATAAATCTTTGGTATGGAGGAAGATGGAAGCTAAGTCCATCTTCTCGTGCTGCCTCTGGTGTTCATAATCCATTGAGACTGACACGAGGCACTTGGCTCTTGCACAATCCTTTTCCCATGTCTTACGGATATCAACATCCGCGACGGTGGAATCTGGACCTGGGATGGCGGGGCCTTTGGTAGTAAGGAGGTAGCCCAGCTTGTCATAGGTAATGGCGATCTGGACATTCCTTAGCCAATCTTTATAGTTTGGCCCAGTCAATTTATTATTATCTAGCAGTAATCTAAGTCCGGTCATTGTGGTTGCTGCAATTAGGAGAGAGAGAGAAGAAACACGCAATATGATGCTCTTGCAAGTTTAGATTGGTTATTAGTTTATCTAAACAGGATGGCTCCCACTGTTCCTCGAATCCTTTCTCAAACCATAAAAGAAGAATTAGTCAGGATTAATCTCAATCTTACAATTCTTGCTTAACCTTTCAGCCAGGCTAGTGTTGGTACTTCGAGAGAGGTTTTCTAACGCTTTCGCGAAGTTCCTTAATTACATAACTTCTTTTCCCTGGAGGCGTAGCCCCGCTAACACTGTTCTAGACACCTACTTGGTTTATAGCATTGATTGTTTAGTGAAAAAATCTCCCGAAGAGTAGCAGATACTCACAGTAGGATCGGGATCCAAATATCATCATGTGACAACCTTGAAGGAATCTTACCAAAATCATCACACTTCAAATGGTATGCAACACTAGCAAGTTTTAATTTCATTAGAAACTCCTGATGTAGATTTTTGCCCCAAGCTCTTATGACCCTGACGAAGGCCAACATATCATAAGTCGCAAGTCAAGTTCTGCCCGTCATTGTCCAGGTTAATTTGAACCCATCCGTAGATATCCTTGACGAAGGCCAAAATAGTAGTACGATTGTCCCAATCCAACGCATCTATCTATGCTACAGATGAATACCTAGAAGCTACCAATCACTATGTCTTGGCGAAGGTCAAAATACATAGCTTGAATACTACTGAATACCCATATGAAATAGGGCTATGAATGGTTTTGGAAAAACCGTGAACATAATGAACTTGATATAGTCGAATGAACCATGATAGCTTTAAAAAAGGGTGGTTTAGGCTCCGCATTTAAAAGCTGCTTTTTGAAAAAAACCGAGTGGTTTTGAAACTGTTCCAACGATTTAAGCTTTGGTTTGTTTTCCTTGCATTAATCAATATTAATGCGGTCCCATCATTTAATCCTATCATTTTAGAAAATAAAAGATAATACAACGTACTCTTATGCCATCCGCATTCGCCACGAGGCCCCGTCATGCACCGTTAGGTTACTTAACTAACGGCAGAGCGGGGGCTGGCCTAGCGTGGGTGCAAAACATAAGCAACGTTTATTATATATAACATATATATATATATATATATATATATATATATATATATATATATCCATTCGTTTCATGCAATAATAGGCATTCCAGATCACAGATGAATATATTGGATATACTAGGAATTCCGTATTTTGTTTAAGCCCAGAACGAAAGACGAATTTCACGGTCGTGATGAATAGCCAAACCCCACCTTAGACCCCTACGGGTGCGGCAAACTACCCGCCAAATTCCCGAAGTCAAGCAACCTCCCTCAATAAAATGAGTAGGCCACTCGACACTTCAAGAACCCGGTAGTTTGTGCATTCCACCTTGGGTCTATCCTAGGTGCAAGAGACAGTAAATGAAATAATACAACGGTGGCTACAACCTCAACCCAGATGTGCCCCACAAAATAATATTACATCATATTTACAAATTACATGAATGAAAGAAAAGAAAACACTCTTCTCACATCCCCCCGGCCATTCATCCACGATGATCCAATACTACATATACACAAACCATCACAAGATATACTTATATGTGCAACCCCGACTAATCGACGTATAGCAATTAGTCGACGTTTCACAACACATATCCAAACTGAAACTAGTAAACGATGTTAAAACTGCGACTTCGAAATACTCCGTATAGTCACAACAAAAAGATAACAGTACATGCAATCTTGGAAAAATCAAACATCACCTGAAACCATAAATACAAGTTTCCAGAACACCACAAAAATTACGAGAGCAAACACCTTATAGGGACTGGCCAGGCCGGGAAATTTTGCATTTTGGCCGGCTAAAAATTGGTCATTTGGGCTCGTTTTTCTATGGTGTTCTATCTACAGCAAGAAGAGTACTCTGCAATTGTTTAAATAATTTTTAGAGCCTCTGTAAAAATTGACAGAAACTTGAATTTTGGTTTCGATGTTTCAGAGTTATTTCGGTTTGGTAATTCTATACATCGTATAAACTGCTAGTTAAGGTTTAGTAGGCTCCGATACCATTGTAAGTCGATGTCGCGCACTCCGCGGGTTTGCGGGGAGGCGGAATGTGCAAAAAACGATTTTTACAAGCTTCGCAACACCGACTAAACTCCAGGATCTTTACGGAACCTTAACTAGCTAACTACTTAGGAGGTTTAACTACTACGAAAAGTGTTATACCTCCGTGAACAAGTCCTTCGGGTCTTCTTTTCCTCCTCTCCTTGGCTCCTTAAAGATTGGATCGAGCTTGCAACGTCGGCCTCCTCGCGTCAAAGATGATCCACCCGAGAGTATGTATTTTGAGCTCCAATCTTTAAACCGAGATAACTAGGGTACCTAGTATGCTAATCTAAGTAGCCTAGATGATGTATAGAATGATAATAGATTGATTTGTCTCAAGAACCCTAGGTTTCTCAACACATGAGACTTTTAGGGTTTGAGGAAGAAGGAGAGGAAATTTAGAGAGAGAATGAGAGAATGCAAATGAGCTAGGGTTGTGTGAGTGTGGAGAATAGCTCAAGGACTTCACTCATTGAAGTATGTATTATTTTCAAATACTTTAACCCAACCATGATTCAATAGTGAGGCCAAACTAATAAACAAATATATGAGCCATGCTTCATACCCATGCCATAAATATCTCTCCAATTTCCACCTCACTAATCTATTTTACAAAAATAGATAAACCAATAATGAGGTCGCCCTTCTAGAAGCATCTCTTGCAAAATTACAAGAATGCCCTCATTGTATATACATACCCGTATTCGTATTCCGAAAAATACGAATACAATGAGATGAAAATAATACTAGGATCTGGCTTAAACCAAAGCCCACTAGTATTATCCGCCCGAACATCATCCGTGCACAAGTACACGTGTGTGGTTGAAACCCTGCCGTAAAACCATACAGCCTCTACATCGTTTCGCCCGAAGCAGGAAAACCCTCTGTGTGGGACTCTAAAGACTCGACAGTATGCTGGCAGTGGGTTTAACCATAAGCACGTCAGCGGTACTAATTGCACGTAATGGCTACCCAGGTATCTGTTGATAAGAAGGCCGATGAGAAAACTCATCCGAACTCCTAATGAGCCTATCTGTGACAATCTCCGTACAGTTCGGTCTGTTCGTCTAAGATACTCACATATCGGGCCTACGGGGCAGTAACCGTCAGACCCCTAATAGCGTAATAAGTCATGCCAGGATAGAGCCCAATACATCCTGAGAAACTACTGGAGTACCTACCAGTATATCTCGACTGCCCTGGTCAGGGACTTTGTGTAATGGCTTTCCGAACATAGCGTGATATAAACCCCCAATACCAGGAGAGACGAATCCTATCTAACCGCTACTGCCTCTAAGTGCTTCGGGACTGCACCTAACCACTACCTGTTTGCACGACTCCTTTGAGCCGTGGTAGGGTAGTAATCTAAGTGCAGTGGGAACACACTCGAGACGAATAGCGATGTCCAGTCAATAGACTAACCTGTACCCATACCACCCGGGAACTGCTACCTGACGATAGGTATAATACCAACCAGCAGTTCCCAACGAGTCTGTCCAGTGTAACTCATAACCTAATGAGCACCTGTATACTATCTTCAATACGACATACTAATGGCTGTGGGACAGTCCATCTCCCCTACTGGGGTGAGAAGCATATACACTAGTCTACTTTGGAGTATCGATGCCCCGTCTCGATAATCCTACAACTAAAGACCTGTATAAGGATATACTTATAGACTACCCAGCCCCCACTAGTGTGACTGCCATCACAACGCTGGTAGTCAAGCAAACATCCTAAGGGCTCTACCAATATGTATAAGTGATATGCTAAAAGAAACACATGCACATATTGAGATAGAATCAAACCAGGTAGAATACTACCATTTCGAGCAAGACTGTTATTATAACTGTGAATATCCCAAGCTTCCAATAAGTAATATACAATCCAGTATGATACAATAATGGCCTCCAGGGCATATATCACTAACAAGGAAATATTTTAAATTGCTAAAACTATATATTTTAAATCTTTTATTTGGAGATTTTCTGGTTAACCGGATTTATTCTTTCTGTTTGAGAAAGATAGAAAATATATTTTTCCAAATATAACTTAAGCTATCAAAAAAGCGGGGGCCTCAAATATTGGCGCGACATCAGGAATTATTGGTGCATGCTATTTTGCAGCGCTCATTTTTCTGGCATATCTACTTCAGTCCCATGTGTTATATTAATTATTATTATTTTTTGGAGGGAATAGTAGACAAAGGTGTTCTAGTTGTGATGAAGGGCTTGAATGAGGGGTCTTTATATTCGTTGCTGGGTTCGACGACTTGAGGTTCGACAGCTATTTTATCATCCAAATTTATGACAGATTCGGACACTACCAAATTATGACATATGAGGCCCGGACATATGAGTGCGAGAGGTATGGCCGAATTGTCGAACCAGGGTTTACCTGGTGAGAAGAGTACAACGAAACTAGAGTTTTATGAACATTGTGTTTTTGGGAAGTAAAAACGTGTTAGCTTCAGTTCGACGGTTCACAACACAAAATATACTCTTGATTATATCCATTCAGATCTTTGGAGACCCTCTCCAGTTGCAAAATATCTACTTACTTTCATTGATATTTTTTCGAGAAAATTTTGGGGCTATTTCTTGAAGCACAAAAGTGATATATTTACTACGTTCAAATAATGGAAGACGTTGTTTGAGAAACAGACAGGGAAGCAGATCTACAGACTGAGGACAAACAATGGGTTGGAATTTTGCGGTGGAGATTTCAATAATTTCTGCAAAAACGAAGCGATTGTTCGGCATCATACCGTTGTCTACACACCACAGCAGAATGGAGTCGCGGAGCGTATGAATTGGACTCTTATGGAGAAAGCTCGGTGCATGTTGTCTAATGCAGCGCTCGGTAAGGAGTTCTGGGCAGAGGCGGTGAACACGGCATACTTCATTGTGAATCGGTCATCTCATACATCGCTAGGTAGTAAGACACCAGAGCAGGTATGGTCTGGGAAGCACGCCGATTATTCTACATTTCAAGTGTTTGGTTATCCCGCATATGCACATTTTCGTGAAGGCAAGTTGGATTCTGGAGCGAAGAAATGCGTATTTCTTGGTTATGCTACCGGCATTAAAAGTTATAGGTTGTAGTGTTCGGATCTTAAGTTGCATAAATTTATGATGAGCAAATATGTGACTTTTAATGAATCTGTTATGTTGAAGCCGAAGATTGTGGAATCTCCAGTTGAAGACGATTCAAAGAAAGATGAGCCGAGCGTTGAAATTGAAGTCAGTGAAAGCTCGGGTTCGCAGGAGAGCTCTTCTTCACCATCGTCTGAAGAAGCTCATGATGAGCAGTCCCATGAGGAGGAGTATTTGCTCGCTCGTGACCGATAAAGAAAGGACATTAGATAGCCACAAAGATATAGCTACGATGATCTAGTGACGTATGCGTTGTCCGTTGCAGAGACAGTTTTTAGTAGCGAGCCGACGAGCTATCAAGAAGCCATCTCATCCGATAAGTCAGCTTGTTGGTTAGTCGTTATGAATGAAAAGATTGAGTCTCTTCATAAGAACCAGACTTGGAAGCCCATGAAGTCTATAGGAGGAAAGAAAGTAGTTGCATACAAGTGGGTTTTCAAAAAGAAAGAAGGTGATCAAGAGGCAGTTGATATGAGATACAAGGCACGGTTGGTAGCTAAAGGCTATTCGCAAGTTCGGGGAGTTGACTTCAATGATGCATTTTCTCTGATTATAAAACACACCTATATACCTGTCCTGCTCGATTTTGTAGTCATGCAAGATTTGGAGTTCGAGCAGCTCGATGTGAAAACATCATTCTTTCCTGGTGATTTGGTAGAGAAGATGTATATGCAACAGCCTGAAGGTTTTGAAGTTGAAGGCAAAGAAAGCCACGTTTATTTACTAGAGAAGTATTTCTACGGTTTGAAGCAGTCATGTAGACGTTGGTATAAAAAGTTTGACTCTTTCATGAAAGAAATTGAGTTTACGAGAAGTATGGGCGATAGTTTAGTCTATTCAAAGAAACTCGCTGATGGTTCTTTCATATACTTGCTATTTTATATTGATGATATATTGATAGCAGCAAGGTATATAGTCGATATTCAGAATTTGAAGAAACGGTTGAAAGGCAAGTTCGAAACCAAGGATTTGGGAGCGTCCAAGAAAATACTTGGTATGAAGATAAGGCAAGATTGCAAAGGAGGAATGCTTTACCTGTCTCAACAGCGATATATTGAGAAAATTTTGGATCGTTTCGTCATAGCAGACGCTAAATCTGTAAGTACTTCATTGGCAGCTAATTTCAAACTTTTAGCTCGTTCATCACCGCAAATAGAGAATGAGATTAAGTATATGTCGAATGTTCCATATGCAAATACGGTGGGTAGCATTATATATGACATGGTATGTACCCGACCCGATATTTCACATGTTAGTGTTTTTAGTCTCTATATGGTATCCCTTGGTAACGGCCATTGGAAGGTAATGAAATTTGTTTTTACGATACCTGCGAGATACGTCTGATGTGGGCTTGGTGTTTGGGAGGAATAACGACAGTTTAATTGGATTCAGTGATTCTAATTATGCGGGTGATCTCGACAGTTGAAGGCCGATCACCGGTTATGTATTCTCATTATGAGGATGTGCCATCACTTGGCGTACTTCGTTATAGCCTACGGTAGTGTTATATACGATGGAGGCGGAGTATATGGCCGTTGTTAGAGCCGTAAAGGAAGCGATATGGTTGAAGAGACTATTTTCTGAACTTAGTGTTAAAAAAGATACCATAATAGTCTGTTGTTCCCTCCAAAAAAATATTAATAATTAATATAATCCATAGGATTTAAGTCCATGCACTAGAAAAATGGGCGCTGCAAAAAAACATGCACCAATAATTCCTAGCGCTGCGCCAATTTTTGAGGCCATCATTTCATTAATAGCTTAAGCTTTATTTGGAAAAATATTTTTTCTATCTTTCTTAAACAGAAAGAATGAATCTGGTTAACCAGAAAATATCCAAAGAAAAAATTTAGAAAAATATAATGATACCCACCCGGGCTGATATTAGCTCTTTTCATATATTTTTTTAAAATAAAAGAATCGACTGAATATCTTATTTAAATAAGAAAGATATTAATCATATCAACAGATAACCCTTAGATCTATAATCCAACAATGCTTAAGCATCCTGACTTGATCTTAAATTCAATTAGAGAAATCTCAAAGAGAGATTATCTTTTACTTGCCTAACAATATCAATGTCTTATATAAAGGACCCCAGAGGTCAAAATTTCAGGTACGAAATCGCTCCTATAAGCTTGACCAGGAACATAAGTTTTCCGCCATCACGAGTTTCGTCTTCTTCCTCACTATCATCATCAATGGAGGTAAGAAAAGGAGAATGATCTCCATGATATAATAGGCTTAATCTTTATCCATGAGAAGGTTAATCTTCGTATACATAACTTAAGTTCTTTTCATTGATCTTAAGATCTTTAGATCAAATTTCGCCTCGAGAAAAGTTAAGTTTTCATTAGAGAGATTTTTTTTTATCTTAAAATCTAGGATTTGAGAGAAGAACCGAACCCCCCTCATAAAAAATGTAATGATGATGGACAAGAAAATTTAATTTTCCAAAGAACAGATCATATGATCTATATATAAAAAACACCCTAGATCACAAAAATTGTGATCTTGATATTGTTAATGGCCAAAATAGCGAAACTTAAGCTTCATGAAACTTAAGTTTCAAGAGAACAGAGATTAGTCTCTATGAAAACCCTAAGTGGCCATGCATCAGAGGCATATGCGTCAATGGGCATGCGCCACATAGAGATGCGCCAATATATGAACGGTATGTGCCAATAAAGACCATGCGCCAGAGGCATATGCGTCAATGAACATGCGCCAATAAAGACCATGCGCCAATAAAGGCTATGCGCCAAGGAAGATATGTTCCAATAAAGATATGTGCCAATATGGACATGTGCGCCTGAGGCATATGCGTCAATGAAGACCTGCTACGTGGAATGCGCCACAACCCATGGACGTTAATATTTAACGCTCCACAGACCAAAAAAAAAGTCATGCCCATGTGCCAATACCCATTGTATACACGGCATACAGCACAACTCTGATGCACCAATGATTCAATATGCCATAGACCCATATACCTTTGTCTGTGTGTCATGTGACATGTGCCGGAACTTCTAAGTGCCAGTATATATATTCCAGAGCCAATTCTTAGTCCAAATTGACTAAATGCCATAAAGCTTAAGCTTCCATGATATTCTTTAAGTCCATATGCTCATATATTTTCAGTTGCTTTTAATTTAAAACATTATTAATGATCCTTAAATATATTTCCTAAGTTGATATTAGTCTCATATACGACTAATGGTCCTTAGACATATACCCTGAACTGATGGAATATATGATCTAGGTTCAATCCAAATATGAGATTTATGGATTTGGACTAATCTGCACCGTATGAACGACAATATATATTAGTCTTCATATACAATTTAAGGTCAACCCTAAAATAAACAATATATATAGCACGGCACACAATAATTCATAGAGTAGAAAAAGTTGTTATCACTTGACTAGAACGTAATATACTGCAGAGCCTTGCACCTGCAGGAAAAAACGTCCCCACAATAGAAAAACACCTCACATATGAGGAGGAATCTGATATGTCTGCTACAACGGTTGTATCCATCCAAACCTCTAAAATACGATACCATAAATCAACTTGGTATTTTCAGAGAGGTGGATGGATATTTTCCATATAGCATCTGCCCCCAAATTCAGGCCTGGACACGCTCCACACGCCTCAGCTCGGTTTCCGGCGGTAAATATCTACTGTGATAGCCAAAGCACGACTCACTTGACGAAAAATCAGATACGTCATGATAGGACGAAATATTGATGTACGGTACTGGTTTGTTCAGGAAGTCGTTAAAAAGAGGAGATTATTGTGAAGAAAGTTGGCACAGCGAATAATCCGGCAGACATGTTAATAAAGTCTCTTTCGGTTTTTAAGTTTGAGCATTGTTTAAACTTAATTAGAGTGTGTCGCACTCATTGAACCCTTTAGGGGTTTTGTGATGAAGGTAGAGCTACTATTAATTTTATGGATGAGTGTTGTTGGGAATGCGATGTAAGATAGAGATTTGTTGTGTATATCTCTCATTCGATCCCTATTTGATTTCCTAATATATTTGGCGTTATCTCCGAATTGATGGAGATTCGAAATTATCTGTAAAAAAGGGAACAGACGTTTGAAGCTAAAGCTTCAGACGTCTGTCTACGTTTTGTATGCTTTGCATACATTGGGAAGACGTCTGAATCGAACTCATCAGACGTTTGCGAGTGCTCTGTACTTTCAAAGCCTCAAGTCTAGACATCTGAAGCTCCTTCTTCACACGTCTGGGAACACTCTGTTGTTTTGAAGACTTTTGGGTAGATGTTTGCACTTCCTTCATCTGACGTCTGTCATTGTCATGGGCCGGATATTTGTTAGTTGGGAAATTAGTTATTTGAATCTATCTTTTCTAATACTATATATAATGTAGTATTTTGTAACCCTAGATAAGAGATAGCCTTGAAATAGTTTTTGTGATGTTTGAGAGAGCCCTTTTGTTATTTTGAGAGAGATAGGGTTTTGAGGGATTTTGTATTTGTCCATCGGTTTTGTATTTGTCCATCGGTTTTGTATTCCTCCTATTTGGATATTAATAAAGTTTCGCCTTCGCTTTTTGGTTAGTACTCATATTTCTTATTTACTCGTGGTTTGATTACTTCTCTATATCGTCTGTGTTATTGCTTCGTGGTCTTCTTGTCGCAACATTTTTAACAATCAAGGAGTTTTTATGATCACTTCTTTCTTGTTAATCAAGTGTTTCATCATTAGTACTTTCATAATTTTTTTGTTTGATTGAGAGGGACTCTCGATCTTCTTGGGTCCTGCGCTTTTCGTTGAAGAAAATAAGTTTCTTTGTTTTTAAGCTTGTTTATAATAATAACATATCAACATTGATTGTATGATTATTGATATTTTTATGGATCTGATAGCAAAACCCAATTCTCACCGACGTCTCATCTGAATTGTGTCATGATCTATTCTAACTGCAATTTCATTGGTTACTTGGTCTTGGATATCTTCATAAAGAAAGAAATTCTGAACCATGACTCATTGAGTCATATATGTGGTTAGCATATTGACCAAGGCCTTGGATTAGCCTATCAAAGGTCCATGGAATTTTTGAACATTTTCTTTTAATGGTGAAAGCAATTGATCACTACATAATACATAATTTAGGTTCGAAATAGAATATCACAAAGCATGCTCATTAATTAACAATGTAAGGTCGGTACTTCATTTTGGATTATGTGGCTTTAAATTATGAGAAATGTCACTATCTATATGATACATGGGAGGGACAGAATAGACATGATAAGGACCCAACTGGGAGAAACTAAGTTAATTACAAATGCAATCTTGGACTAATGGATTTATAAAAACGATTGACATCATAATCGACATAGTGGAGGAGGTTCTACAACTTTTTTTTTAATTATTATTTTCGTCTATAGGAAGCAACTCTAGACAGAGTTGGTGAAAAATCACAATCTAAATCTATCCTATAACCTCATGTGAAATAGCAGGCGTCGGTTGGTAAACCGATCGATAATTTTGGTAGAGCTATATTGACACTGCTGTAGCTGGAGAGCTAAAACAAAATAACATGAGGACGGATCTTTAGGGTTTAGTTCTGTTGGGACCCAACCGGGAATGGGTTATTTTTGTCGGAAATAATGTTTATTTACCCATAAGCATTTCTGGAATTAAACAGTACACATCAATTGATGATGCTCAATATTAGCGATCTCCATGATCAGGACACGTGACGGATAACGTATCCCAGAACTCAGAAGAAAGGGCCGACCAGGCTACCCCTGTACCCGACCCGCAAGCACAAACTGGCTCTCCTCAGAGCCCCCTGAAGATTGGCATCCTCGGCCTCTCAGCTCGCCCTGAGCTGCCACAGGACCAAGACTCCTCGGCGCTCTCGCTCGTCCCCGAGCTCCCCAGCCGAGGCCGTCTTCCTCGGTCCTCCGACCGACCAACTCCACCGCTCACAGGCGTAACCGCCGCTCCGCAAATCTCGCCGCGTTCAGATTCTCCGCCAGCAACATCCCACGTTCCACGCCATCGCGATCCCCATTAATGGGCGATCCGTTCTTTACGCGGACGTGCCGTCGGGAGCGTAACTGCCGGCGAGATTCTCGTGCCTGCTGCTTGCTACCGCCAATATATAAACCCCCATCACAGAGGGGTCAAGTAAGCCATTTTTTACTCCACTTAGCCGTTACTCTGCTCGGATCTTGTGCTAACTTGATCGTCGGAGGGTCTTCGGTGGTACCAAACCATCCCGGGACTTCCTTGCAGGTACTTGGCGCTAAAACTCTTCAAATCACCAATCTCCTCAAAACCCATTGAGACTCACACGCAACAAGAGATCACCTCCAAGAACCACCGGGAGATCGACGGAAGACAACATCTGAGGGAGATCCGAAAAGGACCTCCATCAGTTGGCGCCGTCTGTGGGAAACGAAACTCTACAAAAAACAAAGTTGGCCTTCCGATCTCCATCCGCATGGCAAGTGACCACCCTGAAGATCCACTGAATGTCGTCGACGCCCCCACCGGCCACCTCCTCACAGACTCCGGCGGTCGCAGGCCCCTCGATCCTTCCCATTCAACCTCGAAGTCCCACGTCGGAGAGCCTCGCCTCGAGCCTTGTCGCCCCCTGTCCCTACCAAGGCGATGGCGGTCAGCTCGCCTGCTTCCAGGCATGACCGGCATCCCCTCCCTCGATGGGGTCGCGCCCACGAAGCCCGCCAAGCCAGCTCGAGGACCATCCTACCGCGGGGCCCAGGGGACCACGCCGAAAGGAACCGGGGCCCATCGAGAACTATGGTCATGACGACAGGGGGCCAGTTGAGCTCTTGCGAGACTCGGCGCCCCACGCCGGCAACAAACGCCAACGGCCGCCCGAGCAAAAAGGCCCGGGTCCATGAGCCTATCTCCTTTGGCGACGGGGACCTCCACGACATATCCTTGCCCCACAACGACCCTCTGGTGATCACGGCCCGAATCCACCGGTACGAGGCCCTCTTCCACGACTGCTTTCTGCGAATGGGGCTCACCCTAGTAGAATTAAAACCGACCTCCCACGTCCTTTCAGGGTTCACCAACCACTCCATCCCGGCGCAAGGGGTGGTCACCCTGCAGTTCAACGTCGGGGAGCCCGGCCGCACCCGTACGTTGCCTGTGGACTTCATCGTAGCAAAGGTCCCGTCGGCCTACAACGTCCTCCTCGGCCGCCCGACGCTGAACTCCCTCCAGGCCCAGATATCGACCTACCACCTGGCGATGAAGTTCCCTCTCGATCAGGGCGGGATAGGTCGGGTCTACGGGAACCAGCGGGTCACGAAGGTATGCCTTACCGAAACTTCTTCGTCCGAGCAGCCGGCCGACGATGTTGAGGTAAATAACGACATCAAGGGTTCTCTGGACACCCGAGACGAGCGGAAGGAGGTCCGGGGGACGCCGGTCGAACCACTGACCGAGGTTCCCCTGACAGAAGGGGACGAGGAAAAAAACGTCCAGGTCGGATCACTCCTGACAGGGACTCAGCTAGATGACCTGGTGAAATAACTCCGACGTCTTCGCCTGGGCGCCTGCTGACATGCCTGGGATTGACCCCAAAATCATCTCCCACAAGCTCTGGGTCGATCTTGTGGCCTGACCCGTCAGACAGAAAAAGCGAAGCTTCGTCCTGGTCAAACAGAAGACTATCGAAGACGCGGTTGATCGACTTCTCGCCGCCAACTTCATCAGGAATGTACCCTACTCGGAGTGGCTGGCGAACGTAGTTCTGGTCAAGAAGTCAAGCGGAAAGTGGCGCATGTGTGTCGACTTCACCGACCTCAATAAGGCCTATCCCAAGGACAACTATCCACTCCCTCGGATAGATCAGCTCGTCGACAGTTCGGCCGGCCACGAGCTGTTGAGCTTCATGGATGCTTTCTCCGGCTACAATCAGATCCGTATGAATCTGGAAGATGAAGATCCCACTGCATTCACAATAGACGGGGGGGTATATTGCTACAGGGTGATGCCTTTCGGCCTCAAGAACGCCGGGGCCACGTACCAACGGTTGGTCAATCGCATGTTCAAGCCACAGATCGACAGGAATATGGAGGTCTACGTTGACGATATGCTCGTCAAATTCGTCTCATCGGCCGACCATGCCCAGGGATCTGGGTGAGGCCTTCGAAGTGCTCCGCAAGTTCAAGATGAAGCTAAACCCCGCCAAATGCGCATTCGGAGTCACCGGGGGAAAGTTCTTCGGTTTCATGGTCACTTACCATGGAATCGAAGCTAACCCAGAGAAAATCGACGCTATCCTCAACATGGCCACGCCCAAGACCAACGTCGAGATCATGCGGCTCACGGGACGAGTCACCGCTCTAAGCCGTTTCATGTCCAGGTCGGGGGAGAAATGCCTCCCGTTCTTTAAAGCTTTGAGGAAGATCCCGAGGTTCGAGTGGTCGGAGGAGTGCCAAGCCGCCTTCGACCAATTGAAGAAGCACCTCGCGACGCCACCACTGCTCACCCGACCAGCTGAAGGAGACGAGCTGTTGCTATATCTGGCAGTATCCGACCAAGCAGCAGGCTCGGTGCTCGTCCGGAAGGTCGGTGGAGCACAGAAGCCGGTGTACTATGTGAGCCACGTATTTAAGGACGCAGAAACGAGATATCCGGCCATAGAGAAGATTGTCTTAGCCCTCGTGGTGGCCTCAAGGAAGCTGCGGCACTACTTCCAAGCACACACCATCATCGTCCTCACCGAGCGCCCATTGGGGGCTATCCTTGCATCACCAGAATCCTCGGGCCGCTTAGAAAACTGGAGGTGGGAACTATCTCAGTTTGACATAAAATATCTCCCGAGGCAGGCCATCAAAGCGCAGGCCCTGGCCGATTTCATCGTTGAATGCACCATCCCTAGCAAGAAACCGGAGTCCACGCCGCCCCTCGCAACTCAGTGTCCCATCGCGGAGAGGCCTGGCTCGGTTCCTGAGTGGATCATCTACGTCGACGGGTCCTCAACCGAGGAAGGCTGTGGTGCCGGCCTCATTATCCGGGGCCCGAACGAAGAGGAAATGGAATACTCTCTGAAGCTCGATTTCAAAGCCTCGAACAACGCGGCAGAGTACGAGGCCGTCCTTGCTGGACTGCGCATGGACGCCAGGCTGGGACTAAAAATAATTCGAACCCGCAGCGACTCGGCCCTTATCGTCGGTCAAGTGATCGACCGCTTTAAAGCTCGGGAACCTCTGATGATGAAGTACCTTGACGAAGTGAGGAAACTCCGGAGGAACTTTGACGAAGTCCAAGTAGAACAAATACCCAGGCAGTTGAATGCCCAAGCCGACGCCCTGAGCAAGCTGGCTTTGTCGTACTCGGCCAACAATAAGCGTTCTATCGTCTTTGAAACCTTGCCTCAGCCCAGCATGGAAGACGGAGCAACAACACTCCACGTATATACGGCACAGGAAGGCAACCAAGATTGGAGGAGGCCCCTCGTGGAATTCCTGAAGGACGGTACACTCCGAGAAGATCGGGGAGCCGCCCGCCGTCTCCGGGCCAAAGCCCGCTACTTCATCTGGAGCAATGGGAACCTTTACGAGAAGTCCTTCACTCAGCCCCTGCTCCGGTGCATTGACCCCCACGAAGCCGACTACGTCCTCCGGGAAATCCATAAGGGGGTTGGCGGTGCGCACCAAGGGGCCCGAACTTTGATCCAAAAGGCGCTGCTCCAGGGGTACTACTGGCCCACTATTCATGAAGACGCCTAGAAGCTAGTCAGGAGATACAAGAGTTGCTCCACGGCAGCATCCCTCGCCTCCCTGCTACCGAGCTGACCGCCCTAACATCCCCATGGCCGTTTGCCCAGTGGGGATTGGACATGATCGGCCAGTTCCCTACCAGTACAGGCGGGCAAAAATACGTCCTCGTCGTAGTAGACTACTTCACCAAGTGGATCGAGGCCGTCCCCATCAGAAAACCGGACGCCGCCACGACCATCAAGTTCCTGCAAAACAATCTGATACTCAGGTTCGGCATCCCAAGATGTATCATCACCGACCACGGGACGAACTTCGAGAACGAAAAAGTGAAGGACTTCTGCAAAGAATACCATATCCTCATGAAGTTCACCGCGGTCGATCATCCCCAATGCAATGGGCAGGTCGAAGTCGCTAACCGAGACGTCTTCCGAGGTCTCCGGACCCGCCTAGAAGGGCGACAAAGTAGTTGGGTCGGAGAACTGCCCCGGGTCTTATGGGCCCTGCGCACGTCAAAGAAGACCCCCACCGAGGAAACCCCCTTCATCCTCTGCTACGGGACCGAGGCGATGGTCCCAGCGGAGATCGGGCTACCCAGTCATCGGGTTGAGCACTTCGGCGACGATGCGAACACCTCGGCGCTACGGACCAACCTAGACATCTTGTTGGAGAATAGAGACTGGGCTCAGATTAGGGTTGCCGCTTATCAACAACAAACGGCCCGATACTATAACACTCGGGTCAAGCACCGCTCCTTCCAGACCGGGGATCTGGTCCTACGGCGGAACGAGTTCATTGATCAAGGCAGGCTACACAAGTTCTCCCCGAGGTGGGATGGCCCCTTCCTCGTCTTTGAGGTGCTCCCTAGCGGGGCCTATCGCCTGCAAGATGCGGACGGACGCAAGCTCCCGCGGCCTTACAACGCCGAGAAGCTCAAGCTATACCAATGAGGCTAAGGCCAACAAGTGTGTACCCCGCCTTTCACAAAGACGATGTAAACACTTTCTAAAAATCCTTTCCATTCGAATAAAGAAACGTCGAAACATTTCAAATAGAGTTCTGTCTTTGCGATCCAAAGCCCTCACCAAAGAGGCAACTGTGCGGCTTTACTGCCCGGTTATCCTCAGTAGGCCTCCTGCGGCCCCTCCAACGCTGAGGATCAAAGTCCTCCCCAGAGGCAGCCGGGAGGCTACCCTGCTCGGCTATCCCTGGCCGACAGCTCCCCTACACGCAACGCCAGGGATCAAAGCCCTCGCTAAGAGGAAACTGCGCGGCTTCACTACCCGGTTATCCTCAGCAGGCCTCCTGCGGCCCCCCAACGCTGAGAATCAAAGTCCTCCTTAGAGGCAGCTCAACAGCAACCCTGCTCGGCTATCCCCGGCTGGTAGCTTCCTACCACAACCGACAGGGATCACAAAGCCCTCCCAGAGGCAGTCGACCCCGAGGATCCCTCGCTCGGCTATCCTTCAAGATAAAATCCCTCGCCAAGAGGCACCGGGCAGTAACCCTGCCCGGCCAAGGGTCCTTGGTAGGCTTCATACATCCCCTCCCGCGCTAAGGACCAAAGTCCTCCCAGAGGCAGTTGAGTCCTTACTCGGCTATCCCCGGCCGGTAGCTTCCTACCACAACCGACAGGGATCAAAGTCCTCGCCAAGAGGCACCGGGCAGTAACCCTGCTCGGTACCCGTCCTGAAGGATCAAAGCCCTCGCAAGAGGCAACCGAGCAGCTACCCTGCTCGGACATCTCCGGCTGGTAGCTCCCTACCCATGACGCCAGGGATCGAAGCCCTCGCAAGAGGCATCCGAGCGGCTACCCCGCTCGGTCATCCCAGGCTGGTAGTTGCCTACCCACGATGCCAGAGATCAAAGCCCTCACCAAGAGGCAACCGCATAGCTTCACTGCCCGGTCATCCTTGGTGGGCTTCCTACAGCCCCTCCAACACTAAGGATCAAAGTCCTCCGTAGAGACGGCCGAGCGGCTTCCTTGCTCGGGTACCCCTGGCCGGTAGCTTCCCTACTCGTAACGCCGGGGATCAAAGCCCTCGCCAAGAGGCATCCGTGCGGCTTCACCGCCCGGATATCCTTAGCAGGCCTCCTACGGCCCCTCCAATGCTAAGGATCCAAGTCCTCCTTAGAGGCAGCTCAGCAGCTACCCTGCTCGGCTATCTCCGACTGGTAGCTTCCTACCACAACCGACAGAAGCCAAATGTTGGGCATGAACGAGCCGGGAAGCTGCCCGGCACAAATACGGCGGACATCCCTCTGCCCATCACATGCAGAGGATCCGAGGCCCTAATAAGGGCATCAGGTCTATCCAAGTCTGAGCGATCCCCCCTCGACTTCGGGGCCATGGAGATGCCTCCTTCTCAGCAGTGCTTGGCAAGTGATCGAAATCAACTCGACGAACGATCGCTAGACAGATAGCTGACCTGGCATGAAAGACCAACAGTGCAAGCAGGGATATTTTACAAGCATTCTTCACAAACAGAAGATAAAGTGCAAACCGATGAAACCAAAGAAAAAAGTTTTATTACCAAAGGCAAAGTCTTTACAAAGGGTATTTTGGGCTCCCCAGCCTTACAAACTGGCCGGAGGCTTACAAAGAGGGACGAGGAAATATCAAAAAGGCCTAAGTTGCAAACCCCCCTGCGCCTCGCTTCCCTCATCACTGGCATCGTGGCCTGCCGGAGGCTTCATAACCGGAGGTTTTGCCACCAGGGGCGCGCCTCGCTTCCCTCATCGTTGTCTGCCTGAGGCCTTGCCACCGGGAGTGGGACCTGAGCACGGAGCTCGCCATCGGCGAACTCGAGAAGCTGCTCTTTCATGGCATCCAGAGCCTTATTCCACGCGACGGCGGAATACTCACCAAGCTCGGAGTAAAACTGCTCTGACACCTTGTAATCGGCCACGGCTTTCCTAGCCTGAACCTCGGCAGTCTGGGCCACCAGAAGCGCCGCCTCGGCATCCCCCTGCTGGCGTCTCTCTCCACCTCCATCGGCCGGATCCGCCAGCTTCCTCTCGGCAACCTGGTGGGATGCACTCAGGAGACGATGGACACCCCGATTAGCTGAATTGGCGAGCTCCGCAGCCTCCGCACGGGCTGCCAGGACGTCGGCCCTCGCCCTCTCCAGACGCAGGTCACACCGCAGGACCTCGACCTCCGAAGGAAACGCTTCTACTGGCCTTGGTGCGTGGAACGCCCCCTCGGCCTCCATACAAGTAGCGAGGGCGCAGTGTAGAAGGACCTGACGGGAAGCGGATGAGAAACCGGGAGGCGCTCGAGCCAAAGAAAGGAAGGCCAAAAAAACAGCGCGTGGAGGAGTTCGTACCTGGACCGCCCCTTAGGCTATGGCCTCCATTTGGGCCCTCAGGGTGCCATGCGGAAGATTTCCCTCAGCCGACTCTTCCATCCCGGCGAGCAGGCCGGCAGCGACGGAAAGCCCAGATGGAACCATGAAGACGGCATCACCCTCCTGCATGGGAATCCCCTCAGGAACCATCGACGACGGTGCATGAGAAATTGTCCTTTTTCTCT
The DNA here is from genome assembly GCA_030015575.1 of Agapanthus africanus. NCBI lineage: Eukaryota > Viridiplantae > Streptophyta > Magnoliopsida > Asparagales > Amaryllidaceae > Agapanthus > Agapanthus africanus. The sequence goes on along the minus strand of JASDDO010000019.1, from coordinate 909,462,108 downwards.
TAAGGGGGGCCCCGTCCTCGCCCTCCCCTCTGTCTCCCGTCTGGGGCTCAGATGACCGTGGATGTCTTTGGCCGTCGCCGGAACAATCACCAGGATCCGTCAATGAAGCGGACGACCCTATCGCCGGCAGAACATTTGGCGCAGGGCATGAGCCAGCCAGGGGCACGGCTGCGCCGCTAGCCTCCCTCTGGAACGAGCGACCCAAAGAGTAGGAACGAACCATGTATCCAAAAGAAGAAGAGCGCCGAGCAGCCAAGACTTAGACGGAAGGAAATTTGAAAGAGTAGGGGCCCTGGAGTGGGTCCCATCCCTACTTATCACCGCAAACGGCCTCATCCTACGGCGCCCTTCATCTCCAAAACGCCTCCTCGCGTCAAACGGCTCCAATTGCTCCACTTGTTGTTCCCACACTGGACCGCACCGTTTCAGACGCCACAGGTCTGCATACGTCGCGTCGGCTAACCGACGCTTGACACGTGGACCGTCGCTTCAGTAACAGGATGCACAAACCGGCGCACCTTCCTTAAATGCAGAGATCTCGCCCTGATTCGCTGGCAGAAAAGACAGCTGACAGCCCGGGGACGCGTCCCGACGAAACCTTAGGGGGGAGCTCACCCCGGGCGGCCCGGCAGTCCACTCCTGACCCGACCCGCTAGCTGGTCGGGACAAGAGTGGGGGAATAATGATGATGCTCAATATTAGCGATCTCCATGATTTGGACACGTGGCAGATGACGTGTCCAGAACTCAGAAGAAAGGGCCCACAGGGGCCGACCAGGCTACCCATGTACCTGACCCGCAAGAACAAACTGGCTCTCCTCAGAGCCCCCTGAAGATTGGCATCCTCGGCCTCTCAGCTCGCCCCGACTGCCCTAGGACCAAGACTCCTCGGCGCTCTCGCTCGTCCCCGAGCTCCCCAGCCGAGGCCGTCTTCCTTGGTCCTCCGACCGACCAACTCCACCGCTCACAGGCATAACCGCCGCTCTGCAAATCTCGCCGCGCGCAGATTCTCCGCCAGCAACATCCCACGTTCCACGCCATCACGATCCCCATTAACGAGTGATCCGTTCTTTACGCGGGCGTGACGTCGGGAGCGTAACTACCGGCGAGATTCTCATGCCTGCTGCTGCGTGCTTCTGCCACTATATAAACCCCCATCACAGAGGGGTCAAGTAAGCCATTTTTTACTCCACTTAGCCGTTACTCTCCTCGGATCTTGTACTAAATTGATCGTCGGAGGGTCCTCGGTGGTACCAAACCACCCGGGGACTTCCTTGCAGGTACTTGGTGCTAAAACTCCTTAAATCACCAATCTCCACAAAACCCATTGAGACCCACACGCAACAGGAGATCACCTCCAAGAACCACCGGGAGATCGACGAAAGACAACATCCGAGGGAGACCCGAAAAGGACATCCATCATCAATAATTATAAGTTATTTGATTTGTTTTAATTATGGTAGAAAATGTGTGTGATAACATGTTTTGTTTATTGCAAACTAGATATTTTGCCCGTGCGGTGAACACGTTTATATTTTAAAGCTTGTGACTGAAAATATAGACAAAACACAAATTGAGAGAGAGAGAAAATTTTACCTTTCATTGAATTTTTCTTGAAAAACAAGAAGAAACCGTGTGACATCTATTGGCATTACTACAACAAGGGGTTGTCCCTACGGATTTATCCGTAGGCGCAAACCACTGCCCCTACGGATATAGCCGTAGGGACATAAAAATACCCCGTAGGTGCAAAGGACGCAGGTGCAAGTCTTCGTCCTGAACAAGCCATTACGGAGTAATAATTGTCCCTACGCCTTACTCCGTAGGGACATATATCCCTACGGTTTACTCCATAGGGCCTGATAAATATTTTAATTTATCGGTTTATAAAATAAAATACTTGCCCATACGGATGTATTCGTAGGGCCTGATTATTGCTCCTACGGAGATATCCGTAGGTCCAGATAAATGTCCCTACAGATAAATTCGTAGAGGCAAGTTTTACTGAGTCCATAGGGACAAAATATCAGGTATCCTGATATTTTGTCCCTACGGAAAACAGTGTAGGGGCAAAGTTTGCACCTACTGATTAATCCGTAGGTGCAATAGATCTCCCTACGGATTAATCCGTAGGGACAAAATATCAGTTTTTTTAAAAAGGTGGCTGCAGTTTTTTCCCCGCCCTGTGCACAATAGTATATATATCATATAACCAAATATAGAAATATTCATAATCAACATCTCACGCATAATATATAAAAGAAATAAAAAAACAAAATACGATATCAATCTAAATCATCGTGAACAATCAAACAACCACCAAAATCGTTCAAAATATATACAATATGTATCAAGTACATACATCCTCAAAAATATATAAAAAAAAAAGCCACCCTAACTCGGTCCGGCTCCTCCACCTTTGATAAACGCCGTAATCTGGCCCATCTGCTCCTCGGTGCAGCCCTGAGTCGTCAAAAACTCGACCAATGAAGGTGCAGATTGTGCGGGAGTCTGAGCGGGCTGTGAAGCTGCAGGAGTGGTCTGCGCAACCGCAGCCGAGATAGTAGCTTGCGGAGCCGCAGCCGAAGGAGATGCATGTGGAGCCACAGCCAAAGCAGCCTGTCGCATCTGTTAAATTTTGTGTGTAAAAAACGAGTAAGAATACTTAGGGACTTAGGTCTCGTTTGGGTATCTAGTTTGGAAAACCGTAGTTTATTTTTATCAGATAGTTTTATGTAAGTATGATTAATCAAAGCTAAATCTACAACCAAATAAGCTCAGTGTTTCCCCCAATCAGAGCAAAACTCTGTTTAAATTTTGAAATTTGAAATGAAGCAGCGCTTCATAAAAGTGTTGGCGCCAGCGCTAAGAGTCAAAGACTCTGAGGCAGCGCTCACATGCAAAGCACGAGAGCGCTCGTGCCAAGAGCGCCAGCGCTGAGAGTCAAAGACTCTAAGGCAGTGCTCAAGTGCAAAGCACGAGAGTGCTGGCGCCAAGAGCGCCAGCGCTAAGAGTCAAAAACTATGAAGCAGCGCTCACATGCAAAGCACGAGAGCGCCAGCGCTCACGTGCAAGGCACGAGAGCGCTATGTGAGCGCCAAGCGCCAGAACTAAATGTTCTCCACCGTTGGATCAAAGATCCAACGGAGATGATAAATCATCAAATTACCAGAATAAAATTCTGTTAAGGAAATACTCCTCAGAATCTTTCCAAACAAGAAAGATTGTGCTCTGTAAATCAGAGCACTGTTGGATCAAAGATCCAATGGTGATTAAAAATCACCAAGATACAGAGTAATCTCTGTATGGGAAAATAATTTCCCAATCTTGTTAATAACAAGAAAGATGTCTTCTGTAAAACAGAAGCCCTAGGATCAAAGATCCAATGGTGGGGAAACATCCCCAAATCAATCATAAAAAGATTGCCTTAACTGATTAGCCTCCACTATATAAAGGCCTCAAGACTTCAAGTCTTACACAGAGGAACCCCCCTCCCCCCACAAACTTTGAGAAATTTCAAAGAGAAAAGCAAGCTCCCGGAAGAAGAATTTCTTCAAGGTAAATAAAACAGAGAGATCAAAGCATCTCATCAAAGAAGAAGAACTTAGTTCTTTTTCTAGATCATAGATTTATAAGACATAGGACTTTCACAAAAAGAGATCATAGCATCTCATCATAAAAAGTGAGGGAGAAGAACTTAGTTCTCTTTAGATCACCGATCTATAAAATAAAGACAAAATCTTTCACAAAAAACATAAGAGATTGTAACATCTCCTCTTAAAATAAGAACCTTGTTCTTAGAGCCACGAGACAAAGTCTCTTATAAACGAGAACTTAATTCTCAGAGCACAAAATTGATCAAGAGCGCTCTGCACTCATTGGCTGGCGCTCAGCGCCAAGCGTGCCGCGTGCTCCTCACGTGGGCGCTACTTAATAAAGAGCGCTCTGCACTCATTGGCTGGTGCTCAGCGCCAAGCGCGCCACGTGTGTGCTATTTCACAAGAAGCGCGCTGCACTCATTAACTGGCGCTAAGCGCGCCACGTGCTCCTCACGTGTGCGCTATCTTACAGGAAGCGCTTTAGCGCTCTAAGTCTGGCGCTCAACGCCAAGCGCGCCACGTGCTCCTCACGTAGGCGCTGAGAGAACATAAATTATTTTTTAAATAAATCCCCAGAGCCATAATGAGTGCTCAACACTCAATAAAAGACAAAAAAGGTTGTCAGAACCCAAACTAATGCTCAGCATTGTTAAATAAAAAAGGATTGAGCCTAATTAAATGTTCAACATTTTAACTGAGTGGGCCGAGCCCAAGTTGGCTACAGACCCCTAATTCAGATTAATTGAGTCCATATGCTCATAAATCTTTTTATCTGATCTTAGTCCCAAACTTGACTACAGATCTCCCAACTAACATTTGGTTCAAGGGTACATCTCTTCATTCCTCTGACATGTGTCGTTGTAATTCTTCAACGTCTTCAGAGAGGTGGCAGGTCCCGATAACCATACATTCCATGGACTATGATGTCCTTAAACTTTACGGACTGTGGGATCCTTAAACTCATGGACTATGATGTCCTTAAACTTTACGGACTGTGGGGTCTTTAAACTCATGGACTATGATGTCCTTAAACTTTATGGACTGTGAGGTCCTTAAAATCATAGACTATGATGTCTTTAAACTTTACAGACTATGATGTCTTTAAACTGTCACAGACTATGATGTCCTTAAACCCAATGGACCGCAATGTCCCTAAACTAAGACGATAGAGCCTAAATACACTTTCGTTGGATCTAAATGACCCCAAACCCCCGTTGAGTAGATCTTTGTCTAAAATTAGACTAATGTATTCTTAACAAACTTTTAAGTTGATCTTAATCTCAACGAGATTAACGATCCCTAAACCCAAACCAAACCCAAATCTAAGAAAATACGGATTTGGACTAATCCACGCCCTACGGGCGACAACATAAATTGGTCTCCGTATACAATCCACTGGCAACCAAAAATAAAACAAACACACACGATACGAAGTGACCATCCGGAGAAGGAGAAAGTGGTTACCGCGATGCGGTAGCGTAATTAACTGCAGGGGCTTACGCCTGCAGGGAAGAGCGTCCCCACAATCAAAAACCCCTCATAATGAGGGGGAATCTGACGAAGTCTGCTACAACGGCCGCATCCGTCTAAACCTCCGATACATGGTGCCATAAATCAACTTGGCATATTCGGAGAGGGGTACGGATAAAACCAAATAGCATCTGCCCCCAAAAATTCAGGCCGACCGTCCCAACGTCCCGGTCGCGCCTTTCAGCGGAGAATACTCAGGCTACTTATATTGCAAATGTTACTATCTATAATGTGATATAATATTTTACTATTAAGTAGTATACGTACCAACATCTCCTTCAACTCCTTAATGGTGGTCTTCAAGACGGCAACATCATGCTCTAGACGTCGCTCACGGGGGGTAGAGGAAGTAACCGTCGGAGTGGAGTCCAACCTCATATGGGCCCTGCTAGGACCCAGTCCCCGACCTCTCTCCCAACCTCCGTGGTGCCCTCCGTGTGCGGCGTCTAGGACTGGGGTCAGCAGCATCGGATCAGTCTGTCCAGTAAAATCGATCTCGGATGCCTCCGCCTGCTCCACCACCCGCTCCTACATCCACATTAACCATTAAAATATAAGTATATCATTTAAATTTGAACTTTTCAAACAAAAATTTCAAACTTGTTAGAATAAATATTAACATTTACGCAATACTCCTGGGTAGCGGTGTCGGGGAATCGAAGCTCGCCCGTGGTGGGATCTATCGAGGTGTCGTGGATGGCAAGATACGCGGTCAGCACGCTCGGTGTACCACCCTACGCCAGGGTCTGAGCTCTCTGCAATTCGCAAAAAATTTACGTATATTATAAAATAACTCTTAATATTACATTATATCAGAATAGATCTATTGTAATTTACCGATACCTCCATGGCACGAGTAATATTCCTTGAGCCACCTGTATAAGTGGGGCGACCCCTCTTCGCCGACTTTCTATTCTCTTTATTTTGATCGGCCTGTTTCTGCACAATACATTCAGATTTAGTTTTCTAATTAAGCAACACAAACAAATAAATTATATACTAAACAATGAATTACATTTAAATTACAAACCTGTTTGCGCTGAGAGTCGAAATATTGGCACAAAAGAGGCCATGTATCTACGTCGACTCTCGCAAAGGCCGGAGTATGTAAGAGAGCCGCTCTCTCTGCCTCGGGGGTCGCCATCCATAGGGAATAGCAGTCGATCTTCAACTCGTTCCTATTGTATCGGACCTTTGATTGCATGTTCTTCATCAGGCCATGGTACAGAGTGTGAAGATCGAGCACTCTCTCAGGGTGATCAGGATTGGGTATAGGCTAAAAGTCGCAATCCAACCGCAAATACAAAAAATAATGTATTTAAATTGCAAGTGTTAAATAATAATAAATATATTGGATAAGTCAAATGAAAATATATATTAATACCCGAGCCTGATCCCAGAAGAGGGCGAATGAGCGCCGGTGCTGATCGCCCCACTCAACGTGAAGTGGATACTTCTTCACGAGGCGGATCTCATCCCCCATACACCGGCCGAACCTCTCGGCATAATCGCCGGTATAGCGATAATCGGGGGTAAAGAAGTGGGGGAATGCTGCCTCCCCCTAGCTCTGTCGGGCCTCAGCTTGTGAGACTGATTCGACCCTCGAGTCCCCCTCTCGGGATGGGGCTGCCCTGCATCTACAAGAAATATCAAGAAAATCAATATTAAGACAAATTGGTATTAAGAAATCAAGGTTTAACGAAAATTGAAGTGCGATATATACCTCCGGTGACAGCAGCACGAGCCTGGGCCCGGGCAGCAGCACGAGCGGGACGATAGTTCATCCGGTGAGGAACAGCCGGTGACCCGGACGTGGACGCATCACCTCCAACTAGAAAATAAACATTGACGATAAAATTACATGAAGTTCATGTTTATTCTTAAAGGATATGTAAAATGAATAAATATTTTATATTTATTCATACTAACCTGCAGACTGAGCGGAGGGTAACGAAGTGGCGGGATTGGCCCATGCGCCAGATGTGGACGCACCACCTATAATTAGACAATTAAAAATAGATTATATAAGTAATTGAAAAAAGAATGTGTATATCAATATGCATATACTATAGGATATATAAACATACCCGCAAGTGCGGTGGTGGCCTATGCCTGAGATGTGGAGGCACCACCTACAACTAGACAGTAAAAAAATGATTATCTAAGTAAGAGCAAAAAGAATGTGTGTATATTTATGATATAACATTATAAATCAATATGCATGCACTATAGGATATATAAACATACCTGGAGGTGCGGGAATGTCCTTTGTCTCTGATGTGGACGCACCACCACCAACTAGACAATCAAACATTGACTATATAAGTAATTTTGAAATAAATATGCGTGTGTATCTATAATATTACATTCAAAATGAATATTCGTGCAATATACCTGGAGGTGTGGCAAAGTTCACACGGAAGGAGTCATCCGAAGGGGTCTCCGATCGGGGTGCAAGACCGGCCCTCTGAACCTCCCTACGCAGCTCTCTGGGCGGCAGAACCGCTCTGCCTCTACCGGTGCCGCGGCTGGTGCTCTTGCCACCCCTCGCTGCTCCGGTCGTCGTCATCAAATCTAGAAAAGAGTACAATCATTACATATGCATGCTATAAATGTATAGATCGTAAAAATGTGAAGTAATAATATAACATTATTGATAATCTTTTTCGTTTCGTGAACGCATTAGACATATCGATATCATTTCTAACCCACGTAACTTCACGATCAGCCGAAGAAAACCCGTCTTTTGAAACAGACGGTCGGAGCACTCTAAGTCTTCTCTCTTCTTCGTCCTCATCTCTGTCCTCCATACGATCCTCGAATTTTAGGACATCGTAAACATCTTTGGGTTTCCAACGGCATACGACACTCCATCCCGGATGCTTCAAGCACTGTGAGTAGTATACTTGGAACACTTGGTTCGGAAAGATAAATGGATCGTCTTGACCGTAAAATCGAAGTGTGTTCACACTAGTCAATCCATATTCATCTTTCCAAGTCCCGAGATTGTTTCTCCACTTATCCGTATCGGTTCGTGTATCGTACCAAGTACATTGAAATATATAAAACGGTTCTGATCGTCCGGGATATTGGATGCCAAGTATGCAATTTAAGTATCCATAATAAATCACACCATCCGATCCTACCATCGCAATCCCACTATTCTGAGTGGTTCGAGATGTTTCTATGTCCTTAACTATAAATTTGTATCCAAGGACACCGAATCCTTTATAATATACAACCTCCATACTAGGAAACTGAGCTAAACATCTTGAATCACTCTCTAATGAAGCAGACAAGTTTGGATCGTGGATCTGACAAAACAAGTTTTACGACAAATATCGTTCCCCTCCGAATACGTGGAGACACGACCGCGTAGGTCTGTCTTGCCTGAATTTGGGGGCGGATGCTAACTGGTGCTATCCGTCCACCTCTCCGAAGATGCCAAGTTGATTTATGGCATCGTGTATCGAAGGTTTAGACAGATGCGGCCGATGTAGCAGACTTCGTCATATTCCCCCTCACTTGAGGGGTTTTTGATTGTAGGGACGCTCTTCCTTGCAGGTGCAAGCCCTACAGTTAATTACGCTACCGCATCGCGGTAACCACTTTCTCCTTCTCCAGATGGTCACTTCGTGTCGTGAGTGTTTGTTTTGTTTTTGGTTGCCCGTGGATTGTATACGGAGACTAATTTATGTCGTCGCCCATAGGGCGTGGATTAGTCCAAATCCGTATTTTCTTAGATTTGGATTTGGGGGTTGGGTTTAAGGATACGTTACTCTCATTTGAGACTAAGATCAACTTAAACGTTTGTTAAGGATACGTTAGTCTAATTTTAGATTAAGATCAACTTAACGGGATCGTTTAGATCCAACAAAAGAGCATTTGGGCTCTATTGTTTAGTTTAGGGACATTGCGGTCGATTACCAGTTTAAGAACATGGTGGTCCAATGTTAGTTTAAGGACGTCTCGGTCCAAGGTTAAGGACATCGTTGTCCGTAGGTTTAAAGGGACCCCACAGTCCGAAGTTTAAAGATGTCATAGTCTATAAAGTTTAAGGACATCATAGTCCATGAGTTTAAGGACCCTACAGTTCATGGAATGATTGGTTATCGGGACCCGTCACCTCTCTGAAGACGTTGAAGGATTACAACGACAGATATCAAAGGAGTGAAGAGATGTACCCTTGAACCAAAGTTGATTGGGAGATCTGTAGTCCAACTTGGAACTAAGATCAATTAATTAGATTATGAGCACATTAGCTCAGTTAAATCTGAACTGAGGACTTATGGCCAACTTGGGCTAAGTCCAATTAAGGTTTAAAATGTTAGACCTTGGTTTGGGCTGTTGAACATTTGTCTGGGTTCAGCCTCCCATTATTCAGCAATGCTAAACAAGGGTTTGAGGATCTGACAACATTTTGTCTTTTATTGGGCATTGACCATTCATCATGGCTCAGGAGTTTTCTTTGAATGTCATATTAAATGATCAAGTTTGAAAGAATGTAGTTAGAGTTTAATCAAAGGGGAGTCTTGACTCAGAAAGACTTAGCCCATTTGGGCTAAGACTGGTTTGAAAATAGTGTTAAACACTAACACATATTTGACAATCACGTGTTCCCACGTGATGCACTTAAATAGTGTTAAACACTAGGGACAGAACACTCAAAATAGTGTTAAACACTGAAAAGATGAAGCGCTCATGTGAGGTCACGTGAGGCGCCCTAGGATTGTGCTAAGCTTCCTTTATTTTATTCTCAGAATATTCAAATAAGTGTCAAATACTTAAGTCTTCACGGCCATCACGTGTGGGCACGTGATGGGTACCCATGCATTAATTTATCAAAGTGTTTATTAGGGGTTATGTGGGGACACGTGAGGACGCCTAAAATCTGTATTGGCTTTAGCTTTATCCCTTCATTTTTCGAGGGTCGTGTGTAAGCACGTGAGGCATTGCCTCCAAGCTTTGTTTTTCTCATTTTGAGGAGTTTGTTTAAGGGTCACGTGGGGACACGTGACCTAATCTTGTTCGTTCTTTTTTGCTCATTGAGGATGAGGGTCACGTGTTACCACGTGACCAGGTTGGGTGTTGATTTCTTTACGTGCATGGTGAGTTTTAAGTCCCTTTTTTAAGAATTAAATTCTTTGGTAGGGTTAAACCCTAATTTTTTTTAGAGGAATTAAATTCCTATGTATATGTAAGATTTAAATTCTTTTATAGGGTTAAACCTTAATTTCATTTGGAGGAATTAAATTCCTGTGAATTTGGAAGAATTAAATTCATATGTAGGGTTAGACCCTAGTTTCATTGGGAGGAATTAAATTACTATGAATTTCGGGGAATTAAATTCCTTAAACTTAAATTCTCCCTCTAAATTTTGGATCTGCATGGCAGAACCTCCCCGATGAGAATTAAATTCTCAACTTGTGGGGAGATCTGCTTCTGCCGATCTTCAACCAAAGGAAGAACTATGTTCTTATTCAGAAGAGTTAAACCCTTAATTTGAGAATTAAATTCTCTTTTGTTTTATGGAGCTTAGACCACTTTCCCCTTTCTCACCTAGGGTTTCTTTTCTCTGAAAAGATCTTCTTTTCTCTCTTGAGAATTAAATTCTCCTCCCTTTTTTCTCTCTCTGGTGTTGTATATCTCCAAAAATCAGAAAATCGATCCCATCTCTTCTCTTCTTGGCTCATATTTATAGAAGAAAGATAAGAATCAATCTGTTTAGTCAATCTTCCATTGAAAATTTTTAATTGATTTTGTAACCAACATGATCTTTTAGACTACTCAGTGAATTTTATTCACCATTGGATTTTTAATCCAAAAGATATTTTGTTTGTTATTCTTGGTGAATTTCAGGGAAATCTTTCCTTGTATAGAATTTTTCTATAAGTTGGTGATTTTTAATCACCATTGGATTTTTAATCCAACGGTGCTCCATTTTACAGAGCACCATCTTTTTTGTTTGGAAAGATTTAGAGAAATATTTTTCCAGTTAGGGTTCTCGATTCCCTCTTAATTAGAATTTAATTCTATTAGTTCAGAAAGCTTAAAGCCTATCACGTGTTGGCACGTGATCCCACTGTTTGATCATTTAAATAGAATTTAATTCTATTAATTAAAGAGCTTAGGAACCCATCACGTGTTGACACGTGGCCCCCCTTGATTAACATTTTAACCAGAATTTAATTCTGCCGTTTTAAAGAACTAAGGAATCATCATGTGTCAGCACGTGACCCTTGGTCACATGTGAGCACGTGATGCCCCATTGGGTTTTTTTCTTAGTGTCTTATTATATCTTTCAATTCATTCAGTGGGTTTTTAAAAGCCCTTCACGTGTGGTCACGTGACCCCCGTTGATTAGAATTTAATTCTATTATAACAGAGTCTCCAAGAAACCATCACGTGTCAGCACGTGACCCTTAGTCACGTGTGAGCACGTGATGCCCCATTGGGGTTTTTCCTGATATTTTATCAGGGATCAAATTCCCCCATAGCGTTGTTCTCACGTGTTTGCACGTGAGTGCAACGCTGTCATCTTTTGTGTCCGTTGGATCTGTCTAGGGAAGGGGGTAGATGAACCGTTTCCCATCACATCCTATAAATGCAGGAGTCCCTTCAGAAGCGCCTCCACTTTTCATCTTCTTCCTTGCTTGTTCTTGCCTTGAGAATTTAACTCTCTCGTTCAGAGCTTAGTTCTCTGTTTCGAAAATTTCCAGAGTTTAACTCTGTTAACAAAAGATTTCCTTTTTCAGGTAAAGATCTTGAACGGCTGACGAACTTTTTGCAGAAATTCTCTTTGGATTTTAAATCCACACCAAGGGTTGTTTCCTTTTAACAAGAACCCATTTTTCCAAGTTAAAATAATGTCCAATCTTTAAATAATAAACTCCTTTTGTTAGGGGTTCTCTGATCTCAGGGATCAATGGTGATAATTGTCCTCTGGAATTTAATTCCATTCCAAAGAGTCTTTAGCTCTGAAAATATTTTCTGGGACTTTAATTCCTCTGTTCAAAAGGAATTTAATTCTTCCAAAGAATTTATTTCTTAAAATAAGACTTCTTGGGATTTTCTTGCCCTGAGTTGTTCTTTGCAAAAAAGTTTCCAGAGAGATCCTTCATGATTTGCATAGGGTTCTTGCAGTGTTTCCTCCTTGGGGAATGTGTAGAGTTGTTTGCAATTCACTATTCTTTTAACAAGCATTCTTCTTGATCGGTTTATCCATTAAATTCTCACTGATCTTTATTTCAGATACTATAGCTGCCCATTTGTATGATCTTGATGAGATCATTTCTTACGGAGACATTCGCGCACTGGGCCGCAGCCAGAACCAAGAGTTCAGCAACGCTCGGTGTGCTGAGATCATGAGCCGCTTCAACGAGTACAACGGTCGACTATGTTGGAGATAGTGCCCTCAGAGTCAATTATTGGATCACAGGCACGTGATTGCAATGATTGAGGGAGGACCTATCCCGGTAGGACAGTCTTACTCGAGATGATAGTATGCTATATGGTTTATCTTTATCATCGTGTACTGCTTTAGGTGACCTGACATGTCGCTATTACACGTTGATAGAGCCCCTAGGATTCGTGCTTGACGACCAGCAGTATGATGGCGATCATATACGTGGGAGCTGGTAGTCTATAAGCACATCCTTAAAAGGTCCCTAGTCGTAGGAGTTTCGAGACAGGGCATCGATACTCCATTAGTAGAATAGTGTATACAGTCGAGACCCCGACGAGGGGCGGTGGCCGGTCTCACAAGCCACTGGTGTCAGTTGGTTCACCTAAGATGTATACAGGTGCTCATTGGGTTATGAGTACACCGGACAGGACTCGCCGGGAACCTGCTAGTTGGTCTTATACCAGACGTCAGATAGCAGTTCCCTGGTGACATGTGTACAGGTTAGTTCATCGACCTGAGGATCGTCATTTGTCTCGTGTGAGTTCCCACTGTGCTTTGATTACTACCCTACCACGGCTCAAAGGAGTCGTGCAAACAGGTTTTAGTTGGGTACAGTCCCGAGCCACATGGAGGTAGTGAGCGGATCTGCAGGGGTTCGTCTCTCCCGGTATTGGGGGTGAGGTCGCGCTGTGTCTAGGAGAGCCATTACGCAAAGCCCTCGGCCGAGGCAGGAGATTTACTGGTAGGTATTCCAGTAGTATCTCAGGGCGTTCCGGGCTACACTCCGACATGACTTGTACCGCTTTTGGGGTTCTGACTTTTACCAACCCCCTAAGCCCGACATGCGATGCTCATAGACGAACGGACCGGACTGTATGGATATTGTCACTGACAGGCTCAGTAGGGTGTCAGGATGAGTTCGCTCATCGACGTCCCTTTTTGGTCAGTAGCTGGTGGCCCGTCACGTATTGGCTAATACCTCTGACGTGCTAGTGGTTAAATCCACAGCCATAGTATTGACGAGTCTTTAGAGTCCACCACACTTTCAGTTACTCAAGCTTTCGGGCGAAACGCTGTAGAAGCCGTATGGAGATATGGCAGGGTCCGATCAGATACGTGCGTTATTGCACGGATCAGGATCGGACAGTTTTGTACTAGTGGCCGTATGGTTATATGGCAGGGTTCGATCAGATACGTGCGGTATTGCACGGATCAGGATCGAACGGATATTACTAGCCGGCTTTGGTTTAAGCCGGTCCTAGTTTAGTACAGTGTAGATTTTGTCTCATTGCATTTGTATCCGGACGGAATACAGATGCGGGTGTGTATGCACAGTATGGAGGTTTTCCTGTAATTTATTACGGGACCAGTTTTCTGGAGTTGCCAGTTTGCATTCCGTTCCGGCCGGTTTTCCTTTGTTCTTTCCCGGCCGGACTTTTCCGATGGAGGGGGTTATTTGCAATTGTGCAAATAACATTTGTGGAGGGGGTTTCTTGCAAATATATTCATTATTATAGGATTTGCCTCCTTGCTTTTTCATGATGATTTTTGCATTAATGAGATTTGAAAGGGTATGGAATAAAAAGCATGGTTGATGTTTTCTTGTCTTTGGATGTGGTCACCTCTTCTATTCTCCTACACTCACCTCCCTTTGTATTAGTATTCTTCCTCCACCATTCTCATTCTTAGATGAAGGAATGCTTGACTTGAGAGAAAGAAAAGAATGAGAGAGTTCATCTTGATTATGTGAGGAATTCTTCATCTCCTTCTTCTTCTTGTTTTGGAAAAATGAAAGCACCATTTTTCCTAACCCCATTCCTCCATCAAGGCAACTACAAACCCCAAATGAGACTAGCATGATCTACTACACATTCTACAGCATATCTTGAGCATGTCGAGTTGCCGGCTTCATGCCCGAGTTGCCTCGGTATTGAGGCGGGAGCCCGTAAAAGACGCAGGCGATGTGGTGCCCTTCCGACGAGGAGGCGACGATGTGGAGGCAACACTTTCCGCGGGAGATCGGGACGATGAAGAGAAGACCGGAGGACTCGGATCACTGGGTATACTTCTATTCCCATCTCTTGATTGCTAGCGTTAGGTTAATGGTAAACGATCCGGGTTTTCATTGTCCGCGGTAGCGCCGGTTTCCGAGTAAGGAAAATTTTTGATTCCGCATTTTGGCCTCGAGTACGAGGCCGTGGCGCAACATGGTATCAGAGCCACGCCATTAACCTTACCTAGCTTGTTCTAATGTGTTTTTCAGTTCCGATCGACCGAAATTCCAAAAACCGTATTTTTCCTTCACATCAGTTTCTGTCGAAATTTTTTGGAGTCTAAAAATTTTTCAGGTTGTCTCAGAATGATGTGCAGGGAGTTCTAAGAATACTGCAAAAATTTGGTAAAGTGATCATGCCGTACGACCGCGCAAACGCGGCCTGAGCTTCTCATTGGCCGCGCTTCCGCCGCAAGAATTAGGCTTCACTTCACCAATTTTTCACAGTGGGCTTGTGGGCTAACTTTAGGGGTTTTGGGATATTAAATTTGGGCCCAGGTTTTCTGTGACTGCTACAGTTTTGAAGGGGGCCCACTTGTTAATTGTTTGATCGATCGGATATTTTAAACACATTATTTCACAGTATTTACATTATATCTGCGACCGTGAATGTCACTTGATCGGTAAATCCCGTCTAACTGCTATAGCCCGGTTAGACGGATTTGCGAACGTGACTTTCACGTTGATGTTCTATGTTTATGCTGTGATGTTGCGGATCGGTCGTGGGGGATAGCCTGGATGCAATGCTAGTACAGTTTTGGTGTTTTATGTACATTTGATATTGCGGGGCGAGCGTCCGACATGTGGACTGCCGTCACTGCCTGTTTGTATTATTCTTTTGGGGCACGACCTGGTTGCGGTCGATGTACCCGTTGTATGTATATTTTACTTTCTGTACTAGGATTACCCCGCGGAGGAGTGCACGGATAGCCGGGTTCTAGGGGGCAACGGGCCCGCATCTCATGGCATTGAGACGGAGGGGGCTTCACTCTAGGATTGGCGGGCTATTCGCCGCACTCGTAGGGGGTACAGGTTGACCAAGGAGGGATGCCCAAGTTACCGGATTCCGGGAAGTGCTGGGTGGTCCATTCACGGTGCTGAAGGGGGCTGCCTCGCTTCAGCTTTTGGCGGGTGACTTGCCGCGCCCGTAGGGGTCTAGGATTTCATTGCACAGGCAATCCACACGACCAGGGGAACGTCGGGTTTCAGCAGCGGCTCTGTGAAACCCGGGGCTTCCAGATATCTGTATTCTTCTGTGATGCTGTACATTTCTGTGATGTTGCATTTTATCACGCCTTGAGCGAAATATAATATATTGGTATATATATTAGTAGATGTTGTATATGTTTTACATCCGCGCTAGTCCAGTCCCCGCTCTGCCGTTAGTTAGCTAACCTAACGGGTGATGACGGGACCCAGTGGCGAATGCGGATGGCATATACGTACGTCAGTATATTTTCGTTCTTTGTGGTGTGATTAATTGGTGGGACTGCGTTGATTCGGATCAATGCAAGCTAAACAAACCTATTCTGATGTTGTTGGAACATTTTTCAAAAAGCTGTTATTGCAAGGACGTTCACTTTTGTTTTGCATCGTGGTATTCATTTGGAATATCCTGCTCCTCAGTCGACGAGGCAAGGGCCGAGATCCCTTCACCGGGAGTGACCCCTTGGACAAAAAGTTTGCGTCAGGGCATTAACTTCACTATAGCCGATTACTTTTGCTTTGCATCGTGGTATTCATTTGGAATATCCTGCACCTCATTCTACGGGGAAAGAGCCGAGATCCCTTCACCGGGAGTGACCTCTTTAGTAAAGGTTTTCGTCACTATATTTTTATAAAAGGCTATGCAGTTCCTTCAACGATATCAAGTTCATTACGTTAAAAGTTTTTCGCCAAAAACTACACGTAGCCCTCCATCATTTCTTACAAGTATTACTTAGTATTCGTGCTGCGTTTGTTGACTGTGTCAAGGCGTAGTGTGCGGTAGCTAAGTAGTGTTTGTTTGCAGCATATTAATGGGATTGGTTAGGACAGTCGTGCGGCCTTGTTGACTGTGTCAAGGGCTCGTACGGGTGGGTTTAATGCAATCCAGGATAATGACGGGTTGAACTTGACTAGGACTCTTTGATTTGTTGACTGTGTCAAGGTCACTTGGGTCCTAGGGGTAAAACTTTCATCGGGAGTTTCAAAAGAACTGAAACTTGCCAGGCATGCGCATACCTTCTGGAGTGTGGTGACTTGAGTGGATTCTGTCAAGTTATCATGCGATGATAGTTGGATCCCGATTCCCACTGATGAGTTATTTTACTCCTCGGGTGATCCCGACTAATTCTTCTTTCAGGTTTGGAGGAGAATTTGAGGTACAGTGGGAGGTTTCCTGATTAGACAAATTGGTAACCATTCTGATCTAGGTTAGAGTGCACGCTGAGTGTTTCTTTTCTCTCTCTCTGGCAGCGACCATTGACCCGACCCTGGACTATAACTCAGTGACCAAGTTGACCGAACCTTCTTAACACTGGCTTTTGGATTGTCAGAGTTGCAAACCTCATTGCCACTCCTGCTTTTACCCTTTTCTCCAGGACACCCCGTATTACTACGAACGTCCACTTCCATTGGACAAAACCATCGTATGGTTAAATACGAACTCGAAGGACTTCGAGGATGGTTTCTGGTTCTGGAGAAAACGAATAGGATTATTCAGTTGTCTTTTCTTTTCACCTTCTCTCATTGCGAGTACTCCTTGGTTTAGGAGATAGCACACCTATTACGCAAATTGGATAGTCTTCTTCCAAACCTTAGGCTGGTGCCGACCGGTAGGGAATGAAGAAAACCAATTAGCATAACGATGGTGTGCAGAAGGTATTAAGTTAAGACAAAGTAAGGGATTAGTAGGAGGGCAAAGTAAATTGCGACAGATATTCACGACCGAACCAAGTATTTCTTCGCCAATCCTAAATCACTTTTGTATTTCTCCAGGACACTCCGTATCACTACGAAGATCCCATTTTATTGGATAATCCATCGTATGGTTATATACGAACTCGAAAGGAACTTGTTCCAGTTCGGGGATGGATTCTGGTTCAGGAGAGATAGGAATAAAGTACATTCAGGTGTCTTTTATCTTCACCTTCTCTCGCATTGCGAGTGTTCCTAGGATTGGGACAGTACACCCTTTATGCTTTTTGGATAGTCTTCTTCCAAACCATAGGCTGGTGCCGAACGGTAGGGAAGGAAGAAAACCATTTGGCCTAAGGGGGTGTACAGAAGGTAATGACTAAAGACATAGAAAGGGATTTAGAAAGATGGCAAAGAATTACAAGGTTACAGTTGTGAATCTGGATAATGGAAGAGGCATTACTAGGAATACCAGGATACCCTAACGAGACATTTCGATGTTTCAGTTTCACTGTGTACTGTTAATGGAAAACTGATTTCCCGATTAGACACTTGCTCCAGGGTATATATTTACCAGGTATGATTCTCACATCTGTATGGTTTTACAGATGCTGAGTGGGAGTAAGTTATTGGGAATAGGGTGATCATCCTCATTATATCGGGATTCGTTGTAATCGGTGATATTTGAGGAGATCATCTGGGCTGTTTGCCGGTCGGCAAATATATGGTTTTGAATATCCGCTGTTGTGCACCAATTTCAAATTGATATATCTGTACGTCTATTTTCATAGAGTGAGATATACCTTTTGATATTATGTCGATGACATTTACCTATATCAGTGGATGGTTAGGTAAGGAGCATTAAACAGCGGTGTAATTCTTCTTAACCATAAGTACAGTTTTTAACCTACGACGCACAGTGAAAGAGTTGTTAGACTCAGCGGACTTATAGAGAGTATTGTATGTTTTCCAGTGTCCATTAGGACAGAGGGGTTGGTCCTTATACTATATTCTGTTTACTTTTAACTTCTCTAGTTCTTAGACATGTGTTTCGTGGAAACACAGGGTCTAAGTTTTGAGGAGTTATAGGTATTTGAATAGAGTAGAGAACCAGCTATAGCAAGTATCGGGATTCTTCAAAGTGATCGAAGATGTAGATACTTGTGTATGGTGTTCAGTAGATAGTAATGATTAAGAGAAATTGCTTCTCTTTCAGGTTACTCATAATTGGAAGCATTCCTAAGTTGAGTAACGCTGATCGGCCTCCTTCCATTTAGTTTACATGCACTGGAGATAGCTGCATGATTTGAATCTGGTTCAATTAAATCAGTGCCTCTGTTTCTATATTGGATATAGAACAGTTCATATCTTGATATTGTTAAAGTACGGGGAGTTGTCCGGCTTATGCTTAAAACCAGACACTGGACAACTCAAGGCACGTTTTTGTAATGGCTGTTTGTGGGTTGACCCAGGCTATGACGAGGGTTGATTTTCTACCATCTTGACTCGCCACAGTTCTAACAAAATGGATTTTTTCAGAAAACAAAAGTGGGAGTATGGTAGAACTGGAAGTAATTCCAGAACCACAAACGATTACTGAAGATTTGATAAGGAACCTAAAGATTCAATCTGATTTGACATTCCATTGGCCACTCCGTAGATACGGTGGGTAACTTCAGGCACCCGAGAGGTACTCCGGTAGCCTCAAGGACGGTGACAGGGAAGTTCTTGTTTACCCACACTTGCCATTATTGTTGTTCCAGGCTGCGAGACCCGGCAGGAGGATGAGTATAGCGTCGTTCTAAACTAGCTTTAGAAGTGCGCGTCTATATGACTCTGGCAGAGGGTTGTCGTAGTCAGTGGGAGCAGCGGAAGCATTGGTGGACATCAGGCTTATGTCTATTTATAGACTAAAGCAGATATAGCGGAGATAGATCATCTATTTCTGATGTGACAGTCATATGTTTGACGTCATCAGAATAAGAGGATGGATCTGTTGAGAAGGTAGTAGGGTGTGATATCCTGGTATTTGGATGACATACACAGAGTAGGAAAAGATACTCCTATACTACGATCGGTTATACTTTGGTCGTCACACAGTGTTTTCTCCGTATGGGATTTGGACATTATGTCAGACATACTGGTTACTAGATCTATGGTTTTAGATCTAGATTTGAGTGGTTTCCCAATCTGGGTACTTAGACAGCATTCTAAGAGTATTTAGAATGGACGACTCCTGGCATGGTAGTGTACCTGCAGGTGATGGAGTCACCCTCTCTAAAGGTGTCTTACAGACTAAAGGGGAGAGAGATACGCATGATTGACAGATCACTTGCTTAGGCAATTGAGTCAATCATAAGATGTCAAGTACCACACCAGATGTTATTCTTGCTGTAGATGCAATAAGTTGATATTAATCCAATCCTGGAGAAACAGTCGGAAGCAGTTTTAGAACATAAATTAATGTTCTAGGGATGTGATAACGACAGCCTCTTTTAGGAGACGGTTATCATTCCAGGCTTCCAAGGTGACATGGATGGCAGAGTGGCTGTCAGAGTTGTAGTTTTCCCTCCGACGAGGGGCAGTATTTTGGACAGGTGGTCCAAGGCAATACTGAGGGAGGCATGGCGCTGGGTACTGATTAAGTTCAGTTATCGATACAGTCTAAGAAGTTTGGATTTGGAGTTCATTTATGAACTAGCTCCCATCAGACATCCAGACGTTCCAAGACAGGTATTGCTCATTTCGGGAGATGGCTTTCTCCGCGAACTTGAGACATAGAGAGACATAGAAAGAAACATCACAGCGGATCCACTCACTGAGGCTATTCCTCGAACGCAATAGTTTCGCAAACGGGTTTTGTGAGACTGACTAGTAGAGGAGTTGGGTGTTCGGTATCACACGGGCTGTGAGTATGCGACATCGCAATAATTAGCCTTGAGTGCAAGTAGGAGATTGTTGGAGATAGTGCCCTCAGAGTCAATTATTGAATCACAGGCACGTGATTGCAATGATTGAGGGAGGACCTATCCCGGTAGGACAGTCTTACTCGAGATGATAGTATGCTATCTGGTTTATCTTTATCATCGTGTACTGCTTTAGGTGACCTGACATGTCGCTATTACACGTTGATAGAGCCCTTAGGATTCGTGCTTGACGACCAGCAGTATGATGGCGATCATATACGTAGGAGCTGGTAGTCTATAAGCACATCCTTAAAAGGTCCCTAGTCGTAGGAGTTTCGAGACAGGGCATCGATACTCCATTAGTAGACTAGTGTATACAGTCGAGACCCCGACGAGGGGCGGTGGCCGGTCTCACAAGCCACTGGTGTCAGTTGGTTCACCTAAGATGTATACAGGTGCTCATTGGGTTATGAGTACACCGGACAGGACTCGCCGGGAACCTGCTAGTTGGTCTTATACCAGACGTCAGATAGCAGTTCCCTGGTGACATGTGTACAGGTTAGTTCATCGACCTGAGGATCGTCATTTGTCTCGTGTGAGTTCCCACTGTGCTTTGATTACTACCCTACCACGGCTCAAAGGAGTCGTGCAAACAGGTTTTAGTTGGGTACAGTCCCGAGCCACATGGAGGCAGTGAGCGGATCTGCAGGGGTTCGTCTCTCCCGGTATTGGGGGTGAGGTCGCGCTGTGTCTAGGAGAGCCATTACGCAAAGCCCTCGGCCGAGGCAGGAGATTTACTGGTAGGTATTCCAGTAGTATCTCAGGGCGTTCCGGGCTACACTCCGACACGACTTGTACCGCTTTTGGGGGTCTGACTTTTACCAACCCCCTAAGCCCGACATGCGATGCTCATAGACGAACGGACCGGACTATACGGATATTGTCACTGACAGGCTCAGTAGGGTGTCAGGATGAGTTCGCTCATCGACGTCCCTTTTTGGTCAGTAGCTGGTGGCCCGTCACGTATTGGCTAATACCTCTGACGTGCTAGTGGTTAAATCCACAGCCATAGTATTGACGAGTCTTTAGAGTCCACCACACTTTCAGTTACTCAAGCTTTCGGGCGAAATGCTGTAGAAGCCGTATGGAGATATGGCAGGGTCCGATCAGATACGTGCGTTATTGCACGGATCAGGATCAGACAGTTTTGTACTAGTGGCCGTATGGTTATATGGCAGGGTTCGATCAGATACGTGCGGTATTGCACGGATCAGGATCGAACGGATATTACTAGCCGGCTTTGGTTTAAGCCGGTCCTAGTTTAGTACAGTGTAGATTTTGTCTCATTGCATTTGTATCCGGACGGAATACAGATGCGGGTGTGTATGCACAGTATGGGGGTTTTCCTGTAATTTATTACGGGACCAGTTTTCTGGAGTTGCCAGTTTGCATTCCGTTCCGGCCGGTTTTCCTTTGTTCTTTCCCGGCCGGACTTTTCCGATGGAGGGGGTTATTTGCAATTGTGCAAATAACATTTGTGGAGGGGGTTTCTTGCAAATATATTCATTATTATAGGATTTGCCTCCTTGCTTTTTCATGATGATTTTTGCATTAATGAGATTTGAAAGGGTATGGAATAAAAAGCATGGTTGATGTTTTCTTGTCTTTGGATGTGGTCACCTCTTCTATTCTCCTACACTCACCTCTCTTTGTATTAGTATTCTTCCTCCACCATTCTCATTCTTAGATGAAGGAATGCTTGACTTGAGAGAAAGAAAAGAATGAGAGAGTTCATCTTGATTATGTGAGGAATTCTTCATCTCCTTCTTCTTCTTGTTTTGGAAAAATGAAAGCACCATTTTTCCTAACCCCGTTCCTCCATCAAGGCAACTACAAACCCCAAATGAGACTAGCATGATCTACTACACATTCTACAGCATATCTTGAGCATGTCGAGTTGCCGGCTTCATGCCCGAGTTGCCTCGGTATTGAGGCGGGAGCCCGTAAAAGACGCAGGCGATGTGGTGCCCTTCCGACGAGGAGGCGACGATGTGGAGGCAACACTTTCCGCGGGAGATTGGGACGATAAAGAGAAGACCGGAGGACTCGGATCACTGGGTATACTTCTATTCCCATCTCTTGATTGCTAGCGTTAGGTTAATGGTAAACGATCCGGGTTTTCATTGTCCGCGGTAGCGCCGGTTTCCGAGTAAGGAAAATTTTTGATTCCGCATTTTGGCCTCGAGTACGAGGCCGGGGCGCTGCCGTGGCGCAACAGACTACTCCCTCGTCGCTCTTCTCTTTTGAAACTCATTATGAGAGCGATCTGGGAAGTGCTTCATTTATTTTATGCAGGCATGCCGCTTAAGTCTTTGGATGATGCCGAAGATAAGGTACACTCAGTGTATTTGATGGGCCTAATCTCAAAGAAAAGGCAAAACAATCTTGTTGACATTCTGCATCAAGCTTTCCAACATGTGGCGATACTCTCTGCCTATCGGAGGGTGGAGGACATCAGCGGAGATCCCGACGCTTGCGAGCGCGAGAGGAAGCACACGAGAATGGCCAGAGAAGCTAGAAACATTTTAGACGGCCTTACTTTTGAATTTCTCAATCCATGTCCCGAATTTGATGTTTTACCATTGTAACATTCTCTCTTATTTTTGTACGAACTTTCAAAGTATGAATGATAAGTCTTTCCTTTCCCTTTTGTGTTTGCATGCCTTCTTTATGAAATTCTGTCATATTGTTGTTGCTGCTCACGTGTTGGGCATGTGAGGCACTATTAGGGATTTTGATCTCACATTGGCATCCACTCACATGTTATTCCTGCGTGACCCTGTTTTAATTTTCAGTGCATGCCAAGGTTGGTGCTCACGTGCCCTGCACGTAGGGCTCTATTGATGGGATTGTTTAATTTCCCATACCGTATTTTCTGGGTATGACATGTTGGGATTCCTTAGCACCTAGCCTAGGGTTTGCAAGCATCACTCATGCCACAACAAAAATTGAAGGGGGTGCTAAGCAATCAACCTAAAGATCATACTAGAAAACTAGGATAACAAAACTTGTAATCTATCATTACAAAGAGAAGTGAATGAAAATACAACCTTTGTAGATCCGGTTCTTCACTTCTAAAGCTCCGTGTTGACGTCCCTTCACTGTGATCATCGAGATCCCGGACTCTAGTGATGGTTTCCTCGGAGAAATGAACGGGCTAGCTCGTTGACTTCGAGGCCGAAGACGATCTACGTCGAGGAGACTCAAACTCAAGCTTCCACTTCACTAGGTCAAGAACTTTGTGAAGAGAACACCCTAAACTAAATGGAAAGTAGTAGAGGATGATGAAATAGGAAGTGGGTTCACTTTGGATTTTGATTTCTCACTTTATTTCTTCACCTAGAAAAATTC
Source organism: Agapanthus africanus (assembly GCA_030015575.1). Lineage (NCBI taxonomy): Eukaryota > Viridiplantae > Streptophyta > Magnoliopsida > Asparagales > Amaryllidaceae > Agapanthus > Agapanthus africanus. The sequence continues at coordinate 909,438,307 of JASDDO010000019.1, read as the reverse complement.
TAGCAACCTTTTTCTTTTGGATGAAGAAGAAGAAGAAAGAATGAATGAGAATAAAATTCAAGTGAAGATAAATATCATAATGCAACCATGGGTGAGTTAGTTTTATCCACTAACCTTTGTAGAGACTAAACCATGGTTCAAGTTAATGGTTTGGTTAATAAATATCTTTAATAAAACAAAGTGAGTGGACTTTGTCAAAGATGCTTAAAGTTTCATGAAGCTTCAAGTTAAGACAAAGAAAGCCACCACTTTGAATTACAAAAATAAATAAAAACCCTAACCATTATCTTAAATATGGTGTAAGTCATACACACACCCAAGTTTGCATGTATCATCAAGCATGATACAATCATGTACACAAACATATATCACATATACATTATGTGCACATCAAGTGAGAAAAGCAATCTTAAGTGAAACAATACTAGTTAATGTAAAGTAATATATCAAATATATAATTATACATTAAATCATTAAATCAACACTTGATTTAATGATCCGGTCATATCGCATATAACCGACTAATATCAAGTGTATCAATATATCGAATCAACACTTGATTCGGTAACCCGGCTATATCTCATATAACCGACCGATGATACAAATCGCGAGAATAGAATACAATATCACATACTGGTATCATTCTCAGTCCCGCACATATCTCATATGCGCTCCTATTTCGTTTCGCTTGAGCCAGGAAACCTATGTGTAGGACTCTAAAGACTCGTCAATACACCGGCAGTAGATGGTGATCATATCAGTCACCCACAAGCCGCAAGCGGTCTGCTAAACGTAATGTCCACCCGGGTATTGAGCGATCAGAAGATCAATGAGAAAGCCTGCTCACACTCCTACGAATCCAATCAGTAACACTTACCGCACAGTCCGGTCTGTTCGTCTGATATGTCGCATATCTCGCCTAGGGGTGGTAAACGTCAGACCCTAGTAGCTTGATAAGTCGTGCCGATGTAAGGTCCATAACGAGCGTGAAACTAATGATAACACTTACCAGTAAATCACATCAACCCTGGACAGGGATTTCCAGTTATGGCCAGTCGAGCATAGCGCAACATCAACCCCCAATACCGGGAGAGACGAATCCCCTCCTATCGCTCATTGCCTCCATGTGACTTGGGACTGTACCCAAAAACCACCTGTTTACACGACTCAGTAGAGTCGTGGTAGGGTGGAAATCAAAGCACAGTGGGAGACACACAAGACTCTATGACGATCTCGGGTCGACAGACTAAGTTGTACCAGTGTCACCAGAGAACTGCCATCTGACGTGAGGTATAATACCATCTGGGAGTTCTTGGCGAGTCCGTTCAGTGTACCCAGTCTCCACTGAGCACCCGCATACCATCTCTGATGTCAAACACCAATGGATATGGGATCATCCATCGCCCATCACATGGGTCGAGAAGATATACGCTAGTCTACTCTGGAATATCGATGCCCCGTCTCGATATTCCCACGACTAGAAACATTGAAGGGTGTACTCATGGACTACCCAGGCCCCACCAGTATGATCTGCATCATAATCCTAGAAGTCGAGTACTCATCCTAACTGCTTTATCAACATGTAACAGAGAGACAATGAGTGTACATGTTAAGATAAAGAGCAACCAGATAGCGTACTATCATGTCGAGCAAGAAAGTCCTCCCTATATATGTCCCAGCATACACTATAATATACATCTCATGTACAATAATGGCCTCTAGGGCATACATACAACTAACACGACATTGAATGCAGAAAGGGAGCCTTGGAAATAGTTCCACCTCTTTGATTTCCAATGCATTTCCTTTTTTCTGGGTCTTGGGAATAGTTCCATCATGAAATATTTTCCGTGTACAGCTTTGAATGCTCCCCTTTATAACCTGGATCCATCCGTTTCTTTCTCCATTCATAGAGAAATCCATTTACAACTTAGGGTAATCATCTTGAGAAAACAGTTAAGTGCTATGGCTTGCAACTGCCCCCATGCCCATCGACAACCGTGGGAAGTTCCCGTTGAGGAGATGATTCCTCGCTTTGCTGCACGACTAGTGAATCCCCTTCTCACTGATGCCGAATGTGACGCGGTCATGTATAAACTCCTGATTCATAGGGGATCTTCTCTTCCAATGGGCTCCATTTGGCTTCGGATGATCTTTCTTGTCGTGCTTGCTGACATCCCTCCCCACCCGGCAGAGATGACCCTGGCGATCCTTGATGCGGCCGAGGACAAGCTCGATTGTTTTTATGAGGCGTGCCTGATTACCCAGGCTCTGAAAGATTGCTCGGTTCATCTATTGGGCCAGATAAGAGCCCGGCGAGCTATTATGTCTGCTTTTGGTGATGAACATGGCGCCAATCGGTGGGAAGCAACTCCTCGCGAAAATCATCGTTTTGACGTATTGGAGAAGGCAGAGAGGGAGCTAGAAAACCTTGTATTTTGTTTTGTTAACCCCTGTTCCACTGATCCTTTATTAGGTGACCTTTTTCCAGTAGCGTAGTATGTTTAAATCATTGTACTCTTCTTATCATTGGCTGTTGCATGCTTTCTGTTGAATTTTCATGTATGTCGCATACTCATATGTGCATCTTGTTTGTGTAGATGAGCTTTTGTATTCTCCTATGGGAACCTTCTTTAAGTGCGAACACTATCGTTATGTTGCCTACACATCAGTGTTTTGGGTATCATTTCCCTTTTAAACAGACATATAGTTGCGAGTGCATGCTTGATAGGATACATATCTAAGACTCTCCTTGTCGCCTTCCATATTCTGTACTTGCTTCGGGTCGAGTATTGTCGTCGAATGGAGGCTTGTTTATATAGTCTTGAGTGCTCGCGTCTTCCTTCAGAGGTTGTGGTTGCAAAGGCGAGCTTACGGGGGAGGATTAAGCGATGTGCTGCGAATATGTTGTCATGCGAGAAGAGGCTCAGCCGAAAGTTTTCAGAGAGAGAGATGGCTTCCAAAACACTGAGGGAACTTCAAGCTAATCTTATGGCCAAGACCACTCGGGCATATGAACTTTGGCGGGTGCTTCAAGAAGCTATCAGGGAGGTGGTAGCCATTGATAAAGCCGTCATTTTCACTCGCGAAATGGTCGAAGCTCATAAGCTTACCGAAAAGGAGCTTGAAAGTCGGCTTGCCTCGTACCAGGCCCAACAGGCTCAAGCGGAGGCCCGTCTCTTGACGATAATAAACCATGAAGCCGAGGCCCAACGGAAAAGGGATGAATTGGCAAATCTATTGAATCGTCTGCCGGCTTGAAGAATTGTATATATTTTTTTATTATTCTTTTGTACATACTCTTGAATGAGAGTATTTTTTTTATTCTTTTATAAATTGTACTTTGTATTCATTTTGATTCATGAATAAAAGACATATTTTGTTTCATGATGGTGTGTCCTTTTTAGTAAATGCATTTCGTGGATAATCTGTTTCGATCTCCTTATAGGACAGCGATGGCTTAGGAGTCAGGGTTAGGATCTGCCTCCTAAGACTTTTCAACTTTATGAGCCGTGAGGGTCTCATAAAGAATTTTCTCCCTACAGGTCGAGAGGATCCCGTAGGTGTAATTTCTCCTTAAGAATCGTGAGGATTCCTAAGTGCGTTTTCTCTTGAGAGTCGTAAGGATCTCACAAAAGAGTTTTCTCCCTTACGAGTCGTGAGGAATCGTAAGTGATAGATGAGGTTAACATTATCCGCATTTCATGGAGTCAGGGGTTGCTCTGGCCATTTCCCACGGGGTCAAGATTGACTTTAGCCGAGTTCTATGGGACCAAGATTTGCTCTGGACGCTTCCCACGGGGTCAGGATTGACATAAGCCGTGTTCCGCAAGGACCAGGATCCGCTCTGGACGCTTCCCACAGGGTCAGGATTGACATAGGCCGTGTTCCACGTGACCAGGATTTGCTCTGAATGCTTCCCACGGGGTCAGGATTGATATAAGCTGTGTTCCACAAGGACCAGGTTCCGCTCTGGACGCTTCCCACGGGGTCAGGATTGACATAAGCCGTGTTCCACGTGACCAAGATTTGCTCTGGGTGCTTCCCACGGGGTCAGGATTGACATAGGCCGTGTTCCACATGACCAGGATTTGCTCTGAATGCTTCCCACGGGGTCAGGATTGACATAGGCCGTGTTCCGCAAGGACCAGGATGCGCTCTGGACGTTTCCCACGGGGTCAGGATTAACATAGGCCGTGTTCCACATGACCAGGATTTGCTCTGGATGCTTCCCACGGGGTCAAGATTGACATAGGCCGTGTTCCGCAAGGACCAGGATCCGCTCTGGACGCTTCCCACGGGTCAGGATTGACATAGGTCGTGTTCTACAAAACCAGGATTTGCTCTGGATGCTTCCCACGGGGTTAGGATTGACATAGGTCGTGTTCCGCAAGGACCAGGATCCGCTCTGGACGTTTCCCACGGGGTCAAGATTGACATAGGCCGTGTTCTATGAAATCAGAATTTGCTCTGGACCAGGTTCCGCTCTGGACGCTTCCCACAGGGTCAGGATTGACATAGGCCGTGTTCCGCAAGGACCAGGTTTCGCTCTGGACGCTTCCCTCGGGGTCAGGATTGACATAGGACGTGTTCCACGAAACCAGGATTTGCTCTGGATGCTTCCCACGGGGTCAGGATTGACATAGGCCATGTTCCGCAGGGACCAGGATCAGCTCTGGACGCTTCCCACAGGGTCAGGATTGACATAGGTCGTGTTCTACGAAACCAGTATTTGCTCTGGATGCTTCCCACGGGGTCAGGATTGACATAGGCCGTGTTCCGCAAGACCGGGATTTTCTCTGGACGCTTCCCACGGGGTCAGGATTGACATAGGCCGTGTTCTACGAAACCAGGATTTGCTCTGGATGCTTCCCACGGGGTCAGGATTGACATAGGCCGTGTTCCGCAAGACCAGGATTTGCTCTGGATGCTTCCCACGGGGTCAGAATTGATATAGGCCGTGTTCTACGAAACCAAGATTTTCTCTGTATGCTTCCCACGGGGTCAGGATTGACATAGGCCGTGTTCCGCAAGGACCAGGATCCGCTCTGGACGTTTCCCACGGAGTCAGGATTGACATAGGCGGTGTTCCACGAAACCAGGATTTGCTCTGGACGTTTCCCACGGGGTCAGGATAGACATAGGTCGTGTTCTACGAAACCAGGATTTGCTCTGGATGCTTTCCACGGGGTCAGGATTGACATAGGACGTGTTCCGTAAGGACCAGGTTCCGCTGTGGACGCTTCCCACGGGGTCAGGATTGACATAGGCCGTGTTCCACGAAACCAGGATTTGCTCTGGATGCTTCCCACGGGGTTAGGATTGACATAAGCCGTGTTTCGTAAGGACCAGGATCCGCTCTGGACGTTTTCCAAGGGGTCAGGATTGACATAGGCCATATTCCACGAAACCAGGATTTGCTCTGGATGCTTCCCACGGGGTCAGGATTGATATAAGCCGTGTTCCACAAGGACCAGGATACGCTCTGAATGTTTCCTACAGGGTCAAGATTGACATAGGTCGTGTTCCACGAAACCAGGATTTGCTCTGGATGCTTCCCATGGGGTCAGGATTGACATAAGTCATGTTCCGCAAGGACCAGGATCCGCTCTGGACATTTTCCACGGGGTCAGAATTGACATAGGCCGTGTTCCACGAAACCAGGATTGGTTGACTCTCAGTTGTCTGTGCATCGTCGAGTCATAGAAATGCGAATTGCCGCAGTTCCAATTTGCCGATGTTGCGTCTGTTGTAATGAGACGAATGTTGAGATGATCTCCACGTTGTCTGTGAACCGTCGAGATTTGACTTCTTTTTCTGATGGAGCCTGGTGGGAAGGTATGGTTCCCTCTTAATTTGTGTTCCTGGATTGTATACAGGGATCGATGTGATCTCACCTGTAGGGCAAAAAGTTTCATTTTATATATTTTTCTTTCCGTGATGCTTTATCATTTCAGCTTTTATATCACGAAAGTTGCGATTGCCCAATCATTTCGGCTATTTGTTTTATTTTTACTCGCTGCTTTTTATTGCGAGTTGCCCAATCATTTCGGCTATTTTTCATGCATATATTTTTACTTGCTAATTTTGTTGCAAGTTGCCCCATCATTTTGGCTATTTCATATGCATTTTCCTTGCTGTGAGTTTGGGATTTGATACCGATTTAGGCATCAGCATCGCTACTACTGGGATATTGCCAGGAGCGAATCATCATTTGCCTTTGTCGATGTCGAACAAAGGTGGCTTAGTAAACATGGTTAGGATCCTGTCGACTAAGGTTTTTTAACTTTACGAGCTGTAAGGGTCTCATAAAGGTATTTCTCCCTACGAGTCGTGAGGATCTCGTAGGTGTGTTTTCTCCTTAAGAATCGTGAGGAGTCTTAAGTGTATGGTCCCTTATAAGTCGTAAGGATCTTACAAGAGTATTTTCTCCTTATAAGTCGAGAGGACTTACAAGGGTTGTCCACTGTATAAACATATCCCTAGTCGCGGGTGGGACTTTGTTAGGGAAATGTTTATTCGCGCCCTTAGATTGTATACAAGGGTCAATACTGAACCGCTTGTAGGGCAAAATCAGGGTGTATGACTGCTTAAGAACAGGTTCAGATCCCTGTAGCTTAAAGCTTTTGAATTCTATGACCTGTGAGGGTCTCAAAGGGGAATTCTCCTTACGAGTCGTGAGGATCTCGTAAGTGTGTTTCTCCTTAGGAATCGTGGGGATCCATAAGTGTGTTGCTCCTTTGTGAGTCGTAAGGATCTCACACAGGCATTTCTTCTCACAAGGTCGAGAGGGCCTTGCAAGTGTCTTTTAAGCCCTTTCGTGTTTTCACAAAACTCGCCGGTAGCCCTGCTGTTTTTACTCACGGAGCCATTTCTGGTTTTCATCCGTGCCCATTTTGCTTATGGACGTACCGTTTTCTCTTCTCTTTTTTTTATATGTTTTTTTTTTGCGTCAGCCTTGGGATGCTGCGGTCCATAGTAGTTTATCGACGTCTCGGTCAACAGCTAGTTTTAGGATATAGTGGTCTATCATTAGTTTAAGGACGTTTCGGTCCGAAATCCGACTACTACTTATAGAGTTTGGGCTTAGGAAGATAGCGAGCGGACATAGGCGTCGTCATCTATTGTTGACCTAGGCCGTGACTCGTCAGGCGTAGTATTTTTTCAGGAAGCGACCGTTTATTGGCCTGAAAGGTCTTTCACAATGCATGTCCATGAGTAGATAGGCTCCGCCCTGGTAAACTTTGTCTATGATGTACGGGCCTTCATAGTTCGGCTCGAATTGTCCCCTTTTGGCACGATTAGGGATCATAGGTCTCTTGACCACTAGCACGAGTTCGCCTTGGCAGAATGTTCTCGGCCTAGTCAATCTTTCATATGAGCGCGTCATCTTTGCTTTGTAAGCCTCCAGGTTTTGTTGCGCCATGAGCCGGGTTTCATCAAGGGCATCGAGCTCCTCGATCCGAAGGTGAGCATTTTCTTCATCTGTCAACTCGTAATGAACTGCCACTCGTAAAGAGGGTAACTCTATCTCAAGGGGGAGTACCGCTTCTGTGCCGAATACCAACGCATAGGGTGTTGTGTTTGTGGCAGTTTTGAACGTAGTTCGATATGCCCAGAGAGCTTCATGCAGTCTTTCGTGCCAGTCTCTCTTATTTCGAGACACTGTCTTTTTCACGATCTTCGTCAAGGTCTTGTTAAAAGCCTCAGCTAGACCGTTTGCTCAGGGATTATAGACTGATGAATATCTCCAGTCTATGTTATGATGTTGTGCGAAGCGGCTGATCTTGTGGCTTCTGTAGGCTGGCCCGTTATCGAAGATAATCCGTCGCGGAATGCCGAACCGATAAATGACATGTGTCTTGAAGAAATGGAGGATATTCTCCGTCTTCACTTCCTTCAGCGGTACTGCTTCTTCCCATTTGGAGAAGTAATCAGTTGTCGCCAAAATGAATCGATGTCCTCTGGATGATGCTGGTTCGATGGGTCCGATTATATCAGTTCCCCATATTTCGAACGACCAGCTAGCTACCGTTGGGTGTAGCGGATTTGGATGCTGATGGATGAAGTCCCCGTGAATCTGGTACGAGTGGAATTGCTTTGCGTATTCGAGGCAGTCGTGGATCATTATGGGCCAATAATAGCCTATCCTTTTGATCTTCAACTTCATCTTCGGCCCGGTTTGGTGAGAACCGTAGAGTCCGTCGTGAGTTTCTTGGACGACTCTCTTTGCCTCTTCAGGTCCAAGGCATCTTAGCCACAGAGAATCAAATGATCTCTTATACGGAGTATCATTGACAAAGGCGAAGAATAGAGCTCGTTTCATGAGCTGATGTTTTGACGACGCATCTTCAGGCGTTCGACGGGATTTGAAGTAGTCTACAAAGACTTCTCTCCAATCCATAGCCTTTTCCTGATCTTTTATTTGTTAGGTCGCTTGCTCGGTTGGTCCTTTTTCTTCGGACGACTCCGGAGATATTTCTGCCGGTGCAAGAATCCGACGGCTTTGCACAACGATCCTTACGTCATCGAGGTTCTCGTCGGCCAGTTCTTTAGCGAGCTTGGCTAATGGATCCACCTTACTATTTTCCGCACGCGGTATGCTTTCAAGGGCGTAGGAAGGAATTTGAGTCAGCAGTTGCTGCACTCTCTCGCCGTACTTCACCAGCTCTGGCTTGCACGTTTGATAGTCGCCGTTTACTTGATTAACGATCAGCTGGGAGTCTCCGTATATGAGGAGGTTTTCGATTCCCATGTCTACAGCGATCTCAAGACCCGCTATCAAAGCTTCATATTCGGCTTCATTGTTTGTCCTCGGTTCGGTTAAGGAGAAAACAAAGCGCATTATCCCTCCTTGTGGAGTCACGAAGATGAGGCCTACCCCTGATTTGATTATGGGGGTGCTTTGTTTGCGCTTCTTCATGGAAGATACTCCATTGAAATAGAGTTCCCACTGGGTATCATTCTCTCCGTCGATCGTGTCAAACGCGTGTTCGTCTGGCAGTTCGCGGTTCAAGGGAGAGTCGGCAGGTATCGGATGCTCAGCGAGGAAGTCGGCAATGGCTTGGCCCTTCACTGCCTTGAGGGGACGATAAGTTATCGAGAACTCCATCAAGAGCAAGGCCCATTTAGCGAGACGTCCTGATAATATGGCTTTCGACATCAAATATTTGAGAGGATCGACCTTTGATATGAGACGGACTTCATATGCCAACGCATAGTGTCTGAGTTTCGTTATCGCGAAGATCAACCCCAGGCAATGTTTTTTAATGGGAGAGTAATTGTTTTCTGCTCCCAGAAGAACTCGACTCAAGTAGTAGAGGGCTCTCTCTTTCCCTTGATCGTTTTCTTGTGCCCATAGCGCGCCTAAGGAACCTCTGAGGGCTGTTGTATACAGAATGAGGGGCTTTCCCTTGACCGGGGCGGTCAGCACTGGCGGATTCTGCAGGTATTGCTTGATTTCGTCCAGTGCGTTTTGGCATTTGCGATCCCAGACGAATGGGGTTCCCTTCTTCATTAGGTGACTGTAAGGATGACACTTGCCGGAGAGATTAGCTATGAATCGCCGGATATATGCGAGCTTTCCTTGGAGAGACCGCAGTTGTTTGAGAGTCCTTGGTGGAGGCATTTCCATGATCGCCTTGATCTTAGACGGGTCTATCTCGATGCCTCGGTGTCGGACGACGAATCCTAGGAACTTGCCCGAGGAAACTCCGAACGCGCATTTGAGAGGGTTCATCTTCAAGTTGTATTTCCGAAGGCGCTGAAACACGATCTTCAGATGCTCTAAATGTTCCTCGTATGATTTGCTTTTAACTACGAGGTCGTCAATATAGAATTCAACGATTTCATGTATGAGGTCATCGAAAATCTTCGTCATGGCCCTCTGATAGGTGGCACCGGCGTTCTTTAGACCGAAGGGCATCACTTTGTAGCAGAATATGCTCAGAGGAGTCCGGAAAGCGGTATATTTCTGGTCTTCGGGATGCATCTTTATATGATTGTACTCTGATGATCCGTCTATGAAGAAGAAGAATTCGTGGGTGGACGTATTATCTATCATCAGCTCAGTGACTGGTACCGGGAAGTCGTCTTTCGGGAAAGCTTTGTTGAGATCCCGAAAGTCCACACATATGCACACCGTTCCATTTTTCTTTATCACCGGGACAATGTTGGCGATCCAATCAGGATATTGAACGTCTTGGATAAAACCGGAGTCAATTAGTTTCTTGACCTCGGCATTGATGCTCATCTCAAGCTCGAGCCGTATTCTTCTTGGTGCTTGTTTGATCGGCTTGATGTCCGGAGATATCGCCAATTTGTGCACAGAAATCTCTGGATCTAGTCCCGGCATCTCGGAACAGTTCCATGCAAAGCAATCTTTATACTGTATGAGCATGTCTTTTAGCGTAGTCATCCTTTCTTCAGACAACAGCTCACTGACGAATGTCGGCCGTGGGTCACTCGCCGTCCCCAAGTCAATTTTCTTGAGGTTATCTGCAATAGTATGTATTCCATCTTCCAGCTCTTTTGGCGCCGGTGGAAACTCGGAGATCATTTCGTCATCATCATTTTTTAAGCACCAGGAGAGGTCATCCTTATTCTCGGGTTCTTTTTTCGATAGCATTATCACGTGACAGGTACGATATTGCTTCCAAGACCGATGTTGATCTGGTTCTACTCTCGCTGCATACGTGGCTTTCGGTACATGCTTCTGCGGCGGTGTTACCCTCCAACTGCTAGATAAAGCGAACTTGCCTTGTTGATACTGGTCTTCTACCCAGTCTTTGAATGTGAAACAGTCTTCGAAAGGATGTACTATCGCTCGGTGATAAGAGCAACAATCCGGGTGAGAGACCTCGTTTGCTTTCTCGGGGTGTTTGGACTCCGGGAGTGTCATTATCTGATGTTTCATGACAAGATTGAATATCTTCTTTGTCTTGTCTTGGGGAAAAGAATATTCCCGACCTATCTTCTTTATAAGAGACGGATCCCGGCTGTTCGATTCTTGATCGCGTGGCTTCTTAGACCCGCTTGGCCGTTGTCGAACGTTTTTTCCACTCTTTGGTTTATTTTTGCCTCTGCGCCGGGTCTTTTTCATGACGGGTTGGCGACGAGGAGCATTGTCATTCTTTGCGGTCTGTTGAAGGAGGCGCTGCGTTCTGGCTTTCTCGTAAATGGCTATTTCACGGCTATGATCGTCCCGGACCTTCTGACCTGCTTCCCTTATTAGCTTGTCCATCCTTTCTTCAAACGACGGACTTGGCATTTTGATGGCGGGACCTCGTTTTGGTTCAGGGCTAGCGTCTTTTAACAGAACATCTCCTTCTTCGTTAAAGTCATGTATGACGTAGCAGCCATGGAATCGTTCCCGTTTCTTGGATTGAATGTATCCAAGCCCGATCGTTTCCATTCTCCCGTTGGGCAATTTTCACTGAGTTCCAAGGACGCTCCAGATCCTGTTGTAGAACTGTGCTTGTCGAGCAGTCTGCTTAAGGGGTACACCTTGGCGCCTCAATAGCCTTTTTAAGCCCTTTGTGTAGTATCTGGGCAAACGGATGGGCTGGAACCTGTTAAGCGCAGAATCGGCGCCGTGCCAAATTTCTTTCTCTACTTTGGTTTCCGTTGATCGGTAAAAGAGAACCACCTTTTCATCTCTTCGCCTGGGAGGGACGTAGAATGTCTGCAGTCCTTGCACACTATAAGTATCAAGCGTGTCAAGCTCTTTGTAATGCTCTTGCGGAACCATGGCAATTTGCAAACTCCGATCATCGCTAGCGAAGGCTTGTATTGATGGCCGAACAGAAAATACAGCATTGACCTCATCTTCCGAATCGCTGCCGAAGATCAACATAGGGGTGGATGGTCCCGGCTTGTTGCATTGGGGCGTCCCTGAATAAACTATTTCTTTTTCCTCCTCAGTGTCACTCCCGAAGACTGGAATAATGGTGATAGCTTTGTCCTTCGGTTTATGACATCTCTCCGTGTCTTCGAAATCTGGTAAGAAGTATTTTGCATCTTCGTACTTTCGGACTTCATTCACGGAGAATGGGTTTAACTCCCCTGTCACAGTATACTCGAGACCATCCTTGAAATACTTCATACACTGATGTTGTGTAGAAAGGATGATATTGTACTCGTATAACCAAGGCCTTCCGAGCAAAGCATTGTAGCAAGTCTTGGCGTCACTGAATTGAAACTTGATGTCCGTGACAAGCAGCCCAAAACGCAGCGTCAGTATCACAGACCCGAGAGTTCGTGATGACTGGGAGTCAAACCCGGAGATAGTGATCTTATCCCGTGCGAGGTGTTGAACGCTCATGCAGATTTCCTTCAACACTTTTACATTGAGGAGATTGACGGATGACCCATTATCCACCAGGATTTTGCTTATCTTAATATCATGACAGTATCCGGAGACATAAAGGGGACGGTTATGCTCGCACGTCCCAAGGAGGAGATCTTCATCGCCGAAGGTGATATCGGCTGTGTGCACTTCTCCCAGCTCGTCCTTCATCTTTTCTTCGGCGAGGAGAGCTTGGAATTGCTCGGGCTCTTGCAGTGCTTTGATCAAAGAATCTCTCGCCTCTTTTGACAACAAGAGTGCATCGAGAATGCTTAGCTGCGAAGGTAGCTTTCTCAAGTGTGCCGGAACGTTGTAGTCCACCTTACTTTTCTTTGGCGGGTCCTTAGCAGTCAGCTCTTCGACGACTTGGTCATCAAGGATGATATCCTCATGGACCTTTTCTTTTCCCTTATCCTTTTTGTTCGACCCCTGGTTTATGGGTCCGAGATTCTTTTCAGGTAATGTGCGATTGCGCAGCTGAATGTTCTCACAGCTCTTCGGTTCTTCCTCTTTTCCTGAGGTGGATTCTTTGAAGAGAGGGCCGAGAGTCATTTCTTCGTCAAAGTTGCTCCCGAAAGTGAGAACTTGCGATCCCCCAGCATCGACCATGTGACAGTTGCCGGTAGTTTTTTTACGCTCCTCAGTCGTATTCTTTCGTTGTCGACGAGCTTCACGCTTCATTCTCTTGAAGTGTTGCCTGAGAGCGACATACCCTTGCCACCAATTTTCAAAAGCGTTGCACTCTTCGGTGGGGTGCGCAATCCTTCGATGATATAAGCAGTAGCTGTTAGATATGTATGCCCTAGAGGCCATTATTGTATAGTACTATATTGTATTATACATTTTGGAAGCTTGGGATATATATATATACGGTTTTACGACAGTCTTGCTCGATATAGTAGTATGCTACTTGGTTTGTTTCTATCTTAATATGTGTATATGTTTCTTTTAACATATCGCTGAAACATATTGATGGAGCCCTTAGGATCTTTGCTTGATTACCGGCGTTGTGATGGCGATCACACTAGTGGGGGCCGGGTAGTCTGTAAGCACATCCTTATTTTTGGTCCCTAGTCGTAGGATTATCGAGACAGGGCATCGATACTCCAGAGTAGACTAGCGTATACGCTTCTCATCCCAGCATGGGAGACGGTCTGTCCCACAGCCGTCAGTACGTCGTACTTGAGATAGTATGCGGGTGCTCGTTAGGTTACGAGTACACTGGACAGGACTCGTCGGGAACTGTTGGTTGGTATTATACCTATCGTCAGTTATCAGTTCCCAGGTGACATGAGTACAGCTTAGTCCGTTGACTTGACACTGTCACTTCGCCTCGAATGTGTTCCCACTGTTCTTTGATTACTACCCTACCACGGCTCTACTGAGTCGTGCAAACAGGTAGTATTTGGGAGCAGTCCCGAAGCACTTGGAGGCAGTGACGGTTAGACAGGATTCGTCTCTCCCGGTATTGGGGGTTGCTATCGCGCTGTGTCTAGGAGAGCCATTACACAAAGTCCCTGGCCAGGGCTAGCAAGATATACTGGTAGGTTTTCAGTGATATCTCAGGGTGTTGTGGACTACACTCTGGCACGACTTGTACCGCTATTAGGGGACTGACGTTTACCGCCCCCCTAGGCCCGCCATGCGATACTCTTCGACGAACAGACCGGACTGTACGGAGACTGTCACATTCAGGCTCAGTAGGAGTTCAGATGGGTTCACCTCGTCAGTCTTCTTATCGGCATCTACTTGGGGACCGTTATGTACAGCTAGTGCCGCTTGCGGTCTGTGGTTAGACCCACTGCCAGCGTAGTGTCGAGTCTTTAGAGTCCCATACAGAGGGTTATTCGCCTTTAGGAAAAATAGAGTAGAGGTCGCATGGTTTTGCGACAGGGTTCGTTCACATCTGCGCACTTGTGCACGTTTGGTATCCGGACAGCTTATACTAGCGGGCTTTGGTTTAAGCCAGACCCTAGTATATTTTTTGGGATTGGTTTTATTGTATTCGTGTTCCTCGGAATACGGATGCGGGTGTGTGTGCACAGTTGACTGAGGCAGAGGCAGAGGATTTTCATTAGGGTTAATGACCGTTGTCTTTTTCTTAACCCTAATGTTTATGTGTGAAATATGATTATTAATATTAACTAATTATAATTGTATTATGGTTAGGATTGTTGACCATTTGACTATGCTTGACTTGTTGACCTAGGTTGACATATTGACCATCATCATTTCATATGGAAGATGCTCTTTGATTCTTGCAAAAGTAATTAATGTGAAATGATAATGGTCATATCAAGATTAAGCATCACAATTATCTTTAGTTAATTATTTAATTATCATAATTCACATATATGTGAGAAGGTTGGCTTTTTCTTCTCACTCTCCCATTCTCATTCTCTCTCATCCTCTTCCTCTCTCTCAAAGCTCTCCCCTCTCATGAGTTGAGAACCATTGAGCTTGAGATAAAACCCTCAAAATTACTCTCTACTCTTTCTAAGGTTCTAGGTTTAGCACACCAAGCACCTTAGTTACTTCTAGTTTGAGGTTGGAGCCAAAGGTAGAGGCCCTCGGATGGATCTTTCTTCGGCAAGAGAAGACGACAAGGAGAACCCGTTCATCACACTCCAAGGAGCAAGAAGAGAAGGACTTGAAGACTTAGGTATAACCATTCTACATAGTAGTTAGAACTTGTAGATTTTGTGTTAGTTTTAGTTTAGCCAAGATCCTTCATGAACGGTCCAAGTTACCTATCGAGGAAAATTTTGATTTTTACCTATTCTGCCTCCCCGAAAGTACCGGGGTGGGTAACGTGGACCTAACAGTGGTATCAGAGCCTAGCTAAACACAAACTAGCAAGTTAGAAAAGTATCTAGAACTTCGACCGGAAAAAATCGCAAAACACGTTTTCAAAAAGCTAACTTTCTGCCGATTTTTGGATCTGTTCAAAAAATAATAAATCACATACTAAAAATTGGCTCAGGGTTTTTACAGAACAAGGAAGAAATTTGATCCAGTGAGTCGATTAACTCGCCGCGGATCCGCGGCCGAGTTGACTCGGCCGTGGGTCAAACTTCTTGCAGTGTTCTTATGTTAGTGTTTTGTAATTTTTAGGATGGTTTGTTTCTGCCCAGAATTTCCAGAGAACAAAATTTGTTTTTGGGGTGGTTGAAAATCCGTATTTTGTTCGGAGTTCTACAAACTTTGGCTAAATAGTTATATCTGTGATGTGATATATGTATTGAACATCTGCTAATCTCTATACGTCGATTAGTGGGGGTTGTACATATCTGTGATCTGTAATGTTGATGGTTTGTGTATATGAATTCGTTGGATCGTCGCGGATGAATTGCCGGGGGGTTGTGAGATGAGAGTTTTCTTATTCTTTCAACTCATGTAATATGTAAATTGATGTAATATTATTTGTATGGCCGCACATCCGGGATGAGGTTGTAGCCGCCGTTGTATAATTTCTTTTTACTGTTTTTGCTCCTAGGATAGACCCAAGGTGGGGTGCACAAACTACTGGGTATCTCGAAGTGCCGAGTGGCCTACTCACGTTGTTGAGGGAGGTTGCTTCGCTTCGGGTACTTGGCGGGTAGTTTGCCGCACCCGTAGGGGTCTAGGGTGGGGTATTTGGCTATTCATCGCGACCGTGTAATCTGTCTTTCGTTGCAGGCTCGAACGAAATGCAGATTCCTAGTATATCCAAAGTATTCATCTGTGATCTGGAATGGCTATCATTGCATCTGACGAATGGATTTATATATCTATATATGATATCTATTTAGGCGTTGCTTATGTTTTGCATCTGCGCTAGTCCAGCCCCCGCTCTGTTGTTAGTTAAGTAACCTAACGGGTGATGACGGGACCCCGTGGCGAATGCGGATGGCATAAGCGTACGTCATATTTTCGTTGTTTTCTGCAATGGTAGGATTAATTGATGGGACGCATTAATTTAATGCAAGAAAATAAACCTAAAAGAAGTTGTTGGAACAATTTTCAAAAAGCTGTTATTGCTAGGACGCTCACTTTTGTTTTGCATAGAGGTATTCGGTTATGAATGCCCAACACCTCAGTCGACGAGGCAAGGGCTGAGATCCCTTCATCGGGAGTGACCCCTTGGACAAAAAGTTTGCGTCAGGGTAATAACTTCACTATAGTCGATTATTCTTGCTTTGCATCGAGGTATTCAGCTTAGAATATCCTGCACCTCATTCGACGAGGAAAGAGCCGAGATCCCTTCACAGGGAGTGACCTCTTTAGCAAAAGTTTTCGCCACTATATTTTTCCAAAAGGGTATCACGTTCCTTTAACGATATCAAGTTCATTACGTTAACGGGTTTTCGCCAAAACCCAGCCGTAGCCCTTCGTAATTTCTTATAAGTTATACTTAGTATTCGTGCTGCGTTTGTTGACTGTGTCAAGGCGCAATGAACGGTAGCTGAGTATTGCTTATCTGCTGGATACAATGTGATTGGTTAGGACAGTCCTGTAACCTTGTTGACTGTGTCAAGGGTTATGCGGGTGGGTTTAATGCAATCAAGATAATGATGGGTTGAACTTGAGTAAGACTCTTTGATTTGTTGACTGTGTCAAGGTCACTTGGGTCCTAGGGGCAAAAACCACATCGGGAGTTTCTAAAGAAACTGAAACTTGCTGATTTAGCATACCTTCTGGAGTGTGGTGACTAGAGTGGATTCCATCTAGGTCATCGCACAATGATAGTTGGATCTCGATCCCACTGATGAGTTGGATTACTCTCGGGAGATTATTTCACTTAACAATCAATGCTATAAACTAAGTAGGTGTCTAGAACGGTGTTAGCGGGGCTACGCCTCCAGGGAAAAGAGGTTATTTAATTAAGGAACTTCGCGAAAGCGTTGGAAACCCTCCCTCGAAGTACCAACACTAGCCTGGCTGAAAGGTTTAGCAAGTATTGTAACGTGCGATTAATCCTGACTAGTTCTTCTTTTAGGGTTTGAAGAAGAATTTGAGGAAACAGTGGGAGCCATCCTGATTAGATAAATTAATAAACCAATCTAATCTTGCAAGAGCGCACGCTAAGTGTTTCTTTTCTCTCTCTCCAGGTAGCAACCATTTTACGTCCTAATCAAGATAATAAAATGTATCGCTTGACCGATCTGAATTCTTATTCGGGGCTGGGGAACGTTGGTTCGGCTCTAACTTACGACAACAGTCATAAGTATGAGCAAGGGAAAGAGGTTTATATGGATTCCAAGGATACCCAGTTGAAGAAGAAGCATGGTTTTGCATCTACTTCAGGTGTTCTTGTAATTGAGAACTGCTTTACGGTCGGCCCTACCTCCTGGGTACTTGATACCGGATCAGGATCTCATATCTGTAATTTATTGCAGGGACTGAGAAAAAGTAGGAAAGTTGTACCTGATGATATGTGGCTCAGAGTAGCGAACGGAGCACAAGTTTATGCTGCAGCCGTCGGTGAATATCACCTAGTATTGCCAAATGGCAATACTATGATTTTGAACGATTGCTACTATGTACCTTCCATGGTTTGCAACATCATATCAGTTTCTTTACTCGATAAAGATGGATATAACTTTGTTCTTGATAGAAATATCATGAAAATCTACCTTCATAAGGTAATGGTTGCAGAAGGTACACTGTGTAATGGTATCTACGTTCTAAATCAGAATACAGTTCTCAATATACAAAGCACACGCAAGAGAAAGAATTCAGATATGAATGAATCCTACTTGTGGCATTGTAGACTTGGTCATATCGGAGAGAAAAGACTAAGTAAGTTGCATAAAGATGGACTCTTGAATACGTTCGAATTTTCATCTTATGAAACTTGTCAGTCTTGTCTCAAAGGGAAGATGACCAAATCTCCGTTCACCGGACATGGAGAAAGAGCAACAGAGCTCTTGGGACTCATACACAGTGATGTATGTGGGCCGATGTCTATACATGCAAGGGGTGGGTTCTCATACTTCATCATATTAACTGACGATCTCTCTAGATTCGGATATGTGTATCTTATGAAACACAAATCTGAAGCTTTTGAGAAATTCAAGGAATTCAGAAACGAAGTAGAGAACCAGACTGGCAAAAGTATCAAGATCCTCCGGTCTGATAGATTACTTAAAAGAGAATGGTATTCTCTCTCAGCTTACTCCTCCTTATACACCACAGCACAACGGTGTATCGGAGCGGAGGAATCGTACCCTATTGGATATGGTTCGCTCCATGATGAGTAGTGCCGAGTTGCCTCTTTCATTCTGGGGATATGCACTTCAAACAGCAGCACATCTATTGAATCAAGTTCCATCCAAATCCGTGCCTAAGACTCCGTATGAAATATGGAGTGGTAAGAGTTTGTATCTTAAACGTATTAAGATTTGGGGTTGTCCAGCTTATGTCAAAAAGCAGAACCCAGACAAACTTAAGGCACGGGCAGTTTTATGTAAGTTTGTGGGATACCCAAAAGATTCGAGTGGGTATCTATTCTACCATGCAGAGGAACAGAAGATAATTGTTTCCAGGAATGCCACATTTTTGGAAAAAGAATTTCTTGTTAAAAATATTAGTGGCAGCACGGTAGAACTGGATGAAATTCCAGAAACACAAACTTTGACTAAAGATTTGGAGGAACCGCTAGATTCAGTCACACCCAACGAACCTCAGCCATTCCGCAGATCAGGTAGGATTTCTCATCCGCCCGAGAGATACTACGGTTTTATCATAGACGGGGATCGAGAGGATTGCATCTTGGAAGAAGATGACCCTACCAGTTTCAGGCAGGCCATTATCAGTAGGGACTCTGATAAGTGGCTGGATGCAATGCAATCCGAAATGGAGTCCATGTACACCAATAAAGTGTGGACCTTGGATATTGCTCCACCTGGGGTAAAACCCGTTGGATGCAAATGGATCTTCAAAAGGAAACTTGGTGTAGATAGGCAGGTGGAAACCTATAAGGCTAGACTCATTGCAAAAGGTTTTCGTCAAAGACCTGGTTTGGACTATGACGAAACTTTTTCTCCAGTGGCTATGCTCAAATCCATTCGGATCCTACTTGCCATTGCTGCCTTCCATGACTATGAAATCTGGCAGATGGACGTTAAAACGGCTTTTCTGAACGGCTGTTTAGAAGAGTGCGTTTACATGGATCAGCCAAAGGGTTTTGTAGACAGTGGGAGCAGGGGGAAGGTGTGCAAGTTGGTTAAATCCATTTATGGATTAAAGCAGGCATCACGGAGCCGGAACATCTGTTTTGATGAGGCAATCAAGGAATTTGATTTCATCAAGAACGAAGATGAACCTTGTGTCTATAAGAAGATTGTAGGACGAACTGTCGTGTTCCTAGTCTTGTACGTGGACGACATTCTTTTGATAGGAAATGACATTCCTATGCTACAATCGGTCAAGCTGTTTTTGTCACAACAGTTCTCCATGAAGGACCTGGGTGATGCCTCGTACATTCTGGGGATCAAGATCTACAGAGATAGATCCAAGAGACTACTGGGACTTTCGCAGTCCAGGTACATAGAGACCATACTAAAGAGATTTAGTATGGAGGATTCCAAGTGCGGTAACATACCCGCATTGCACGGAATTACCCTCTCCAAGAAGATGTCTCCTAAGACTGACGAAGAGAGGGTTCACATGAGCATTATACCCTACGCTTCGGCGGTAGGATCTATAATGTATGCGATGCTATGTACAAGACCAGATGTAGCTTACGCACTAAGCGTGGTGAGCCGGTATCAGTCAGACCCAGGTGAGAACCACTGGACAGCAGTGAAGAACATTCTCAAGTACCTGAGAAGGACTAAGGAGATGTTCCAGGTTTACGGTAATGGAGACCTCATGGTCGAGTCCTTTACCGATTCAAGCTTCCAGAGTGACAAAGATGACAGTAAGTCTGTCTCGGGTTTTGTGTTTACCCTCAATGGAGGGGCGGTATGTTGGAGGAGTTCCAAACAGGATACTATCGCAGACTCGACGATGGAGGCTGAATACATTGCTGCAAGCGATGCCGCAAAAGAGGCGGTCTGGATTAAGAAGTTCATTAGTGAACTTCAGGTGGTTCCGTCCATTGTTGATCCAATACCTTTGTATTGCGATAACAATGGGGCTATAGCTTCAGCGAAGGAACCAAGGTCCCATCAGAAATCCAGACACATCTTAAGGCGGTATCACCTGATCAGGGAGATCATTGATCGCCAGGAGATCGAGGTACAGAGAGTGGACACAAAAGACAACACGGCGGATCCATTCACGAAGGCCTTGCCCCAGACTCAGTTCGAGCGACTTTTTGAGCTATTGGGTATGCGGTACGCCAGCAGCTGGCCCTAGTGCAGACGTTGGGTATGCGGTACACCAATTGCTGGCCTTTAGTGCAAGTGGGAGATTGTTAGATATGTATGCCCTAGAGGACATTATTGTATAGTACTAGATTGTATAATACATTTTGGAAGCTTGGGATATATATACGGTTTTACGACAGTCTTGCTCGATATAGTAGTATGCTACTTGGTTTGTTTCTATCTTAATATGTGTATATGTTTCTTTTAACATATCGCTGAAACATATTGATGGAGCCCTTAGGATCTTTGCTTGACTACCGGCGTTGTGATGGCGATCACACTAGTGGGGGCCGGGTAGTCTATAAGCACATCCTTATTTTTGGTCCCTAGTCGTAGGATTATCGAGACAGGGCATCGATACTCCGGAGTAGACTAGCGTATACGCTTCTCATCCCAGCATGGGAGACGGTCTATCCCACAGCCGTCAGTACGTCGTACTTGAGATAGTATGCGGGTGCTCGTTAGGTTACGAGTACACTGGATAGGAGTCGTCGGGAACTGTTGGTTGGTATTATACCTATCGTCAGTTATCAGTTCCCAGGTGACATGAGTACAGCTTAGTCCGTTGACTGGACACTGTCACTTCGCCTCGAGTGTGTTCCCACTGTTCTTTGATTACTACCCTACCACGGCTCTACTAAGTCGTGCAAACAGGTAGTAGTTGGGAGCAGTCCTGAAGCACTTGGAGGTAGTGACGGTTAGACAGGATTCGTCTCTCCCGGTATTGGGGGTTGATATCGCGCTGTGTCTAGGAGAGCCATTACACAAAGTCCCTGGCCAGGGCTAGCGAGATATACTGGTAGGTTTCCAGTGATATCTCTGGGTGTTGTGGGCTACACTCCGGCACGACTTGTACCACTATTAGGGGACTGACGTTTACCGCCCCCTAGGCCCGCCATGCGATACTCTTAGACGAACAGACTGGACTGTACGGAGACTGTCACATTCAGGCTCAGTAGGAGTTCAGATGGGTTCACCTCGTCGGTCTTCTTATCGGCATCTACCTGGGGACCGTTACGTACAGCTAGTGCCGCTTATGGTCTATGGTTAGACCCACTGCCAGCGTAGTGTCGATTCTTTAGAGTCCCACACAGAGGGTTATTCGCCTTTAGGCAAAACAGAGTAGAGGTCGCATGGTTTTGCGACAGGGTTCGTTCACATCCGCGCACTTGTGCACGTTTGGTGTCCGGACAGCTTATACTAGCGGGCTTTAGTTTAAGCCAGATCCTAGTATATGTTTTGGGATTGGTTTTATTGTATTCGTGTTCCTCGGAACACGGATGCGTGTGAGTATGCACAGTTGACTGCGGCAGAGGCAGGGGATTTTCATTAGGGTTAATGACCGTTGTCTTTTTCTTAACCCTAATGTTTATGTGTGAAATATGATTATTAATATTAACTAATTATAATTGTGTTATGGTTAGGGTTGTTGACCATTTGACTATGCTTGACTTGTTGACCTATGTTGACATGTTGACCATCATCATTTCATATGGAAGATGCCCTTTGATTCTTGCAAAAGTAATTAATGTGAAATGATAATGGTCGTATCAAGATTAACCATCACAATTATCTTTAGTTAATTATTTAATTATCATAATTCACATATATGTGAGAAGGTTGGCTTTTTCTTCTCACTCTCTCATCCTCTTCCTCTCTCTCATCCTCTTCCTCTCTCTCAAAGCTCTCCCCTCTCATGAGTTGAGAACCATTGAGCTTGAGATAAAATCCTCAAAATTACTCTCTACTCTTTCTAAGGTTCTAGGTTTAGCACACCAAGCACTTTAGTTACTTCTAGTTTGAGGTTGGAGCCAAAGGTAGAGGCCCTCGGGTGGATCTTTCTTCGGCAAGAGAAGGCGACAAGGAGAACCCGTTCATCACACTCCAAGGAGCAAGAAGAGAAGGACTTGAAGACTTTGGTATAACCATTCTACATAGTAGTTAGAACTTGTAGATTTTGTGTTAGTTTTTGTTTAGCCAAGATCCTTCATGAACGGTCCAATTTCCCTATCGAGGAAAATTTTGATTTTTACCTATTCCGCCTCCCCGAAAGTACCAGGGTGGGTAACGTGGACCTAACAGTAGCTAGGATGCATATCCGCTTCATCATGAGTGTTTCTTTCGGAGGGTGGCAGCTTCATTCCCATCGATATGGCTTTGGCGAACCTTTTCCTCGTCTTGAACCTGCTTTTATTTGCGGCGGATGTATTTTGATCTGGTGGGAGTGTTTCAACCCTTTCGTCCAATCGTCGGCGTTTGGCCGTTTCAAATATGGCCATCCCGCACTCCCGATCAGCTTTGCTTTTCAAAAGAGCTTCGTTTAGGAATGCATCAATCATTCCGTCTGATGGTCCTAGAAGTTCCGGCTCTGGATCTGCCCCCAGTTTCTCTGTGTAAGGAGCTTCTTCATCGTCTATCGACGAGTGAGAGATCACATGGCAGATTGCCACATAATCTTCAGCCTCATCCGATGAGTCTTCTCCATTGTCATCATCTCCATCCTCAAAGACGTGGCTGAGAAATTCTTGGAGTGTGACCGGGGTCCGTGCCTTCTGGTTATATTCTTCCAGCGTGTTAATATGCTTTTGCAGGTCCGTGCGCTTATCGTCAGACTTCACGGGCTTTTTAGTCTTCTTCTTCGAAGACTTTGACGGCTGGGTGTGGGCACTTTGACTATCACCGCCAATTTTTGGAGTTGGGCGCGGCTTCAGCATTCCCTCGATGATCTCGGGTTCTAGCTGATTTTTCCATCTGATCACCGGGCATGTTTGGAGATCCTTCAGCATTCTTTTTGTTTTAGCCGAAAGAGCGACCTCTCATGGAGCTTCTTCGACAAAAGAGCACGATGTCCCCGGTGTGTCTCCCCTTTTAAAAGCGTGCGGCTGAGACGGGCTTACTTTCCAATTCTCGGACAGGGCGAATTTTCCCTGTTGGTATTGATCTTCGATCCAGCCTTTAAAGATGAAGCAATCTTCAATTGGATGGCCCATCGCTTGGTGATATGGGCAATAATTGGGATTATTAGCCTCACCGGGTTGCAATGGGCGTTTTGGATTTGGCAAATTGATGAGCCTGTTGCGCACTGCCAGCTTGAACAATCTCTTCGTTTTGTCCCGGGGAACGAATAAGGGCGCTTTATTTTCTCATTATAGAATTGCCTCCTCTCGTCCAGGCGATCAGTTAGTTTTGGGCCACTGGGCTGCTGTTGAGCATTTGCGACGAAGGTCGCTTTCCCTTTGCCCTTTTCGTTCCGTGGCTCCGGCTTTGAAGGAGACGGTCTATGACCCATCTGGTCTATTTGGTCCAGTTTGTCAATCAAGGCCTGGAACGTGGTCGGCTTGAAGAACATCATAAATTGGGAAATAGTCGCTTGAGGGTCAAGAGTGCCTACGAACATACCCACTGCCAGCGCTTCTTCGATGCGCTGCTCACATTTCGACCATAAATTCCTCCATCATACTGCGTATTGAACCCATGTTTCGCCGGGTTTCACCCTGGCATTGATCAATGCCGTTATTGGGGTGCGTTCACTAGCACTCGCAAAACGCTGGGTGAATAGTAGCTCCATCTCTGCAAAAGTTTCGACGGAGTCATTGGGAAGCTCCGAATACCACTCAAATGTTGTCTTTGACAAGCTACCAACGAATTGACGAAGCAACAGTTTGTCGTCGCCTCCAGTTTTGCCGCACAAGGCCCTAAACGGAGCGACGTGCTGGTGAGGATTCCCCGTCCCTTTATATACATGGAATTTAGGGATCGTATATCCCGGCGGGTACCTTATTTGGTCATACCAGCCCGGATAGGGTCGTCCGGTCTTAACGATCTGCCCGGCCGCTTCATTTACTTGGTGAACTCGTATTTGCTGAGCAATGTAATCATCCAGAGCGGCCTTGGAGATGGTCTCCTCCTTGGCTGCTGAAAGAGCCGGAAGAGGGTTCGATGTCTCTCCTCTGTCGTCTTCAACGATAATCGGGAGGTCTTCAGCTGGAGGTTCCGGCTGTAATATCATCCCAGCCATGTCTTGGAATAAGAGAGCCATTCGTTTTATGTTGGCCGCCTGTTCTGCGGCCTCTTTTTCTTTCCTCTCGAGCATTCTTCGGAGGAATTCAATATCAGTTTCTTGTTCCCGACGCTGCTCTGAGGTCTCTGGATTTTCTTTTGGCCCAGTGAGTGCGGCCATTGCAGTCAGCATCTCCTGAAGTTTTTTTTGCTGTTGCTCCTGAGCCTTTGTTATCGATCGGGTAAGCGGTCGATGACCCATAGAACCATGGCTTTTCTCTTTTCTGGAAGCCATATAAACGGTATGTGTTACCATGCCCCCAGACTAAGGGCGTTTAGACTCAGCGTCTTTGCTATTCGCCGCAGTCACAGAGGCTTTCTCCGGCCTCCTTCTCTTATGAGCGGTTGATGTTGAGGGAGCCGTTGCAGTGGGCACCCAGACGGATGACATCTTCTGCGGTACCACGGGATGACTCTTTTCTTGCCGAGCTTTAATCTTCTTTGATCGGCGAGAGTAATCCTGGTCAATCACCGATTCCTGGACCTGTCTCCAGACTTTGTAAATTTTGGAGGACAACCGCTGAGGGGACTGCTCCGACTTCTTTTCAGTAGCATTCTCCACAGGTGTGGGAGATCTATTTAACACGACAGTTGGAGAGTTTTTATGAACCCTCCTTAGCGGTTCGAGGCTGTTCCCAGTCGGAACAGCAGCGTCAACTTCCACCGTTGGAGCTGGCGGAGTCAGTCCAGAAGGAGAGTTGCCCCCATCCTTCCTCACTCGGTGCCAGTGATGACGGCGAGCATGTCGTGCCGTTGGGATTGGTTCAGTTACAAGGATGGCTTCATCATGCCCCCTATTTTGGCGAAGGGTTGCCGCCGGCATCAGCCTCTTAAAGACCGAAGTCCGTTGCGAAGCAATGTCCAATCTGTCAAAGACGGACCTATGGGCAGGGGTGACTTCTCCTGGAGCGGGAGTCGGAGTGTCCGGCCTTGTGAAAACTGACTTCTTGGCAGGAGAAGCCTTTCCAATGATTTCGTCCGCTTGAGCCGGGATGGCTATCCGCTTTGGGATGGCTGTTTCAGGTATTATGGGCTTGTTGGCGTTCTGGCTCAGTCTGTTGAAAACTGAGGCATTGGACTTAGGCGACCCGTTGAGAGGGGCCGAAGTAGTTGCAAGCCGATCAAAGACCGAATTCTTGGTAGCTTCTTGTGATAGTACAGGAGCGCTGAAGCTCGTTGGCGGGAGCATGGTCCCGAAGAACAATCCAGTGGTGGCCTGAGTGACCTGTTCCACCGGCATAGCGAAGATGGAGGCCGCTTGGGGCCCGTAAGTCACTCCTCCGGATAGGATGGAGCGAGACTTGTAGTTGCAGTTAGTGCAGGTTGAAATCATTGATCTTCTGTTTTCTGCACGGAACAAGACACCAAATCTTAGTAACTCGAACCCAAGGGCAACCATATCAAACCGCGATTCGTTCGCGAACACGACACACGAAGTGTGGAGTGGAATGAGGAAAAAGTCCTACCGGGCGTGCCAGAGTCTGTTCCCCTCCGAATACGCGGAGACGCAACCGCGTAGGTCCGTCTTGCCTGAATTCGGGGGCAGATGCTAACTGGTGCTATCCGTCCACCTCTCCGAAGATGCCAAGTTGATTTATGGCACCATGTATCGGAGGTTTAGACAGATGCGGCCGATATAGCAGACTTCGTCAGATTCCCCCTCACTTGAGGGGTTTTTGATTGTGGGGACGCTCTTCCCTGCAGGCGCAAGCCCCTGCAGTTAATTACGCTACCGTATTGCGGTAACCACTTTCTCCTTCTCCAGATGGTCACTTCGTGTCGTGGGTGTTTGTTTTGTTTTTGGTTGCCCATGGATTGTATACGGAGACTAATTTATGTCGTAGCCCGTAGGGCGTGGATTAGTCCAAATCCGTATTTTCTTAGATTTGGGTTTGGGGGTTGGGTTTAAGGATACGTTAGTCTCATTTGAGACTAA
Source organism: Agapanthus africanus (assembly GCA_030015575.1). NCBI lineage: Eukaryota > Viridiplantae > Streptophyta > Magnoliopsida > Asparagales > Amaryllidaceae > Agapanthus > Agapanthus africanus. The sequence goes on along the minus strand of JASDDO010000019.1, from coordinate 909,411,612 downwards.
GATCAACTTAAACGTTTGTTAAGGATACGTTAATCTAATTTTAGGCTAAGATCAACTTAACGGGATCGTTTAGATCCAACAAAAGAGCATTTTGGCTCTATTGTTTAGTTTAGGGACATTGCGGTCGATTACCAGTTTAAGGACATGGTGGTCCAATGTTAGTTTAAGGACATCTCGGTCCAAGGTTAAGGACATCATAGTCCGTGGGTTTAAAGGGACCCCACGGTCCGAAGTTTAAAGACGGCATAGTCTATAAAGTTTAAGGACATCATAGTCCATGAGTTTAAGGACCCCACAGTCCATGGAATGATTGGTTATCAGGACCCGTCACCTCTCTGAAGACGTTGAAGGATTACAACGACAGATATCAAAGGAGTGAAGAGATGTACCCTTGAACCAAAGTTGATTGGGAGATCTGTAGTCCAATTTGAAACTAAGATCAATTAATTAGATTATGAGCACGTTGGCTCAGTTAAATCTGAATTGAGGACTTATGGCCAACTTGGGCTAAGTCCAATTAAGGTTTAAAATCTTAGACCTTGGTTTGGGCTGTTGAACATTTGTCTGGGTTCAGCCTCTCATTATTCAGCAATGCTAAACAAGGGTTTGAGGATCTGACAATATTTTGTCTTTTATTGGGCATTGAACATTCATCATGGCTCTGGAGTTTTCTTTGAATTTCATATGAAATGATCAAGTTTGAAAGAATGTAGTTGGGGTTTAATCAAAGGGGAGTCTTGACTCAGAAAGACTTAGCCAATTTGGGCTAAGACTGGTTTGAAAATAGTGTTAAACACTAACACATATTTGACGATCACGTGTTCCCACGTGATGCACTTAAATAGTGTTAAACACTAGAGACATAACACTCAAAATAGTGTTAAACACTGAAAAGATGAAGCGCTCACGTGAGGACACGTGAGGCGCCCTAGGATTGGGCTAAGCTTCCTTTATTTTATTCTCAGAATATTCAAATAAGTGTCAAACACTTAAGTCTTCACGGCCATCACGTGTGGGCACGTGATGAATACCCATGCATTGATTTATCAAAGTGTTTATTAGGGGTCACGTGGGGACACGTGAGGACGCCTAAAATCTGTATTGGCTTTGGCTTTATTCCCTTCATTTTTCAAGGGTCACCTGTAAGCACGTGAGGCATTGCCTCCAAGCTTTGTTTTTCTCATTTTGAGGAGTCTGTTTAAGGGTCACGTGTGGGCACGTGACCTAATCTTGTACGTTCTTTTTTGCTTATTGAGGATGAGGGTCACATGTTACCACGTGATCAGGTTGGGTGCTGATTTCTTTACGTGCATGGAGAGTTTTAAGTCCCTTTTTTAAGAATTAAATTCTTTGGTAGGGTTAAACCCTAATTTTGTTTAGAGGAATTAAATTCCTATGTATATGGAAGAATTAAATTCTTTTATAGGGTTAAACCCTAATTTCATTTGGAGGAATTAAATTCCTGTGAATTTGGAAGAATTAAATTCTTATGTAGGGTTAAACCCTAGTTTTATTGGGAGGAATTAAATTCCTATGAATTTGGGGGAATTAAATTCCTTAAACTTAAATTCTCCCTCTAAGTTTTGGATCTGCATGGCAGAATCTCCCCGATGAGAATTAAATTCTCAACTTGTGGGGAGATCTGCTTCTGCAGATCTTCAACCAAAGGAAGAACTAAGTTCTTATTTAGAAGAGTTAAACTCTTAATTTGAGAATTAAATTCTCTTTTGTTTTATGGAGCTTAGACCACTTTCCCCTTTCTCACCTAGGGTTTCTTTTTTCTGAAAAGATCTTCTTTTCTTTCTTGAGAATTAAATTCTCCTCCCTTTTTTCTCTCTCTGGTGTTGTATATCTCCAAAAATCAGAAAATCGATCCCCTCTTTTCTCTTCTTGGCTCCTATTTATAGAAGAAAGAAAAGAATCAATCTGTTTAGTCAATCTTCCATTGAAATTTTTTAATTGATTTTGTAACCAACATGATCTTTTAGACTACTCAGTGAATTTTATTCACTTTGAATTTTTAATCCAAAAGATATTTTGTTTGTTATTCTTGGTGAATTTCAGGGAAATCTTTTCTTGTATAGAATCTTTCTATAAGTTGGTGATTTTTAATCACCATTGGATTTTTAATCCAACGGTTCTCCATTTTATAGAGCACCATCTTTTTTGTTTGGAAAGATTTAGAGAAATATTTTTCTAGTCAGGGTTCTCGATTCCCTCTTAATTAGAATTTAATTCTATTAGTTCAGAAAGCTTAAAGCCTATCACGTGTTGGCACGTGATCCCACTGTTTGATCATTCAAATAGAATTTAATTCTATTAATTAAAGAGCTAAGGAACCCATCACGTGTTGACACGTGACCCCCCTTGATTAACATTTTAACCAGAATTTAGTTCTGCCGTTTTAAAGAACTAAGGAATCATCACGTGTCAGCATGTGATCCTTGGTCACGTGTGAGCACGTGATTCCCCATTGGGGTTTTTTCTTAGTGTCTTATTATATCTTTCAATTCCTTCAGTGGGTTTTTAAAAGCCCTTCACGTGTGGTCACGTGACCCCCGTTGATTAGAATTTAATTCTATTATAACTGAGTCCCCAGGAAACCATCACGTGTCAGCACGTGACCCTTAGTCACGTGTGAGCACGTGATGCCCCATTAGGGTTTTTCCTGATATTTTATCAGGGAACAAATACATGACGATATAAGTTTAGATTAAGACTGGTAGCAATAACATGTTATTCGAACAACTTACATAATCTGCAACCCAATCGCAAAAATTATCCTGATGATATTTTTCCAATCGTTCATCATTCCAATCAGGATGCCCCTCACGTACCTCATTAAAATGATTTCTGTTCTCAACAATAAATTATGACATTAAAATTATATCATTTCATACACACACAAACACAAATTTAACAATTAATCCAAAAAAAATTACTCTCTAATTTCTTCTAGATATACGCTATTGAGGAGGATAAACCGATATATCTTGTTAATAAATATAGTGTCTACTCTCTTATAATCAGCTTTACCATATGACCCGTCCTGAATTCTACAAGGCCGATTAAGCTTCGTCTCAATGTTCTCGTCCATATAGCAGAAACAAAATGTGGTTGCTTCATCTAGAAGATAACCTTGCATGATAGAACCTTCTGGTCGATTTCTATTGCGTATATACTTTTTAGAGTGTAAAGGTACCTAAAGAAAAATATGTTAAATAAATAAATACGGGCATATAGGACAACAATAATTTTACAAATTGCATGAAATGAAAAATTCCACGTACCTTTTGACGGGATACATCCATCGATATTGTACCGGTCCGGCTAACTTAGCCTAAGTTGCAAGATGAACCGTCAGGTGTATTATGATATCGAAGAATGACGGTGGGAAAATACACTCAATCTTGCAAAGTATCAATGAAATAGAATTTTCTAGATTCTCCAGCGTCACAACATCCACGGTTTTAGCGCACAATTCTCTAAAAAAACAACAAAGGTCATTGATTACTAGACCAACCGATTCGGGAAGGGAAGTCCTGAGGGCTAATGGGAGAAGGTGCTCCATAATAAAATGGTGATCATGTCTTTTCAGCCCATCGATCTTGCCTTTCACAATTTTTATTTTCTTGCTAAATGATCCTGAAAAACCTATGGGAACTTTCAAATCATGCAACACCTGCAGGAACATTTTCTTCTCCGGTTGTGACATATGATACACGACATTGGGAAGTACAAACTTGCCTGGTTTACTCGCTATCGGTTTAGAATGCAATTCACTTCTAATTTCCCAGTCCTGAAGATCCATCCGAGCACGGAGGTTGCCTTTTGATTTTCTGTCTTTACAAAAAAGCAAGTTGAGTACGTGCTCGGATACTCCCTTCTCTATGTGCATGACATCCAGACAATGACGCACTGAATTTGTTGACCACTATGGAAGCTCGTAGAAAATGCTTAACTTGTTCCAGTAGGGTGGTTTGACCTGTTTTGCCGGATCTATTCCGAAGGTCACATTATTGTACTCATCCCACTGAGCAGTCACGTCCTCTCCGGACAATGAGGCTGGAGGCCTAAGAAGCTCCTAATAAGCATCAAAATAAGCAGTGTCTAACCTGTAGGGATGGTCTAGGGGCAGAAAACGCCGATGACCGCAATAACAAACATTCTTGCTAAAATTCAAGAATTTCGATGTTGTATATTGATGGCAGTAAGGGCATGCTTTGTGACCATGTACGGACCAACCTGATAGCTTTCCATACGCAGGAAAGTCATTAATTGTCCACATTAAAGCCGCACGTAGTGTGAAGGTTGTATCTGTGTTTGCATCGTAAGTCTTTACACTATCAATAAATAGAATTTTTAACTCATCGATCAGAGGTCGGAGATAGACGTCGATATTGTTTCCCGGTGAGTTTGGTCTGTCGATAAGAAGAGGCATCAAAAAGTAGGATTGATCCATATCCAACCAAGGCGACAGATTATAAACTATTATTATAACGGTCCATGTGCTGTGGCTTCCAGCCATATAGTTGAATGGACAGAAGCCATCACTAGCGAGTCCAAACCTGACATTGCGAGGATCATTACTGAATATTTCGTGCCTCCTATCGAAATCCTTCCATGCCGGTGAATCTCTTGGATGACTCATTTTTCCATCTTCACTTGGAGGAGCACGGTGATGCCAAATCATTGCCTCGGCTGTTTTCTTGCACCTGAATAGCTTCTGCAGCCTCTGTGTTATGGGAAAGTAGCGTGCTATCTTGACAGGTATATCGGGGTTCTTATCAGATTCTTTTGCTTATACCCGGCCTCTCCGCATGTTGGATACTCTTTCAAATCTAAATTCTCTTTCCGGTACAACACGCAATTTTTGGGATATGCTTGAATCTTGTCACACTTCAGATCCAAATCAGACATCATCTTCTGGGCTCCGTACCAGCTGTCGGACACGTTATTTCCCGGCGGCATAGAATCTTTCAAGAACTTCAGAAGCATCGTGAATGACTTGTTGCTCCATCCATTTAGACACTTAATCTGGAAAAGCTAGACGAACCATGAGAGGGTGGAATACTTTGCATTCTCATAAATTGGTCTTCTAGCATCATTCATGAACTTTTCATCCTTATCCGCACGTGGTCCTTGACCGGAAGGAATGTAATTTTCGGTACGACTGCTATCACCTAGGGCGGCCTCTACCATATCCTCCATTTCTTCTCCTGAAAAAAAGTTACCGTCTTCTTCTTCTACCGCATTACTGTCTTCTCCTGCCGCATTACTGTCTTCTCCTTCTTCTTCTGCCGCATTATTGTCTTCTTCTTCTCCTTCCCCGTGATATAGCCAAGTTGTACAAAGTTTAGTAAAACTATGTTTAATGATGTGAAGCTCTACGAATGATCTACCTTCTGCCAGTACTTATTCCTACATCTATCACACTGGTAGAGAATCTTCTCTAACACGATGTTATTATGTGAGAGTGCAAATTCAATAAAAGCAGCAACTCCTGCGACAAACATAGGTTGCATACATTATTGTCAATCCACGTACATCCAGTCCTTAACTCTGATATACTCATGGGCCATGTTAGACTGTATAACATATAAATTGTAGGTTATGATGACTATATTGAGAAATCTAAGAACGGGATCGTTACTAACAAAGAAGAAAATCCGTAGATTCAAGTTTGTCGTTGAAAAAAATAAATTATCGATAAACAAACTTAGATTTGAAGATACCCAAGTATGAGTTGTATTCTGTGCATGTGTGTTTCAATTTATGATTTCGCTTAAGTGTAGGGTTGTTAGTGTGTATGTGCTTTATGTGTGCGTTTGTTATGTATTCGTGTTGTATGTGTGTGTTTTGGCTGTCGGGGGTAAGGTTTCTATCCCATTAAGAATGTATAGAGCAGACACTCATTCGCTTGTGCTTTCATCCGTTTCGAGTAAATTTCGGCAGCACCTCCCCGCTGTTCTCCGAGTATACTGTAATAGAATAGATAATCATTTCAATACTGTAAAACAATGTTGAAACGAACATCTAATCTATCTTTGTACACGGAGAACCAGCAGAAAAGTACCGACGAAATAACTCGAAATGAATGAAAATACAAGTGAATGCATGTGTTTACTTTATACATTCCTAACTTGTCCACACAGGACAAATCTATCGGTTATCATACGATTGAACCTTCTCGTCATATAGACTACACAACGGTTATTAGTACCGAACTATACCGTCCGATATTTAACAACTTTCGTATAGTTCTATATCATGACAAATATCGAACGTATGTTAACCGATAGACGGGAAGTAAGTCGCGTTTTGATTTTCACATATGAGTATCCATGAGAATATGAAAGTTTCATATTATCATCGAGTATCATATATTCATTTTAACCTGAACATTTAACATGAATAGGTTTTACGTTGACGTTTCGTTATTAAGGGTTCGAAATTCTTAGTTTAGGGTAAATTTTTCTTGCGTTTACGATAAACTTGTATATTTACGTTATCATCGAGTATCCTACTGAAAGAACTAATGCACCCTAAACCCTAACCCTAATTAACCCAAATTAATCCTAATCATCACCCTGACTCAAATTATCTCTAATTAACCCAAAATTAACCCAAATTAACCTAATTAACCCAAATTAACCCTAATCAACACCCTAACCCTTCAAATTATCACTAATTAACCCAAATTAACCCTAATCAACACCCTAACACAAATACACTCTATTTTACCTAATTAACCCAAATTAACCCTAGCCCAAATCCTAACCCAAATTAACCTAACCCTAATCATCACCCAAATCCCAACACAAATTAACTCTAGCCCAAACCAAAATTAACCTTAATTAATCTAATTAACCCAAACCCTATCCCTAATCATCACCAACCATATTTTACCTAATTAACCCAAACTAACCCTAATCCTAACCCTACCTAATTAACCATAACCCTAGTCCAAACCCTAGACCGAAGCCTAACTTTAAGCCTTAGTAGTAACCCTAAAATCAACAATAAGACAAATAAAAGCATAATTATAAGTTAAAAATTGAAATTAACTCACCTTAGTAGTAGTTTTGCCGGCGATTCAACTGTCGACGAGGTGGAGGAGGCCAGAGATTCCACTGTCGACGATGCGAGCTTACAGGATTCTACTGTCGACGAGGAAGTCGACGATGGTATACCGGCGACGAGGAGGCGCGCGCGGGTGTGGTGGCGAGGAGGCGCGCGCAGGAGATCGGTGACGAGGGAGTTGAGAAATTTTGGGAACGATGAGGAAATTTCTGAGCTTTATTTTTTTTTTATAAATAAGCTTTTGATGCCCTTACGGATTAATCTGTAGGGCCTTCTTTTGCTGCTCCGTAGGGCCGAATCAATGATTACATTTTAATATTTTTTTATTAATCCGTAGGGTACCGTAAGGACAAACCGATGGCTCTACGGATGAATCCGTAGAGGCAACCCCTTATTGTAGTAGTGGGTTTGAGTCATGGTAGTAGAGATTTATGCACGTGTGATGCATGTGGAAGATAAAAAAGAAATATAATAATAAAAGCGAATATGTATGACTTAATATATGATGAGGGGTTATGCATAATTTACCGTTTCAAGTTCCCCAGTGTATAGGTGTCCTTTTGGGTTTTTTTTGAAATATTATTATTTTAAAAATAAATTATTAAAATAGGGGGAATTTTTTAAAATTCGCAAAATAGGACGGTTTGCCCCCCACCCCACCCCAGAGTAGGGGGCTGGTTCTTGGAACCCGCCCTCTATACTATTGTATAGAGGGCGGGTTCCAAGAACCCGCCCCCTTTGTTTTTTAATTTTTTTAATTTTTAAATTATTAATTATTAATAATTATTATATAATAATAATTATTAATATAATTTTAAATTTGATTTTAATTATAAATATAATTATATAATGATAATTATAATTATTTTAAAATTTTTAAAAAAATAAATAAACGAAAATAAATTCGAAAAAAATATTAAAATTTCATTATATCAATGTTTTTTACAGAATGAATCCGTCATAATTTACAATAGAAAAAAATCCTATCTGTTTGTAAAATGTAAATTCTATATCGACGGTCAAATTTATAATAACAAAATGAATCCGTCAAATTTATAATACAAAAAAATCTGAGAGATTTGACGGATTCATTTTGATATTTACAGTCAAATTTACAATAGGATTTTTTAACATTGGAAATTTGACGGATTCATTTTGATATTATAAATTTGACCGTCGAGATAGAAATCGGATAGGATTTTTTGGTATTGTAAATTTTGACGGATTCATTCTGTAAAAAATATTGATATAGTGAAATTTTATTATTTAATTTAAATATTTTTTTCATTTATTTACTTTTATTTTATTTTTAAGAATTATAATTATAATTATAATCATATTATAATTACAATTATATTTATAATTATATAATTATAATTAAATTTATAAAACAAATAATTAAAAAAAAATAAAAAAAAAAAGGGGGGCGGGTTCCCAGAACCTGCCCCCTATACAAATGTATAGGGGGCGGGTTCTGAGAACCCGCCCCCTATCTGGGGTGGGGGTGGGCTGGGGGTGGGGTGGCAAACCACCATATTCTTCTAATTTTAATTTAAACCCCCTATTTTAATAATATATTTTTAAAATCATAATATTTCAGAAAAAAAAACCGTGTCCTTTTTCTTAGAGAGAGAGAGAGAGTGAGAGGAGGAGGAGGAGGAGGAGGTTTTGTGTGAGCTTTATAAATTAAAAAGATGTTATAGAAATTGTAAAATATTTGAGGCACTATTAAGAATGACAAAAAGTCATGCACGACCCACCATGGGTTGTAGTTATAATAACCAGTGTTTTGCACGTACAATGCACATATGAAAAAAAATACATATCAAAAGATGTCGCATAAAAAATATGGACGAAATTATTCTGTGATGTAATCTTATGATCGATTGTGTTTTAACCAATATAAGGCAATTTCAAACTTACCATTTTTTCAAAATAAATTTCCTTCGTTAAATATTACTTGATTCCGCAGTTGTCATGGTGTCCATGGATTTCAGTTTTAACATGAATTCATTCATAATACTGAAAATAAATTAAATAAAATCGATCAAAAATTAATCGAAGGATGAAAAACAAAGTTAGAGATGCAAAGTTTATCACCAAAAAAGTGTGAGTATGATAGAGAGAGAAACAATGGATGAATTGAAAGACATGTGATGAATGGATAAATAGTTTAAGGAGTTATTTTTAGGATTAATCATTTCCTTAGTGAGGAGAGAATTGTGTTTTGATTTTGAATAATGAAGAGAGTGTTTTGATTTTGAAAGTTGAGAAGTTGTTGCGTTTTGAGAATTTATGGTAGAAAATAGTTATGAATACTACTGCAAATTTATATTTTTTTCCTTTGTAATTTTTTTTAAAGGAGTGGGTGACACCTAAGCTAACTATTTGGAAATTTTTGCACCTCCTCCTTCTAGCATTACGGGTATATATTTTGCACGTGCGATACACGTGTGAATATTTTGAACATATATCGAAGGCATGCGTAGAAATTTTTATTCTTGAGATTACATGAAAATTTATAAAAATATCTATAGATTTTCTAAATTTAAATTAAATGAATGTGGTTAGTGATAATATTAGAATTGAGAAATTTATAAGTTATGTACAATATCAAAGATTTCAGGGCTTATCTATAAACTTGTCGGCCATATCTCTTAATTTGAAATGTATAAGGAAATAAGAAAATGTGTAATGAATAAGAGAGAATGTGTAATAAATAAGATAGAGAAAGTCTTTTCATTTTTTTCTTGTTTTTTGTGATGGATGAGTTGACCATCTCCAAATCTCAACTTTGCCTTATGGAATTCTATCATTCTTTTTTCTATTTTTAAAATTTTGTTGATTAAAGTCAATATCTAAGAACTTCTAGATAATACAAGAGATATTGATAAGTGATTTCAAATTTACTGCTTGGCTAATTGTTTTCAACCCATTAATTATGCTGCAAGATGTTTACAACAGAGAGCACATTTTGAATCTTTTAACAAGAAGCAAATGCACTGAGAGAACGGGCTTTTTTTGACGAAAAAAGTGGGGTCATGAGAAACCCGACTCAAAATATATTAAAGCAGAGAACTTTAACAGTCTCTCAAGGGCCTGTTTGGTTGCAGGATTATGAGTTTGGATTTGGATTTTGGATTGTGAAATCCTAGGATTCCATAATTTTGTGTTTGGTTGCAGGATTTGGATTTCTAGGATTACTTTGTTTTTTATGGGGGGTCCACCACAAAACAAGGATTCTTGAATCCTAAAAATTTTCAAGGATTTTCAAGGATTTGGCAGTATTCATTGTACTTTTAGATGGGGCCCGTGTACTTTATTTATTTAATAATCCTCTCTATATCTATCTCTCTAAAATCCTCAAATACAAATCCCACTTTTTTTCACCAACCAAATAAAGATTACAAGGATCTACAAATTCAATACTAGGAATCCAAAACCAACCAAACAACAAATTACCAAATCCAGAAATTTCAACCGTACAATTTGGAATCCAAATTCCATAATCCTGCAACCAAACAGGCCCTAAGGTGACATCTTCATTTATTCTAATGCAGATTTTGAAAGTTGCAAACTTGTTACGGCCAATTTTGGCTTTGGTAAATACTTTGGTAATTCAAAGAAGTTTATAATTTCCATTTACCATGTTGCATTAAATAAAAGCGTGTAAGTTTGGATCGTGTGATGCATATGTATTTTGAAAATAAAATGTAAACAATAAAATTGTAGAAATTAGAAAGTGTAAGAGAGAGTTTCAAAATGATAAGTAATAAAAGTTACTTAATTTTATAGATAAAGATAGTTGTCCACTAACGGTAGAAATGGTTTCTATCATGAAGAATTTAGTTATAAGGTATTTTTTTTATTTTATTTTTTAACATTAAAATGATAGTTTAATACTTTTGACATAACCAAATCATGTGTGCCATAAAATTCCATAAAATTAGTGCTTCAATTTTAAGGGAAGTAACTAACCTTCCTTTTATGGCTAGTGTTTTGCAAGTGCAATGCAAGTAAAAAAATTTTTGTATGAAGTAAGTTACTGATGTTAAATGTAATTAAAACTTTATTGGTATGAAGTAAGTTACTGAGAGAGATCGTGGAGTTAATTATTGGAAGAGATGTACGGGGTTTGTTGTGGTTATAAATTAAGATTTGGTTTTTAAATATTTTTCTAATGAATTTCTTTTGCAAATTACAGATAATCATATCTCCAAATTAATTTCAAAATTAGAGAACCCCGCCTTAGTACTATTACATTACAGTATAGAGTAGAGATAGAGATAAATGGTAAATTGCTTTGTACTTTAATCCTACAAAGTTTATTCCGCATTTTAACACTATAGCCATAAGCAATTTGCTACTTCTATTAAGTAGTTGTAAGAATAAATAGAAAAAAATTCTCATGTGACTTCGGTCATTTTCTGGACAATTTTATCCCCGGTGCTTCTTCTTCAATCTCTCTTTTGTGCATAAATTGTTCTTCTTTTCTTTCTCTTTTCCCTCCAAATTTTGTGTCCTAGTTCTTTTTTATCTTTCTCTACAAGAAAAATGGGTTTATTCCATCGGGTGATTTATTCCATCGGCTATTAGCCGACGGAATAAACCCCAAATAAGCCAAATGGGTCTTCAAGAGGCTTAATAGTTTAATATAGTTATTTTGTCGGCTAGTTCTCGACGGAATAACCCAATAAATAATTAAGGGGTTCGGGATGAGACTCTCCCCTCATTTTCCACCAAACCCCCCCAGCTCTCCTCCTCTTTCTCTTCGGCCCCGAAGCTCATACTCCTCCGATCGAACCTCGGAGCCTGTTCTCCTCCTCCTCTTCGGCCCTGAATCTCGTCCTCCTCCCCCGATCAGATCCCTCCTCTTCCTAGACGATCGGCCCCCTCCACCTATCTCCTTCAAGCCCTCGCCGCCGACCACGCCGCTAATGTAAGCCCCCTCTTGCTTTTGCCCCTGCTCTCTCCGTCTCTCACTCACACACTCTCTCCCTCTCTCGTAGGCACCACCTCTCTCCCTCTCTTGCAGGCACCACCGTCTCCATCGTCGAGACTGCAGCTGTGTCGCCCTCGTCAAAGCCTACGCTGTCTCGCTTCCCTGCCCAGCCCTTTCGATCGAAGCTTTAGCCCCCGAGATCGAGCCCGTCGAAGCTCGCCGCTGCTGTCGATCGAAGCCCTAACCCGATCGAGCTCTACTCCGCGGTCGTCTTTGACAAGAAGTAAGTAAAATTGGTTTAATTTTAATCTTTTTGTTTAATTTTAAATTTTTTGCTTCTGGCCAAAAATTGTATTGTTGATATTGATGTTGTTGCTGTTGTCGATGTTGTTGTTGTCGATGATGTTACTGTTGTTGATGTGTCAGGGAGGGTTTGGGTTGGGGGTTAGGGCTGGTTTAGGGTTAGGGTTAAGGTTTGAGTAATTTTGCTAATTTTTCTAGATAGTTTATTGGAAAGCAACAATATTTAGGGGTATTTTAGTGGACTTGCAACAATAATTAAGGGTATTTTAGTAAAAAATTTAGTAATTTAGTTAATTTGAGAAGATGAATTGTTTATTTAAATTTGTTAAAATAGTTTAGTGAAAAACCAACAATAGTTAAAGATTTTTTAATGTAATTTTATAAAATTGAAGAAATAGTTTGCTTAGGAAAATTTTTAAGGTAGTTTAGTAAGAAAACAACAATAGCAAATGGTGGTTTAGGGATAAGTATTTTATAGTAATTAAGTGAATGTGTCTATGTGCGTGTCTATGTGTACGTGTGTATGCTTGTGTGTGTATGTGTGCATAAGGGTGTGCATGCAGATAAGTTTCTCAACCCTATCTATTGCGAATTGAACTTTGAATATCAAAACAACACGAAAATCTTATAATCTATACTAACTGTACGATTCTCGATGATAACATGAAAATTACTTGTTATCATCGAGGGTCTCATATTCAAAAAATCGAAACGCGCCTTAGATGTCGTATATCAGTTATATTGCAACGGTCATCATCGTGATATAAAACTAAGTAATGGTTGTAAAAAATAAGTGTTTAATCGTTTATTTCTGCAACCGTCATGTAATTTATATGACGAGAGAACTGGTCATACTATAACCGATAGTTTTGTCCAGTGTGGACAAATTAAGAATTTATAACGCAAACACACCCTGCATTTTTGTTTTTATTCGTTTCGAGATTAGTTTCGTCGGCATCTTTTCGCTGGTTCTCCATGTACAAATATAGAGGGGATGGTCATTAATTTATTTGTTGATATTCAGTATTGAAATGATTATCATCCCTTATATTGCAGTGTACTCAGAGAATAGAGAAGAAGTGCTGCCGAAATTTTCTATATGACAGGCGAAAACTTTAACAGTGTTAGATATTAATTCAATATTAGCATGACACCGAACAACATATCTAAATGACAGGTGAGGAGCGAGCAGGGAGCAACGGCGCAGAGGAACAACCGTGATCGATGGTTGGGCGGAGGGATGAACTCCTCCCAGTATGCAGTTGCTCATATAAGAACACTATGTTTTCTTAATATGTCGGCTTTAATTTTTAAACTTGATATAAATTGAATTCATTGATCTAAATGGTAGGCAATGCAGTCGGGAGAAATGCCCAGTCGTGTTAAGCTTTTTCATATGGGATTTGCGCGTGACTCCAACTGCCCCAGTTCACAAGAGGCGACTGAGTATTATGTAAGTATGCTCCTACACGATTTTGTTATACAATTTTAATTGTAATTGTGTTCAATTTAACCTTCCGTTGTTAGAAAACCGCAAATCTAAAAAACTGAAACCGAAACGATTATAGAACCATAAATTTAACCAATTAATATATAAGAGACTGAAACCGAAACAAATTCTTGAACCTTGATTCATATTGTAATTTCCTGTAGTAATGAATGAGTGGTGAGATTGAGCAGCGGAGAGTTGCATTTGTTGCGACGCACCATCGACAACTTACAGACGTGGAGCTTCATATGATCAATGGGGAGGTCTTTCAGCTGCACAACTCGGACCAACACGGGAGAGTTCATATGGACGGCCAAGGCATCACGCCTACGGTATATCACGCTCATCCCGGTCCGAGTTTGCATCCTCCTCGTGCGCACTCGGAAATAATCATTCAGGAACCCGCGGCACCCGCGTTCGTATCTCCCTTCCCGTCTCTCCACATACTCTTGCCGGTGATCGAGCACCTGTCTTCCCGACTGCTGCATCTGGATTTGCATCGGTTTCGGTTCATCCAGGCGTATGAGCCGAGCAGAAGCTCTAGCCGATATACATGCCAGAAGAACGATGATGCGGAGGCTAGTACAATTAGGCAAGGAGATATGGGATGTAAGTTTAAGTGATAATATTTATTTTCAATGCAACTTTCATATAGCTATCGTGTATATCCGTTTCTAATACTTGTATATTTATGATACTGTAAGAGTTGCTCGATTTCACCGACTATCCCCCTTTCCCGACGGCGGCAGTACCCCACCGTGAGCTCATGAAGATGTGGGATCGAGAAAGGTTTAAGTTTTTCCAAGAGAAAGAAAACGATAAATACGTTTATTGAAGATAGCGATGTTTCTATTCTCCATATTCAGTAAACGTATTTATCGTTTTCTTTCTCTCAGTAAGACTCATAATTCTGCGATCTCGCGTCTTCTCATCATTTTTTGTAGCCTCAGAATTGGCTTTCCGTTATTTAGTGGTTGTAATTGAATTAACGGTTTGTATAAATTTGAATTGTAATTGAATGAATTTTAGTGTTTCGTATATTTGATTATATATTTGTCGTGGATTGAAATGGAATTGATGAAATGGATTTGGAATTTGAATTGGATTTGCGTTGTACAGCATATATGGAATATATTTTTTGCCGGCCAAACATTTTTTTTCTCTGTTTCCACTTTATTCCGTCGGGTATGGCCCGACGGAATAAATAATGAGTCGACGAAATAAGTTGTCGAACCTGGGAAAAGACGAGTTAACTTCCCAGGTTTTTTTAACTTATTCTGTCTGAATTCAGCCGACGAAAAAGCTCTGCTGATAGAATAAGTTAAAGACGTAATAAATCTTATTACGTCGCAATTTTATACGTCGGGTGTAGTCCGACGGAATAACTTTATTCCGTCGGATATCTATTTAATACGTCGGGCTTCTGCCGACGGAATAAATGTAATTTTCTTATAGTGTTTCGTGAAAATAAAATAAACCCTTCTGAGAAGAAAACCTCACTAAGTTTCTTCAATCATTCATAAAAATTTATCACATTTTAGGTCAACTTAATCCTAAATTCTTTTAAATATCCCAACATAAACTTTATATATTCAAGTTAATCAAATTCAAATGGTTCCAACCCTAAAATCCATTAGATTGCACCATAAGTTGCATGTTTTCATCGTACAGCTCTTGTTTATATTACATGGTACGTACATGAACTGTATTAGGTTTATGGAAGTTAAGTAATTAATTTTGGGATTTTGAAAAATCGAACATGAGATTTTCGATTTTGTTTAAAATTGTTAGTTGGAGTTAATTTTAAGGAAGCAATGTAAAAACAAGAGGGGTGATGGTGAAATAAATGGGTTGAATAGATATTAGTGGGGAAGAAGCTGGTGAGATTGTGAAGAAAAAAAGATAAAATTGTGTTTTCGTTGTTTCTGTTAGTTTAAAATAAATAAATGGATGAAACTATAACGTATTAAAATGATGGGAAAAAAACTATAAAATATTCAAATGCAGAATAAGTGAAACATTGATATATTAAGATCAAGATGTAAAGCACAATTACAGTTTCATTTCTATACAACCAATCAAGAACTTCTACATGCATGAGGGACTAAGTTGGTGGGAGTGGATGAGGGTAACATATATCCAAGATTTACGTACGTATGTAAAAGTTATATTAGTACAGGCTTAATATACAGAAAACGGTATATAAAAGTGACAGCAGACAATTTCCTGTATTGGTGGCTTTAAAGGTCAACTATCCAGATGCATCGATTGTTTCGATGAACGGCACGGGCCATCTTGATCATCATGTCGTTAAACATGTATATGTCAACTTTCACTTGTATTGGCATCTAAATATTAAACAATATATAAACTGTTTTATACGATAAAATCAAATAACACAATTTCTTATCGACTTTACGCTTGCTTTCTTGTTAGTCTCTATATTACATAAGGGGAAAATGGGTCTGTGAACATTCATAACCCCATTAACCATGCACGCACTCACAGCCTTCTGTGGATCTCCTTGCAACATAAACAGGGGGACCTAGAGACTGTGTGTTCACAGCGGGCTAACGGGGCTGTGAACACTCACGGCCTCATTAACCTCATTATATAAATAGAGTTTCATTCAAGATTATCAAATATAACAACCGCATATCAGGGTTAAAAAGTACACTACTACCAATTTAATTTTATAATCTCTGCTTGCAGCTAGAAGATTGCCTTAGCTAATGGGCAAAGATCTCATTGGCCAAAAAAGTTATTGGGAGAGCATTTTGTCACACTATTCCTCTCGATGTTGTGAACAGGAGAGAATGTTTCGTTATAAGAACCTTAAATTAATAAGTAATGAATAAGCTCGAGGAAGAACATTAATATTTACTATATATGCATAGCTTGGAAAAAGAGCTAGCTAGCTTCAAGAGAGATCTTAGTAAATGATTCCTGCTGATGTTTTGTTCAAAGATATATATATATATATATATATATATATATATATATATAATGATTACTGGGGGATAAGCTTATCATGTGGGAATACGTGTAAAGCAGAATGTTCCCTAAATTCTTAGCTATATACATGTCTCTTATGCTATGTTCCCACATTTTATTAATGTTTATTTGCATAAATTAAGAGTAATAATATTAACAAGGGAATAATTAATGATTAGGAAAAGGACCCAATTCCCACTTACGGAACTTACGGCCTAAACTTAGAGCTCCACTTTCATGAAAAAACTATAATGAAAGAACCACTAAGCATATATTATGGAAATTTATGAAAATTGACTCATAAATTCAAGACAACACAACCTATTTACTCTCTTTATTTTTTACCAGTCTCTTACTTCGCTATGATTCTAAAATTTAGCTTACTTTATATATGAAATTCCAAATTTATCCTACCTAGTTTAGAGAGTAAATAGGGAAGGTATCAAAAAGTTAATTTAGGTATTTCACATTTATGACATTTTAGATTTTAGAATAATCACACTTCTTAACAAGCATGAAAAAGGAAAAACTCACTGGTAAAAGAAAACGGAAGTAATAGGTCACCCACGGATCTTAGTTCTTTAACTAAGAGCAAAATTTATTATACATAGTGGATGTAAATCTATAATCTTACTTTCTATGGACCTTTTTTTAAAGAGATTCACTGCATTCTTGTTTTTCTACTGATAGGTTCACGAGGCTTTCATACCGTTCTCTTAGATACATGAATTTTTCCAAAAACGGGTATTATAGATGATTATTTTTACCACTCTATAATATATATAATGTAAATGGACTTGGTCAGAAGTCACCCCCTTTTTTTTAAAAAAACGAAGAAAAAAAATCCTTCATTCTTAAGGCCTCCACTTCATCATACAAAGAGATAAAGATAATTAATTTTTGTGTTTTAAAAAATAAATCTCCGTGTCTCCACATCATTAAAGAAAAAGACAAAAATAATTAAACTTCTCCATTTTTTGCAAAACAAACAAAAGGAACTTTCTAAAAATTGAGAGAGAAAAATAACTTTGCAGAAATTAGTTTGAATTCAAAATTCAATTTACATTATACTCAACCTTAAGGCGAAAAAGAACTTTCTAGAAGTTATTTTAATCTTATCATTTTTCAAATTCTTCTTTTATTTACTTATAACTATCTTCTTTTACTTAAATATGATAAATAAT
Source organism: Agapanthus africanus (assembly GCA_030015575.1). Classification (NCBI taxonomy): domain Eukaryota; kingdom Viridiplantae; phylum Streptophyta; class Magnoliopsida; order Asparagales; family Amaryllidaceae; genus Agapanthus; species Agapanthus africanus. Next base: position 909,393,617 of record JASDDO010000019.1, on the reverse strand, counting down.
ATATTATAATATCTTCTAGAATAATTTTGATCCAAGTTACTAAAATGACTATTTTATTTACTTATTAACATTCAAAATAATTTTACACCGGAAGCCCCTAGTTTATATTTATCCATGAGCTCAAAAAATTTCTTTTTGTACTCTAAATAGGATAAAACTACAAATGTGTATCGCACGTGCAAAAATGTTAGTGTGTGTGTGTGAGAGAGAGAGAGAGAGAGAGAGAGAGAGAGAATGCTGAAGAAAATATGACTTATTAGGCTTTTTCATTAGGTGGCGTCGAAAATCAATATCCTCCACCATTTTATTCGACGATCGACATCCATCATCATTATTTTTATCATCTAAGTACGTGAACAAACCAAATTTCATATGATTCTACCACTTTTCAACGTTGAATTAGCAATGTAAAAAGTTCTACTGTCGGTAAACTGTTAATTTTGCACTCACTAAATCAACGGCGAAAAAGTGGTAGAATCATATAAAATTTGATGTATATCCACTTCTTAGATGATACAGATGAAGATGATAAATGCCGATTATCGAAAAAAAATCATGAAGGTTGTATTTTTTTGAAACCATTTGAGAGAATTCTTTCATATATATATATATATATATATATATATATATAGAGAGAGAGAGAGAGAGAGAGAGAATAAAAGAGGAAACATGCCATGCGAGGAAGGGAATTTCCTCCTATGGCGTTGAAAAAATACACCCTTTCTTATTTTTTCCACCGATCGGCGCCCACCATCTTCATCGTTATCATCTAAAATGTGGGTACACCAAATTTCAATTTCATGTGATTCTGCAACATTTTCACTGTTGATTTAGTAATGTAAAAAGTTCTACTGTCGGTAAACCGTCAATTTTAAACCCACTAAATCAACGGTGAAAAAGTTGTAGAATCACATGAAATTTGGTGTACCCACATCTTAGATGATAACAATGAAGACGGTGAGTGCCGATCGTCCGAAAAAATAAGTGAGGGTGTATTTTTTCGACGCCATAGGTGGAAATTCCCTCCTATGACCTCTTTCCCTCTATTAACCTTATATATATAACCCCCATCCCATGCTCATCCCCCCCTCAACTTCCTTCGGCGCGGCGGTGACGGCAAGGGTGGCACGACGGCGACGACGCTCTTACTGGCGAACAAGGGGAGGAGAGAGATCGACGTTGGATGAAGGAACTCTTCACTGGAGAAAGGTGCAGCGAGGGCAAGGGAGAGGGGGAGGTGCTCGAGATCTGCGAGGGTTGGAAGTGTTCGAGGAGGGAGTGAGGGAGGCGTTGCAAGATGAGGTCGGCGAGATAAAGCGTAAGGTCCGGCCATGGCCGCGGATGATGAGGACGATGAAGGTGATGATAATGACGACGACAAAGAAGTAGATGATGATGATGATGACGATGACGGTGATGGTGGTAGTGATGAGGCGATTTAGGGATTTTTCTCCACTGAAACTGGGGATTCAGGAACAAGAGAAAGTGTAAGTACACGGTAGCGTCCCGGCCATCTAACAGATGCCAAATGCGGAACAAAAACTTTTACAACTGGCGCTATCGAGTACTATAACCCGGATCTGCCATTAAAACTAAACTAACAAACTACAAAGTGGGTAGAAATGTTATACCGAACGATCCGAGTCCTTCGGTCTTCAACCATCATCCCACGCTTTGTTGCGGCTGCTCCGATCTCCTGAATCTCCAGTCTTCTCATCCAGATGGCACCACGTCGACGGATCTTTAAACGGGCTCCCGCCTCTGAACCGAGACAACTCGATCATCAAGTTTGCTAAAAGAGATGACCAAGATTGATGTAGAGAATGAGTAGAACACTTTGTTTCGTTACGTCCAAAGTTATGGACGAACGGTTAATGAAGTTGCCTTTTGGATTCAAATGAAGTGAGAAATGAATATATGAAATTTCCATGAAGCCAAAATCCTAATCTTTTTCCAAATGAACAACCATCTCTTTTCAAGGAGAGGGGCCGGCCACTATATAGGATGAGAGAGGTGAGTGTAGGAGAGGGGGGGGGGACCACAACAATAAATGAGAAAGAATGAGCCATTTTAACCTTGTCACCAAAAACTATTAATGAACTAATGAATCATCTTACCTAGTCACCATACATTAATTGCCCAATTAATGCACTAATGAGTCACTAGCCTTATCACCACTTCTAGAACCTTCTAGAAGTATGACACACCCTCATGACTCACCAAAGAAGAAAAGATAAATCCGCATTTCACCGAATGTTAAATACGGCCGATAGAAAACAGGAAACTGGCAACTTTCAAAAGTGATCCTGAAACGAATTTCAGGATAACCCCGTATCAGTATAAACATACCCGCATTTGTATTACGACCGAATACAAATGCAACTGAGACAAAGATATTATATCTACACAGTATAATACTCGGATCCGGCTTAAACCAAAGCCGACCAGTATTATCTGCCCGAAATATGACACGTGCGAAAACGCACGTGCATTTTCCGAACCTTGCCATAATACCATATGGCCTTTACAAAGTTTCGCCCGAACTTGGGAAACAGTCTGTGGGGGACTCTAATGACTCATCAACACACTGGCACTGGGTATAACCACTAGCACGTCAGAGGTACAAGCTGTACGTAACGGTTGCCTACGTGTTGATTGGAAGGGAAGCTGACGAGCGAACTCATCCATAAACCCTACTGAGCCTGACAGTGACAATATCCGTACAGTCAAGTCCGTTCGTCTAAAGAGTATCGCATATCGAGTCTAGGGGGTGGATAAAGCCAGACCCCTAATAACGCGATAAATCGTGTCGGTATGAAGCCCATCACCACCTGAGAAACTACTGATCCAGATCAGTAATTCTCCACTACCCCGGCCGAGGATTTCTAGTGATGGCCACCCGTGCACTGTGCGACATCAACCCCAAATACCGGGAGAGACGAATCCCCGACGATCCGCTCACTGCCTCCATGTGGCTCGGGACTGTACCCAAAAAATACCTGTTTGCACGTCTCCTTTGAGCGTGGTAGGATAGAAATTAAAGCACAGTGGGAACTCACACGAGACAAATGATGATCTCAGTTCGACAAACTAGCCTGTACACATGTCACCAGGGAACTGCTATCTGACGATATGTATAATACCAACTAGCATGTTCCCGGCGAGTCCTGTCTGGTGCACTCATAACCCAATGAGCACCTGTATACATCTTAGGTGAACTAACTGACACCAATGGCTTGTGAGACCGGCCACCGCCCCTCGTCGGGGTCTCGACTGTATACACTAGTCTACTCTGGAGTATCGATACCCTGTCTCGAAACTCCCACGACTAGGGACACTTTAAGGATGTGCTTACAAACCCCAACTCCCACGTATATGATCGCCATCATACTGCTGGTAGTCAAGCAAGAATCCTATGGGCTCTATCAACATGCAATAGTGAACTAAAGCATGTATACGATGATAAAGACAAACCAGATAGCATACTATCATCTTGAGCAAAACTGTCATATCGGTATAGGTCCTGCCTCAATCATTGCAATCACGTACCTGCGATCCAATAATTGACTTTGAGGGCACTATATCCAACAATCTCCCACTTGCACTTTAAGGCTAATTATTGCGATGTCGCATACTCACAGCCCGTGTGATACCGAACATCCAACTCCTCTACTAATCAGTTTCACAAAACTAGTTTGTAAAACTCTTGTGTTCGAGAAATAGCCTCAGTGAGTGGATCCGTCCTGATATTTCTTTCTATGTCTCTCTTAATCTCAAGTTCACGGAGAAAGCCATCTCCCGAATCGAGTAAAACCTGTCTTAGAATATGTCTGAATATATGATGGGACCTAGTTCATAAATGAACTCCAAATCCAAACTTCTTAGACTTTATTGATAACTGAACCTAATCAGTATCTAGCACCATGCCTCCCACAGTATCCTCTTGGACCACATGTCCATAATACTGTCCCCCTTCAGAGGGAAAACTATAACTCTGACAATCATTCTGTCATCCAGGTCACCTTGGAAGCCTGGAATGATAACCGTCTCCTCAAGGAGGCTGCCATTATCAAATCCATAGAACATCCATTCATGTTCTTAAACTGCTTCCTAATGTTTCTCCAGGATTGTATTAATATAAACTTATCGTAACTAGTGCATAAACAACATCTGGTGTGGTACTTGACATCTCATGATTGACTCAAATTGCCTAAGCAAGTGATCTGCCAATCATGCACATCCCTCTCCCCTTTAGTCTATAAGACACCTTTAGAGAGGGTGACTCCATCATCTGCAGGTACACCACCATACCAGGAGTCATCTATTCTAAATACCATTAGAATACTGTCAAAATACCCAAATTGGGAAACTACCCAATTCTAGATCTAAAACCATAGATCTAGTAACCAGAATGTCTGATATTATATTCATGTCCTTTGTGGAGAAACAACTGTGTGACGACCAAAGTACAACCGATCGTAGTATAGGAATTTTACTTCCTACTCTGTGTATGTCATCCAAAATACCAGGACATCACACCCTACTAACTTCTCAACAGATCCATCCCCTATTCTGATGAAGTCAAACCCATGACTGTCATATCAAAAATAGATGATCTAATCTCCGCTATATCTGCTCAAGCCTATAAATAGACATAAGCTACTTGCCCACTATACTTCCGCTGCTCCCACTGACTACGACAACCCTCTGGCAGAATAATATATACGTGTACTTCTAAAACTAGTTTAGAACGACACTATACTTATCCTCCTGCCGGGTCACATAGTCTGGAACAACAGTAGTGTCAAGTCTGGGTAAACAAGAACCTCTCTGTCACCGTCCTTGAGGGTACCGGAGTACCTCTCGGGTGTCTGAGGTTACCCACCATATCTGCGGAGTGGCTATTGGAGTGTCAAACCTGATTAAATATATAAGTTCTATTAAATTTTCCGTAATCGTTTGCGGTTCTGGAATCACTTCCAGTTCTACCATACTCCCACTACTGTTTTCTGAAAAAATCCATTTTAATAAAACTGTGGTGAGTCTAGAACAATATCACTATTGATCTTCCAGATGGTAGAAATGTCAATCCTCGTCAAAGCCAGGGTCAACCCATAAACTGCCATTACAGAAACGTGCCTTGAGTTATCCAGTGTCTAGTTTTAAGCATAAACTGGACAACTCCCCTTACCTTAACATCGTTAAGATATGAACCATTCTATATATGATATAAAAATATAGGCACTAATTTAATTGGAACCAGATTCAAATCATGCAACTGTCTCCAGTGCATTTCAACTTAATGGAGAGAGGCTAATCAGCATTACTCAACTTAGGAATACATCCAATTATGAGTAGCCTGAAAGAGAAACAAGTCTCTCAAAACCATTACTATCAACTGAATACTAGTCACAAGAATCTACATCTTCAATCTCTTTGAAGAATCCCGATACTTGCGACACCTGGTTCTCTACTTTATTCTTATACCCACAACTTCTCAAAACTTAGACATTGTATTTCTACGAAACACTTGTCTAAAAACTAGAGAAGTCACAAGTAAACAGAACATAGTACGAGGACCTACCCCTCTGTCCTGACGGACACTGGACAACATACAATACTCTGTATAAGTCCGCTGAGTTGAATAACTCAAAACCCGTGCATCGTAGATTGAAAACTGTACCCAGAAGATTTCCTCAAATATCACCAATTACAACGAATTCCGATATAATGAGGATAATCACCTAATTCCCAATAACTTACTCCCACTCATCATCTGTAAAACCATACAGATATGAGAATGAAACCTGGTAAATACATATCCTGGAGTAAGTATCTAATTGGGAAATCAGTTTTCCTTTAACAATGTACTGAAACATGAAAATGTTTCGTAAGGGTATCCTGGTATTCTTAGTAATGCGTCTTCCATAATCCAATTCATGACTTTAACCGTATATTTCCTTTGCCATCTCTCCAAATCCCTTTATTTGTCTTTATTCATTACCTTCTGTACACCATCGTTAGGCTAAGTGGTTTTCTTCCTTCCCTACCGTTCGGCACCAGCCTATGGTTTGGAAGAAGACTATCCAGTAAGCATAACAGGTGTACCCTCCTAATCTTAGGAGTACTCGCAACCTGAGAGAAGGTGATATAAAAGTTAACTGAATAATACCTTATTCTATTTCTCCTGAACTGGGAAAAAGCAAAGGTGAAATAGGAGTTGCGATGAAGTACGTGGTTTGGTCGTGAATCATAACAGTCGCAATTTACTTTGCCCTCTTTCTAATCCCTTTATTTTGTCTTTACATATTACCTTCTGCACATCCTACTTACTCTAATTAGTTTTCTTCATTCCCTACCTTTCGGGACTTGCCTATGGTTTGGAAGAAGACTATCCAATAAGCGTAATAGGTGTACTCTTCTATACTAAGGAGCCCTCGCAACCTGAGTGAAGGTGATAATAAAAGACAACTGAATAAACTAATTCTATTTCTCCTGAATCTGGATCCATCCTCGAAGAAGTCCCTTCGAGTTCGTATATAACCATACGATGGATCTATCCAATGGAAGTGGATATCCGTAGTAATACGAGGTGTTCTAAGAAATGCAAAGGGTAAAAGAAGGAGCGGCAATGACTTATGCAACTTTAGACAATCCAAAAGCCAGTATTTTAAGAAGGTTCGGTTAACTTGGTTACTGAGTCATAGTCTAGGGTCGGTCAATGGTCGCTGCCAAAGAGAGAGAGAGAGAAAAGAAACACTCTGCGTGCACTCTAACCTAGATCAGAATGGTTATCACTTTATCTAATCAGGAAACCTCCCACTGTTATCTCAAATTCTCCTCCAAATCTGAAAGAAGAATTAGTCAGGATCACCCGAAGAGTAATCCAACTCATCAGTGAGAATCGGGATCCAACTATCATCGCATGATAACTTGATGGAAGCCACTCAAGTTATCACACTCCAGAAGGTATGCGCATGCCTGGAAAGTTTCCTGTATATTTGAAACTCCCGATATGATTTTTACCTCATGCTCTTATGACCTTGACTTTGGCCAATAAATCATGTCACATGTCAAGTTCTATCCGTCATTATCCAGGTTAATTTGAACCTACCCGTACATACCCTTTGACTTTGGCCAACAAGGTAATACGACTGTCCCAAACCAATGCATCTATCTATGCAACAGATGAATATTCAGCAACTACCAAACACTATGCCTTGACTTTGGCCAACAAACATAGCTTGAATACTACTGACTATCCATAAGAAATGACGGAGAGCTACGGCTGGTTTTTGGCGAAAAACCTTTAACGTAATGAACTTGATCTCGTTGAAGGAACCTGATAGCTTTTTATAAAAATATATTGACGAAAAACCTTTTGCTAAAGAGGTCACTCCCGGTGAAGGGATCTCGGCTCTTTCCTCGTGGAATGAAGTGCAGGATGTTCTAACTGAATACCACGATGCAAAGCAACTTGTAATCGACTATATTAAAGTTACTACCCTGACGTAAACTTCTGCCCAAGGAGTCACTCTCGGTGAAGGGATCTCGGCCCTTGCCTCGTGGAATGAGGTGCAGGATATTCCAACTGAATATCACTATGCAAAACAAAAGGAAATGTCTTTATAATAACACTTTTTAAAATTTGTTCCAACAACATCAAATATAGGTTTGTTTTACTTTGCATTGATCAGAATCAACGCAGTCCCATCAATCAATCACACCAGAAAAGAACGAAAATAAAATGTACGTATATGCCATCTGCATTCGTCACTGGGTCCCGTCATCACCCGTTAGGTTACTTAACTAACGACAGAGCGGGGACTGGACTAGCGCGGGTGTAAAATATATATAACATATAATAGTATATATACCAATATACAATAATCGCTCCAGGCGTGATAATATACAACATTACAGAAAAGTAATAAGTATCACAGAACAATACAGATAATCTGGGTCCCCGGGTTTCACAGAGCCGCTACTGAAACCCGACGTTCCCCTAGTCGTGTGGATAGCCTGTGCAATGAAACCTAGACCCCTACGGGTGCGGCAAATTACCTGCCAAAACCTGAAGCGAGGTAGTCCCCCACAGCATAGTGAATGGAACACCCGGCACTTCACGGAATCCGGTAAATTGAGCACCCCTCCTTGGGTCAACCTGTACCCCCTACGAGTGCGGCGAATAGTCTGTCAATTCTAGAGTGAGGCCCCTCTGCCTCTCAAAATCATGAGATACGGACCCGTTTCCCTCCATAACCCGGCTATCCGTGCACTCCGTCGCGGGATAAACCTAGTACAAAAATAAGAATATGTACAACGGGTACATCGACCTCAGCCCGGTCGTGCCCCCAAAAGAATATTATACAAACAGGCAGTGACGGCAGTCCACATGTTGGACGCTCGCCTCGCAAAATCAAATGTACAATTAAATCCAAACAGCACTATCATTGCACCCTGCTATCCACCACGACATATCCGTAAAATCACAGCACAACACAGAACATCAACGCGAATGTCACGTTCGCAAATCCGTCTAAAAGAACTATAGCAATTAGACGCAATTTACCGCTCGAATGACATTCCCGGTCGGAGATATAATGTAAGTACTGTAAACTAACACGTTTAAATTTCGATCGACCAAATATCCCAAAGTGGGCCCCACAAACATTTGCTGTACAATAACAAAATCTGGGCCCAAAAGATATATACCAAAAACCACAATTTTCAAAATAAAGCTCTCTGGAAAAAGTTGGAGCACTGTTCCCACAAACGCGCCGCGGTTCCGCGGTCAAACCCTAGGTTTGACCGCGGATCCGCGGTGGTCTTGTGGGATCACGTGCCCAAATTTTTCCAGAATGCTTAGAAAAGTCTGCTTAGTTTTCTGTGATATGTAAAATAGATTTTAGACACTGTTTAAAATCGACAGAAACTTTTGCACTGAAAAATATGATTTTCGAAATTTCGTTCGATCGATATTTTAAACGTGTTAGCACAAGTTAGTATAGCTTAATGGTGAGTCTCTGATACCACTGTAAGTACACGGTAGCGCCCCGGCCGTCTAACAGACGCCAAATGCGGAACAAAAACTTTTACAACTTGCGCTATCGCGTACTATAATCCGGATCTGCCATTAAAGCTAAACTAACAAACTACAAAGTGGGTAGAAATGTTATACCGAACGATCCGAGTCCTTCGGTCTTCAACCATCATCCCACGCTTTGTTGCGGCTGCTCCGATCTCCTGAATCTCCAGTCTTCTCGTCCAGGTGGCACCACGTCGACGGATCTTTAAACGGGCTCCCGCCTCTGAACCGAGGCAACTCGATCATCAAGTTTGCTAAAAGAGATGACCAAGATTGATGTAGAGAATGAGTAGAACACTTTGTCTCGTTACGTCCAAAGCTACGGACGAACGGTTAATGAAGTTGCCTTTTGGATTCAAATGAAGTGAGAAACGAATATATGAAATTTCCATGAAGCCAAAACCCTAATCTTTTTCCAAATTAACAACCATCTCTTTTCAAGGAGAGGGGCCGGCCACTATATAGGATGAGAGAGGTGAGTGTAGGAGGGGGGGAGGGGGTGACCACAACAATAAATGAGAAAGAATGAGTCATTTTAACCTTGTCACCAAAAACCATTAATGAACTAATGAATCATCTAACCTAGTCACCATACATTAATTGCACAATTAATGCACTAATGAGTTACTAGCCTTATCACCACTTCTAGAACCTTCTAGAAGTATGACACACCCTCATGACTCACCCAAGAAGAAAAGATAAATCCGCATTTCACCGAATGTTAAATACGGCCGATAGAAAATAGGAAACTGACAACTTTCAAAAGTGATCCTGAAACGAATTTCAGGATAACCCCGTATCAGTATAAATATACACGCATTTGTATTACGACCGAATACAAATGCAACTGAGACAAAAATATTATATCTACACAGTATAATACTCGGATCCGGCTTAAACCAAAGCCGACCAATATTATCTGCCCGAAATATGACACGTGCGAAAACGCACGTGCATTTTCCGAACCTTGCCATAATACCATACGGCCTCTACAACGTTTCGCCCGAACTTGGGAAACAGTCTGTGGGGGACTCTAATGACTCATCAACACACTGGCACTGGGTATAACCACTAGTACGTCAGAGGTATAAGCTGTACGTAACGGTTGCCTATGTGTTGATTGGAAGGGAAGCTGACGGGCGAACTCATCCATAAACCCTACTGAGTCTGACAGTGACAATATCCGTACAGTCCGGTCCGTTCGTCTAAAGAGTATCGCATATCGAGTCTAGGGGGGTGGATAAAGTCAGACCCCTAATAACGCGATAAATCGTATCGGTATGAAGCCCATTACCACCTGAGAAACTACTGATCCAAATCAGTAATTCTCCACTATCTCAGCCGAGGATTTCTAGTGATGGCCACCCGTGCACTGTGCGACATCAACCCCCAATACCGGGAGAGACGAATCCCCGACGATCCGCTCACTGCCTCCATGTGGCTCGGGATTGTACCCAAAAAATACCTGTTTGCACGTCTCCTTTGAGCGTGGTAGGGTAGAAATTAAAGCACAGTGGGAACTCACACGAGACAAATGACGATCCCAGGTCGACAAACTAACCTTTACACATGTCACCAGGGAACTGCTATCTGACAATATGTATAATACCAACTAGCATGTTCCCGGCGAGTCCTGTCTGGTGTACTTATAACCCAATGAGCACCGGTATACATCTTAGGTGAACTAACTGACACCAATAGCTTGTGAGACCGGCCACCGCCCCTTGTCGTGGTCTCGACTGTATACACTAGTTTACTCTGGAGTATCGATACCCTGTCTCGAAACTCCCAAGACTAGGGACACTTTAAGGATGTGCTTACAAACCCCAGCTCCCACGTATATGATCGCCATTATACTGCTGGTAGTCAAGCAAGAATCCTATGGGCTCTATCCACATGCAATAGTGAACTAAAGCATGTATACGATGATAAAGACAAACCAGATATCATACTATCATCTTGAGCAAGACTGTCATATCGGTATAGGTCATGTCTCAATCATTGCAATCATGTACCTGCGATCCAATAATTGACTTTAAGGACACTATATCCAACAGAAAGGACGAGGGATTTTTTGGATAACGGGCTCAGGGAAAATTACCGTGCTAAATTACCGTGCTCAACCACAGGACCCTTAAACCCTTTGTGTGTTTGTGTGTTTTACTTAAGACTTGACATAAAGTCGAAAACCATCCTGTATAGTCTATGTTCAAAATAACTGTGTGGATGTGTGTGTGTGTGTGTGTGAGAGAGAGTACGCTCAACATAGATCCAATATAGATTATCATTACCGATATATCGGTCTAATGAAATAATTTGAGTTCAATTTATGATATATATATATATATATATATAGATATATATATAAAAACACACACACACACACACACACACACACACATATATATATATATATGAGAATAATGGAGAAAAGATGCCATCGGAGGGAATTCCCTCCTATGGCGTCGAAAAAATACCCCCTCCACCAATTTTTCCGACGATCGGCCCCTATCATCTTCATCGTCATCATTTAAGATGTGGGTACACCAAATTTCATGTGATTCTACAACTTTTTCACCGTTGATTTAGCAATGTAAAAAGTTCTATTGTTGGTAAACCGTTAATTTTGAACCCACTAAATCAACGGTGAAAAAGTTGTAGAATCACATAAAATTTGGTGTACCCACATCTTAAATGATGACGATGAAGATGATGGGGGCCGATCGTCGGAAAAATTGGTGGAGGGGGTATTTTTTCGACGCCATAGGAGGGAATTCCCTCCTATGGCCTCTTTCCTCCATTAATCTCTCAATATATATATATATATATATATATATATATATATATATATATATATCTTAACCATATACAATACCTCTTTCTAATATAAGGATGAATAAGTAATACATAATATAATATACCGATTGATATATAATATAATATACCGATTGATCAGTCAGTATTGAGTAATAAACTGATAAACTGATTGTTCCTCATGATCCATCAAAATATGGGTGCATGTCCTTCACAAAATTAATTAAACCGTGATAAAGCATCCCATTAGGCATCACCGCACCTACTCCTCATACGTGATAAGTGGGTCCCACATTAATCAAATATTTCCTTTTTACAGAACAGAAAAGAAAAGAAAAATCAATATTCTTTGCCATATTAAGCCACACTTTCCAGGTGTAATGTTGCAGTGTGGTTCCTCTCTGTTAGAGGGCCTGAAACGCGCGTGCCATCCGGAACCATAACAAAGCCTGCCACGGGATCAAAAGCACACATAAGATCACGGGGTGTGTGTGTGGGTATACATGAGAATACGATGTTGTACGACAGAATTTACTTCCATGGCGTCAAAAAAATACATGCACCACGATTTTATCCGACGATCGGAACCCATCATCTTTATCATTATCATCTAAGATGTGGATATACCAATTTTCATGTGATTCTACCACCTTTTCAGAGTTGAATTAACAATATAAAAAGTCCTATTGTCGGTTAACCGTTAATTTTGCACCCATCAAATCAACTGTGTAAAAGCGGTAGATTCACTTGAAATTTGGTGTATCCACATCTTAGGTGACGATGATAAAAATAATGGGTGAGGATCCTGTATATTCTCTTTCCTATATTATTCTCTCTGCACACACATGAGATTAATCAAAACATTTATGAGAACTCAAAGCATATCAACTCAACATCAAATTTATGTGCAAATTATGTTAACAAGATTTGTTCCCACGAGAATCAGCTATCCATATTTAGCAACACTTGAAGGGTATTAACGGTTTTCGTTCAACTTGATAACTAAGTTCATTAGAAGCTTCATTGGTATATGGTAAATTACATGTGCTCGAGTCTTTTTTTTCCCCGGTTCAAACTCGGTTTGTTAATGGTTTCTTTACTAAATAACAATCACAAACCCACAAAAGAACAAAACAGTCTCGAAGCGAGTAAGCTCCACTCCTACTCTAGGGTTTGTTTATTCAAGGCTAGCTATTGCCGGCCATATACTTAGATTAATTAAAGAAAATCAATCAACCTACTATCTTCAATATGTTATTGAAATCAAACTGGAGGGGATTTAGAACGAACTATTAGCGAGCCGATCAAAAGGCCAGCAGGAAAATGAACTTTTGATCAATTTATTAATATCAAACTGCCCAAACCCAATGGCGCTGATAGTTAATTATTCTCCACCAATAAGTTACGTTCGTACATGTGAAGTGCATCATATGCCTAAGTTGGGTTCAGCCCTGAACCGGTCCAGTCGCCGTCAAAAAGGTGAAAGAGAAGCTGGAGTCGTCCTTAAAATCCGTGCTGTTCTCCTACCACTCTTCACACCATCTCATCTCTCTCTCTCTCTCTCCCCCCGCTGCTGCTGCTGCTGCTGCTCATGACTCTGATTGAAGATTCCCATCTTCACTTTGCTGGCTACACTTTGTTCAAATTGATGATTTGAACAATTAATATATATAAGCATATATAGCAACAAAACATATATCTAAAGTCATGTCCCCTAGACAGCAGGCAGCACTGCATGCTAGGGTTCCAAGCAAGCAATATGAAACATGTTAACCATCTTCACTTTTGCATTGTATAATGTAATGTGTTGGGGACTGGGATTGGCCACTTTGTTGTTTTCTAGTGATTCTTCTTCTAGCTCCTTCGGTTTCTCACTATAGCAAGTAGCTCACTCTCTCGAAATTAACTGTGTTCAAACTGCATGCATGTATTAATCAGAATATATATATATATATATATATATATAGAGAGAGAGAGAGAGAGAGAGAGAGAGAGATGGAGGAAAGAGGTCATGTGAGGGAATTTCCTTCTATGTCGTCGAAAAAATACATCCTCCATCATTTTTTCGGATGATCGGAACTCATTATCTTCATCTTTATTATCTAAAACGTGGATACACCAAATTTCATGTGATTCTACAACTTTTCAATGTTGAATTAGCAATGTAAAAGTTCAATTGTCGGTAAACGATTAATTTTGCACCCACTAAATCAACGATGTAAAAGTGATACAATCATATGAAATTTGGTGTATCCACATCTTATATAATAAAGATGAAGATCATGAGTTTTGATCGTCGGAAAAAATGATGGAGAGTATATTTTTTGACGCCATAAGAGGAAATTCCCTTTTATGACATCTTTCCTCTGTTACTGTCATCTCTCTCTCTCTCTCTCTCTCTCTCTATATATATATATATATATATATATATATATATATATATTTCATGCATTACATTTTGATTTTGGAGTTTTGTTGACGAACAAGAAGATAAAATAGAAGTCTTTTTGTTGGGACCCTCGCAATCTTCTTCTGTTGAGGCGTGACCATGCAGGGCAGCAGGACATGAAAGAAACAAGAATTAATGACAAGGCTTTTTTGCTTCTACAATTACTATCAAGTTTTTACTATCAAAATAATTTATTTGGTGATGGTGCTCAGTAGTAGGATTCTCCAGATCAAGACACGTGGCGGATGACAGATCTTTCACGTGCACCAACTAGCTACTTCAAGTCTACGGAGTTGAGATAAGTATCGTGCAAGGGGGACGTTTCTCGACGTCTCGCCTCCGAGGTAGCACCTGATTTTTGGGAGGCCTCTGCTGATTACGTCCCCTCTTCGTCTAATCATCGTCCAATAGCTCGTCTCCGAGCAACCATATAGCCGAGCTTTCTCAGCTTCCTTGCTCATCTCCGAGCTATCATATTGCTAAGATTCCTCAGCGTTCATGAAGCACGGGCATCTCCGTAATGACTCCGTGTATCTCGTCACGACGAGATCTCCACCGCTCCACATCCCGCATCCCACGTTAGTGCATCTCGCCGTTAATGGGCGTATCTCACCATCAATACAGACGTTACGCATGAGCGGAACGGACGGCGAGAATCTCGCATTGGCTCGCCCCTAGGTGACCCCTATATAAACCCCTCCTACAGACGATTCAGATAATTCGAACTCATTACAATACGCCGCTACTCCGTCTGAATATTCCCCGGTACTTACTTGATCGTCAGAGAGTCCTATGGTGGTCCTCCATCCCAAGACTTCTTTGCAGGTAGCTCGGTGTCAACACCAATTAACCACCCATTGAGATCCACACTCTCTCTCCAAATCACAGCCCCTTAAACCCTCGCTGGTCATAAGATTGATGGAGGACAACATCTGAGTGAGATTCCAACCTCCATAAGTTGGCATTGTCTATGGGAAAGAGATGCTTTTCTACCCAAATAGTTGATCTTCCGTCTTCAATTCGATGGACAGAGATCATCGCAACGAAGATCTAAATACGAGCCATCCCGTCCTACGCAACAGAGATGGGGGCGGTTCCACTCCTCCTCCCAACATCGTTGAAGCCTTAACGACACTGATCGACTGACTGAAAGCGATGGTGGACGTGCTCACTCGTGATCAAAATGCCAGCCATGCCCGGAAAACCGCCACCCTAGCTCCTCAGAACGGCCGCGTGCACGAGGCAACAGATGAACGCGTTCAGGTCTTCGGCCTCGCTCGAACTAATCCTGACACCACGGAACACCGGCGTGCCGATTCCGGCAGCCATGACCCCTATACGATAAAAGATTTCATGACCCGTTGGGTGTCGGACAGTCCAATGTCGATGTCTCAGGACCAATCGAATTGTCGCTTCAACGCTCGCCGCTCTCTCTCGCCCTCCGAGACGATGTCGGTCAGATCGCCTGATTCCAGGAAAGACCGACGTCACCATAATCATCAAAGCCATGCATATAGAGAACGTCGGGGGGAGCCATGAAGGGTTCACCCCGAGAATCTGAGGAATGTGATAAAGCGAAGCCGAAGCTGCTCTGTCACCCAAGTCCGGAGCAGAGACATCAGGCACTCCGATTACAGAGAATCCTCGGGGTACCAACAGCGAATCGAAGTTCTCGAGAAGAAGATCAAGGACATGCGGCTCGCCACCTGTTCGCCCGGCTGATCGGCAAAATACTTCGCGGACTCTCTCACGAAACCCTTTATTGAGCAGTTATTGATAGAGCGGGTCTCATCTCGGAACAAAGAGTCCAAAGTGGCTCTTTTCGACAGGAAGTATGACCCCAAAGATCACTTGGACGCGTTCACCGCGGGCATGAGCTTTCAAAATAACTCGGACGCGGCTCAGTGATGAACCTTCTACACCACTCTCATCGAGCTGGGCAAGATTGGTTCCCAGCATGACTCCGTTCTCAATCTCAAATTTTGACGAGTTGGCTACTCAGTTTCTTAGCCACTTCATCGACAACCGATGATAGAAGAGGTCGACAACCTATTCACCATCAAGAGTGAGGATAGAGAATCTTTCAAAGGCTTTATCATCCAGTTCTACAACGCTCTCCTAGAATTACCCGAGCACCGGAATGAGACGGTCATCACCGTCCTGTGATCCGGTCTTAGGCATAAAGAGTGGCTCCGCTCTTTTCCATTGGTGTAACCTAAGACTATGGCCGAGGTAAATGTCTAGCCCGAATAGGAAATCCAACTCGAGTCTGAGGTGAATGCTAATCTTCTCCGTGGAGACCGGACAGACCGAAAGAAACGGGATCAGGAAAAGAAGAAGAAGACTGATCGTTCGAAACTCTATTTTCCGAGGTTTCACCAGTACGCTCCTCTGAACGTCTCTCAGGCTGAGCTGCTAAAGGAGGCGAAGAGCGAGAGATTTTTCAGGCTGCCGCCAATGATACAAAGTCCTGGAAAGTGACTCTGATACCTATATTGTTCCTTTCATCGGTCATAAGGACACCCGACCGAGAACTACAAACAGCTGCGCGATTGCGCCGAAGAGCTGATCCATTTAGGTCACTTGGAAAAATACCTGCGAGACAAACGTCAAGCAGATAGGGAACAAGCAGACCAACCTCCCACCGAAGAGTTGACGGTTGGATAGATCTTGGTCATCTCCGTTGGCTCGACTCCGGGCAACAAAGATACCCGCCGTATCCGGTCGGTCATGACCTTAGATGCTCTCCCTCCAAGAAGTACAAGAAGGTTGCTCCCATCACCTTCACCGATAAGGACCTGCATGGCATATCGGTCTCGCACAATGACCCCATAGTGATCATAGCCTGAGTGAATAGGTACAAAGTCAGGAAAATTCTCGTTGACTCGGGGAGCTCGGCAGACATCCTATTTTATGACTGCTTCCAGCGTATGGGATTAAACCCGTCCGATCTCCAGCTTACCTCACATGTTCTCTACGAGTTCACTAACCACTCCGTTCAAGCGGAGGGGACGATCACTCTCCCTTTCAATATTGGGGAGGCCGGAATGACCCGAACAATTTCAGCGAGTTTCATGGTCGCTCGGATTCCTTACTTTTATAACATCCTCCTAGGTCACCCCATCTTAAACGCCCTCCAAGCTCAGATCTCGACCTATCATCTCACACTCAAGTTTCCTCTGAGCGATGGTGGGATAGGCCGGGCCTTCGAAGATCAGCAGATCGCTAGGGTATGTCTCGCCACGACAGTTCTAGAAGACAGAGAAGTTGATATGACCAACAAACCATGTGATCCTTAGGAGTTGCTGGATACCCATGATGACTAAAAGGAGATCCGGGGTTCCCTGGTAGAAGCCATGTCCGAGGTTCCCCTTAAAGAGGGAAATAGCAGCCGAACCATCCAAATCGGCTCCCTCTTGACCGAGGAAACCCGGAACAACCTTATCCAGTTCCTCCGAACCAACTCCGACGTGTTCGCTTGGACTCCCGTGGACATACCGGAGATCTACCGTAAGGTGATATACCATAATTAAGCTCGGAGTCGATTCAAAAGCCTGGCCGGTGCGACAGAAGAAAAGTAGTTTCGTGCCTGCCAAGCAGAAGGCGATTGAGGAGGAAGTGGACCGGCTGCTCGTGGCAAACTTCATCAGACACCTGGACTACTCAGCTTGGATGGCTAACGTAGTCATAGTCAAGAAAGCGAACGGGAAGTGGCGAATATGCGTCGACTTTACTAATCTGAACAAGGACTGCCCAAAATACAACTATCCGCTTTCTTGAATAGATCAGCTGGATAGCTCAGCCGGTCATGAGCCGCTAAGCTTCATGGACGCATTCTCGGATTATAGTCAAATCCGGATGGACCCGGCCGACGAAGAGCTCACCGCTTTCACCACTGATTGAGGAGTCTATTGTTACAAAGTAATGCCTTTTGGCCTCAGAAATGCTGGGACAACTTATCAACACTTGGTCAATAAACAGTTCAAGCCTCATATTAGGCGGAACATGGATGTTTACGTCGATTTCATGTTTCTGAAGTCCACCTAGTCTGCCGGGCATACCACGGATCTTGGTGAAACCTTCAAGGTCCTGCGAAAGTGAAAAATGAAGCTGAACCCGGCTAAGTGTTCTTTCGGCATCACAGGCGGAAAGTTACTCGGGTTCATAGTCACCTACCGAAGAATCAAAGCAAATCCAGAGAAGATCAAAGCCATCGTTACCATGACGATGCCTAAGAACAACGTGGAAATCATGCGATTCACCGACAGAGCAACTGCTCTAAGTCGTTTCATGTTTAGATCCGGAAAGAAATGTATGCCTTTCTTCAAGGCTTTAAGGAAGATCTCAGGGTTCGAGTGGTCTGAGGAATACCAAGTTGCCTTCGTGCAGCTCAAGGCGCATCTATCGATGCCGCCGCCTCTCACCCGACCAGCCAAAGGAGATGAGCTATTGCTATACCTAGCCGTCTCCAGCCAAGCAGTTAGCTCGGTAGTCATCAAAGAATTCAAGGGAATATAGAGGCCGGTTTACTACGTCAGCCACGTTTTCAGGGACACAGAGACAAGGTACCCAGCCATCAAAAAGATAATCTTGGCGCTCATCATCACCTCTAGGAAGCTCCAGCGCTATTTCCAGGCTCATATGATAATCGTCCTCACCGACTGGCATCTGGGGAACATCCTCGGTTCTCCCGAGCCGTCGGGCCCCTTGAAGAAATGGAGATGGGAGTTGTCGCAGTTCGATATCAAGTACCGACCGAGGTAGGCCATCAAAGCCCACACCCTAGCCAACTTTGTAGTCGAACGCACCATTCCCAATAGAGAGGAGGCGCCGGCACGGGATCCGGGCCCGCAATGCACTATCGAAGAAAAACTCGGTCCGATTCTGGACTGGGTACTCTACGTGGACAGTTCCTCCACAGAGGATGGAAGTGGAACCGGATTGGTCATCCGCGGCCCCAACATAACCCAGATGGAATATTCTCTGTGGTTTGGCTTTAAGGCCTCGAACAACGCTGCGAAGTGCAAAGCCTTTTTGGCCGGCCTACGAATAACCTTAGGAGTGGGGCTAAAGAAAATTAGAGTCCACGGCGATTCCGCTTTGGTTGTCGGGAAAGTGACCGAGCGATTCGAAGCCCGAGAATCCCTCATGATGAAATACCTTGTCGAGGTGAAAAAGGTAACGAAGAGTTTCGACGAAGTCCAACTGGAGCAGGTGTTTCCCCCAATCAGAGCAAAGCTCTGTTCAAAATTTGAAATTTAAACTGAGGCAGCGCCTCACGTGCAAAGCACGCTAGCGCCAGGAGCGCCAGGGCTAAGAGTCAAAGACTCTGAGGCAGCACTTCACGTACAAAGCACGAGAGTGCTCGCGCCAGGAGCGCCAGCGCTAAGAGTCAACGACTCTGAGGCAGCGCCTCACGTGCAAAGCACGAGAGCGCTTGCGCCAGGAGCGCCAGCGTTAAGAGTCAAAGACTCTGAGGCAACGCCTCACATGCAAAGCTCGAGAGCGCCAAGCGCTAGAACTAAACATTCTCCACCGTTGGATCAAAGAACCAATGGTGATTAAAAATCACCAAGATACAGAACAATCTCTGTAGGGGAAAAATAATTTTCCAATCTTGTTAAGTAACAAGAAAGATGTCTTCTGCAAAACAGAAGCCCTAAGATCAAAGATCCAACGGTGGGAAATATCCCCAAATCAATCAGAGGAAAGATTTTCTTAACCGATTCAACAAATCATCCCTCCCTATATAAAGGACCCAAGACTTCAAGTCGTGGAGAGAGGAACCCCCCCCATAAGTTTCAAGTTCTCAGAAAAAAGAAAAGAGAAGAGCAAGATTTCAGAAGAAGAAAATTTCTTCAAGGTAAACAAAAAAAAGAAGAAAAGAGATCATAACATCTCCTTAATATTTGAGAGTTTTAATTCTCACATCATGAGAACTTAGTTCTCTTTCTAGATCGCAGATCTACAAGACAAAGTCTTTCACAGAAATGAAGAGATCATAGCATCTCATAAAAAAGAGAAGAACACAGTTCTTAGATCCATGAGACAAAGTCTCTTATAAACAAAGAATTTAATTCTCGGAGCACAGAACTCAGAACTAATCAGATCTGTTAAAGAAGAGCCTTAGCGCTCCAATTTTAAAAAGAAGCGCTCCAGCTCTCCAAGCCTGGTCAGCGCCAAGCGCTCCACATGCGCCTCACGTGAGCGCTACTTCAAAAGAAACGCTTCAGTGCTCCAGCACTCCGAGTCTGGCGCTCAGCACCCAGCGCTCCAAGCGCTATTTGATAAGAGCACTCTGCGCTCATTATCTGACGCTCAGCGCCAAGCACGCCACGTGCTCCTCACGTGGGCGCTTCTTGACATAGAGTGTTCTACACTCATCACACAGGACCCAGCGCCATACCAACACTCAATAAAAGACAAAAGAAGAAAGGGTGTCAGAACCCAAAATTAATGCTCTGCATTATTGAACAAAAAGGTCCTGAGCCCAAACAAATGTTAACATTTTGTTCAAAAATGAATGGACTGAGTCCAAATAAGTATTCAAACACTTTAACTGAATGGGCCGAGCCCAAGTAGGCCATAAATCCCCCAATTCAGATTAACTGAGCCCATGTACTCCCAATATTTTTAATTGGTCTTAGTCCCAAACCTGACTATAGATCCCCCAACCAACATTGGTTCAAGGGTACATCTCTTCACACCTCTGATATGTGTCGTTGTAATTCTTCAACGTCTTCAGAGAGGTGGCGGGTCCCGACAACCAGACACTTTATGGACCGCAACGTCCCTAAACTAAACCCCACAGACTATGACATCTTTAAACTCCATGGACTATGATGTCCTTAAACTCCATGGACTATGATGTCCTTAAACTTATGGACCGCAATGTCCCTAAACTAAAACGATGAAGCCCAAATGCCCTGTCAACGGATTTAAATGATTCCAAACCCCCGTTGATTAGATCTTAGTCTAAAATTGGACTAACGTATTCTTAACAAATGTCTAAGTTGATCTTAATCTCAATGAGATTAATGATCCTTAAACCTAACCCAAACCCAAATCTAAGAAAATACGGATTTGGACTAATCCACGCCCTATAGGCGACAACATAAATTAGTCTCCGTATACAATCCACGGGCAACCAAAAATAAAATAAACACACACGACACGAAGTGACTATCTAGAGAAGGAGAAAGTTGTTACCGCGATGCGGTAGCATAATTAACTGCAGGGGCTTGCGCCTGCAGGGAAGAGCGTCCCCACAATTAAAAACCCCTCAAATGAGGGGGAATCTGACGAAGTCTGCTGCAACAGCTGCATCCGTCTAAACCTCCGATACATGGTGCCATAAATAAACTTGGCATCTTCGGAGAGGTGGACGAATAAAACCAAATAGCATCTGCCCCCAAATTCAGGTAAGACGACCTACGCGGTTCCGTCTCTGTATTCGACGGTGAACAGATTCTGGCACGCCCGGTGGGACCTTTTCCTCTTTCCACTCCACACTTTGTGTGTCGTGTTCGCGGTTTAATATGGTTGCCCCTGGATTCGAGGTACTAAGATTTGGTGTCTTGCTTCGTGCAGAAGAGAAGATGACATCGATGGCTTCCAACTGCACCAAATGCAACAACAATTCCCACTCTTCCTCGCTGGAGGAGTAACCTATGGGCCTCAAGCGGCATCCCTTTTTACGATGCCAGTGGAACAGGTGACGCACGCCACCACTGGGCTATTTTTTAGGACCATGCTCCCACCGATGAGCTTCAACGCCCTATTGCTGTCGCAAGAAGCTCCAAAGAAGTCGATCTTTGATCGGCTTACAACTACCGCGGCCCGTCTCAACGGGTCGCCCAAATCCAACGCCTCGGTCTTTAACAGACTGGGCCAAAGCTCAGGTGGGCTCGTGAAAAAGCCTACAATACCTGAAAGAGTTATCCCGAAGCGGATAGCCATCCCAGCTCCAGTAAATGAAGTCGTTGGAGAGGCTTCTTTTGCTAAGGGGTCGGTCTTCACAAGACTGGCCGTGCCAATTCCCGCTCCAGGCGAAGTCACCAAAGTCGCTATCCCTGCTCGAAACTCTGCCTTTGATAGGTTGACCATCCCCTCTCAACGGACGTCAGTTTTTGACAGGCAGACACCAACAACAGTTTCTCATCAAAGCATGAAACACGATGGAGCTACCCCAACAGCAGAGGTGGTCCCGGCCGCTCGACATGCTCGACGTCGCCACTGGCGCCGAGTGAGGAAAACTGGGGGCAGTTCCCCTTCTGGACTTACCCCACCAGCTCCAACAGTGGAAGTTGATGCTGCTGTTCCAACTGAGAACAGCTTTGAACCACTTAACAGGGTGCGCAGGAATTCACCAACTGCCGTGCTAAAAAAGTCTCCTCCGCCTGCTGAAAAGGTCGCAAAGGTGAAGCCGGGGCATCCCCCTCAGCGGCTGTCCTCTAAAATTCATAGGGTCTATCGAAGGGTCTAAGACTCTATGATTAACCAAGAATACTCCCGCCAACCAAAGAAAATGAAGGTTCGGCAAGAGAATGACCATCCTGTCATACCACAGAAGCTATCATCTACTTGGGTGCCCGCTGCAACGGCCCCGTCAACTTCGACCGCCCACAAAAGAAGAAGGCCGGAAAAAGTCCCCGTGTCCACGACAAAGCTCAAAGGCACTGAATCCAAACGATCCAAGTCTTGAGGCATGGTGGTGCACACCATTTACATGGTTTCCGGCAAAGAGGATAGCCGAATCTCCATGGGCCATCGACCACTCACGCGGTCAGTAACTAAGGCTCAGGAGCAACAACAACAAAATCTCCAAGAGATGCTGACAGCCATGGCCGCACTCACTGGGCCAAAAGAATGCCCGGAAATATCGTCGGAGCAGCGTCAGGAACAGGAAACTGATGTCGAATTCCTCCGAAAAATGCTCGAGAGGAAAGACAAAGAGACTGCGGAACAAGCAGAAAACATAAAACAAATGGAGCTTTTATTCCAAGATATGGTCGGAATGATGATACAGCCGGATCCTCCAGCTGAAGACCCTCCGATTGTCCTTGAAGACGACAGAGGGGAGACATCAAACCTTCTTCCTGCTTGTTCAGCATCCAAGGAGGAGACCATTTCCAAAGCCGCCATGGACGACTATATAGCTCAACAGATACGAGATCATCAGGCAAATGAAACAACCGGCCAAGTCGTCAGAACTGAACGACCATATCCGGGTTAGTACGGTCAAATAAAGTACTCGCCAGGATACACGATCCCCAAATTTCACGTATATAATGGGACCAGCAATCCTCATCAGCATGTCGCCCAGTTCAAGGCTCTATGCGGAAATACCGGAGGTGATGAAAAATTGCTACTTCGCCAATTCGTCGGCAGCTTGGCGGAGACGGTGTTCGAATGGTATTCAGAGCTTCCCAACAACTCCGTCAGAACATTCACGGAGATGGAGTTGTTATTCACCCAGCGTTTCGCAAGCGCTAGAGAACGCACCCCAATCACGGCGTTGATCAATGCCAGAGTGAAGCCAGGAGAAACATGGGTTCAGTATGCGATACGGTGGCGGAACCTATGGTTAAAATGCGAACAACGCATCGAAGAAGCTCCTGCAGTAGGCATGTTCATAGGTACCCTCGATCCGCAGGCGACCATATCCCAGTTCATGATGTTTTCCAAGCCAACTACCTTCCAGGCCTTAATTGACAAGCTGGCCTAAATGGATCAGATGGGCTATAGACCGTTTTCTTCAAAAATGGAGCCTCGAAACGAAAAGGGGAAAGGGAAAGTGACCTTCGTCGCCAATGCTCAACAGCAGCCCAGTGGTCTAAAACCAGCTGATTGCCAAAGTGATAGACACCGACTCTTCAACGAGAGGCTAAAACACCCTTATTCATTTCCTGGGGATAAAACGAGAAGACTGTTCGAGTTGGCGGTGCGCAACAGGCTCATCACCCTACCGGATCCGAAACGCCCACTGCAGCCCGGTGACGTCAACAGTCACAACTATTGCCCCTACCATCTAATAGTGGGCTATCCAATTGAAGATTGCTTTGTTTTCAAAAGCTGGATTGAGGACCAATACCAGCAAGGCAAATTCGTTTTGTCTGAAAACTGGAGGGTAAACCCGCCACAACCACACGCTTCGAAAAAGATGGACATGCCGGGGGCATCATGCTCATCTGTAGAGGAAGCTCTATGGGAAGTTGTTCTTCCAACAAAAAACTAAAAGAATGCTGAAAGATCTCCAAGCATATCCGGCGATTAGGTAGAAGAGCCTGCTGGAGACCGAGGTTATTGAGGGGATGCTGAAGCCGCGCCCAACGCTGAAAGTTGGTGAAGGTGGACAAAACATTCAGGCCAAGCCTCCAAAGTCTTTAAAGAAAAAGAAGAAGGCCAAGAAGCCCGTCCGACCCGAACACAACCATACAGGTCTGCAGAAATATATCGATGCACTGGAAGAATATAACCAGAAGGCACGGACTCCAATCATGTTGGATGAATTCTTTAAGCATGTTCTTGAGAATGAAGCCGATGACGCCGATGAAGGAGACAATTCTTCAGAAGAGCCCAAGAATTATGTGGCAAACTGCCACATGATCTCTCACTTATCAATAAATGGCAAAGAAGCTCCTGATACAGAGAAATCAGGGGCAGATCCAGAACCGGAATCAAAATCCCTGGAGCCATCGGACGAATTGATTGACAGACTGCTGTGCAAAGCTCTTCAGAAAAGCAAATTTGACCGAGAGCGTGAAACGGCCATATATGAAAGGGCCAAGCGTCGACGTCGCGTTGAAGAAGCTTCGGTATTGAGAAGCCATAGAGTATCCCAACCGGGTAGAAGCACTTCTGCCGCAAGCAAAAGCAGGTTTAAGACAAGGAAGCAGTTCTCTAAAGCCCTGTCGATGGGAATGAAGTTGCCACTCTTCAAAGAAGACACTTCAGAAAATACGTTCTCCAACAAACTAGATGCACATCTAAACTACTGCTTATACCATCGGAGGATAACATACTCTACCGAGGAATGCTTGGCCTTTAAAAATTGGTGGTAGGGATACGTTGCTCATCGACAGTATTTCAAGCGGATGAAGCACAAAACTCGTCGAGAGCAGAGAAGCACGACAGATGAGCGCAAAAGCTGTCGACGACTGTCACATGGTTGGTTCCGATGAAAAAATCGCCCTCGGCCCTCTCTTCAAAGAATCTATCTCCGAAACAAAAGGGATAAAGACCTGTGAAAACATTCAGCTGCGTAATCGCACGTTACCTGAAAAGAATCTCAGACCCACAAATAAGGGATCGAACAAAAAAGATAAGGGGAAAGAAAAAGTCCATGAAGATATCGCCCTCAATGACCGAGTCGCCGAAGAGCTTACAGCCAAAGACCCGCCCAAGAAAAATAAGGTGGATTACAATGTTCTGGCACACCTGAGGAAGATACCCTCGCGGCTGAGCATTCTCGATGCTCTCCTGCTATCTAAAGAGGCAAGAGATTCTTTGATCAAGACACTACAAGAGCCCGAGCAGTTCCAAGATTTCCTTGTCAAAGAAAAGATGAAGGACGAGCTAGAAGAAGGGCACACTGCCGACGTCACTTTCGGTGATGAAGATCTCCTCCTTGGAACGTGCGAGCATAACCGTCCCCTATATGTCTCCGGGTATTGCCATGACATCAAGATAGGGAAGATCCTAGTTGACAATGGGTCCTCTGTCAATCTCCTAATTGTGAGGGTGTTAAAAGAAATTTGCATGAGCATCCAGCACCTCGCTCGGGATAAAATCACCATCTCCGGGTACGACTCCCAGTCATCACGAGAGCTCGGGTCTGTGATACTGACGTTACGCTTTGGGCTGCTCGTCACTAACATCAAGTTTCATGTCATTGACGCTAAGACTTGCTACAACGCTTTGCTCGGCAGGCCTTGGTTACACGAATACAACATTATCCTTTCTACACAACATTAGTGTATGAAGTACTTCAAAGATGGTCTCGAGTATACCATGACAAGGGACCTGAACCAATTCTCCGTGAATGAAGTCCGAAAATACGAAGATGCAAAGTATTTCTTACCAAACTTTGAAGACACGGAACGATGCCATAAGCCGGAGAATAAACAGAAAGCTATCACCACTATTCCGGTCTTTGGAAGCGATACCGAGGAGGAGGAAGAGATAGTCTATTCAGGACCGCCCCCATGCAACAAACCGGGACCGTCTACCCCTATTCTGGTCTTTGGTAGTGACTCTGAAGACGAGGTCAACGCAGTATTCTCGGTCCGTCTATCAATGCAGGCCTTCACTCGAGATGATCAGAGTTTGCAAATCGCCATAGTTTCGCGGCGGCACTACAAAGAACTCGACGCGCTTGAGACATATAGCGTGCAAGAGCTGCAGACGTTCTACGTCTCTCCCAGGCGAAAAGATGAAAAGGCGATCCTCTTTTATCGGTCCGCTGAAACCAAAATAGAGAAAGAAATTTGGCATGGTGCCGATTTGGCACTTGACAGGCTCCAGCTCATCCGTCTTCCCAGATACTATACAGAAGGATTAAAAAAGCTGTTGAGGCACTAAGGCGTACCCTTCAAACAGACTACTCGACAATCTTGATTCTACAACAGGATCTGGAACATCCCCGGAACTCAGCGAAAATTGCCCAACGGGAAAATGGAAACGATCGGGCTCGGATATGTCCAATCCAAGAAACGGGAGCGATTCCATGACTGCTACGTTATACATGACTTTGATGAAGAAGGAGATACTCTTTTAAAAGACGCTGACGATGAACCAGAACGAGGCCCTGCTATAAAAATGCTGAATCCGTTGTTTGAAGAACAGATGGACAAGCTAGTACGGGAAGCGAGTCAAAAGGTTCGGAATGATCACAGCCGCGAAATGGCCATCTATAAGAAAGCCAGAACGCAGCGCCTCCTCTAGCAGGCTACATAGGATGACGATGCCCTTCACCGTCAGCTCACCATGCATTCCTAAGGCAAGAAAAAGGCCCAATGCAAACGCAAAAACAAGTTAAAGAACAGAGAAAACGTTCGACCATGGCGAAACGGGTCCAAGAAGCCTCGCGATCGAGAAAAGGCCGGCCGGAATCCATCGCTGATGAAGAAGATGGATCGGGAAAATTCCTTCCCTCAAGACAAGACAAGGAAGATATTCGACCTCGTCATGAAACATCAGATGATTACCTTCCCGGAGTCCAAGCACCCCGAACAAGCAAGTGAGGTTCATCACCCATACTATTGCTCATATCACCGAGCGATAGGACATGCTCTTGAAGACTGCTTCACCTTCAAAAACTGAGTTGAGGACCGGTATCAACTCGGCAGGTTCGCTCTAGCCGACAGTTAGAGGGTAACCCCACAACAAATACATGTGCAAAAAGCAACGCATACGGTGAGAGTAGAACCAGACTAACATCGGTCTTGGAAACGATCTCGTACCTGTCACGCGATAACGTTGTCAAGAGAAGGAGTGCCCGAGAACATGGATGACCTCTCCTGGTGCTTCGAAAATGAGGATAAAGATGAGTTGATCTCAGAATTTCCACCCGCGCCAAAAGAGCTGGAAGATGGGATACACACTACCGCGGACAACCTAAGGAAAATTGACTTGGGAACGGCAGGTGACCCACGACCTACATTCGTCAGTGAGTTGCTTTCTAAAGAGCAGGTGGCTACGCTAAAAGACGTGCTCATGCAGTATAAAGATTTCTTCGCATGGAACTATTCCGAGATGCCGCGGCTAAATCCAGAAATAGCTGTGCATAAATTGGCGATATCTCCGGACGTCAAGCCAGTTAAACAAGCACCAAGAAGAATGCGGCTCGAACTTGAAATGAGCACCAACGCCAAAGTCAAGAAGCTAATCGACTCCGGCTTCATCCAAGAGGTTCAGTACCCTGACTGGATCGCCAATATCGTCCCAGTGATGAAGAAGAATGGGAAGGTGCGCATCTGCATGGACTTTCGGGACCTCAACAAAGACTGTCCGAAGGATGACTTTCCCGTACCGGTCACCGAGCTGATGATAGACAACACGTCCACTCACGAAGTCTTCTCCTTCATGGACGGATCATCAGGGTACAATCAAATAAAGATGCATCCCGAAGACCAGAAGCATACCGCTTTTCGTACCCCGCTGGGCATATTCTGCTACAAAGTGATGCCTTTCGGCTTGAAGAACGCCAGAGCTACCTATCAGAGGGCCATGACGAAGATTTTCGATGACCTCATACATGAAATCGTCGAATGTTATATCGATGACCTCGTGGTGAAAAGCAAATCGCACGAAGAGCATTGGGAGCATCTGAAGATAGTTTTCCAGTGCCTTCGAAAATACAACCTGAAGATGAACCCTCTCAAATGCGTGTTTGGAGTTTCCTCAGGAAAATTCCTAGTATTCATCGTACGACACCGGGGTATCGAAATAGACCCATCAAAGATCAAGGCGATTATGGGAATGCCTTCTCCAAGAACTTTAAAGTAACCACGGTCTCTCTAAGGAAAGCTCGCGTATATCCAGCGGTTCATAGCTAACCTCTCTGGCAAATGCCGTCCCTATAGCCACTTGATGAAGAAGGGGACCCCTTTCGTCTGGGAGCGTAAATGCCAGAGTGCACTCGACGAGATCAAGCACTACCTGCAGAATCCACTGGTACTGACCGCTCCGGTCAAGGGGAAATCCCTCATCCTGTACACGACAGCCCTTGAGGGTTCTTTAGGCGCATTTTGGGCACAGGAGAATGATCAAGGGATGGAGAGAGCCCTCTACTATTTGAGTCGAGTTCTCCTGGGGGAAGAAAAAAACTACCCCCCATCGAAAAACACTGCCTGGCGTTAATTTTCGCGATAACGAAGCTCAGACACTATGCTTCGGCGCATGAGGTCCATCTCATATCAAAAGTGGATCCTCTCAAATATTTGATGTCAAGAGCCATATTAACAGGACAACTCGCTAAATGGGCCCTCTTCTTGATGGAGTTTTTGATAGTCTATCGACCTCTCAAACCGGTGAAAGGCCAGGCCATCGCCGACTTCCCCGCTGAGTATCCGATACCTGCCGACTCACCCCTAAATTGCGAATTTCCAGACGAGCACGCGTTTGACATGATTGACAGGGAGATAGGAGGGAGTGATACCCGATGAGGCATCTTCCATGAAGAAGCGAAAGCACAACTCCCCTATAATCAAATCTGGGGTAGGCCTTATCTTCGTGACTCCACAAGGAGGGATAATGCGCTTTTCCTTTTCCTTAACAGAGCCAAGAACAAACAATGAAGCCGAATATGAAGCTTTGATAGAAGGTCTTGAGATCGCTGTCGACATGGGAATCGAAAATCTCCTCATATACGGAGACTCCCAGTTGGTCGTTAGTCAAATAAACGGTGACTATCAAACGTGCAAACTAGAGTTGGTGAAATATGGCAAAAGAGTGCAACAATTGCTGACTCAAATCCCTTCCTACATTCTAGAAAGCATACCGCGTGCGGAAAACAGCAAAATGAATGCATTAGCCAAACTCGCTAAAGAACTGGCTGACGAAAACCTTGATGACGTGAGGATCGTTGTGCAAAGCCGTCGGGTTCTTGCACCGGCAGAAATATTTCCGGAGTCTTCCGAAGAAAAGGGAGTGACCAAGGAAACGACCCTACAAATAAAAGACCAGGAAAAGGTTAAGGATTGGAGAGAAGTCTTCATAGACTACTTCAAATCCCGTCGAACACCCGAAGATGCGTCCTCAAGGCGTCA
Organism: Agapanthus africanus; assembly: GCA_030015575.1. Lineage (NCBI taxonomy): Eukaryota > Viridiplantae > Streptophyta > Magnoliopsida > Asparagales > Amaryllidaceae > Agapanthus > Agapanthus africanus. The sequence goes on along the minus strand of JASDDO010000019.1, from coordinate 909,363,496 downwards.
GCTCATTAAACGAGCTCTGTCTTTCGCCTTCGTCAATGACACACTGTATAAGAGATCGTTCGACTCTCTATGGCTGAAATGCCTGGGACCGGAAGAAGCAAGAAAAGTCGTGCAGGAAACTCACGACGGACTCTGCGGTTCTAATCAAGCTGGCCAAAGATGAAGCTGAAGATCAAAAGGATGGGCTACTATTGGCCCACGATGATTCAGGATTGTCTCGAATACGCGAAACAATGCCACTTGTGCCAAATTCACGGGGACTTCATCCGCCAGCACCCAAATCCGCTACACCCAACAGTGGCTAGCTGGTCGTTCGAGATGTGGGGAACCGACATAATTGGGCCCATAGAACCCGTATCGTCCTAAGGACATCGGTTCATATTGGCGACAAATGATTACTTCTCCAAGTGGGCAGAAGCAGTACCACTAAGAGAAGTGAAGACGGAAAACATCATCCATTTTCTCAAGACACACGTCATCTATTGGTTCGGCACTCCGCGACGGATTATCTCCGATAATGGACCAGCCTACAAAAGTCACAAAATCAGCCGCTTCGTACAGCAGCATAATATAGACTGGAGATACTCTTCGGTCTATAATCCCCGAGCTAATGGTCTAGCTGAGGCTTTCAACAAGACCTTGGCAAAGATCGTAAAGAAGACGGTGTCCAAAAATAAGAAGGACTGGCACGAGAGACTGCATGAAGATCTTTGGGCGTATCGGACTACGTTCAAAACGGCCACAAACATAACGCCGTATGCATTGGTATTCGGCACTGAAGCAGTACTCCCGTTGGAGAAAGAGCTACCCATCCTACGAGTGGCGGTTCATTACGAGTTAACAGACGAAGAGAATGCTCATCTTTGGCTTGAGGAGCTCGACGCATTTGACGAAACCCGGCTCATGGCGCAACAAAACTTGGAGACTTACAAAGAAAAGATGACACACTCATACGAGAGATTGACTAGGCCGAGGACATTCCGCCAAGGCGAACTCGTACTAGTTGTCAAAAGACTTATGATCCCCAATCATGCCAAACTGGGGAAATTCGAGCTGGACTATGAAGGCCCGTACATTATAGACAAAGTCTACCAAGGTGGGGCTTACTTGCTCATGGATATGCACGGCGAAAGACCCTTCAGGCCAATAAACAGCCAGTTCCTGAAGAAATACTACGCCTGACAAGTTACGGCCCAGGTTAATGATAGATGACGACACCCATGTTCGCTCGCTATCTTCCCAAACCCAAGCTCTGTAAGTGGTATCCAGCGAAGCCGTTGTCTCCAAAATGGACCGTAATGTCCTTAAACTAACAACATACCGTAATGTCCTTAAACTAACAACGGACTGAAATGTCCTGAAACTAGCTACGGACCGAAACGTCCTTAAACTACTACAAACCGCAGCATCCGTAGGCTGACGAAAAAAGGAAAAAGAAAAAAAAAGAAAAAAGAAATAACGAAATGGTACGTCCATAAGCGAAATGGGCACGGATGAAAACCCAAAAGAGCTCCGTGAGTAAAAACAGCAGGTCTACCGGCGAGTTTGTGAAAACCCGAAAGGGCGCAATCTCGTTAAAAGACACTTGCAAGATCCTCTCGACCTTGTAAGGAGAAAATACCTGCGTGAGATCCTTACGACTCACAAGGGAGCAACACATTTAGGGATCCCCACGATTCTTAAGGAGAAATTACACTTACGAGATCCTCACGACTCGTAAGGAGAATTCCCCTATGAGACCCTCACGGCCCATAGGATTCAAAAGCCTTAAGCAACAGGGATCTGAACCCGTTCTTAAGCCGTCATACACCCCAATATTGCCCTACAAGCGTTTCAACATTAACCCTTGTATACAATCCGCGGGCACGAATAAATATTTCCCTAACACAGTCCCACCAACGACGAGGGATATACTCACATGGTGAACGACCCTTGTAAGTCCTCTCAACTTATAAGGAGAAAACAATCTTGTAAGATCCTTACGACATATAAGAGAACATACAGTTAAGAATTCTCACGATTTTTAAGGGAAAAACACACCTACGAGATCCTCACGACTCCTAGGGAGAAACACCTTTATGAGACCCTTACGGCTCATGAAGTCAAAAGCCTTAGTCGACAGGTTCTTAACCCTGTTTGCTAAGCCGCCTTTGTTTGAGCCGACAAAGGAAAATGATGATTCGCTCCTGGCAATATCCCAGTTGTAGCGATGCTGATACCTAAATCAGTATCAAATTCCAAGTCCTTTCATAGCAAATGATGATTCGCTCCTGGCAACATTCCAGTCGCAGCGATACTGATGCAAGATTGGTATCAGACCTTGAGTTCCATACTCGAAAAAAATGCATATGAAATAGCCGAAATGTTTGGGCAACTCGAAATAAAAATCAGCAAGTAAAATATATGCATACAAAAATAACCGAAATGATTGGGCAATTCGCAATAAAAAGCAGCGAGTAAAAAGGAAAAAACATCCGAAATGATTGGGCACCGCAAAAAATAGCCGAAATGATTGGGCAATCGCGACTTTCGCGATACAAAAAGCTGAAATGATAGAGCATCGCGGAAAGAAAACAAAAAATACATATAAAATGAAATTTTTTCCCTGCAGGTAAGTCCATACTGGCCCCTGTATATAATCCATGGGCATAAACGAAAAGGGAACCACATGTCCAAAAAAAATTCTATCAAAGGGAGAGTTAGGTCTCAGCGGAAACATCTACAGCCTGGAGACCCACAATGGCGTTTATCCTCATTCCTGTAGGATTCGGACGTGGCACTACCAATCAGAACCACGACAAAGTCCCCAGTTCCGAGATTTTGCGGTTCACAGACAACCGAAAGTCAACCCCGACACCGTAGAAAACGGTGAAAGTCAACCATGACACCGTAGAAAACGGCGAAAGTCGATTCCGACACAGTAGAAAACGGCGAAAGTCGATCCCGACACCGTAGAAAACGGTGAAAGTCGATCCCGACACCGTAAAAAATGGCGAAAGTCCACCCCGACACCCTAGAAAACGGCGAAAGTCGATCCCGACACCGTAGAAAACGGCGAAAGTCAACCATGACACCGTAGAAAACGGCAAAAGTCGATCCCGACACCGTAGAAAACGGCGAAAGTCAACCATGACACCGTAAAAAACGGCGAAAGTCGACCCTGACACTGTAGAAAACGACGAAAGTCAACCCTGACACCGTAGAAAACGGCGAAGTCAACCCTCGATCTCTCCGTCGAAGCAACGCTTCGACTCGGGAACAAGTCAACTCATCAACCACTTATGAGTCCTCTCGACTTGTAAGGGAGAAAATTCTCTTTCAAGATCCTTACGACTCTCAAGAGAAAGCACACTTATGAATCCTATCGATTCTTAAGGAGAAAATGCACCTGCGAGATCTTCACGACTCGTAGGGAGAAAATTCTTTATGAAACCCTCACGGCTCATAAAATTGGAAAGTCTTAGGCGGCAGATCCTAACCCTGTCCCCTAAACCATCGCTACCCTACAAAGAGTCCAAGACGAACTGTTACTTATTATCTACATGCCACATTACATGCCGTCGAAATCGAGGTGCTGCTCAAGAGTACGTAAAATGCTTTGCGTCAAGTCAAAATAAAAAGGCATAACCCACGGACGTCAATCACATTTTATGCAATGCAATAAGGAGAACATTTGATTTACATCCAATTGAGCGTCCGACGCGTACCCACTCATGCATGTGCGAAAAGGATAAAACAAACGCTTGGAAAGGAAAAATTTGTTATTCATACCTCAGAAAGTTCTTACATTGATGAAAATAGTAAACAAAAGCATCATAAAAATGTTTACAATGGCAAAACATTGAATCCAGGACACGGATTAAGAAATTCAAAAGTGAGGCCGTCTAAAATGTTTCTGGCCTCTCTGACCATTCTTGTGTGGATCCTCTCACGATCGCAAGCGTCAGGATTTTCGCTGATATCCTCCACCCTCTGATAAGCAGCGATTATCGTCGTCTGTTGGGAAGTTTGATGCAAGATATCAATGAGATTATCTCGCCGCTTCTTCGAGATCAGGCCCATCAGATACACTGAGTGCACCTTATCTTCAGCATCATCCAGTGCATTAAGCGGCATGGCTTCATAAAATCCAGGAAGTGCTCCCCAAATTGCTCTCACTATAATCTTCAAGAGAGCGGAGTGACGAGAAAGTAGTCGACCATTGAGTGCATTGAAACGATTCATAATTTTAGCGCATTGGGCGTTTGTAAACTTCTGGTTTTGACAACGGCCTTGTGCGCGAATTTCCTCATAAGAAATGATTTCGTCAAGACAGTACAGATGAGCGGCCATAGCGCCTGAAAATGAAAATCAGTGAGAGTTTAATGGACGGACTGATCAAGAAAATGCTTATTGAAACAAACACGGGGATTTAAACAACTCTTGATATCCGCATGAAGAAAACAAGTGCTAATTAAGACACCCAACAAATTCAAATTTTTGCAATTAAGGAGGGAATCTTAAAAGGATTCTCACTTAATGAGAGACTCCTCGAGAGCAACGCTCTACAGATAAGAGTGACATCTGTCAACTCTAATTATGAGGGGAATAAAAATTCCCCAAGAATCTTAAAGAGCCATGCTTTGCAAAGAACATGGAACAATCCATCAAAAACCCTAAAATCAAAGCTTTTTGCAGAAGTTAAAAACTTCAGGATCTTTAAAGATCCGTAAAGCGAACTCTAAGAGTTCTTCGTTAATGGGTTAAAGGAATCCTAAAAAGGATTTCTTTTTCTGATCCATGATCTAGAAAGAGCAAAGCTCGGGTTTTTACTTAACGGGTTGAGAAACCCAAAAAATCATTAAGATCTGTGATCTAAGTAGAGCAAAGCTCTGTTAATGAGTTCAAATCTTACCAAAAAATTTAATAGAGTCTTAACTCTAAAGGAGTTTTCTGAGGCAGAGAGTTTGGCTCTGAAAGAGAATTAAATTCTCAAGAATAAGAAAACAGGAAGATAAACAAACAGTCATCTCAAGGGCCAAAGGCCCTATTTATAGGCGCTGGAAGTCGATCCAACTTCCAAGTTGATCTAACGGTGGAAAGGTTGTCACCGCTGCACTCACATGTAAACCACGTGAGTGAAACGGTGTAGGGGGGCATTTGTTTCCCCCAATCAGGGCAAAACTCTGTTCAAAATTTAAAATTTAAACTGAGGCAGCACCTCACGTGCAAAGCACGAGAGCGCCAGCGCTAGGAGTTAAAGACTCTGAGGCAGCGTCTCACGTGCAAAGCACGATAGCGCTCACGCCAGGAGCGCCAGCACTAAGAGTCAAAGACTCTGAGGCAGCGCCTTACATGCAAAGCACGAGAGCGCTCGCGTCAGAAGCGCCAGCACTAAGAGTCAAAGACTCTAAGGCAACGCCTCACGTGCAAAGCACGAGAGCGCCAGGCGCTAGAACTAAATGTTCTCCACCGTTGGATCAAAGACCCAATGGTGATTAAAAATCACCAAGATACAGAACAATCTCTGTAGGGGAAATAATTTCCCAATCTTGTTAAGTAATAAGAAAGATGTCTTCTGCAAAATAGAAGCCCTAGGATCAAAGATCCAACGGTGGGAAATATCCCCAAATCAATTAAAGGAAAGATTTCCTTAACTGATTCAACAAATCAGCCTACCCTATATAAAGGACCCAAGACTTCAAGTCGTGGAGAGAGGAACCCCCCATAAGTTTCAAGTTCTCAGAAAAGAGAAAAGAGAAGAGCAAGCTCTCAGACAAAGAAAATTTCTTCAAGGTAAATAAAAAAGAAGAAGAAGAGAGATCATAACATCTCCTTAATATTTGAGAGTTTTAACTCTCACATCATGAGAACTTAGTCTCTTTCTAGATCACAGATCTACAAGACAAAGTCTTTCATAGAAACGAAGATCATAGAATTTCATAAAAAAGATAAGAACACGGTTCTTAGATCCATGAGACAAAGTCTCTTATAAACAGAGAATTTAATTCTTGGAGCACAGAACTCAGAACTAATCAGATCTGTTAAAGAAGAGCCTTAGCGTTCCAATTTTAAAAAGAAGCGCTCCAGCGCTCCAAGCCTGGCGCCAAGCGCTCCACGTGCGCCTCACATGAGTGCTACTTCAAAAGAAGCGCTTTAGCGCTCCAGCGCTCTGAGTCTGGAGCTCAGCGCCCAGCGCTATTTGATAAGAGCGCTCTGCGCTCATTATTTGGCGCTCAGCGCCAAGCGCGCCACGTGCTCCTCACGTGGGCGCTTTTTGACATAGAGTGTTCTACACTCATCACACAGGACCCAGCGGCATAATAAAGAGTGCCCAACACTCAATAAAAGACAAAAGAAGAAGGGGTGTCAGAACCCAAAATTAATGCTCTGCATTATTGAACAAAAAGTGCCTAAGCCTAAACAAATGTTAACATTTTGTTCAAAAATGAATGGACTGAGTCTAAATAAGTGTTCAAACACTTTAACTGAATGGGCTGAGCCCAAGTAGGCCATAAATCCACCATTTCAGATTAACTGAGCCCATGTGCTCCCAATATTTTTAATTGGTCTTAGTCCCAAACCTGACTATAGATCCCCCAACCAATATTGGTTCAAGAGTACATCTCTTTACATCTCTGATATGTGACGTTGTAATTCTTCAAGGTCTTCAGAGAGGTGGCGGATCCTGAAAAACAGACACTTTATGGACCGCAATGTCCCTAACTAAACCCCACAGACTATGACGTCTTTAAACTCCATGGACTATGTTGTCCTTAAACTCTATAGAATATGATGTCCTTAAACTTATGGACAGCAATATCCCTAAACTAAAACGATAGAGCCCAAATGCCCTGTCATCGGATCTAAATGATTCCGATCCCCCGTTGAGTAGATCTTAGTCTAAAATTGGACTAACATATCCTTAACAAACGTTTAAGTTGATCTTAATCTCAATAAGATTAATGATCCTTAAACCTAACCCAAACCCAAATTTAAGAAAATACGGATTTGGACTAATCCATGCCCTACGACCGACAACATAAATTAGTTTCCGTATACAATCCACGGGCAACCAAAAATAAAATAAACACAGACGACACGAAATGACCATCTGGAGAAGGAAAAAGTTGTTACCGCGATACAGTTGCGTAATTAACTGCAGGGGCTTGCGCCTGCAGGGAAGAGCGTCCCCACAATAAAAAAAACCCTCAAATGAGGGGGAATATGACGAAGTCTGCTACAACGGCCGCATCCGTCTAAGCCTCCGATACACGGTGCCATAAATCAACTTGGCATCTTCGGAGAGGTGGACAGATAAAAACAAATAGCATCTGCCCCCAAATTCAGGCAAGACGACCTACGCGGTTTCATCTCTGTATTCGGCGGCGAACAGCAGGTTCCTCAGAGTATGAACGTCAAAACCGACGCCTTGAGCAAGCTCGCCTCCTCCTATTCGGCTAAGCACATGAGGAACATCCTCTTTGAAGTTCTGTTGTGACCCAGCGTCAAAGATACAGAAGTGATACACCAGGTCTACGCTACTCAGGAAGATACCCCAGATTGGAGAAAACCTGTAGTGGAATTTGTTAGGAATGAAACGCTCTCCAAGGATCGAACAGAAGCACACAGGCTCCAGATGAAAGCTCAACACTTCATGTGGAGCAAAGGAAACTTTTAAAAAAATTCGTATACCCAACCTTTGCTCAGATGCGTCAATTTTGACGAAGCTGAGTATGTTCTCTAAGAGATACACGAAGAAGCCGGCGATGCACATCAGGGGGCTCGCAATCTGATCCAAAAGACGCCGATGCAAGGCTATTATTGGCCGACAATCCACTCGAACGCAGAGAAACTCGTATGGAGGTGCAAGGTGTGTCAACTCTTTGGCAGCGTTTCTCGGCTACCAGCCACGGAGCTAACACCTGTAACAACTCCATTTTTAGTGTACAAAAAAATTTTGTTTAAAAGTTAATGTATGCTTGGGGTATTTGCATTTACTGTGAGTACCATAAGTAATTGTTTTACTTTTTAATCGCAAGAAGGAGCTTATAGCTCATTGGTAGACCTTGCACTGCTGAACCAAAGCACCAGAGTTCAAATCCCATCAGCCACATTATTTTTAATATTGTTTTATTTTAAATGTTTAGAAGTCCAAGGTTCTACACGTGCATAACTCATAAAAACCCCACGTCACATATAAAACAAACTGACCCAGGTGAAAGACCAAACGACGACGAACCTTTGACGGCGAGCCCCGGCCTGACTCGGCCTGAATCGGCCGGTGACTCGGCCGACTCGGCCTGCCACCGCAGGCCGAACTCGGTCGGATCGCCGAGTTGTCAACATGAAAGTTCTGCCTTTTGGCCTCCCCATTACTCATGTACACTTTAAATTTTTTGCACATTAACAGAGCTCTTTAAAAATCCATTAAACCATTTTTTAATACAAAATTTAATACTTTTCTCACACCCTTTCACCTACCCTAACCCTAATCTTTTCCTATAAATACCACCCCTAAACACACACCCCTCACTTTCAAATCCTGTCCAAAACTCTCAAGAAAACTCTCTAGAATTTTGTGTACAAGTGAAGTTAGCGAAGGGCGATGCTCCGGCAATTTTCCGACGACGACTCTAGGAACTTCCGACGACAAAACGATGCACCGGCAAATCCTACTTCCTCCTCTCCTTCTTCTATAACCTAACAACAAGTAAGTCCTTCTCCCCTTCTCTATTCATTTCTAAAAGTTTGTAAAACTAAAAGCCGACGGAAGCGGAGTTAATCCGACTTCCGATTTGGTCTTCTTTAAGAAGTTTACTTTTTATTAAACATAACAATATCAAACTCTCATATCTTGACTATTAATCATTTACAACACATCATGAAAAAGTTCCATAGCAAAATATTTCATATTGCAATTTTTATCGTACTTTTTCAGTAAAATATCATGCAGCTTTAAAACATCATTAATCATGCTATACCTTTAGATAGATCACGAGGTAATGGCCTATCTCTTCACAACACTTGTATGCAATATAGCACGATACCTTTTGGGAAATATAGATTCGAGAAATACCGTTTTACATAAAACCACCTTTAACTTATAAAAACCATTTTCACAAGATTACGTATTTTACACAAATCTTTGCAAAGCACCGCTACAACTCATTTAGGGAACCCGTTCAGGATGGTGTGGATTATCGCACATCCTAAGGCTTAGTAGTGCGAGATGCAAACCTCCGCAAGGAGCATTCGGTCTCGAGAGATTAAAAAAATACAAATATCTTAAGAAAATGAGATTTCTAGAAATATAATTTATTGAAATTATTTACACACACACACACATATATCATCAACATATCTATTTTTATGATAATATAAATATTCCAATTTTTCTAAATCATAAGAATCACTTTACACAAAAATACCATGAAATTCCATACAAGTTTAATATCACAATTAAATACCCTATATTATAAAATTAGGTTATTTTCACTAGAAATGTCATATATATAAAATCTACATCTATGACAACTCTAAAGGAGATAATTAAACACTTGGGGTGTATTTTGAAAATTATACAAAATTATTTTTTCATAAAACCCCCTCAAGTTCTATAAATTACAATAAGGACCCTAGTAAATATAGGTTTAAGCGGGACCGGTCTCTTGAGCCTCAAGGAGCCGGAGATATGGGTTCTTGCCTATTTAAGATAGACAACTTAACAAACAGTGTTATCAACACGGTAATCGTCTTTGAAAAAGACACAAATCCTGCCGTCCATATGGAGAGGTTACCGATAATATCAAAACCTAATTCAGGACTTCAATTTCTTTTCTAATTGTTCTGACTCATACCGAGTCTCATTATAAATAATCTGATTTGAATTTGATTCAAGTACAAACTAAAATGCAATATGAATCCATGAATACATATATTCAATCTATTCAAACTGAATTGACTGAACTGAACCATGGATATACTTCCATTTACATGATTCTCCAGTTGCATCCATGATTCTCCAGTTACATTCATTTACTGATATCATGGTTTCGGCAAGTCATCCATATATATAAGACAATACAATTTACAATACAACACAAATAATACAATCAAGACATTACGGGGTTTAAGGGGTAGATTGGTACGGAAGATGTTAGAAGTGGCCCGAGACTGCAAGATTTAAGACACCTAACCTGTATTCCGTTGCTGTTGTACCATAGCATAACAGTTCCTTGTACATTCCGTCCACCTTAGTCTCTGGTCTACTAAGACTCCTCTCGTATATACTGGCATCCTTCTGTACCAAGCTACAAACAACAGCGTTAACAATATAATACAACTTTAAAAGTTGCACACACACACTCTCTCTCTCTGTCTACTCTATTTCTCCCTTATCTTTGGGACTTACCGAGCGATTTGTTCACTGAAGACATTCTCTTTCTTCTTCTTTGAATGTCGTCAGGTGACTCGGACCTTCCAGAGATCGAGCCCACCCGTGACAACTTGGACCAGTTTATTGAAGATCCTGAACTGTAGTTACACTTGCACATTTCCTTTACATTCTGTATTTTCCATTTCTGTTATGCCACTGTTTAGGCATTGCTTTCATTCAGATGTATTTACTTTCCATGCATTATACAAAAGAATGTTAATAAATAAAGTTGCTGTTTCATTACATTTGTCTCTTGTGTATATTTCTTTTATATTGCTTAGTTACGCTTAGCGTATTTACTTCTGAGTAAATACGTAGCGGCCTCGTCGCGTCCTCTGCCTGTATACTGGGAAGCGGGGCGTGACAACACCCCTGAGCTCCCCTTAGCCTTTCGCCCAGTGGGGAATGGACATGATCAGCCAGTTCCCCATAGGCACATGGGGCACAAGTATATCCTCATCGCCATAGATTACTGTACAAAATGTGTCGAAGCCACACCGATCAGAAAGCCAAACGCTGCCTCCATAGTGAAATTCCTGCAGAACGACATAATTGCAAGGTTTGGAATTCCGAGGTGCATCATCACCGACCATGAAACTAACTTTAAGAATGACAAAGTCATATAATTCTGCAATGATTACAATATACTGATGAAGTTCTCTGCGGTCGCTCATCCCTGTGCAACGGGCAGGCCGAGGTTGCAAACCAAGGTGTCATCCGAGGGCTTAAAGCCTGCCTGGAAGGAAGACAAGGCGGGTGGGTCGAAGAACTGTCATGGATACTCTGGGCATTGCGAACGTTGAGGATGACACCCACGGGGGACATCCCATTCAGTCTCTGTTATGGTTCCTTCGGAAATCGGCTTACCCAGTTACATGGTTGAACACTTCAACGACAAAGCCAACGTCTCAGCCCTTTGAAGCAACCTGGACATCCTGCTGGAGAAGAGAGACCGGGAACAAATAAGGATGGCCGTATATCAGCAGAAGACCGTCCTGTACTACAATACTCGGGTCAAACACTGAGTGTTCGAATCAGGAGACTTAGTCCTCTGACGCAAAGAATTTGAGGAACAAGAGAAGCTACACAAGTTCTCCATGGAATAGGACGACCCCTTTCTTGTGACCGAGGTATTGCCCGTAGGAGCATACCGCCTCCAAGATTCCTTAAGACGTAACCTTCCACGGCTGTATTATACAAAAAAGCTTAAATTGTATTATTAAACTTGTACTCCTTTTAATAATAAAGATTCTTGTTTCTCTGCAATCCAAACTGTTTCTCTCGATTCCAAACCAACACGCCGCGTAAGGCCGGCGGGCAGCCTCCTGCCCGTCGTGCCCATTCAAAACGGGTAGTTTCCTGCCCGACCTAACTGAGGGTCTGAAGCCCTCTCACGAGCCTACAGGCTGTTTCCAGACCGGTCTAGAAGTAAGAGAAGTATCCCAGGCCAGCCCTTTACTCAGGTAAATAAAATGCAGGTGCACCTGTAGGTAGCCGACCCAAGTATCGCTCCGCCCATCTTACTTCGACTCTGGGGTGAAGGATTGAAGGAGGGGCACCGATCTACCTACACTTGGAGAACAGAAACGAAAATTTTTGCTATTTTAACATTCTGAGAAAAGAATAATTCATGAGCAAAAGAAAAATTCATTAATAAGAGATATTCTCGGTTCCTCATCCTTACAAAAGTCCCCGGGAGCTTGCAAAAGAAAACACTATTTTGTCGCTTAACAATTACAACAAAGGAGGGAGAAGCTCTTGAACACATTGGTCGTGGTACTCAAGGTAGAGGTCCGCCAGCTGATCCCAGACAGCATCCCATCGCTCCCTCTGCCTATGTCTATGGACCCGAGCAGCTATGGTGCCGTCGGGGACTCCCGTAATCGCGCATAAAGATATGATCAATCTCTGTTGGAAAGATCGGCGTATGAGATCTATCGAGTGATCTCGTCTGTTCTTTGAGATCAGGCCCAACATATAGTTCTTGCACATCTTATCGACGACGTCATCCAGCGTTTGTTGAGATAACACCCTAAAAAGGCCAGGGGAGGACCTCCGGTTCATAAGGACCATCATACACAGGAGAGAAGATCGGCATGGAAGTAACCACACATAATAGTGCTGCAGCCGACTTATCGCAGCCTCATATGTGTCAACAGAGCCGTCGTGGTCGTAATAGTAAATGTCATCGCGAAAGACGATCTCTCAAATATTGACCGTGTTGCTGGCCATCGAAAAATGAATGGATTATGAAGGTCGGAAGGAGAACAAGGGGCGGAACCGAGCAAGTGTAACATAACTAAAATCAAATGAGTGGAAGTGCCTAAGAGGAGGCCGTGACCCCACTATTTATAGCCTCAGCAAAAATTCTCTTACAGTCGAGATCCTTTCCCGCCAAGGCATGAATTACGAAGCATCGCATCCATTGGACGAGGCGTCACCACGTGGCTTCCTGCCGTTGGCCGCCACCCTTTCATATGGATCCGGGCAAATTGAACGACACCACCAGAAGATATGTATGAATTCTAGGATACCTGCCAGACGCCACGTGACCCCATGAATCGGGGAAGTACAAATGTCCACGTCACGACGATCCGACCTTCCATAGATCCGTAGCCCTCTCATGAGGCTACTGGGCAGCTTCCTGCCCGGCCAATTCACAGCGAGTGGATTCCCGCTCGACTTAAGCTATGAATTCCAATTCCTCGTATCGGCAAATTCCTGCTCGTCCCCGAGGCACGTCCATCTATAACGCGCATATTCTAGCCCGGCCCGAACTATTGTTCTGAAGCCCTCTCACGAAGCCGCTGGGCAGCTTCCTGCCCGGCCTATTCACAGCAAGCGGATTCCTGCTCGACCTAAGCTGTGAATCCCAAGTTCTCGTGCGGGTAGATTCCTATTCGTCCACGAGACACACCTATCCACAGCAAGCAAATCCCTGCTCGGCCGGAACTATGGATCCGAAGCCCTCTCACGAGGCCACTGGGCAGCTTCTTGCCCGGCCAATTCACAACGAGTGGATTCCCGCTCGACCTAAGATGTGAATCCCAAGTCCTCGTGCCGGTAGATTCCTGCTCGTCTCCGAAGCACGCCCATCCATAGCGACCAGTGATTGGAAGAATTTAAGTTTTAACCGCAATCAAGACGGTGTCGCTTTGCAGCTAGCCGGTTGAGCACGGGTCGATCCACAGGGAGATGGTTGTATGTCCTTTCTTGTCTTAGACGAGTCAATAAAGAATGTTGTATATATTTGTTCGATTCTAACCTATGTGTATTATTTGCAAGTATAAAGTTGTTAAGAAAAGATACGAGATTGTAAGCTAAGAAATCCGTACTCAAAACCTTTGAGCCGAGTCTTGACCAATTGAAGCTAGAGCAATCGGCAACAACGTGGATTAGGGGATATAAGCGCGGTATTCGTGGAATCCGGCTTATTTACCCTTGTCCTTCCGTTCTTGTCTCTTGCTTTCGCCTCCGGCCAAACCGAACGCAACCGGTTGCGGTTAGGAATCACCGTTACCTTGTTAGGGTAGGGTGCCTAACGGAGCGCTTGCGTATGGTTTGGACGGAGTTCAATGGAAAATAACGGGAAAAGGAAATGAGAAGGAAAATATTAACTTACAATACCGTATTTATTCTTAACAACAATAATTACAACCATTCACAAAATGAACAAAAGAGAGCAAAAGAAAAGAACAAAGAAAAGAAAAGATTACAAGTAATTAAGTGCATGGAATTTAAGTGCATGAAAGTAAAGCAAGGTAATAAAAAGCAAGTAATAAATAAGCAATAAAAAGAACAAGAAAGTAATTACAAGAACATAGAACTCAAGAAAAGCATGTGATCAATAGCCAACCCTTAAACTTGCAAGCTCAATTAAGAGGTTGCAAGATCAAGAGAAGGGTAGAGAACGCATGTGAAGTGAAGAACTAGTCCCGTGAGAAAATACGACCCTTGAGATCAATAACTAACCCTTAACCATTCAAGCTCAATGAAGAGGTTGAATGATCAAGAGAAAGCAAGAATCTCAAGGGGAAGAAGAAACAAAAGAGAATGATACAAAACCCTCATCTTCATTAATATCCACTCAATGCTCTCACTACATTTCCATGGAGAAAGAATGAAGAAGAAGAAGAAGAAGAACTACACAAAAACTACAAAAGAGGAACAAAGAATGAACACAAAATTGGACCCTTGGCTTAGCTCAATTCTGGAGTATTTATAGGCAGAGGGTTGAAGACCTAGGGCAAGAATCTGCCTCAACATGAATGTACCAAAATGCCCCCAAAAGTTGACAGTGAGAGGAGCCCACATGGCCGCGGATCCACGGCCAATACCCCCCTTTGGCCGCGGATCCGCGACCGTCTTGATGAGTTGGGTCGTCGTATTTTGGGTGCTTCCCTGGTTTCTTGTCCTGTGTTGTTATACATGTACCAATCTGCAATTTGGTTCCACAGTTGCTTCAGATTTGCAACGGTCCAAAGTGGCAACAAAAATAATACTTTTGACCTTTTCTCCCTCGAGCTCCGCGCACCCATTGATTCTTGTGCAGCCCCTCTCGTGCTCTGTGCATGTCCGAGACACGAATGACCACTGTCATATGTCTTGTCTCTGGAACTGGTACTCGGCACTGGACGGATATGGATGACCGGAACCCGGCTTTTATCTGCTGTGACAGATGTTCTGTATTTGGTGTAACTGTGGAGATTTTGTCTTGATTTGCAATATTTGTACTGGAAACCTGTATTCTGTAAATATGTAACAAACACGGATTACAAGCACCTACCTATAAACACACGAGCATAAGAATGGGCGGTATAAAATGCAATATTCTGGTATGAACAACCAGATTCCTGCCCGGCCCGAACTATGGATCCGAAGCCCTCTCATGAGGCCGCTGGACAACTTCCTGCCCGACCGATTCACAGCGAGTAGATTCGTGCTTGGATTGCCCTGTGAATTCTACGACTTCCCAGGAGGCCGTCGGGTAGACTCCTACCCGGCACACATGCTTGAACTAGACAGACTCCTATGTAACACAAATGAGGAATGCTCGTCTACTATCGACAGCCGGTCCAACTCTCGTTCCGCTTACCTCGTCTCCGAGGTGATGAGGGGATACAGATCTACCTTGAAAGGATAATACTGAACTTTGCAAAGTTTTCAGAGTTTCCAAAGGGATACCGGGCTATATAGACTAGAAAGGCTTACCATGAGTTTACCTAATGTTCGCTCGACTCACATTACCTCGTCTCTGGTGTGCAGGGGGAACGTCGGTCTACCCACACTTGGAAGAATAAACCTAATGTTCACTAGACTCACGTTATCTCATCTCCTGGGTGAAAGGGGAACACCGGTCTACCCACACTTGAAAAAATAAAAGCAAAAATTTTCCAATCACAAATGAGCAAAAATACTTCGTTAATTTCAAAATTGATGTACAAGGTATTATGACCTCCTTAGCTTTACAAAATTGTTACGAAATTGCCCGAAGGCTTATAAAGGAAAACAAAAAAGAAGAGGAGAGAAGAGAGAGCGACGGCTTCAAGTCGTCTTCTCGCCCAAGAACTCATCCGCTTGTTTGTGAGGCACCTCCACCTTTGGCTCTTCCTCGGGGAGGTGGTATTTCGTGCGGAGCACCTGGTCATCGAAACCGTGCGTGATCTCCTTAACTGCATCAAAGGTATCATGCCACCTAACGGCCACAGAGTCGACGAGGTCGAGGTAGAACTGATCGGACGTTTCATAGTCCTCCATAGCCTTTTTCTCTCTCTCCTCGGCCTTTTTCGCCGCTTCGTTGGCCGTATGGGCAACTTTCTTAGACGAGTCTCTCTGCTTCTTCATCATATCGAAGAGTTCGTTCACGTCTCCGACCTTGGCCTGGAGGGCCTGGTTGGACACGGTCAGAGCCCGGATGGACTCGGTAAGCCTCGCGGCCTTCACCTCCTCTGAGACCAGCCGCGACTCGAAGGAGGCGACGTTGTCCTCGGCCTCTTTCAGCTTGGCATGGATCTTTTCTTTGCATGAAGAGGTCTCCCTCGCCCTTTTTATCGCCGGGGCAACCTCTTCGACCTCTATGGCAGCCAGGAGGGCACAATGATGAAGAACCTGTAGAAAGAAGCAGAAAGCATCCATCAGGGACTGAACAGAGAAAATATTACTTGAAAATTTACGGAGATCTCACTAACCTGGACGGCCTCCTGGGCTATTGCAACAGCCTGGGCTTTCATGGTGCCTTGAGATATCTTGGCCCTCGCTGCTTTCTCCATGTCCGCCAGTAGGCTTTTGGCCACAGATAGTCCCAACGGCACCTCAAGGCTAAAGTCGCCCTTCTGAATATGTATCTTGACCGATGAAGGCCGGAAAATCATCTTCTTGAGCCTCTTATCCAGAGTCTCGGCAGAAGAAGGCACCTCCGACCTCACCTGGAGAATCTATTCCCGGGCTTGTTTCTACCCGCACTCCTGCGCTCCTCGGAGACTGGCGGAGGGACAACGGTCTTTGGTGAAAGCCCCTGGCAGGGCGCCCCACTCGGCATGGGCTTAGACGAGGTTGCGCTATCGTCCTTCCTGTCCTGTGCCTTGGTGGCCAAGACGACCATAATTTTTGACCGGTCCGTGGGCTCTGCTAGGGGAAAAAAAGGATTAGTAACAAAAACAACAAGATATATCAAGTCTAAATTGATCAGTTGAGAACTAACTTACCTAGGAAGCGCGCGGGACCGAGTCCCGCCCAGCTCAGGACATGCTTGGAAAGCGGGGCGTCGGCCTGCTGGATAGGATGCCACAGAGAAAAAACCCTCGCCTACGGGGCTTTCGACAACTTGTCCTTCGGGAAATCCGCAATATGCCACTCCGTAGGCACCAGCAAGTCCTCTCCCTTCGAGGGAGCGTCGAATATAAACTTCTTTTGTAACGACTCTGAAATCTATGTACAAAAATTTCTTTTTTATTGTACAGAAAAAGAGTATTTCAGCCTGATGTGAAGTTATAAGTTATTTTTGTTCAATAAAAGTAAGAAGCGCCTTGTAGCTCACTGGTAAAGCCTCTATACTGCTGTGACATAGCCTGTGCATTCGAATCCCATCAGAACCTATTATTTTTTTCAGATTTTTCTTTTTAATTTTTGGAATCCCAAGAGTTGCATGTGCAATACACGGAGAAATGAAAAGTTTTAGAAAAATCAAACATGCACAATGAGGTGTACACACCAAAATACCCACGTGGCACGAATCTCGAGGCTAAACACTCAAATTCGACCACCTATTCTCCCATATAGGCCGGCGCTGACAGTCTATAATGCTCCAATTGACTCCGTACTCTGCCCACGCACACACACCCCTTCTACTCCCCTTAACTCCACTGCACTGTTTGATTTCCCCGTAATCAAACAGAGACCCTTCATTTCACCAATTAGCACCTTTTTAATACTTTTTAATCCAAAATTTTAATTCTCAAACCTTAATTCTTCACTATAAATACTACCCTATACCTTAGCTCTTCACCATTCTGAAATTCTAGCAAAAATTCTCTCAAAACTCTCTAAGTGCCAAGTGGAGTTAAGCCCCTCAAGTGGAGTAGGGATCCAAACTCGACAATCGGAGCATCTCCAACGAAACCACGACCCCCAAGATCTTCTTCGATCTCTTCTTAATCATATAAAAATAGTAAGTCCCACACATCTCTTCTTCTTTTCATCCCAATTCATCTCCTAAACATACATCGGTAAAGTGGAGTTACTTCCGATATATTTCTTTTTAAACTTAGAACTCCATTTTCCTTTATACATATGTCTAACAAATTTTACTACCCTACCTATAACTTTAATTACAATTTTCTAGCTTCGATTTTAACCAAAATTTTCATGTGAAACAAATATAAACGAACTTTTTCATTAAAATACCTTGAATTCTAGTATAAACCTCTTTTCGATAATTATTAAAACAATACCATAAGAAAACTTCATGGGGTAACGACATACCCCACACGCACACTTTGGTTTCATAGCACGATATCTACATATATGTATGGTTGGTTTAAAGAATAGCTTTTGTTAGGAATATGTATGCCCTAGAGGCCATTATTGTATGATATAGTGGATACTTGGACATATATATAGAGGACTTTTTTGCTCGACATGATAGTATGCTATCTGATTGCTCTTTATCCTAACATGTACATTTGCATTATTATACTGTCTCTTTGATATATGTTGATAAAGCCCTTAGGATGTTTGCTTGATTACCAGGACTATGATGCAGATCATATTACTAGGACTTGTGTAGTCTACAAGCACATCCTTTAAATGTTCTTAGTCAAGAGAGTATCGAGATAGGGCATCGATATTCCAGAGTAGACTAGTGTGTACGTTTCTTGACCCTGTATAGGGTGATGGTAGATCCCATAACCATTGGTGTTTGACATCAAAGATTGTACATAGTTGCTCATTAGAGAATGGGTACACCGAACAGGACTCGCCGAGAACTCCTAGTTGGTACTATACCTATCGTCAGATAGAAGTTCTCTGGTGACACTGGTACAGGTTAGTCTGTAGACCAGAGATCGTCATAGAGTCTTGTATGGTTCCCACTGTGCTTTGATTTTATCCCTACCACGGCTCAAAAGAGACGTGCAAACAGGTGGATTTTGGGTACAGTCCCGAGTCACATAGAGGCAGTGAGAGATAAGAGGGGTTTCGTCTCTCCCAGTATATGGAGTTGATGTTACGCTATGCTCGATTGGCTATAACAGTATGTCCCTAGCCAAGGCTGATGAGATTTGTTGGTAAGAGTTATCAGTAGTTTCTCGAACCGTTATAAGCCACACATTGGCATGACTTATCAAGTTACTGGGGTCTGACGATTCCACCCCTAGACTCGATATGCGACATATCAGACGAAGAGACCGGACTATACGGTAAGTGTTACTTATAGGCTTCATGGGAGTTTGGACAAGCTTGCTTGTTGATCTTCTATTAGCTCAATACCTAGGTAGCCGTTAGGTCCAGCTAGTACCGCTGACGACTTGTAGGTAACTGATGTGATCATCACCAACTGCTGGCGTATTGACGATTCTTTAGAGTCCCGCATAGAGGCTTCATAGTTCAAGCGAAATGAAGTAGGGCATATATGTTGATATGTGGGGGGGCCTAATTAAATACGAGTATGTGATACCGTATTCTAATCTGGCGGTTATTTGATATCAGTTAGGTTATATGTGTGAATCAAGTGTTGATTTGATAATGTGATATACAGATAAATGATATTAGTCGGTTATATGAGATATAACCGGATAATTAAATCAAATGTTGATTTAATAATTTGATATATATTTATATTGGATATAATTATATGTTAACTAATATTATTGCTCACTAGTTATTTTGTTTTCTTAATATATATATATATATATATATATATATATATATATATATATATATATATATATTATGAAGTATGACATGCATTTTTCTATTTTTGGAAAATAAAAAAAGAGGTGGACAATGGGGAGACTTTTGATGAATGGGTGAAGCATGACATTTATCATTTGTTTATTTGTTTGCGTGCACTATTGAAGCATGGTTCAATATTTGTATTGATTTTTATTCATGCTTCAATAAGTGAGAAAATAGATAAGAACCATTCTACACTTGTTCATACCTTTTGTGCTTGAGCTCATTTTCATTCTCTAGCTCTCTCCATTTTCTTCACCTCCATCTCCAAGCCTTAACACTCACATGAGTTGTGAAACCTACGACTTGTGAGGATCCTTAGTGAGCTAAACACCCCTGCTTCACCATCCTACACTAGATTAGCGCTTTGGTGTAGTGTGTTTCCTTCACTAAAGTTAGTTTAGTGAAGAGGTAGCTTGGATTAGAGGAACTTCGGGTGGATCATCTTTGGCATGAAGATCGCAAAGGAAGCTCGATCCAACTTCAAGTGGAGCCTAGTGGAGTCGCGTGGACTACTACATAGAGCTTTTGAAGAGAAGGCCACGATCTACAAAGGTTGTTTCCTCCTTTCTCTTTGCTAGTTTAGTTTGTATGAAGCTATAAACCCTAATCATCTAGTTTAGATTCTTGTTTAGTGTTGATAAGCATCCCGAAATTTTTTATAACGGCATGCTTGATGCTAGTAACACCAAGTTATGGTGCTGATAAACACTTTCATGGTATCATAGCCAAGCTAGAAGATTAGACAATATTTGTAGAATTACGAAAACAAAACAACTCCGAAACTGTAACCCGAGAAACCAAGTTTCTGTCGAATTTTTAAAGGTCTATGAAATTTTTTTAAATGGGTACAGAATGTTGCATATGATGTAACTAGAACACCAAAAAAAATTGAGACCCAAACTCCCAAATCTCACCGGCCAGATGCCTCTTTTGCCCGGCCTGGCCGGTCCAATTGCAATGCTTTGCGCTCGATTTTGTTTGCTGGTCTTCTGTGTTGGTTTTGGATTTTCAGGTTATATTTGATTAGCCCAGTTTGCATATGATGTTAACTTTTCTTTTGGGGCTATTCAGAGTGTTTTGTAGTTGTAATTTTAACGTCATTTCGGATTTAAGTTTGATACGTGATACAATATATGGAAGCCACATTTAATTAGTTTTGTGAAAACTAGTTTGCTAATTGTAAATATAGCATTTTAGTCTATGTTTATCGATTGCCACGGAGTTTTGATTCGGATCAAAACTCCGTCGCAATCGCGTATAGTACGCGAACACTCGTCAGATAACTCTACTAGATAGCCATGCTCCATTGTCCCGACCAAGTGACTGTAGGAGAACCCCGTTGCCAATAGCATCCACTTGGGTGCTTGCGGCCATGGTGTTCCGCCTAAGTGCACTTCGTCGACAGAATCGCGGGTGCGGCCATCTACTAAAGTTCCTGACGAGCATTCGATCAGGTAGTTAGGAATCTTGTTGAATTACCCGACTAAGTTATTGAAAAGAATTTTTGAATTGAGACTAAAATGCAGAGTTTATAGGGTAAGGCATGCAATCCGGAATGTGAGATATTCCGGGTTTATGATGTCTAAGAAAAATGCGGATTCTAATTATTGCAGTTTTCCATTTCTTTTCTGCGACCGTAAGTTTAATATGTAGGGTATTCCAAATCTCATTTCTATATGTCAATGACATTCGGGATACGCATATTTACTTATGTTGATGACATGTGATATTATGTGTTGCTGTGATATGTTATATTGGATCTTCGTGATTGAATAGCCGGGGGTTTTTTATGTGAGATAAGAGTTTTTCAATTTTCATTCATGTAAAATTGTATGTAATATTCTTTTATTGGGACACTTCCGGGTTGAGGATGATATCACTATTGATGTATATTATTTACTTTTCCGCATTAGGATAGACCCAAGGCGGGGAGCATAAGTAACCGGGTTTTAGAGTCCAGTGGGAGGCCATCTCGAGGAGTCGAGACCGGGTCTCCTAACTTTAGAATTGGCAGGGTTGCTTGCCGCTCTCATAGGGGTCTAGGGATATAGGTTTGGCTATTAATCACGACCGTGGAATCTGTGTTTTACATTACCGCCTAAATTTAAAACACGGACCTCCTAGTATATCCAATATTTCGTATATTGACTTCTGCTGCTTGGTTCTGTGATGTGATCATATAACTGCGTGAGACAAATGCTATATATATGATATATATAATAAACGTTTCTTATGTTTTGCACCCGCGCTAGTCCAGCCCCCGCTCTGCCGTTAGTTAAGTAACCTAACGGTGCATGACGGGCCCCGTGGCGAATACGGATGGCATAAGCATACATTCTATTTTCGTTTCTTTTCTGTGATGTTTAGGGAAATATAAATGATGGGACTTCATTAATGAGATTAATAGAAAGAACAAAAACCTAAAGATGTTGTAGAATCGAAATTTTAAAAAGGTAGCTCTAGTTCTTGCTTTGCATAGTGGTATTCCTTGATGAATATCCAACACCTCATTCAATAAGGAAAGAGCTGAGATCTCTTCACCGGGAGTGACCTCTTTAGAAAAACCAGCAAATGCTATAACCCACTTGGTTTTATTTTAATAGATTTTCTAGTTCTTACTTTGCATAGTGGTATTTCTTGATGAATATCCAGTACCTTATTCAATGAGGAAAGAGCCGAGATCCCTTCACCGGGTGTGACCTCTTTAGCAAAGCTAGTAAAAGCTACAAAAAAAACACTCATTTTCAAATCATTAGATTCTACAACGATTTCAAGTTCATTACGTTAAAGGTTTTCATCAAAACCAGTCGTATCCCTCCGTCATTTCAGATAAGTGTTATTTAGTATTCGTGCTGTGTTTGTTGACCTTGTCAAGGCGTAGTGTGCGGTAGCTGATTAGTGCTTATCTGCTGCATGTGATGCGATTGGATTAGGGTAGTTATACAGCTTTGTTGACCTTGTTAAGGGTCGTACGGGTGGGTGTAATTCAATCACGAAATGACGGGTTGAACTTGGCTAGCGGTTATGATTTATTGACCTTGTTAAGGTCATAAGGTGCTAGGGGTAAAAACATATATTGGGAATTTCAAGTGTTGAAATTTGCAATGAGATTGCATACTTTCTATGAAATAGTTGGATCCCGATACCCACTACGAGTAAGAGTTACTCCTGGGAGAGTTTTTTCACTTTACAATTAGCTGATCCAGTAGGTGTCTAAGAAAGGTGTTAACGGGGTTATGCCACTGTAAAAACGAGGCTATTTAATTAGTTACATGCGAAAGCATGGGGAGACTCTCTCGGAGTACCTATACCTGCCTGAGTGACCGATTGGCGAACTTGTAGGGTGTAATTAATCCCGGCTAATCTTACCTTTTATGGTTTGAAGGAAGATTCGATAAAAACAATGGGAGTCATCCTGATTAGATAAGATAACAACCAATCTAATCTTGCAAAGAGCGCACGCTAAAGCGTTTCCTTCTCTCACTCTCCTGGTAGCGATCATGACTCGCATTAATCAAGATAATAATATGGATGTATTAACCGAACCCGCTTATTATACTGAGCTGAGGAACGTTGGTTCCGCTTTTTCTTATGATTTTCATAAGTCTGAGCAAGGAATAAGGGAATATCCGGATTCCCAAGCCACCCGAACAAAGAAGGAGCATGCTGATGTATCTTCTTCGGGTGTGTTCGTTACCGAGAACTGTTTCTCAGTTTGCTCTACGTCCTGGGTATTGGATACCGGATCAGGATCCCACGTCTATAATTTTTTACATAGGCTAAGAAGAGGTAGAGAACTGGAAAAGGGTGATATGTCTCTAAAAGTAGGGAATGGAGCAATTGTCGCCGCCAAAGCAGTTGACGAATATCATCTAGTATTACCAAATGTTAATACAATGATTCTGAACGACTATTATTACGTACCAAACATGATGTGCAATATGATATCAGTTTCTTTGTTGCATAAAGAAGGATATAATTTTGTATTGGAGGATAATGTTATGAGCATTATCCTAAATCAAGTGCTGATTGGGTTTGGTACGTTAAGTAATGGTATATACGTTCTAAATCAAACGACCGTTCTAAACGTACAGAACACACACAAGAGGAAAGGTTCAGAAATGAACGAAGCTTTCTTTTGGTATTGTAGACTAGGTCATATCAATACGACAAGACTAGTTAAGTTGTATAAAGATGGATATTTGAATCAGTTTGAATTTACATCTTATGAAATTTTTCAGTCATGTCTCAAAGGTAAAATTACCAAAACTCCGTTTACTAGACACGGAGAAAGAGCTACTGAACACTTGGGATTGATACATAGTGATGTATGCGATCGTATGTCTACACATTTCAGGAATGGTTTCTCATACTTCATTACATTCACCGATGATCTCTCAAGATACGGACATGTATTCCTGATGAAACACAAATCTGAATCTTTTGAGAAATTTAAGGAATATAAGTGAGAAGTGGAGAACCAAACGAGTAAAAGTATTAAAATCCTTCGATCTGATCGGGGAGGAGAATACTCGAGCACAGAATTTCGTGACTATTTAAAAGAGAATGTGATTCTCTCTCAGCTTACTCCTCCGTATACACCATAACACAACGGTGTATCGGAGTGGAGAAATCGCACCCTATTAGATATGGTGCGCTCTATGATGAGTACTACTGAGTTACCTATTTCATTTTGGAGTTATGCGCTTGAGACAGCCGCATACCTATTGAATCAAGTTCTATCAAAATCCATGCCTAAAACACTATATGAGATATGGAGTAGAAAGAGACCATATCTTAAACGAGTTAAGATATGGGGTTGTCTGGCCTATGTCAAAAAGCAAAATCCGGACAAGCTCGAGGCAAGGTCAGTTCTTTGCAAGTTTGTGGGGGTATCCAAAGAATACACATGGATACCTTTTCTACCATAGTGAGGAACAAAAAGTGTTTGTTGCTCAACATGCCATCTTTTTAGAAAAGAAATTTCTTGTGAAAGAAATTAGTGGTAATGAGGTAGAACTGGAAGAGATTCCAGCTGCACAAACTACAACTGACGATTTGATAGAACCGGAGGATCCAATAGTATCCGACGAACCTTAGCCACTCCGTAGATCTAGTAGGGTTTCTTATCCACCTGAAAGATACTATGGTTTTCTCATAGACGGTGAGAGTGAGGATTGCATCATGGAAGATGATGGCATAACTAATTTCGAGCAGGCCATCACAAGTGGAGACTCTGTGAAATGGCTGGATGCTATGCGATCTGAGATAGAATCCATGTACACCAACAAATTATAGACTTTGGAAGTTGCTCCTGAATGGGTAAAACCCATCGGGGGCAAGTGGATCTTTAAGAAGAAAATTGGTGTAGATGGAAAATTTGAGACTTTCAAAACTAGACTTGTAGCAAAAGGTTTTCGTCAACAACCAGACGTCGACTATGATGAAACCTTTTCTCCTGTCACTATGCTTAAGTCCATCAGGATCCTACTTGCCATTGCTGTATACCATGACTACGAAATCTGGTAGATGGACGTCAAGACCGCTTTTCTAAATGGTGAATTAGAAAAGAGCGTATACATGACACAACCAGAGGGCTTCGTAAACAATGGGAGCAGCGAAAGCGTGTGCAAGATGCTTAAATCAATCTACGGGTTAAAGCAGGCATCAAGGGGATGGAACATCTGTTTTGACGAAGCTATCAAAGAGTTTGACTTCATCAAAAACGTAGATGAACCTTGTATATACAAGAAGGTTGTAGAGAGTAAGGTTGTCTTCCTCGTATTGTATGTGGATGACATACTCTTGATAGGAAATGATGTTCCTATGCTATACTCGGTTAAGCTCTTCTTATCACAAAAGTTCTCCATGAAAGATCTAGGTGATGCCTGCTACGTCCTGTGGATAAAGATCTATAGAGATAGATCTAAGCGGATATTGGGATTGTCCTAATCCATGTACATTGACACTATACTAAAGAGGTTTAGTATGGAAGATTCTGAGCATGGTAATTTACCAATTTGCTCAGAAATCACTCTCTCCAAAGAGATTTCTCCCAAGACTAATTTGGAGAGGGTTCGCATGCAAGGGATACCCTATACTTCAGTAGTCGGGTCTATCATGTATGCAATGTTATGTACCATACTGGATGTAGCTTACTCACTAGGTGTAGTGAGTAGGTATCAATCGGATCTAGGGGAGAAACACTGGACAGCTGTGAAGAACATTCTTAAGTACTTGAGAAAGACTAAAAAAATGTTCTTGGTGTATGGTAACGGTGAACTCCAGGTGGAGTCTTTTACCGATTCGAGCTTTCAGAGTGATAAGGACGACAGTAAGTCGGTCTCAGGTTTTGTCTTCACCCTCAATGGAGGGGCAGTATGTTGGAAGAGTTCCAAGTAAGATACCGTAGCAGACTCGACGATGGAGGCTAAATGCATTGCTGCCAACAATGCTGCCAAAGAGGCTGTCTGAATGAAGAAGTTCATTGCTAAACTTGGTGTGGTTCCATCCACTGAGCATCCAATACCTATGTATTGTGATAACAATGGAGCTGTGGATTTGGCCAAGGAATACTGGTCCCATCAGAGATCCAGACATATTCTTAGGCTGTATCACCTGATCCGGGAAATTGAGACCAGGAGAGTTGACACGAAGGATAACTTAGCGGATCCACTCACGAAGGCCCCCCCAGACACAGTTTGAGAGACTTTTTGGGATGTTGGGTATAAGATACTACAACACATGGCATTAGTGCAAGTGGGAGAATGTTAGGAATATGTATGCCCTAGAGACCATTATTGTATGATGTAGTGGATGCTTGGACATATATAGAGAGGACTTTCTTGCTCGACATGATAGTATGCTATCTGGTTGCTCTTTATCAAAATATGTACACTTGTATTATTATACTGTCTCTCTGATACGTATTGATAAAGCCCTTAGGATGTTTGATTGACTACCAGGACTATGATGCGGATCATACTACTGGGACTTGTGTAGTCTACAAGCACATCCTTTAAATATTCCTAGTTGAGAGAGTATCGAGACAGGGCATTGATATTCCAGAGTAGACTAGTATGTACGTTTCTTGACCACGTATAGGGCGATAGTAGATCCTATAACCATTGGTATTTTACATCAAAGATTGTACATAGGTGCTCATTAGAGAATGGGTACACCGAACAGGACTCACCGAGAACTCCTAGTTGGTACTATACCTATCGTCAGATAGCAATTCTCTGGTGACATCGGTACAGGTTAGTCTGTAGACCCAAGATCTTCATAGAGTCTTGTGTGGTTTCCACCATGCTTTGATTTCCTCCCTACCACGACTCAAAGGATTCGTGCAAACATGTGGATTTTGGGTATAGTCCCGAGTCACATGGAGGCAGTGAGAGATAGGAGGGGTTTCGTCTCTCCCGTATAGGGAGTTGATGTTGCGCTATGCTCGATTGGCTATAATAGTAAGTCCCTGGCTAGGCCTGATGAGATTTGCTGGTAAGAGTTATCAGTAGTTTCTCGAACCGTTATGAGCCACACATCGGTATGACTTATCAAGTTACCGGGGTCTGACGATTCCACCCCTAGACTCGATATGCGACATATCAGACGAAGAGACCGGACTGTACGGTAAGTGTTACTTATAGGCTTCATGGGAGTTTGTACAAGCTTGCTTGTTGATCTTCTATTCACTCAATACTTGGGTAGCCGTTACGTCCAGCTAGTACCACTGACGGCTTGTGGGTGACTGATATGATCATCACCTACTGCTGGCATATTGATGAGTCTTTAGAGTCCCACACAGAGGTTCATAGTTCAAGCGAAACAAAGTAGGGCACATATGTTGATATGTACGGGGGCTTGATTAAATACGAGTATGTGATACCGTATTCTAATCTGGTGGTTATTTGATATCAGTTAGGTTATATGTGATATAACCGAATTATTGAATCAAATGTTGATTTGATAATGTGATATACAGATAAATGATATTAGTCGGTTATATGTGATATAACCGGATTATTAAATCAAGTGTTGATATAATAATTTGATATATATTTATATTGGATATAATTATACGTTAACTAATATTATTGCTCACTAATTATTTTGTTTTTCTTAATGTATGTATGTATGTATGTGTGTGTGTGTGTGTGTATATGTGTGTGTGTGTGTGTGTGTGTGTGTGTACATATATGATATATGTGTGTGTAGACACACACACACACACACACACACACACATATTTTATGAAGCATAACATGCATTTTTTTATTTTTGGAAAATAGAAAAAGATGTAGAAAATGGGGAGACTTTTAAGGAATGGGTGAAGCATTGCATTTAATATTTGTTTATTTGTTTTCTTGCACTATTGAAGCATGGTTCAATATTTGCATTGATTTTTATTCATGCTTCAATAAGTGAGAAAATAGATGAGTGCCATTCTACACTTGTTCATACCTTTTGTGCTTGAGCTCATTTTCACTCTCTAGTTCTCTCCATTTTCTTCACTTCCACCTCCAAGTCCTAATACTCGCAAGAGTTGTGAAACCTAGGACTTGTGAGAATTCTTAGTGAGCTAAACACCCTACTTCACCATTCTATACTAGATTAGCACTTTGGTGTAGTTTGTTTCCTTCACTAAAGATAGTTTAATGAAGAGGTAGCTTGGATTAGAGGAGTTTCGGGTGGATCATCTTCGGCACGAAAAACGCAAAGAAAGCTCAATCCAACTTCAAGTGGAGCCTAGTGGAGTCGCATGGACTACTACACGGAGCTTTTGAAGAGAAGGACACGGTCTAGAAAGGTTGTTGCCTCCTTTCTCTTACTTAGTTTAGTTTGTATCAAGCTATAAACCCTATTCATCTAGTTTAGATTCTTATTTAGTGTTGATTAGCACCCCAAAATTTTTTATAATGGCATGCTTGATGCCAGTAAAACCCAGTGGTGGTGCTGATAAACACTTTCATTTAAAATACCACATCTTTTCAAAACCGGGTTTCTTTTAAAACGGTATTTTGTAATCTTTAGCAATTACGACTCTACAACCCTCGTTAGGGGACCCACTAATGGATGGTTCGGATTATCACACATTCTTAGGATTGTAGTGAGAGATGCAGAACTCCTCACGAAATATTCGATCTTGAAAGGAAATAAAATACGGATTTTTTAAGAAATACGAATTTCTAAATAAAAACTAAATTTTTGAAAAAATTATATAAAACCATGAATTCGTATTTTCAATAAAAACATATTATGAAACTATATTTTTAAAATGAAAGATTAGAATTTTAAGAAAATACCATCAAGTTTCCAAAAGAGCTAATTTTCAATAAAATACCATAATCTTTAAAATGGCTAAGTTTCATAACCAAAATACCATAATAATTAAAATTCATGCTTATGAAAACCCTAAAATCTTGTAAATCACCCTCGAGATTTATTTTTTAAACTATATTAAAAAAAAATTCATAAAACCCCTCGAGATATACAAAACAATATTTTAAGAACTCTAGTTTAATATATGGTTAAACAAGATCAATTCTCTCGAGCCCCAGGGAGCCGGAGAAAGTGAGTGCTTGCCTATTCAGGTGCATGTGCAACAGTTGTCGATTACTCCTAAACTTAAGAAATTCAAGAGCTAAATCTTTTCATAAGATATTTACTTTATCATGAATCTAAACTCAAACCAGAATCCAAAAATCAAACTTGAACCCTTGATCATGAACCAGAACACTTGAACTTGAATGTTCTAAAGCTTGAATACTGGAATACTATGACTTGACATGAACTTAACATGAATACCATAACACAATGACTGCTATTGAAACTGACTTGACTCGAATCATGAATACAACTTGATATGAATACATGAACACTTGACACGAATACTTGATATTGACATGAACTCAATCTTGTAACTTGATGCATTCATGGATTCGAGTAAGGCTAGTAATTTTAACTGTAACCTAGAATGCACAGGGTGTTGTGGTAATTCATGTGTGAATTCAACGAAATATCAGGAGCCCCCCTAGATCATGAATCCATGTCTACTAACACAAGCAAGCTATCATGAGAGCCAGTGTTTCCTTACTTCTGAATTATAGCCTGTTGTGTTTGGAATATTTCAACACTAACTTGAAGTCCCGTTGCTAACACTTAATTTGGACCCGTGGTTCCTTACTCCGGATTACAGCCTGTTGGGTTCGAGAACACTCTTGAAATTGGTTGACATTCACCTTTCAACTTACGTTACACTAGTTTACCTATGTAAAGACCTTTTAGGACACTTACATTC